>CM076711.1:23325793-24686189 GCA_038501285.1 Penstemon eatonii | reverse complement strand
AATTCTGCGAATAAAACTTTCATTGATTGGATAAGCTTTGAGAACATGAGGGATAAAGAACACAACGAGACAATAAAATAATAGATAGGCTAGAATTTGCTAAATAATCTTCATCTTCCGTAATATCTTCTCAAATTTATAGCATTCCATGATCGAGGCAAAACTTCTCCATTTAAATGAGCAATCTTGTAAGAACCTTTCTTCCGTACTTCGATTACTACATAAGGACCATCCCAATTGGGCTGAAGCTTTCCGACATGTTTTGAGACCTCTACTTTTTTCAGCACTAGATCTCCGACCTTAAAGGTACGGATTCTAACCTTTTGGTTGTAGGCTTTTTCTATATTGGACTTCATGGCCTGAATTTTTAACTTAGCTTGATCCCTCTTGCTGTCAGCATGATCGATTTCTATTTCTCTTAACGATTTATTTTCTTCGGAATCATAAAATTCGACCCTGGGAGAAGGTACCAAATTCTCTACTGGAATAACTGCTTCAGATCTATAAACCAAGCTGAAAGGAGTTTCCCCTGTAGCTGCTTTTGTGGTGGTTCTGTAAGCCCATAAAACTCCTGGAAGTTCATCAAGCCATTTTCCTTTTGCGTCGGATAATCTCTTTTCTAGAGATCGAACGATCTCTCGATTCACGACTTCTGTCTGTCCATTGGCCTGTGGGTTCCCTACGGATGTAAATATTTGTTGTATCCCAAACTTCTCACACCAATCTGTGACCTTTTTGCCTGCGAATTGTGTTCCATTGTCGGAGATTAAAATTCTAGGAATTCTGAATCGACAAACAATATTTTTCCACAGAAAATTTATAACCTGAAATTGAGTGATCTTAGTCAGGGCCACACACTCAACCCATTTACTGAAATATTCAACCGTGACCAAAACATAATTTTTCTTTGACCTGGCGGTCGGGAAAGGACCGACAATGTCGATACCCTATTTATCGAATGGCCAGCAGATCGGAATAGAGTGCATCCGTTCGGCAGGCTGATGAATCAAATTCGAATGAATCTGACAATGATGACACCTCTTTACATATTCTACCGAATCAGAAAAGAGAGTTGGCCAATAATATCCAGTCCTTGAGCATTTTAGGGCTAATGCTCGAGCTCCACCATGATTCCCTGCTTCTCCCTCATGAACCTCTTCCAAAATCACACCATATTGATTTTCAGAAACACATCTTAATAAGATTCCAGAGGATGATCGTTTGTAGAGCTTATCGTCAATCAGGGTAAATGACGGTGACCGATACTTAATTCTTCTGGCTTCATTAGCATCTTCTGGCAGCTTTCCTTCCTTCAGATAATCGACGATGGGGTCGATCCAATAGATCTTTTGTCTGTCAATTTCCATAACGTCGACGCTCGGGGTGACGTCCAGATCGATAGCGGATGTATTCGATAAGAGCCAAGTAATAACTCTTTCCTTTTTGCCATCCGCTATGCCGATGAATTTTGACAGCAAGTCAGCCCATAAATTTTCCTCCCTAGGAATAGGCTAGATATCGAACCTTTCAAATTGCGATATCAGACTTTTTGCCTTGTTTAAATATTTTATCATATTGAACTCCTTTGCTTCGTAAATGCCTTTTACCTGCCTATGGACAAGCTCGGAATCTGTTAGTACAGTAACTGTTCTTACCTTTGCCTTTAAGGCCATTTCTAATCCTGCGATCAAGGCTTCGTACTCTGCTTCATTGTTTGTAATGACAAAATCCAAAGTTATTGCGTAACTCAAATCTTCGCCGTCGGGTCCTTGAAAATGAATTCTTGCTCTGCCTCCTTCCCTGGTCGAAGAGCCATCCACGTGCATAAACCATGTTGGATCCTCAACCTCTGTTAGCATGTTTATTTCGGAGTTTTCTTCATTCTCTATGCTTTTCATACTAGTGGATTCCACCAGGAAGTCGGCTAGCACTTGCGCCTTTACTGCTGTTCGCGGCAGGTACTCAATCTCGAACTGCCCCAATTCAATTGCCCATTTAATTAATCGACCGGATGCTTCTGGCTTAGATAAGACCTGCCTCAAAGGTTGGTTTGTTAAGACAATAACCTTATAAGTTTGAAAATAGGGCCTTAGTCTTCGCGCAGCAACTACCAAAGCAAGTGCGAATTTTTCAATCTCCATATAATTCTTCTCTGCACCTTGCAACAATTTGCTCAAGTAATAGACCGGTTTTTGCACGGATTCTTCTAACTTTACCAGTACCGAACTAACGGCCTCGTTTGAAACGGCTATGTAGAGGTACAAAGGCTCTCCATCCGTGGGCATGGCCAGCATCGGAGGTGAAGTCAAGTAGGTTTTTAGGTCCTCAAAAGCCTTGTCACATTTAGCATTCCACTTGAAATCCTTCGACTTACGCAATAGCTTGAAAAACGGCAAGCTTTTGTCGACGGATCGAGAGATAAATCTGTTCAATGAGATGATTTTTTCGACCAAACTCTGAATATCTGAAAGTTTCTTTGGTAGTTGAAGATTGGTCACTGCCCGGATCTTCTCTGGATTAGCTTCGATCCCCCTTTCGTGGACAAGATATCCAAGGAACTTTCCCGATCGCACCCCGAAAGTGCATTTTGCCGGGCTTAATTTCATTCCATATTTTCTCAATATGTCGAAGCATCTGCCGAGATGCTTAATGTGGTCTTCTTCTGTCATGCTCTTTACCAGCATATCGTCCACATAAACTTCCATGATCTCTCCAATTAACTCTTTAAACATCATATTCACCAGCCTTTGATAGGTTGCGCCCGCGTTTCTTAGACCGAACGGCATAACTACGAAGCAATACACTCCTTGCTCGGTGATGAATGCGGTTTTGTCCTGATCATTTACATTCATGAAAATTTGGTAAAATCCCTGGAAAGCATCCATCATACTAAAAAACACAAAACCTTTCTTAAACTCCGTTTCCCGAGCAGACTCACCCTTTGACTCTCGAAGTAGGGGAGAAACGGTAGCAAGAGGTTCAGAGGCATGAGAGTCAGAAAAAATTTCGGTATTCGGAGGCTCAGTCTCAGTCTTCGAAGGATCAGTCTCAGTCTTCGAAGAGACAGTTGCAGTTTTCGAAGGTTCGAGCTAGAACGTATTTTTCGAGGCTTACAACATTGAATATTTTATCATCGATTAGGATATCTGTAGACGAAGAAATATTCGACCTTGAAGGCCAACATGGTGCATTGCTGACCATCCATGGCCCTAATAACCCCGTCGATCCTTCGAAGAGCGAGCCATTATTTCTCCGGCACAGTTCTCTAAACGAGGAACCTGTTGCCATAATGTATGCTGAGTGTGTTGGGTGGTGCGGATTTAACGAATGGGATGGCGTTCGAATTGAGTTATTCGATCTCAAGCGTCGAATCGACCTCTCAACCTTTCCCTTTCTAATATCAACCAACACCCAATATTTACTATCCTTGTAAATCTTCCGAGTAAGGGCTTTATCGATCAGAAAGGCCAGTAGTTCCCACTTGTCAAGCCTAAAGAAGAGCCTATTCGATTTCTTGGCTCGGGAGGTTGGAACAATCGGACATTTTTGGGAATCACTAGGCGTAATCGAGATGGATTGTGCCTGTCTTGTAATAGGATCCGCGTTTTCTTCTTGTAGTTTGTAATAGGATCGAAACCTTTCTGTTGTGGTTTGTAATAGGATCGAGAAATAAATTTCGTATTATTTCATTTATTCAGAAATTTCTATGAATAATACTTTATGATGTTTTGCTTTGCCCGGTCTAAAGCTTTTTTGATCAGTGATTGCGCTTGTGTTCCAGACTTTGGTAAGTTTGAATGAACCCCCAAACGGTTCCTCATTTTTCGGGAATCGCAACGGTCGTTTAATCTTATCCATTCGTTTTACGGATTATCCGCCGTTGGATTCCTTCCAATTTTCTCTATAAAAGACTGTCATATCTTTGAGATTATCTCATTCATCGTACTGGCTCTTTACTTGTCCGATCATGGTGACCAAGATCATTATTCATTTAATTCAACTTTTTGAGCTTGGACTTCGAATATTCTTTGAGCGGAAGGAAGATTACTTTTGGTTAGCTTAGAATATCGACAGGCAAATATATTCTCCATCTTGAAGGCCAATATGCCAAACCCATGGAGTCTGCAGGTTACCGCGTAGGTCTCCGGTCAGGGACCTATTGCCACAATGCATTTAGGAAGACACGCTGGGGAGGCAATGTCGAAAAATATAGTTGCCCGACAAACCGTGCGTTCGCCCCTTCGTCTTCGGAGGACCGCAAATAAAGTTAAAAGTCTGCGGGTCCAAAGGAGATTCCATGCTCGAATTTGGGTTAGCTCGGTCGATTGACAAAAGTCTAGACCGAAAATTTCATAGGATTATAGAATTCAATAGGATCGGAATGTAAAATATGAGCTTATATTGTTCTCGGAATGTAGTCTCTTAGATCTTTGTAATAATATTTATGAACGCCTTTTCTCCCTTTGTTGTTGATTGAGCAAATTATAATCAGATAACTTCTTATCTTTAATAACCCGATCTTGAATATTTAAAATTAATATGAGAATAGCCGAACACCCCTTTTTTTGAGTGAGTAACGAACAGGTACTCCGGTAATCAATTAATTAATCTTCTTTTGAAAACTACTAAGCATGAGCATTTAACTGATCCTAAGCAGTGCCAAATATCCCAAGTTGGTCGAACTCATTAGTTCGAGAATTTTTAATCGACTATAAATCCTTGATGATAATAAGTATTGTTTGCTCGGATTACTATTTATCCGATAATCGTTATTTAAATAATCAAATAACTTTTGAGTCATTTCAGATGTCCCGTTCTTGTGATCGAAGAACTGGACCGATCATAGCTTCTTTTTAATTCGAATATCACTAGTTAATTGTGAATAGTTAACGCTATGAGTTTTCCAAACCGATTTCATATTTCGAATAGCGGGCGCATAAGGGTTGAATTTTAAACAACCATTCCTGATTCCTACGTTGCGTTCAACATAGGATAATAGACAAGGATTTGTTGAACGATTCTTTCGGACGAGCCCTCCTTTATGCTTCCATAAAATCATTTCTTCTCCCAACCAAACAGGACCCTATTTCTCGGGAAATGAATCGGTCAGTTCATTTATTATTTACATCACAACCGTCCGTGATCTGCCATCTGGGCCGTTGGTTCTAATCCCTTGCTACTATAAATATTTCCAACTCGTATATGTGACATTCTTCAGTCGTTATCAATGTCTTATCCGATCGTCAAAGTTCGAATTTTGAATTTTAGCAAAATGATCCGCAATCCTTCTGAAATAACTGAGTTCGAAATAAGGACCCGAGCCCTGTTTTTCGATGTTACTCCCTTTGATACATCCTTTCTCATGTAGAATATCGACAGGCAAAAGAAATTGCGCCTAGAATACCGGCAGGCAACCTGTTTTCTTAGATATACCCTATCTGAGACGGGTTAGAATTCCGGTTTTCTGGCGTAGCGTCTGATCGGGCAGTTGGTTAACCTCAGAGGAGCTCTTTAAATCTGGAGCACCAGGTTCCTCGAGGGCTTTCTTGAAGTATAGTTCCTTCGAGGTTGCTTGGAGTAATTCTACTAAGGTAACTCTCCGCTGCTCTGGATCGGATTAGGCTGTAGATAATGATTGTGTATAACAATCATTGTTTACAGATGAAGACCTAAGATCGGTCAAAAGCCCTGGAGATGGGCTCCGATCTAGTTTTTATTCATTGGACGCTCGAGGATGTGCGACACGTGGCGAGTGTTTTTCATGAGGAATCGTTGCTGAGTTCTGCATCTGGAGCGATCTCGTGAATGAGGATCGGACATGTTTATCTTTTTATTCCTAGAGTTTGTAGTAGGGTAGGATCGATTGTATTGTACTTTTCTGAGCCCGAATTTTAACACTGTACTCGAGGCTTTATTTGTAACTTGTTCGAAGAGTAATAATAACGAAGTTTTGCTTTTTTGCTCGAATTTCACTGTTTTTTTTATCCTTTATTATTCTCTCAATTTCTTTGGTCAAATTTACGCGATATCTGTTGGAGTTAGATTGACTGCAAATTGGTGTAGTTAACATGAAGGCATCAAACTCTTTTCTTTGGAAAAATGATTTTCTTTACTGAGATCTTATTAGTTGAAGGATCCATTCCCCTAGAAACAGGCATCGACAAGGAAAACGAAATCAATCTTGCCCCAACTGATTGAGTAAAATATCTGATAAATAAATAGATAATTCTTGCAAATTACGTAATCGACCGAAAACGAACCCGGGATGGCCGTAAATAAGTTATAATCATTCTTGAAGTTGCTCAAACCAATGCTTGGAGAAATAACTTTCGATTGTGTTTGACTCGTATAATTATTCCGAGATTACTAAATTTGCCATCGGAGACATAAATTCCGAGCATTAATAGACTGTAACTACAAAGATTCTCATAATCTATTGTCGTGGACTGATGATTGACTTAATCGGATTAACTCTGCATCGGTTATCTGAGGAAGATATCCGTAAGGCTTCTTCTTGTCCATTTATACATAAATAATTTGGAAAATAAATCCAACAATGGATTAAAGGCACTGTACGATTTCAGAATAATAGCATCAATATGGAGATCGGAAATTCAATCCATGGGTCTTAGCGACAGCTTTCACCCTTTATGTTTATTCCGATCTAAGGGGCATAGCAACGGCTTTCACCCTTAATCGTTTTGATCGGTCATAGCAACAGCTTTCACCTGAGGGTCTTAGCAACAACTTTCACCCTTTTTCATTTAATCCGATCTAAGGGGCATAGCAACGGCTTTCACCCTTAGTCGTTTTGATCGGTCATAGCAACAGCTTTCACCTGAGGGTCTTAGCAACAACTTTCACCCTTTTTCATTTATTCCGATCTAAGGGGCATAGCAACGGCTTTCACCCTTAGTCGTTTTGATCGGTCATAGCAACAGCTTTCACCTGAGGGTCTTAGCAACAGCTTTCACCCTCTTTCATTTATTCCGATCTAAGGGGCATAGCAACGGCTTTCACCCTTAGTCGTTTTGATCGGTCATAGCAACAGCTTTCACCTGAGGGTCTTAGCAACAGCTTTCACCCTTTTTCATTTATTCCGATCTAAGGGGCATAGCAACGGCTTTCACCCTTAGTCGTTTTGATTGATAGATATAACGACTGGCAATAATAATTTCTCGAATATGATGAACTGATAACATCTCTGATGAAATAAGAATTCCAACGAATAGATGACCCTTTGCAATGTGAGATAACTGCAGATAAGGCGATATACAAGATTCTATAGATTTGTGTATAGTTTACATTGTTCACTATAATATACTCTCTAACGGAGAATAAGACTTCCATAAGATAGGTAATCCCTTTCTCCTGATAAGATAATGAGGGCAGAATGAGTCGATAAGATTATCTGATAAAATAGAGTTCGGTGAGCTGCTTCATCTTGTCCATTATACTGCATTTCTGTACCACGCATCTTGTTAAATTAAGTTCAAGAGAAGATAAAATAGGGCACGACAGCAATTTTTACTATTCACCAAATGCAATCTTCCCGACGGCAATGTTCATAAATTTTCAGTGGGGATCCTTCGAGATGATCAAATAAAGATTGTAAAGAATAAGACCATAGATATCTTTCCTGACGTCGGTATCTCTATTATATGGTTGTAATCTAGTCGGAGCACCGTACAATTCTTCGACTTCAAATCGATGAGGGCTTCTGCGGTTCGGAATACCGTCCTAGATAGACTATTAGACTCGTTGTTGACCGAATCCTGCATTCCTGCCTCATGGGATTGTTCTTCTCGGTCATACGTATTCCTCCTCGTGGTAGGCATTTTTCGATCTAACACCCAAATAAGGCCCCTCGGTGGGCGCCAATTGATCTTACGCAAATTCGTGGTATGATCAATATAAATAAAATAATATAATAGACGCTAGGAAACTAGAGAAATATCAAAGTGTATATATATTCTGAACGTTGATGTACAAGTTACAAATATTTGGGGTCCTATCCGAGCATTATGGGATGCCATACAAGCTAGAGGGCGAAATACATATAAAAGCGATCGAATTAATCTATCCGAGCAGCAGCTTCGAGCAGAGTGCACCTGGGAAAGCGTGTGTGGCGTCATAAATGCAAGTGGTATTTATAGTGAAAATTGATGAGCTAGCTACTCCGTCCACAGGGATATATTTCTCTGGCCCAAGGGCTTGAGCCTATGATCGGCCCAACAGTAAGCTCTGATCACGAGCAATCCCTAGGCGATCGGACTGAATGGGCCGCGATTTGGGCTCGGACTTCCCAATGTGATGCTCAAAATACCCCTTATCAAGTAACAAAGTTCTTCAAAAATCTTCATATAATAATCCAGAAATTGCAATAGAAAAGAAATTTAAGGGATGTTTGTGATGATTTTTCAATCTTTTCTACTAGGTAATCTAGTATCCTTATGCATGAAGATAATGAATTCGGTCGTTGTGGTCGGACTCTATTATGGATTTCTGACCACATTCTCCATAGGGCCCTCTTATCTCTTCCTTCTCAGAGCTCAGGTTATGGAAGAAGGAACCGAGAAGAAGGTATCAGCAACAACTGGTTTTATTACGTGAAGGGTTTAGTGAAGATATGCCAGGTTCCACCAAGTATACAAATGCGAACTAACCATACATGTCCTCCGATTATATCTTCTAAATCGTCCACACTTACAATCCATCCTTCCCCACCGAGAATTGATTTTTTAATTAAGCCAGATGGCTTCTAGAAATTTAATAAGATTGGCTGTTAAAAAATTTATTTTATTACAAAGCCATTATTTGAAAACTTATCTCTTTAGGAAACATTTCTCAAAGGTTTTAACTTAGCCAGCAAGTCAATTTGTCTCTTAAGTCTTCTAGCTAAAATCGTACATTTCAATTTGATCTTTATAAAATATTCTCCATATCTTTTTTAAAGGGAAAGATTTAGTCTTCATCTTTTATTAAACCATGTCCACATTCATTTTAAATATTGAAGACTTGCCACATGTTTTAAATCTTGCAAAATATTTTTGAGCATAAAAAATCTTTCCCTCTTGAGCAATCATCACACCTATAAATAGGGAGCCATTTCAATTGACCAACTAACCACAACAATTCTAAAAATTCATCTTGCAAAAATCATTTCTCTAAGTTATACTTTTTTTTAGTGCAAAAATCATTTTTCTCAAAAGTTTTTAAAACCCTTTTCTTCTTGTTCTTAAATCTTAAAATTACTTTGAGCGATTAGAGGAAAAAGAAAGAGTGTTTAGATTGTAAAAAATTAGCTCACATAGGAGCATCTTTCGTTATCAAAATCATTTACAATTTGTTTGAGCGAAAATTGTTAACTTGTAAGATTGTTAGTGTGATAGGGCCGAGAGTTCTACCAAGCACTGTGTTTGTGCGATAGGTAGTGACCTAGTAAGCAAGGGTTTTGGAGCGATAAGTTTGTCCTAACAAGCTCGAATTAAATAGAGAGAAAGTTTGTAACTTGTAATCTCGTGTGGCGAAGGTTCATCCTGCAAGCAACGTTTATAGTGAAATTTTCAGGTGTGCTGGAAGAGTGGAAGTAGATCATTTGGGCGCGAACCACTATAAATTGGTGAATGCGTTTACTTAATTTTTTCGCACTTAATTTTTATCATCTCAATTTTTTCGCATTAAATTGTTTTCACTGGAATTTATAGTTAAATTCTTTCGGAACGGAATTAAAAAACAAACTTTGAAAAAGTTTTATATACCTAATTCACCCCCCTCCCCTCTCTTAGGTAGATCTTGAGTATCACATTTGAATCATTTATATCCTCAGAAGAAGAGGAAAATCTCATCTCTTTTTGTGAAAAAAAAAAATTCTGAGAAAACAACGTTCAATCTATAGTAGATATTACATATACGAGGATAGGTTGATCCGATAATTTCTTATATCAAATCTTTTCCTTCGATTTTCTTTTCAATGTTCCAAATAGGACTAAGCTAGCATCAAAGTGAGCATCATATCCCAACATCACATCTCATAATATAAAATTGCAAAAAGAACCCTTAACTAATCATCAAATAAAAATAAATTCTATTTATAAAATAAACCCTAAAACATTAGACTACTAAAACCCTAGAATCTTAAGCCCTAAAATCCTAAACCCCAAACCCTAAATCAACCCTAAATTAAATATTATTGTTTGTCCCAAGTGGTCAGATGAGGTCTAGAGGGGGGGGGGGGTTGAATAGACCTCTGAAAATTTTTAGATTGAAAAACTTTTCACTTAACTGTTAGCAGACTAAGCTGATCGTAAACAGTAAGCTTACTAAGCTGTTCGCACAGAAAGTTTGAGCAGCAGAGTTGACCACTCTTTTAGAAAAGTACTTAGCTGATTCCAGTAAGATTAGTTTTATCAGATTACTTGCAGGGGGTGTTTTAAAGCGTTTTTTTCAAGTAAACTAAGTCTTTTGAAAGATTTTATCCCCAAATTTAACAAACTCATTTTTAAAACCTTTTCAACAGTTTTCTAGAGTGTTTAATGCAACTTTGAAGATATGCAAGAAAATAATGCAAGTTAAAACACAAAGAAATTTTATAGTGGTTATATGGTTGAAACTCCTTTAGTCCACTCTTACAAGTCACTTAGATCTTGGGTTATACTATAAACACATAGTTTACAATATACTCTACTTACGCTCTACAACAAATGATGAGTCGTAAGTTCGCAGCAGGAAATCACAAAGAAACTCCTACTCTCCAAAGTAATATCACTCACTCACATGGATATCTACTTCTCACAACACTCTACAATAACAGATTCACTCAGAAAATGATTATTCTTTTGATTTCAACTAGCTTCAGTTAACAAATAACTTCGGCAGACTAGTGAGCTGTTCTTGAGATTTTGAGACGTAGAAGATTTTGCTTCGCAGGATTGATCTCAGTTGTGTTGTATTGTGTTGTATCTTCTCTCTCAAACTCGCGAACTATTTATACCTCCAGATTTGAAAAGTGCCCGCTGAAGAAAGACAAGATTCAAATGCATTGGGTACTGGTCCTTAAACTCAGCAAACGGTTCTCTGTACTGCTACAGTACTGTCAACAGTATTTTCTGTCTGCAGCATTTAATGCACCGAACTGATACGAGGACTTTTTCAATCATTTGCCATAAATACCCTCCATCTTTAGTATTTATTACTCCAAGTGCATTTATTACAGTTGAGTAGACTTCCTACTCGTCTTCACTTGGCTGATCAGAAACTCTCGTATGATGATGTATTGAGCTGATCCCAAACTTTGAACAAATCTGATTTGAGTCAGCTGATTTTCACCAAACTGATTTCTTCCTTCAGCAGCAGATCAGTAGTCTTCTGGACCAAACTGAATTTTGACTTGTCTGATTTGTCTTTAGAGTTGATCAAAATTCTTCTAAGCAATTTTACTAAGCATTCCTTACTTAGCTGGTTATGATGTTTTGGCAATCATCAAAACCTCCCTTTAACTTCTAAATTCTTTGTTTATTAATCTTCATCTTCATCCAACAATTTCCTCCTTTTTGATGATGACAAAACTTCAGCTAAGTACTTGTACCTAAACTAAAGTTTTAATCCTCAAAAATATCTAAGATAGAAATTGTATATTGGAGTAAAAACTTGGACTTTTATTGATAATGAAATTCAGTACAAGTTACAAGCTTTTATTAGATGAGATTACAAGGAAATATAAATAGATACAAGAAAACATAAGTATTAGTAATCTGATTCATCATCAGTTACTTCTTCTTCTATTTCCACATACTCTTCTTCTCCATCTTCATCATAAATACTTTCATCATCTTCTTCATCATTCACATCATCAGGCAGAAGGTTTTTCTTAGCAGCTTCCATCTTCTCTTGACGTTCTGCTTCTTCAACCCTTCTCTTGATGCGTTCCAGATTTTTGTACTTCACAAAAGGATCCAGTTGCTCCTCAGGTGTATCCTTGGATGCAGCAAGATCTTTGTCAGATTTTGCTAGGTCCTTGGATTCTTCTTCCTTTTCTTCAGCAACAGTTTCATCAGCATCTGCTTTAGCATCAGCTACCTTTTCTTCAGCAGCATCAACTTTCTCCTCTTCATCAGCTTTCTCTTCAACTTGTTCAGCTGGTTTTTCAAGTACAGGCTCTGACTTCTCTTCATCAGGTTTCTCTTTATCAGCAGAGTCCTTTTGTGGTTCAGCTACTTGAACAGCTGCAGTTGCAGTGGCTGACTTCTCTTCCCCTTTTTTGTCATCATCAGCAGGGATGAGTTCGGCAGCTGGAACATTAATAGCAGAAATTCTTCTGATGTTGTCATCCATTGTGTCAAGTTGAGCAGCATGATGATTCATAGTAGATCTGAGTGTGCCAACCTGATCATTGAGGTAGTCCATGTTGAGTAGCAAAGTAGCCACTTCATCATGAACTTTTGTGGCAGTGTCGTCCAAATGACTTATGAACCCAAGGCACTTCTCTGTTTCAGCATTGATAAATTTGGTAATCAGGCCAACGACATCAGCAATGTCTCCCTCATGTCTTTTAAGAGCTGTGTGAAGGTGATTTACATCAGACTTCACATCTTTAACATTCCTGTTCACACTGATTAGATTCTGAATCAGCTGGAGGGAGTGATCAGGTGGCAATGGAAAATTGTCAATAGCGTCCTTTATCATCCTTCTGTTTTCCTCTTGCAGTCTTCTATTTTCCTCTTGTATATCTTTCATCACTTGTTTATTCCTTTCATCCAGAGTTTGGTCCAACAGCATTTGAATAGTTTCCATTAAGGAAGAATGCTTATCAGCTGTTGGAATGGAAGTGTCTGATAGTTCGGTTTGGTGGACTGGGATATCTGCTAGAACATCTTCTTCATCCTTCTGTTCTGGTTCAGCAGTTTCTTCAACAGCCGTGTGTACAACAATGGCTCCAGCTTCAATCTGAGCATTTTTATCAACTGTCTGAGAAGCTTCTTGTTGAACAGCAGCCTGTTCTTCCACCTTTGTTGTTTCAGGAGTTCCATCTACTGATTTTAATGTAGTCTGATGGATAACTCTGGTAATTGAAGGCATGGATCCTTGGGCAGGTGCCTTAACTATTTTCTCCTGATAAGTGCTTACCTTAAGACCAAATGCAATCTGTTGCACACTTGGCAAAGTGGGAAGGTCACTTGGAGATCCCTTGAAGTACCTTGACCTTTCAGACCACTTCTCCAAGGCCTGGTAAATAGCTATCTGCACTGCTCTTTTAATAAGATCTTCATTTCTCTTCCTCATTAGTGGGAATGCATCCTTAATCTTGTTGGCTTCTCTGGCCACAATTCCCCTTGTGTAATCATGAAATACATCTCTTACATGATCAGGGTCTAAGGCTTTGGTGATGGAATATGTTTGCAAGAAGCTTAGTACCCATTTTTCTTCTTCTTCAAACTCCTTCCAAGCATTGATCTCTTCAATAGACTTGTTGACTCTGTAGTTCCTCCACTTGTTATATCTAATCTTCTCCTGACAAACAGAGTAGCATGTTGTAGTTTCTTGCCAAAATCAGCAAGAGTGGCTTCAAACCTTGCAAATGCTCCAGGGTGTTCATTGACAATGTTCAATGCCCATTTAATAGCAAATAGACATTTTTCCACCCATTGGCCAGGAGGAAGAATCTGCCGTGCATTCATAGATTTTCCAATTCTGATTCCTCCAGCTTGCTTAGTTCCATAGCTTTAGCCACATCAGCCTCTTCTAAAGCTTTCAGCTCAGCTTCAGCTAGCTGTTTCTTTCTAGCAGCTTTCTCTGCTTCCAGCTTGCTTAACTCCACCGCTCTATCAAAGTCTTCTTGAGCTTTCTTTGCTGCTTGTTCTTCCTCCCTTCTTCTTTTCTCAGCAGCAGACACTCTGACTTTAATGATTCTCTTTCTTTTTGGCTTGGCAGATGTCTTAGCTGGTGCAGCAGTTGATAGTGGAACAGCTGCTTTTGGTTCGATGATCTGCACGTCAGGATCATCTTGAGGTTGGGCAACCTCAGTTGTTGGAGTAATTTGATGAGTAGCTGGTGCAGCAGCTGACTCCTTAGCAGCAGTCTTCTTTTCAACTCCAGCAGGCCTCTATGCTGATAGAGGGCTGTCCCTAACTAAGGTCATTTTTCTTTTGGGTACCACTTTTTCTTGAACATGCTTAGATGCTGCTGTGTCATTTAATTGACTCCTTCTTCTTTTCGCAACAATTTCAGCAGGCTTATCCTCATAAATGGTTCTAGAAGGTGAACCATAAGCCATATCCTCTATTTCCTTTGCTGTCTGATTGATGATAGCATGAACAGCAACCTCCTCTTCCGTTCTGGCTTTAACAGCTGGCTTAGCTGTTTGAACAGAGGGTTTTGAAATTGTGACTTTTTTCTTCTTATTGGAAACTTTCTTCTGGGGCTCCTCAGGGGACTCTTCAGTTGCCTTTCTTTTTGACATCTTCTTCACAGACAGATAGAAAAGCATAGCCTTTGAGTTATGGACGAGCTTTCCATGAGTCATATGTGCCACACAAAAACAACCCAGTTCACTTCAAAGCCATAGTGAACAACAATCAATGTGTGAAACCTCTTCACTGGGATGCTATCCAAGGAGAAGGTGCAGTTTTCAATAATCTTTGCAAACATATCAGCCATCCGCTGATACTCATCCTTCAGCTGTCTCTTCTTGATGTTTCCAGACAGAATTTCCCCTTCTTTAGAACAAATACTCCAAAACTCTTGCTCCTTTGGTTCAGCTAGAGTTGTGATGTTTGTTCTTCCCTTCAAGGACATACCATATTTCTCGTTTAGCAGCTTCGGAGTTATACACACTTCAACTCCTCTGATTTAACCGAATTTCGTATGGTTAGATTAAATAAAAAATAATGGTTTATGATAAAGTGTATATGAAGATTATAGGGCCTAGTTACTTTATTCCAGATGGATCAATCTCAAGGAAGAATAATACGCGATGACGTTAATGAGCAAATAATAAAGTAATAATCAATATGTATAGCAAAAGCTCTTGTATTAATCTCAGATTGCCCAAGTATGTAGGTGTAAGCTCTCATGTCGTGTAATGATGAATCTAGGTATTTATATGTTACAAACCCTAGCCATACAAGGAAACATAGCCATATTAGGACTCAGAACATTTATCCTTCTTCAGTTCGGATTGTAGCCTGGTCTCCGTGGAGAGTCGACCCTAATCTGGTCGAACCGTTATAATGCATGAGTTATATGGTCGGGCCGACCTTATATGCTTGTCTCGATCCGAATATCATAAGGGGTATAAAATAGCCCCCATCAGTATTCCCTCTTTTCTTCGAGCGGATATGTAATAGAAGTATTAGGCCTTATTTGACTGACTTCTTATGAATTGTGCCTTACTAAAAACCTTGCTTGGAAAAAACCCTATGGGAAAAAATCCTAAGCAAGGAAAAGAGTGCAACGTTTCATAAAGAGTCGTTATGTCGTTGCCGAGCTGTTTCTTTGCCTAGTTTCGAGGTGCCAGCTTTTTTCGTTTAATTGCGGGAACATGAATAGTCGCGAAAGGGGTTAAAAGGTCCTTTCATCTTCGTATATATATATATATATATGTGTGTTCCTGGTTTCACCCACATTTTTTACTTTCCGCCTTCTGTCTCTTAACAGTAAATTTCTTAGTCGATAATTCACTTAAATATCATATTTGTAGACCATCATCTTACGAGAATCCTCGCCATGGCTCCAAATTCGAGAAACGCCACATCCTCCACTACTCATAATGCTAATCCTGCTATCGACGTGGAGGTTTCTCGTAGCCCTCCTCCAGAGCAAATGGGGATGCCCAATGTTAATATCCCCGCGGAGGATACATTCAAGGTAAGGCTGCTACGGCTAAGAAGAGTGAGGGTGCCAATCTTCAGGTATCTGATCCTGTTGAAAGCATTGCTTGCGCTTATACCGATGAGAATTTTCACGAGGTTCTATATAATTACACAAAGTATTTTCCTGAGGGTTCTCAAATTCTTCTCCCATCCTCTACTGATAGGATAACTTCTCCGCCAGCAGGCTGCCGTGCCTTTTACACTGCTCATTTCAATCACGGTCTTAGACTCCCATTGTCTTCTTTATTCCTGGAGATATTTAGTGTTTCTTTGACTCAGTTATTTCGTTTAAACATTTCCAGTTCCTCCAATCATGGTTACTTTCTCACAAGCCTAAAATCTGGTCAATCTATCTTCGATTCTCCAGTTTCCAGTAATTCCGACTGGAAGTTTCGCTTTTTCTTTGTTCACCCTCCCACTCATCTGACTTTAGCAGATGGCTCCAGCGAACCCTTCTCCTGGGACCATGATTCCGAGTGGACTTTTGGTGATCGCTCTGTTATTGTTCAGTTTATCCCCGATGATCCGAAGTTGTTAGAAGAGTTAGAGGAAATGCGTGCGGATAAATATCAATGCGCTGTTCTTATTGGCGAAGCTTTTCTTCGTAAGGATGGCCTAAGTTCTCACACTTATCCTATATCCTCCTCCTCTCAGTCACTCGGTAAGTATTATGTTTAACCACCATATCCCCTTTATCATTATTCCCAATAATGTTTATAATTGGATTTTTCGTACTCTTCAGCCTCCATGGTCGAGAACTCCAGGCACTCTAAGAAAGGAAAGATGGTTCTTTCAAAGTCTACTAAGACGGTGGAGAATCATCCCATTGAGCAAAGGGTGTCAAGGAAAAGAAAATTGGAATTAGGCCAAGATTCTGATGATAATAAAGTAGAGTCCCCAGATCCTTCCCAGGAGACTCACGATGAACGTTCTTCTTCCCAAGATCCAGGTTCCACAAGGACTGGACAAGGTTATCCTCCCCTGCAACTAAGGACTTCCCTAGGTATTCGGGGCTGCCGTAATTGGTCGCTACCCAATTCATCTGGTTATGTGGCTAAAAGAAGGAAGCATGTCTATGATCGTTCTGGTGAAGACCTTACTTTACTTGGCGAGCTGCATCCCAGACCTACCCTTGTCGAAATGATAAAGGATCACCTTGTGGGGAAGAGAGCGGTTGGTTACTCCGATCACAATTCTTTGATCCATGATGACAAGGAAAATGCAGCCGATAAGGCTACTCGAATTCTTCTTTCTACCCTTTTAACACGCGACGTTCAAAAATTACTTTATAAAGATCCCCTGGAGAAGTTGCAGAAGCCTTCTCTTTATGCTGAAAGGTGAATAGTTTATCTATCTTTCTGTTTATGTTAACTTTTCTCAAGGGGTTTTATTTAAACAGTTTACTCCTTTGACTCCTCAGATTAGTACTTGTTTGCTATCCTTCGCTTATGAAGCAACTCTTCTGAGGCAACAGTGTGAATACTTGGAGGAGTGGAACAAAGCATTGCTTCAGAAAGAGACAGGATTGGAAAATGGTGCGACAGGAGCTGATCTTTCCACGTCTTCTATCTGTCCATTCCAGGCTACGGGGACCGATAATCCCCATATTTTAAAAAGTATTTTGGAAACATCTCGTGCTCAAGAGCGTGTCAACCAGCTGTCCAAATAGTTGGATGATCATCCGGTTCAGTACACTACCCGTATCAGCGAACTGGAATCCCAAGTTGCTAGTCTTCAGGCTTCATTAAAGAGTATGAAGAAAACCTCCATCTTGGTGCACTTACTGATCGATACGGTAGGAATCCTAATGAGAAAGTAATTCGTGAATTTCTCAATTCTCCTGTTCATACTGCCTTAGTCTATGAAAAAGTGGGTCATCTTTTGGAAAGCACTTTCAAGAAAACCGTTCATCAGATTGTCGCCATGGGTTTGATCGATGATCGTCGAAGGGAATATTTCAAGGCCATTCATGTTAGCCTCGATCGTCATGGTCAGAAGTATAGCTCCTCTGATGTTCACACTGTGGATTTCGAGCATCTTCCTTTGGCGCACTTGGTAAAGGAATTTGGAGTACCTTTGCCAACACCTCCTCCTGATGTTGATCCCGAGTAGGATAAAGATTTAGGCGACTAGGAAGAGGAAAAGGAGAACCCTGACCCCACAAATAATGCTAACGAGGAGGATCAGGTTGAGGGTGACGAGCGAGCTGGGGGTAAAGCCGAGGAGCGGAACACTGACGAGGGTGATCATCAAAATCAAGGCGAAGGCGAGCATTAGATTTAGGAATAGTTTCGTCACACTGTGACTTGTAATTTTACTGCATTAACCTTTTATTCTGAGACGATTCGCATCCCATCATTATGATTTAACTGTCTCGTTAATCTCGCATGTACAGGCATAAGTCTTTATTTTCAGTATATTTATTACGCGCACATTTTTTGAATTTCGTGCGACTGTTTATTAGCTAAGTAATCTGTTTCGCGCCTGTTCGCAAGGTCCAATGCATCTTTTCCCTTAGTATAAATACTTGAGGTAAAAAGTTCTTCGCTATTTTATTGCGCGTCCCCACATAGATAAAATATTCTCCCCAGCAGGTCGATAACTCCACTCGATATCCCAATTATTTTCTCAATTTCCCGAGAATGAGTGGTCTATTGGGCAATACGTCCAAGCGCTCTTCGCGTGATCATCTTAGAGATACTAGGTCCAAAAGGTCCCGCACTGAAGGGCCTTCTATAGATCCTTCTCATCCTCGAACATCCACCAGCTCGGGGGCACAAGTTTCTACAGATACGAGCGATGCTAATGCTCGCTCAAACCTTTCTCAACAAAATCCCCTTTCATCTTCAGAAGTTCAACGGCGACCTTCTCCAGGTCGGATTGCCTTTGGGGATATATCTAATGAGGAGAAATCCTTTGATATTCCTCTTTCGGCATCCATTCCCTCGCTCGGGCATGATTTTCACAATTTTGCTCATGATGATTCCAGTTTTTTGAACTCTTCTGCTGACACAGTCATTAGTCAGGGTCCAGTAAATGATAATGTTGGACCGGTAAGCAGTGGCCAGGTTATAGGTCCTTCTTTGGGTAGTTCCAATCCTCAATTAGTCACCCAAAGTTTTGCGGATTTTTTACTTTCTGATACCACTACCATGACTACTTCTTTTGAGGCTAGTGGTCCTTCCGGAGGTTGGGCAGAACGTAGGTCTGGTCGGAGGACTGTAATCTCCTACTCAGGGAAAGAAACTTCCGTGAGTCCTAATAAGAAGGAATCCCCACTTCAGTTGGGTGATCGTTGTATCCTGGAGCAGATTAGGGATATAAGTGAGTCTGAAGTTCCTCGTTCTGATATGATTCCTCTTGATTCTGTTCTGCCCAACTCTTGTGAACCCGACCCTCTATCCTGGGATCTGGGTTTTAGTACTATTTTGCCCAGCGAGTTGAAGAAACATGAGGGCACTTCTTCCCTTCGTCTTGTTCAGTCCCTCTTCAAATAATTTGAGCAGGTATTTATCTTTTCGATCTTCTCTTTGTACTATTTTTCGTTGTTTGTGGCTTATTTCTTCTTTCTTCTCAGGGAAAGTATTATGCTCTGCAATTGGGTGCCCAGTGTGATAACTTGTGGTTCAGCAAAGAGAACCTGAGGCATTGCCTGGATGCAGAGAAATCAAAGGCTGGTGGACTTTCCCTTCAAATTGAGCTACTCAATGATGATCTCCAAAAGTTACGCGATGAAAAATTAGCTCTTGAGAAGGAGAGGGATGATCTGGCTCAAATAAATGCCAATTTAGAGGAGTCTCGTCGGAGTGCTTTTGAAGAGGGCTATGATGAAGGTTATCAGAAACGTCAGGAGGAGATCAGATCATTTTTGGATACGCCTACTCCCCGAAAAGGTGCTTCTTCGAGCAGGCCGACCGGTCCCGATCAGCCCTAGAACTTCCATTGGCTTTGCTTCTCCTTTTTTTTTTGTTTTTTGTTTAAGGAATAGTAATTCCTTAATACTTTTGTATATATATATTTTGGTATAAATATAACTTTTGTTATTTGCAATCTTCATCGAGAAGTAGTCTAGATTGCCTGATTGATTAGGCATAATCTGATAGTATAAGTATCTAGCGTTTTACTGTCTAAGCAATGTTGGGCTGCTTGTTAGTAAATGATTTATGCATAAAGCTTAGTAAAAGCTTATCTTGATGGATTTATCGTGGATCTCTTTAGCGATTTTCAAGTATTTGCCTTGTATCGACCATCCTTATAGGTCGAGGAAAAGTAGTATGTCGTTGTCGACTAGACATGAGTCTTTCCTTTGTTTTGGAGATGTTACTTATATTGTATGACGTTTCTCCTGCCCTTCGTAGTGTTTTTTGTATTTATAAATATGGATATTCCATGTAACGGTAATAAAATATAAGAGCTAATTATCTCTAGAGGAAGGTGTTTGTTATTTGAGAGATAGTATTATTATAACCTTTAGTTTTTCTTTAATCAAGTACTATTATCACCTTAAATTTGAAGAAATTATATGAACTAATAATTTAGGGAAAATTAGTGTAGAGACATAATTTGACCAAACCCATTAAACTATAGTGTAAGTGTCTTTGCACATGTCATGTTATTAGTCGCTCTCACAAAACTGTTATGCAATCGCAAACCAAGTGTACAATAATTGAATATATTGCACTTGTTTTGCGAATGCTCTGAGTTTTTGCAAGAATTACCTGTTTAGTTGGGAGGATTTTTTTTCTTTTAAGAGATCAGCTGTATATGTTCTCCATTAATTAATTGATCGAATACGTTTTTCTTATCTCGCTATATATGAAATGCTCATTTTTGTTAGTCCGAATAAATTTCAAAAATAACTAATAATGATATGTTTTATGAATTTTGTTGGATGAAGATGAAGAGAAAAGAAGTTAATTATTAAGGGAAGGTTTTGATGATTTCCAAAACATCATAATCAGCTAAGTGTGGAAAGCTTAGTTCCCTTAGAAGGATCTTTGAACAAGCAAAGAAGATATTAGAAGAGTTCAAAGTTCAAAGACCAGAAGACTAGTGATCTCCTGCTGAAACAACAAACAGAAGGATAGGTCATCAGCCGAGTCAGATCAGATTAGTTCAGTATTTGATCAGCAGAGTGCCTATCAGAAGGGTTGCTTCGATCAGCAGAGTAGAAGAGATCATGAGATCAGTTCAACGGTAATAAATGCACCTGGTGTAATAAATGCTGAAAGAGAAGGGCAGTAGTGGCAAATGATTGAAGATATTCTCGGATCAGCAGAGTGCATTTAATGCGATGGACAGAAAGTACTGTACATTGTACGGACTGCTGCAGGAAGCCGTTTCAAATGAGCTGAAGAATGGATTTGAATTGTGACTTGACTTCAACGGTCAATTTTTCAATTCCATGTATAAATAGAGCTGAATTTCAATCGAGCAAATAACACAACAACAATCAGAGATTTCGTTCTTGAAGCAGAATTTTTACTAAGTCTCAAAAGCTCGAACACCTCAATCGTCTGGTGGAAGTCATCTGTTGACAGAAACCCAGTTGAAGAAAACAGAAAATTACGATTTGAGTGATCTTGTAATGGCTGAGTGTTGTGAGGATTTGTGATCCATCTTTGTGAGTGATCAAACTTCGGAGAGTAGAATTTCTTAGTGATTTTCTATTGTGAGCTTATAGCCTTTTCATTAGTTGTCTAGGTATAAGTGGAGAAATATTGTAATCTGTGTGATTATAGTATAACCCAGAATCTAAGTGATCTGGAAGAGTGGACTAAAGGATTTCTATCCATATAACCACTATAAAAATTCTTTGTGTTATCTTGCATTTAAGTTTTCTTGCATACTTTAAAGCTTGCATATTTACACACTTTGAATTACAAAAAGATTTTATAAGGAGTTTAAGAACTGGGGATAAAATCTTTAAGAACTTAGTTTACTTGTGAAAAACACTTTCAAACAATCCGCTGCAAGTACACTCTTTGGAAAACTGTTTTGCTGAAAAATAGCTAAGTCATTGTAAGAAGAGTGGTCAGTCTGCTGTTCAAGATTTGTTCACGATCAGTTTTGTCTGCTTACTGTTCTTCATCAGCTTAGTCTACTGACAGAACACTGAAAAGTTTTTAAGTTCAAAAATTTTCTGAGGTCGATACACCCCCCCCCTCTAGACCTCATCTGACCACTTGGGACCAACAAATTTTAGAGAGACCCTGGACAATGTTCGGGATTGATCACATCATCACCACCACCACCACCACCATCACCTCCAACGGAGCCGATGTTCAGCTGTTCAATTTGCCTGTGGCCATTTGAGGAGGAGACAGCTACAAAATGTGGCCATATTTTCTGCAAGGTGTGCATAAAAAATGCAATAGCTTTTCAGGCTAAATGTCCTACTTGTAGAACTATAATTTCTATAAATGATATTTTTCGAGTTTACCTTCCAACGGCAAGAAGCTCTAGAGGCCGCTAAGGTGGGATTTTTGGGATTGAAATTAGTGTTGTTTTTGGTGCCATGTTGACATTTTTATGTACTTGGAGGTACTGTATTTGTTGAAGTTATTTGATACATTTTTATTTTTCTTTGTGAATGCGTATTCGGTTTTCGACAATTTCACTCATATTAGTACAATTTGAAGTTTCATAACAACATTGATCTCACCTATTTGAGTGATGATGTAATATGAAAGACTCACGAATGAATTACATTTGTTAATATCATCATATTTCTTCTACAATTACTTCGTGAGATCAATCAAAACTTTTTTATGCAATAATGGTTAATAATAATGTGAACCCCAGAAAGAAATTTTTTAGCAACACTTTTAAGAGATTGATCTCATCACTAATAAATTAGTCATTGTTATGACATTTACAACGGAACACGGCTTTCATGCCATTTATAGAGTTGTATTCAAAACATCTGCCATGCTCTTTCAAATGAAAAACATTTACAACGGAATACGGCTTTCATGCTGTTTATAGAGTTGCATTGAATACATATGTCATGCTATTGTAATTGAGAAACATTTAGAACGGGATACTCGTGACTATTTAATGCTTGATGTTTATTTGTTACACCTCTTATTGTTTTATAGTGCAAAACCTAGGGCAAACACTAATACGACGATATTTTAGTTTATATTGCGTAGTGTATACAATGGTTTTTTTTTATGATAATTTCAATATTTGTTAGTTTCCGAGGAAAACTTCCTATATTATTTTGCCTTGTGAAATTTTATCCATTGACTTTATTGAGACAGACATATTTTTATAACCTTCAAATATTTGTCGTCTTATAGGGAAGGTTTGCTAGACATAACTCTTAATTGCATGTCCTCACTATCCTTTGACACCCTATGGTACGGTATGTTATTGGAATTTGTGATTTCATGTTTCTAACATCAGATAGTCGTTAAATCCAACACTCCTATTAAAGTACGATAAAAAAATAGAATAATTGCTAACCTTTGAACAATTTGGAATATATGAAAAACTAGAACATAAAGATTATCTTACAAATTAAAAAATAAAAAAGATGAGTTGTCAATAATCAATGCATTAATTAAAAGCTAATATATATCATTTTGAAAAATAAAAGAATCATATATTTAAAATTTTATCCCTTATCAAATAGTACTACTACTCATAAAACAATTTTGTTCTTGGCATTATCCTACCTTTTTTTATTGTCTTTTTCTTCCTCCTTCACATTAGTCTAAACTTACTCCAAAATATATTCTACAATTTCTCCATCTCTATCTCCCCCTCTCTCTCCCTCTCTCTCTTTCATTTCATCAGTGTACACTTACTCCAAAACATATTTTCTACATTTCATTTCTCTCTCTCATTTCATCTCCTTTGTGTGTTTTTATATTAGTTCCTCTTTTTAAATCTGTTAGTAGAAAGGTATGATTCTTATACTGTTACGACAAGGGTTTGTTTTTCCAGTTCTATGTTGAAAAAAATTTGACTTTATTAACTATTCAACTTATGATTCATAGTCATTTTAGTGAATTTGTTAATGTTGATTTTTGTTTTCAAGATTAAAGATGATATTAGGTTTTAATCCTTGTTTTGTTACTTCATATGATATATTTATGTGCTATTTTATGATAAGTGATTGTGTAGATTGTAGTTAAAGAGAAAATGATGAAAAATGTTACAAATTTTTGTGTATGTTTTTATCTTATTTTTCCGACACGATACTAGCAATGTTAATAAATTCACTCTATTTCTTTACCAAAAAATACTTTAAATTCTATAAATTTTATACTAAGAAATAAATTATTTTATGGAAGTAATTTGATGACTTGAATTGTGAAACCCTAAAAATTTGATTTGGGGTCTATTATGTAATTTTGAAAAGTTAAGATCTTTATATGTAAGCATTTAAATTATGTGACTAAAGTTTATTTAAATGTTAATTCTCATAATTAGTTAGCTATTGTTATCGATTAACTTCTGATTTAAGTCAAATTGTGTAAAATATTTTCAATTAAAATTTAAGGCCCATTAAGATGGATTAATGAATTTAAATTATTCCCAAAAATACATAATTAGGTAAAACCTAATTAGTAACTATTATAGAAGAATAAATAAATAATAATAATAATAAAGAAAAGAGGGAGACTAGTTGTACACTGCCACCGCCGCCGCTGCCACTCAACTTGTTTGTTCCCGTCGCCGCCAAACAACCACCACCGCAGGTAGTTCCATTTTCCGTTCACATGCTTTTGGGTTGAGTTGGGTATGGTAGGAATATGAAATTTTAGAGTGTTGTTAAATTGTAACCAAATGGTTAGTGCTAGATAGGGGTTCGGGAAAGATTGAAAATAGAAGCTTGAGGTACGAGTTTGGAGTAGAGGCGAAGTGATTAAGGGAGATGGTGAGTGGTGAAAGAGGAGGCGTCCATGGCTGATCGGAAAAGATGGGGGGTCTGTTTCGGGTTTGGGGACATGGGCCTCGGGTTCTAGTTCGGGTTTTAAGGTAAGGATGGTCGTCCGGAGCTTGTCGAGGAAGACGAAGGTGAGGCGGAGAATGGTGGCCAATACTAGATTTTGGCTGAAAATGCACTGGAGAAGACGATGAACAGTAAAAAAATGGACTGAGTTGGATGGGCTGAGTTGACTGGGTCGTGAGTTAAGGCTGAGTTTAGGTTAATTTTTGCACCAGGTTTGGGCTTAGGAATTGGGCTGAGTTCGAGCAGGTTTTTGGACTGAGTGTGGGTAGGAATGGGTTGGAGCTTCTGGGCTGGTTGAGTTTGGGCCGAGTTGAGTTCGGGCCGGGCTGGGTTTGGGCCGAGTCGGGCCGAGTTTGGGCCAGGTCGGGTTGCAAAATTTAGTTTTTTGGGCCAAGACTTAGGCCAACTGTTTGGGATGATGAAACCAAGCGAATATGGGTTCGGGCCTACTGGAATGTGGGTTAATTCAATGTAGTGTGTTCTTTAATTTAAACAAATAGTTAGTGGACTTTAATTTAACTAAATCACTGGGTTTAAATAAGTTTTGAATGTTAATTTGATAAAGAATCTTTGGGTTTTAATTGTTCAAATTACTAAGTTTATTTTCACGGTTAATTACAGGTTTCTAAACTAGTTTTTGCGTCTTGTTATCCCAAGCGTTTCGATTAATCAGGTGAGTGTTCTTGTACAAGTTTACTTGGTGCGTCTTCAAGCGACTTATTGAATAAGTTATGACTGTTGCTTGTATACTTTACTTGGCTTGTGAATTTTGAATTGCGCCTGTGATTAGAAATTTGTGATTTATTGTTGTGCGAGTGGTAGTGCTTTGGTTCTGTTTATCATTTGCATCATTGGGTCTGATCACATTCATTCGAACCCACTATGCGGTTGGATGAGATGTATTTGCATGAGTCTTTTTATCACATTCATTCGAGCCCACTACGTTGCTGGATGAGATGTCTTCTTATCACATTCATTCGAGCCCACTATGCGGTTGAATGAGATGTCTTTTATCACATTCATTCGAGCCCATTACGTTGCTGGATGAGATGTCTTTTTATCACATTCATTCGAGCCCTCTATGCAGTTGGATGAGATGTCTTTTATCACATTCATTCGAGCCCTCTATGTGGCTGGATGAGATGTCTTTTTATCACATTCATTCGAGCCCTCTATGTGGCTGGATGAGATGTCTTTTTATCACATTCATTCGAGCCCTCTATGTGGTTGGATGAGATGTCTTTGCATGAGTCTGATCACATTCGTTCGAGCCCTCTATGCGGTTGGATGAGATGTCTATTGCATACATATGTGTGAAGCGTCTAAGGTGTGCGTGTTTGAATTGATATTCGATTGTGTTGCTTGCTCGCTGCTATCTTGTACATTTGCACGCGAGCTCACTAAGTTGGATGATCAACTTACCACTCTTTGTGGATTACTTTTTCAGGTACTTTCGGTAGTTGAAGTGTGTGGTAGTTGGTGATCCGGGATCCGAGTCGGTCTTGTCCTGTATTTTGATTTTTTTCTTGTTAGATTATTTTTTGAGATGTCAAGTATGTTTGGATAGTATTTCTTTCGCGTTTTAATTGACGGTTTAAATACTGGAGTTTTAAGTTTATCCGATAAATTGTTTATGATAATTAAACTAATTCATATATTAAGTTATATGTTATCCGCTGCTAGTCTAGTTTAAATTACATGTTTGGTTATTTGGTTTGTTTTGGCGACCCAATTCCAGTTGAGGGCCATCTTTGGCCCGAGGACGTGGCTGGGAAGAAAAAAAGGGGGCGTCACAGTTGGTATCAGAGCTTCGGCTCATAGGTCAGGTATGGATCCTCGGATAGCGTCAGTCAGTCGTGTAGTAATTTATACGTTGCATGACTTGCTTGTTGCTTTATGTGCTTCTTTGCTTTTTACATGGGATCTAGAAGCAGTAATGCAATCTAAATATCACGAGCTATCAGAAAGATAGAGAGGAATTTGGGGTATAACTCGTTATTTCTAAAGTTAAGATAGTGAGGAATTTGGGGACCAAATTCTTTTAAGGGGGTTAGATTGTGAAACCCCAAAAATTTGATTTAGGGTCTATTATGTAATTTTGAAAAGTTAAGATCTTTTTATGTAAGCATTTAAATTATGTGACTAAAGTTTATTTAAATGTTAATTCTCATAATTAGTTAGCTATTGTTATCGATTAACTTCTGATTTAAGTCAAATTGTGTTAAATATTTTCAATTAAAATTTAAGGCCCATTAAGATGGATTAATGAATTTAAATTATTCCCAAAAATACATAATTAGGTAAAACCTAATTAGTAACTATTATAGAAGAAAAAATAAATAATAATAATAATAAAGAAAAGAGGGAGACGAGTTGTACACCGCCACCGCCGCCGCTGCCACTCAACTTGTTTGTTCCCGTCGCCGCCAAACAACCACCACAGCAGGTAGTTCCATTTTCCGTTCACATGCTTTCGAGTTGAGTTGGGTATGGTAGGAATATGAAATTTTAGAGTGTTGTTAAATTGTAACCAAATGGTTAGTGCTAGATAGGGGTTCGGGAAAGATTGAAAATAGAAGCTTGAGGTACGAGTTTGGAGTAGAGGCGAAGTGATTAAGGGAGATGGTGAGTGGTGAAGGAGGAGGCGTCCATAGCTGATCGGAAAAGATGGGGGGTCTGTTTCGGGTTTGGGGACATGGGCCTCGGGTTCTGGTTCGGGTTTTAAAGTAAGGATGGCCGTCCGGAGCTTGTCGGGGAAGACGAAAGTGAGGCGGAGAATGGTGGCCAATACTAGATTTTGGCTGAAAATGCACTGGAGAAGACGATGAACAGTAAAATACGATGAACAGTAAAAAAATGGACTGTGTTGGATGGGCTGAGTTGACTGGGTCATGAGTTTGGGCCGAGTTTGGGTTAATTTTTGCACCGGGTTTGGGCTTAGGAATTGGGCTGAGTTCGAGCAGGTTTTTGGACTGAGTTTGGGTAGGAATGGGTTGGAGCATCTGGTCGGGTTGAGTTTGGGCCGGGTTGAGTTCGGGCCGGGTTTCAAAATTTAGTTTTTTGGGCCAGGACTTAGGCCAACTGTTTCGGATGATGAAACCAAGCGAATATGGGTTCCGGCCTAGTGGAATGTGGGTTAATTCAATGTAGTGCGTTCTTTAATTTAAACAAATAGTTAGTGGACTTTAATTTAACTAAATCACTGGGTTTAAATAAGTTTTGAATGTTAATTTGATAAAGAATCTTTGGGTTTTAATTGTTCAAATTACTGAGTTTATTTTCACGGTTAATTACAAGTTTCTAAACTAGTTTTTGCGTCTTGTTATCCCAAGCGTCTCGATTAATCAGGTGAGTGTTCTTGTACAAGTTTACTTGGTGCGGCTTGAAGCGACTTATTGAATAAGTTATAACTGTTGCTTGTATACTTTACTTGGCTTGTGAATTTTGAATTGCGCCTGTGATTAGAAATTTGTGATTTATTGTTGTGCGAGTGGTAGTGCTTTGGTTCTGTTTATCGTTTGCATCATTCTGTCTGATCACATTCATTCGAATCCACTATGCGGTTGGATGAGATGTCTTTGCATGAGTCTTTTTATCATATTCATTCGAGCCCACTACGTTGCTGGATGAGATGTCTTTCATTCGAGCCCACTATGCGGTTGAATGAGATGTCTTTTATCACGTTCATTCGAGCCCACTACGTTGCTGGATGAGATGTCTTTTTATCACATTCATTCGAGCCCTCTATGCGGTTGGATGAGATGTCTTTTATCACATTCATTCGAGCCCTCTATGTGGCTGGATGAGATGTCTTTTTATCACATTCATTCGAGCCCTCTATGTGGCTGGATGAGCTGTCTTTTTATCACATTCATTCGAGCCCTCTATGTGGCTGGATGAGATGTCTTTTTATCTCATTCATTCGAGCCCTCTATGTGGTTGGATGAGATGTCTTTGCATGAGTCTGATCACATTCGTTCGAGCCCTCTATGCAGTTGGATGAGATGTCTATTGCATACATATGTGTGTAGCGTCTAAGGTGTGCGTGTTTGAATTGATCAACTTACCACTCTTTGTGGATTACTTTTTCAGGTACTTTCGGTAGTTGAAGTGTGTGGTAGTTGGTGATCCGGGATCCGAGTCGGTCTTGTCCTGTATTTTGATTTTTTTCTTGTTAGATAATTTTTTGAGATGTCAAGTATGTTTGGATAGTATTTCTTTCGCGTTTTAATTGACGGTTTAATACTGGAGTTTTAAGTTTATCCGATAAATTGTTTATGATAATTAAACTAATTCAAATTTTAAGTTATATGTTATCCGCTGCTAGTCTAGTTTAAATTACATGTTTGGTTATTTGGTTTGTTTTGGCGTCCCGATTCCAGTTGAGGGCCATCTTTGGCCCGAGGACGTTGCTGGGAACAAAAAAACGGGGCGTCACATGAATTTATTATATGCTCCGGTGGAACTTAATATTCCAAGATTAGTGTATCTTAAAAGGCTAGTTAGAAATTGTAATGAACCTGAATGCTATAATTCTATATACAAATTCTAATATATGCAATATCGTATGTTTTAAATATATATATATATATATATATATATATATATATATATATATATATATTGTACTTGAATGTAGAAAATATAAATTTCAGTAATGGGGAGAGACATAAATAAATTTATTCTCAATTCTTTCTTATTTAGTTATACAACTCTATATTGAATTTCTTCTCAATGACACAACAAATGAATGCTTAAATAATCCTTGTGCAAATAGAGTGTAAGTATTTCGTCGCAATATGAATGTACACATATTTTACATTGTAAAGACCAAATCCATAGTGTAAATGTGTGATGAATATTCTAGTTATGTTTCATATATTCCGCTATGTAAGAAAAAAATCAATAGAAATGGTCTATTTTCCTTTTTCTAAACATGGTGAATCCTTTTAATGATTTTTGACAACATTAATTTCTTTTTCTTCATATTTTAAAATGAAAATACTTCTTCCAGTGACTTTTAACTATATTATGGTTATATATCATCATATTTTCAGTCACTAAATTAAGTATATAAACTTTTTATTAACATATAAGAGATTTAAGTAATATCAAATGAGAAATATGGTCTGACATTCTCTTTCTTTCCTCATAGTGTAGCTTAGAAAATATTAGTTTGTCAATCATCTAAGTAAGTTTACGCAATTCATGTTTAAGAATTAGATGAGGTGATATTGGAAATGTGGGCATATACAACTGTTTTAAATGATTCGTGAGCTTTAATTGATTCTTGAGCTTATCTTTTCTGTTACATAAATTATTAATGTGTTCAATTGGTTCTATAGTTTATTAGAATGCATCACATATATACATTTAATCAGTTACATTGAAATGTGTTCTTTAATTTGCATAAATAAGTATGAATCTTTTAATATTTCTATTTTAGGTTAAGAAAAATGAAGCTTAAACTAACAACAAATTAATGCTTGTAGTTGAAGGGACATCATTTTCTGATGCAAGTGTTTCACATATGGCATAGTCAGGAGAACAAGTCATGTAAAGGTTCGTAACAAAACTATCTAGTTACCTTTCTATATTATTACTTGATAACAAATGTGTTGTTTTCTTAGGTATATTTGTCATTTTGTGATTCTTGTCTTCTTTATTGCTAAATATTAATAATGCGAGTTTGCTTGATTGTGTGTCAAATAAGATATATATATATATATATATATATATATATATATATATATATCGTCTATTAATATTTTATATTAAATGAATTCATAATCGATATTTTTGATGGAGATAATAATAACTTCTTGAACATTTTACCTATAAGACTTCCTAGGCACTAAGCAAGAGACACAAGAAAAACCAGACATGTACTTTGAGAGGTTAAGAGAAACCACAACATTTATTAATTACTTCCATGTCTCACAACTAAAGTTATAAGAAGGCTTAAATATTATTCAACTAATGTTAAAAAATGTTAAGGGCATACTAAATTGTAAACACGGAAAATTGTTTGAACGGTAATAAAATATAAGAGCTAATTATCTCTAGGGGAAGGTGGTTGTTATTTGAGAGATAGTATTACTATCTCCTTTAGTTTTTCTTTAATCAAATATGATTATCACCTTAAATTGAAGAAATTATATGAACTAATAAGTTGGGGAAAATTAGTGTAGAGACATAAATTGACCAAACCCATTAAACTATAGTGTAAGTGTCTTTGCACATGTCATGTGATTAGTCTCTTTCACAAAACATGCAATCACAAACCAAGTGTACTAACTGCATATACTGCACTTGTTTTGCGAATGCTTTGAGTTTTTGCAAGAATTACCCGTTTAATTGGGAGGATTATTTTCATTTTAAGAGATCAGATGTATATATTCTCCATTAATTAATTGATCTAATATGTTTGCTTATCTCAATATATATGAAATTCTCGTTTTTGTTAGTCAGAATAAATTTCAAAAATAACTTATAATGATATGTTTTATGAATTTTAGAGAGACCCTGGATAATGTTCGGGATTAGGTTAGGTGATATTGGAAATGTGAGCATATACAACTGTTTTAATTGATTCGTGAGCTTTAATTGATTCTTGAGCTTATCTTTTCTGTTACATAAATTATTAATGTGTTCACTTGGTTCTATAGTTTATTCTTGAATATATCACATATATACATTAAATCAGTTACATTGAAACGTGTTCTTTAATTCGCATAAAAAAATATGAATTTTCAAATATTTCTATTGTAGTTTAAGAAAAATAAAGCTTAAACTAACAACAAATTAATGCTTGCAGTTGTAGGGACATCATTTTCTGATGCAAGTGTTTCTCATATGGCATACTCGGGAGAACAAAGCCATGTAAAGGTGCGTAACAAAACTATCTAGTTACCAATCTATATTATTACTTGATAACAATATTTTCTTAGGTATATTTGTCATTATGTGATGCTTGTCTTCTTTATTGTTAAATATTAATAATGCTAGTTTTCTTGATTGTGTGTCAAATAAGATATATATATATATATATATATATATATATATATATATATATATATATATATATCATCTATTAATGTTTTATATTAAATGACTTCATAATCGATATTTTTAATGGAAATAATAATAACTTCTTGAACATTTTACCTATAAGACATCCTAGGCACTAAGCAAGAGACACAAGAAAAATCAGACATGTACTTTGAGTGGTTAAGAGAAACCACAACATTTATTAATTACTTCCATGTATCACAACTAAAGTTATGAGAAGACTTAAATATTATTCAACTAATGTTAAAAAATGTTAAGGGCATACTAAAATTGTAAACACGGAAAAGTGTTTGAAAGGTAATAAAATATAAGAGCTAATTATCTCTAAAGGAAGGGGGTTGTTATTTGAGAGATAGTATTATTATCTCCTTTAGTTTTTCTTTAATCAAGTATTATTATAACCTTAAATTGAAGAAATTTTATCAACTGATAAGTTGGGGAAAATTAGTTAAAAGACATAAATTGACCAAACCCATTAAACTATAGTGTAAGTGTCTTTGCACATGTCATGTGATTAGTCGCTCTCACAAAACATGCAATCGCAAACCAAGTGTTATAATTGCATATATTGCACTTGTTTTGCGAATGCTTTGAGTTTTTGCAAGAATTACCCGTTTAGTTGGGAGGATTTTTTTCTTTTTAAGAGATCAGATGTATATGTTCTCCACTAATTAATTGGTCTAATACGTTTTGCTTATCTCACCATATATGAAATGCTCATTTTTCTTAGTCCGAATATGTTGGATAAGGATGAAGATGAAAAGCACTAAAGACAATTAGTAAATGGAGGTTTGGATGATTTCGAAAACTTCAAATCCGCTAAGTAAAAGTTAACTTAGCTGATATCCCTTAGAAGAATATTGACCAACTAAGAAGACATCAGACGGGTCAAATATTCAAGGTCCAGAAAATTACTGATCTGCTGAAGGAAAGAAATCAGACTGATGAAGATCAGCCGACTCAAATCAGATTTGTTCAAGTTTTGGATCACCTCTGTACATCATCAGACTTGCACTTTCGATCAGCCAAGTGGAATGGATCAAGAAGTCATCCCAACGGTAATAAATGCCCCTGGAAGTAATAAATGCTGAAGTACAAGGTTATTAAAGACAAATGATTGAAGAAAGACTTCGTATCAGCTTGGTGCATTTAATGCTGCCTGACACAAAGGACATTTCGCAGTACTGTCACTGTGTAGAGAGCCGTTCGCGGAAATTAAGGACCAGAAATCAAGAAATTTGAATTGTGTCTCTCTTCAACGGGAATAATTCAAAGAGTGACTATAAATAGCTGAAGAGACGAAGAAAGCTACATATACAACTTCTGAGAGATCGAATTCGAAGCAATTATTTTCTAAATCTCAAAAGCTCAAGAACAGATCACTCGTCTGCTGAAAGTCATTTGTTGACAGAAGCCGTTGAAGTTCAAGAAAACATTTTCTGAGTGAATCTGTGAGAGAAAAGAGTTGTGAGGAGTTCTTATCCATCTTTGTGAGTGATAAGTCTCTGTAGAATAGGTCTTCTTTGTGATTTCCTATTGCGAGCTTACGGCCAGATTCATTTGTTGTTTTGGCGTAAGTGGAGTATATTGTAAACTGTGTGTTTATAGTATAACCTAAGATCTAAGTGACTTGGAAGAGTGGACTAAAGGATTTCAATCCATATAACCACTATAAAAATTCTGGTGTTTGTTTTTGCATAAGTCTTTCTGCATATTTTTAGATCTGCATAAAACACTCTAAAAACTGTTTGAAAACTAAATTAAAGGAGTTTACAAAACTGGGGAAACAATTTTCAGATTGCTAAGTTTACTTGTGAAAAACACTTTGAAAATCCGCTGCAAGTACTGTAGTATTAAAACTGATTTTAAAAAAAATCAGCTAAGTGATTATCAGATTAGTGGTCAACAAAGCTGTTCAAAGATTTGTTCGCGATCAGCCTTGTAAAATTACTGTTCGATAACAGCTTAGTCTGTTGAAGTTTGAACAACAGTTTTCAAGTTTAAAATTTGAAGAAAAGTTTTAGAGGTCTATTCACCCCCCCTCTAGACCTCATCTGACCACTTGGGACCAACAAGTGGTATCAGAGCAGGTGGTTCATTAGAATCAGTTGCCTGGTCAACGAGCTTGATCCGAGTGTTTTTCAAAGGTTTTCAAACTTTTTAAAAGAGCATCTTTTTGAAAAATTAAAATTTTTGAAAAATGGATTGTCTCAGCCATGTTCCCCACATAGCTGGTATGAGCTTTGAAGACTGGAAGATCAGAATGGAGATCTTCTTAGCAGCCTACAATGATAACATGTACACATGTATCATTAAAGGTCCATTCAAATTCACCAAGACTATTAAGGTTGATGAAGTCGATATAGTGGTGGAGAAAGATTTAACAGAGATGACAGCCGAAGAAATAAAGTTGTTCAACCTGGACAAAGTTGGGCGTTTTATCATGACCAAGGCCCTTGACAATGACAGATTTGACAAAGTCAAGCACTACAAGACTGCCAAAGAAATGTGGGATAAGGTCTGTGATATGAGCGAAGGAAACGACGCTATCAAAGAGCATCAGGTGAGTGTTTCTCTGGAAAAGCTGGACAACTTCAAGATGAAGTCTGCGGAAACCATTGATCAGATGGATACAAGGTTTACAAGGACGCTGAATGAAGTGTTGAAGCTTGGAAAGACCTTCACTGATAAGGAGATAACCGTCAGAGTGCTGAAGGCTCTACCTTCGAAGTTTAACATGAAGGTGACAGCCATGGAGGAGTCAAGAGACTTGGGAAAGATCTCACTCACCAAGCTGTTCTCAGTACTCAAGGCATACGAGTATAAACTGCCAAGAATGGGTGTTGAAGAAACCTCTACTTCAAGTCCCACAGCTGCTCTGGTTGCTGCTGAGAATCCTAGAAGACCAGCCTATAAAAGCAAAGATGTGGACTCATCTGATGAAGCCACAATACTCAACAAAAAGGAGTACACTGCTGGAGACGTTGCATTGCTGATGAACAACTTCAAGAAGTTCTACAAACGAAAAATGAAGAACAAATACAACAATGCTTCTACTTCTAACCCTACTTCTTCTTCTCAAGATAAAGATTCTTATAAATCTAAAATGATGTGCTATAACTACAGGAAATTGGGTCGTTTCGTCAGGGACTGCCCATATCCTAAAGCTGAAAAATACATAGAAGAAGAAAAGAGAATCGGAAAGGAAAGAAAGCATCAGAAAGGCAAGGTGCCGGTGGCAGAAGCCGAAAAGCTAGTTGCTATCTACTCATCAGATTCGGATTCAGATACTTTTGATGAAGAGTCTTCTGATGAAGAGAGACCTGCTCTTCTCTGCCTGATGGCTAAGGAATCTGATGGCTCTGCGAATGATGAGGTGACTCCTCTTGATAATGAATTATTTAATTCATTTGAACAAATGATACTTAACAATACAAGTATTGCTGAAGCATTTACAAGGCTTAAGGAAGAGATGATATTGCTAAGAGAGCAAAACAGTTATCTGAAACTCAAGGCTGAAAAGCCAAAAGAATCAGATGAATATAAACAGCTCGAGCAAGAAAATGAATCTCTCTGTTGCATGAAAATGAATCTCTGTTGCAAGAAAATGAGAAAACAATTGAGTCTCATGAAAAGTCATCTGTTGCATCCACTCACATGTCTAGTAAACAGAAGACACCTTTAGATCAGGATAAGTTAGAACTGAAACATACTGAAAAATTTATATCAGCTGACAATAGTAAGGTCATTTTGTATGTTCAGACTACTAAACCTTCTTCACCTGAGAAAGTGTTAAAGGAGACGAAAACTCCTAAGGCTAAAAAGAGCAAAGAGCCTAGTGTAGGAAAACAGACTGGTAAGTCCAAACAGAAGAGTCCTAGGAAGTCTTCTGATAAGGTCAAAACCAATCAGACTAGTGATAAAACTAAGTCGTTTGTTAATGAGCAAGCATCTAGTAAACCAAAGAAGCATAAAAACAAGAAAAATCAAAATGCTTGGTATGGAAATGAGTCTTATTATGTGCAACCTGCTGCATATCCTCCTATGTATCATGCACCTCAATTTCCAACTTACTATGAACCATATCCTGCTTATCATGCATCTTATTCTGCTTATGAACATTATCCTTATCATGTTGATTATCAACAACCTGGCAAATCTGATGAACGTGATAAAGGCAAAGTTGTTCATGCTCCTGTTGAAACTCAAAAGCCTAAGAAGCCTAAGTCATCAACATCTTGGGTTGTCAAAAGTGGAACTAATCCTCAGGACCCTCTCAATGAGGGTACCTATAACAATTTTATTTTGTTTTGTAGGTTAGGATTAGGAGTAGGAGTAAAGTAGAGAAGACCTGGTACTTGGACAGTGGCTGTTCAAGACACATGTGTGGAAACATACATGAGCTGACTGATGTGGTTGCTGTGGATAGTCCAAATGTGGCGTTTGGAGACAGCAAGGAAGGCAAGATTGTAGCAAGTGGAAAGCTAATCAAAGGCAACATTGAGATATCTGATGTCTCTTATGTTAAAGGCCTCAAATACAACTTGCTGAGCATAAGTCAATTTTGTGACAAAGGATATTCAGTCATCTTCTCAACAAATAAGTGATACGTTGAACAGATTGGTACAAAGAAGGTTATTTTATCTGGAAGACGACAAGGGAATGTCTACACAGTGGACTGGAATTCTGTTGACAAGAATTCAAGTGTTTGTTTGGTGGTATCAGCACCAAGTGATGTCAGTTGGCTGTGACACAAAAGAATGAATCATGTGAATTTCAAGACCATCAACAGACTTATCAAGAATGATCTGGTAGAAGGAATTCCAAAGACAGTTATGAGCAAAGATAAGCTTTGTGACGCATGTCAGAAGGGTAAACAAATCAAGTCATCATTCAAAAGCAAGAAGCATCAATCTTCTGGAAGAATATTGGAGCTGCTACATATGGACTTATTTGGACCCATTGATCCAATCAGCAATGGTGGAAAGAAATACTACCTAGCTGTTGTGGATGATTATTCGAGATACACTTGGGTGATTTTCATGAAGAAGAAAAGTGAGACCAAGGAGCATCTTACAAATCTGATGGAAAATATTCAGAATAGGAAGAGTATGAAAATACTAAAGATCAGATCAGATAGAGGGACATAATTTACAAGCTCTACTGTTGATGAGTATTGTAATGCCAGAGGAATCAGTCATGAGTGCTCTGCTGCCAGAACCCCTCAACAGAACGGAGTTGCTGAAAGGAAAAACAGAACTCTGAAAGAAGCTACCAGAACGATGATAGTTGAAGCTAAGCTGCCTCAAAGATTTTGGGCAGAAGCAACAAATACAGCATGCTTTACCCAAAACAGATGCATGATCAACAAGCACCAAAACAAGACTCCATATGAAGTTTGGAACAACAGGAAGCCAAAAATTCATTATTTTAGAATTTTTGGTTGTAAATGCTTTGTTTTAAATAATAGGAAAAATCACCTTACTGCTTTTGCAGAGAAGGCTGATGAAACAGTATTTGTAGGATACTCTACTGTTAGTAAAGCTTATAGAGTCTTTAACAAAAGAACTTACTTGTAGAAGAATCCATACATGTAGTATTTGATGAACCTAGTCAATCTTCTGAAAAGAATCAAAATACTGATCAGAATCTGTCTACTGATTTTCAGAAATTGAGTGTTGAAAAGAATGAAGAATATATTCGCATCATACTACCTGATCTCAACTCAGCTGCTAACTCAAGTGCTGTTCAAAATCACAATGCTGATTGTCTAACAGAAGAGTTGCAAACAGCTGACAGACCAGAGAATGTTCAACAGACTACTACTGGAACTCCAACAGTAGTGTTGCAAGATCACAACAGAGGACAACATTATGATTTGCAACCTGATCTTAGATGGCTCAAGAATCACCCACCAGAGCTGGTGATTGGTGATCCTTTGGATAGAGTAAAGACAAGGAGAGCTGCTGCAAGTGAAGCAATGTTTGTCAGCTTCCTACTCAAATTGAGCCCAAACAAATTGAAGAAGCTCTAAATGACTCAAACTGGATAGAAGATATGCAAGAAGAGCTAAATCAATTTGAAAGGAATGAAGTCTGGTACTTAGTTCCTAGACCAAGTCATCAAAGAGTTATTGGCACTAAATGGGTATTCAGGAACAAAATGAATGAAGATGGTGTTGTCACCAGAAACAAAGCAAGATTAGTTGACAAAGGCTATTGTCAAGAAGAAGGTATTGACTTTGATGAAACTTTTGCACCAGTAGCAAGATTAGAAGCAATCAGACTCTTTCTTGCCTATGCTGCTCATAAGAATTTCACAGTCTATCAGATGAATGTGAAATCAGCTTTTCTCAATGGACAATTGCAAGAAGAAGTTTATGTTGAACAGCCACCTGGATTTGAAGCTTATCAAGAAGAAGACAAGGTGTATCGTCTGAGGAAAGCCCTCTATGGACTGAAACGGGCTCCAAGAGCATGGTATGATACCCTATCTGATTTTCTTTTAATTAAATGATTTCGTAAAGGTAAGGTAGACAAGACCCTGTTCACTATTGAATGGGAAGAACATATTTTGCTTGTGCAAATATATGTGGACGACATTATTTTTTGTTCAACAAATCAACAGATGTGTGATAAGTTCTCAAAGCTGATGCATAACAAGTTTGAAATGAGCATGATGGGAGAACTTAATTATTTTCTTGGTTTGCAAGTAAGACAGTTGCCTGATGGAATTTTCATCAGCCAAGCAAAATACACAAAGGATCTGTTCAAGAAATTTGATATGGAAACTAGCTCTACTGCTAATATTCCAATGCCTACTAGTCTTCGTTTGGATAAAGATGAAGATGGCAAATCAATGGACATAACCAAGTACAGAGGAATTATTGGGTCACTGTTATACTTAACAGCTAGCAGACCTGATATCATGTACTCTGTTGGGGTTTGTGCGAGGTATCAATCAAATCCTAAGGAATCTCATCTCCTAGCTGCCAAAAGGATACTCAAATATCTTAAAGGTACTAAAGATTTGGGATTGTGGTATCGTAGGGAATCTGGATTTGAACTTATTGGATATTCAGATTCTGAACTTGCTGGCTGCAAGATTGACAGGAAAAGCACAACAGGTGCCTGTCAGTTCTTAGGTAGTGGTCTGGTCTCTTGGATGAGTAAGAAACATACTTCAGTATTCATTATATAGCTGCTGGAGCTTGCTGTGCACAAATATTAGGGTTGAAGCATCAACTAGAATACTACAGCATAAAATCAGTGGAATCCCTATCTACTGTGACAATACAAGTGCAATCAGCCTTACTCAATATACTACAAGTCAGTCAAGGACTAAGCATATTGAGATCAAACATCATTTCATTAGAGATCATGTGGAGAAAGGAAATGTCATGATAGAATATGTGTTTACTGAAAATCAGATTGCTGACATCTTCACAAAACCTCTAAGTGAGACAAGGTTTTCAACTCTAAGAGTTGAACTAGGTCTACTAAAATTGGATGCATAAGCTGAGGGGGAATTCATCAGAAGGCTGAAGTTCAACAACTTACTCATCATATTATCTTCAATGATTAACTCTCAACAGACTAGTTAACTTATGAATTCTTAAAGTCAGGGAGAACGTGTAAGACTAGCGGTACTTCAGATTAAAAGATGAAATTCGTTGATGACAGTTAGTTGAAGTTATGTTTTCATCAGAAGATTAAAGTCTTGAAGATCGAAGATTAATTATCTAGCTGGATTGACAAACAGCCGAGGAAGGTTATCAGTTATTGGCTTTCACTGATAACAGCTTTATCATCAGGACGGTAGTCCTATCAGATATGTATTTTATTTACCTGTCTGATCAACTGTATAAAAGCTAAACGTTTTATCTAAAACACGCTTTTATAAGTACAGTAAGGCGGTTCGCATTCCAGCCTCTCATTTAATGCCTTTTTAATTTGAAACGGCGTAACTGATGCCGCACGATCAGGACTGACAAGAAACGGATCTAACGGTTGGATGGTATCACGGAAATCGAAATACCCTAACTCTATAAATCCAGATCTGATCAGACTTGTCGTTCTTTACGCACCCTAAAATACTTAGAGCATTTTTGAGAAAATTTCTTGCACTCTACTTTCTGCAATTCTGCTATTTCACTAACTTCTACAGATTCAAGATGAGTTCTGGTGTTGAAGCTAAAGCTGAGGGTATGTATCTGGTCTATGATGCATACTACCAGTCTGGTACGGAGTTGGTGAAACAATTGCTAGAGAAATTCAAAGCTTCTTCGCTGGTGAATTTCATGGAGTTGCATGAAGGTCTGGTCTGGAAGGACCAAGTTCTGGAGTATTATGGATCAGCTGAGGTGGATCTCATGAAAATGGAGATTATAGCCACTGTTGGGGGAAAATCTGTGGTCACAACCCCTGCTCTACTCCATGAGACTTTTGGCTTGCCAAATAGTGGTCGACATGACGTCATCGTTCTTGCTGAAGAGAAACTTCAGGAATTCTGGGCCATCTGTGCCAAAGAAGGAGAGATGTTGACTGGCAACATCAAAAGAGGCAACTAAAAGACGAGTATCAGCGCATGGCTGATATGGTCACAAAGCTGATAGAGAACTGCACATTTTCCTTGGATGTTGTTACGATGAAGAGGTACAACATCATGATTGCCATTTACTACTCTTTGGAAGTGAACTGGTCGGTTTTCGTCTGGTACATCCTGGCTCACTTTCACGAGAAGAAAGGAAAGAAGTCTACTCCACAGACCAATCACAGGATTACTTTAAGCTATCTGCTTCACAGTATGGGATGTGAAATGACAAATGGAAAGGAGATCCATACTTCTAAGGCAATGGCCAAGTATGTGCCTGTTCTGAAGAGAAAATCTGATGAGGTGGAGACTGCTGAAGACTTGGAGGAACCTAAGGCAGAGGTTCCTGCCAAAAGGCAAAGAAAGTTTGTAAAAACAGCTCAGCTTGCTGATAAGAAGAAAGCTGATGAGCCCAAGGAAGTGGCTCAAAAGAAGAAAGCAAAGACTTCTGTTCAAACAGCCCTGCCAGCTGTTGAAGCCAGAACAGATCAGTCTGAAGCAAAGTAGGTAGAGGATGCAATAATCAATCAGACTACAGAGGAAATAAAGAATATCTCTCCTGCTTCCTCTTCAAGAACGCCATCTGCGGAGCGTCCTGATAAGAATGTTGCTCACAGGACAAGAAGTCAAATTCGGGACACAGGAGCTTCTATGCCTGCTCAGGGAAGGGCAAGAAGGACTTAGAGAAAGAAAATGACTTTTATTGACTCACCCACTGAGTTGATAGATTTGGTTAGAGAAGTCCTCAAACAGCAGAGAGGCCTGTTGGAGCTAAAGAAACGTCTACTGCTGAACAGACTGATGTGCAACAGACTGTTCAAGAAAAACCAACAGCTGAGGTTTCCAAACCTCAAGATGATCCAGACGTGGTGATTATAAATCCCATAGCAGCTGCACCTCTTGCATCTGCTGGTCCCGCTCCTGCCCCAGCTGATAAAGGAAAAAGAAAAATACTTATCAAAAGAAAGAAGATTTCAGCTGCAGATAAGAAAAAGAGGGAGGAGGCTGAGCAAAGAAAAAGGGACGAGCAAGAAGAGAAAAGAGTCCTTGAACTTAGCAAGATTCAGGCAGCAAAGGATGAAGAAAGGAGAAAGATGTCTAAAGCAGAAATGAAGGCTGCTGAAGATGCTGAACTTGCTATGGTCATTGAATTGAGCAAGACAGATGCTCATGGACCTGTTCATGGCGGAGGGATTAAGATTGGAGATTCAAAAGAAGCTAAGCCAAAGATGCCTGCTGGCGAAGTCAAGCCAAAGGCCAAGTTTGAAGTTAGAAAATCATTTGTCATTGTTAATTCTGATAAATCTATCTTCAACAGGTTTGAGAAGGCCTTAGCTTAATTTGATCAGAAACTGATGCTGAAGACTCTTTTCACCCATGAGAAGCCTAGATACATAAAGTGGGGGGACTATAGACTAAACAAGTCTATTGAAGAGCTTCAGAGTTGGAAGGAGTTAGCTGATGAAGAAAGGTGGGTTCTTAATTGGCTGAAGACTGACTCCATTCAACAGGCTTTGGATCCTGATTATGTAAGGGATGCTATGCATCATTATGTAAAGGAGTTTGCAACAGGGGAGGCCAAAATAATTGAAAACACTTTGCCTGCAAAGAAAAGAAAATCTGGTGATGCTGTTGAAAGGGCAATTCAGATTGCTGTTATGACTGCCTTGAAGAGATGAGCTGCTAAGTCAAGATATCAGCAAGGTTCATCAAGTGAGCTGCCCTCGCCAAGCATTCAACAGATCACATTTGGCAAAGAAGTAAGAGATTACTATGAAATGCCTAAGGTAAAGCCATCTGCTCCAAAGCTATGGCCTGTTGTAAGACAAATCCGTCAAACAACAACCTTTACTGATGACGGCAAAATCATAAGTAAGTTCTTTGAAGACAATACTGATCAGCCCAAAGCTGCCGAAGAACCCTTAGCACTTGAGTGGAAAGCTAAGGAGTCCAAAGCTGATCAAGAAACTGATCTAAAGGATGCTCCTGTCCACCAGGAGAGTGAAGATGATCATGCTGCTGCTCATTCTGTTTCATCAGCTGATTTGCATTCATCACTTATGGAAGCCTTCCAGCTGTTAATGGAAAATTCTATGAAGGAAATAGAAGAGAGGAACAGCACGCAGTTGAAGAAGTTGCAGCAAGAATTGGCAGAATCCAACAGATTACAACTTGAGAGCATGCAACTACTTACTGCAAGGACGATCAGGAATGCAATTGACAATTTTCCTCTGCCTGAGGATCATACCAGGCAGATGACTCAAAGTGTTGTAGAAATGAATAGAAACATTGAAGATGTGAAGGCTGGTGTCAACCATCTTCATACTGCTTTAAAGAGAGCTGAAAACAACATAGCTGATCTCACTGCTTCTTTCATCAGAGTCGGTGAAGAAGAAAAAGCAGTCAATCTTGGTTTGTTGAAGGAAGTTCATCAAGCTGGAACGGTTATACACAACGAACTTGCTACTATGCAACTTAACATTGATTGTTTTAATGATCAGACTGACACCATCAGCACCACTCTCAATCATCTTACTGCCAGTCACGATGTGGTCAACCAGAACTTGAAGGCTCTATGTGCTGCTATGAAAATTCAGTCTGCTGCACTCAACCCTTCTATCAGACCTGCCAGTGTCACCATTTCTGATGATGACTAAAAGGGGGAAGAGAAGAAGAAAGAGGAAACTGCTGTCACTGAACCTGAAAAGCCTAAAGCTGCTGAAGAGACTAAAGCTGCTGAAAAAGTAGAAGGCAAAGATGAAGCTGTTGAAGAAGCCAAGTATAAAGCTAAGGAAACAGCTCCATCCAAGGATTCTGATGGAGATAAATCAGAGCCCTTTACCAAATTTAAGGATGAAGAGAGGATCAAAATAAAATTGGATGAAATAGCAAAAGAAGAAGAGATCAAAGCAAAAATGGAAGCTGTTAAGTCCAATATGCTTTTGGATGAGGAGGCTGATGAAGATGAAAAAGAAGAAGACGATGAAGAATCTTCTTATGAATATGAAGAAGTGCTTGAAGGAGATGATGAAGAAGCTGGTAGTTAGTATAGACAAATCTTTTGTAATCAGTTATCTTTATTTCTTTTTCAGTCATCTTATTTGAACAGAAATTGTAACATGTAAACTTTTATCTTATTATCAATAAAAAGTACAAGTTCTGTTTCCAACACACTTTTTCTATCTCAGAAAATTTTGAGGATAAAAACTTTAGTATAGGTAAAACAGGTACTTAGCTGAAGTTTTGTCATCATCAAAAAGGGGGAAATTGTTGGATAAGGATGAAGATGAAAAGCACTGAAGACAATTAGTAAAGGGAGGTTTTGATGATTTTCAAAACTTCAAATCTGCTAAGTAAAAGTTAACTTAGCAGATATCCCTTAGAAGAATTTTGACCAAGTAAGAAGACATCAGACGGGTCAAATATTCAAGGTCCAGAAGACTACTGATCTGCTGAAGGAAAGAAATCAGACTGATGAAGATCAGCCGACTCAAATCAGATTTGTTCAAGTTTGGAATCAGCTTTGTACATCATCAGACTTGCACTTTCGATCAGCCAAGTGGAAAGGATCAAGAAGTCATCCCAACGGTAATAAATGCCCCTGGAAGTAATAAATGCTGAAGTACAAGGTTATTAAAGACAAATGATTGAAGAAAGACTTCGTATCAGCTTGGTGCATTTAATGCTGCCTGACAGAAAGGACATTTCCCAGTACTGTCACTGTGCAGAGAGCCGTTCGCGGAAATTAAGGACCAAAAATCAAGAAATTTGAATTGTGTCTCTCTTCAATGGACATAATTCAAAGAGTGAATATAAATAGCTGAAGAGACGAAGAAAGCTACATACACAACTTCTGAGAGATCGAATTCGAAGCAAATATTTTCTAAGTCTCAAAAGCTCAAGAACAGCTCACTCGTCTGCTGAAAGTCATTTGTTGACAAAAGCCGTTGAAGTTCAAGAAAACATTTTCTGAATGAATCTGTGAGAGAAAAGAGTTGTGAGGAGTTCTTATCCATCTTTGTGAGTGATAAGTCTCTGTAGAATAGGTCTTCTTTGTGATTTCCTATTGCGAGCTTACGGCCAGATTCATTTGTTGTTTTGGCGTAAGTGGAGTATATTGTAAACTGTGTGTTTATAGTATAACCCAAGATCTAAGTGACTTGGAAGAGTAAAGGATTTTAATCCATATAACCACTATAAAAATTCTGGTGTTTGTTTTTGCATAAGTCTTTCTACATATTTTTAGATCTTCATAAAACACTCTAAAAACTGTTTGAAAATTAAATTAAAGGAGTTTACAAAACTGGGGAAACAATTTTCAGACTGCTAAGTTTACTTGTGAAAAATACTTTGAAAATCCGCTGCAAGTACTCTAGTATTAAAACTGATTTTAACAAAAATCAGCTAAGTGATTATCAGGTTTATTCACCCCCCCCCTCTAGACCTCATCTGACCACTTGGGACCAACAAAATAAATTTCAAAAATAACAAATAATGATATGTTTTATGAATTTTAGAGACACCCTGGACAATGTTCGGGATTGATCCCATCACCACCAACAGAGCCGATATTCAGCTGTCCAATTCGCCTGGGGCCATTTGAAAAGGAGACAGCTACAAAATATGGCCATATTTTCTGCAGGGTGTGCATAAAAAATGCAATATCTTTTCAGGCTAAATGTCCTACTTGTAGAACTATAATTTCTATTAATGATATTTTTCGAGTTTACCTTACGACGGCAAGAAGCTCTGGAGGCCGCTAAGGCGAGTTTTTGGGATTGAAATTAGTGTTGTTTTTTGTGCCATGTTGACATTTTTATGAACTTGGAGGTACTGTATTTGTTGGAGTTATTTGATAAATTTTTACATTTTTATTTTTCTTTATGACTGCATATTCAGTATTCTACAGATTCACTCATATTGGTACAATTTAAAGTTTCATAACTACATTGATCTCACCTACTTGAGTGATGATGTAATATGAAATACTCACGAAAGAATTACATTAGTTAATATCATCATATTTCTTCTACAATTACTTCATGAGATCAATCAAAACTTTTTTATGTGAATTTTTATTGCTATTTCTTAGTGTATACAATGGTTTCTTTTTTGCCTTGTGAATTTTTTTCCAGTGACTTTATTGACATAGAAATATCTTATTATTTCTCTATAACCTTCAAATATTTGTCGTCTTATAGAGAAGGTATTATAGACATAACTCTCAATTGCATGTCCTCACTGTCATTTGACACCCAATGGTACGGTAAGTTATTTGAATTTGTGATTTCACGTTTCTAACATTAAATAGTCGTTAAATCCAACACTCCTATTAAAGTGAGAAGAGCTGAAAACGATACAGAAGAAGAAGAAGAAGAAGAAGAAGAAGTAGTCGTCATCTCCCCTAGGATCATTGCACAGGTAATTCTTTTAAATACAAAGTCTCATGTGATCACTTATATATTTTTAAATAACGTAACTTGTATTTTTATTCAGGCGACAAATGGACGTAGAAGAAATAGCTTGTTGACAAGACATGGAGTTGTTGCTCACGAGAGAGACCACACAGGTTTTTATATTTCTATCAAATTCCTTTTATACGTATCCGAGGTTTAGAATTAACATTTCTTTCTTATTTAGTTATACAACTCTATATTGAATTTCTTCTCAATGACACAACAAATGAATCATTAAATAATCCTTGTGCAAATATAGAGCATGTATTTCGTCGCAATATGAATGTACACATATTTTACATTATAAAGAACAAATCCATAGTGTAAATGTGTGATGAATATTCTAGTTATGTTTCATATATTCTGCTATGTAAGAAAAAAATCAATAGAAATGGTCTATTTTCCTCTTTCTAAACAAAGTGAATCCTTTTAATGATCTTTGACAACATTGATATCTTTTTCTTCATGTTTTAAAATGAAAATAATTCTTCTAGTGACTTTTAACTATATTATGGTCATATACCATCATATTTTCAGTCACTAAATTATGTAAATAAACTCTTTATTAACATATAAGAGATTTAAGTAATATCAATTGAGGAATATGGTGTGACATTCTCTTTCTTTCCTCATAGAGTAGCTTAGAAAATCTTAGTTTGTCAGTCATCTAAGTAAATTTACGCAATTCATGTTTACAGAATTAGGTTAGGTGATATTGGAAATGTGGGCATATACAACTATTTTAATTGATTCATGAGCTTTAATTGATTCTTGAGCTTATCTTTTCTGTTACATAAATTATTAATGTGTTCACTTGGTTCTATAGTTTATTCTAGAATACATCACATATATACATTAAATCAGTTACATTGAAATGTGTTCTTTAATTCGCATAAATAAATATGAATTTTCAAATATTTCAATTATAGGTTAAGAAAAATAAAGCTTAAACTAACAACAAATTAATGCTTGCAGTTGCAGGGACATCATTTTCTGATGCAAGTGTTTCTCATATGGCATACTCGGGAGAACAAAGTCATGCAAAGATGCGTAAAAAAACTATCTAGTTACCTATCTATATTATTACTTGATAACAAATGTGTTGTTTTATTAGGTATATTTGTCATTATGAGATGCTTGTCTTCTTTATTGTTAAATATTAATAATGCTAGTTTGCTTAATTGTGTGTCAAATATGATATATATATATATATATATAGTCTTTTAATGTTTTATACTAAATGACTTCATAATCGATATTTTTAATCGAGATAATAATAACATCTTGAACATTCTACATATAAGACTTCCTAGGCACTAAGCAAGTGACACAAGAAAAACCAGACATGTACTTTGAGATGTTAAGAGAAACCACAAGATTTATTAATTACTTCCATGTCTCACAACTAAAGTTATGAGAAGACTTAAATATTATTCAACTAATGTTAAAAAATGTTAGGGGCATACTAAATTGTAAACACGAAAAAGTGTTTTAAAGGTAATAAAATATAAGAGCTAATTATCTCTAAAGGAAGGTGGTTGTTATTTGAGAGATAGTATTATTATCTCCTTTAGTTTTTCTTTAATCAAGTATTATTATCACCTTAAATTGAAGAAATTATATGAACTAATAAGTTGGGGAAAATTAGTTAAAAGACATAAATTGACCAAACCCATTAAACTATAGTGTAAGTGTCTTTGTACATGTCATGTGATTAGTCGCTCTCACAAAACATGCAATCGCAAACCAAGTGTACTAATTGCAAATATTGCACTTGTTTTGCGAATGCTTTGAGTTTTTGCAAGAATTACCCGTTTAGTTGGGAGGATTTTTTTCTTTTAAAGAGATCAGATGTATATGTTCTCCATTAATTAATTGATATAATACGTTTTGCTTATCTCACTATATTTGAAATGCTCATTTTTTTTAGTCCGAATAAATTTAAAAAATAACTAATAATGATATGTTTTATGAATTTTAGAGAGACCCTGGACAATGTTCGGGATTGATCCCATCACCACCATCACCACCAACAGAGCCGATATTCAGCTGTCCAATTTTCCTGGGGCCATTTGATGAGGAGAGAACTACAAATGTGGCCATATTTTCTGCAACGTGTGCATAAAAAGTGCAATATCTTTTCAGGCTAAATGTCCTACTTGTAGAACTATAATTTCTATTAATGATATTTTTTTAGTACCTTCCGACGGCAAGAAGATCTGGAGGCCGCTAAGGCGAGATTTTTGGGATTGAAATTAGTGTTGTTTTTTGTGCCATGTTGACATTTTTATGAACTTGGAGGTACTGTATTTGTTGGAGTTATTTGATACATTTTTACATTTTTATTTTTCTTTGTGACTGCATATTCGGTATTCTACAGATTCACTCAAATTGGTACAATTTGAAGTTTCATAACTACATTGATCACCTACTTGAGTGATGATGTAATATGAAATACTCACGAAAGAATTACATTAGTTAATATCATCATATTTCTTCTATAATTACTTCGTGAGATCAATCAAAACTTTTTTATGTGAATTTTTATTGCTATTTCTTAGTGTATACAATGGTTTCTTTTTTGACTCGTGAATTTTTTTCCAGTGACTTTATTGACATAGAAATATCTTATTATTTCTCTATAACCTTCAAATATTTGTCGTCTTATGGAGAAGGTATTATAGACATAACTCTTAATTGCATGTCCTCACTGTCATTTGACACCCTATGGTACGGTAAGTTATTTGAATTTGTGATTTCACGTTTCTAACATTAGATAGTCGTTAAATCCAACACTCCTATTAAAGTATGATAAAAAAAATGGAATAATTGCTAACCTTAGAACAATTTGGAATATATGAAGAACTAGAACATAAAGTTTTCTAACAAAATGAAAAATCTAAAATGATGAGTTGTCAGTAATCAATGCATTAATTAAATGCTAATATATCTCTTTTAGAAAAAAAATAAAAAAAAAGAATCATATTTTTAAAATTTTCTCCTTTATCTAATAGTACTACTACTCATAGAACAATTTTGTTCTTAGCACTATCCTACCTTTTTGGTTTGTCTTTTTCTTCCTCCTTCACATTAGTCAAAACTTACTCCAAAATATATTCTACAATTTCTCCTTCTCTATCTCCCCCTCTCTCTTCCTCTCTCTCTCTTTCATTTTATCAGTGTACACTTACTCCAAAATATATATTCTACATTTCATTTCTCACTCTCATTTTATCTCCTTTGTGTGTTTTTATATTAGTTCCTCTTTTTAAATCCGTTAGTAGAAAGGTATGATTCTTATACTTTTATGACAAGGGTTTTGTTTTTCCAGTTCTATGTTGAAGAAAAATTGACTTTATTACCTTTTCAACTTATGATTCTTAGTTATTTTAGTTAATTTGTTAATGTTGATTTTTGTTTTCAAGATTAAAGATGATCTTTGGTTTGATTCCTAGTTTTGTTACTTCATATGATATATTTATGTGCTATTTTATGATAAGTGATTGTGCGGATTGTAGGCAAAGACAAAATGATGAAAAATGTTACAAATTTTTTTGTATGTTTTTATCTTATTTTTCCAACACAATCTACTAGAAATGTAAATAAATGCACTCTATTTCTTTACCAAAAATAACTTTAAATTGTGTAAATTTTATACTATAAAATTAAATATTTTGTAGAAGTAATTTGATGACTTGAATTTATTATATGCTCCGGTGGAACTTAATATTCCAATATTAGTCTAACATAAATGGCTAGTTAGAAATTGTAAATTCTATATGTGTATATATATATATATATATATATATATATATATATATATATATATATATATATATTGTACTTGAATATTAAAAATATAAATTTCAGTAATGGGGAAGGACATACTGTTATCAACTTTTCCTTTTCTGAAAATAATGTTAGATAAGTTTAAAATTTATTTATTATATGCTCCGGTGGAACTTAATATTCCAATATTAGTCTAACATAAATGGCTAGTTAGAAATTGTAAATTCTATATGTATATATATATATATTGTACTTGAATGTTGAAAATATAAATTTCAGTAATGGGGAAGGACATACTGTTATCAACTTTTCCTTTTCTGAAAATAATGTTAGATAAGTTTAAAATTTTCATTTGTACTTACTAAATTATGTCAAGTACGATGCAACCAACAGAGTATATCTGTACATAAGTGAGTACTTGACCGTAGTAAGTGATACTTGTAAGACATGACAAACTTATCGATTATTTTAGGAAGATAAGCATAATTTATATGTTTTATACCTAACTATGTTGGCATAAAAAGATTGAATTTAACTATTGTTATTGATGAAAGATAACATGAATATAAATATGTAATATATCTATGAAAAAAAATGAGGACACACACTAGATTTGCCGTTAAAATTTTAACATTTTTAACATGTCTTTAATTTTAATATAAGTCAATAATATCAGTCATATAATTGAATGTGTTTTTTTATTGATGTAATATTCAAGATGTCGCGCTTCATGACATTAATGAAGCACTGGATGAAGTGAACACCAACCTAGAGCTTGCACCACCTAATGTTCAAGTGAGAAGAGCTGAAAACGATATAGAAGAAGAAGAAGTAGTCATCATCTCCTCTAGGAGATTTGCACAGGTAATTCTTTTAAATATAAAGTCTCATGTCATCACTTATATATTCTTAAATAACGTATCTTGTATTTTTATTCAGGCAACAGATGGACGAAGAAGAAATAGCGGGTTGACAAGACATGGAGTTGTTGCTCACGAGAGAGACCACACAGGTTTTTATATTTCTATCAAATTAATTTTATACGTATCCGAGGTTTAGAATTAACATTTCTTTCTTATTTAGTAATACAACTCTATATAGAATTTCTTCTCAACGACACAACAAATGAATGATTAAATAATCCATGTGCAAATAGAGTGCAAGTATTTCGTCGCAATATGAATGTACACATATTTTACATTGTATAGACCAAATCCATAGTGTAACTGTCTGATGAATATTCTAGTTATGTTTCATATATTCCGCTATGTAAGAAAAAAATCAATAGAAATGGTCTATTTTCTTTTTTCTAAACACAGTGAATCCTTTTAATGATTTTTTACAACATTGATTTCTCTTTCTTCATATTTTAAAATGAAAATAATTCTTTCAGGGACTTTTAACTATATTATGGTTATATACCATCATATTTTCAGTCACTAAATTAAGTAAATAAACTTTTTATTAACATATAAGAGATTTAAGTAATATGAAATTAGAAATATGGTCTGACATTCTCTTTCTTTCCTCATAGAGTAGCTTAGAAAATCTTAGCTTGTCAGTCATCTAAGTAAATTTACGCAATTCATGTTTACAGAATTAGGTTAGGTGATATTGGAAATGTGGGCATATAAAACTGTTTTAATTGATTCGTGAGCTTTAATTGATTCTTGATCTTATCTTTTCTGTTACATAAATTATTAGTATGTTCACTTGGTTCTATAGTTTATTCTAGAATGCATCACATATATAAATTAAATCAGTTATATTGAAATGTGTTCTTTAATTCGCATAAATAAATATGAATTTTCAAATATTTCTATTATAGGTTAAGAAAAATAAAGCCTAAACTAACAATAAATTAATTCTTGCAGTTGCAGGGACATCATTTTCTGATGTAAGTGTTTCATATGGCATACTCGGGAGAACAAAGTCATGTAAAGGTGCGTAACAAAACAATCTAGTTACCTATCTATATTATTACTTGATAACAAATGTTTTGTATTCTTAGGTATATTTGTCATTATGTGATGCTCGTCTTCTTTATTGCTAAATATTAATAATGCTAGTTTGCTTGATTGTGTGTCAAATAAGATATATATATCGTCTTTTAATGTTTTATACTAAATGACTTCATAATCGATATTTTTAATGAAGATAATAATAACTTCTTGAACATTTTACATATAAAACTTCCTAGGCAGTAAGCAAGAGACACAAGAAAAACCAGACATGAACTTTGAGAGGTTAAGAGAAACCACAACATTTATTAATTACTTCCATGTCTCACAACTAAAGTTATGAGAAGACTTAAATATTATTCAACTAATGTTAAAAAATGTAAAGAGCATACTAAATTGTAAACACGGAAAAGTGTTCGAAGGTAATAAAATATAAGAGCTAATTGTCTCTAGTCGAAGGTGGTTGTTATTTGAGAGATAGTATTATTATCTCCTTTAGTTTTTCTTTAATCAAGTATTATTATCACCTTAAATTGAAGAAATTATACGAACTAATAAATTTGGGAAAATTAGTGAAAAGACATAAATTGGCAAAACCCATTAAACAATAGTGTAAGTGTCTTTGCACATGTCATGTGATTAGTTGCTCTCACAAAACATGCAATCGCAAACCAAGTGTACTAATTGCATATACTGCACTTGTTTTGCGAATGCTTTGAGTATTTGCAAGAATTACCCCTTTAGTTGGGAGGATTTTTTTCTTTTTAAGAGATCAAATGTATATGTTCTCCATTAATTAATTGATCTAATACGTTTTGCTTATCTCACTATATATGAAATGCTCATTTTTGTTAGTCAGAATAAATTTCAAAAATAACTAACAATGATATGTTTTATGAAATTTAGAGAGACCCTGGACAATGTTCGGGATTGATCCCATCCCCACCATCTGATTTAACCGGTTTTCGTCGGGTTATAAGTATCAGTAAAATTGTGGAATTGGGGGGGTTTTCAATATATATATTTTATAGGGCTCCGTTACTTTATTCAGGATGGATCAAAACTCAAGGAATAGCAAATTAGAACAATTAGTAAATATCGAAACCAACGGGAAAATAACACAAATATGAAGAGAAAGTTCTTTCTTTTCTTTATTGAATAACGGCGAGTTGTGCTGTATATGCAGAATCCAATGGCGTATTTGCCTTATGATTCAGAGTTGTTTAATACAATGATTGACTAGGTATTTATATCATACTAAACCTAGCGTTACAAGGAAATATAGTCCTAATAGGACTTGGCCCAAATATCCTTCTTGGGTCCGGAGTATAGTCTTCTAGTCGAAGAGAGCTGTATTCGGCCGGGTCGATAAGATGATCCCGAACTGTCTAATTTGGTCGAACCGATCTTACGTTCTTTAGTCGATCCGCACTTTATGTAGGGTGCGAAATAGCCCTCATCAGTACTCCCTCACTTCTTCGAGCGTATAGATAAAAGAAGCTCGTAGAAGTAGACACTTTTATACGACTGTTTCTCTTCTATGAATGGTGCCTCGTTAAAAACCTTTCTTAAGAAAAAACCCTGTGGGAAAAAATCTTAAGTAAGGAAAAGAGTGCAACGCCTCATAGATAGTCGTTTTCTCTTTCCAATTACGAATCGCCACGCGTCCATTAGGGAGGCTTTTAATCTCCTTCCGTTTTTGGCGGGAATGTGATTAGTTGCGATGAGTTCGAAACGTTTTTTCTCATCTTAGTATAAATAGGTGACTTTTGAGTTCGTCATTTTTCCTTTGTGCTTGCTTATAGTTCGTAGTCATTTTCTTGCTCAGTCGTCCATCATATAAAGTTTTCCCTTTATCGACCTACATCTTCTGGGAATCTGAAAATATGGCTTCTTTAAGAAAATCTTCTTCTTCTTCTAGGGAGAATGTCGCTCCTAACAACGAGGAGGAGTTGCATTCTAACATTTTGGGCGAACAAACTGCAGTCCCTGAATTTGTCGTTCCTGTTGAAGACACCTTTAAGGTACAAATCCTCTCCAATTTAGATGTCGCTGCCCGAGCCAAAAAGGGCAAAGGTACTGCTCCTCAGATTTCTGAAACAATTGAGGACCTAGCTTGTGCCTATACGGTAGACACTTTTCCAGAGGTTGTGAATAATCACGCCAAATATTTCCCGGAGGGTTCTGAGATAATTCTTCCTTCCCCTTCTGATAGGGTTACATCTCCATCGGAAGGATGTCGAGCCTTTTACACGGCTCACTTCAATAGCGGTCTGCGTCTTCCGCTATCTCCCCTCTTCCTTGATATTCTGAAAATATTCAGTGTGTCCTTGACACAATTAGTTCCAAATTCTGTGGCCTTTGTGGTTTGTTTTTCTGTCTTGATGATCGCAAAGGGGTTTAAACCTTCTTTTCGTAATTTTACCCAACTTTTTCGGTTCAATATTTCCAGTTCTTCCAATCGTGGATATTTTTTCGCTAGTCAAAGGCCTAGTCGAGCAATCTTCGATACCCCTGTTTCTAGTAATCCTTCTTGGAAATCTCATTTCTTTTTTGTTCGTCCCCCACCTCATACTCGTTTGGCGGATGGTTCGACCATGCCCTTTTCGTGGGATCATGGTTCCAGTTGGGTTCCCGGAGGTCGCTTGCCGACTGGTGAACTTGTTCCAGATGACGCTCAGTTTATTGGTGAAATCCCTGCTATGCGTGCCAACAAATATCAGAGTGCTCTTCTGATTGGGGAAGCTTTCCTTCGTAAAGCGGGATTAAGCGCTCATAATTTTCCAATCAGTTCCTCATCCGAATCACTTGGTAAGCATTTTACTACATCCTAGTGGCGCGATGATATCTTTTTTACTTAGAATCTAATTCTTATCTTGTTTCTTTTTCAGCCCATCTGGTAGAAAATTCTCGACATTCTTCGACGGGAAAAATGGTGCTGTCTAAATCTTCCAAATCCGTTGAGAACGCCCCTATCGAGCAGAGAGCGTCACGAAAAAGGAAACTGGAGTTGAGTCACGAGTCTGAGGAGAATAGAGAGGAATCTCCAGATTCTTCTCGTGAGTCCCCTATTCGTCAGGGCACCGGATCTAGTTATCCTCCTCTTCAGCTTAGAATGTCTTTGGGCATTCGTGGGTGCCGCAGTTGGTCGATGCCTCATCCTAACGACAATCCAGTAGGGAGAAAAAGGAGTTATTACGATCGTTCCGGTAACGACCTTTCTCTGATCGTCGACAATCATCCGAAACCTACCTTGGTCGAAATGATCGAAGATCATTTAGAGGGAAAAAGAGCCGCTGGATATTCTGAGAAGGATTCTCTTGTCCATGATGAGAGCGAGAATGCAGTTGATAAGGCAACTCGCGTCCTTTTATCCGGGGTGTTTACTCGCGATCTGAATAAGCTTCTCCATAAGGATCCTCTGGAGAAACTTCAGCGAGCCTCTCTTTATGCTGAAAAGGTGATTCCTCTTTTTCATTGATCATACTTAGCAAAGTAATTTTCTTTAAGGATTTTTCTTAATTTGCTAACCCATTTCTTTTTTTGCTCTCTTTGTTCTTCCAGACTAAAACTTGTCTGGCATCATACGCCTATAAAAATGCACTTTGGAAACAACAGTGTGAGTTCCTGGAAGAGAATTATAAAGCTTTACTCCATAAATCCTCTGGTTCAGAGGTAGGCCCTTCAACGTCCTCTTCTATTCCGGTCGTTGAGACTAGGGTTACAGGTACTGAAGACCAGGAGATCATGAACAAAGTCCTAGAGACTTCTCGTGCTCAAGAGCAAGCCTATCAAATGGCTAAAAAGCTAGAGGAATTCCAGTTTCAGAGTACTGCTCGAATTAGTGAGCTAGAATCTCAAGTATCAAATCTTGAAGCTTCATTAGAGGAGTATGAGAAGGATATTCCTTTGAGTGGACTCAGGGATCGTTATGGTAGGAACCCTGATGAAAGAGTGATTCGCGAATTCCTTAACTCTCCTGTCCATACGGCGTTGGTGTATCAGATGGTTGGTCCTCTTCTGGAGAATACCTTCAAGAAGGCGGTTCATCAGTTGGTCGCCTTGGAAATGATAGATGATCGTCGAAAGGAATATTTTAAGGCGGCACATATTCGGTTGAACCGTTATGGGGAAGTTTATTCTCCTTCCGAACTTCCAGATGTAGTATATCAAAGTTTTCCTTTGGCTCACCTTGTCGAAGAGTTCGGAAAACCATTGCCGATTCCTCCTTCTGATGTTAACGATGAGCTTGATAATACTTTTATCGATCCAGAGGAAGAGGAAGAGGTTTACGAGCCGACAATAGAAGAAGATGTCGTTAACGAGCAGACGATTCCAGAGGGCGATCAGGCTGTATGATAGATTGATTTAGGGAGTTATACTTGTAACCATTTATTGTAGGTCTTAAATGTAATTTTACATTTTTACTCCTTTGTACGCCAATCGTTTCAAATTCTGACAGTCACGTCCTTTCATTTTCGCCGTAATAATTTAGACAAGTTATTAACTTCGCCGTAATCATTATGCGTGCGTCTTTTCAAATTCCAGTGTTTATTCCAAGATCAGTTTTACTATTTCGCGCCCTTTCCTTGTGCTTGTCGCGTCTTTTCGTGTAGTATAAATATAAAAAGGTAAAAATTTGTCTCGCTATTTACCGCTTTGTTTAACTCTTCAACAGACTACTCTTCTTTTATCAGGTCGATAAGCCTTCTCGATTTTTTGATTTTACTTCTTAATTTCCGATTATGACTAATCTTTTCGGTAACACATCGAAGCGTCCTTCGCGTGAGAACGTTAGGGATAACAGATCTAAAAAATCTCGAAGAGACGGGCCCTCGATGGAGCCTCCTCGTTTGTCTCCATTAACTAGGTCGATGATTGACACTCATGTTATCCCTTCTGAACCTTTTTCCATAATTAGTTCGTCTTTTGTACAACCAAATTTTTCTTCTTCCACCGAAATTGGGAATAGGCCTTCCCCTGGTCGGGTGGCTTTTGGTGATAGATCCAACGTGGAGCAAACCTTTGATATGCCTGTTTCTTCAGGCGTTTCTTCCTTCGAGCATGTTTTTCATGGAGGGGATTTTGCTAATTCCCTTCCTTTGTCTACTTCTACTGCCCCGAACGCCAGCGAAGGGCAGGTTGGCGATGGTTTTTTTGTCAATCCTTCCACAACACAATCTATTCTGCAAGATTGTCCAGAATATTTGTTTCAGGATACTACTGTGACGACTACTTCTTTCGAATCTGGAGGACCTTCTGAGGGTCGGTTTGGGTCGAGGTCTGGTCGTCGAATCGTTATTTCTGCTTCGGGCAAGGAGACCTCTGTTAGCCCCAACGAGAGGGAATCTCCTCGTCTATTAGATGATCGCTGTGTCCTTGAACAGGTTAAGGATATTCTTTTGTCGGAGAACCCACGTTCCGACGGTGTCTCTTTGACTAGCGAACTGCCTGGCTCTGTTGAACTTGATGCTTTGTCCTGGGACTTAGGCATGAGCACTATTTTGCCTGGCGAGTTGAGGAAACTGGAGGGTACCCCCAATATTCGTCTTGTTCAATCTCTGGTGAAGATATGTGAGCAGGTAAGCATATTTTTGATTATTTTTCCCGCTTTTCTCTTGAATGCCTTGTTGTGTGGCGGTTTTTCTTACTCTTTCTCCTTTCTAGGCCAAATATTTTGCACTTCATCTGGGTGTGCAAAATGACGAATTGTGGAATAGTAAGGGTGCTCATCAACGTCAGTTGGAGTCAGAGAAAGCCAAAGTCGCAGGGCTGACGTTGCAATTGCAGCTTGTTAAAGATGATCTTCAGAAATTAGAGGCCGTGAGGGTCGTTCTTGAGAAAGAGAAAAATGATCTAGTTCAGGCTGGTGTCTTGGCGGAGGAGTCTCGACGGCGGTCTTATGAGGAGGGTTATGACGCTGGTTATCTAAAGCGTCAAGAGGAGTTGATGGCGTTTGCTGGCAACTTGACTCCTCGGAGGCCTGTTCTGCTAGTCGTCCTGCTGGCGATTCTTCTCAGTGATCTTATTCGACCTGGCAGACCTTGGACTGTCTCTTTTTTTTTTTTTTTTTTTTTTTTAGTGCCCAACTTTTTTGTGTAGTTGTTTTGGGCTGAATGTTTTGTATTGGGAGAACACTAAATTAGAAATTATGATATTTTGTAGGCAGATTCTTGCCTTGATCAATTTTATTCTGTTGATATTCTCTGGTATGCACAATATGCTGTCGTACGTAAATATAACATCATGAAATAATCAGCATAGATTTGGCATACTTATCTGATATTGATCCTTGCGTAGTATACCAAGAATGGAGAATAAGGTAGCTTAATCTTGCTTGGTCATTTTATCAATAATTTGAATGATATACTGGTCGATAATTCCTCATTTTATAAGGATACCAAGAACGGAGAATAACCCAGTATAGTCCCTTGGGTTATACCCAAAACCTCTTTGTTCCTCAAAATGTAGATAGTAAGTCATTCGTATCGATAATCGATTGAATAGCAGTTAAGGAATGCTTAGCATCTTGGTCGATGTTCAACCCATTCCTTGTAAATTTGTCTTTTTGTGACATATATCTTATATAAGGAGGCTTTTATTCCTTCAAATGAACTCTACCTTTCTTTTCATAAGATTAAGGGAAGATATCTCTTTCAGTATCTTCCCTTATGTTTTTCTATATTAATTGTGAGCTATATGTTCCCCAACCAGTGTTTCACTATAGCATTTCTTTGATATGGGAGGAATTGGAAAATGTAGAAGTCTTGGCCAGATCTGACCTGTTCAGACCTCCTTCAGCAATTCTTTGGAAAATTAGGCAGTGACGGCCTTGCAGTCTAGCATGGTGGTATTAATCGTCTTAGTAACGACGTCAGATTTCTTGGACTCCAATGGAGTATTTGTATAGCTACTGTAATAGTTTCCTATATGACGTATGAGGCAGTTACGACCCTCGTAGGTCCGAACACCATATTTGCATGAGCGAATGGCATATTTGAGTGTGTAAATTTCCTTAGTCCAGAGCTCTTTTAGATCTACTTTCTGCTGTATTGATCGAAACGATCTACTTTCATTTTATTTCCGATTCAATGAGTCGATCAGTTAGGCGCCGTTCCAACTTACTTGCATTTATTACGGGGAGTCAAAAGGTCGCATTTCTGTCCCTTGATTAGATACTTTTTCAGCCGTTGGATTGCTTAGATCTATCCCTATAAATAGGGAGGCGGTTTGTATACTTCATTTGCCATTTCTCAAAAAGGATGGAGATCTCAGTTTCCTTAGATTTTATTTTGCCTTCTGATCCCATAATAAAAGTCACATTATTGTGATTCATACCGTAATAGCTTGATGTTCTTCTGCCTTGTACTAACGGGTCCCATGGAAGCCCTACCTTGTACTAATGGGTCCCATGAGGCCTCAAATGTTGTTTTCACAGATTTGAGGTCCGTGGTTTCTGTTTGCACAAGGAGGGTTCATATTTGCCAGTCACCCCCGCTCTTGGATGTTACCTCCGGAGTGATAGACTGCTGGGGTGTGCTGGTAAATATTAATAATTCTCGACCGCCCCGAAGAGATGCTGCTCTAGAGTAAAATGTTTTATTTTAAGTAAAAGCAGTATCTTATTGTGGGTGAATGAGTATTGCCGATTATCTGGCTGGTAATGCTCATTTTGTCTGGAGGAACATTTGATCTTCAGAGCCTGGCCATCGAACTAAAGAAGTCGACCATCCTGAGCAGCATGCTTCTTAGGTGGTTTATCATAATCGACGAGGTACTAGGGAGGAGTTTGGTGTTTCCGTGGACATTGTCGTGAAGATCGCAGAACTATAGGGTCTTTTTATCTAAAGCCTTGTAACGATGTTTAAGTAGTACGTATACTTCTGTAATTTAGGACATTTGTATGTAATTGATTTGATGAATAAAAATATTACTTTTATCCCTTGCATTCTCCTTTTTGTTGATGTTGTCATAATTTATTTACGAGGAGCATTTTCCGAGTATATGGATTCATACTTAACTCGTACTCACGACTTAGGTGTATTGGCAGATCATTTTTAGATCGTTAGGAATAGGTCGAGGAATGTTTATTGAGCGGATCAATGTATACTCAACTCTGTATATTTTAGACTTAAGTTTTTATAACAAAAGCCTTTTTAGATCGTTGAAGATAGATCGAGGAGTGTTTATTGAGCGAATCAATGTATACTCAACCCTTTTGTAATTTAGACTTAGGTTTTTTTTTTTTTTATAACAAAAGCATTTTTAAATCGTTGAAAATAGATCGAGGAGTTTTTATTGAGCGGATCAATGTATACTCGACTCGTTATATTTTAGGCTTAGGTTTTTATACCAAAAGCCTTTTAGATCGTTGAAAACAGACCGAGGAGTGTTTATTGAGCGGATCAATGTATACTCAACTCTTTCATAATTTGGACTTAAGTTTTTATAACCAAAGCCTTTTTAATCGTTGTAAGTAGATCGAGGAGTTTCTATCGAGCTGATCAATGTATACTCAACTCGTCTTGTTTAGACTTAGGGTTTTAATACCAGAAGTCTTTTAATTGTTATAAGTGGATCGAGGAGTGTTTATTGAGCGGATCAATGTATACTCGACTCGTTTTGATTTAGACTTAGGTTTCTCGTACCAAAAGTCTTTTGATTGTCGCAAATATATCGAGGAGTGTTTATTGAGCGGATCAATGTATACTCGACTCGTTTTGATTTAGACTAAGGTTTTTCGTACCCAAAGTCTTTTGATTGTCGCAAATATATCGAGGAGTGTTTATTGAGCGGATCAATGTATACTCGACTCGCTTTGATTTAGACTAAGGTTTTTCGTACCCAAAGTCTTTTGATCGTTATAAATATATCGAGGAGTGTTTATTGAGCGGATCAATGTTTACTCGACTCGTTTTAATTTAGACCTAGGTTTTTCGTACCAAAAGTCTTTTGATTGTCGCAAATATATCGAGGAGTGTTTATTGAGCGGATCAATGTATACTCGACTCGTTTTCATTTAGACTTAGGTTTTTCGTACCAAAAGTCTTTTGATTGTCGCAAATATATCGAGGAGTGTTTATTGAGCGGATCAATGTATACTCGACTCGTTCGTATGGTTGGATTGAGGAGTGTTTGTCAATGTATATTTGACTCCTTTTGTTTCGATCTCACCCAATATGATTGTAGAATTCCAAGGAGTGTTTACCGAAACAATCGATTTATACTTAGTCAATCTTGACTTTAAAAATTGCTAATAAATTTTTAATAATTGAACTGTAGGCTAAGGCCTTTATTACAAAAATTAAAACATAATAAAAATAAAATAAAGCAGCATACTTTGCTAATATTTATTTACCATAGTATTTCCTAAGGTTGACTGCGTTCCATGTTCTTGGCAAGGCTGTTCCATCCAAGTGTGCAATTTTGTATGAACCTTTCTTTCCTACGCCAATGACAACGTAAGGTCCATCCCAATTCTGTTGTAGCTTTCCCACATGCTTGGATACTTCTACCTTTTTCAAGACCAGGTCTCCCTCTTTGAAGGTTCGGACGCGTACCTTTTGATTGTATGCCTTTTCCATATTAGCTTTAGTGGCTTGCAAACGTACGGCGGCTTTTTCTCTTAAAGCTTCTGTTAAATCGACGTCACTTTCTCTTGTCTTTTCATTTTCCAGATCATCGTACATTTCGATTCTTGGTGTCGGGATTAGAGTTTCAACAGGAATAACAGCTTCCGAACCATATACCAAACTAAACGGGGTTTCTCCGGTTGAGCTCCTGACAGTGGTTCGATTAGCCCAAAGTACTCCTCGGAGTTCATCGAGCCATTTTCCTTTGGCCGCTCCTAATCTTTTTTCCAAGGATTTTATTATCTCTCGGTTCGCCACCTCAGTCTGTCCATTCGCTCTAGGATGCCCGACCGAAGTGAAATTTTGGTGAATCCCTAGTTTCAAACACCATTCTATTACTTGTTTTCCCGCAAATTGGGTTCCATTATCAGAAATTAGGATCCTCGGGATACCAAATCTACAAACTATGAATTTCCATAGGAAGTTGATCACTTGGAACTGAGTTATTCGTGCAAGGGCGATGCATTCAATCCATTTGCTGAAGTATTCTACAGCGACCAGGACGTAAGCTTTCTTGGATCTAGCTGCTGGGAACGGTCCCACGATGTCCATTCCCCATTGATCAAAAGGCCAACATACCGGTATTGGTTGCATGTTTTCTGCTGGTTGATGGCATATATTAGCATGGACTTGGCAATGATGACATTCTTGGACATACTGAGCGGCATCCTTATTGATGGTAGGCCAATAATAACCTGTTCGGAGGCATTTTAAAGCCAATGCCCTTGCTCCGCTGTGATTCCCTGCGTTTCCTTCATGTACCTCTCGTAGAATATCAATGGTTTGTGATTCAGAGACGCATTTAAGAAGATATCCTGATACTAATCTCCGATAGAGTTTTTCTTCTACCAATGTATATTTTGGAGCCCGATATTTTATCTTCCGAGCTTCATTCTGGTCAAGCGGTAGTTTTCCTTCTCGAAGATAGTTTATCATCGGAGTCATCCAGTTTTTAACCGGTTTTCGTCGGGTTATAAGTATCAGTAAAATTGTGGAATTGGGGGGGGGGGGGTTCAATATATATATTTAATAGGGCTCCGTTACTTTATTCAGGATGGATCAAAACTCAAGGAATAGCAAATTAGAACAATTAGTAAATATCGAAACCAACGGGAAAATAACACAAATATGAAGAGAAAGTTCTTTCTTTTCTTTATTGAATAACGGCGAGTTGTGCTGTATATGCAGAATCCAATGGCGTATTTGCCTTATGATTCAGAGTTGTTTAATACAATGATTGACTAGGTATTTATAACATACTAAACCTAGCGTTACAAGGAAATATAGTCCTAATAGGACTTGGCCCAAATATCCTTCTTGGGTCCGGAGTATAGTCTTCTAGTCGAAGAGAGCTGTATTCGGCCGGGTCGATTGGTCGAACCGATCTTACGTTCTTTAGTCGATCCGCACTTTATGTAGGGTGCGAAATAGCCCTCATCACCATCACCACCAACAGAGCCGATATTCAGCTGTCCAATTTTCCTGGGGCCATTTGAGTAGGAGACAGCTACAAAATGTTGTCATATTTTTTTGCAAGGTGTTCATAAAAAATGCAATATCTTTTCAGGCTAAATGTCCTACTTGTAGAACTGTAATTTCTATTAATGATATTTTTCGAGTTTACCTTCCGACGGCAAGAAGCTCTGGAGGCCGCTAAGGCGAGATTATTTGGATTGAAATTAGTGTTGTTTTTTGTGCCATGTTGACATTTTTATGAACTTGGAGGTACTGTATTTGTTGGAGTTATTTGATACATTTTTACATTTTTATTTTTCTTTGTGACTACGTATTCGGTTTTCTACAGTTTCACACATATTGGTACAATTTAAAGTTTCATAACTACATTGATCTCACCTACTTGAGTGCTGATGTAATATGAAATACTCACGAAAGAATTACATTAGTTAATATCATCATATTTCTTCTACAATTACTTCGTGAGATCAATCAAAACTTTTTTATGTGAATTTTTATTGCTATTAGTGTATACAAAGGTTTCTTTTTTGCCTTGTGAATTTTTTTCCAGTGACTTTATTGACATAGAAATATCTTATTATTTCTCTATAACCTTCAAATATTTGTCGTCTTATAGAGAAGGTATTATAGACATAACTCTTAATTGCATGTCCTCACTGTCATTTGACACCCTATGGTACGGTAAGTTATTTGAATTTGTGATTTCACGTTTCTAACATTAGATAGTCGTTAAATCCAACACTCCTATTAAAGTACAATAAAAAATGGAATAATTGCTAACCTTAGAACAATTTGGAATATATGAAGAACTAGAACATAAAGATTTTCTAACAAAATGAAAAATCTAAAATGATGAGTTGTCAGTAATCAATGCATAAATTAAAAGCTAATATATCCCTTTTATGGAAAAAAAAAAGAATCATATTTTTAAAATTTTCTCCTTTATCTAATAGTACTACTACTCATAGAACAATTTTGTTCTTAGCACTATCCTACCTTTTTTTTTGTCTTTTTCTTCCTCCTTCACATTAGTCAAAACTTACTCCAAAATATATTCTACAATTTCTCCTTCTCTATCTCCCCCCTCTCTCTCCCTCTCTCTCTCTTTCATTTTATCAGTGTACACTTACTCCAAAATATATATTATACATTTCATTTCTAACTCTCATTTTATCTCCTTTGTGTGTTTTTATATTAGTTCCTCTTTTTAAATCCGTTCGTAGAAAGGTATGATTCTTATACTTTTATGACAAGGGTTTTGTTTTTCCAGTTCTATGTTGAAGAAAAATTGACTTTATTACCTTTTCAACTTATGATTCTTAGTTATTTTAGTTAATTTGTTAATGTTGATTTTTGTTTTCAAGATTAAAGACGATCTTTGGTTTGATTCCTAGTTTTGTTACTTCATATGATATATTTATGTGCTATTTTATGATAAGTGATTGTGCGGATTGTAGGTAAAGACAAAATGATGAAAAATGTTACAAATTTTTTTGCATTTTTTTATCTTATTTTTCCAACACAATCTACTAGAAATGTAAATAAACGCACTCTATTTCTTTACCAAAAATAACTTTAAATTGAGTAAATTTTATACTATAAAATTAAATATTTTGTAGAAGTAATTTGATGACTTGAATTTATTATATGCTCCGGTGAAACTTAATATTCCAATATTAGTCTAACTTAAAAGGCTAGTTAGAAATTGTAATGAACCTGAATGCTAAAGTTCTATATACAAATTCTATATGTATATATATACATATATATTGTACTTGAATGTTGAAAATATAAATTTCAGTAATGGGGAAGGACATACTGTTATCAACTTTTACTTTTCTGAAAATAATGTCAGATAAGTTTAAAATATTCATTTGTACTTACTAAATAATGTCAAGTACGATGCAACCAACAGAGTATATCCGTACATAAGTGAGTACTTGACCGTAGTAAGTGATACTTGTAAGACACGACAAACTTATCGATTATTTTAGGAAGATAAGCATAATTTATATGTTTTATACCTAACTATGTTGGCATAAAAAGATTGAATTTAACTATTGTTATTGATGAAAGATTACATGAATATAAATATGTAATATATCTATGAAAAAAAATGAGGACACACACTAGATTTGCCGTTAAAATTTTAACATTTTTAACATGTCTTTCATTTTAATATAAGTCAATAATATCGGTCATATAATTGAATGTGTTTTTTTATTGATGTAATATTCAAGTTGTCGCGCTTCTTGAACATTAATGATGCACTGGATAAAGTGAACACCAACCTAGAGCTTGCACCACCTAATGTTCAAGTGAGAAGAGCTGAAAACGATACAGAAGAAGAAGAAGTAGTCATCATCTCCTCTAGGAGCATTGCACAGGTAATTCTTTAAATACAAAGGCTCATGTGATCACTTATATATTCTTAAATAACGTATCTTGTATTTTTATTCAGACAACAGATGAACGTAGAAGAAATAGCGGGTTGACAAGGCATTGAGTTGTTGCTCACGAGAGAGACCACACAGGTTTTTATATTTCTATCATATTCCTTTTATACGTATCCGAGGTTTAGAATTAACATTTCTTTCTTATTTAGTAATACAACTCTATATTGAATTTCTTCTCAATGTCACAATAAATGAATGATTAAATAATCCTTGTGCAAATAGAGTGCAAGTATTTCGTCGCAATATGAATGTACACATATTTTACATTGTATAGACCAAATTCATAGTGTAAATGTGTGATGATTATTCTAGTTATGTTTCATATATTCCGTTATGTAAGAAAAAAATCTATAGAAATGGTCTATTTTCCTTTTTCTAAACACAGTGAATCATTTTAATGATTTTTTACAACATTGATTTCTCTTTCTTCATATTTTAAAATGAAAATAATTCTTCCAGTGACTTTTAACTATATTATGGTTATATACCATCATATTTTCAGTCACTAAATTAAGTAAATAAACTTTTTATTAACATATAAGAGATTTAAGTAATATGAAATTAGAAATATGGTCTGACATTCTCTTTCTTTCCTCATAGAGTAGCTTAGAAAATCTTAGCTTGTAAGTCATCCAAGTAAATTTACGCAATTCATGTTTACAGAATTAGGTTAGGTAATATTGGAAATGTGGGCATATAAAACTGTTTTAATTGATTCGTGAGCTTTAATTGATTCTTGAGCTTATCTTTTCTGTTACATAAATTATTAGTGTGTTCACTTGGTTCTATAGTTTATTCTAGAATGCATCAAATATATACATTAAATCAGTTATATTGAAATGTGTTCTTTAATTAGCATAAATAAATATGAATTTTCAAATATTTCTATTATAGGTTAAGAAAAATAAAGCTTAAACTAACAACAAATTAATGCTTGCAGTTGCAGGGACATCATTTTCTGATGCAAGTGTTTCTCATATGGCATACTCGGGAGAACAAAGTCATGTAAAGGTGCGTAAAAAAACTATCTAGTTACCTATCTAAATTATTACTTGATAACAAATGTTCTGTTTTCTTAGGTATGTTTGTCACTATGTGATGCTTGTCTTCTTCATTGTTAAATATTAATAATGCTAGTTTGCTTGATTGTGTGTCAAATAAGATATATATATATATATATATCGTCTTTTAATATTTTATACTAAATGACTTCATAATCGATATTTTTAATGTAGATAATAATAACTTCTTGAACATTTTACATATAAAACTTCCTAGGCACTAAGCAAGAGACACAAGAAAAACCAGACAAGTACTTTGAGAGGTTAAGAGAAACACAAGATTTATTAATTACTTCCATGTCTCACAACTAAAGCTATGAGAAGACTTAAATATTATTCAACTAATGTTAAAAAATGTAAAGAGCATACTAAATTGTAAACACGGAAAAGTGTTTGAAGGTAATAAAATATAAGAGCTACTTATCTCTAGAGGAAGGTGGTTGTTATTTGAGAGATAGTATTATTATCTCCTTTAGTTTGTCTTTAATCATGTATTATTATCACCTTAAATTGAAGAAATTATATGAACTAATAAATTTGGGAAAATTAGTGAAGAGACATAAATTGACCAAACCCATTAAAAAATAGTGTAAGTGTCTTTGCACATGTCATGAGATTAGTTGCTCTCACAAAACATGCAATCGCAAACCAAGTGTACTAATTGCATATATTGCACTTGTTTTGCGAATGCTTTGAGTATTTGCAAGAATTACCCGTTTAGTTGGGAGGATTTTTTTCTTTTTAAGAGATCAGATGTATATGTTCTCCATTAAGTAATTGATCTAATACGTTTTGCTTATCTCACTATATATGAAATGCTCATTTTTGTTAGTCAGAATAAATTTCAAAAATAACTAACAATGATATGTTTTATGAATTTTAGAGAGACCCTGGACAATGTTCGGGATTGATCCCATCACCACCATCACCACCAACAGAGCCGATATTCAGCTGTCCAATTTGCCTGGGGCCATTTGAGGAGGAGACAGCTACAAAATGTGGCCATATTTTTTTGCAAGGTGTGCATAAAAAATGCAATATATTTTCAGGCTAAATGTCCTACTTGTAGAACTGTAATTTCTATTAATGATATTTTTCGAGTTTACCTTCCGACGGCAAGAAGCTCTGGAGGCCGCTAAGGCGAGATTATTTGGATTGAAATTAGTGTTGTTTTTTGTGCTTGTTGACATTTTTATTAACTTGGAGGTACTGTATTTGTTGGAGTTATTTGACACATTTTTACATTTTTTTTTCGTTGTGACTGCGTATTCGGTTTTCCACAGTTTCACACATATTGGTACAATTTGAAGTTTCATAACTACATTGATCTCACATATTTGAGTGATGATGTAATATGAAATACTCACGAACGAAACATTAGTTAATATCATCATATTTTTTCTACAACTACTTCGTGAGATCAATCAAAAAAAATTTATGTGAATTTTTATTGCTATTGCTTAGTGTATACAATGGTTTCTTTTTTGCCTTGTGAATTTTTTTCCAGTGATTTTATTGACCTAGAAATATCTTATTATTTCTCTATAACCTTCAAATATTTGTTGTCTTATAGAGAAGGTACTATAGACATAACTCTTAATTGGATGTCCTCACTGTCCTTTGACACCATATGGTAAGGTTAGTTATTTGAATTTGTGATTTCACGTTTCTAACATTAGATAGTCGTTAAATCTAACACTCCTATTAAAGTACGATAAAAAATGGAATAATTGCTTACCTTATAACAATTTGGAATATATGAAGAACTAGAACATAAAGATTTTCTAACAAAATTAAAAATCTAAAATGATGAGTTGTCAGTAATCAATGCATTAATTAAATGCTAATATATCTCTTTTAGAAAGAAAAAAAGAATCATATTTTTAAAATTTTCTCCATTATCAAATAGTACTACAACTCATAGAACAATTTTGTTCTTAGCACTATCCTACATTTTTTGTTTGTCTTTTTCTTTGTTGGTCCCAAAAGTGGTCAATGAGATCTAAAGGGGGAGGGGGGGTGAATAGATCTCATAAACTTTAAAATTTTTCTCTAACTTTTTCTGTCAGCAGACTAAGCTGATCTGATTCGTAAGTTTACTAGCTGATCGCGCACAAAGCTTTGAACAGCAGAGTTGACCACTCATCTGATTTCACTGGGCTGATTCAGATATACTTAGAGTTTCAAAACTTGTATGCAGCGGATTTTATCAAGTATGTTTTTCAAACAAGTTTCTCTTCAAAGTTTTACCCCAGTTTAGTAAATTCCCCAATTTAAAAGCTTTGTCTTGTAAACGTTTGTTTACTTTTGAAAATATGCAAGTTAAAACAAGTAATCAAGCACTAGGAATTTTTATAGTGGTTATATGGATAAAAATCATTTAGTCCACTCTTCCAAGTCACACAGATCTTGGGTTATACTAGAAAACAAAAAGTTTAACAGTATACAATGCTTGTGCCAAACAACAAATGAAATGGCCACAAGTGCGCAGTAAGAAATCACACAGAAATCCTACTCTCCGAAGCTAGATCACTCACACAGATGGATCTACATTCCTCACGCTATTTTCAGTATAGGAGCTCACAAAGAAAACCTACACTAAGAAGCTATATCACTTTACACAGATGGATATACACTCCTTTCTTTTCTCAGTTGAAAGTCACTCAGACAGACAACGCAAGAAGTCTGTTCTTCAACGAAAAGCTTCGTTAACAAATGACTGGGCTTGTGATCAGACGACTCAACTGATGGATCTTGCTCTATTGATGTGATCTTGAATTGTGCAAGTCTCATTTAGATCTTCAGTTAGTCTTCTATTTATACTCTCGAATTTGAATTTATGCCCGTTGAAGATGAGACAGAAATCTGCAGTCCTCGAGTCCTGGTCCCCATTTTCTGGAACGGCTCCCTGCAACTGCTACAGTACAGTCTGCTGTACTTTCTGTCAGTCGCATTTAACGCTCTCAGCTGGTTACCGTTGGACAGCTTGCTGACCGTCTTCACTTGGCAGATGGGAGTACTAAGCTGATGGCTACTCGGCTGATTCAAAATGAACATATTTATCTTGACTCGGCTGATGATCACCAATCTGATCTTTACTGATCTGATATCCCACTCGGCTGATTCGGTAACATAGCTTCCAGACCTTGAGATATGTTTCACTAAGTTGTTCTTAGTTGATGACTTAACCTTTTGATCTTCAAAACCTTTATGGCCTTTTTGTCATCTTCAAAACCTTCTCTAATTTATACCAACAATTTCCCTCTTTTTGATGATGACAAAACCTTTAACTAAGAACGTCTTCGAAGTCTTCAGATTTGGTCTTCATACCTTGAGATGGAAATTTATTGATCTGATACAACTTTCAAAAATTACCAATAGTTGGTTCTTTTCCCTTTTCTGATCTTCTGTTTAAAGGGTTCTTAGTTGCCTTCTTTATCTTCCCCCTTTTTGTCATCAACAATAATACTTGAGTTGCATCTCTTCTTCCACTTTTTCTCTTTATAGGATTGCAAACTTAGTATGTTGAGGACAATTAGGTGAGTACTAGGCTGATTTAGGTAGTCTTCGTTGCTGTTTATCACTCCAGCTTAGAAAATTCCCCCTAACTTCAAGAATTGATACCACTTGTTGGTATTTGTGGTCTGATTCCACTTGTAGTCTGATGCTACTTGTAGTCTGATACTACTTGTATAAATGTAAATCAGATTAGTCAGCTGATATCACTTGTTGATGTGATAACACTCGTTGATACCACTTGATATAGTACATTCTTGAATAACACTTGGCTGTTGAGTTCCAGTCGGCTAAAAAGAAGCAGTCTTCTGATAGCTTCATTTTGACATATTGAAAACTTCATCTTTATTTAGGAGTACCGCTAGTCGTACACGTTCCCCCTAAGTTCAAGAATCCGTGGTCAAGTAGTCTGATGAGAGTTTCTCTTCAACGACACTCAGCCGTTGAATTCCAGTAAGCTGTTCTGGGTTAGTCTTCTGATAAGTTCCCCCTCAACTTATGAATCCAAATTCAACAAACCATTTTCTTTGTCACATGGTTGACTGATACCACACTTGTTGGTTATACTGCTTGTTGCGATCAGTTGTTGGTCTTTAATACCACTTGTTATTCTTTGATAATCTTCAACTTTTCAACACTCTTGTGTTCCTTGAAATCTCCAAATGTAGAGTCTACCACTTGAATTATACCACTTTGTTGATACCACTTATTTGATAACACACTTGTTGGTACATGCTTGCTGGTGAGACCACTTGTTGAACTTGTTGAAATTTGCAAGGCAGTCAACTCATCTTTGTCATCTCACATGCATTTCACCTGTAAAACAGATGACTAATTTTGGTACCCTTTATTTATTGGGTCCAGCAGGGTTAGTAAGACCTTTAACATGTGATGATCTAGTGACTTATGTTTTATCATGATGATACCACTTGTCATTATGATACCACTTTACTGGTCATGATTAAAACAATGCTCATAAGCAAGGTAAGATGCATGAGATGTGTGAAAAACATGCATATTGAAATGAGGATGACAATCAGCACAGTGAACATGATCAACATGATAATATGAATAAGCATAGTGCATGTCATAATAATTATCATAATGTGATTCAAATTCTTGCCAGATAATTCATTTTTGCCTCAATTTCTTACCTGAGTTATTTAATAACTCTCCTCAGATTTAGCAGGCTTGACATTTAAATTTTAATCCTATCAGCAGCCTATCCGGCTGATAGGTTTTAGTAGTCTGATTCGTCTTAGGTAGCTTACTAGGTGTTCTAACCTGTTGAGCATCAATAGACTTCTTCTTTTAAGCCTCTGATTTTCATTCTATTTAGAGAATGATGCAAGTTTTTCTTTTAAAGTTCATTTATATCTTCAAAACAAATTGCATACTAAGCTTTTAGAGTTTCATTCTCATGCTCAAGCTTTTTGGTAGTCAGCTGATTCTTGAGGTTTTTCAACCTAAAGTTTCAGTAATCTGATTTGCTCTTTTTAGCAGAGTCATCTCTTCCATAAGCTTGGCAAATGCACACACAATATTTGAATTTGTAATATAGCGTTTATTCAACAATTCAAATAGTGCATTTAATTAATAGTAGAAGTTACATCAGTTTTAGAATCATCAGATTCTATGACAGTTAAGCACAGTGTTTCAGGTACTTCTTCAAATTCTTTATCAGATGACTGGTTGTCTGAATAAGATATGCCGGAGTTTATTAGCTTTGCTGCATCAGCTAACTTTGATTTGCTCTTACTAAGCTTATGCTCCTTTTTGGCACGCTTTTCTTTTTCAGCAAACTTTTCAGATGATGAGTGAGAATAATCTTTGATCAAGAGTCCATACTCCTCTTCATTGTGGTCTCTAAGTTTTGCTTTGGAGGAATCCCTGTTTTCCTGAAAATGATTAGAAGAATATGAAGTAGCATTTTTATATTTTAGTTTCATTTTCTTCTTGTAGAACTTCTCAAAATCATTCAGCAGCAGGGTAACGTCGTCAGCAGTGTAGACTTTTTCTGAACTCAGCAGAGTCTTCTGTTTTGACTTGTCTGCTGATTTTCTTGACTTGTCTGACGCCATTAGAGCAGCAGTAGGGTCTGAACTGGTTGACACTTCTAATCCCATTCTTGGCATTTGATACTCATATGCTTTGAGGGATGAGAACAGTTCGGAAAGAGAAATCTTCTCGAAATCCCTTGATTCTTCCATGGCTGTCACCTTCATGTTGAATTTAGGTGGCAAGGCCTTGAGAACCTTTGCGGTGATCTCCTTGTTCGAAAATTCTTTACCAAACCTTAGAACTTCATTCAGAGCTTTGGTAAATCTGGTATCCATCTGATCAATTGTTTCACCAAACATCATCTTGAAATTTTCAAACTCCTCAAGATCCACACTAAACTTGTGTTCTTTGATAGCGTCGTTTCCTTCGCTTAGCTCGGAGACTTTATCCCACATCTCTTTGGTAGTTTTGAAATGCTTGATCTTCTGGAATCTTTCTTCGTCTACAACTTTGAACATGATGAGCTTAGCCTTTTTGTCAAGATTTACTAACTTGACTTCTTTGGGAGTCAGCTCATCCAGCTCTTTGTCAACTATCTGATCTGGTTGGCCAGCAACCTTCACAGTCTTCCGAAATCAGAATGGTCCTTTTGTAAAACAGGTAAGCATGTTGTCGTCGTAAGCGGCAAGAAGGATTTCCATTCTGATTTTCCAGCTTTCAAAGTCCATAAGGCCAACGTGAGGAACATGGCTTATGACATCCATTTTTCAAAAAGTTTTTGATTTTCAAAATATGCTCTCTTTTTGAAAAATTTGAAAAATACACCTTGGATCAAGTTCGTTTGATCAGGCAGCTGATTCTAAGGAACCACCCGCTCTGATATCACTTGTTGGTCCCAAAAGTGGTCAATGAGATCTAGAGGGGGTGGGGTGAATAGATCTAATAAACTTTAAAACTTTTTCTCTAACTTTTTCTGTCAGCAGACTAAGCTGATCTGATTCGTAAGTTTACTAGCTGATCGCGCACAAAGCTTTGAACAGCAGAGTTGACCACTCATCTGATTTCACTAGGCTGATTCAGATATACTTAGAGTTTCAAAACTTGTATGCAGCGGATTTTATCAAGTATGTTTTTCAAACAAGTTTCTCTTCAAAGTTTTACCCCAGTTTAGTAAATTCCCCAATTTAAAAGCTTTGCCTTTTAATCGTTTGTTTACTTTTGAAAATATGCAAGTTAAAACAAGTAATCAAACACTAGGAATTTTTATAGTGGTTATATGGATAAAAATCCTTTAGTCCACTCTTCCAAGTCACACAGATCTTGGGTTATACTAGAAAACACAAAGTTAACAGTATACAATGCTTGTGCCAAACAACAAATGAAATGACCACAAGTGCGCAGTAAGAAATCACACAGAAATCCTACTCTCCGAAGCTAGATCACTCACACAGATGGATCTACACTCCTCACGCTATTTTCAGTATAGGAGCTCACAAAGAAAACCTACACTAAGAAGTTATATCACTTCACATAGATGGATATACACTCCTTTCTTTTCTCAGTTGAAAGTCACTCAGACAGACAACGCAAGTTCTCTGTTCTTCAACGAAAAGCTTCGTCAACAAATGACTGGGCTTGTGATCAGACGACTCAACTGATGGATCTTGCTCTATAGATGTGATCTTGAATTGTGCATGTCTCATTTAGATCTTCAGTTAGTCTTCTTTATATTCTCGAATTTGAATTTCTGCCCGTTGAAGATGAGACAGAAATCTGCAGTCCTCGAGTTCTGGTCCCAATTTTCTGGAACGGCTCCCTGCAACTGCTACAGTACAGTCTGCTGTACTTTCTGTCAGTCGCATTTAATGCTCTCAGCTGGTTACCGTTGGACAGCTTGCTGACCGTTTTCACTTGGCAGATGGGAGTACTAAGCTGATGGCTACTCGGCTGATTCAAAATGAACATATTTATCTTGACTCGGCTGATGATCACCAATCTGATCTTTACTGATCTGATATCCCACTCGGCTGATTCGGTAACATAACTTCCAGACCTTGAGATAGGTTTCACTAAGCTGTTCTTAGTTGATGACTTAACCTTTTGATCTTCAAAACCTTTATGGCCTTTTTGTCACCTTCAAAACCTTCTCTAATTTATACCAACATTCTTCCTACTTTACATTAGTCTAAACTTACTCCAAAATATATTCTACAATTTCTCCCTCTCTATCTCCCCATCTATCTCCCTCTCTCTCTCTTTCATTTTATCAGTGTACACTTACTCCAAAATATATATTCTACATTTCATTTCTCACTCTCATTGTATCTCCTTTGTGTGTTTTTATATTAGTTCCTCTTTTTAAATCCGTTAGTAGAAAGGTATGATTCTTAAACTTTTATGACAAGGGTTTTATTTTTCCAGTTCTATGTTGAAGAAAAATTGACTTTATTACCTATTCAACTTATGATTCTTAGTCATTTTAGTGAATTTGTTAATGTTGATTTTCGTTTTCAAGATTAAAGACAATCTTTGGTTTGATTCCTTGTTTTGTTACTTCATATGATATATTTATGTGCTATTTTATGATAAGTGATTGTGCGGATTATAGGTAAAGGCAAAATGATGAAAAATGTTACAAATTTTTGGGTATGTTTTTATCTTATTTTTCAAACACAATCTACTAGAAATGTAAATAAATGCACTCTATTTCTTTACCAAATAATACTTTAAATTGTATAAATTTTATACTATAAAATTAAATATTTTGTGGAAGTAATTTGATGACTTGAATTTATTATATGCTCTGGTGGAACTTAATATTCCAAGATTTGTGTATCTTAAAATGCTAGTTAGAAATTGTAATGAACCTGAATGCTAAAGTTCTATATACAAATTCTATATATATATATATATATTGTACTTGAATGTAGATAATATAAATTTCAGTAATGGGGAGGGACATACTTTTATCAACTTTTCCTTTTCTGAAAATAATGTTAGATATGTTTAAAATATTCATTTGTACTTACTAAATAATGTCATGTACGATGCAACCAACAGAGTATATCCATACATAATTGAGTACTTGACCGTAGTAAGTGATACTTGTAAGACACGACACACTTTTCGATTATTTTAGGAAGATAAGCATAATTTATATGTTTTATACCTAACTATGTTGGCTTAAAAGTTTGAATTTAACTATTGTTATTGATGAAAGATAACATGAACATAAATATGTAATATATCTATGAAGAAAAATGAGGACACTCACTAGATTTGCCCGTTAAAATTTTAACATTTTTAACATGTCTTTCATTTTAATGTAAGTCTATAATATCTGTCATATAATTGAATGTGTTTTTTAATTGATGTAATATTCAAGATGTCGCTCTTCTTGAACATTAATGATGCATGGAAGAAGTAATCACCAACCTTGAGCTTGCACCACCTAATGTTCAAGTGAGAAGAGCTGAAAACGATACAGAATAAGAAGAAGAAGAAGAAGAAGAAGTAGTCGTCATCTCCCCTAGGAGCTTGGCACAGGTAATTCTTTTAAATAAAAAGTCTCATGTGATCACTTATATATTCTTAAATAACGTAACTTGTATTTTTATTCAGGCGACAAATGGACGTAGAAGAAATAGCGGGTTGACAAGACATGGAGTTGTTGCTCACAAGAGAGACCACACATGTTTTTATATTTCTATCAAATTCCTTTTATACGTATCCTAGGTTTAGAATTAACATTTCTTTCTTATTTAGTTATACAACTCTATATTGAATTTCTTCTCAATGACACAACAAATGAATGATTAAATAATCCTTGTGCAAATAGAGTGCATGTATTTCGTCGCAATATGAATGTACACATATTTTACATTGTAAAGACCAAATCCATAGTGTAAATGTGTGATGAATATTCTAGTTATGTTTCATATATTCCGCTATGTAAGAAAACAATCAATAGAAATGGTCTATTTTCCTTTTTCTAAACATAGTGAATCCTTTTAATGATCTTTGACAACATTGATTTCTTTTTCTTCATATTTTAAAATGAAAATAATTCTTCTAGTGACTTTTAACTATATTATGGTCATATACCATCATATTTTATGTCATTAAATTAAGTAAATAAACTTTTTATTAACATATAAGATATTTAAGTAATATCAAATGAGAAATATGGTGTGACATTCTCTTTCTTTCCTCAAAGTAGAAAATCTTAGTTTGTCAGTCATCTAAATAAATTTACGCAATTAATGTTTACAGAATTAGGTTAGGTGATATTGGAAATGTGAGCATATACAACTGTTTTAATTGATTCGTGAGCTTTAATTGATTCTTGAGCTTATCTTTTATGTTACATAAATTATTAATGTTTTCACTTGGTTCTATAGTTTATTCTAGAATACAGCACATATATACATTAAATCAGTTACATTGAAATGTGTTCTTTAATTCGCATAAATAAATATGAATTTCAAATATTTCTATTATAGGTTAAGAAATATAAAGCTTAAACTAACAACAAATTAATGCTTGCAGTTGCAGGGACATCATTTTCTGATGCAAGTGTTTCTCATATGGCATACTCGGGAGAACAAAGTCATGTAAAGGTGCGTAACAAAACTATCTAGTTACCTATCTATATTATTACTTGATAACAAATGTGTTGTTTTCTTAGGTATATTTGTCATTATGTGATGCTTGTCTTCTTTATTGTTAAATATTAATAATGCTAGTTTGCTTGATTTTGTGTCAAATAATATATATATATATATATATATATATATATATATATATATCATCTATTAATGTTCTATACTAAATGACTTTATAATCGATATTTTTAATGGAGATAATAATAACTTCTTGAACATTTTACCTATAAGACTTCCTAGGCACTAAGCAAGAGACACAAGAAAAACCAGACATGTACTTTGAGAGGTTAAGAGAAACCACAACATTTATTAATTACTTCCATGTCTCACAACTAATGTTATGAGAAGACTTAAATACTATTCAACAAATGTTAAAAAATGTTAAGGGCATACAAAATTGTAAACACGGAAAAGTGTTTGAATGGTAATAAAATAAAAAAGCTAATTATCTCTAAAGGAAGGTGGTTTTTATTTGAGAGATAGTATTATTATCTTCTTTAGTTTTTCTTTAATCAAGTATTATTATCATCTTAAATTGAAGAAATTATATGAACTAATAAGTTGGGGAAAATTAGTTAAAAGGCATAAATTGACCAAACCCATTAAACTATAGTGTAAGTGTCTTTGCACATGTCATGTGATTAGTCGCTCTCACAAAACATGCAATCGCAAACCAAGTGTACTAATTGCATATATTGCACTTGCTTTGCGAATGCTTTTGTTGGTTAATATTGGAAAATGTTTTGAAGATGACAAAAATACTATAATGGTTTTGAAGATCAAAAGGTTAAGTCATCAACTAAGAACAGCTTAGTGAAACCTATCTCAAGGTCTGGAAGCTATGTGACCGAATCAGCCGAGTGGGATATCAGATCAGTGAAGATCATATTGGTTATCATCAGCCGAGTCAAGATAGATGTGTTCATTCTTGAAACAGCCGAGTAGCCATCAGCCGAGTGATCATCAGTAGAGTGATCATCAGCAGAATACTCCCATCAGCAGAGTGAAGACGGTCAGTACGCTTATCAACGGTAACAATGCTGAGTGCATTAAATGCGGCTGACAGAAAGCAGATATCCGTACAGCAGAGTGTACAGTTGCAGGGAGCCGTTCCAGAAAATGGGGACCAGAACTCGAGGACTGCAAATTTCTGTCTCATCTTCAACGGGCAGAAATTCAAATCCAAGAGTATAAATAGAAGACTAACTGAAGATCTAAAAGGGGACTTGCATAATTCAAGATCACATCTATAGAGCAAGATCCATCAGTTGAGTCGTCTGATCACAAGCCCAGTCATCTGTTGACGAAGCTTTTCGCTGAAGAACAGAGAACTTGCGTTGTCTGTCTGAGTGACTTTCAACTGAGAAAAGAAAGGAGTGTATATCCATCTGTGTGAAGTGATATAGCTTCTTAGTGTAGGTTTTCTTTGTGAGCTCCTATACTGAAAATAGCGTGAGGAGTGTAGATCCATCTGTGTGAGTGATCTAGCTTCGGAGAGTAGGATTTCTGTGTGATTTCTTACTGCGCACTTGTGGTCGTTTCATTTGTTGTTCGACGCAAGCAGAGTATACTGTAAACTTTGTGCTTATAGTATAACCCAAGATCTGTGTGACTTGGAAGAGTGGACTAAAGGATTTTTATCCATATAACCACTATAAAAATATCGGTGTTTTACATCTGCATTCTTTTCTTGCATATCTCAAAAAGAGCATTCAACCGTTAAAAATGTTTTGAAAAGAATTTTGTAAAACTGGGGTAAAACTTTGAAAGATAAACTTGTTTGAAAAACATACTTGATATATCCGCTGCATACAAGTTTTGAAACTCTGAGTATATCTGAATCAGATAAGTGAAATCAGAAGAGTGGTCAACTCTGCTGTTCAAGCTTTGTGCGCGATCAGCTTAGTATACTTACGAATCAGATCAGCTTAGTCTGCTGACAAAAAAAAAAGTTAGAGAAAAAGTTTTAAAGTTTATGAGATCTATTCACCCCCCCCCCCCTCTAGATCTCATTGACCACTTTTGGGACCAACAGCTTTGATTTTTTGCAAGAATTACTCGTTTAGTTGGGAGAATTTTTTTCTTTTTAAGAGATCAGATGTATATGTTCTCCATTAATTAATTGATCTAATACGTTTTGCTTATCTCACTATATATGAAATTCTCATTTTTGTTAGTCCGAATAAATTTCAAAAATAACTAATAATGATATGTTTTATGAATTTTAGAGAGACCCCAGACAATGTTCGGGATTGATCCCATCACCACCATCACAACCAACAGAGCCGATATTCAGCTCTCCAATTTGCCTGGGGCCATTTGAGGAGGAGACAGCTACAAAATGTGGCCATATTTTCTGCAAGGTATTCCTAAAAAATGCAATATCTTTTCAGGCTAAATGTCCTACTTGTAGAATTATAATTTCTATTAATGATATTTTTCGAGATTACCTTCCGACGGCAAAAAGCTCTGGAGGCCGCTAAGGCGAGATTTTTGGGATTGAAATTAGTGTTGTTATTTTTGCCATGTTGACATTCTTATGAGTTTGGAGGTACTGTATTTGTTGGAATTATTTGATACATTTTTACATTTTTATTTTTCTTTGTGACTGCATATTCGGTATTCTACAGTTTCACTCATATTGGTACAATTTGAAGTTTCATAACTACATTGATCTCACCTACTTGAGTGATGATGTAATATGAAATACTCACGAACGCATTACATTAGTTAATATCATCATATTTCTTCTACAATTACTTCGTGAGATCAATCAAAACTTCTTTATGTGAATTTTTATTGCTATTTCTTAGTGTATACAACGGTTTCTTTTTTGCCTTGTGAATTTTTTTCCAGTGACTTTATTGAAATAGAAATATCTTATTATTTCTCTATAACCTTCAAATATTTGTCTTCTTATAGAGAAGGTATTATAGACATAACTTTTAATTGCATGTCCTCACTGTCATTTGACACCCTATGGTACGGTAAGTTATTTGAATTTGTGATTTCACGTTTCTAACATTAGATAGTCGTTAAATCCAACACTCCTATTAAAGTACGATAAAAAATGGAATAATTGCTAACCTTATAACAATTTGGAATATATGAAGAACTAGAACATAAAGATTTTCGAACAAAATTAAAAATCTAAAATGGTGATTTGTCAGTAATCAATGCATTAATTAAAAGCTAATATATATCTTTTAGAAAGAAAAAAAAGAATCATATTTTTAAAATTTTCTCCCTTATCAAATAGTACTACTACTCATAGAACAATTTTTTTCTTAGCACTATCCTACCTTTTTTGTTTGTCTTTTTCTTCCTCCTTCACATTAGTCTATACTTACTCCAAAATATATTCTACAATTTCTCCCTCTCTATCTCCCCCTCTCTCTCCCTCTCTCTCTCTTTCATTTTATCAGTGGACACTTACTCCAAAATATATATTCTACATTTCATTTCTCACTCTCATTTTATCTCCTTTGTGTGTTTTTATATTAGTTCATCTTTTTAAATCCGTTATGTTGGATAAAGATGAAGATGGAGTGCACTGAATTTCAATTAGTTAAGGGAGGTTTTGATGATTTCCAAAACTTCATATCAACTAAGTAAAGACAACTTAGTTGTAATCCCTTAGAAGAATTTTGACCAAGTAAGAAGACATATCAGACAGGTCAATTATTCAAGGTCCAGAAGACTACTGATCTGCTGAAGGAAAGAAATCAGACTGGTGAAGATCGGCAGACTCAAATCAGATTTGTTAAAGTTTGGGATCAGCTCTGTTAATGGCAACAGTAATAAATGCCACTGGAGTAATAAATGCTGAAGTCCGAGGTTATTAATGGCAAATGATTGAAGAAATAACTCGTATCAGTTCGGTGCATTTAATGCTGCCTTACAGAAAGTACAGTCTGCAGTACTGTCACTGTGCAGAGAGCCGTTCGCGGAAATTAAGGACCAGAAATCAAGAAATTTGATTTGTATCTCTCTTCAACGGATATAATTCAAAGTGTGAGTATAAATAGCTGAAAGAGACGAAGAGAAAATAACATAACATCTGAGAGATTGAATTCAAAGCAAAATATTTTCTAAGTCTCAAAGCTCAAGAACAGCTCACTCGTCTGCCGAAGTCATTTGTTGACAGCAGCCGTTGAAGTTCAAAGATTATACATTTTCTGAGTGAATCTGTAAAAGGGAGTGTTGTGAGGAGTAGATATCCATCTTTGTGAGTGATATTACTTCAGAGAGTAGGAATTTCTTTGTGATTTCCTATTGCGAACTTGTGGCTTATCATTTGTTGTAAAGCACAATCAGAGTGTACTAATTACTTTGTGTTCTTAGTATAACCCAAGATCTGTGTGACTTGGAAGAGTGGACTAAAGGATATTTACATCCATATAACCACTATAAAAGTCATTGTGTTTTTACATTGTTTTTTACTTGCATATTTTCAGACTTGCATAAAACATATTTACAAAACTGTTTGAAAAAGGTTTTAAAGGAGTTTACAAAAACTGGGGATAAAACTTTCAAACTACTAAGTATACTTGTGAAAAACACTTTAAAAATCCGCTGCGAGTATTCTGGTATTAAAACTGATTTTAATCAAAATCAGCTACGTAACTATCAGATTAGTGGTCAACAAAGTTGTTCAAAGATTTGTTTGCGATCAGCCTTGTAAGCTTACTGTTCTGTAACAGCTTAGTCTGCTTACGTTTGAGCAACAGTTTTAAAGTTAAAATTTGATTTAAAATTTTCGGAGGTCTATTCACCCCCCTCCCCCCCTCTAGACCTCATCTGACCACTTGGGACCTACAAGTGGTATCAGAGCAGGTGGTTCATTAGAATCAGCTGCCTGATCAACGAGCTTGATCCGAGTGTTTTTCAAAGGTTTTCAAACTTTTCAAAAGAGCATCTTTTTGAAAAATTAAAATTTTTGAAAAATGGACTGTATCAGCGATGTTCCCCACATAGCTGGTATGAGCTTCGAAGACTGGAAGATCAGAATGGAGATCTTCTTAGCTGCCTACAATGATAACATGTACACATGTATCATCAAAGGTCCATTCAAATTCACCAAGACCATCAAAGTTGATGAAGTCGATATAACGGTGGAAAAGGATTTACATGAGATGACAGCCGAAGAAATAAAGCTGTTCAATCTGAACAAAGTTGGGCGATTCATCATGACCAAGGCCCTTGATAACGACAGATTTGACAAAGTCAAGCACTGCAAGACTGCCAAAGAAATGTGGGATAAGGTTCGTGATACGAGTGAAGGAAACGACGCCATCAAAGAGCATCAGCTGAGTGTTGCTCTGGAAAAGCTGGACAACTTCAAGATGAAGTCTGCGGAAACCATTGATCAGATCGATACAAGGTTCACAAGGACGCTGAATGAAGTTCTGAAGCTTGGAAAAACCTTCACTGATAAGGAGATAACCGTCAGAGTGCTGAAGGCTCTACCTCCAAAGTTCAACATGAAGGTGACAGCCATGGAAGAGTCAAGAGATTTAGGAAAAATCTCACTCACCGAGCTGTTCTCAGTACTCAGGGCATAAGAGTATAAACTGCCAAGAATGGGTGTTGAATAAACCTCAACTTCAAGTCCCACAGCTGCTCTAGTTGCTGCTGAAAATCCCAGAAGACCAGCCTACAAAAGTAAAGATGTGGACTCATCTGATGAAGCCACAATACTCAACAAAAAGGAGTACACTACTGGAGACGTTGCATTGCTGATGAACAACTTCAAGAAGTTCTATAAAAGAAAAATGAAGAACAAATACAACAATGCTTCTACTTGTAACCCTGCTTCTACTTCTCATGACAAAGATTCCTTATAAATCTAAAATGATGTGCTATAACTGCATGAAATTGGGTCATTTCATCAGAGACTGCCCATATCCTAAAGCTGAGAAGTATACAGAAGAAGAATAGAGAATCAGAAAGGAAAGAAAGCATCAGAAAAGCAAGGTGCTGGTAGCAGAAGCGGAAAAGCTAGCTGCTATCTACTCATCAGATTCGGATTCAGACACATCTGATGAAGAGTCCTCTGATGAAGAAAGTCCTGCTCTTCTCTGCATGATGGCTAAGGAATCTGATAGCTCTGAGGATGAAGAGGTAACTTGTAACGGCCCGAAACCGGCACCTGCCTGCTATGATATAAATAATTAATAAGATAACATTAATAAATTTCCAATAACCGCAGTTCAGAGCTCTAACTAGCTATTACAACAGAATGATTCTTTCAACTAACTTATAATTTTAAATCTTTCATTACAAATCAAACCTTCACTTGACAAATTCTAGAAACTCTATGGTAGACGCCCAATTGAAATCCCTTAGTCTGATGTGGCCCATACTGCCCTTTAGTGAGATTCTGAAAGAGTAATAATTTGAAAGCGTAAGTTGTAAAATCAACTTAGTGAGGCCTGTGCCAGTGTGCAATTGAATTTTATGCAGAAAACGATTTAGAACTCCATGAACTGCCTATTTAAATTATAAAATCAATCCACAATAGTATAACAATTATATTGATATCACAGATGAAATCACGTTCAATTACCCGGCAAAACGGGCTAAACAACTCCTCCACTTCAAAAGGATACAATGATCACAGAATGGATCAATAGTTAGTACGCCGGTTAGATAAGGGAGAAGGTGCTACCTTTCCCTTCTTGGTGACATTGACATGTCTTAGCCGGATAATGTGAGTCACTCCCCAAGGTGCTCTAATCCTTGGTCTGTGAGCCCGGTCAATGGCAGAGCTCTGGTAACCCTGTAGCCCCCAGCTACCCAGAATTATCCAGAGAATACCATCAAACTAGAGCAGATGAGTGCGCAAATAATCATACATATGCAATTGGTACATAGGTGAGATAAAGTACTACACCTTGGTACCATTCATCAATATGAGGTGAGATAAAGTACTACACCCCATTATTCAACAAATATCATATGATGCGAGAAATGAAAATAAGTATAGAATTATCAGTTGTACTATGAAGCATTGCAGACAATTATAAACAGAGATATAACAACTGTAATTATTTCAAATGAGAAATACATATATATGATATAATTTTCTTGAAAAGCTCTTTCAGTTTTAAAAACATTTGATTGAGGCGCTCACCGTTCTCAGGCTAGAGGTGCTACTCAACGGTAGACAGATGGTCTCAAGTCCTGCTATTCGATTTAAGCCTTCTAGCACGGCTTTGTAGAAGAATGACCTCTATCCCATTGATTTCGTGTCTTGATTCAATAGTTGAATAGTAAACTGACTATTCTCGAGTTACCTACAGCCAACGTCCCAAATCCTATAAATAACAATTTCACATTTGTTAACTCTACAAACTCCATACGTTGCTCTATTGTCTCGCCTTTTATATAAATCGTCTATAAAAATTGATTTAATTAAGTTTGATTAAATAAAACAACCACGGCATTAATTGATTACGTTAATAAACTTTTATAATCAGTTTCTAGAATTAAAGTAATTAACTTTGATTTTTAAATTCATCAAGTAGTCATCTGACCAATATATAAACACAAGCATATAAATACATATTAGATTAATTACATTAGAAAAAGTTAATGTTTATATTTTACTAATTATCTAGTTTAAGAATCCATGATTAAGTGTCCAAACCATTCAAAGTTATTTTTAATGTTCTACTAAATTTTAAAAGCCAATGTAATCACGTCTAACAAGTATGTATTATAAACTATTTTAATTAATAACTCAATCCAAGTCCAACACATGGTTTCCAGTTTAAATAAGTAAACTGTTAAAATTGATTAACTCACCTTTTTATATAAGTTAAAACATGTAAGTAAGTAATCACGTAACTAATCAATCAACAACTTTATTCTCTTAAACTATTATCATTATTAACTAGTATGATTAACTATTATGTCTTGATTATTAAATTAATTAAATTCCATTGTCTTCTTTATTTACAGTTCTGGTCAACTGATTAAATTCAACATATAAAAACCTGGTCCAATTCATGAAGTTCATATATGTTGGTCCAACTTAAACTCATCCTCTCACTAGTCCAATTAATACAAGCCTATAAAGTGAATAATTGAACTCATCAGCAATTAATCGAACCCCAAGCCTAGGACCATTTTAAATTACCTGAAATGAATCATTAAGTCCCTAATGGTATGATCCAAGCCCAAATCTTTGACTCATCAACCCAAAACCTTGGCCTAATCTAATTAAGTCCCAACACAACTTACCGTCCAAAACCCCAAGCCCAATCTTTAAACCTTAAGTTCATCATCTTGCACACCTTCAAACCCCAGCCGCCGCCGCCGCCGCCACCGCCGTCACTCTTCCTCAGCCGCTGCCGCTCCAGCTCCTGCCCGCCGCACTCTCACCGAAAACAACCACCAGCCCCATACCCACCTTTAACAACCCAACCCAGGCTCAAAACTTCTTCCTCCATAACAGTAGCCACCACTGCCGCCTCTCTCCTCTTCTCTCTCGCCGCCGTTTGGGCCAACCACAACCTTCGCAAACCACCATAGCCTCCTCTATCTCTTTAGCTCGTTCTTACCCTCTCACGTGGTCTTCTCCTTCTTGACATCTTTCACCGGAAAAACTAAAACTCTCCCCTAACACACTCCACTACCACCACGCCTTTTCTCTTCCTCTTCCGTTTCTCTCTCTCTCGAGTGCGTAAAATGCACCTAATGAAGGTGCCCCTGATTTAGATTTTTTTAGAGTGTGTACGTGTGATATATGTATAAATGGGTATGAATCTAGTTATGCATATCTAGTCCTCTATTTATCTCAATCTTAATTACAAGGTTACACCCTTAATTTTATTCAAATATTCATTTTGACCCTCATATTTTTATAATTTATACAATTGAACTAGAAAGAATTTAATGAGTCCTACTTTCTTTCTACGAAACATTCAAGTCCTACAAGTCCCATTCTAAACCTAATAAATTAAGTTTCCTATTTAAATTAAAATTTAACAGTAAAATTCATTTTACTCTTATTTAAAAATCCGGGGTATTACATAACTCCTTTTGATAATGAATTATTTAATTCATTTGAACAAATGATGCTTAACAATACCAGTATTGCTGAAGCATTTACAAAGCTTAAGGAAGAGATGATATTGCTAAGAGAGCAAAACAGTTCACTGAAACTCAAGGCTGAAATGCCAAAAGCATCAGATGAATATAAACAGCTTGAGCAAGAAAAAGAATCTCTGAAAGCTGAATGTGAAGTTCTCAAAGGAAAAGTAATGGAACTTGAGAAAACAATTGATCTTACGCAAATTCGTGTGAGTGATCGATGCGTGTAATAATCGAACAAGTACACAATAACGATATGAAAGATCAACAATATTGTATTCAAAATGGCTCGATTACAATGCTATAAGAATACAAAGGTTTAGAGTCCTATCCGAGCCCTATTGGATGCCGTACAAGCTAGAGGGCGAAATACACATGATTCTATGCCTATATTCCCAAGCTGTTCCGTGCTGTAGCTTCGAGGAGGGAGCACCTGGGAAATCGCGTCTGGTATCATAAATGCATGGGGTATTTATAGCTGAAATCGGGGTCTAGGTGATCTATCTGCATACATGCAATTCTTCGGCCCATAAGTTTGGATCAGAGCTCGGCCCAACAGTAACTTTGGATCCAGGGCCGTCTGTACTTATGGTACTTGGACATCGGGATCGAACTTGATCTTCCGAGATATGTACTGTTCGATCTCGCATGATTGTAAAGAAAAGTAGAGCCCAAAATATCCCTCATCAATACTCCCCCACTTCTCGAGCGTAAAGTGGAGCTTAAGCTCGAAGAAGTATGCATAGCCAAGGACGATAGGATGAATCGATCTCGGCATAATGTTTCGGGTATGCCTCATTAAAAACCTGACTCGGAAAAACCCTTCTGGGATAAAACCGGGTCAGGGAAAAAGAGTGCATACCTAAGAAACCTCATAATAGCGCCGTCCTGATATCGTCCTTGTTGTTCGTTGTTGGAATAGGAGCTCGTGATTTGGATATTTCATTGCCATTTTATCTATTTCAACCTCCTTATCCCAAGGGTTGGTGTGAAAATATGGAGTTTACACCTCTGGAATGCGTCGCTCGCTATGTGGATCTCCAATTTAGGAATTCCGGAAAGTACTAGGGCTGTAGGTGTAATTCTTCGAAAATATGATTTTAAATCTACCTTAAGGGAGTTCAACCGTTGCGGTTACTCGGGGACCGATTTGCAATTTCCCATTTTGTCCCTGTATATATAGTTATACGGAGGGTCGCTGTTCATCAAAGCTTCTGAGGAGAAAACTTCAGATCGGAGCAGACAGATCGATAAGTAAGTTCTAGCAGCCTTTTTCGAGCAGTCTTCATATATTCGTTATGTCGAGTTCGGTAGACTTGAAGGGAAAATCTCCTTTAGAGGAGAATGAGGCCGATAATCGGAAAGAGAAAGAAGTTGTAGAAGCTCGATCATCTGAGACCGAGAATCCGCAAAACTCGAGTTCCGCCTCCGATTCCAGCGAGGAGGGGCGGGAATCGAATTCTGAAACGGAAGACAGCGAAGGTGAAAATTCGGGCGAAGCAACAGTCTCTGATGAGGAAGACGTAGAGGGTGGGGACCTTCCCTTGGGGAAAAACGAGCAAAAGAAATATAGGTTGAACCGTAATGTTGTGGTCACGATCTTTGACTGGGAAGAGCCCTCGACCAGCACAGGTCTAAACATGACTGAGGAGAGGGCCGATGAGATCGTCTGTTCCTATACGGAGAAAGATCTGGGCCAGTTGCAGGAAGAATTCAGCAAATATCTAGGGGCCGGTTTCTCGATTGTGCTTCCTACCTCTGATCAACGGGTTACCGACCCTCCCGCGGGCTGTCAAGCCTTCTATTCCAAACATTTCCATTACGGCCTACGCATCCCCTTCCCTCCTCTGATAGAAAACATTCTGGATGCTTTTGAGTTGACTCCTTGCCAGATTTTGCCAAACTCAATCGGTCTAATTATAGCCTTTTGCGTGCTGATGAAAGCCAAGGGGAAAAAGGCGGTCTTTCAGAACTTTTGGCGGATATTCCAGATGAGTGCTTCCACGTCTTCGAACTCAGGTTATGTATATTTTTCTCAGAGACCAAAGATTTCGATCTTATCAGCCAACGTCAGCAGCAATTTGAAAGGATGGAAGCAAGAGTTCTTCTTTGTGCCAGGGAGATTTTGCAGGCCAGGAAAGCTCGCAAAAGAAGTAGCGATGCCCCTGAGTCCTTCAGGAGAGTCAAACCCTTTGGTCGAGGACCGGATTCGATTTCTTGTCGGACTGGCCACTCCGAACCGGATCTGGCTGACTTCATCGAGGATCATCTGCAAGGGCCCAGGTCGGCTGGATACCCCGAGGGTGGGACAATTGAATCTGACTTAGGTCCCGAGGGCAAGCATATGGTGGATAAATCTCTTCGGATGTTCTTGGCCGGGAGGTTCAAGGATGATACTATCCAATCTTTTGTTAAGCAGGATTTTGAGATAGTAGGCGATTACGCCCACGCTCACCAAAGGGTACTGTCTATTCTGAAAGTTTCTAGCCTTTTCCTTATAATTCTTATTTTGTTTTTTACATATCTTTTTCTTTGCAGGCCGGAGACCTGTTTACTCAAACTGCTCTTCGACTGGCCGTATTGAGCGAAGAATCTCAGGCGGTACAGAAAGCCCTATACAATGTTCTAAAGGATGAAGCTGCAAAGACCAGTCAGCTAGAGGATGCCAAAATTAAGCTGTCTGAGGTCGAGATAGAACTCGAGAAGACTAAGGAGGAGTTGGAGGCGAAGAGGGCCTTAGAGGGCGAAGTGGAGAAATTAAAACTGGAGCTTGAGCAAACGAAGGTGTCCGCCGAACAGTTTTATGAGCGAGGTCGAGCCGAAGCCAGGCTTCCCGCCATAAGGGAGTTCCTGGAGTCTCCGATCCTTGATGCCTTAGTTCGCTTGCGGTCAGGTGAAATTAACCAAGCCTTCTACTATAAAGGAGCTCAGCACCTCCTTACAGCTGCCAAGATCGAAGGCGCCCTTGATGACTACCTTCCTACCATGAATCCTTATAAGAATATCTTCGGTAAAGATTATAGAGCGTCTTCCCTTCCTCCCAAGCTCGAGGATTTGGCCGCTCATGAGTTCGCTCCTTTTCTTGAGGAATTTGGAGTGCCGATGCCAAATCCTGATGCGCTCGAAGCCAAATCTGAGAATGAAGACGTGGATATTGAAGGGGATTCTCGGGATCATGGGGAGCAAGGCATCTCTTCTTCCGATTTGAGTAAATCTGTGGCCGATGCACAAAGTAATGATGGAGAAGGGAGCAGCTCGAGTAAAGGTGATTCCGATGGCTCGGAAAGCGGTCCTAGCGAAACAGAGGAACAAGACAGATCGGACCATGGTTCCGGCGTGAAAGAATCCAACCAGTAACAATTACTATGTAATATGATTTACTCAGCGAACCAATGTACTTGTATACTTATAATCTTCTGCTCTTGCCTATTTAGTGTACGCTCGAATTTGAATTTCTTTCCTTGATGCTATTTTTAGGCTATCGTCTGTTTGAACTTTCTGTTGAATTTTATAACGTCACTCTTGCGTACTCAGCTACGTCATTGAATCTTTTTTTGGGAGTAGTGATTTACCAATTATTGCAATTCGCATGATGTCGTGTCTCTTATAAATACCAAGGCCGTTTTACGTTGGTTTCACAATAACATTGCTCACAGTGATCGGAGCTTTTAGAAAATTACTTCGGTTGAATCTTTACCTGAAAATCAAGAGATGAATAAAAATTCGAACGCTTTCGTGATTTCTTCCGCGCTTTTCTCCAAGCCCAGTGACGGCATAAATATAAGGAAAAGAAGTCGAACACCAATCAAGTCCCTTAGTTCCGATCAGCTAAACTCTTATGAAGGAAATAAATCTTCGACTATTGGTCTTTCTTCGTGCTTGAAATCCAGGGGTTCAAACAAGAAAATTAAAAAGGTTTCTTTTGTGGAGGATGTAATTGAGCGCACTCGTATCCAATCCGCACCTTCATTGGTCGAAGAATCTTTTGATTCGTCGTTTCCTTCTGGTGTCTCTTCATTTAAGAGAAACATAGCTTCTTTTGATACAGTGTTACATGAGAAATCCGACCTGACCCATCTTCGGGCCAATGTCTCTATCTCCGAGCCGGTTCTCTCGACTGGAGAATATTCCTCGTTCCTGTTTCAGTCTGGGTTGGAATCCCTTGCCCAGGTAATTCTTCCTAACCTCTTTACCATGATTTTCTAATTTCTTTATTCCTGCCATGACGTATCTTTTATAAGTTCAGGCTGGCAAAGATTTTTCTAGGCTTTATGCGTTGGCCAAACATGAGATCGAACAACGGGCTTCTATTTCGCTCGAGCTGATCAGGAAGAAGACTGAGCTGGAACGCGCACTGGAAGCTAATAGATTTTTCAAGGAGAGATTGTCTCAGGATAAGTTAAGCTTGGAATTGGAGAGGCTCAAAGATATCTCCGAACGTGAGAAAAGAAACTCCGAGCTTCGTGAGAGGGAGGCTTATATCCGTGGATATGCTGATCGTAGTGCTGAAGATAGCTTCGTGAGAGGGAGGCTTATATCCGCGGATATGCTGATCGTAGTGCTGAAATTCGAAAAGTCCTTTTTGAAAATAATTTCGTTCAGTAATACTGTGGATTCTTTCCCCTATATATAGCTTCCTAAATTACCTTCATTTTTTACTCCTCTGTAAATGTTTCATTCGATCGATATGGTTGTGTTTTTACCTTTGTTGATCGGCTCCATGTTCCGTTCAATATCAGTAATTGAAGCGTTCGAGGTTTTTATCCGAACCTTCTTTCCAAACTTTCTTGGAATTCCCTTATGAAAATCTCTCGGCTAGGGTATCGACAGGCGAAAATAATTACGACTAGGGTACCGGCAGGCGACCTGCTCTCTCTGTTTCCAAGTCTTTGAGGCGGGCTCGACTTCCTGTACTCTGTCCTCCATTCAGTCGGGATAGTGGGTCTACTGCTGGAGGGGTTATTCTACGCTCGATCTCCACGTCTTCGAGGCGGCTTCTTGAAGGATGTGGTCTTCGAATTTACTAGAAGCGCCCCCAACTGGAGTTGCTTCCCTGTCTCTCGATTTGGTCCTTCACGGACTTATTTGCAAGGAAGCATTGGATGAAGGGTAGAAGTGTATCAGCCTCACTTTCCTTCTTCGGGCATCCATAGGAATAACCATTTGTAGTAGGGTTGTAAAATATTCCGATTAGCTCAATTTCTTGAATGTAACCAAGAGTTCACATGTAATTTATCTGAAAGTTTATGAATGAAAATTTTCTTTTATATTGTTGTCGATCTTTGAATTTGTTCTCCGTAATTTGCAACATTCGCGAGATAATTTTTGAGATTCATAATTAATTTGAAGTTCGATCTTTACAACTCTTGAATCTTTCGCGAGATATTTCTCATAGTTTAGGTTCTTCTCGGGACAATAGTCGTTGTGGAGAAATAATATGATAGGATTTAGATCGATTTTGAATATACTCTTGACTTAAGGGGCATAGCGACGGTTTTCACCCTTGGTCATTTCAGAGCGTTTTTAGCTCGAGGGTCATAGCAGAGGCTTTCACCCATTCAATATTTTCGATCTAAGGGGCATAGCAACGGCTTTCACCCTTAGTCGTATCAGAGCATTTTTAGCTCGAGGGTCATAGCAGAGGCTTTCACCCATTCAATATTTTCGATCTAAGGGGCATAGCAACGACTTTCACCCTTAGTCGTATCAGAGCATTTTTAGCTCGAGGGTCATAGCAGAGGCTTTCACCCATTCAATATTTTCGATCTAAGGGGCATAGCAACGGCTTTCACCCTTAGTCGTATCGGAACATTTTTAGCTCGAGGGTCATAGCAGAGGCTTTCACCCATTCAATATTTTCGATCTAAGGGGCATAGCAACGACTTTCACCCTTAGTCGTATCAGAGCATTTTTAGCTCGAGGGTCATAGCAGAGGCTTTCACCCATTCCATATTTTCGATCTAAGGGGCATAGCAACGGCTTTCACCCTTAGTCGTATCAGAGCATTTTTAGCTCGAGGGTCATAGCAGAGGCTTTCACCCATTCAATATTTTCGATCTAAGGGGCATAGCAACGGCTTTCACCCTTAGTCGTATCAGAGCATTTTTAGCTCGAGGGTCATAGCAGAGGCTTTCACCCATTCAATATTTTCGATCTAAGGGGCATAGCAACGACTTTCACCCTTAGTCGTATCAGAGCATTTTTAGCTCGAAGGTCATAGCAGAGGCTTTCACCCATTCAATATTTTCGATCTAAGGGGCATAGCAACAACTTTCACCCTTAGTCGTACCAGAGCATTTTTAGCTCGAGGGTCATAGCAGAGGCTTTCACCCATTATTTTCGATCTAAGGGGCATAGCAACGGCTTTCACCCTTAGTCGTATCAGAGCATTTTTAGCTCGAGGGTCATAGCAGAGGCTTTCACCCATTCAATATTTTCGATCTAAGGGGCATAGCAACGACTTTCACCCTTAGTCGTATCAGAGCATTTTTAGCTCGAGGGTCATAGCAGAGGCTTTCACCCATTCAATATTTTCGATCTAAGGGGCATAGCAACGGCTTTCACCCTTAGTCGTATCAGAGCATTTTTAGCTCGAGGGTCGTCACCCATTTTTATCCTTTTCGATCCAAGGGGCATAGCAACGGCTTTCACCCTTGGTCGATTTTCGAGGGTCGTAGCGACAGCTTTCACCCGTTTATAGTTGATGGCGAAAAATAGAGATCGATAATTGATGGATATAGATCAAAAATATCCAGAATATGACGAATAAATAAGAATTTAGGCGAAATAAACTTTCATTGAATAAATACTCAGTCTGAATAAACATTCCTCGAATAACTCAGTCGGAATAAATCTTCATTGAACACATATTTTACTAAATCGCTAGAGACAAAGAAAACAGAACAAGATGACTAAAAAGTAGAAGCCTTGAATGTAACTATCTTCCATAATATCTTCTTAAATTAACCGCATTCCATGCTCGAGGTAGTATCTCTCCGTTAGGGTGAGCAATCTTGTAAGAACCTTTCCTTCCAACTTCCACGATCACAAAGAGGCCCTCATTGGGTTGTAGTTTCCCGACGTGCTTTGATACTTCCATTTTTTTGAGCACCAGATCTCCAACCTTGAAAGATCGAATCCTCACATTTCGATTATAAGACTTTTCCATGTTGGCCTTGGTGGCTTGAATTTTCAATTTCACGCGGTCCCTTCGACCATCCGCGTGATCAACTTCCATTTGCCTCAGAGATTGGTTTTCTTCTGAATCATATAATTCGACCCTGGGAGAAGGTATAAAATTCTCTACTGGGATAACAGCCTCCGACCCATAAACCAAACTGAATGGAGTTTCTCCGGTTGCCGCTTTAACTGTTGTCCTATTGGCCCATACTACTCCTGGCAGTTCATCCAGCCATTTTCCCTTTGCCTCCGATAAGCGCTTCTCCAGAGATCGAACAATTTCCCGATTTGTTACTTCAGTTTGTCCATTAGCCTGAGGGTGGCCAACAGATGCGAAATTCTGTTGTATTCCGAATTTTTCACACCAATCCGTGATCCTTTTTCCTGCAAACTGTGTTCCGTTATCTGATATCAGAACCCTGGGGATTCCGAACCTGCAGACTATATTTTTCCATAAGAAATTGATAACTTGAAACTGGGTGATCTTGGTCAAGGCAACACATTCGACTCATTTGCTGAAATATTCCACCGCCACTAGCACATAATTTTTTCTGGCTCGTGCAGTTGGGAAAGGTCCAACAATATCAATGCCCCATTTGTCAAAGGGCCAACAGATTGGAATAGAATGCATATGCTCAGCCGGTTGATGAATCAAGTTCGAATGGATTTGACAATGGTGGCATTTTTTCACATAATCGACAGAATCAGAGAAAAGAGTAGGCCAATAATATCCCGACCTCGAGCATTTAAGTGCTAAGGCCCTAGCGCCACAATGGTTTCCCGCCTCCCCCTCGTGAACTTCTTTTAAAATAGCATTGTAGTGCCTTTCATGGACACATTTTAATAGAATTCCTGAGGAGGATCGTTAGTAGAGTTGATCACTGATCAGAGTAAACGATGGCGCTCTATACTTGATCCTCCGAGCCTCATTTTGATCTTCCGGAAGTTTTCCTTCTTTAAGATAGGCAATAAGAGGGTTGCTCCATGAGTTGCTTGGTTCATCGATCTCCATGATATCGATCGTAGGGGCTGCGTCCAGTTCGATAGCAGACGTATTCGATAGCAGCCACGTGATTATCCTCTCATTCTTCCCATCAGCCAAACCTGTGAATTTTGATAATATATCTGCCCATAAATTTTCCTCTTGTGGTACAGGTTGAATATCAAACTTGTCGAATTCAGAGATCAATTTCTTCGTTCTGCTCAGGTATTTGATCATATTGAACTCCCTGGCCTCGTACGTGCCTTTCACCTGTCTATGAACAAGTTCTGAATCGGTTAAGACAACAATTGACCTTACCTTTGCTTTAAGAGCCATCTCTAGCCCTTCGATCAATGCCTCATATTCGGCCTCGTTGTTGGTCACGACGAAATCTAAAGTTATAGCATAACTCAAGTCTTCACCATTGGGCCCTTGGAAATGAATTCCTGCTCCACCTCCATCCTTGGTAGAGGATCCGTCCACATGCATCAGCCAGATTTGATTTTTGGCTTCTTCGACCATACTTAGCTCGGAGATTGCTCCTTCTGATAAGCCAGTTGATTCGAGTACGAAGTCGGCTAGTACCTGTGCTTTTATGGCGACCCGCGGTTGATACTCGATTTCGAACTGACCAAGCTCGACCGCCCATTTGATCAATCTGCCTGATGCTTCTGGTTTTGACAGGACCTGTCTCAAAGGTTGATTTGTTAAAACAATGATTTTGTATGTTTGAAAATAAGGCCTTAGCCTTCGGGCAGCTACCACCAATGCTAGTGCAAATTTTTCGATCTCCATGTAGTTCTTTTCGGCACCTTGCAGTAACTTACTTAGATAATAAACTGGTTTATGGTCAGTTTTATCAAGTTTCACCAAAACCGAACTAATGGCCTCTTCCGATACTGCTATATATAAATACAGAGGTTCTCCTTCAGATGGTTTGGCCAGCATGGGTGGGGAGGTCAGGTACACTTTCAGTTCTTCAAAGGCCTTATCACATTCTGCACTCCATTCAAAGTTCTTAGATTTCCGCAGAAGTTTGAAGAATGGTAAACTTTTGTCAGCGGATCGGGAAATGAATCTATTCAATGAAATAATTTTTCCAATCAAACTTTGGACGTCTGAGAGCTTCCGTGGCGGCTGGAGGTCGGTGATTGCTCGAATTTTTTCCGGATTTGCTTCGATTCCTCTTTCATGGACCAAATATCCGAGGAATTTTCCCGATCGTACACCAAAAGTGCACTTGGCTGGGTTTAGCTTCATTCCATACTTTCTCAAGATTTCGAAACACCTGTCCAGGTGGCGAATGTGATCCTCCTCCGTCATACTCTTTACGAGCATGTCGTCTACATAGACTTCCATTATTTCGCCTATCAGTTCTTTGAACATCATGTTAACTAGTCTCTGATAGGTTGCACCTGCATTCCTTAAGCCAAAAGGCATAACAATGAAACAGTACACTCCCCTCTCAGTGATGAATGCTGTTTTATCCTGGTCTCTCTCGTTCATGAAAATTTTGTAAAATCCTTGGAACGCATCCATCATACTAAATCAGACAAAACCTGCAGTTGAATCTACCAGCATATCGATCCGAGGCAGTGGATACGGGGCATAATTTGTTTAGGTCGGTAAAGTCATTGCACATCCTCCATTTGTTTTCGACCTTTTCGCCTTTAGAGACCAGGACCACATTACATAGCCATTCTGTGAATTTGATCTCCCTGATCTGACCTGCCGCTAATAACCTATCAACCTCTGCATTGATTATCTTGTCCTTTTCGCGACCGTGATTGCGTTTTTTCTGCCTTACTGGTTTTGCTTTCGGATCAATGTTGAGTGAATGTGTTATCACACGCGGGTCGATTCCCACGATATCATCCGAGCTCCAGGCAAAAACATCCACATTTTTTTGTAAAAATTCTATGAGCATAGTTTCCATGCCTTCGCTTAATTCCGTTCCAATTCTAGTGAACTTTTCGGGGGAACCTGAAACCAAAGTCACTTTTTTGTGGTCGGGCGCTTGCACGCTCATGTCAACGTTTTTTCCTTTCTTTCCTTGAAATTTTTTGCAGTCGGGAATTGGCGTTTTTAATTCAGTCCCTAAATCAGTTATCTTTCTCTTAACTGGGAGTTCGGGCTCCACCTTCTTTTTGATACTTAGAGACGAATTATAACATTCCCATGCCATGTATTGATCGTTTCTCATCTCTCCCACTCCTCCCCCGGTCGGGAAATTTATCTTTTGATGATAAGTAGATACGACAGCCTTGAAGATATTTAGGGCTGGTCTCCCTAGTATGGCGTTATAGGCGAACGATGTATCTACTACCAGGAATTTAACCATTCTTGTTACATTCCTCGGTTTGTTTCCTAGAGTCGTGCTTAAAAGAATGGTTCCAAGCGGAACAATCTTTGATCCACCAAATCCGACCAAAGGAGTGGTAACTTTATCTAAACGTGGGTGACAAAGATTCATTCTTGTGAGAGCTTCTGACGAAATAATATTTGCCGAGCTTCCATTGTCGACCAACACCCTCTTGACCTCGAAATTAGCAATTCTCAACGTCAATACCATGGAAAAGTCAGGGTCATCCTCACTCGTATCCCAACTAACATCCGAGGGTCGATCGGCCTCACTGAAGCTTATAACTTGATTTTCCATGGAGGGGGATTATAAGGACAGAATCTCCTTTTTAGCAGAGACTCCCGCTTTTATCGACCTCATAGTTCTTTTTCTAGCATTTCTGCTATCGCCTCCTGCTGGTCCACCTGCGATCATGTTTATCACTCCATTCGATCGTTCTTCCGCTTGGCTTCGAATTTGCCTTTGCTGATTGCTAAATTTTTGCGGACTTCGGGATCTATAACGATTGTTATAGTTGCCATTTTTGACAAATTCTTTTAATTTTCCTTGGGCAATCAATTTTTCTATTTCGACCTTCAATTGGTAACAGTTTTCGGTACTATGTCCTCGAGCTCGATGATATCGACAGTATTGGTCATATCCAGGCGCACCCGGCCTTGCCTGTGTGATCCTCTGGGCTTCCGGAATTAAATTCCCTTCTTCCAACACGGTCAGCACTTCTTCTTTTGAACTGTTAAGCTCAGTAAATTGAATTTTACCCGGTCTCGGAGCTCGATTTCGATCATAAGGAGGTCCGTATGAATTCGGACCTTGGGGCGGCATATGCGGCTTAAAAGTGTTGATTCGCTGCCAAACGGATCCTTTGTTCGATCCTCCATAATCACCCGGTTTTGGGATCGGAGCCCGATCTTGTTTCTTGTTGAGATGAGACTTATCTACATGTGAACTCTTTAATTTGTTCATCTCTTCCTGTATCATATACTTTTCAGCAATTTCAATTATCCGTTCGAAGGATTTTGGTTGCTTTCTACATAATGCATTTCCAAACTGGGTGCTCCTAGTCAGCTCAAACATCAGGGAGGACAGATACTCGATCTGCTGGGTATCCACCTTCAAGAGCTCGATACTAAATCTTGCTAGCCATTGCCTCAACGTCTCTCCTTCCAATTGTTTCACAGTGCCCAAGTGATTCGCTGGCAATCTTGGCTTCCTTTGGCTAGCGAACTGATGTTTCAGCTTATCGCAGAATTCTTCAAAAGAAAATATGGAGTTCGGAGGTAATTTTCCGAACCAATCAAGAGCAATCCCTTCAAAAGTGGTGACCATAATCTTGCAACAGAAATCTTCCGAGTGTCCGTATAGGTTCATCACATTAACAAAGCTGTTAATGTGTTCTCCGGGGTCGGTAGTCCCGTTATACCGTGGGAGCCTGGTTGGCACCGTTTCTGTGTTTCGAGCTTCGCGTATCTCTCGACAAAAGGGTGAGCAGCGCATGATATTATTCGAGACCTCCCTCTCTCGTAGGTTTTCTCTAATCAGAGCATTCCCCGCTTGCCTGGCAGCCTGATTAGTGAAGGGAATCTCTATCATAGTATCTTGCTCTTCCAATTTTTTAGTCACCCTTTCCTGTACTATCTTCTTCAATTCTGATTCGGTAATTCTCTTGTAAGTAGGCTTGTTTTTTATCACAGCGCCGGCGGTATGACTTTCTCCCACAACAGAATCCTCTATATCGTGCACCCGTGCGGGTGGGTTTTCAGATCGGGCATTGACTTTCGAGGGTGCAGCCCGACGTGGATGCGTCGATGGGGCATGCGACATATCGTTTTCCTTCTGTAAGTTCGATGAAGGTATCTCTGGTCTTCCCTGAACCCCTGGCTGGTCGACAGGTGATTGATCTGCCCTTCCGCTATTCATGAATTCCCTGCACATTGTGCCTATTATAGATCTTAAATCACCAATGGTCGTGTGTATTGGGATGTTATCTTGCGGAACCGCCGGTGGCACCTCTGGTGGTTGTTGAGTGGCGCGCGATAGATTATCGGGTTCATTGTTGACAGAATTTTGTGCTCCCACTGCATGGGAAGGCTCTCCTCTAACGTATGTATTTCTCCTCGTAGTAGGCATATTTCGATCTAAGACTCGAACAAGGCCCCACGGTGGGCGCCAATTGATCTTACGCAAATTCGTGTGAGTGATCGATGCGTGTAATAATCGAACAAGTACACAATAACGATATGAAAGATCAACAATATTGTATTCAAAATGGCTCGATTACAATGCTATAAGAATACAAAGGTTTAGAGTCCTATCCGAGCCCTATTGGATGCCGTACAAGCTAGAGGGCGAAATACACATGATTCTATGCCTATATTCCCAAGCGGTTCCGTGCTGTAGCTTCGAGGAGGGAGCACCTGGGAAATCGCGTCTGGTATCATAAATGCATGGGGTATTTATAGCTGAAATCGGGGTCTAGGTGATATATCTGCAGACATGCAATTCTTCGGCCCATAAGTTTGGATCAGAGCTCGGCCCAACAGTAACTTTGGATCCAGGGCCGTCTGTACTTATGGTACTTGGACATCGGGGTCGAATTTGATCTTCCGAGATATGTACTGTTCGATCTCGCATGATTGTAAAGAAAAGTAGAGCCCAAAATATCCCTCATCAACAATTGAGTCTCATGAAAAGTCGTCTGTTACATCAACTCACATATCTAGTAAACAGAAGACACCTTTAGATCAGGATGATCTTACGTGATTTCGTTAGTTCGATCAAGGGTGGGATGTAATACGATGATAATAAAATAAAAAGGAAAAGTAAAGATCAAGTGTAATTGTATTCGAGTTAATTGAGTACAAGTACAAATATTAGGGGTCCTACTCGAGCATTATTGGATGCCGTACAAGCTAGAGGGTGAAATACACAAGATGCTATGCCTATTTTACCAAGTGGTTCCGAGCAGTAGCTTCGAGGAGGGAGCACCTGGAAAATCGTGTCCAATATCATAAATGCATGGGGTATTTATAGCTGAAATTGGGGTCTAGGTGGTCTACCCGCAGACATGTAATTCTTCGGCCCATAAGTTTGGTTCAGAGCTTGGCCCAACAGTAACTTTGGATCCTGGGCTAGCTTGCACTCACTGTATTTCAGTCATCGGACTCGAACTCGATTCTTCGAGGTAAGTACCGCTCGATCTCGTGTAATTGTAAAGAAAAGTAGGATCCAGGATACCCCTCATCAATACTCCCCCACTTCTCGAGCGTAAAGTGGAACTTAAGCTTGAAGAAGTATGTATAACAGTAGGATAAATCGATCTCGGCTTATCGTTTCGGGTATGCCTCATTAAAAACCTGGCTCGGAAAAACCCTTCTGGGATAAAAACCGGGTCAGGGAAAAAGAGTGCATACTTAAACAATTTCTTGATAGCGCAGCTATAAGATCGTCCTTGTTGTTCGTGATGTGGATCTTTATTTCAGGAATTCTGGAAAGTATAGGGGCCGTAGGTGCAATTTCTGAAAATATGACTTCAAATTTACCTCAAGAGAGTCCAACCGTCGCGGTTACTCGGGGACTGATTTGCAATTTCCCATTTTGTCCCTGTATATATAGTTATACGGAGGGTCGTTGTTCCTCACAAATTCTGAGGAAAGAACTTTAGATCGGAACAGACAGGTCGATAAGTGAGTTTTATTAGCCATATTTGAACAGTCATCTTATATTTATTATGTCGAGCTCAGTAGATTTGAAAGGAAAATCTCCCTTAGAGGAGAACGAGGTCGATAACCGTAAGGGGGAAGAAGTTGTAGAGAGTCAATCATCTGAAAACGAGAATCCGCAAAGCTCGGGTTCCGCTTCGGATTCCAGCGGAGAGGAGCGGGAGTCGAATTCTGAAACTGGAAATAGCGAAGACGAAAATTCTAGCGAAGCAACAGTTTCTGAAAGGGAAGATACAGAGGATGTGGAGCTTCCTTTGGGTAACAATGAGCAGCAGAAATATAAATTGAACCGTAATGTGGTGATTACGATCTATGATTGGGAAGAGCCCTCGACTAGCGCAGCTCTAAATATGACTGAGGAGAGGGCGGATGAGATCGTCTGTTCCTATAAGGAGACAGACTTGGCGCAGTTGCAAGAAGAATTCGGTCGATATCTAGGCGACGGTTTTTCGATTGTGCTTCCTTCTTCCGATCAACGAGTTACCAACCCTCCTGCCGGTTGCCAAGCCTTTTATTCCAAACACTTCCATTACGGCTTACGCATCCCCTTCCCCCCTTTGCTAGAAAACCTTCTGGATGCTTTCAAGTTGGCTCCTTGCCAGATCTTACCGAATTCGATCGGCCTGATCATAGCTTTTTGCGTGTTGATGAAGGCTAAGGGGAAAAAGGCAGCGTTTCAGAATTTCTGGCGGATATTTCAGATGAGTGCTTCCACTTCTTCAAACGCGGGCTACGTGTATTTTTCTCAGAGGCCGAAGATTTCGATCTTATCGACCAACGTGAGTAGCAATCTGAAGGGATGGAAACATGAGTTCTTCTTTGTTCGAGGGCCAGAGTCTCTGTCTTCTGAAGAAACAAGATAGACCGGACCATGATTCAGGCGTGAAAGAGTCTAACCAATAACGATTGCTATGTAATAGCACTGACTTAGCGAATCTATGTACTTCTTTACTTGTAATCTTTTCCTCTTGCCTATTTAGTGGGTGCTTGAATTTGAATTTCTTTCCTTTATGCTTATCTTTGGGCTATTACCTGTTTGAACTTTCTGTTGAATTCTATAACGTCATTCTTACGTACTTAGCTGCGTCATTGGATCTTTTTTGGGAGTAGTGTTTTACCAATCATTGCAATTTGCATGATGTCTTTTTTCTTATAAATAGCATGACCACTTTATGTTGTCTTTGCACTGATATTCCTCGCAGTGTTCGGAGCTTTCCTTAAAATTATCTTGGTTGGATCTTTACCCGAAAAACGAGAGATGAATAAAAATTCGAATGTTCTCGCCATTTCTTCCACGTCTTTCTCCAAGTCAAATGTTGGTAGAAAATCAGGGAAAAGAAATCGATCGTCAATTTCATCCATTAGGTCCAATCAGCAAAACTTCCCCGAGGGAAAGAAATATCCGACCGCTGCCCTTTCTTCGTGCTTGAAAACTAGGGGCTCCAATAAGAGAACGAAAAGGGTTTCTTTTGCGGAAGATGTAATCGGACATGTCCCTTTTCAATCCATACCTTCGTTGGTCAGCGGATCTTCGTTTAAAAAGGACATGGCTTCTTTTGACAAAGTGTCCCATGATAAATCTGACCTGACCCTTCTTCGGGCCGGTGTTTCTATCTCCGAGGCGGACTTTTCGACTGGAGAATATTCCTCGTTCTTGTTTAATTCTGGGTTGGAATCTCTTGCCCAAGTAATTCTTTCTCACCTCTTTGTGTTGACCGTTTAATCTCTTTATTTCTGTTATAACATATTTTCTTATAAGTTCAGGCCAGGGTGGTCTTTTCTAAGCTTTATGCATTGGCCAAACATGAGTTCGAACAACGGACTTCTATTTCGCTCGAGCTTATCGGGAAGAGGATCGAGCTGGAACGTGCATTGGAAGCTAATAGATTTTTCAAGGAGAGAATATCTCAGGACAAGTTAAGTTCGGAATTAGAGAAACTCAAAGGTATTTACGAGCGTGAGAAGAGACACTCTGAGCTTCGTGAGAAAGAAGCTTACATCCGCGGGTATACTGATCGTAGTGCTGAAGTTCGAAAGATCCTCTCCGAAAATAATTTCGTTTAGTAATTATGTGGTTTTCCTTTGTATCATGAGTTAAGACTTCTCCTTGTAACATCACCTTTGTTGAAACGGTTTTCCTTTCTTGTTGTAGTATTACCCTTGTTGTAATGATATAATATTTGCTGGAATAATATTCTCTCCGTCTTTCCCCCTTTTTTTTTTTTTTTTTTTTTTTTTTTTGGGGTCCCTCATTTCTCGGGAAGTGAATCGGTCAGAGCTTTTAATGCTCGTATCGTGGCCATTCAACCTGAGAGATCTATACCGTTGGTGCCGAATTCTTTCCCCTATATATAGTTCTAATTTTACTTTCACTTTTACTTATCTGTAAATGTCTCGTTCGATCGATATGGTTGTGTTTTTACTTTCGTCGAATAATTCCATACTCCATTCAATGTCTTTGATTATATCCTTCGAGATTTTTATTCGAACCTTCTTTTCCGAACTCTTCGGAGTACCCCTATGATAAATTTCGGCTAGGGTATCGACAGGCGAAAAGAAACGCGACTAGGGTACCGGCAGGCGACCTGCTCTCTCTGATTCCAAATCTTTGAGTCGGTCTCGACCTCCTGTACCCTGTCCTCTATCCAGTTGGGATAGTGGGTCTATTGCTGGAGGGGTTTTCCTGCTCTCGATCTCCACGTCTTCGAGGCGTCTTCTTGAAAGGTGTGGCCCTCGAGTTTACTAGGAGCGCCTCCAACTGGAGTTGCTTCCCTGTTTTTCGATTCGGTCCTTTATGGGCTTGTTTGTAAGGAAGCAGCGGATGAAGTGTAGAAGTGTACCAGCCTCTCATTCCTCCTTTGTGTATCCATAGGGAATAACCATTTGTAATAGGGTTTGACCAGATGTAAAATATTCCGATTAGCTCAATTTCTTGAATGTAAACAAGAGTTCATATGTAATTCTCCTGAAAATTTATGAATGAATATTTTCTATTATATTGTCGTTAATCTCTGAATTCATAATTCGCAGTTTTCACGAGATAGTCATGGAGAAATTTATAATAGAATTTAGATCAATCTTCAATAGAATGTTTCAAGCTTTTCAATAGAATGTTTGTTTCGATCTAAGGGTCATAGCAGATTGTTTCACTCATTCAATAATTTCGATCTAAGGGGCATAGCAGAGGCTTTCACCCTTAGTCGTTTTTAGAGCGTTTTCAGCTCGAGGGTCATAGCAGAGGCTTTCACCCATTCAATAATTTCGATCTAAGGGGCATAGTAGAGGCTTTCACCCTTAGTCGTTTTTAGAGCGTTTTTAGCTCGAGGGTCATAGCAGAGGCTTTCACCCATTCAATAATTTCGATCTAAGGGGCATAGCAGAGGCTTTCACCCTTAGTCGTTTTTAGAGCGTTTTTAGCTCGAGGGTCATAGCAGAGGCTTTCACCCATTCAATAATTTCGATCTATGGGGCATAGCAGAGGCTTTCATCCTTAGTCGTTTTTAGAGCGTTTTTAGCTCGAGGGTCATAGCAGAGGCTTTCACCCATTCAATAATTTCGATCTAAGGGGCATAGCAGAGGCTTTCACCCTTAGTCGTTTTTAGAGCGTTTTCAGCTCGAGGGTCATAGCAGAGGCTTTCACCCATTCAATAATTTCGATCTAAGGGGCATAGCAGAGGCTTTCACCCTTAGTCGTTTTTAGAGCGTTTTCAGCTCGAGGGTCATAGCAGAGGCTTTCACCCATTCAATAATTTCGATCTAAGGGGCATAGCAGAGGCTTTCACCCTTAGTCGTTTTTAGAGCGTTTTTTAGCTCGAGGGTCATAGCAGAGGCTTTCACCCATTCCATAATTGATAGAGAAAAATAGAGATCGATAATAACGGATATAGATCGAGAATATGACGAATAAGTAAGAATGTAGGCGAAATAAGCTTTCATTGAATAAATAGACCGAATAAACATTCTTCAAATAACCCAATTCTTCATTAAACACATATGGTTTGCCAAATAGTTATAGTCAAAGAAAATGGAACAAAATAACTAAAAAGTAGAAGCCTCGATTGTAACTATCTTCCATAATATCTTCTTAAATTGATCGCAATCCAAGCTCGAGGCAGTATCTCTCCGTTAGGGTGTGCAATCTTATAAGAACCTTTTCTCCCAACCTCCACGATCACGAAGGGGCCCTCCCAATTGGGCTGTAGTTTCCCTACGTGCTTTGATACTTCCACTTTTTTTAGCACCAGATCTCCCACTTTGAAGGATCGAATCCTCACATTCCGATTATAGGACTTTTCCATGTTGGCCTTGGCGGCTTGAATTTTTAACTTCGCGCGGTCCCTTCGAGCATCCGCGTGATCAACCTCCACCTGCCTCAGCGATTGGTTCTCTTCGGGATCATAAAATTCGACCCTGGGAGAAGGTATAAGATTTTCTACTGGGATAACAGCCTCCGAACCATAAACCAAACTGAATGGAGTTTCTCCGGTTGCCGCTTTGACTGTTGTCCTGTTGGCCCATAATACTCCCGGTAGTTCATCCAGCCATTTTCCCTTCGCTTCCGATAAGCGCTTCTCCAGAGATCGAACAATTTCCCGATTTACTACTTCAGTTTGTCCATTAGCCTGAGGGTGGCCAACAGACGCAAAGTTCTGTTGTATTCCAAACCTTTCACACCAATCCGTGATCCTTTTTCCTGCAAACTGCGTTCCGTTATCTGATATTAGAACCCTGGGGATTCCGAACCTGCAGACTATATTTTTCCATAAAAAATTAATAACTTGAAATTGGGTGATTTTGGTCAAGGCAACACATTCGACCCACTTGCTGAAGTATTCCACCGCTACTAGTACATAATTTTTTCTGGCTCGCGCTGTTGGGAAAGGTCCCACAATATCGATGCCCCATTTGTCGAAGGGCCAACAAATAGGGATCGAATGCATATGTTCGGCTGATTGGTGTATTAAGTTCGAATGAATTTGACAGTGATGGCATTTTTTCACATACTCGACAGAATCAGAAAAGAGTGTAGGCCAATAATATCCAGATCTCGAGCATTTAAGAGCTAACGCTCGAGCGCCACAATGATTTCCTGCTTCCCCTTCATGAACTTCTCTCAATATTGCGTTGTAGCGTGTTTCGTGGACACACTTCAATAGAATTCCCGAAGAGGAACGCTTATAGAGTTGATTATCCATCAAAGTAAATGACGGCGCTCTATATTTGATTCTCCGAGCCTCATTTGCGTTTTCCGGCAGTTTTCCGTCCCTAAGATAGGCGACAAGAGGGTCGCTCCATGACTCGCTCGGCTCTTCAATTTCCATAATATCAATTGCAGGGGCTGTATCTAACTCGATGGCAGACATATTCGATAGCAGCCAAGTGATCGTTCTCTTAGTCTTTCCGTCGGCCAGTCCTGTAAATTTCGACAATATATCGGCCCAGAGATTCTCTTCTCTTGGTATCGGTTGAATGTCAAACTTAACGAACTCTGAGATTAACTTCTTCGCTTTGTTCAGATATTTAATCATGTTGAATTCTCTGGCCTCGTAAGTGCCTTTCACCTGTCTGTGAACAAGTTTCGAATTTGTTAGCACGACAATCGATCTTACCTTTGCCTTAATGGCCATCTCTAATCCAGCTATCAATGCTTCGTATTCGGCCTCATTGTTGGTGACGACAAAATCCAAAGTTATCGCATAGCTCAGGTCTTCAGCATTGGGCCCTTGGAAGTGTATCCCAGCTCCTCCTCCTTCCTTGGTCGAAGATCCGTCCACATGCATTAGCCAAACTTGATCGTTTGCTTCCTCCACCATAGCTAATTCCGAGGTTGTTCCTTCTTTCCCGTTTGATATGTTGGTTGATTCAAGCACAAAATCAGCTAGCACTTGCGCCTTCACAGCGACCCGTGGTCGGTATTCAATTTCAAATTGGCTGAGCTCGACCGCCCACTTTATCAACCTGCCTGAAGCTTCTGGTTTGGACAGAACCTGTCTTAAAGGTTGGTTAGTTAAAACAATGATTTTATATGTTTGAAAATAGGGTCTCAATCTCCGGGCAGCCACAATTAGGGCAAGCGCGAATTTTTCAATCTCCATATAGTTCTTTTCGGCACCCTGCAACAATTTACTCAAATAGTAAACTGGTTTATGTTCAGCTCTATCTATTTTGACCAGAACCGAGCTAATAGCTTCTTCTGACACAGCTATGTACAAATATAGGGGTTCCCCTTCGGATGGTTTTGCTAGCATGGGTGTCGAGGTTAAGTATGCTTTCAGTTCTTCGAAAGCCTTATCGCATTCATCGTTCCACTCGAAATTCTTGGATTTACGCAACAGTTTGAAGAAAGGTAAACTCTTGTCAGCGGATCTGGAGATGAATCTATTCAATGAGATGATTTTTCCGATCAGACTTTGAACGTCTGAGTGTTTCCTCGGTGGATGGAGATTAGTGATTGCTCGGATTTTTTCTGGATTAGCTTCGATCCCCCTCTCATGAACTAAATATCCAAGGAACTTTCCTGATCGGACCCCAAATGTGCACTTTGCAGGATTTAATTTCATCCCATACTTTCTTAAGATTTGGAAACACCTATCAAGATGGTTAATATGATCCTCTTCAGACATGCTTTTCACGAGCATGTCATCTACATATACTTCCATAATTTCTCCTATTAACTCTTTGAACATCATATTGACCAATCTCTGATATGTTGCACCGGCATTCCTTAATCCGAAGGGCATAACGATGAAACAGTACACTCCTCGTTCGGTGATAAATGCCGTTTTGTCCTGATCTCTTTCGTTCATGAAGATCTGATAAAATCCTTGAAATGCGTCCATCATGCTAAACAACACAAATCCTGCAGTGGAATCTACGAGCATGTCAATTCGGGGCAAGGGGTAAGGGTCCCTTGGACATAATTTGTTCAAGTCGGTGAAATCATTGCACATCCTCCATTTGTTCTCGACCTTTTCCCCCTTGGAAACTAAGACCACATTGCACAGCCATTCCGTGAATTTTATCTCTTTTATTTGTCCTGCTGCTAACAATCTATCGACCTCTGCGTTAATTATCTTGTCTTTCTCTCGTCCATGATTATGCTTTTTCTGCCTTACCGGTCTGGCCCTTGGGTCAATATTCAAGGAATGCGTTATCACACGCGGATCGATTCCTACTATGTCGTCCGAACTCCATGCGAAGACATCCACATTTTCTTGCAAGAATCCGATGAGTTTTGCTTCCATGCAATTACTTAGCTCCGTTCCTATTTTTGTGAATTTTTCTGGAGATCCAGGTACCAAGTTCACCTTTTTGTGATCAGGTGCTTGCACACTCATGTCAATGATTCTCCCTTTCTTTCCATCCAGTCTTTCATAATCAGGAATTGGAGTTCCGGAGTTAGAGACTAATTCATTTATCTTTCTTTTGTTAGGGAGCTCAGGCTCCACCTTTTCCTTGATAGTCAAGGACGAACTATAACACTCCCAGGCCATGTACTGGTCGTTCCTCATCTCACCTACTCCTCCGTCAGTTGGGAACTTTATCTTCTGATGGTAGGTGGATACGATAGCCTTAAAAGTATTCAGAGCGGGTCTTCCCAAGATGGCATTGTAAGCAAACGGCGTGTCCACCACTAGGAACTTGATCATTCTCGTGACATTCTTTGGTTTTGATCCTAGAGTGGTACTCAGAAGTATGGTTCCGAGTGGAGTGATCTCCGATCCCCCGAAACCGACCAAAGGGGTGGTTACCTTATCCAAATGTGGATGACAGAGTTTCATTCTCGTAAGAGCTTCTGATGAAATTATGTTTGCCGAGCTCCCGTTATCGACCAGCACTATTTTGACCTCGAAATTTGCAATTCTTAGTGTTAATACCATAGAAAAGTCTGGATCATCTTCATTCGTGTCCCAACTAACATCTGCGGGTCGATCCGCCTCGCTAAAGCTGATGACTTGATTCTCCATTGATGGAAACTCCAAAGATAGAACTTCCCTTTTTGTGGACACTCCTGTCCTGATTGACCTTAAAGTCCTTTTTCTGGCATTCCTACTATCTCCACCCGCCGGTCCACCTGCAATCATGTTGATCACACCGTTCGATTGTTCTTCCGCCTGACTTTGAATCTGCCTCTGCCGAGCGTTAAGTTTTCTCGGACTACGGGATCTGTAGCGATTGTTATAGTTGCCATTCTTAACAAATTCTTTTAGTTTTCCTTGGTTGATTAACTTTTCGATCTCGACCTTCAACTGATAACAATTTTCCGTACTGTGGCCTCTAGCTCGATGATATCGACAGTATTGGTCATATCCAGGCGCGCCCGGCCTTGCCTGTGTGATTCTTTGGGCTTCCGGAATTAAATTCCCTTCTTCCAATACGGTCAACACCTCTTCTTTTGAACTGTTAAGCTCAGTAAACTGAATTTTACCCGGCCTTGGGGCTCGATTTCGATCATAGGGAGGTCCATACGAATTCGGTCCTTGGGGTGGCATATGCGGCTTAAAAGTGTTGATTCGCTGCCAAACGGATCCTTTACTCGATCCTCCATAATCACTTGGTTTTGGGATCGGAGCCCGATCTTGTTTTCTGTTGAGATGAGACTTATCTAGATGTGAACTCTTCAATTTGTTCATCTCTTCCTGTATCATATACTTTTCAGCAATTTCCATTATCCGTTCGAAAGATTTTGGTTGCTTTCTGCATAACGCATTCCCAAACTGGGTGCTTCTAGTCAGCTCGAACATCAACGAGGACAGATATTCAATTTGCGGGGTATCCACTTTCAAGAGCTCAATACTAAATCTTGCCAGCCATTGCCTCAACGTCTCTCCTTCCAATTGTTTCACAGTGCCCAGATGATTCGCCGGTAGTCTTGGCTTCCTCTGGCTAGCGAATTGATGCTTCAGCTTATCGCAAAATTCTTCGAAAGAAAATATGGAGTTCGGAGGTAACTTTCCGAACCAATCGAGGGCAATCCCTTCAAAAGTGGTGACCATAATCTTGCAACAGAAATTATCCGAGTGTCCATACAAGTTCATAACATTAACAAAGCTGTTAATGTGTTCGCCGGGGTCGGTAGTCCCGTTATACCGTGGGAGCCTGGTTGGCACCGTTTCTGTGTTTCGAGCTTCGCGTATTTCTCGACAAAAGGGTGAACATCGCATGATATTATTCGAGACCTCCCTCTCTCGTAGGTTTCCTCTAGTCAGGGTATTCCCCGTTTGCCTGGCAGCTTGATTAGTGAAGGGAATCTCTATCATAGTATCCTGTTCTCCCAATTTCTTAGCTACTCTTTCCTGTACTATTATCTCCAATTCGGATTCTGTAATTCTCTTGTAAGTTGGTTTATTTCTTCTCGCAGCGCCAGCGGTGTGACTTTCCCCCACAACAGAATTCTCCAGATCGTGCACTCGTGCAGGAGGGTTTTCTGATCGGGCATTGACTTTCGAGGGTGCAGTCCTTTGTGGACGCATTGATGGGATATGTGACATATCATTTTCCTTCTGTAAGTTCGATGAAGGTATTTCAGGTCTTCCCTGAATCCCTGGTTGGTCGACGGGTGATTGATCTGCTCTTCCGCTGTTCATAAACTCCCTGCACATGGTGCCTATTATAGACCTCAAATCTCCAATGGTCGTGTGTATTGGAATGTTATCTTGCGGAACCGCCGGCGGTGCCTCTGGTTGTTGTTGAGCGGCGCGCGACAAGTTATCAGGTTCATTGTTGACAGAATTTTGTGCTCCCACTGCTTGGGAAGGCTCTCCTCTAATATATGTATTTCTCCTCGTAGTAGGCATATTTCGGTCTAATACTCAAATAAGGCCCCACGGTGGGCGCCAATTGATCTTACGTGATTTCGTTAGTTCGATCAAGGGTGGGATGTAATACGATGATAATAAAATAAAAAGGAAAAGTAAAGATCAAGTGTAATTGTATTCGAGTTAATTGAGTACAAGTACAAATATTAGGGGTCCTACTCGAGCATTATTGGATGCCGTACAAGCTAGAGGGTGAAATACACAAGATGCTATGCCTATTTTACCAAGTGGTTCCGAGCAGTAGCTTCGAGGAGGGAGCACCTAGAAAATCGTGTCCAATATCATAAATGCATGGGGTATTTATAGCTGAAATTGGGGTCTAGGTGGTCTACCCGCAGACATGTAATTCTTCGGCCCAAAGTTTGGTTCAGAGCTTGGCCCAACAGTAACTTTGGATCCTGGGCTAGCTTGCACTCACTGTATTTCAGTCATCGGACTCGAACTCGATTCTTCGAGGTAAGTACCGCTCGATCTCGTGTAATTGTAAAGAAAAGTAGGATCCAGGATACCCCTCATCACAGGATAAGTTAGAACTGAACCATACTGAAAAGTTTATATCGGCTGACAACAGTAAGGTCATCTTGTATGTTCAGACTACTAAACCTGCTTCACCTGAGAATGTGTTAAAGGAGACGAAAACTCCTAAGGCTAAAAAGAGCAAAGAGCCTAGTGTAGGAAAACAGACTGGTAAGTCCAAACAGAAGAGTCCTAGGAAGTCTTCTGATAAAGCAAAAACCAATCAGACTAGTGATAAAACTAAGTCGTCTGTTAATGAGCAAGCATCTAGTAAACCAAAGAAGCATAAAAACAAGAAAAATCAGAATGCTTGGTATGGAAATGAGTCTTATTATGTGCAACCTGCTGCATATCCTCCTATGTATCATGAACCACAATTTTCAACATACTATGCGACGTTGCTGGGGACTTTGATAATTGATAATTTACCAAGTTTCAACTTTTATTTTTGTTTTAATTCGATTTATTTTTATAGTTCAAATTTTTCCTTGTAGGTACTCATACCTAGTTTATGCGCAGTGATAAAAAAGCTGAATTAGTAACTTTTGATCCAGAGATCGAGAGGACTTCCAGACAACGAAGAGCGCTAAACAAGAGCCAAGGAAAAGCTGATCTAATGGAGAATCCACCTAGAGTTCAGGCACTACAGAATGAAAATCAGGTGAATCAACAGTTAGTAAATCAGCAAATGGGTCCACACATTCCTGCCGAAATAGAAAGACCCATTAATGAATACATAACACCAATCTTGGGTGTTCTAGATTCAACCATTGTCAGACCAAAGATTGAAGCAGATCACTTTGAAGTGAAACCGGTAATGCTGAATCTGATCAATTCCTCTGCTATATTTTCGGGGTTGGCTATGGAAGATCCTCACGCCCATTTGAAAAATTTATGGAAATTTGCGATTCATTCAAATTGAATGGGGTTACAGCTGATCAACTACGAATGAAACTTTTCTCCTTTTCCTTAAGGGATCGAGCTCGAATCTGGCTAAACTCAATGCCACCTAACTCCATCATATCTTGGACTGATTTGACTGAAAAATTCCACAGGAAATATTTCCCACCCACCAAGAGTGCGAAAGTTCGAATGGAAATTCACTCATTCCAACAAATAGAGAGAGAGTCACTCTATGATGCATGGGAAAGGTTCAAGGGGCTAATGACACAGTGTCCACAACATGGAATTCCTGGTTGGCAACTGATACATATCTTCTACACCGGACTAGGGGGACAAATCAGGACCATTCTTGATGCAGCAGCAGGAGGGACATTTTTGGGGAAGACATATACAGATTCCTGCGATGTATTAGAAAGAATGACCTACAACAATTACCAATGGGCATCGGAATGCTCACCAGTAAAACTTGCAACTGAAAAATTTGAGTTAGATACAATGACATCAGTGCAAGCACAATTAGCCGCTTTATCCAAGAAGATTGATGGTTTAAGTATGAGTAAACCTGGAGCTAACTCGTTTCAAGCTCAACCAGTGAATATGATTCATAACTCAGAGGTTTTCTGTATCATTTGTGGGGGAAAGCATCCGTATGAAAATTGCCCTTCAAATTCGGAGTCAGCATGCTATGTGGGAAACAATCGAAACAATCAAGGGTATAATCCCTACTCTAACAGCTATAATCCCGGATGGCGAAACCATCCTAACTTTTCATGGAGCAATAATCAGCACGTTGGACAGGGGTCAAACAATGCCAAAAATCAGCAAAACTCTCCAGGGTTTCAGGGTCAACAAAAACAACCACCAACGGACAATAAGCTATCATTAGAAGAGACGTTGGCGTAGTTCATGAGCCAGACAACTGCATCTATTCGAAACCTAGAAACCCAAATGGCTCAATTAGCTCAAGATAGGCAGCACAGACCTCCAGGCTCACTCCCAAGTGACACTGAAAACCCAAGGACCAATCATAACGAACACTGCAAAGCAATCACTCTGAGAAATGGTAGAGAACTCGAACAACCCAACATAACACAAGTTCGAGTTAAGGATCCCAAGGAAGCTCAAGACAAACCTGAAGACTTTGAGCTAAACAAAGAAAAGGAGGTGGAAAAGGAGAGCGAGAAGAATGATGTACCTAATCTACTAGAAATCAAACATCCACCACCATTTCCTCAAAGGTTTCAACAACAAAGGAAGAATGATCAATTCAGAAAATTCCTTCATATCCTAAACAACTTCACATCAACATTCCATTAGTTGAAGCATTCGAGCAGATGCCAAATTACGTCAAGTTCATGAAGGATGTACTGTCACGAAAGAAGAGATTAGGAGAATTCGAAACTGTAGCTCTCACTGAAGAATGCAGTGCAATTTTGCAAAATAAGCTCCCGCCTAAACTCAAGGATCCTGGCAGTTTTACTATTCCATGTAACATTGGCGATAAGTACGTGGGATAAGCATTATTCGACTTAAGGGCCAGCATCAATCTCATGCCCAAATCCGTCTTTCAAAAATTGGGAATTGGAGAAGCAAGGCCAACTACAGTAACTCTTCAATTAGCAGATCGTTCCATTACATACCCCGAAGGAAAAATTGAGGACGTTCTGGTAAAAGTAGATAAGTTTTACTTCCCTGTTGATTTTATTGTGTTAGACTATGAAGCAGATTCGAATGTACCCATCATTTTGGGTAGGCCATTCTTAGCCACTGGAAGAGCATTAATTGACGTACAGAAAGGTGAACTAACCATGAGGGTGCAGGATGAGAAGATTACATTCAACGTGTTCCGAGCTATGAAACTTCCCGATGACGAGGAAGAATGTTCATCAGTATGCATGATCGACTCATTGGTTGCTAAGACTTTTGAGACATCTATGTACCGAGACCCGTTGGAAGTAGCCTTAATGTTGGATCCTGAGGAGATAGATAATAAAGAAATTGTACAAAGCGTGGCATTCTTACAAGAAAATTCGCGAGTCAATAACCCAGTCAACAAGATTGAAGGGTTGGAACTACCCACTTGCAAGCCTCATCGACCATCACTCGAAGAACCACCCTCGCTGGACTAGAAGCCACTGCCAGCACATCTGCAATATGAATATTTGGGTGAATCATCTACACTGCCAGTAATCATCTCTGCAAATCTCTCTGAAACCCAAAAAGAGAAATTACTGAGAGTCCTACGAAATCATATACGAGCCATTGGGTGGACTATTGCAGACATTAAGGGGATTAGTCCTGCATTTTGCATGCACAAGATCATACTCGATGATGAGAACAAGGGATCAGTCGAACATCAAAGGAGACTAAATCCAATCATGAAAGAGGTAGTCAAAAAGGAAATCATCAAGTGGTTGGATTCAGGAATTATGTCCCTTATTTCAGACAGTAGATGGGTTAGCCCAGTTCAGTGTGTTCCCAAGAAAGGTGGTATGACAGTAGTGGAAAATCAAAACAATGAATTAATACCTTCAAGAACTGTCACGGGATGGCGCATGTGTATGGATTACCGAAAACTGAACAAAGCAACAAGAAAAGATCACTTCCCGCTACCATTCATAGATCAGATGTTAGATAGATTAGCAGGAAGGGCTTATTTTTGTTTTCTAGACGGATTTTCGGGATACAATCAGATTTTCATCGCACCAGCGGATCAAGAAAAGACTACTTTCACATGCCCCTATAGCACATCTTTTAGACGAATGCCTTTTGGATTATGCAATGCACCCACCACGTTTAAACGTTGCGTGATGGCAATCTTCACGGACATGATAGAGAAATTTCTCGAAGTCTTCATGGATGACTTTTCTGTGTTTGGGGATTCGTATGATGAATGTCTCGATAACTAGGCCAAGGTCTTGCGCAGGTGCGAAGAAACTAACTTAGTGCTAAACTGGGAAAAGTGTCACTTCATGGTACAAGAAGGAATAGTTCTGGGACACAAAGTATCCGGTAAAGGCATTGAAGTGGACAGAGCAAAGATAGAGACGATAGAGAAACTCCCTCCGCCTACGTCAGTCAAGGGAATTCGTAGTTTCCTGGGACATGCCGGATTTTATCGACGTTTTATTAAGGATTTCTCTAAAATCTCTAAACCTTTATGTAATTTGCTCGAAAAAGTTACTAAGTTTATTTTTTATGATTTGTGTATGCAGGCTTTCCAGACATTGAAGTAAAAATTGGTGACAGCCCCAATAATAGTAGCTCCAGATTGGAATCTTCCATTTGAAGTGATGTGTGACGCAAGCGATGTCGCACTTGGAGCTGTTCTGGGACAGAAAAGGAATAAGATCTTTCACTCAATATACTACGCAAGCAAAACTCTCACTGATGCTCAAGTGAATTACACTGTGACTGAAAAAGAATTGCTGGCAGTAGTGTTTGCGTTTGACAAGTTCTGAGCGTATCTGGTAGGAACAAAGGTGATAGTATATACAGACCACTCCGCACTATTACATATACAGACCACTCCGCAATCCGATATTTGATTGAGAAGAAGGAAGCTAAGCCAAGGCTAATTCGATAGGTGCTCTTGTTGCAAGAGTTTGATCTCGAGATAAAAGATAGGAAAGGAACCGAGAATCAAGTGGCTGGTCACTTGTCAAGATTGGAGGGAGGAAACAAAGAGTCAGGCTCTGTGATGATCAATGAAGTCTTTCCAGACGAACAATTGTTTGCGGTAAATCAACCCACACTTCCCTGGTATGCCGACTATGTCAACTATCTAGTAAGTGGCCTACTTCCTCCCGACATCAATTTCCAGCAAAAGAAGAGATTCCTAAATTATGTGAAGGATTTTATTTGGGATGAACCGTATTTATTTAAGAAATGTGGGGATCAAATGATAAGGAGGTGTATTCCCGATGAAAAGTTCGAGGAAATTCTGGGTAATTGTCACATTTCACCATATGGTGGGCACTTTAAAGGGGATCGCACAGCAGCTAAAATTCTACAATCCGGTTTTTTTTTTTTTTGCCCACCTTACATAAGGATGCTCATGAGTTTGTGAAGCGTTGTGATCAATGCCAACGGGTTGGAAATTTAACTAAGCGTGATGAGATGCCACTGTCTACTATGTTGGAAGTAGAGCTCTTTGATGTATGGGGGATTGACTTAATGGGACCATTCATTCCCTCATTTGGAAATCGGTACATCTTAGTTGCAGTTGATTACGTGTCTAAGTGGGTTGAGGCAGAAGCATTCCCAACTGATGATTCGAAGGTGGTGATGCAATTCATTAAGAAGCACATTTTCACAAGATTCGGTACACCAAGAGCCATCATTAGCGATCAAGGATCCCACTTTTGCAATAAATACTTCAACGTTCTCCTAGCAAAATATGGTGTGCGGCATAAAGTAGCAACTACATACCATCCGCAGACGAATGGGCAAGCAGAGATCTCTAATCTAGAAATAAAGAAGATCTTAGAAAAAACAGTCAGTCCCACAAGAAAAGATTGGTCCAGGAAGTTAGATGATGCCCTTTGGGCATACAGAACGGCTTTTAAGACGCCAATTGGAATGTCACCGTATAGGTTAGTTTTTGGAAAAGTTTGTCACCTACCATTAGAATTGGAGCATAAAGCTTTTTAGGTTGTTCGCAACTTGAACATGAGTTTGGAACTTTCGGGGAAGGAACGTTTGATGCAACTGAACAAACTTGATGAGTTTCGATACATAGCCTATGAGAATGCCAAACTATACAAAGAGAGAACAAAGAAATGGCATGATATGAATATTACAACTAAGTTGTTTGAACAGGGTCAATTAGTACTCCTTTTGAATTCTCGTCTCAAAATTTTTCCTGGAAAACTAAAATCTCTATGGTATGGACCATTTGTCGTCATAATTTCATTCCCACATGGTGCCGTGGAGATCGCTGAAGCTGAGACCGGAAGACAATTCAAAGTAAATGGACAACGTCTCAAACATTACTTGGGTGGAGAAATTGCGAATGAAAAGACCTCGGTGGTCTTAGAATGAAGTAACATCAGTATCATGTCGAGCTAAGGACATAAAACTAAGCGCTTCTTGGGCGGCAACCCAAACTTTTAGTTGATTTTGTTTTTGCGTTTTTTTTTTTTTTGTTCTAGTCTTAGTCTGATCTGTGGTTGTGTTTTTGTCGTAGTTTGCAGGTAGGTCGAGGTGAAGAGTAACGCGTTGATGAGTCAGTACAAGCCAGGGCCTCAATTCTCGTCAAAAAAAAAAAAAAATCGATCCGTCCCAGCGAAAGATTTCTCCGCCCCAGCAAAGTAGATTCTGGAATTAGAGCTAATTTTTCCATATTACCTCGCCCCAGTGAAAGAAATCTCCGCCCCTACAACATAGATGCTGGAATCTTAAGCTAATTCTTATCATCCAACCACCTATCTTCTCCAAACAAGTTTCCCTCTCTCCCTCATATCTAACCCCACCGAAACCAAAACCGCGACCTGCTCGTTCTCTCCTTCAGCCGCGACCCTCAGATCTAACCCCGCCGCACCACTCAAACAACAACCGAACCGCCGCGCGACCTACCTCCTTCCTCAGCCGAAACCCCCACAATACCAGACAATCCACCGTCCCTTGCCCATAACAACCACTACCCGAAACCCTAGCCGCAGCCCTTCCTAACCCTACGCAACCCAGCCGCGACCCACACCAACTCAGTCGCGCCGAAACCCTCACAATACCAGACAAGCCGCCACTCTTCTCCCCAAAACAGCCTCCCGCAACACCGTACAACACACCATCCACCGTCGCAACCAAAATCGGTGCACCACCTCAACTCCGCCAATAACTCGTCGGCCCGCCGCTGTCACCACGAAGTAAAGCCACATCACGGGTTTGTGCATAATTAATTTTGCTTTACGGAAGTATTGGCCACTATACTTTTACTTTGAACTTGCAATTGGGTTGAAATTTTGATAGCTTCATTGTGGTTTGTGCTTAATTGGTGTTGCATGCTAATTGTGGTGTGAGGGACGTGTGATTGACGAGTGAATTTAGGAAAGCAAAAGTTTGGGGGATTCGGACATAGTTGGGGGTTAGAAAAGTGAATTGAGTGAATTCCCGTGAAATTTGCTATGGCACCAAAGGCGAAACGAAAGGATTTAACTTGGGAAGTCGGCACATCGAAATCACTTCCTAACCTCAAGAAAAAGCACAAAACAACCCGAATTTGATACCTTTCGCTTCCAATCTAAAGATGCTTCTGATAGGTATGATAGGTTTATAAAAAAAGGAATTATTCCAGAAAGGAACTGAATCTCAAGAAATCACTGGACCAATATCATTTTTTCACAAAGCCGTATGAAGATAACATTTTGGAACGACAGTGGGGAACTTTTTGTGGAGAACCAGCCCCGTATTACCCCGACCTGGTTTATGAATTCTACGCTAACTTGCCCCTACAGACGGATGATGACGAACACACGGAAGACACTTGCTTTGTGAGGGGAAAATGTGTACCATTCGACTCTAAATCGATCAATGCATATTACGAGTTGGAAGATATCCCGAATGATGAATACAAACAACTTTGTGAGAATGAAATAGATCATTCATTGGTTATCAAAGTATTGACATGTGGACGAGGAGCAAAATATAAGTCCATTAATCAACGGACCGTTACATCTACAAATTTTTCAAGAGAAGCAAAAACATGGCTCGCTTTCATTGCATCTCGACTCAAGTCATCAGGGAACACCATGGAAGTCTCACACAAAAGAAGCCTCCTGCTATTTAGCATCCTAGTCGGCAAGAGTGTTGATGTCGGACAATTTTTATATGAGCAGATAACCAATAATGCTAAGGCACCGAAGAGCTTGTGGTTTCTAGTCTCATCTCTTGGCTTTGTTGCAATGCTCAAGTTTCGATTTTTGAGCATGACAATTGAAGAAACCACCCCTGCCCATTAATGTCACAAGTATCTTCATTAAGATGACAGTTCCACCGGGTGCAAAAGACGATCCATGGGTAACGAACTACTACAATGAATTGCTGGAAAACTGCGGAGGGGAACCTTTCTCTCCAGAGAATGAACAAGAAGCACCCATCGAGTTAATGCCTCCTTCGGTTGAGGAACATCCTACTTCGTCTTTCAATGATATAAGTCTTTCGAATCAAGTGACGCATAATGGAGAGTGCTTGCGAATCATATATGAGTGCATGATTCAAGATTTCCAAGCCATCAATGTCGACACATCTTCATTCCCAAAACTCCTGCCACCACCTGATGAGATACCGGACGACGAGTGATGTCAAGCTGAAATCAGGGACGTTTTTAGTTTTTTTTTATTTACTGTTTTCAGTTTTATTCAATCATTCTTCCTATTTTTTTATTACGTTCTTCATTGCGGACAATGTGTCTCTTAAGTTGGGGGGGGGGGGGGGTCGCAGTCGAATTATGCTAAGTCGACTTTGACAAAAATTTTGTGAAATTTTATGTGTTTTTGAACGTTTTTCCTGCACATTTTAAGCACGAATACATAATCGAGAATTTAGGATGACGTTAGAGAATTATAGTTAGAATAGAGCTTAAGAAATCTTCCCTTGCCTACCTAGTCTCTAGATTCGAGGGTTAAAATGCTAAGAGTCTAAGTAATAGTTTTGCCTAAGTTTGGGGGGAAGGATAACTTTAACAAGAACTAAATGAAGCAAATGGTTGAAAAAACTATAAGTTAAATTCAAAGAAAATAACCTCACTTGTATGATGATGAGGGGTATTTTGGACCCTACATTGGGAAGCCCGGGCGAGATCGAAGAATGTAGAATCCGACCTTGCCAATGTAAAACCGAGCCCAAATCGCGGCCTTTACAATCCGATCACCCAGGGAATGCTCGTGGTCGGAGTTTATTGTTGGGCCGATCACAGGCCCAAGCCCTTGGGCCAAAGAAATGTATCCCTGTGGATGGAATAGCTAGCTCATCATTTTTCACTATAAATACCACCTGCATTTATGACGCCAGACACGCTTTCCCAGGTGCACTCTGCTCGAAGCTGCAGCTCGGATAGATAGATTCGACCACCTTATATGTATTTCACCCTCTAGCTTGTACGGCATCCTATGATGCTCAAATAGGATCCTCAATACTTGTAATTTATACTTTAACGATCGGAATACACATATACATTGATCTTTCTCTCATTTTGTAGCATTAACTTTATTTTTATTACTAAATCGGTCATACTACAAATCTGCGTAAGATCAATTGGCGCCCACCGAGGGGCCTTATTTGGGTGTTAGATCGAAAAATGCCTACTACGAGGAGTAATACATATAACCGAGGAGAACCGTCCCACGCTGCGGGAGTTCAGAATTCAGTCAACAATGAGCCCGATAATCTATCCAGAGCGGCTCAACAACCAGAAGTCCCGCCTATCCTTCCCCAGGACGATGCTCCGATCCACACTACTGTTGCTGATCTGAGATCCATCACAGGCACTATGTGCAGGGAATTTCTGAATAGTGGAAGGGCTGACCAATCTCCCGTAGACCAGCCACCTGTCTATGGGAGACCAGAGATCCCTTCTTCGAACATCCAGAAGGAAAATAGTGTGTTGCGAGCCACATCGAATGCACCCGCACCAAACTTGGCTCGAGCCGCTCCCGCGAAAACCAATGTCCGCTCAAAAAACCCGGTGCGATCAGTACATGATGTGGTGGAATCAGTGGTAGGAGAAAGTCACCCTATAGACATGGCAAGAAAGAAAAAGTCGACCTATAAAGGAATTACAGAGTCCGAGCTTGAAAGGATATTGCATGAGCAGGTTGCAAAGAAGTTGGATAAGGAAGAAGCAGTGATAGAGGTCCGCCGTGCCGCCACAGCTGTTAGGGGCACTGAAATGAACCAAAATAGAGAAATCGTCCACAGAAATATTAGAGATAGAGAGATCGGAAATAGCATCATGCGATGCTCGCCATTTTGCCAAGAAATACGTGAAGTCAGGAATACAGAGTCAATACCAATGAGGTTACCACGGTATAACGGGACTACCGACCCCGGGGAACATGTCAACAGTTTTGTTAATGTGATGAATTTATATGGACATTCAGAAGATTTCTGCTGCAAAATTATGGTCACAACCTTTGAAGGAATTGCCCTTGATTGGTTCGGAAAATTACCGCCGAATTCTATATTCTCTTTCGATGAATTTTGTGACAAGTTTAAGCACCAATTTGCGAGCCAGAGAAAACCTAGGTTGCCGGCAAACCACTTGGGAACGGTCAAACAGTGGGAAGGAGAGACTTTGAGGCAATGGTTGTCGAGATTTAGTATCGAGCTATTGAAAGTCGATACCCCTCAGATCGAATACTTATCTTCTCTGATGTTCGAATTGACTAGAAGCATCCAATTCGGAAACGCATTATGTAGGAAGCAACCGAAGTCTTTTGAACGAATAATGGAGATTGCTGAGAAGTATATGATTCAGGAGGAGATGAATAGATTAAAAAATGCACATAGCCCAAAGCCCCCTCTTAACAAAAAGCAAGATCGAATCCCCATACCAAAACCAAGTGATTATGGAGGGTCGAATAGAGGATCGGTATGGCAGCGACTCAATGCATATAAGCCGCAGGTACCAGTACAAAGGTCGAATGCCTACGGTCCAGCTTATGATCAAAATCGACCCCCCCCCCCGACCTGAAAAAATTCAGTTCACCGAATTGAATATCCCAAAAGAGGAAATTTTGACTGTATTGAAAGAAGGAAATTTAATTTCCGAAGCCCAGAGGATTAGCCAGGCAAGACCAGCGGCAATGGGATATGACCAATACTGCAGATACCATAGAGCTCGGGGGCACAGTACTGAGAATTGTTATCAACTAAAACTTGAGATCGAGAAGTTAATTGCGCAAGGAAAACTTAAGGAGTTTGTCAAAGGGAATAACTACAAAGGTCGATACAGATCCAGGAGTCCACGGAGATTTAGTAATCAGTGAAAGGAGATTCGGAATCAGGGAGATGAGCAGTTGAACGGAGTAATAAACGTGATCGCAGGCGGACCAGCAGGAGGAGATAGCAAAAACGCTAGAAAAAGGACAATGAGGTCAATAAAATCATCTGTTTCGACAAAAAGGGAAATATTTTCTTTGGAATTCCCATCCACGAAAAATCAACTCATAAGTTTTAGCGATGCTGATCGAACTACTGATGTTACATGGGACACAAATGAAGATGATCCAGATTTTTCCATGGTATTAACGCTAAAAATGGCTAATTACGAAGTCAAAAGAATTTTGGTCGACAATGGAAGTTCAACAAACATTATCTCATCATCCTCATCTCGATCGAGTAGCCACTCCTTTAGTCGGGTTCGGAGGTTTAGAGATTATTCCATTGGGAACCATTCTATTAAGCACAACTCTCAGAAAAAACCCAAAAGCGTAACAAGGATGATAAAATTTCTGGTGGTCGAAACGCCTTTTGCCTACAACGCTATACTGGGAAGACCTGCTCTAAATACCTTCAAAGCAGTAGTATCTACTTACCATCAAAAAGTAAAATTCCCAACGGACAGTGGAGTAGGGGAGGTGCGAAACGATCAATACATGGCTTGGGAATGTTATAACTCATCTTTAAGCATAAAAAAGAAAGTGGAGCCCGAAACCCCAGCGAAAAGAAAGCTGGTTGATTTGGAATCAGGCCCGACTTCGAATTTACCGATTCCCGAAACCGAAAAATTACAGGGAAAGAAAGGAAAGAATGTAGACATGAGCATACAAGCACCTGATCATAAGAAGGTGATATTGGTTCCAGGATCCCCGGAGAAAGTCACCAGGATTGGAACGAAACTAAGTAAAGGAATGGAATCTATGCTCCTGGAATTCTTGCAAAAGAATGTAGATGTATTTGCCTGGAGCTCGGATGATATTGTGGGAATCGATCCGCGTGTAATAACCCACTCTTTAACATCGATCCTAAGGCGAAGCCGATGAGAAAGAAGAAGCGTAACCACGGACGAGAGAAGGATAAAATAATTAAGGCAGAAGTTGAAAGGTTACTGGCTGCTGGTCAAATCAAAGAAATCAAGTTCACCGAGTGGCTATGTAATGTGGTTCTAGTCTCCAAGGGTGACAAGGCCGAGAATAAGTGGAGAATGTGTAACGATTTTACTGACTTAAACAAGTTGTGCCCGAGGGATCCTTATCCGCTACCCAGGATCGATATCTTGGTAGATTCCACTGCAGGTTTTGTGTTTTTTAGCATGATGGATGCTTTCCAGGGTTTTTACCAAATTTTCATGAACGTGAAGGATCAGGACAAAACCGCATTCATCACCGAGCAAGGAGTGTATTGCTTCGTAGTTGTTGGTCCCAAGTGGTCAGATGAGGTCTAGAGGGGGGGGGGGTGAATAGACCTCTGAAAATTTTTGAACTTAAAAACTTTTCAGTCTTCTGTCAGCAGACTAAGCTGATGAAGAACAGTAAGCAGACTAGTCTGATCGTGAACAAATCTTGAACAGACGACTGACCACTCTTCTTACAGTGACTTAGCTGTTTTTCAGCAAAACAGTTTTCCAAGAGTATACTTGCAGCGGATTGTTTGAAAGTGTTTTTCACAAGTAAACTAAGTTCTAAAAAGATTTTATCCCCAGTTTGAAACTCCTTATAAAATCTTTTTGATTGATTCAAAGTGTTTAAAATGCAAACTTTAAAAATATGCAAGAAAACTTTAAATGCAAGATAACACAAAGAATTTTTATAGTGGTTATATGGATGAAAATCCTTTAGTCCACTCTTCCAGATCACACAGATTCTGGGTTATACTATAATCACTTAGATTACAATATTTCTCCACTTACACCTAAACAACTAATGAGAAGGCTGTAAGCTCACAATAGGAATTCACAAAGAAGACCTATCCTCTAAAGTAGAATCACTCACAAAGATGGATTCTCACTTCGCACAACACTCAGCTATTACAAAATCACTCAGATAATGTTTTTCTGATTTCTTCAACTGGGTTTCTGTCAACAGATGACTTCCACCAGACGAGTGAGCTGTTCGAGCTTTTGAGACTTAGAGAAATTCTGCTTCAAAATTTCGATCTCTGATTGTTGTTGTGTTTTGCTCGATTGAAATTCAGCTCTATTTATACATGGAGATGAAAATATGACCGTTGAAGGCAAGTCACAAATCAAATCCATTCTTCAGCTCTTTTGAAACGGCTCTCTGCAGCAAACCGTACAGTGTACAGTACTTTTCTGTCCATTGCATTTAATGCACTCTGCTGATCTGAGGATATCTTCAATCATTTGCCATTACTACCCTTCTCTTCCAGCATTTATTACACCAAGTGCATTTATTACCGTTGGACTAATCTCTTGATCTCTTCCACTCTGCTGATCAAAACGACTCTGCTGATAGATACTCTGCTGATCAAATACTGAACTAATCTGATTTGACTCGGCTGATGATCTACCCTTCTGTTCGCTGTTTCAGCAAGAGATCACTAGTCTTCTGAGCTTTGAACTTTGAACTCTTCTGATGTCTTCTTTGCTTGTTCAAAGATCTTTCTAAGGGAACTAAGCTTTCCATACTTAGCTGATTATGATGTTTTGGAATCATCAAAACCTTCCCTTAAATTCTGACTTCTTTCATCTTCATCTTCATCCAACAATTTCCCCCTTTTTGATGATGACAAAACTTCAGCTAAGTACCTGTACCTAAACTAAAGTTTTGATCCTCAAAAATTTCTGAGATAGAAATAATATGTTGGAGTCAAACTTGCAATTTTATAGATATTGAATTGATTACATTTTACATGTTTTGAAAGATGAAAAGTACAAAATAAAAAAGTTACAAGGATTTTTAACATAAAAGAAATCTAGCCTAGACTAGTCTTCTTCCTTCTTCTCTTTTTCTGCTTCCTTGTCTTCTTTTTCAGATTCTTCATCAGATGACTTGGAAGACTCAGCTTCCAAATTTTCAAAGAATCTTTTTCTTAACAGCTCTATCTTTTTATATTTTACATCAGGGTCAAGCTGTTCTTCAGCTGAATCTTTGGCAGCAGCTAGTTCCTTGTCAGATTTGGCTTTTGCTTCAGATTCTTCAAGTTCAGCTTGCTCTTCTTCTTCTGTAATTCTCTTATCTGTTGGTCTGCTTGATTCTCCCATATCTCTTTCAGTCTCACCAGCAGATTCTTCTAACACTTCAGTTTCTTCAGCAGTTTGATTTCCTTCTTCCCTTTGGAAATCAACCCTTTGCTGTCCAAATACCCTTTCTTCCCCCTTTTTGTCATCATCAGCAGGGACAGGTGGATATTGTGGCACAACTGGTGTGATTAGAAGTGAATCACAGAGAAGCTTGATGTTCTCTTCTATAGCATTAATCTGAGCTTGTTGTTTAAGTTGATTGGCCTTAACAGTTTTGACTTCCTTGAGCAAGTCTTCTCCTTGATCACCCAATTGAATTTGAGTTCCCAAAATCCAATTTGATGAAGCAGTGAAGTCTTTCATCATGTTTCCCATGACTTCATCTTCTGCTTGGAGAGCCAATTCAACAGTTTGTTCTATCTGCTTCCAACCTTCAGTAGTGCTCTGAGTCCTTCTTCTAAGTATATCCATATCTTGGCAGATGGATTTAACATTGTGAGCAGTGTCTTCTATTATATCAGATGGGACAGCAGCAGCTTTCTGATCTGGTTGTTTAACAGCAGCTATCACTTCTGCAGCTAATTCCTTCTTCATATCCTTCAGAGAATTGGTGATCATTTGTTGGATGGAGTCCAACAGATTTGTCTGAACACCATGAGAGGTTGAAGGCATATCTGAAGTAGCAGCAGGTGTATCTTTCATAAGTTGCTCTGTTAGCTGAGTTGTCAGTGCAAGAGATTGATCTGCTGATTCACCAGCAAGGCTTGGAGTGCTTTCCTTCTCCTTAGCTTGATCATCTCCCTCAGCAGCAACTTCTTTATCTTTGTTCTGATCTGCTGGAATTTCTTCTTCCTTCTTTGAATCATCAGCAGCATCAGACTTATCACCCTGTGCAGTGTTCTGATCAGATGGGTCTGAAGTACCCTCTTTTTGCTTTGGTTGATCAGATGACTTTTCTTTTTCTTTAACAGCAGGGGCTATAATCTTCTTGACAGTCTCAACTGTCCTCATCAATCCTTCACTGTCCACAGCTGACCTGTTAGAAATCCAAGTAAAATTATCAAGAGGAATAAAAGTGGATGAAGGTTCCTCAGGCAGCTCCTCATAGGGTTTGATGTTTGGACCATAGACAATGTGTTTGATGTTTGGAAGTGGGACTAATGAGCTTGGTTGTCCCCTTAGCTTCCTTGATTTCTTTGCCCAAAGCTCCATTGCTTGAGCAATAGCCAACTTGATAGATCTTTCTTTGAGGTCTACTGAATCATCATAGTCCTCAGCAATAGACTCAAAAATCTTCTTGGCTTCAGCTTTAACTAAGTGACTTATCCTCATTCTCAACCTGTCCAGAAAGAATTCTGAATCAAGTGCTTGAATGAGAGAATCCGTCTCAAGCCACTTCAGTACCCATGCTTCTTCAGCAGCAAAGGCTTTCCATTTGGCCATTTCAGCTGGACTCTTTGTCAGTCTGAATTCCCTCCACCTGTTGTATCTGATCTTCTGATTTGTGAACTGTGTCAGGCGGTTGACCCTTTCATTCTCAGCATCAAGCCTTTTTAGGAATTCTTCAAAGATAGCAGGGTCTTCCCTGACAATCTCCAAAGACAGTCTAATCTCTTCTCTCTTCTTTGGCTTTGTCTTAGGTGCAGGCATAGCTGGTATTGGTTTGTTAGGATCCCTTGGTTCACCAATAACTATCCCACCAGTATGCTGATGTCCGTGAGCATCCTTGGTGCTTGCTTCAATAGCAGCAGCCAACTCTGCTGCCTCAAGAGCATCTCTCTGCTCCTGAGTCATCTTGCTGGCTTCTTCCTCCAGCCTTTTTAATTCTAGGCTTTTCAGCCTATCCTCTTCAGCTTTCTCTGCAGCCTTCCTTAGCTTTTCAGCATCATCTTGTCTTTTCTTTTCTGCAGCAGTCAGATAAGTAGCAATTTTGCCAGTCCTTCTTCTTCTTGTTTCAGGACTCTCAATTGCTTGAGGAGGGATTGCAGCAACTGGGGTAGGATGCAACAGAGGTGCATCTCCTTCATGTGTTGTACTAATCTGTTGTGCTCCTTTAACTTCAGCAGATGGTACAGCAGATGAGTCTTCTGTTGACCCTCCAACATTAGAAACAACTTCATCTTCAGCAGCAGCAACTTTAGCAGCTTCAACAGCAGGCTCTTTAATTGTCAGTGGTCTTTCTGCTTCTGTTGTTTCTCTAACAGTTGCAACAGGTTCTTCAGAGAAAGTGACCTTTCTCTTAACCTTTGACTTTGCAATCTTTTTGACAATGGGGTTGGCAGTAGGAGGTCCCCTTGCCTCACTCTTTGTTCTCATCCTCTTCAACCTTTGAAGAGGAATTTCTTCCTCAGATTCTGTTCTCTCAGGAGAGGAAGCAGTACTCATCTGCTCAATCTCCTTTGTAAAATCTTCAATTTCCTTTTCAGGAACTTCATCTTCAGGAGGTGCTGAAACAGTCTCATCAGCAGACTGTGCTGTTGGCTCAGCAGACTGACTAGTCTGACCTTCCTTCTTGCTCTTCTTAGAAGGAGTCTTTTTCGATTTTGCAGCAGCCTTCCTCTTTGGAGCAGCTACTAACTGTCTCACTGTGATGAGGGGTAATTCGGATCCCCTGTTTTTCTAGCCTCAATGCGGTTCGAAAAGCACCGAACCCTGAAGACAGGGACCAAAAGTCGAACCAAAGCATGAAGATGATTGTTTCGAGCACATTAGAGAACCATAGATCGAAGGACACTGTTGGGCCAAGCCCAGGCCCAAGCCCTCCAATTTGGCTATAAATACTCCATGCATTTATTATAGTGGGGGACTTCCAAGGGCACACTAACCTTGAGATCACTACTCGAGTTACTAGAGAAGATTAGCATAGGTTTTCTCATACATGTCTCACCCTCTAGCTTGTACGGCATCCAATAATGCTCGAATAGGACCCTAAATATTGTATTTGTACTCAGCTTACTCGAATACAATTACATTTGGTCTTTATTTTCCTTTTAACATTGTTGTCATTGTGTTATTCCCCACTCTTGATCGAACTAACGAAACCACGTAAGATCAATTGGCGCCCACCGAGGGGCCCTATTCGAGTATTAGATCGAAATATGCCTACTACGAGGAGAAATATGTATGCCAGCAAAAGGCTTTACTGGTCAGAAACTCCGCCAATCGCTATCCGAGGTGATCCCCCAATCACCCGAGCGTTCGAAGTTGAAGATAATACCTATACAATCAATTTTTCCGAACTCAATGTTAGCGATTTTATCCTGGGGTTGTCGCGGCTTATCTTTTTCTTCACAGGATTTATTTTTCACAAAGGAACCATTCTCTTCGATCATCATTAACGTCGTAGACTTGGAAAATCTATGCAATAAGAGCTTACCAATGGTCGGAATTTATTTTTCCGATCATCATATTTATTATTTTCAAAAGAAAAAAATTCTTAGAATCAGCTATCTTTGGGTTCAGTTGCATAATTCTTATACATTACTTATGAGTTACCTATATTTTTTCTCGATTCGATGGGGATGAGTTGAATATTTGAACAACGGCAACAAGTTATGAGTTGGAGCTAAATATCAGCAGTCGTTCAACTAATAAAAGGAAGATTAAATGGCGAAATTCGATTAAGAGAATAAAAGCTTTATCATTCAAATTCCTCAAATAAGTTACAAGGAAAAGCCTCGAAGCAATTCCGAGCTCAAAAGATACAGTACAATCACTCCTACTCTATTACAAATTTCATGAGATAATATACTCGATCTTCGTTCCCCAAGGTCGCCCCAGATGCAGAACTCAGCAGTGATTCTTATTGGCAATCACTAGCCACGTGTCGCACATCCGTCTTCGAACGGGATAAAAGCCGGATTGGAACTCCTCTCCGGGGCACCAAACCGACCTTAGATCATCATCAGTAAACAACGATTAAAGCACGCGATCATTGTTTACAGGATAATCCGAACCGGAGCAGCATAGGGTTATCCCAGCAGAGGCGCTCCAAAGGAACTCGAAGGAACTATACTTCAAGAAAGCCCTCGAGGAAGCTGGTGCCTCAGATTTAAAGAACTCCTCTCGGAGTAACCATCTGCCCGATCGGGTACTGCACCAGAAGACCGGAATTCTAACCCGTCACAGACAAGATATGTCTGGGAAAACAGGTTGCCTGCCGGTATTCTAGGCGCAATTTCTTTTGCCTATCGATATTCTAAGCGAAAAGCTTTTACAAAGGGAAACTAGATCGAAAAATAAAGTTCGAACTCTAATCTCAAACTCTTTTATCTGGGAGAAAATACGAATCAAATCTGAAACTCGATCCATCGTGATCGGAGGGAGCATAAGAAAAAAGCAAGAAGTGCTGTATACATGAAGGGACCTATTTATAGTGGTGAAGGATTTTTAATCAACGGCCCAGATAACAGGCTACGAACGGTTTGATGCCCGTAATAAATGAAATGACCGTCACGTTTCCCGAGAAATAGGGCCCTATTTGGTAACGAAGGACACATAATTCAATAGGGAGTATAGAAGAATTACGACATTCTAAATGTCGAACAGTCATGACGTGTTCATAGCATTATATTGAAGGACGGCATGTCGGATTCGTATTCGGTTTATCTAAATGTTTTTACACTCAAATATTTATTGTTATGCTTTTTACACTGCCAAATGAGAAGAAATATAATCGGTTTAGTCGAACAGAATTCTCGACCTGGGAGTTATACAATTATGGAAATTCAGCGGTGATAAGAATTTATGGCATCATTTCCCTTATCAATTTCAGGGCCACTAAAATATTTATCTATTATCCAATCAGGCAACTGGTATTCGATTATTTCTCTATCGATTATCAACAAAACAAAGAGGAAATGTATTTATATTATCTTGGAAAATACAAAAGCTGGGAAATACATATCGAGCATAGATCCAACATTCATATTACATCAAGAACACTATTACTCCCTACAATCCTATGAAATTTTCGGTCTCTTCTCCTACCGTCTATTAGGGGTAACTTAGCTCCGACCATGGAATCTCCTTCGGACCCGCAGGCTCTTAACTTTATTTACGATTCTCTAAAGATAAAGACTCGAGGGTGCGATTCATCGAGTAAACGAGATCTGCAGAACTCCCACCCCTGTACGTCTTCCTAAATGCATTGTGGCAATAGGTCCCTAATCGAAGACCTATGCCATAACCTGCAAGCTCCATAAATCTGGCTTATTGGCCTTCAAGATGGAGATTATATTTGCCTGCCGATACTCTACGCGAAGGTTGAAATGATATTCTCTCTGCTCGGATATTCCTCCACTTAAAAATTGTTCGAAATCTGACCTCGAATAAGCGAATAATTGAAATAATAATCTTAGTCGCCATGAGGGGACGGAAGAGATGCCAACACAATGAATAAGATGGCTTCTAAGGAATGACAGCTTTTTATAAAAAAAAAATAAGTGGAATCTAACGGCATAGATTTCACGTAACGAAGGAACCAGATCTAAGAACTGTTGCGTTTCCCGATAAAGGAGGGACCGTTTGGAAAGGGTCAACGCTTATTAAAGAATTGAAAACATTTGAAACAGTAAAGAGTATTAGTTCGAACAAGTTCGCGAAGAACATTTTCTATTAAAACGGAGGGATTACTCATTAAGTCTTGGACCTATTTGTGATCTATCGTTCATCTACCGACTTCCCATCTATTATTTCAACCACGGGAGACTATCATTTCTTTAGGGGTATTTCGATCGAATTCATGGTTATTGGAAATTTATCTCCTAAGTATGCCCACCTGCTCGTCGGGTGTTAATATGGTCAATCTCTATTCAGCAATTATTCTGGTATTCAAGATCAGCATTCATCTAATATCGATCTCAATTATTTTCGAAATTGTTAAAGGGTGAAAGCCTCTGCTATGACCCAAGGGCTAAAAATGCTCTGAAAACGACTAAGGGTGAAAGCCTCTGCTATGCCCCTTAGATCGAAATTGTTAAAGGGTGAAAGCCTCTGCTATGACCCAAGGGCTAAAAATGCTCTGAAAACGACTAAGGGTGAAAGCCTCTGCTATGCCCCTTAGATCGAAATTGTTAAAGGGTGAAAGCCTCTGCTATGACCCAAGGGCTAAAAATGCTCTGAAAACGACTAAGGGTGAAAGCCTCTGCTATGCCCCTTAGATCGAAATTGTTAAAGGGTGAAAGCCTCTGCTATGACCCAAGGGCTAAAAATGCTCTGAAAACGACTAAGGGTGAAAGCCTCTGCTATGCCCCTTAGATCGAAATTGTTAAAGGGTGAAAGCCTCTGCTACGACCCGAGGACTAAAAATGTTCTGAAAACGACCAAGGGTGAAAGCCTCTGCTATGCCCCTTAGATCGAAATTATTTTCATCGATCAATCAAGATCAACCAGCATTTCTATTCTTTTCTCTCCATAATTATTCATTCGTCTAAGGCTAACAGCCATCATCGCGACACTTATATCAAAATTATTATTCAAGATCGGTCAAAACCCTTTTTCGATTATTACTTCGCGATTATTTGTCTGACTAGGGAATTTGGCCCCTCGGATTAAATTTGTTACTCAAGAATCATCTCGGGATTCTTCTATTCGATCTCTTAATTATTATGTATTTGATGGGGGTACAAAGGTCTCCGACAGGTTAAATTCAAAATCGAGGAATGTCGGTTGTCATCCATCGTCTGAATATTTGTCAAAGTTTTTAAAGATAGCTCTTATTCGTATTCTTGAGACAGAGAGATGGATGCTCGACAACAGTATACAAAAGCAATTCTATAAGATAACAAGTAAGGATGATGAGAGAAATAAATATCTCATTCATGACATTACAAACGGTTACAAAAGAGTTCGAAATTACAATGATAAATCGAGCAAAGACTTTACATTTAATGTAACCCTATTACAAAATAACCCTACGCTAGAATGTTCTCGTAACTGAAGACGGAAGGCGAGGCTGGGATAACACTTCTACCCTTAATCCATCGCTTCCTCAATAATCGCTCCGTGCTGGAGCAGGCCGAAAGACAGGGAGGCAATCCCTAGAGAAATTACTCCACGCAATCTCGAAGGCAACATTCTTCAAGGAATATCTTGAAGAAGAAGAGATCGAGTGCAGGAAAACTCCTCCAGCAGTTGACCCACTATCCGACCGGGTGGATTGACAGGATACAGGAGGTCGAACCTGCCTCAAAGACTTGAAATCAAAGAGAGCTGGTCGCCTGCCGGTACCCCAGTCGCATTCATTTTCGCCTGTCGATACCCTAGTCGAAATAAGTAGCCATCAGGAGATAGCGAAATTTATAAATAGTTCGGAGGAAAACCTCGAACAGTTCAATCGGGGATAGCAAACGGAACATGGTGGCTAGAAAGAGTAAAATCTCAATCATAGAGCCGATCAGAAATATTGCTGAAATGAAAAGTTTGAAGGTAACTACGGAACTATATATAGTGAAAGGAAAAGGCAACTAACGACTCAGATTTGATGGTACTAACGGCTGAGATATAAGCAGTAAATGCAGTGACCGTTCCACTTCCCGAAAATTCAGGAACCGTGCGGATAAATGAAGAAACGGTAAAATTTAACAATGCTCGAAATAATTATAGTTTAATTCCCGATCGTTAAAGAAAGTCACAAAGAAAAAGTCGGACTATAACTGGTCAAGGAACCATTATCAAGAACTCGTCCGAGAATGGACCAAGATCGGTAAAGAGCTTTATCTAAGCAGATAAGAACGAATGTAAGAAATTAATCAAGAAATTATTATTTCCAGAATTCGATACATTGAAAAGTTACAAGTTACAAAGATATCAACTCCTGTTACATTTTATAATCCTACAAACACCTACAAAGCTTCCTATGAAATTTTCGGCGAACGATAATGTCCTTACTCGGATTGGAGGTGCCTGTCGAGCCAACAAGCTTTTATCTTTATTTATGATTCCTCAAAAAGGAGAAGGGTAAGGCATCCTTTTCTAGGTGTAACGTGAATACTTTATTGAGGGCCTCGACCCTCGAAGCTCCACCCCTTACATCCTCGAGGAAGAACCGAACAAACCGCTGGAGACCCCTAAAAGATTTGATGCTTGAACTTCTCCTAAACCACGGAGGGTCGTGGGGAGTGCCCGGGTCGTGGGTGGTCAGCAATAAAGCCGACCGGACTCCAAGGTCGGAATAATGTTCGCCTGCAGATACCCTAGTCGAGGTCGAAGTACCAGTTAGTCTATGACCTGCAGAATAGGTCCTAACTCGAAATTTAAAATATTGGGCCATGCAACAAGATCGTTTAACCAGCATGGTTGAAGGAGTCTGCTTTAAAGATAATTTTATAAGGATACAAATTGAAGAACCCTATTTATAAGTACTATTCTCAAAATCCAACGGCTAGCGAAAAACGAAAGGAACGGTCAAGATCGAAAGACTGTTGCGCTTCCCGAGAATTTCACCGGGGAGAGAAAGTGATACTACTTTGGGAAAATAAGCGGAATTACTACGCCAAAGGTCGAAAAATTGAGAAGGCAAACTAAAGCATGATCAAAGAAAGAGCACATAAGGAGAACATACAATTCGAAAAGAAGAGTAAGGTATTACAAGCCATGGGAAATAAAGTATTTGAAAATTATTCATGATTGCACAAATAAAAACAGTATGGACATATTACAAGCCCGAGAAAATTAGAGACGACATCTAAACAAGCTTATTATCAGAAAGAATTTTTCGAAGCTCAGCGCTACGAGCCTCATATCCTGCTTCGAATCCACGGTCATAAGCCTCCTTTTCTCGACGCATGAATTCTTGCCTCTCCTGCTCGTGAAGACTCTTCAATTTTTCGAGCTCCTCATTCAGCTGCTTATGGATCTCCTCTCCACTTTCTTTAACAGACTTCTCCTTCTCTAAAGCAAGCTTCTCTGCGAGGACACGCTCGAACTCGACTTTCTTTTCCTCCAGCTCGAGAGAGATGGCAGTACGTTGATTGGTCTCCCGCTCAGCAAATGTTTTAAGCTCAATAAAGTCTTGACCGGCCTGTTAAAAGGATCAACAGCGCTAAATAAAAAAAAAAAAAAAAAAAAGGGGGAGGAAGAGAGGAAGAATAAATAAATGCACACCTGAAAAAGGAAGTGTTGCCCAGACTCGCATAACTCCTCTAGGTTTCTCTCTTTGGACATGTTTCTCTCCTTGGGTATGTCAATCTCTGAAGAAGTAAAGGTAGCTTGCAACAAGCTACCCATGGGATCAACCTTAGAAGGAGATCCGTTTTTCAACTCCTCGTGCAGGGAAGAAGCAATTTTTTGAGGAGAGGAATCGGCAAAAGGTCGGGGAGGATTATCAATTCCTAAAGCTTCAAACTTGGATTTTTTGCTGGGATTCCCTGAGGGAGGAACGATCGAAGTGTCGGAGGATGACTTGCTACCAATAGCAAGATTTTGTAAAGCCTCAATGGGTGTAACCCCATCGGAATAAGGCCTCTTATTCGAAGAAGTAACAGGAATCTTTTCTTGGACACGATCTTCACTTTTAGAATCAATCACTTTCGGGGAGGAACCTCCGAGCTCAGCCTCGAGCTTTTCGTCACCCTTGTTTGGGTTCGAGGAGGCACTTTTCTCTTTCTTATCTTCTTCCCCTTTAGGAGCTTTTGGGGAAGACACAGAGGTCTTAGAGGAAGATTTAGGAGGTTTAGCCTCCTTGTCAGCCTTTCGCTCTTTATTCGATTTCTTATTCTTCGAACCACCAAATATCGATCTGGGATCGATAGCTTTGCCTAAAACATTCTCCATAATAAGTGAATCTGGGATCGATAAGCTAGGATCTTTACTTTTTAAGGAATTCAGAAAATGCAGAAAATATGGGGAGAGCTCCGATCTCTGTAAGGGAGGATATCGTATGAATAATGAAAAGAAATCCTAATATTTATAGACGCTACGCACTACGATTATCGATGCGACCATGCTGAAAAATCCCACTCGGATAAACAAAGTTCGATCAGAAATTGTGAAAGATCATCGATATTTATAAAATTAGAATTTACAAGTTACACGAATCAGATCAAGAAATATAAAGTTAACTCGTTTACAAAATGGGGTTACATGAGTAAATACAATTGATTTCCTAACTAGAGAACCTCGAATCGCCCCTCCGGCCTACTCAATAACTCGCAAAACTGAAGATCAAACGATATATACATATTTGAAGATGGATAATTACCCAGCTTGGTCGAAAGATCGACCGTCTCCCATATCCGGGGCACTGCCTATATTGACATCTTTATCTTCCTCCCCGGACACATTAGAAGGATCGTCGCAGGAGTACTCGAGTACATCAGGGTTAGGCATCGGAATGCCATACTCCTCGACTAAGGGGGCAAAGCGATGTCCCTGCCAGTTAGTTTTCGCCTTGGGAAGAGAGGAAGCTTTGTAATCCTTCCCTTCAGCATTCTTAAAAGGGTCCATATATTTGAAATATTCTTCCATGTCATCCGGAATTTTCTCGGCCGCGACTAATTGTTGAACCCCTTTATAAAAGATTGTCTGAAGGATTTCTCCCATTTTCCTCTGAACTAAGGGGTCCAAGACAGGGGATTCCAGGAACTCTCGTATGGCAGGGATCTCGGCTTCTTCCCGACCTTGGGCATATGCACGCTCGGAATCTTGCTTCGCCAGCTCCAGTTCCATTTTTACCTTCTTCAGCTCTTCCTCGAGAGCACTTCTCTCTTTAACGAACGCCAGCAGATCTTCCTCCATGGATGAGGAATGTTTCATAGTAGCCTTTTCGAGCTCCTTCTTCGTTTTAGATAATTCCCGTTGGTTTTCTGCTAACTGAGCTCGAAGAGTTTGGTTATCAACGAGAATTTGAGCACACGCATCATGAGCATCCTGCGATTCTTGTTCTAGCAAGGCCAAGCGATAAGTTTGGATAGCAAATAAGTCCCCGATCTGCGGAGTAAGTAAAACAGGTCAGCAAAATATCAAGAACACCGAAGAAAGAAAAGATAATCGTTTACCTCATGATACGTTCGGGAAAAATCACTCAGAACCTCGAAGTCACCTTTGACGGTTTGAAGCAAGATATCCCGCTTAAACCGACTAGCCAAATAAATTCTAGTGGCTTTGTCGAACTCATTTTCGCCACCTGAATCCAGATCAGTTAGAATGGTACCATCTTCAGGGTACCCAGCAGCCCTGCCACCCCGAAGGTGCTCGTCCATGAAATCCGCCACATCAGGTTCCGATCTGCCTTCTCGGCATGGAACGGAGTCGCAACTCACACCAAAAGGCTTTACCCTCCTAGAGGGTCCAGGATGTTCAGCATTTCTTTTGCGGCTCAAAAGCTTCTCATACTCCTGGACACCCTGAACCCGGTTCCAGGAATGTTGACTATAACCGACCGACGAAAGAGCAGAAGTATCAGGGGAAAACAAAGCTCGCAGTGGCCCAGCAGAGGCGGAGTTCAAGGAACTCATAGTACCAACGCCTCTCAGGTCGGGAATCGTGAGCGGAGCAATAACGGGATTTCCGCCCAGGTTACTTGTACCTGTTCTATTTCCGACAGTATGAGATAACGGGTCAAAGTAAAATGGTTTGTCTTCGGTTAGACCGGCGGCAGACACTCGGAATTTCTCAACGACTTGACCTGCAGGAATAACGCGATTTAGGCATATGATCTAAACTATTCAATAAAACCTTAAAACAGACAAGAAGATAAACATACCTAAGGAAGGAGTGGCAAAGGGCGAAACACTAGGGATTGGAAGGTCATTGACCTGCAGAAGCGATCCTTCGGAAGTTCGATTGGGATATTTAATCACAGGGGCAGGATAGACACAGTGGCTCAATCCAGCTAATCGCAAAACGCCTTCCTGAACTAGGAACCTGGTATGGTAAGGATTGGACCTCAGCTGCTCGAGAAGTTCATCAGAAAGACGTTGTCTGAGCTTTTCTCTGATCTTACGAGATTCATACGACCAAGAGTCTGCACCATCCCATCGATACGATCTAGTCTTTGAACTACCTTCCGACACAGGAACATCAGGACCCTTCACGAAGAAGAATCTTCTTTTCCAACCCATACTCTTCTTTGTTGTTATCTTTGTGAGAAAAGGCCGTTTGGACCGCGGAAGGACGGAGACAAACCCCATGTTCGAACCCTTGCATGGGTCCATTCGAAAAATCTGCCAAAAGTTACTGAAGGAAGCTTCTTCCCGCTTTTCCTCCATAAGAACGCAAAACGCAAGTATGTATGCAATGGAGTGTGGGAGAAGCTGAGCCGGGGAAAGCAAAAAGAAATTCAGGATGTTTCTGACAAGAGGAACGAACGGGATACGCAAGCCACAGGAAAATTGTCCCTCGTAAAAGGCTTGACATCCAGCGGGGGGCTCGGTGGCACGCTCGGTGTAAGAAGGAACGACAATCGAAAAACCTTTGGGAAGAAATTTCCCAAAATCCGCCTCGAGGCGAGCGTGATCCTTTTTCGAAAAACAACAGGAAGTTTCACTAGCGGGAAGCTCTGACTTACCCGAGATTACGACTTGTGAGGCTTGCGTATGTTTAAAGAGCCTGACATAAGCACCTTCGCCGATACTACGTTTGTCGACCTCTTTCTCTTCGAGATCCTCGCTCGGATCGTCGCCTTCGCCGTCTTGATGAAATTCCCCATCTTCGAAGTCATCTACAAGCTTAAACAAGGGATCAGATTCTTGAATCTCTTCGACCTTATTCTTGCCCTTTGAACTTCTAGAACTTGACATTATGAATTCGGAGATGAATATACTAAAGTAACTGCCTCTTCGATTAAAACACTTCGAGCTCAAGAGAAAATATAACATGGAAATAACTTTCCAATGGGTCAACATATATATACGGGGTTAAAAAGGTAAATTGCAAAGAGGTCCCCGAGTAACCGCGACGGTTGAACTTACCAAAGGTAAAAACTTCGGGTTATTCTTCTCAAAATAGCCTTTTTGATCCATCTTCTTCTAGAATTGCAGAATTTGTCCTTGCGTTATATTCCTAAGGATCTTGGAGACCCTTCTTGTTATAACCGGAAAATTCTAAAAAGCATCCATCTACGGATCGAACAATGCATTTTGGAGCAGGAAAGGATTTTATAACTTTAACATCCTTTAATAAGGGTAACTTCGGAACACGCCAATGTATGTCTTCTTATATATGCACTCTTTTTCCCTAGCTCGGTTTTTATCCCAGTGGGTTTTTCCGAGTTAGGTTTTTAACGAGGCATATCCTAAAGACATTCTGAACGGCTCGTCTCTTTGTAGCATGGAACGTATTTTGTACTTCTTCGAGCGCTTGTTTCGCCTCACACTCGAGAAGTGGGGGAGTATTGATGAGGGGTAATTCGGATCCCCTGTTTTTCTAGCCTCAATGCGGTTCGAAAAGCACCGAACCCTGAAGACAGGGACCAAAAGTCGAACCAAAGCATGAAGATGATTGTTTCGAGCACATTAGAGAACCATAGATCGAAGGACACTGTTGGGCCAAGCCCAGGCCCAAGCCCTCCAATTTGGCTATAAATACTCCATGCATTTATTATAGTGGGGGACTTCCAAGGGCACACTAACCTTGAGATCACTACTCGAGTTACTAGAGAAGATTAGCATAGGTTTTCTCATACATGTCTCACCCTCTAGCTTGTACGGCATCCAATAATGCTCGAATAGGACCCTAAATATTGTATTTGTACTCAGCTTACTCGAATACAATTACATTTGGTCTTTATTTTCCTTTTAACATTGTTGTCATTGTGTTATTCCCCACTCTTGATCGAACTAACGAAACCACGTAAGATCACACTGGTTCATAGAGTTTGAACTCTTTGCTACCATGGGTTTGCTTTCCACCTCCCATAGGGCATTGTAGGGATGCAAACAGATTGCTCAATAGAATAGCATGTGAAGGCCGTTCGTCACTCAGCAGCTCATACACGTGAGCAGCCCAGTTAACCTTGAACCCATAATAGATACACACCATTGTGTAGTATCTTTTCCTTGGCAACCCATCCAAAGAACCTGTAGCACAATCCAGAACCCTTGCTATGATATCAGCAAATCTCTGGTATTCATCCTTCAGCTGGGTCTTCATCAAAGTCCCAGTCATCTGTTCTCCTTTCTTAGCACAAATTGCCCAGAACTCCTCTTCCTTTTCTGACCCTAACGAGGTCACATCTCCTCCCTTGTCTGATAGTTTATAGATCTCACTGAGAACAGCAGCCGAGATCGCAATCTTCTTTCCACCTATTTCAGCAGACATGATCGTGTCATTTTTAGAGAATTTCCTGGTTATGTAGAAGTGCTCAACATCTTCTAAGTAGACCCTTTCTTCGTGAGCCTCCAAAACAGGAACTAACGAAGCTTCCTTAATCTTTTCCAGCAACGAGCGCATCAGATCAGTGCCCGAAAAATGGAATTTGCTGTAGTTGAAGTACCTTCCTTCGATAATCTTCTCCATTTCTGAAATTTTGAGAGTAGAAATCTACAAAGATGCAGTTAACTTTTTCGCAACAGAAGGGTTTGAGAGTTAGAGAGTTTTGAGAGTATTTGGGTGCGTAAGACGACTGTACTGTTTAGATCGGATTTTATAGGTTTCCTTTTGATTAGGTTTCCGTGATTTATCAGAACCGTTGATCTAATCTGACAGTTTTTTTAATCGTATGGACAGGAGAGACGGATTTCAATTTTATTATTTTATTGTCAGATGGGCGGGAAACTCTATCGACACTAATCTGTTACTTATAAAAGCGCGTTTCTAAAGATACGTTTTATGACCATGCTTATATAAGATATCAGATGAGTAGAGTTTAACTTATCTGACAGACGAGTGATCTGTTATCTGATATTACTAGAGAATGCCAATAGCTAGTAATCTTCCTCTGCTGTTTGTCAATCCAGCAAGATAAAATAATCTTCAATCTCCAAGAATTAAGAACACGTCTTCTTGATAATCTTAACTTCAACTAACTGACATTAACAGATTTCATCTTTTTAGAGCAGAAGTACCGCTAGTCTTACACGTTCCCCCTGTCTTTAAGAATTCATAAGTTAACTAGTCTGTTGAAGGTTAATCCTTGAATAAAATAACTGATGACTAAGCTGTTGAACTCCAGTTTTCTGATGAGTTCCCCCTCAGCTTATGCATCCAAATTGAGTAATCCTAACTCAGCTCTTAGAGTTGAGAACCTTGCTTCACTTAGAGGTTTGGTGAAGATATCAGCAATCTGATTATCAGTATGAACATACTCAATCAAAACATTGCCTTTTTCCACATGATCTCTAATGAAATGATGTTTGATCTCAATATGCTTAGTCCTTGAATGACTTGTAGTGTTCTGAGTAAGTGAGATAGCACTTGTATTGTCACAGTAGATTGGAATTCCACTGATCTTGATGTTGTAGTCTTCTAGTTGATGCTTCAACCAAAGTATCTGTTCACAGCAAGCTCCAGCAGCTATATATTCAGCTTCAGCAGTAGATATAGAGACTGAGGTTTGCTTCTTACTCATCCATGAGATCAGACGACTACCTAAGAACTGACAGGCACCTGTTGTGCTTTTTCTGTCAATCTTGCAGCCAGCAAGATCTGAATCTGAATAACCAATAAGCTCAAATCCAGATTCTCTAGGATACCACAATCCCAATTCTTGAGTGCCTTTAACATACTTCAATATCCTCTTGGCAGCTAAGAGATGAGATTCTTTGGGGTTTGATTGAAATCTTGCACAGACTCCAACTGAGTACATTATATCAGGTCTGCTTGCTGTTAAATACAACAATGAACCAATAATGCCTCTGTATTTGGTTATGTCCACTGATTTGCCATCTTCATCTTTATCCAAACGAAGATTTGTAGACATAGGAATGGTAGCTGTTGAGCTAGTTTCCATACCAAATTTCTTGAACAGATCTCTTGTGTATTTTGCTTGGCTGATGAATATTCCATCAGGCAACTGTCTAACTTGCAATCCAAGAAAGTATTTAAGTTCACCCATCATGCTCATTTCAAACTTATTCTGCATCAGCTTGGAGAACTTATCACACATCTGTTGGTTAGTTGAACCAAAAATAATATCGTCCACATATATTTGCACAAGTAATATATGATTTTCCCATTCAATTGTGAACAAGGTTTTATCTACCTTACCTTTTCGAAATCCTTTAATTAAAAGAAAATCAGATAGGGTATCATACCATGCTCTTGGAGCCTGTTTTAGTCCATAGAGAGCTTTCTTCAGACGATATACTTTGTCCTCTTCTTGATAGACTTCAAATCCAGGAGGTTGTTCAACGTACACTTCTTCTTGCAATTCTCCATTGAGAAAAGCAGACTTCACATCCATCTGATAGACAGTGAAGTTCTTGTAAGCAGCATAGGCTAGAAACAGTCTGATTGCTTCAAGTCTTGCTACTGGTGCAAAAGTTTCATCAAAGTCAATTCCTTCTTCTTGACAATAACCCTTGGCCACTAGTCTTGCTTTGTTTCTGGTGACAACACCATCTTCATTCATCTTATTTCTGAATACCCACTTAGTGCCAATTACTCTTTGATGACTTGGTCTAGGAACTAAGTACCAGACTTCATTCCTTTCAAATTGATTCAACTCTTCTTCCATAGCTTCTATCCAGAAGGAATCATTAAGAGCTTCTTCAATTTGTTGGGGCTCTATTTGAGATAGAAATGTGACAAACATGGCATCTTGTGCAGCAGCTCTTCTTGTTTTCACTCTATCTAAAGTATCACCAATAACTAGTTCAGGAGGGTGATTCTTGAGCCATCTGAGATCAGGTTGTAGATCAGGATGCTGTCCTCTGTCTTGATCTTGCAACACTACTGTTGGAGTTCCAGTAGTAGTCTGTTGAACATTTGTAGTCTGTTGAACAGTCTCTGGTCTGTCAGCTGTTTGCAACTCGTCTGTTAGACAATCAGCACTGTGATTTTGAACAGCACTTGTGTTAGCAGCTGAACTTAGATTAGGTAGTATGATGGGAACATATTCTTCATTTCTTCCAATGTCCAACTTCTGTAAATCAGCAGACAGATCTTGGTTAATACTTTGATTCTTTTCAGAAGATTGACTTGGCTCATCAAATACTACATGGATAGATTCTTCTATTAGTAATGTTCTTTTGTTAAAAACTCTGTAAGCTTTACTAACAGTAGAGTATCCTACAAAAACAGCTTCATCAGCCTTTTCTGCAAATGCAGTAAGGTGATTTTTCCCATTATTCAATACAAAACATTTACAACCAAAAATCTTAAAGTAATGAATGTTTGGTTTTCTGTTGTTCCAAACTTCATATGGAGTCTTGTTCTGATTTTTGTTGATCATACATCTGTTCTGGGTAAAGCAGGCTGTATTTGTTGCTTCTGCCCAAAATCTTTGAGGCAGTTTAGCTTCAGCTATCATGGTTCTGACAGCTTCTTTCAGTGTTCTGTTTCTCCTTTCAGCAACACCATTCTGTTGAGGGGTTCTTGCAGCAGAATACTCATGATGTATTCCTTTGATATTACAATACTCTTCAACAGTAGAGTTTGTAAACTCTGTCCCTCTATCTGATCTGATCTTTAATATTTTGATATTCTTCTCATTCTGGATCAGTTCCATCAGATTGGTAAGATGTTCCTTGGTTTCACTCTTCTTTTTCATGAAAATCACCCAAGTATATCTTGAATAATCATCCACAACAGCTAGGCAGTATTTCTTTCCACCATTGCTGACTGGATCAATAGGTCCAAATAAGTCCATATGCAACAGCTCCAATATTCTTCCAGAAGATTGGTGCTTCTTTTCTTTGAATGATGACTTGATTTGTTTACCCTTCTGACATGCATCACAGAGCTTGTCTTTGCTCATGACTGCTTTTGGAATCCCTTCTACCAAATCATTCTTGATTAATCTGTTTATGGTCTTGAAGTTTAAATGATTCATCCTCTTGTGCCATAGCCAACTGACTTCACTTGGTGCAGATGCCACCAAACAAACACTTGAATTCTTGTCAACAGAATTCCAGTCAACTATATAGATATTTCCCTGTCGTCTTCCAGATAAAATTACCTTCTTTGTACCAATTTGTTCAACATAGCACTTATCTGTTGAGAAGATGACTGAATATCCCTTGTCACAAAATTGACTTATGCTCAGCAGATTATATTTCAGGCCTTTGACATAGGAGACGTCAGATATCTCTATGTTTCCCTTGATTAATCTTCCTTTAGCTTTAATCTTGCCTTCTTTGCTGTCTCCAAAAGTGACTTTTGGACCATCCACAGCAACTGCATCAGTCAACTCATGTATGCTTCCACACATGTGCCTTGAACATCCACTGTCCAAGTACCAAATCTTCTCTACTTTACTCCTACTCCTAATCCTAACCTACAAAACAAAAATAAAATTGTTTTAGGTACCCTTATTGAGAGGGTCCTGAAGGATTAGTTTCACCTTTGACAACCCAAGATGTTGAAGTCTTAGGCTTCTTAGGCTTCTGAGTTTTAGGAGCATGAACAGTTTCATTTCTGTCATAGTTATCAGATAAGTCATGTTGATGATCAGTATGATATGAATAATGTTCATAAGCAGGGTAAGGTGCATGATAAGCAGGGTATGCATGCATTGGATGAGCAGGGTAAGGTGCATAGTAACTAGGAAATTGAGGTGCATGATACATAGGATGATATGCAGCAGGTTGCACATAATATGACTCATTTCCATACCAAGCATTTTGATTTTTCTTGTTTTTATGCTTCTTTGGTTTACTAGGTGCTTGCTCATTTGATTTTGACTTAGTTTTACCACTAGTCTGATTGACTTTAGCTTTATCAGCAGACTTCTTAGGGCTCTGCTGTTTGGTCTTACTAGTCTGATTTCCTACACTAGGCTCTTTGCTCTTTTTAGCCTTAGGAGATTTCTTCTCCTTTGCCACTTTCTCAGATGAGGCAGGTTTAGAAGTTTGAACATACAGAATGACCTTACTATTGTCAGCTGATATAAATTTTTCAGTATGATTCAATTCTAATTTTTCCTTTTCTAAAGGTGTCTCCTGTTTACTAGATGTATGCATGGATGCAACAGTAGACTTGTCATGAGACTCAATGATTTTCTCAAGTTCCATGATTTTTCCTTTATAAACCTCACACTCAGCTTTCAGAGATTCATGCTCTTGCTCAAGCTATTTATATTCAGCTGATTCTTTTGGCTTTTCAGCTAAAAGTTTCAGTGAACTATTTTGCTCTTTTAACAGAATCATCTCTTCCTTAAGCTTTTTATATGCTTCAGCAATACCAGTATTGTTAAGCATCATTTGTTCAAATGAATTAAATAATTCATCATTAAGAGGAGTTACCTCATCCTCAGAGTCATCAGAGTCCTTTGCCATCAGGCACAGGAGAGCAGGTTTTTCTTCATCAGAAGATTCTTCATCAGACGAGTCTGAATCTGAATCAGATGAGTAGACAGCAGTCAGCTTTTCTGCTTCAGCCATCATTGCTTTTCCTCTCTGATGCTTTCTTTCTTTTCTTACTTTCTTCTCCTCCTCAGTGTACTTTTCTGCTTTTGGATATGGGCAGTCTTTGATGAAGTGTCCCAATTTCCTGCAGTTGTAACACATTAGTTTTGATTTATAATCATCTTTATCTTGAGAAGAAAAGTTAGGTTTAGAAGAAGAAGCATTGTTGTATTTGTTCTTCATTTTTCTTTTGTAGAACTTCTTGAAATTATTCATCAACAGTGCAACATCTCCAGCAGTGTACTCCTTCTTGTTGAGTAGAGTGGCTTCATCAGATGAGTCCACTTCAGCATTTCTTTGAGCTGGTCTTCTTTGGTTTTCAGCAGCAACCAGTGCAGCTGTGGTTCCTGAAGTTGAGGTTTCTTCAATTCCCATTCTAGGCAGTTTATACTCGAATGCCTTGAGTACTGAAAACAGCTCAGTAAGAGAGATTTTTCCCAAATCCCTTGATTCTTCCATTGCTGTTACTTTCATGTTGAACTTTGGAGGTAGAGCCTTTAGTACTCTGACAGTGATTTCTTTGTCAGTGAAGGTCTTTCCCAACTTTAAAACTTCATTCAGAGTCCTGGTGAATCTGGTATCCATCTGATCAATGGTTTCTCCAGACTTCATCTTGAAGTTGTCAAGTTTCTCCAATGCAACAGTGAGCTGATGCTCTTTAATAGCATCATTGCCTTCGCTCATATCTCTGACTTTGTCCCACATCTCCTTTGCAGTCTTGCAATGTTTGACCTTGTCAAACCGATCATTATCCAGGGCTTTAGTCATGATGAATCTCCCAACTTTATCTAGGTTGTAAAGCTTGATTTCCTCTGGAGTCATCTCATGAAGGTCTTTCTCCACAACCGTATCTACTTCATTTATTTTGATGGTCTTTGTGAATCTGAATGGACCTTTAATGATACATGTGTACATGTTGTCATTGTAGGCTGCTAGAAAGATTTCCATTCTAATCTTCCAGTCTTCAAAAGACATACCAGCAATGTGGGGAACATGGCTGATACAATCCATTTTTCAAAAAGTTTTGGTTTTTCAAAAAGATGCTCTTTTGAAAGGTTTTAAAACCTTTGAAAACACTTGGATCAAGCTCGTTGATCAGGCAGCTGATTCTAATGAACCACCTGCTCTGATACCACTTGTTGGTCCCAAGTGGTCAGATGAGGTCTAGAGGGGGGGGTGAATAGACCTCTGAAAATTTTTTAACTTAAAAACTTTTCAGTCTTCTGTCAGCAGACTAAGCTGATGAAGAACAGTAAGCAGACTAGTCTGATCGTGAACAAATCTTGAACAGACGACTGACCACTCTTCTTACAGTGACTTAGCTGTTTTTCAGCAAAACAGTTTTCCAAGAGTATACTTGCAGCGGATTGTTTGAAAGTGTTTTTCACAAGTAAACTAAGTTCTAAAAAGATTTTATCCCCAGTTTGAAACTCCTTATAAAATCTTTTTGATTGATTCAAAGTGTTTAAAATGCAAACTTTAAAAATATGCAAGAAAACTTTAAATGCAAGATAACACAAAGAATTTTTATAGTGGTTATATGGATGAAAATCCTTTAGCCCACTCTTCCAGATCACACAGATTCTGGGTTATACTATAATCACTTAGATTACAATATTTCTCCACTTACACCTAAACAACTAATGAGAAGGCTGTAAGCTCACAATAGGAATTCACAAAGAAGACCTATCCTCTAAAGTAGAATCACTCACAAAGATGGATTCTCACTTCGCACAACACTCAGCTATTACAAAATCACTCAGATAATGTTTTTCTGATTTCTTCAACTGGGTTTCTGTCAACAGATGACTTCCACCAGACGAGTGAGCTGTTCGAGCTTTTGAGACTTAGAGAAATTCTGCTTCAAAATTTCGATCTCTGATTGTTGTTGTGTTTTGCTCGATTGAAATTCAGCTCTATTTATACATGGAGATGAAAATATGACCGTTGAAGGCAAGTCACAAATCAAATCCATTCTTCAGCTCTTTTGAAACGGCTCTCTGCAGCAAACCGTACAGTGTACAGTACTTTTCTGTCCATTGCATTTAATGCTGCATTTAATGCACTCTGCTGATCCGAGGATATCTTCAATCATTTGCCATTACTACCCTTCTCTTCCAGCATTTATTACACCAAGTGCATTTATTACCGTTGGACTAATCTCTTGATCTCTTCCACTCTGCTGATCAAAACGACTCTGCTGATAGATACTCTGCTGATCAAATACTGAACTAATCTGATTTGACTCGGCTGATGATCTACCCTTCTGTTCGCTGTTTCAGCAAGAGATCACTAGTCTTCTGAGCTTTGAACTTTGAACTCTTCTGATGTCTTCTTTGCTTGTTCAAAGATCTTTCTAAGGGAACTAAGCTTTCCATACTTAGCTGATTATGATGTTTTGGAATCATCAAAACCTTCCCTTAAATTCTGACTTCTTTCATCTTCATCTTCATCCAACAGTAGTTATGCCGTTCGGTCTAAGAAATGCGGGCGCAACCTATCAAAGGCTGGTCAATATGATGTTTAAAGAGTTAATCGGAGAGATCATGGAAGTTTATGTGGACGATATGCTTGTAAAGAGCATCACAGAAGAAGACCACATTAAGCATCTCGGCAGATGCTTCGATATATTGAGAAAATATGGAATGAAATTGAACCCTGCAAAATTGCACTTTCGGGGTACGATCTGGAAAGTTCCTTGAGAGAGGGATTGAAGCAAACCCAGAGAAGATCCGAGCAGTTACCAATCTTCAACCGCCAAGAAAACTTTCGGATGTTCAGAGCTTGATCGGAAAAATCATTTCATTGAATAGATTTATCTCTCGATCGGCCGACAAAAGTTCGCCATTTTTTAAGCTTTTGCGCAAGTCGAAGGACTTCAAGTGGAATGCTGAATGTGACAAGGCTTTTGAAGAACTAAAAACATACTTAACTTCATTTCCTATGCTGGCCAAGCCTACGGATGGAGAACCTTTGTACCTTTACATAGCTGTCTCGGAGGAGGCTATTAGTTCGGTGCTGGTGAAATTAGAAGAATCCATGCAAATTGCTGCAAGGCGCCGAGAAGAATTACATGGAGATCGAAAAATTTGCACTAGCTTTGGTGGTGGCAGCGCGAAGACTGAGACCCTATTTTCAAACTTATAAGGTCATTGTCTTAACCAACCAACCTCTAAGGCAGGTCTTATCTAAGCCAGAAGCATCTGGTCGACTAATTAAATGGGCAATTGAATTGGGGCAGTTCGAAATTGAATACCTGCCGCGTACAGCAGTAAAGGCTCAAGTGCTAGCTGACTTCCTGGTGGAATCCACTAGTTTGAAAAGCCCAGAGAATGAAGAAAATTCGGAAATAAACATGCTAACAGAAGTTGAGAGCCCAACATGGTTGATGCATGTGGATGGCTCTTCGACCAGGGAAGGAGGTGGAGCAGGAATTCACTTTCAAGGACCCAATGGCGAAGATTTGAGTTATGCAATCACTTTGGATTTTGTAATTACAAACAACGAAGCGGAATACGAAGCCTTGATTGCAGGACTAGAGATGGCCTTAAAGGCAAAGGTAAGATCAGTTACTGTACTAACAGATTCTGAACTTGTTCACAGGCAAGTGAAGGGCATTTACGAAAGCAAAGGAGTTCAATATGATAATATATTTAAACAAGGCAAAAAGTCTGATATCGCAATTTGAAAAGTTTGATATTCAGCATGTTCCTAGGGAAGAAAATCTATGGGCTGACTTGCTGTCAAAATTCACCGGCGTAGCGGATGGTAAGAAGGAAAAAGTTATTACGTGGCTGTTATCTAACACATCCGCTATCGATCTGGATGTCACCCCTGGCATCGACGTCATGGAAATCGACAAGCAAAAGATCTCTTGGATCGACCCCATCATCGATTATCTGAAGAAAGGAAAGTTGCCAGAGGATGCTAATGAAGCCAGAAGGATTAAATATCGATCCCCATCATTTACCCTGACCGATGATAAGCTCGACAAATGATCCTCATCTGGAATCCTATTGAAGTGTATCTCTGAAAATCAATATAATGTGATTCTAAAAGAGGTTCACGAGGGAGAAGCGGGAAATCATGGTGGAGCTCGAGCATTAGCCCTAAAATGCTCAAGGACTTGATATTATTGGCCAACTCTCTTTTCTGATTCGGTAGAATATGTGAAGAGGTGTCATCATTGTCAGATTCATTCAAACTTGATTCATCAGCCAGCCGAACAGACGCACTCTATTCCAATCTGTTGGCCATTCGATAAATAGGGTATCGACATCGTCGGTCCTTTCCCGACCGCCAGGTCAAGGAAGAATTATGTTTTGGTCGCGGTCGAATATTTCAGTAAATGGGTCGAATGTGTGGCCCTGACAAAGATCACTCAGTTTCAGGTTATAAATTTTCTATGGAAAAATATTGTCTGCCGATTCGGAATTCCCAGAATTTTAATCTCCGACAATGGAACACAATTCGCTGGCAAGAAGGTCACGGATTGGTGTGAGAAGTTCGGGATACAACAAATGTTGGATGAAGATGAAGATGAAAGAAGTCAGAATTTAAGGGAAGGTTTTGATGATTTCCAAAACATCATAATCAGCTAAGTATGGAAAGCTTAGTTCCCTTAGAAAGATCTTTGAACAAGCAAAGAAGACATCAGAAGAGTTCAAAGTTCAAAGCTCAGAAGACTAGTGATCTCTTGCTGAAACAGCGAACAGAAGGGTAGATCATCAGCCGAGTCAAATCAGATTAGTTCAGTATTTGATCAGCAGAGTATCTATCAGCAGAGTCGTTTTGATCAGCAGAGTGGAAGAGATCAAGAGATTAGTCCAACGGTAATAAATGCACTTGGTGTAATAAATGCTGGAAGAGAAGGGTAGTAATGGCAAATGATTGAAGATATCCTCGGATCAGCAGAGTGCATTAAATGCAGCATTAAATGCAATGGACAGAAAAGTACTGTACACTGTACGGTTTGCTGCAGAGAGCCGTTTCAAAAGAGCTGAAGAATGGATTTGATTTGTGACTTGCCTTCAACGGTCATATTTTCATCTCCATGTATAAATAGAGCTGAATTTCAATCGAGCAAAACACAACAACAATCAGAGATCGAAATTTTGAAGCAGAATTTCTCTAAGTCTCAAAAGCTCGAACAGCTCACTCGTCTGGTGGAAGTCATCTGTTGACAGAAACCCAGTTGAAGAAATCAGAAAAACATTATCTGAGTGATTTTGTAATAGCTGAGTGTTGTGCGAAGTGAGAATCCATCTTTGTGAGTGATTCTACTTTAGAGGATAGGTCTTCTTTGTGAATTCCTATTGTGAGCTTACAGCCTTCTCATTAGTTGTTTAGGTGTAAGTGGAAAAATATTGTAATCTAAGTGATTATAGTATAACCCAGAATCTGTGTGATCTGGAAGAGTGGACTAAAGGATTTTCATCCATATAACCACTATAAAAACTCTTTGTGTTATCTTGCATTTAAAGTTTTCTTGCATATTTTTAAAGTTTGCATTTTAAACACTTTGAATCAATCAAAAAGATTTTATAAGGAGTTTTAAACTGGGGATAAAATCTTTTTAGAACTTAGTTTACTTGTGAAAAACACTTTCAAACAATCCGCTGCAAGTATACTCTTGGAAAACTGTTTGCTGAAAAACAGCTAAGTCACTGTAAGAAGAGTGGTCAGTTGTCTGTTCAAGATTTGTTCACGATCAGACTAGTCTGCTTACTGTTCTTCATCAGCTTAGTCTGCTGACAGAAGACTGAAAAGTTTTTAAGTTCAAAAATTTTCAGAGGTCTATTCACCCCCCCCCCCCCTCTAGACCTCATCTGACCACTTGGGACCAACAAGTGGTATCAGAGCAGGTGGTTCATTAGAATCAGCTGCCTGATCAACGAGCTTGATCCAAGTGTTTTCAAAGGTTTTAAAACTTTTCAAAAGAGCATCTTTTTGAAAAACCAAAACTTTTTGAAAAATGGATTGTATCAGCCATGTTCCCCACATTGCTGGTATGTCTTTTGAAGACTGGAAGATTAGAATGGAAATCTTTCTAGCAGCCTACAATGACAACATGTACACATGTATCATTAAAGGTCCATTCAGATTCACAAAGACCATCAAAATAAATGAAGTAGATACGGTTGTGGAAAAAGACCTTCACGAGATGACTCCAGAGGAAATCAAGCTTTACAATCTAGATAAAGTTGGGAGATTCATCATGACTAAAGCCCTGGATAATGATCGGTTTGACAAGGTCAAACATTGCAAAACTGCAAAGGAGATGTGGGACAAAGTCAGAGATATGAGCGAAGGCAATGATGCTATTAAAGAGCATCAGCTCACTGTTGCATTGGAGAAACTTGACAACTTCAAGATGAAGTCTGGAGAAACCATTGATCAGATGGATACCAGATTCACCAGGACTCTGAATGAAGTTTTAAAGTTGGGAAAGACCTTCACTGACAAAGAAATCACTGTCAGAGTACTAAAGGCTCTACCTCCAAAGTTCAACATGAAAGTAACAGCAATGGAAGAATCAAGGGATTTGGGAAAAATCTCTCTTACTGAGCTGTTTTCAGTACTCAAGGCATTCGAGTATAAACTGCCTAGAATGGGAATTGAAGAAACCTCAACTTCAGGACCCACAGCTGCACTGGTTGCTGCTGAAAACCAAAGAAGACCAGCTCAAAGAAATGCTGAAGTGGACTCATCTGATGAAGCCACTCTACTCAACAAGAAGGAGTACACTGCTGGAGATGTTGCACTGTTGATGAATAATTTCAAGAAGTTCTACAAAAGAAGAATGAAGAACAAATACAACAATGCTTCTTCTTCTAAACCTAACTTTTCTTCTCAAGATAAAGATGATTATAAATCAAAACTAATGTGTTACAACTCTAGGAAATTGGGACACTTCATCAAAGACTGCCCATATCCAAAAGCAGAAAAGTACACTGAGGAGGAGAAGAAAGTAAGAAAAGAAAGAAAGCATCAGAGAGGAAAAGCAATGATGGCTGAAGCAGAAAAGCTGACTGCTGTCTACTCATCTGATTCAGATTCAGACTCGTCTGATGAAGAATCTTCTGATGAAGAAAAACCTGCTTTCCTGTGCCTGATGGCAAAGGACTCTGATGACTCTGAGGATGAAGTAACTCTTCTTAATGATGAATTATTTAATTCATTTGAACAAATGATGCTTAACAATACTGGCATTGCTGAAGCATATAAAAAGCTTAAGGAAGAGATGATTCTGCTAAAAGAGCAAAATAGTTCACTGAAACTTTTAGCTGAAAAGCCAAAAGAATCAGCTGAATATAAACAGCTTGAGCAAGAGCATGAATCTCTGAAAGCTGAGTGTGAGGTTTATGAAGGAAAAATCATGGAACTTGAGAAAATCATTGAGTCTCATGACAAGTCTACTGCTGCATCCATGCATACATCTAGTAAACAGGAGACACCTTTAGAAAAGGAAAAATTAGAATTGAATCATACTGAAAAATTTATATCAGCTGACAATAGTAAGGTCATTCTGTATGTTCAAACTTCTAAACCTGCCTCATCTGAGAAAGTGGTAAAGGAGAAGAAATCTCCTAAGGCTAAAAAGAGCAAAGAGCCTAGTGTAGGAAATCAGACTAGTAAGACCAAACAGCAGAGCCCTAAGAAGTCTGCTGATAAAGCTAAAGTCAATCAGACTAGTGGTAAAACTAAGTCAAAATCAAGTGAGCAAGCACCTAGTAAACCAAAGAAGCATAAAAACAAGAAAAATCAAAATGCTTGGTATGGAAATGAGTCATATTATGTGCAACCTGCTGCATATCATCCTATGTATCATGCACCTCAATTTCCTAGTTACTATGCACCTTACCCTGCTCATCCAATGCATGCATACCCTGCTTATCATGCACCTTACCCTGCTTATGAACATTATTCATATCATACTGATCATCAACATGACTTATCTGATAACTATGATAGAAATGAAACTGTTCATGCTCCTAAAACTCAGAAGCCTAAGAAGCCTAAGACTTCAACATCTTGGGTTGTCAAAGGTGAAACTAATCCTTCAGGACCCTCTCAATAAGGGTACCTAAAACAATTTTATTTTTGTTTTGTAGGTTAGGATTAGGAGTAGGAGTAAAGTAGAGAAGATTTGGTACTTGGACAGTGGATGTTCAAGGCACATGTGTGGAAACATACATGAGTTGACTGATGCAGTTGCTGTGGATGGTCCAAAAGTCACTTTTGGAGACAGCAAAGAAGGCAAGATTAAAGCTAAAGGAAGATTAATCAAGGGAAACATAGAGATATCTGACGTCTCCTATGTCAAAGGCCTGAAATATAATCTGCTGAGCATAAGTCAATTTTGTGACAAGGGATATTCAGTCATCTTCTCAACAGATAAGTGCTATGTTGAACAAATTGGTACAAAGAAGGTAATTTTATCTGGAAGACGACAGGGAAATATCTACATAGTTGACTGGAATTCTGTTGACAAGAATTCAAGTGTTTGTTTGGTGGCATCTGCACCAAGTGAAATCAGTTGGCTATGGCACAAGAGGATGAATCATTTAAACTTCAAGACCATAAACAGATTAATCAAGAATGATTTGGTAGAAGGGATTCCAAAAGCAGTCATGAGCAAAGACAAGCTTTGTGATGCATGTCAGAAGGGTAAACAAATCAAGTCATCATTCAAAGAAAAGAAGCACCAATCTTCTGGAAGAATATTGGAGCTGTTGCATATGGACTTATTTGGACCCATTGATCCAGTCAGCAATGGTGGAAAGAAATACTGCCTAGCTGTTGTGGATGATTATTCAAGATATACTTGGGTGATTTTCATGAAAAAGAAGAGTGAAACCAAGGAACATCTTACCAATCTGATGGAACTGATCCAGAATGAGAAGAATATCAAAATATTAAAGATCAGATCAGATAGAGGGACAGAGTTTACAAACTCTACTGTTGAAGAGTATTGTAATATCAAAGGAATACATCATGAGTATTCTGCTGCAAGAACCCCTCAACAGAATGGTGTTGCTGAAAGGAGAAACAGAACACTAAAAGAAGCTGTCAGAACCATGATAGCTGAAGCTAAACTGCCTCAAAGATTTTGGGCAGAAGCAACAAACACAGCATGCTTTACCCAAAACAGATGTATGATCAACAAAAATCAGAACAAGACTCCATATGAAGTTTGGAACAACAGAAAACCAAACATTCATTACTTTAAGATTTTTGGTTGTAAATGTTTTGTATTGAATAATGGGAAAAATCACCTTACTGCATTTGCAGAAAAGGCTGATGAAGCTGTTTTTGTAGGATACTCTACTGTTAGTAAAGCTTACAGAGTTTTTAACAAAAGAACATTACTAATAGAAGAATCTATCCATGTAGTATTTGATGAGCCAAGTCAATCTTCTGAAAAGAATCAAAGTATTAACCAAGATCTGTCTACTGATTTACAGAAGTTGGACATTGGAAGAAATGAAGAATATGTTCCCATCATACTACCTAATCTAAGTTCAGCTGCTAACTCAAGTGCTGTTCAAAATCACAGTGCTGATTGTCTAACAGACGAGTTGCAAACAGCTGACAGACCAGAGACTGTTCAACAGACTACAAATGTTCAACAGACTACTACTGGAACTCCAACAGTAGTGTTGCAAGATCAAGACAGAGGACAGCATCCTGATCTACAACCTGATCTCAGATGGCTCAAGAATCACCCTCCTGAACTAGTTATTGGTGATCCTTTAGATAGAGTGAAAACAAGAAGAGCTGCTGCACAAGATGCCATGTTTGTCACATTTCTATCTCAAATAGAGCCCAAACAAATTGAAGAAGCTCTTAATGATTCCTTCTGGATAGAAGCTATGCAAGAAGAGTTGAATCAATTTGAAAGAAATGAAGTCTGGTACTTAGTTCCTAGACCAAGTCATCAAAGAGTAATTGGCACTAAGTGGGTATTCAGAAATAAGATGAATGAAGATGGTGTTGTCACCAGAAACAAAGCAAGACTAGTGGCCAAGGGTTATTGTCAAGAAGAAGGAATTGACTTTGATGAAACTTTTGCACCAGTAGCAAGACTTGAAGCAATCAGACTGTTTCTAGCCTATGCTGCTTACAAGAACTTCACTGTCTATCAGATGGATGTGAAGTCTGCTTTTCTCAATGGAGAATTGCAAGAAGAAGTGTACGTTGAACAACCTCCTGGATTTGAAGTCTATCAAGAAGAGGACAAAGTATATCGTCTTAAGAAAGCTCTCTATGGACTAAAACAGGCTCCAAGAGCATGGTATGATACCCTATCTGATTTTCTTTTAATTAAAGGATTTCGAAAAGGTAAGGTAGATAAAACCTTGTTCACAATTGAATGGGAAAATCATATATTACTTGTGCAAATATATGTAGACGATATTATTTTTGGTTCAACTAACCAACAGATGTGTGATAAGTTCTCCAAGCTGATGCAGAATAAGTTTGAAATGAGCATGATGGGTGAACTTAATTACTTTCTTGGATTGCAAGTTAGACAGTTGCCTGATGGAATATTTATCAGCCAAGCAAAGTACACAAGAGATCTGTTCAAGAAATTTGGTATGGAAACTAGCTCAACAGCTACCATTCCTATGTCTACGAGTCTTCGTTTGGATAAAGATGAAGATGGCAAATCAGTGGACATAACCAAATATAGAGGCATTATTGGATCATTGTTGTATCTAACAGCAACCAGACCTGATATAATGTACTCAGTTGGAGTCTGTGCAAGATTTCAATCAAACCCCAAAGAATCTCATCTCTTAGCTGCCAAGAGGATATTGAAGTATGTTAAAGGCACTCAAGAATTGGGATTGTGGTATCCTAGAGAATCTGGATTTGAGCTTATTGGTTATTCAGATTCAGATCTTGCTGGCTGCAAGATTGACAGAAAAAGCACAACAGGTGCCTGTCAGTTCTTAGGTAGTCGTCTGATCTCATGGATGAGTAAGAAGCAAACCTCAGTCTCTATATCTACTGCTGAAGCTGAATATATAGCTGCTGGAGCTTGCTGTGCACAGATACTTTGGTTGAAGCATCAACTAGAAGACTACAACATCAAGATCAGTGGAATTCCAATCTACTGTGACAATACAAGTGCTATCTCACTTACTCAGAACACTACAAGTCATTCAAGGACTAAGCATATTGAGATCAAACATCATTTCATTAGAGATCATGTGGAAAAAGACAATGTTTTGATTGAGTATGTTCATACTGATAATCAGATTGCTGATATCTTCACCAAACCTCTAAGTGAAGCAAGGTTCTCAACTCTAAGAGCTGAGTTAGGATTACTCAATTTGGATGCATAAGCTGAGGGGGAACTCATCAGAAAACTGGAGTTCAACAGCTTAGTCATCAGTTATTTTATTCAAGGATTAACCTTCAACAGACTAGTTAACTTATGAATTCTTAAAGACAGGGGGAACGTGTAAGACTATCGGTACTTCTGCTCTAAAAGATGAAATTTGTTAATGTCAGTTAGTTGAAGTTAAGATTATCAAGAAGACGTGTTCTTAATTCTTGAAGATTGAAGATTATTTTATCTTGCTGGATTGACAAACAGCAGAGGAAGATTACTAGCTATTGGCATTCTCTAGTAATATCAGATAACAGATCACTCGTCTGTCAGATAAGTTAAACTCTACTCATCTGATATCTTATATAAGCATGGTCATAAAACGTATCTTTAGAAACGCGCTTTTATAAGTAACAGATTAGTGTCGATAGAGTTTCCCGCCCATCTGACAATAAAATAATAAAATTGAAATCCGTCTCTCCTGTCCATACGATTAAAAACTGTCAGATTAGATCAACGGTTCTGATAAATCACGGAAACCTAATCAAAAGGAAACCTATAAAATCCGATCTAAACAGTACAGTCGTCTTACGCACCCAAATACTCTCAAAACTCTCTAACTCTCAAACCCTTCTGTTGCGAAAAAGTTAACTGCATCTTTGTAGATTTCTACTCTCAAAATTTCAGAAATGGAGAAGATTATCGAAGGAAGGTACTTCAACTACAGCAAATTCCATTTTTCGGGCACTGATCTGATGCGCTCGTTGCTGGAAAAGATTAAGGAAGCTTCGTTAGTTCCTGTTTTGGAGGCTCACGAAGAAAGGGTCTACTTAGAAGATGTTGAGCACTTCTACATAACCAGGAAATTCTCTAAAAATGACACGATCATGTCTGCTGAAATAGGTGGAAAGAAGATTGCGATCTCGGCTGCTGTTCTCAGTGAGATCTATAAACTATCAGACAAGGGAGGAGATGTGACCTCGTTAGGGTCAGAAAAGGAAGAGGAGTTCTGGGCAATTTGTGCTAAGAAAGGAGAACAGATGACTGGGACTTTGATGAAGACCCAGCTGAATGATGAATACCAGAGATTTGCTGATATCATAGCAAAGGTTCTGGATTGTGCTACAGGTTCTCTGGATGGATTGCCAAGGAAAAGATACTACACAATGGTGTGTATCTATTATGGGTTCAAGGTTAACTGGGCTGCTCACGTGTATGAGCTGCTGAGTGACAAACGGCCTTCACATGCTATTCTATTGAGCAATCTGTTTGCATCCCTACAATGCCCTATGGGAGGTGGAAAGCAAACCCATGGTAGCAAAGAGTTCAAACTCTATGAACCAGTGAGACAGTTAGTAGCTGCTCCAAAGAGGAAGGCTGCTGCAAAATCGAAAAAGACTCCTTCTAAGAAGAGCAAGAAGGAAGGTCAGACTAGTCAGTCTGCTGAGCCAACAGCACAGTCTGCTGATGAGACTGTTTCAGCACCTCTTGAAGATGAAGTTCCTGAAAAGGAAATTGAAGACTTTACAAAGGAGATTGAGCAGATGAGTACTGCTTCCTCTCCTGAGAGAACAGAATCTGAGGAAGAAATTCCTCTTCAAAGGTTGAAGAGGATGAGAACAAAGAGTGAGGCAAGGGGACCTCCTACTGCCAACCCCATTGTCAAAAAGATTGCAAAGTCAAAGGTTAAGAGAAAGGTCACTTTCTCTGAAGAACCTGTTGCAACTGTTAGAGAAACAACAGAAGCAGAAAGACCACTGACAATTAAAGAGCCTGCTGTTGAAGCTGCTAAAGTTGATGCTGCTGAAGATGAAGTTGTTTCTAAAGTTGGAGGGTCAACAGAAGACTCATCTGCTGTACCATCTGCTGAAGTTAAAGGAGCACAGCAGATTAGTACAACACATGAAGGAGATGCACCTCTGTTGCATCCTACCCCAGTTGCTGCAATCCTTCTTCAAGCAATTGAGAGTCCTGAAACAAGAAGAAGAAGGACTGGCAAAATTGCTACTTATCTGACTGCTGCAGAAAAGAAAAGACAAGATGATGCTGAAAAGCTAAGGAAGGCTGCAGAGAAAGCTGAAGAGGATAGGCTGAAGAGCCTAGAACTAAAAAGGCTGGAGGAAGAAGCCAGCAAGATGACTCAGGAGCAGAGAGATGCTCTTGAGGCAGCAGAGTTGGCTGCTGCTATTGAAGCAAGCACCAAGGATGCTCACGGACATCAGCATACTGGTGGGATAGTTATTGGTGAACCAAGGGATCCTAACAAACCAATACCAGCTATGCCTGCACCTAAGACAAAGCCAAAGAAGAGAGAAGAGATTAGACTGTCTTTGGAGATTGTCAGGGAAGACCCTGCTATCTTTGAAGAATTCCTAAAAAGGCTTGATGCTGAGAATGAAAGGGTCAACCGCCTGACACAGTTCACAAATCAGAAGATCAGATACAACAGGTGGAGGGAATTCAGACTGACAAAGAGTCCAGCTGAAATGACCAAATGGAAAGCCTTTGCTGCTGAAGAAGCATGGGTACTGAAGTGGCTTGAGACGGATTCTCTCATTCAAGCACTTGATTCAGAATTCTTTCTGGACAGGTTGAGAATGAGGATAAGTCACTTAGTTAAAGCTGAAGCCAAGAAGATTTTTGAGTCTATTGCTGAGGACTATGATGATTCAGTAGACCTCAAAGAAAGATCTATCAAGTTGGCTATTGCTCAAGCAATGGAGCTTTGGGCAAAGAAATCAAGGAAGCTAAGGGGACAACCAAGCTCATTAGTCCCACTTCCAAACATCAAACACATTGTCTATGGTCCAAACATCAAACCCTATGAGGAGCTGCCTGAGGAACCTTCATCCACTTTTATTCCACTTGATAATTTTACTTGGATTTCTAACAGGTCAGCTGTAGACAATGAAGGATTGATGAGGACAGTTGAGACTGTCAAGAAGATTATAGCCCCTGCTGTTAAAGAAAAAGAAAAGTCATCTGATCAACCAAAGCAAAAAGAGGGTACTTCAGACCCATCTGATCAGAACACTGCACAGGGTGATAAGTCTGATGCTGCTAATGATTCAAAGAAGGAAGAAGAATTTCCAGCAGATCAGAACAAAGATAAAGAAGTTGCTGCTGAGAGAGATGATCAAGCTAAGGAGAAGGAAAGAACTCCAAGCCTTGCTGGTGAATCAGCAGATCAATCTCTTGCGTTGACAACTCAGCCAACAGAGCAACTTATGAAAGATACACCTGCTGCTACTTCAGATATGCCTTCAACCTCTCATGGTGTTCAGACAAATCTGTTGGACTCCATCCAACAAATGATCACCAATTCTCTGAAGGATATGAAGAAGGAATTAGCTGCAGAAGTAATAGCTGCTGTTAAACAACCAGATCAGAAAGCTGCTGCTGTCCCATCTGATATAATAGAAGACACTGCTCACAATGTTAAATCCATCTGCCAAGATATGGATATACTTAGAAGAAGGACTCAGAGCACTACTGAAGGTTGGAAGCAGATAGAACAAACTGTTGAATTGGCTCTCCAAGCAGAAGATGAAGTCATGGGCAACATGATGAAAGACTTCACTGCTTCATCTAATTGGATTTTGGGAACACAAATACAATTGGGTGATCAAGGAGAAGACTTGCTCAAGGAAGTCAAATCTGTTAAGGCCAATCAACTTAAACAACAAGCTCAGATTAATGCTATAGAAGAGAACATCAAGCTTCTCTGTGATTCACTTCTAATCACACCAGTTGTGCCACAATATCCACCTGTCCCTGCTGATGATGACAAAAAGGGGGAAGAAAGGATATTTGGACAGCAAAGGGTTGATTTCCAAAGGGAAGAAGGAAATCAAACTGCTGAAGAAACTGAAGTATTAGAAGAATCTGCTGGTGAGACTGAAAGAGATATGGAAGAATCAAGCAGACCAACAGATAAGAGAATTACAGAAGAAGAAGAGCAAGCTGAACTTGAAGAATCTGAAGCAAAAGCCAAATCTGACAAGGAACTAGCTGCTGCCAAAGATTCAGCTGAAGAACAGCTTGACCCTGATGTAAAATATAAAAAGATAGAGCTGTTAAGAAAAAGATTCTTTGAAAATTTGGAAGCTGAGTCTTCCAAGTTATCTGATGAAGAATCTGAAAAAGAAGACAAGGAAGCAGAAAAAGAGAAGAAGGAAGAAGACTAGTCTAGGCTAGATTTCCTTTTATGTTAAAAATCCTTGTAACTTTTTTTTTTGTACTTTTCATCTTTCAAAACTTGTAAAATGTAATCAATTCAATATCTATAAAATTGCAAGTTTGACTCCAACATATTATTTCTATCTCAGAAATTTTTGAGGATCAAAACTTTAGTTTAGGTACAGGTACTTAGCTGAAGTTTTGTCATCATCAAAAAGGGGGAAATTGTTGGATGAAGATGAAGATGAAAGAAGTCAGAATTTAAGGGAAGGTTTTGATGATTTCCAAAACATCATAATCAGCTAAGTATGGAAAGCTTAGTTCCCTTAGAAAGATCTTTGAACAAGCAAAGAAGACATCAGAAGAGTTCAAAGTTCAAAGCTCAGAAGACTAGTGATCTCTTGCTGAAACAGCGAACAGAAGGGTAGATCATCAGCCGAGTCAAATCAGATTAGTTCAGTATTTGATCAGCAGAGTATCTATCAGCAGAGTCGTTTTGATCAGCAGAGTGGAAGAGATCAAGAGATTAGTCCAACGGTAATAAATGCACTTGGTGTAATAAATGCTGGAAGAGAAGGGTAGTAATGGCAAATGATTGAAGATATCCTCGGATCAGCAGAGTGCATTAATGCAGCATTAAATGCAATGGACAGAAAAGTACTGTACACTGTACGGTTTGCTGCAGAGAGCCGTTTCAAAAGAGCTGAAGAATGGATTTGATTTGTGACTTGCCTTCAACGGTCATATTTTCATCTCCATGTATAAATAGAGCTGAATTTCAATCGAGCAATAACACAACAACAATCAGAGATCGAAATTTTGAAGCAGAATTTCTCTAAGTCTCAAAAGCTCGAACAGCTCACTCGTCTGGTGGAAGTCATCTGTTGACAGAAACCCAGTTGAAGAAATCAGAAAAACATTATCTGAGTGATTTTGTAATAGCTGAGTGTTGTGCGAAGTGAGAATCCATCTTTGTGAGTGATTCTACTTTAGAGGATAGGTCTTCTTTGTGAATTCCTATTGTGAGCTTATAGCCTTCTCATTAGTTGTTTAGGTGTAAGTGGAGAAATATTGTAATCTAAGTGATTATAGTATAACCCAGAATCTGTGTGATCTGGAAGAGTGGACTAAAGGATTTTCATCCATATAACCACTATAAAAACTCTTTGTGTTATCTTGCATTTAAAGTTTTCTTGCATATTTTTAAAGTTTGCATTTTAAACACTTTGAATCAATCAAAAAGATTTTATAAGGAGTTTTAAACTGGGGATAAAATCTTTTTAGAACTTAGTTTACTTGTGAAAAACACTTTCAAACAATCCGCTGCAAGTATACTCTTGGAAAACTGTTTGCTGAAAAACAGCTAAGTCACTGTAAGAAGAGTGGTCAGTTGTCTGTTCAAGATTTGTTCACGATCAGACTAGTCTGCTTACTGTTCTTCATCAGCTTAGTCTGCTGACAGAAGACTGAAAAGTTTTTAAGTTCAAAAATTTTCAGAGGTCTATTCACCCCCCCCCCCCTCTAGACCTCATCTGACCACTTGGGACCAACAACAAATATTTGCATCCGTAGGGCACCCGCAGGCCAACGGACAGACAGAAGCCGTGAATAGAGAGATCGTTCGATCTCTAGAAAAGCGATTATCCGACGCAAAAGGAAAATGGCTTGATGAACTTCCGGGAGTTTTATGGGCTTATAGAACCACAACAAAAGCAGCTACAGGGGAAACTCCTTTCAGCTTGGTTTATGGATCTGAAGCAGTTATTCCAGTAGAGAATTTGATATCTTCTCCCAGAGTTGAATTCTATGATTCCGAAGAGAATAAATCGTTAAGAGAGATAGAAGTTGATCATGCGGACAGCAAGAGGGATCGTGCTAAATTGAAAATTCAGGCCATGAAGTCCAACATAGAAAAAGCATACAACCAAAAGGTTAGAATCCGTACCTTTAAGGTCGGAGATCTAGTGCTGAAAAAAGTAGAGGTCTCAAAACATGTCGGAAAGCTTCAGGCCAATTGGGATGGTCCTTATGTAGTGGTCGAAGAAGGGAAGAAAGGTTCTTACAAGATTGCTCATCTAAATGGAGAAGTTTTGCCTCGATCCTAGAATAAATTTGAGAAGATACTATGGAAGATGAAGATTATTTAGCAGTTTCTGGCCTATCTATTAGTTTATTGTCTCGATTGTGTCCCTTATTTCTCATGTTCTTGAAGCTTATCTAATCAATGAAAGTCTTATTCGCAGAAATATTATCTGTTCGTTATATTCGAAAAGTTATTATGGCCAACCTCAAAGAATATTAATCAGATATCAAATAAGGGTGAAAGCTATTGCTATGCCCCTTGGATCGACAAAATGGGTGACGACCCTGATGGAATAGTGCCCAGCAAGCCAATGTTAATTAGCTTGTTGAAGTACTATTTTCTTATGGTTTATAATTAATACGCCGTTCATTCATAGTATGTGAAACTGAACAATGGCCAACTTCATCTCTCGCGAACCTATCTAAGCGATTGGATGAAATCCTAAGGTCACAATAGACTATGGGACGATTCACTTCAGTACTGAGTGCAATCATGAAACAGTCTCAAAGGTCGTGATCTTAAAACCGTTCCAAGTCATAGATTCCAAACGAGACGGGGTATCGTAGGAATCGTCAAGACTTGTACAAGTATGCATGATTCACATGGAGTGAATTTGTAGAGTTTCATGAGCAAGGAATTTGAGTCCAGTGCATATGAGTAGGTGGTTCAATGGAGGATTGAACGCATCGAACGACCCGAACAGAGAAACCCATTGTGGAAGCGCATGACGCATATCGGTGATGGGATGTTTCTCAAGGCTTATAATAGTGTACGATTTAGTCCTTAGACTTGAGGTACTAGGGCGAATTCGGTACATGGATGTGCGTACTTAGATTTAGGTGCTGGTCACGTAGCCTGGCCGCAAAGTGCCTAAGTTGGGTGCGTACAAAAGTGTACGCGAGTGGTTAGTACTAAGAGAGGATCTAACACCTCATCCTGATAAGATGAGAGCATTTCCTGTACGTTCTTCGATAATATGTTCCTAGAAACCCATGGCCATGGTTGGTGACGAATTTGGAAGGTATTTCCAAATTAGGCAGTCACACCGGAATTATTATCCAGAATTAGAAAGTACAGAATCGAGATAATTAGAGGTGCCGATCAATTCACACACCCTAGGTCTCGATCGGGAAATCAGTTGTAGAAGGACCGTATGTACATGGCAATTATAAGAGGTGAGGTTCACAATAAATCAATTCACCTTTAATTGGGCTTCATGGGCTTGTGGCTAGACATCGACCATGAAGTGTGGGTACTCCGGAATTAATAGAGGATTTAATTCTAGGAGTGGTCAATTAAAAGTAGTTTAAATGATCGGAGCATTTAATTGCTCGTTAATTAAATCACGAAAGTCGTGGGCCTGCTGCCAGTTGATGGTGAACCCAGAAGGTCACACACAATACAATTGGACGGTGACTGTCTAAAAGGAAAGCAAGTGATTTAAAGTTGTTAAATCAAGATGATTGAATTATGGTATTAATTCAATTGGAGATTATTAATTAGATGACTAATTGATTAATTGATAATTAATTGATTAGAGTTATCTGATTAATTATGGAATTAATTAAAGTAGTTAATTAATTGGAAGAATAAATAATTAACCAATTTGAGTATTGGATAATTATGGGTTGATTTTGGAATTATCTAAAATTAGGGGGCATGGGCGATTTCTAGTAGTTGAAAGGAAAAGGAGTTTTTGTTTCTTGAAAAGCAAGTTTGAAGAGATTTATCAAATCTCACATTCCTAAGTTGATAAGGAATGAAGATTTGATAAACAAGGAAATGAGATCTTTTTTGAGAAGGACTCTTCTCCTATAAATACTCCTTCTCTTCTCTTCATTAAAGAACACAAGTTTTTGCACAAAGTTTTAAAAACCCTAAAAGCTTTTGAGAGAAAAAGTTGCTGAAAATTTAGACAGGAAAAATCGAGTGAGATAGATTTTTCGATCAAGAAATTTTAATTACAAAACCGCCCCATAGTTTCCGCCCCTAAACCCTAGTCGCCCAATTAGACTTGGCCGAACCCAAATCGGACCAGATCTGAACATGGCCGAACCCTGCTCGACCACACAAGCTCTGTGAGTCGATTCTTCCATTGTTATCTCCCGTTCCTTTGCTGACAAACCTGCGAGATCCAGTTCGTAGCCTAAGACTTGTAGGTGTCACTACAATCCGATTGGTGTGGACTAGCTTTGGAGGTGAGACATATGGATCACTCTATCTGTGGATCGAACCAAACACTTGGAGGACACGACAACCACAACTTGGTGGTCAGGTAATTTGCGATTAACCCCCTGTGTTTTTATTGATGTTTGATTCATCCTTATTCGTATAATAACTATGGAGAAAGAATTCATGGGACTATTAGGGACTCGAAAAATTTTAAAATTCCGCACTACGTTGTATTGACAATCGAGCCCTAGCCTAGATATCCCAACAGTGGTATCAGAGCCAGGTCCATACGTTTTTATACGAAAAGGCCTGAACATAATGTGTTTTCACTATATATGCTTGATTGTATGTATGAGAACGCATGTTAACTATGTTCTAGTGATTGATTCTTGCTTGTTATGACTGGATCTATGATTGGGTAAAACTGCTTTTTTAGATCTGTGGCGAATTTATAGTTTTTCGAAAAATCAGGGCTTTTGTGCAATTATCGCAAAACATGAATAATTAGGGCTGAAAATTTAATTTTCTGTTTCTGGAAATTTTTGAAAAATCTGGGTGTTTTCTGAAAATCTGATCGCACGCAATTTTGGACCATTTTGCAATTTTCAAAAATTCGAGGACTGTTTTGTAATTTCCGAAACTTCAGGGGTCTGTTTGCAAATTCGAAAATTTTCTGGATTTCAAAATTTTAATTTTCTGCTCATTCTGTCCGAAAACTGTTTTGGGGGTATTTTGTAACTTTTCAAAAGTTTTGGGGTCAAAAGTGCAATTTTCGAAAGTATAGGGGCCGAACTGCTATTTTCAAAAGTTGAAAAATCAGAATCTGAAATTAAGGCAGAAAAGTTGTTTTGTTTATCCGAGAATTTATTTTGTCATAATTAGTAGTGACTAAAAAGCAAGAATCATAGGAAGTTAGTTTTAAAAGGTGTTTTAAAATTAAGATAGAAGAAAGTAAAAGATGTTTACATGTTCTTTGCTCTACGTGAACTGTTTACGTGGTTTTCGATCGCGACGAGCCTTGCCCTTAGGTTAGATGTGATTGGTTTAATTTAATGCATGGTTTTTATTGGGCCTGCGAGCCTGTTATTATTTTTGGGCCACTTTGAGCCTTTGTAATAGAATAGGGCTTTACTGCTTTCCTAGTTTAGGATGGAGGCCCATTTACAAGCAAGGTGGGAGCCCAAGAAGAATTGAAGGCCATGTATGCGTGGTACATTGTGTAATAGCATAGGCCCATTTACAAACCCTTTAGATTGACCAATTGGGCCAACATCATTGGCTCGATGATGGCCCGCATAGGAGGCTCCCGATCGAAAACATATTGTGGTAGTATGCATGCTAGGCTTGTATGGCTTTTATTTATTAGTCGATTTATGATTGCTTGTGTGTTTGCGCGCTAGAATCTAGATCGTAAATAAAAGATAAAGCATAATTGAAGCGGTGAGATCTCGAGGAAAGTTTCTTCAAACTTTCAAAACGAAAATTCCCCTCTCGAATAAATATTAAGTCATATTGGGTTAAATTATAAAATGAGGTTTTATAAAATCCAAGCCTTCCATTAATAGGGACTAGTGTATGTTGTTTACTTATCGATAGAGGTGATCCAGAGTCTGGCACCCGAGTCGAAGAAAGGGGCAATGCACGAAATTCCTTGATTCTAGTTTTCTTAAAACTTGACAAGGGTAGGGACTGGTCGGGACGTGAAAATCGACCGATAACTAGTTACGGAGAATTCATGACCGGGCCCGTTGCTTATCACGATTAATGGGTTAGACTTAACGCGTAGTAACATTTATGATGTAGCAGTGCTAGATAAATGCGAAAAACGAGGCAAAATAACTCGAAGGTTGTGTAGTAGACACAATTGGTAATATGTATACCTACCTAGGGAATTAATTGTATGGCCACGAGTCGTGGGTGCAACTAATTGCTGCTGGGACGTCAAGACCTACTAGGAAATAGATTTTTCCCGAAACTAAAAGGGGTTATTGTTTCGATAAAATAGTGGGAGAACTTTTTCGATAAAAAGTCCAAATTTCGTTAATTATAAGTATTAATATTAAACCTGTCTGCTTATAGGTGTCTGTTTTTAAATGTTAGCCATTTACCATCCACTATCCAATCCTCGATGCGTTTAAGAACCGAACCAACTTTGAAAAAGGTGATGTGCAATTTCCTCTACGAAACCGACATGGCTAAGTTTGACAATGTTAGGGAATATTGTTCTTACTTAAGCAAGACATTCGAGCTGATCAAAGGGTTTGGAGCCCAATTGACTCTCGAAGATGAGATAACGATAACCCTTCAAGGATTATCTGAGACCTTCACTCATTTTATGCAACATTGCGTTATTCCGCCTGATGGAATACAGACAAAGCAATTGCATGAGTTGTTAGACAAATATGAAGAAGCTCATCAACGTGGTTTTGGTCTGTATGATTGGAATTGCCCTCTGTGTAAGTACGAAGAGAAAATAAGGAAGCTTGTTGAAAAGGATTTCCTGGAAAGACTTGACTACGGTATGACTTTTTAAGTTATACACTTGTTGAATCTTTTTTATGTAAGACATCTGATTAAAACTTTCATTTCTGTAAAAGCATTTACAGGCGATGATAGTCTTCCCGCTCAACCTAAAAGGAGGAAAATCCTTGAAAGGGAGATGCAAGTAGTGCAGAGCGAGATGAGGAAACTGGAATTCCGGGACTGGGTCAAGGAAGAATTGTACCTAGACATTCCTTTTTAGCAAAAGAAGTTTTTCTTAGTTTTTTCGTATTAGCATGAGTTTTAAGTTTTAGTTTACTTTGAGTATTATTTCACATTTTGTACGAGACGTTATTGCTTTACCATTGAGAAATGGAATTCATTTAAATTAGAGCAATTTAACTTTGTACAAATGTCGATGTTTTGAAACATTGAAATAAACAATGATAAACAAATCAAAAACTTTGAAAAACTATGTGCTAAATCGAAAACAAGCAAAACAAACGAGATAATCGTTTACGCTTGAAATGTTCATTTTGGACATTCTTCCTAAAGAGAGATGCGAAAGGGAAGTTTTATTTACTGTTCCTGAGATAATGAACTTGAGTAAAATCGGAACTTTCAAACCTTGAAGGAATGATAACCGAAGAGAAGGATTGCTAAGGCATTCCAAAAACATTTCAATCGACATGAACTAAAAGCACTAGTTCAAAAGAAATCTACTTCATATATACTTACGATTTCAATCGTTAAAGTATATGTGTGCTTGGTTGAAGTACAATTCTGAAACTATTGAAGTAATTCAATAGACGTTTTGGAAATGAAGTAAATAGATGCATTATGTCGAAAGCAATTTGATTTAATCAAACCTGCTGAAACATAAGCAACTTAACACCTCGATTATCTAAGACGAGAATAGAATTCTCATGAAGCAAATCAAAGAAGAAATCGAACTTTGTTTGATTCACGACTCTGATCTTGCTCAGTTTCCTTTATTCAAATTAGGGGATACCTTCCCTTGACTCTTCAAAGATACTTGGTATAGTATATTTCGAAGTAAGTCCTTACATCGCCATGTCTTTTAAGACATAGCAGAACACCCTTATATGAGAAATTAGATGGTAGATCTAGTTCATATAAAGTTTATGGGGTATTCAACAAAACCCATTGAATACCTGTTCCACGACAATGAGAAACGAAAAGAATCTCGTAAGTAGCTTGTTCCTCTGTTGACAAGACCTTGTCAAAGGAAATAAGGAACGTCGTAGAACTTGATGAAGTCCAAGGATTGGACCCGTCCCCATGAACAGTGGGAGTAAACACTGAAAACTGCTGAATCAATCTATGCACAAAGAAATCGTAATCTGATCAAATTCGTAAGGAACTCAAAATTAAATTTTACGAAATTGAGAAATTGGATTCTAATCAAAGATTACAAAGAGATTATGTTAAACGTGATCTAAGGGATATGGCACATAGCCATAAGATTCGAAGTTGAAAACTTTGACTCACTTAAATGGCAATAGGTCATTATTCAAAAGTCCTTTTAGGATTGATGAAAATGCCTTATATCCATTAGCTACGTCAAAAATTCATTTCGAAACTATTAGCCATAGAAAGGTGGTTTTGACTACCGAAGGCATGACTATTGGATATGAATCCTGCATCTCACAAGATGAGAAGATCTCTATTCAAATCCAAGGGTCAATCTATGATTTTTTCCCAAATTTGGAACATGCAACTTGATAGTTGATCAAGAATGTTGAATTTGTCAAAAGGCATATGGATTCCAATTGTGCAAAAGAATCAGTGGGAGTGTAGTTGAGTTCAAAACGCAACAAGATGATGAACAGTACATCAAGTAAGATATAAGAATATCAGAAAAGCACAGACGAAAGCGTGTTCTTCACGCAATTCTCCATGATAAGATTTGGAATTACATCTCGCGTACTGGCAATGCGTATCTATGGTAGATAGAAGGAAGAAGATGTAGTGATTTACCAAATCAAAGTACAAAGACTATATTGATTGAATTCAATATGGAAGAATCCAAGTAAGGATTAGTTCCAAAGAGACAAAATCTCTCTCACTTATTTAATGAGCCCTAAATTAATAAGTAAAGAAGTAACTGTCTCAAGAAGCCTTATGCTTGGCATTTGGATTGCATGTAGCATGCAAAGTCTTGTACTAGACCTGACTCGTCGAAATGCTCTGAACGAGCTACTGATAGTCAAACACCAGTAAAGGACACTGGTCTACCATAAAAGCAAATCCTCGAAGATAATTAAAGGATGCGACGCTGGTCTATGGTAGTAGTGGAGAATTGAAACTCGAAGGATTTTTTGAAATTCGAGATTTCCAGTCTGAAGTGGATAATTTATTCTGTTTTGATAGAGCAAGGTAAATTGGAAGGAATTCCAATAATATACCATTGCCGATTCAAACAAGAATAAAAGGGCACCATTATGATGCTGCACAAAAGAAAGTGTTTAGATGAGAAATTTTCATCCAACGACTGGATGAAATACCTAGCATGACAAAAGCCTATCATAATCTTAACCGATTTAGATAAGGCGATTGCTCAATGAAAGGAAATCGAGATCTCACCTATAATCTGAACACAATACCGTATGATTGAACTAGTCATGGGTAGTTGAGACGAGTAGAAGTATTACTTCATCTCGACAAAGACAAACTTAGCAGATCCACTAATTAAGCTCTCTCACAAATGGTTCGAGGGACATCTTGGTATAGATGGGTCTTAGAAATGTTGTGATTGGCTTTAGGGCAAGTGGGAGATTGATGGAATAGTGCCCAGCAAGCCAATGTTAATTAGCTTGTTGAAGTACTATTTTCTTATGGTTTATAATTAATACGCCGTTCATTCATAGTATGTGAAACTGAACAATGGCCAACTTCATCTCTCGCGAACCTATCTAAGCGATTGGATGAAATCCTAAGGTCACAATAGACTATGGGACGATTCACTTCAGTACTGAGTGCAATCATGAAACAGTCTCAAAGGTCGTGATCTTAAAACCGTTCCAAGTCATAGATTCCAAACGAGACGGGGTATCGTAGGAATCGTCAAGACTTGTACAAGTATGCATGATTCACATGGAGTGAATTTGTAGAGTTTCATGAGCAAGGAATTTGAGTCCAGTGCATATGAGTAGGTGGTTCAATGGAGGATTGAACGCATCGAACGACCCGAACAGAGAAACCCATTGTGGAAGCGCATGACGCATATCGGTGATGGGATGTTTCTCAAGGCTTATAATATTGTACGATTTAGTCCTTAGACTTGAGGTACTAGGGCGAATTCGGTACATGGATGTGCGTACTTAGATTTAGGTGCTGGTCACGTAGCCTGGCCGCAAAGTGCCTAAGTTGGGTGCGTACAAAAGTGTACGCGAGTGGTTAGTACTAAGAGAGGATCTAACACCTCATCCTGATAAGATGAGAGCATTTCCTGTACGTTCTTCGATAATATGTTCCTAGAAACCCATGGCCATGGTTGGTGACGAATTTGGAAGGTATTTCCAAATTAGGCAGTCACACCGGAATTATTATCCAGAATTAGAAAGTACAGAATCGAGATAATTAGAGGTGCCGATCAATTCACACACCCTAGGTCTCGATCGGGAAATCAGTTGTAGAAGGACCGTATGTACATGGCAATTATAAGAGGTGAGGTTCACAATAAATCAATTCACCTTTAATTGGGCTTCATGGGCTTGTGGCTAGACATCGACCATGAAGTGTGGGTACTCCGGAATTAATAGAGGATTTAATTCTAGGAGTGGTCAATTAAAAGTAGTTTAAATGATCGGAGCATTTAATTGCTCGTTAATTAAATCACGAAAGTTGTGGGCCTGCTGCCAGTTGATGGTGAACCCAGAGGGTCACACACAATACAATTGGACGGTGACTGTCTAAAAGGAAAGCAAGTGATTTAAAGTTATTAAATCAAGATGATTGAATTATGGTATTAATTCAATTGGAGATTATTAATTAGATGACTAATTGATTAATTGATAATTAATTGATTAGAGTTATCTGATTAATTATGGAATTAATTAAAGTAGTTAATTAATTGGAAGAATAAATAATTAACCAATTTGAGTATTGGATAATTATGGGTTGATTTTGGAATTATCTAAAATTAGGGGGCATGGGCGATTTCTAGTAGTTGAAAGGAAAAGGAGTTTTTGTTTCTTGAAAAGCAAGTTTGAATAGATTTATCAAATCTCACATTCCTAAGTTGATAAGGAATGAAGATTTGATAAACAAGGAAAGGAGATCTTTTTGGAGAAGGACTCTTCTCCTATAAATACTCCTTCTCTTCTCTTCATTAAAGAACACAAGTTTTTGCACAAAGTTTTAAAAACCCTAAAAGCTTTTGAGAGAAAAAGTTGCTGAAAATTTAGAGAGGAAAAATCGAGTGAGATAGATTTTTCGATCAAGAAATTTTAATTACAAAACCGCCCCATAGTTTCCGCCCCTAAACCCTAGTCGCCCAATTATACTTGGCCGAACCCAAATCGGACCAGATCTGAACATGGCCGAACCCTGCTCGACCACACAAGCTCTGTGAGTCGATTCTTCCATTGTTATCTCCCGTTCCTTTGCTGACAAACCTGCGAGATCCAGTTCGTTGCCTAAGACTTGTAGGTGTCACTACAATCCGATTGGTGTGGACTAGCTTTGGAGGTGAGACATATGGATCACTCTATCTGTGGATCGAACCAAACACTTGGAGGACACGACAACCACAACTTGGTGGTCAGGTAATTTGCGATTAATCCCCTGTGTTTTTATTGATGTTTGATTCATCCTTATTCGTATAATAACTATGGAGAAAGAATTCATGGGACTATTAGGGACTCGAAAAATTTTAAAATTCCGCACTACGTTGTATTGACAATCGAGCCCTAGCCTAGATATCCCAACACCCTAGAAAAATGACTAAGGGTGAAAGCCGTTGCTATGCCCCTTAGATCGAAATAAATGAAAGGGTGAAAGCTGTTGCTAAGATCCTCAGGTGAAAGCTGTTGCTATGACCGATCAAAACGACTAAGGGTGAAAGCCGTTGCTATGCCCCTTAGATCGAAATAAATTAAAGGGTGAAAGTTGTTGCTAAGACCCTCAGGTGAAAGCTGTTGCTATGACCGATCAAAACGACTAAGGGTGAAAGCCGTTGCTATGCCCCTTAGATCGAAATAAATTAAAGGGTGAAAGATGTTGCTAAGACCCTCAGGTGAAAGTTGTTGCTATGACCGATCAAAACGACTAAGGGTGAAAGCCGTTGCTATGCCCCTTAGATCGAAATAAATTAAAGGGTAAAAGTTGTTGCTAAGACCCTCAGGTGAAAGCTGTTGCTATGACCGATCAAAACGACTAAGGGTGAAAGCCGTTGTTATGCCCCTTAGATCGAAATAAATTAAAGGGTGAAAGCTGTTGCTAAGACCCTCAGGTGAAAGCTGTTGCTATGACCGATCAAAACAACTAAGGGTGAAAGCTATTGCTATGCCCCTTAGATCAAAATAAAATGAAGGGTGAAAGCTGTTGCTAGGACCCCAAGTTCGAATTATTGGATATCCAAAATCCCGACAATATCCTGTTCCGAACTACGATGATCGAGGTCTGCCAGGGATGCTAGTTTTCGTTAAATTAGTATTAATCTTCGATCACTCCATCAATGAATGAGATCGACAGAAAACATCAATAATTGTTTATATTTGACTACAAAGAATGGAGGTTCAAATATTTTATTCAAGGACAATTAAATAATTGGTGTTCAATTATTAAGATCTGCAAAGAATAACGTTTGTCGCTCGAGGCGAAGGAATTGATGATCGGTTGCTATGTACATAAGCAAGTTTATAGATTAACAAGCAAATATAAGAAAGGAGAATAAATGTTTCATTCATACGTTTTCAAATAGTTACAAGAGAATTCTCGGTTACAATAAGGAAAGCCAAGCTAAAATTTAAAAGGGTACATTCAGTACTATCCTACTACCAATGACGAGGTCTACGCTAGGGATCTTCGTTCGATCGGCGGGGCTGAGCAGAGTTGGTTCTACATCTACCCTTCATCCAAGAGTGCAGGGGTTGGATTGGGAGCACTTTTTCCAGCATTCTTGCTACCACTCCCCTGCTGGTTAGTTTGTACATTCACCCAGGTCGAAGCAGCAGGAAGCAATCCCTAGAGAAATTATTCCACGCAATCTCGAAGGCAACATTCTTCAAGAAACATCTTGAAGAAGTTGAGATCGAGTGCAGGAAAACTTCTCCAGCAGTTGACCCACTATCCCGACTGGGTGGACGACGGGATACAGGAATTCGAGCCTGCCCCAAGGATTTGGAATCAGGGAGAGCAGGTCGTCTACCGGTATCCTAGTCGCAATCTTTTTCATCTACCGATATCCTAGTCAAAGTTAAATCTTATTTGGAAACAAGAAAATCAAAGAAAAGAGTTCGAATACGGATCTCGAACATAATTATTGAGGATCGAATTCGAATATGGGATGTCATTACTAGATACAAACAATCGTTCATTAAAGAAGAAGGTCACTCGAGCGCAAGCTTCGAATGAATTTTTAAAGAAAAGTAAAAGTGCAATGGTTAAAAACAAGAACCATTCTAGAGTATTTATAGGAGAAGGAAATATACGTTGACGGCTCAGATTTACCATAGGGAACGGACGCGATATGAGCGATAAATGCGCCGACCGTTCCGCTTCCCGAGAAATAAGGGACTGATTGGTTAGAACATATTATTTCAAACTCAAAATAGGGGAGCTATGCTATCAAGGAATTATTGATCGGGGATAAAATATCCATACGATGACGGTAATACAATAGCATTCTAACTGCAAGGATCGAACTTTGAAAATAGCAAATATTTAACGGAGAAGCCAAGCATCACAGAAGGGCATAACTATTATAAAAAGGGCAAGAGGCCCAATATATCATCCAAATTCGAAAATAAAAAGCAGAAACAGAAAAGATTATTCAGAATACAGCACAACCAAGGAAAATAAAAGTTACACAAAGTTATGATCATGAAGAGCCTTTCGAAGCTCAGCACTACGGGCTGCATAACCATAAGCATAAGCTTCTTTTTCGCGGAGGTCGGAGTCCTTCTTCTCCTGCTCATAAAGCCCCTTGAGCATTTCAAGCTCCTTGCTCAATTGTTGAAAGAGCTCTTCTCCCTGTACCTTATCAGCCTTCTCTCTCTCTAAAGCCAATTTTTCCTCAAGAACACGACCCAACTCGCCGTTCTTCTTCTCCAGCTCGAGGCTGATAACAGCACACTGACTCAACTCCCGCTCAGCCAACACCTTCAATTCAAGAAAGTCTTGCCTAGCCTATATTTAAAAAAAAAAAAAAAGTCAGTTCTCTTAAAACAAAAAAAAAAAAAAAAAAAAAGAGAAAAGAGAGAGAGTAGAAAGGAGAAAGGAGAACCTGAGATAGAAAATTCGATCCAGACTGAAACAGCTCCGAGGGACTTTTTCCTTTAGACGCCTCGGCTTCAGGAGTAGGAGGATCGGCCTGCCGCGGAGTCTCAACAAAATTCTCAAGCTCCACTTCTCGAGCAGACTCATCTTTCGACTCTCGAGGTGGGGACCCAGAAGTATAAGGGTCAGAAGAATTTTCAGTCTTCAAGGGCTCAGTCTCATTCTTCGGAGGTTCAGTTTCAAGCTTTGAAGGCTCGACAGATGCTCCAGAAACTAAAGAGCCATCTCCAGTGGGGGCCAGTTTAGGTTTCTTACCCAAACCTCCCGTCGGGGAACCTTCATTCCCAGCAACAAGGTCCTGCAGGGTCTCGTTCGGGGTGATTATGTCAGAATAAGGCCTTTTATAGGAAGAAAGGGATGATGCTTTTTGCCTGGCTACTGCCCCGATGTGAAGTGTCAAGATTTTTCGGTGAAGAGGCCTTGAGCTCCTCATCAAGTTCCTCATCCAAAATTGATTGGTTAAGAACAACTTTGGGAAGTTTTGCTGAAGCCTGTTTTTCCTTTTTAGTCTCCCCACCCTTGGAAGTTTTGGGGGAAGTTGCAGTTGTTTTTGGGGAAGCCTTGGAAAGTTTGTTCTCTTTGGTCGATTTTTTATCTTTAGAGGGACCTTTGCTCTTGGTGCCACCCAATAACAATTTGGGATTGATGGGCTTACCCAATATCTGATCCATAGCAAGCAAAAAAGTAAAGTTAAAAGTTCGAAAATAGATACTAAGAGTAAAGCTCCGATCTTAGTGATTAAGAATGATAGATGAATGATTTGAAACAGCCCAGATATTTATAGAAGCGACATCTTATTTCTGCAATAATTGAACCGTCGCGACTATTAAGAGGCTCAAAAAAGGGAACGGTAAAGATTCGATCGCAAACAACAAAATTCATTCAAAATATTAGTTTCTACAAAATGAGAAGGATATACAGGTTATAAAAAGAAATCGCTGGAAGAGGACCCTATTACAGAAATGTTACCCCTATTACATAACTATTATAAACAATCGACCCCTAATTTTCGAACTATGAATTGGTTCTTTTCAAAGAAGCGGATCCATTGCCTAAATCAACGCCAAAGGCCGTACTCAACTACAAGAGTGATCGTTTGGCTCACCATCTAACTCGCCTCCTAAGGAAGATTCTGGATTATCATCGGACAGCTCAAGCTCATCAGGGTTCGGCATCGGGAAGCCAAACTCCTCGATAAAGGGGGCAAAATGGTGGTCCTGCCAATTCGTATTTGCCTTTGGCAAAGAAGAAGCTTTATAATCCTTCCCTTTTGCATTCTTATAAGGGTTCATGTATTGAAGATATTCATACATTTTATTCGGAATCCTCTTGGCCGAAACTAGCTGTTGAACCCCTTTGTAGAAAATCGCTTGAAGAATCCCACCCATCCTTTTCTGAATTAAGGGATCCAGCACAGGGGACTTCAAGAATTCTCGGATAGCTGGAATTATGGCTTCTTCCCGGCCTTGGGCATATGCTCGCTCGGAATCGTGCTTCGCTTGCTCAAGTTCGATTTTCACCTTCTTGAGCTCTTCCTCGAGGGCACTTTTCTATTTAACAGTGGATAACAAGTCCTCTTCCACGGATAAGGTATGTTTCTTATTGGAAATCTCCAACTCCTCCTTCACCTTCGACGGTTCTAGACGACTAGCAGATAATTTGCTTATGACGTCATCTAGTTGAGCTCGAAGAGTTCTATTCTCAGACGAAACCTGCGCAAGCGCGTTGTGAGCTTCTTGCGACTCTTGTTCCAACAATGACAAACGATATGTCTGGAGCGCAAAGTAATCCCCGGCCTGCGAAGAAAGAATGATATCAGCATAATAGTCAAGGAATCGTAAGAGATTCTGACCTGAACAATTATTACCTCCTGGTATGTTCGAGAAAAGTTGCTCAGAACTTCAAAGTCGCTTTTAACGGTGTGATCAAGTAGATCCTGTTTGAAACGTCCTGCCATAAAAATCCGGGTGGCTTTGTCGAACTCGTTTTCACCATCTTGTCCAAGGTCGGATAAGACGGTTCCTTCTTCTGGATAACCAGCAGCTCTACATCCGCGAAAATGATCCTTCATAAAATCAGCTACATCCGGCTCCGATCTGCCTGGTCGACATGGGACCAAGTCTGAACTCTTGCCGAATGGTTTTTCTCTTCTCGAAGGCCCAGGATGTTTGGCGTATCGCATCCAATCCATGCGTCTCTCGTGTTCTTGTTTGCCCAAAATGCGGGTCCAGGAATATTGACTATAACCAGCGGAGGACGGGTTAGAAGTATCGATTGAGAACACATTGCGCAGAGGACCAGCTACTGCGGGATTTAACGAACTCGAGCTGCCAACCCCTCTCAAAGCTGGGTATACTTAAGGGATATCGGTCGGGTGAATAACCAAATCAACTGCTCTCGTTCCTTGTTCTGTTTTTCTCTTCTTCGATGAATGAAGGAATTGGCTATGCATGCCCCTGGGGCGAGCAGTCCCAGCTGACGTAACAGCGGACAGTCGAAATTCATCAACAAGTTGACCTGTAAGTAAAAAGATGATATCCTCAGAATATTGAGTGAGCATGTGTAATCTAGAACATAGTTAAACAAAAAGTTAAATAGCATACTTAAAGGAAGCAATGCACGGGACGAAACGGCTGATTCGGGCATGCGTCTGAAGGATTGAGTAGACCCACCAGATGGTTGAATGGACAAAGTAAGGGAGAATTCGATCGGTGGGGCTGGATAATTACATTTACTTAGACCAGCCAATCTCAAAATCCTTTCCTGTACGAGGAGCATAGTCTGAAAAGGTTCGGATCGAAGTTGGTTCAGAAACTCGTTAGAAAACTGAGGATTGACCTTTTCCTTTATCTTGCGACGACCGTACACCCAAGGCCCTTCACCATCCCATTGATATGGTCTAGTCTTTGAACTACCTGCGGAACGAACATCGGGACCTTTAACGAAGAAGAATCTTCTTTTCCAACTTTTGGTTTTATCCACGGCCACGGTCGAAAGGATAGGCCGGTTCGACCCCTGTGAGAAAGAGACGAACCCCACATTGGAACCTCTGGACATACTCATCTGAAATACCTGCAAAAAATTTCGAAAAGAAGCCTCCTCTCCTTTGGCCTCCATGAGGACGCTGAACGCCACAATATAGGCTATATAGTTCGGAAGGATTTGGGCGGGGGTGATAGAGAGAAAGGATAGGATATTCCTTAATAAAGGAATAAACGAAATGCGCAACCCATGCGAGAATTGTTTCTCGTAAAAAGCTTGGCACCCAGCCGGAGGAGCGGTTGCGCGATGGCAATAAGAGGGAATGACGATCGAAAACCCTTCTGGAAGAAATTTTTCGAACACTTTCTCCAAATAAGCACGATCCTCCTGAACAAAACTGCAAGAAGTTTGTTCTGCGCCAACCTCAGTCCGGTTGTGACCAGCTGGTCCGGAAAGAGCTTCAGATCTATATATCCTGACAAAAACATTATCACCGATATTGCGTTTCTCTACCTCATTCTCTTCGAGATCTTCAATCTGATTAGTATCTTTGCGCTCGAGATGGAATTCCCCCTCTTCAAACTCATTGATAAGCCTAAAGTCAGAATCAGAATCGGGATCCTCTCTGACTATGCCCTTGCCCCTTGAATTTCTCGAACTGGACATTATAAACAGATATAGTTGAATGAAAAGGACAGCTTAAGCGATCTTGACGCTCTGATCTCAAGTAGAAATGATTCTGGAAGTAACTTTCAGCATATAACGTATATATAAAAGGTAAAAAAGGTGAATTGCAAACCGGTCCCCGAGTGATCACGACGGTTGAGCTCCGTCAAAGTAAAATCAAAACTACCTTCCAGATATTTACATCTTAGGCCCCTATACCTACTGTAATTGTGAGTATCACGGTGAACGATGCGAAAAGACATCATGGATGAAGATTCATTTCAAGGACAGGGCAAGAAACTTTTAACGTCAAAATTTACATCAAGGCAAGTTCATCATATGGTTTTCAAGATATGCACTCTTTTTCCCTAATTCGGTTTTTATCCCAATGGGTTTTTCCGGATAAGGTTTTTAACGAGGCATATCCGGAGAAACATCAGAATGATTTGCTCATCGCGACATTCGAAATATACTTCTTCGAGCTTAAGCTTCACTTTGCGCTCGAGAAGTGGTGGAGTATTGATGATCTTACGCGTTTTCGTTAATTCGATCAAGGGTGGATTGCGATGCGATAATAACAATATTAAATGGAAATTAAAGATCAATAGTAATTGTATTCGAATTAACTGAGTACAAATTACAAGTATTTAGGGTCCTACTCGAGCATTATTGGATGCCGTACATGCAAGAGGGCGAAATACATATAAGCGAATCTATTCTATTGTTCCCAAGTGAGTCCGAGCTGAAATCTCGAAGGAAGAGCACCTGGGAAGTTGTGTCTGGCATCATAAATGCATGGGGTATTTATAGCTGAGATCTGGGACCAGAAGAACCATCCATAGGTGCGTATTACTCGGCCCATAGGCCTAGGCCTGAGGTCGGCCCAACAGTAACTTTGGACTCGGTATTGCCATAGTGTAGTCAGCGCAGGATTCCCTTCCCTTGGACTCGAATTTACGCTCATGAGGTCGAGAATGGCGAAGTTCGACCTCACTAGGCCGTAGTAATGTCTGAATCCGATTTACCCCTCATCAATACTCCCCCACTTCTCGAGCGTAAAGAGAAGCTTAAGCTCGAAGAAGTATAAACCGGACGCTGGATGAACGAACCATTTTTGAATAAGTTTCAGATATGCCTCATTAAAAACCTGACTCGGAAAAACCCTATGGGATAAAAACCGAGCTAGGGAAAAAGAGTGCATAACTTGAAAATTATGTAATGGTGTCATCGTAATATAAACTTTTGTCATTTAGTGTTGGTATAAGATTTCCAGGGTAGTACCTTCTCGCTGCTACCTATAGTGTCGCTATAGTCGATCTTTAACAATACCTCTATATTCCTTTGGTTTTGATATGGTAGAAGGGTGGCAGAAAGCGGAATTGACCCCTTCCATAAATATTTCTTTCGCCAATTTGTCCTCAATTTTATGATTTTTAGAAAATATCGGGGTCATAAGTGTATTTATCGAAAATATGGCTTCAAGTTCAACCTTGAGGAGTTCAACCGTCGCGGTTACTCGGGGACCGGTTTGCAATTTCCCATTTTGTCCCTGTATATATGTCTTGATGGAGGGCCGCTGTTTATTAAAGACTCTGAGGAGAAAAACCCTAGATCGGAGCAAATAGATCGATAAGTAAGTTCTAACAATCCTTTTCGAGCACTCAATATATATTCATCATGTCCAATCCAGTAGATTTGAAGGGAAAATCCCCTGTAGTGGAAAATCGAGAAAATGATCAAGAGGGGAGGCAGGCTGTAGATGTTCGACTATCCGTGGGGGATAATCCGAAAGATTCGAGTCCCACTTCCGAATCTAATGGGGAGGGGAGAGAATCGTGTTCCGGGTCGGAAGATAATGGTGGAGACGATTCGAGCGAAGCCACGGTATCCGAGGAGGAAACTGCAGAGGATGGCGACCTTCCCTTAGGGAAAAATGAACATAAGAAGTATAGACTGGGCGGCAATGTCGTGGTTACGATCTTCAACTGGAAGGAGCCGTCGACCAGCGCTGGACTGAACATGACCGAGGAGAGGGCGGACGAGATCGTTTGTTCCTATGTGGAAGCAGATCTAGGAAAATTGCAGGCAGAGTTTGGTCAATATTTAGGTGCCAGATTCTCGATTGTTCTTCCTACTCCCGAGCAACGAGTTACCGACCCTCCCGCTGGATGTCAAGCCTTTTATACTAAGCACTTCCATTACGGCTTACGGATCCCTCTTCCTCCTTTGATAGAAGGTATTTTGGAAGCTTTCGAGTTAACTCCCTCCCAGATACTACCAAATTCGATTGGGCTAATTATAGCTTTTTGCGTGCTGATGAAAGCCAAAGGGAAAAAGGCTGTTTTTCAGAACTTCTGGCGAATATTCCAAATAAGTGCTTCCACGTCTTCGAACGCTGGTTATGTTTATTTTTCTCAGAGACCGAAAATTTCGATCTTATCAACCAACGTTAGCAGCAACTTAAAGGGCTGGAAAAATGAGTTCTTTTTTGTTCGTGGGCCAGATTCTCCATCCTCCGAGGATAATCTCGAGCCCACTTCGTATGTGTGGCCTGGTGCAAGATCGTGGATCTATGGTAAACGCCGTCTTAAAGGAAAAATGAATAATGATATATCGGATGGATTCCTGCAATCCCTTCGAGCTGACCCTCATCAGACAACTTTGATGACTCAGGAGGCAGTTTTGGGTTTGGCTGGGCTTAGTAGGTGCTCCTCTCCTGCCCCTCCAATCGAATACGGGAAGGCTCAGATCGATCTTGCTAATGCTCCCTCTACATTAGGTGCGTTGAATTATTTTGAGTTAATTCTTTTATGACCATAATTAACCGCGCTCCCTTTTTAGCTGGGATTGTTGACAAATTCCGGACATCAGTAGCCGGTCGGAACGTCGCTTCATTTTCGAAGGGTAATCAAGGTCGTCCTCGCCCTCAAACCTCGAAGGTATCCCGAAAGGCGATCGAGATTAACGCTGGCGTCGGTGCCATTGCAACCTCGACTGCTTTGGTAACTATTCCTCAAACTGCCGAAGTTGGGACATCTCGCCTTCAATCTGTTTTTCCACCTGGCTCTTCCAATCCCAATGAAGTGGGGTATAGTTATTACACTCTCATGGAGGAACGGGCAAGAGATATTTTGCAGGCCAGAATGGCTCGCAAAAGAGGTAGCAATATCCCCGAGTCCTCCAGGAGAATCAAACCCTTTAGTCGGGGTTCGGATCCTATTCAGTGTCGGGCTGGCCATTCCGAGCCGGACCTTGCAGACTTCATAGAGGACCATCTCCAATGGCCAAGGGCCGCTGGATTCCCGGAGAATGGGACTATCGAATCTTATTTGGGTTCCGACGGTGAACACACAGTGGACAAGTCTCTTCGGATATTCCTGGCCGGGAGATTCAAAGACGACACTGCCCAATCATTTGTCAAGAATGATTTCGAGATAGTAGGCGATTTTGCCTATGCTCACCAGAGGGTACTCGATACTCTGAATCTCTTAATATTTTTTCTCACGATTCTTGCTTTGCCTTTAATATACTGCTCTTTTCGCAGGCCGGAGATCTGTTTACTCAAAATGCTCTTCGATTGGCCATACTAAACGACGAGTCCCAATCAGTGCATAAGGCCCTTTGCGATGTCTTGAGAGAGGAAGCTGCAAAAACTGGTCAATTAGAAAATGCCAAGACTAGGTTATCTGAGGTCGAGAAAGAGCTTGGGGAAGTTAAGGAGGAGCTGAACGCAAAGAAAGCCTTGGAGGGTGAAGTGGAGAAGTTAAAACTGGAGCTCGAGAAAACTAAAGCGTCCGCCGAGCAATCTACGAGTGAGGTCGAGCTGAAGCCAGACTTCCCGCCATAAGGGAGTTTCTAGGGTCACCCTTTCTTGATGCCCTAGTTCGCTTGCGGTCAGGTGAAATCAATCAAGCCTTCTACTATAAAGGATCTCAGCACCTTTTTACAGCCGCGTCGAAGGTGCCTTTGACGACTACCTTGCTTTCATGGACCCTTATAAGAATATTTTCGGGAAAGATTACAAGGCTTTCTCCCTTCCTCCCAAGTTCGAGGACTTGGCCGACCATGAGTTCACTCCTTTTTTGAGGAATTTGGAGTGCCGATGCCAAATCCTGACGTGCTCGAAGCTCAATCTGAGGATGAAGATGTGGATATTGAAGAGGATTCCCACGATCAGGGGGAGCAGGGCACTCCTTCTTCTGATTCGATTAATTCTGCAGCTGATGTGCAAAGTAATGATGGAGAAGAGAGCAGCTCGAGTAGTGATGATTCTGATAGCTCGGAAAGCGATTCTAGCGAGAAGAAGGAGCAAGAGCGATCGGACCATGGTTCTGGCGTGAAGGAATTCAGCCAGTAATGATTATTATGTAATAGGATTTAGCGAACCATTGTAATTATAAATTTGTTTTATAATCTCCTGCTTTTCTCTATCTTGTGGATGCTCTAATTTAATTTTTTCTTAAGCCATGCTTAACCCATTGCTTGTTTGACCATCTTGTTGAATTTTGTAACGTCATTCTCGCATACTCAGTTGCGTCATCGAATCTTTCTTGGGAGTGGTGACTTACCAGTTATTGTAATTCGCATGATGTCGCGTCTCTTATAAATATCAAGGCCATTTTACGTTGCTTTCACAACAACATTGCTCACGGTGATCGGAGCTTTTAGAAAATTATTTCGGTCGAATCCTTATTCGGACACCAAGAGATGAATGAAAATTCGAATGCTTTTGTGATTTCTTCCGCGCCTTTTTCCAAACCAAAAGACGGTAGGAACATAAGGCAAAGGAGCCAGACTTCTGATAAGCTATCCTTTCGTGAAGGAAATGAACCTTAAACTGTTGCCCGTTCATGCTTGAAATCCAGGGGGTCAAACAAGAGAATTAAAAAGGTTTCTTTTGTGGAAGATGTATCTGGACGCATTCCTTTCCAATCCGTGCCTTCGTTGGTCGGAGAATCTTTTGACTTGTTGCTTCCTTCTAGTGTCTTTCCATTTAAGAGAGACATAATTCCTTTTGACAAAGTGTCACATGAAAAATCCGACCTGACCCTTCTTGGGGCCAATGTTTCTATCTCCGAGGCGGTTCTTTCGACCGGAGAGTATTCCTCCTTCCTGTTTCAGTCTGGGTTGGAATCCCTCGATCAGGTAATTCTTAGTAACCTCTTTAACATGATTCTCTAATTTCTTTATTTCTGCCATGACATATGTTTTTATATGTTCAGGCTAGCAAAGATTTTTCTAGGCTTTATACATTGGCCAAGCATGAGATCGAAAAACGGGCTTCTATTTCTCTTGAGCTGATCAGGAAAAGGATTGAGCTGGAACGCGCACTTGAAGCTAATAGATTTTTTAAGGAGAGAATGTCTCAGGATAAGTTAAGTTCGGAATTAGAGAGACTCAAAGACATCTACGAACGTGAGAAGAGAAACTCCGAACTTCGTGAGAGGGAAGCTTATATTCGCGGGTACGCTGATCGTAGTGCTGAAGTCCGAAAGGTCCTCTTCGAGAATAATTTTGTTTAGTAATTTTGAGATTCTCCTTTGTAACATGAGCTTGCTAAGATTTTTCCTTTGTAACTTGTTGTGACGACTTTTCTTTCTTGTTGTAACACTATCTTTGTTGTAATGATAATATTGCTGGAATGATGTTCTCCCTCTCCTCCCCCCTTTTTTTTTTTTTTTTTTTTTTTGAATCGTCCCTAATTTCTCGGGAAGTGAAACGGTCAGGGCTTTTAATGCTTGTATCGTGGCCATTCAGTCCAAGAGATCAATACCGTTGATATAGAATTCCTTCCCCTATATATAACTTCCTAAATTACCTTCATTTTTTACTCTTCTGTAAACGCTTCATTCGATCGACATGGTTGTATTTTTATCTTTGTCGATCAGCTCCATGTTCGATTCAATGTTAGTAATTGAAGCGTTCGAGATTTTTATTCGAACCTTCTTTCCAAACTTTCTCGGAATTCCCATATGAAAAATCTCTCGGCTAGGGTATCGACAGGCGAAAATAATTGCGACTAGGGTACCGGCAGGCGACCTGCTCTCTCTGATTCCAAGTCTTTGAGGCGGGCTCGACTTCCTGTACTCTGACCTCCATTCAGTTGGGATAATGGGTCTACTACTGGCGGGGTTTTTCTGCGCTCGATCTCCACGTCTTCGAGGTGGCTTCTTGAAGGATGTGTTTTTCGAATTTACTAAGAGCGCCCCCAACTGGAGTTGCTTCCCTGTTTCTCGATTTGGTCCTTCATGGACCTATTTGCAAGGAAGCATTGGATGAAGGGTAAAAGTGTATTAGCCTCACTTTCCTTCTTTGGGCATCCAAAGGAATAACCATTGTTAGTAGGGTTGAACTAGATGTAAAATATTCCGATTAGCTCAATTTCTTGAATGTAACCAAGAGTTCACATGTAATTTATCTGAAAGTTTATGAATGAAAATTTTCTTTTATATTGTTGTCGATCTTTGAATTTGTTCTCCGTAATTTGCAATCTTCGCGAGATAATCATTGAGATTCATAATTAATCTGAAGTTCGATCTCTACAACTTTTGAATCTTTCGCAAGATAATTTCCATAGTTTTAGGTTCTTCTCGGAACAATAGTTGCCGTGGAGAAATAATATGATAGAATTTAGATCGATTTTGACTCAAGGGGCATAGCAACGTCTTTCACCCTTAGTCATTTCAGAGCATTTTTAGCCCGAGGGTCGTAGCAACGGCTTTCACCCGTTTGATAATATCGATCTAAGGGGCATAGCAACGGTTTTCACCCTTAGTCGTTTCAGAGCATTTTTAGCCCGAGGGTCGTAGCAACGGCTTTCACCCATTTGATAATATCGATCTAAGGGGCATAGCAACGGCTTTCACCCTTAGTCGTTTCAGAGCATTTTTAGCCCGAGGGTCGTAGCAACGGCTTTCACCCATTTGATAATATCGATCTAAGGGGCATAGCAACGGCTTTCACCCTTAGTCGTTTCAGAGCATTTTTAGCCCGAGGGTCGTAGCAACGGCTTTCACCCATTTGATAATATCGATCTAAGGGGCATAGCAACGGCTTTCACCATTAGTCGATTTTCGAGGGTCATAGCAACAGCTTTCACCCGTTAATAGTTGATGGAGAAAAATTGAGATCTATAATAGATAAATACAGATCGAGAATATCCAGAATATGACGAATAAATAAGAATATAGGCGCAATAAACTTCGTTGAATAAATACTCAGTCGGAATAAAGATTCCTCGAACAACTCAGTCGAAATAAACCTTCATTGAATACGTAACTTACTAAATCACTAGAAACAAAGAACGAAATGACTAAACAACAGTAGCCTTGAACCTAACTATCTTCCATAATATCTTCTCAAATTAATAGCGTTCCATGCTCGAGGTAGTACCTCTCCGTCAGGATGAGCAATCTTGTAAGAACCTTTTCTTCCCACCTCAACAATCACAAAAGGGCCCTCCCAATTAGGTTGGAGTTTTCCAACGTGCTTCGACACTTCCACTTTCTTGAGCACTAAATCTCCCACTTTGAATGTTCGGATTCGAACATTTCGATTATAAGATTTTTCCATGCTAGACTTTGTGGATTGGATTTTCAACTTTGCACGGTCCCTTCGACTATCCGCGTGATCGAGTTCCATTTCCCTTAGAGATTGGTTTTTCTCGGGATCGTAAAATTCTACTCTGGGGGAAGGTACGAGGTTCTCCACTGGGATAACTGCCTCTGATCCATAAATCAGACTAAATGGAGTTTCTCCTGTTGCTGCTTTAACAGTAGTTCTATTGGCCCATAAAACCCCTGGAAGTTCATCGAGCCATTTTCCTTTCGCCTCAGATAGGCGTTTTTCTAAGGATCGGACGATCTCTCTGTTTACGACTTCCGTTTGCCCATTAGCTTGGGGATGCCCTACAGATGCGAAGTTCTGTTGTATTCCGAACTTTTCGCACCATTCCGTGATTCTTTTCCCGGCGAACTGTGTTCCGTTATCAGATATTAAGATCCTAGGAATTCCAAATCTGCAGATAATATTTTTCCATAAGAAATTAATAACTTGGAACTGAGTAATCTTTGTCAGAGCAACACATTCAACCCATTTGCTGAAATATTCAACGGCAACCAGTACATAATTTTTTCGAGCTCTTGCTGTTGGAAAAGGCCCGACAATATCAATGCCCCATTTATCAAAAGGCCAACAAATAGGAATAGAATGCATATGCTCAGCCGGTTGATGAATCAAGTTCGAATGAACTTGGCAATGATGGCATTTTTTCACATAATCAACAGAATCAGAGAAAAGGGTAGGCCAATAATATCCGGTCCTCGAGCATTTAAGAGCTAAGGCCCGAGCACCACAATGATTTCCTGCTTCCCCTTCGTGAACTCTTTCAAAATAGCATTATAGTGTAGTTCGGAAATACATTTCAATAAAATTCCGGAAGAAGATCTTTTGTAGAGTTGATTGTCTACCAAAGCGAACGATGGAGCTCGGTATTTGACCCTTCGAGCTTCGTTTGAGTTTTCTGGAAGTTTTTCTTCTTTGAGATAAGCAATAAGAGGGTCGATCCAAGACATCCTAGGCTCATCGATTTCCATGATGTCGACCGAGGGAATCACATCTAATTCGATAGCAGATGTATTCGATAATAACCATGTGATTATTCTTTCATTCTTCCCATCAGCAAGCCCTGTAAACTTTGATAATAAATCTGCCCATATGTTTTCTTCCCTTGGTATGGGCTGAATATCGAACTTGTCGAATTCAGAGATCAACTTTTTTGTTCTGTTCAAATATTTTATCATATTGAATTCCCTGGCCTCGTAAGTGCCTTTCACCTGTCTATTAACGAGTTCGGAATCAGTTAGCACAACAATTGATTTTACCTTTGCTTTTATTGCCATTTCCAACCCAGCGATTAATGCTTCATATTCTGCTTCGTTGTTTGTAACGACGAAGTCGAGAGTGATAGCATAACTCAAGTCCTCACCATTGGGTCCTTGAAAATGAATTCCTGCTCCACCTCCTTCCCTGGTCGAGGAACCATCCACGTGCATCAGCCATACCTGATCTTCCGCTTTTTCAACCATTATTACCTCGAAAATTGCCCATTCTTCTGCATTCAGTTTTCCTGTTGACTCGACTATGAAGTCAGCCAATACTTGTGCCTTTATCGCAACTCGCGGTTGATATTCAATTTCCAATTGACCCAGCTCAACTGCCCATTTTATCAATCTGCCAGATGCTTCAGGCTTCGATAGGACCTGCCTTAGGGGCTGATATGTTAAGACAATGATCTTGTATGTTTGAAAATAAGGTCTTAATCTTCGCGCAGCCACTACTAAGGCCAGCGCGAATTTCTCAATTTCCAAGTAATTTTTCTCCGCACCCTGCAATAACTTGCTCAAATAGTACACCGGCTTGTGCTCGGATTTTTCGAGCTTCACCAAGACAGAGCTGATAGCCTCTTCTGACACAGCTATATATAAGTATAACGGCTCTCCTTCACATGGTTTGGCCAGCATGGGTGGTGAGGTCAGGTACGCTTTTAGTTCTTCAAAGGCCTTATCACATTCCACACTCCATTCAAAGTTCTTAGATTTTCGCAGAAGTTTGAAAAATGGTAAACTTTTGTCGGCAGATCGAGAGATAAATCTATTTAGTGAAATAATTTTTCCGATCAAACTTTGTACATCTGAGAGCTTTCGTGGTGGCTGAAGATCGGTGATTGCTCGAATCTTTTCAGGGTTTGCTTCGATTCCTCTTTCGTGGACTAGGTATCCGAGGAATTTTCCCGATCGCACACCAAAAGTACACTTGGCTGGGTTTAGCTTCATCCCATATTTTCTCAAGATTTTGAAACATCTGTCCAGATGGTCAATGTGATCCTCCTCCGTCATACTCTTTACGAGCATGTCTTCTACATAGACTTCCATTATTTCGCCTATCAGTTCTTTGAACATCATGTTAACTAGTCTCTGATAGGTTGCACCTGCATTCCTTAAGCCAAAAGGCATAACAATGAAGCAGTACACTCCCCGCTCGGTGATGAATGCTGTTTTATCCTGGTCTCTTTCATTCATGAAAATCTGATAGAACCCTTTGAAAGCGTCCATCATACTAAACAACACAAACCCTGCGGTAGAATCTACTAGCATATCGATCCGAGGTAATGGATAAGGGACTCTTGGGCATAATTTGTTTAAGTCGGTAAAGTCATTACACATCCTCCATTTGTTTTCGACCTTTTCGCCTTTAGAGACTAGGACCACATTACATAGCCATTATGTGAACTTGATTTCCCTTATCTGACCTGCTGCTAATAACCTATCGACCTCCGCATTGATTATCTTGTCCTTTTCGCGACCATGATTGCGCTTCTTCTGCCTTACAGGTTTTGCTTTCGGGTCGATGTTTAATGAATGTGTTATCACTCGTGGGTCGATTCCCACGATATCATCCGAACTCCAGGCAAAGACGTCCACATTTTTTTGTAAAAATTCTACGAGCATGGTTTCCATGCCCTCGCTTAATTCCGTTCCTATTTTAGTGAACTTTTCAGGGGATCCTGGAACTAGAGTCACTTTTTTGTGGTCGGGCGCTTGTACGCTCATGTCAACGTTTTTGCCTTTCTTTCCTTGAAATTTTTCGCAGTCGGGAACTGGTGTTTTTAATTCAGACCCTAAATCACTTATCTTCCTCTTAGCTGGGAGCTCGGGCTCCACTTTCTTTTTGATACTTAGAGACGAATTATAACACTCCCATGCCATGTATTGGTCGTTCCTCATCTCTCCCACTCCTCCCATGGTCGGGAACTTTACCTTTTGATGATAAGTAGACACGACTGCCTTGAAGATATTTAGGGCTGGTCTCCCTAGTATGGCGTTATAAGCGAACGATGTATCTACTACCAAGAATTTGATCATTCTTGTTACATTTCTCGGTTTACTTCCCAGAGTCGTGATTAAAAGAATGGTTCCAAGCGGAACAATCTCTGACCCACCAAATCCGACCAAAGGAGTAGTTACTTTATCTAGACATGGGTGACAAAGATTCATCCTTGTGAGAGCTTCTGACGAAATAATGTTTGCCGAGCTTCCATTATCGACTAGCACCCTCTTGACCTCGAAATTAGCAATTCACAATGTCAACACCATGGAAAAATCTGGATCATCCTCACTTGTATCCCAACTAACATCCGAGGGTCAATCGGCCTCACTGAAGCTTATAACTTGATTTTCCACGGAGGGAGATTCTAAGGACAGAATCTCCTTCTTAGCAGAGACTCCCGCTTTTATCGACCTCATGGTTCTTTTTCTGGCATTTCTGCTATCACCTCCTGCCGGTCCGCCTGCGATCATGTTTATCACTCCATTCGACCTCTCTTCCGCTTGGCTTCGAATTTGCCTTTGCTGAATGTTAAATTTTCGCGGGCTTCGGGACCTATAACGACTGTTATAGCTGCTGCCTTTGACGAACTCTTTTAATTTTCCTTGGGCAATCAATTTTTCTATCTCGACTTTCAATTGGTAACAGTTTTCAGTACTATGTCCTCGGGCTCGATGATATCGACAATATTCTTCATAACCAGGTGCGCCTGCTCTAGCCTGGGTGATCCTTTGAGCTTCTGGGATCAAATTTCCTTCTTCCAACACTGTTAGCACTTCTTCCTTTGAGGTGATAAGTTCAGTAAACTGGACTTTACCCGGTCTCGGAGCACGAGTCCGGTCGTAAGGAGGTCCATATGAATTTAGACCTTGGGGCGGCACGTGCGACTTATAAGTATTAATTCGTTGCCAGACAGATCCTTTGTTCGATCCCCCCTAATCGCCAGGTTTCGGGATAGGAGCCCGATCTTGTTTCTTGTTGAGGGGAGATTTGATAGCATGCGAATTTTTCAATTTGTTCATTTCTTCCTGAATCATATACTTTTCAGCGATCTCCATTATTCGTTCGAAAGACTTTGGTTGTTTCCTACACAATGCGTTTCCGAACTGGATACTCCTAGTTAGTTCGAACATTAGGGAGGACAAGTATTCGATCTGCGGGGTATCAACTTTCAAGAGTTCGATACTAAACCTTGCTAGCCACTGTCTCAATGTCTCTCCTTCCAATTGTTTTACAGTACCCAGGTGATTTGCCGGTAACCTTGGTTTCCTCTGGCTAGCGAATTGATGTTTAAGTTTATCGCAGAATTCTTCAAAGGAAAATATGGAGTTGGTCGGTAATTTTCCGAACCAATCAAGAGCAATTCCTTCAAAAGTGGTAACCATGATCTTGCAACAGAAGTCCTCTGAATGTCCGTATAAATTCATCACATTAACAAAGTTGTTGATGTGTTCCCCGGGGTCGGTAGTCCCGTTATACCGTGGTAGCCTTGTTGGCACCGTTTCCGAGTTTCGAGCTTCTCGTATCTCTCGACAAAATGGCGAGCAGCGCATGATACTGTTCGAAACCTCCCTATCTCGTAGGTTCCCTCTAGTTAGAGTGTTTTCCCCTCGCCTGACGGCCTGATTGTTGCGGGGAATTTCTATCATCGTATCTTCCTTTTCCAATTCCTTAGCTACTCTCTCCCGTACTATCTTTTCCAGCTCTGATTCAGTAATTCTTTTATAGGTCGGTTTTCTGCCTCCAACAGCGCCAGCGGTGTGGCTATCTCCTATCACAGAATCCTCCAAATCATGCACCGATCTTGGTGGGATTTCCGATCGGGCGTTGATTTTTGAAGGCATAGCTCGAGGAGGGTTTGTTGCTGGAGCAGGCGATATAGATCGCCGTATGCTGTTTTCTTTCTGGATGTTCGAAGTAGGCATATTTCGATCTAATACTCGAATAAGTGCCCCTCGATGGGCGCCAATTTATCTTACGCGTTTTCGTTAGTTCGATCAAGGGTGGATTGCGATGCGATAATAACAATATTAAATGGAAAGTAAAGATCAATAGTAATTGTATTCGAATTAACTGAGTACAAATTACAAGTATTTAGGGTCCTACTCGAGCATTATTGGATGCCGTACATGCAAGAGGGCGAAATACATATAAGCGAATCTATTCTATTGTTCCCAAGTGAGTCCGAGCTGAAATCTCGAAGGAAGAGCACCTGGGAAGTTGTGTCTGGCATCATAAATGCATGGGGTATTTATAGCTGAGATCTGGGACCAGAAGAACCATCCATAGGTGCGTATTACTCGGCCCATAGGCCTGGGCCTGAGGTCGGCCCAACAGTAACTTTGGACTCGGTATTGCCATAGTGTAGTCAGCGCAGGATTCCCTTCCCTTGAACTCGAATTTACGCTCATGAGGTCGAGAATGGCGAAGTTCGACCTCACTAGGCCGTAGTAATGTCTGAATCCGATTTACCCCTCATCAATACTCCCCCACTTCTCGAGCGTAAAGAGAAGCTTAAGCTCGAAGAAGTATAAACCGGACGCTGGATGAACGAACCATTTTTGAATAAGTTTCAGATATGCCTCATTAAAAACCTGACTCGGAAAAACCCTATGGGATAAAAACCGAGCTAGGGAAAAAGAGTGCATAACTTGAAAATTATGTAATGGTGTCATCGTAATATAAACTTTTGTCATTTAGTGTTGGTATAAGATTTCCAGGGTAGTACCTTCTCGCTGCTACCTATAGTGTCGCTATAGTCGATCTTTAACAATACCTCTATATTCCTTTGGTTTTGATATGGTAGAAGGGTGGCAGAAAGCGGAATTGACCCCTTCCATAAATATTTCTTTCGCCAATTTGTCCTCAATTTTATGATTTTTAGAAAATATCGGGGTCATAAGTGTATTTATCGAAAATATGGCTTCAAGTTCAACCTTGAGGAGTTCAACCGTCGCGGTTACTCGGGGACCGGTTTGCAATTTCCCATTTTGTCCCTGTATATATGTCTTGATGGAGGGCCGCTGTTTATTAAAGACTCTGAGGAGAAAAACCCTAGATCGGAAAAAATAGATCGATAAGTAAGTTCTAACAATCCTTTTCGAGCACTCAATATATATTCATCATGTCCAATCCAGTAGATTTGAAGAGAAAATCCCCTGTAGTGGAAAATCGAGAAAATGATCAAGAGGGGAGGCAGGCTGTAGATGTTCGACTATCCGTGGGGTATAATCCGAAAGATTCGAGTCCCACTTTCGAATCTAATGGGGAGGGGAGAGAATCGTGTTCCGGGTCGGAAGATAATGGTGGAGACGATTCGAGCGAAGCCACGGTATCCGAGGAGAAAACTGCAGAGGATGGCGACCTTCCCTTAGGGAAAAATGAACATAAGAAGTATAGACTGGGCGGCAATGTCGTGGTTACGATCTTCAACTGGAAGGAGCCGTCGACCAGCGCTGGACTGAACATGACCGAGGAGAGGGCGGACGAGATCGTTTGTTCCTATGTGGAAGCAGATCTAGGAAAATTGCAGGCAGAGTTTGGTCAATATTTAGGTGCCGGATTCTCGATTGTTCTTCCTACTCCCGAGCGACGAGTTACCGACCCTCCCGCTGGATGTCAAGCCTTTTATACTAAGCACTTCCATTACGGCTTAGGATCCCTCTTCCTCCTTTGATAGAAGGTATTTTGGAAGCTTTCGAGTTAACTCCCTCCCAGATACTACCAAATTCGATTGGGCTAATTATAGCTTTTTGCGTGCTGATGAAAGCCAAAGGGAAAAAGGCTGTTTTTCAGAACTTCTGGCGAATATTCCAAATAAGTGCTTCCACGTCTTCGAACGCTGGTTATGTTTATTTTTCTCAGAGACCGAAAATTTCGATCTTATCAACCAACGTTAGCAGCAACTTAAAGGGCTGGAAAAATGAGTTCTTTTTTGTTCGTGGGCCAGATTCTCCATCCTCCGAGGATAATCTCGAGCCCACTTCGTATGTGTGGCCTGGTGCAAGATCGTGGATATATGGTAAACGCTGTCTTAAAGGAAAAATGAATAATGATATCTCGGATGGATTCCTGCAATCCCTTCGAGCTGACCCTCATCAGACAGCTTTGATGACTCAGGAGGCAGTTTTGGGTTTGGCTGGGCTTAGTAGGTGCTCCTCTCCTGCCCCTCCAATCGAATACGGGAAGGCTCAGATCGATCTTGCTAATGCTCCCTCTACATTAGGTGCGTTGAATTATTTTGAGTTAATTCTTTTATGACCATAATTCCGGACATCAGTAGCCGGTCGGAACGTCACTTCATTTTCGAAGGGTAATCAAGGTCGTCCTCGCCCTCAAACCTCGAAGGTATCCCGAAAGGCGATCGAGATTAACGCTGGCGTCGGTGCCATTGCAAGCTCGACTGCTTTGGTAACTATTCCTCAAACTGCCGAAGTTGGGACATCTCACCTTCAATCTGTTTTTCCACCTGGCTCTTCCAATCCCAATGAAGTGGGGTATAGTTATTACACTCTCATGGAGGAACGGGCAAGAGAGATTTTGCAGGCCAGAATGGCTCGCAAAAGAGGTAGCAATATCCCCGAGTCCTCCAGGAGAATCAAACCCTTTAGTCGGGGTTCGGATCCTATTCAGTGTCGGGCTGGCCATTCCGAGCCGGACCTTGCAGACTTCATAGAGGACCATCTCCAATGGCCAAGGGCCGCTGGATTCCCGGAGAATGGGACTATCGAATCTGATTTGGGTTCCGACGGTGAACACACAGTGGACAAGTCTCTTCGGATATTCCTGGCCGGGAGATTCAAAGACGACACTGCCCAATCATTTGTCAAGAATGATTTCGAGATAGCAGGCGATTTTGCCTATGCTCACCAGAGGGTACTCGATACTGTGAATCTCTTAATATTTTTTCTCACGATTCTTGCTTTGCCTTTAATATACCGCTCTTTTCGCAGGCCGGAGATCTGTTTACTCAAAATGCTCTTCGATTGGCCATACTAAACGACGAGTCCCAATCAGTGCATAAGGCCCTTTGCGATGTCTTGAGAGAGGAAGCTGCAAAAACTGGTCAATTAGAAAATGCCAAGACTAGGTTATCTGAGGTCGAGAAAGAGCTTGGGGAAGTTAAGGAGGAGCTGAACGCAAAGAAAGCCTTGGAGGGTGAAGTGGAGAAGTTAAAACTGGAGCTCGAGAAAACTAAAGCGTCCGCCGAGCAATCTTACGAGCGAGGTCGAGCTGAAGCCAGACTTCCCGCCATAAGGGAGTTTCTAGGGTCACCCTTTCTTGATGCCCTAGTTCGCTTGCGGTCAGGTGAAATCAATCAAGCCTTCTACTATAAAGGAGCTCAGCACCTTTTTACAGCCGCAAAAGTCGAAGGTGCCTTTGACGACTACCTTGTTTTCATGGACCCTTATAAGAATATTTTTGGGAAAGATTACAAGGCTTCCTCCCTTCCTCCCAAGTTCGAGGACTTGGCCCACCATGAGTTCACTCCTTTTCTTGAGGAATTTGGAGTGCCGATGCCAAATCCTGACGTGCTCGAAGCTCAATCTGAGGATGAAGATGTGGATATTGAAGAGGATTCCCGCGATCAGGGGGAGCAGGGCACTCCTTCTTCTGATTCGATTAATTCTGCAGCTGATGTGCAAAGTAATGATGGAGAAGAGAGCAGCTCGAGTAGTGATGATTCTGATAGCTCGGAAAGCGATTCTAGCGAGAAGAAGGAGCAAGAGCGATCGGACCATGGTTCTGGCGTGAAGGAATTCAGCCAGTAATGATTATTATGTAATAGGATTTAGCGAACCATTGTAATTATAAATTTGTTTTATAATCTCCTGCTTTTCTCTATCTTGTGGATGCTCTAATTTAATTTTTTCTTAAGCCATGCTTAACCCATTGCTTGTTTGACCATCTTGTTGAATTTTGTAACGTCATTCTCGCATACTCAGTTGCGTCATCGAATCTATTCTATTGTTCCCAAGTGAGTCCGAGCTGAAATCTCGAAGGAAGAGCACCTGGGAAGTTGTGTCTGGCATCATAAATGCATGGGGTATTTATAGCTGAGATCTGGGACCAGAAGAACCATCCGTAGGTGCGTATTACTCGGCCCATAGGCCTGGGCCTGAGGTCGGCCCAACAGTAACTTTGGACTCGGTATTGCCATAGTGTAGTCAGCGCAGGATTCCCTTCCCTTGGACTCGAATTTACGCTCATGAGGTCGAGAATGGCGAAGTTCGACCTCACTAGGCCGTAGTAATGTCTGAATCCGATTTACCCCTCATCAATTGATGAGGGGTATTTTGGACCCTACATTGGGAAGCCCGGGCGAGATCGAAGAATGTAGAATCCGACCTTGCCAATGTAAAATCGAGCCCAAATCGCGGCCTTTACAATCCGATCACCCAGGGAATGCTCGTGGTCGGAGTTTACTGTTGGGCCGATCACAGGCCCAAGCCCTTGGGCCAAAGAAATATATCCCTGTGGATGGAGTAGCTAGCTCATCATTTTTCACTATAAATACCACCTGCATTTATGATGCCAGACACGCTTTCCAGGTGCACTCTGCTCGAAGCTGCAGCTCGGATAGATAGATTCGACCACCTTATATGTATTTCACCCTCTAGCTTGTACGGCATCCTATAATGTTCAAATAGGATCCTCAATACTTGTAATTTATACTTTAACGATCGGAATACACATATACATTGATCTTTCTCTCATTTTGTAGCATTAACTTTATTTTTATTACTAAATCGGTAATACTACGAATCTGCGTAAGATCATATGAGACCTGAAAAACCTCATCGCTTGAGACTTATACTTGCACTCCTTTAACTTGACTGCAATAAGATGAACGATATATGGGTGCTTTGATTTAACTATTCGGCACTCCTCTATTTTGACTGCTTCTTTAGAAAGAGTTATGAGTGTGAATGGTGCTAAATATTACTAAAGTCGTGAAAAAAAAAATTGCTAAGTGAAAGTTCGAACTTAAAGGAGTCAATAACTTCGACTGAAAGCTTTGCTAGAACTTAGTGATTGGTATGATAACCAAAGAAAATAGAGAATTTGTTTGGCAGGTAAGGAAGTCATGCAATTAGGCTCAATGATTTCGAAGCTATTGCGATCTAGGTGTGATGGGGGCTGTTTTACACCCCATATAACACTCGGAGCAATTAGATAATATTTGATCGGCTCGACCATGCGGCTCATTTGCTATCACAGTTCGACCCGACCAGGGATGCTTATTCTCTACGATCAGGCTATGATCCGAGATCAAGAAGGACAAATAGCTTGAGTCCTAGTAGGATTATGTTTCCTTGAGTTCTAGTAGGACTATGTTTCCTTGTAAAGCTAGGGTTACTATCTTATAAATACCTAGTTAAACTTTGTATTAAGGACACAGAATCAGAGCTCACGCCTACATACTTGAGTAATCTGATATCATATTGAATAGAAAAGCCTTTGCTATACTATTTACTCATTTATTGTCTTGTTACTATTGATCTTTACGTAATTGTTCTTCCTTGCAAACGATCCATCCGGAATAAAGTAACAGAGCCCTATAATCATACTTAATTGTAACCCCCAGAACACATATTATTGATTTAATCCTACCCGACGAAAAATGGTTAAATCAGTTGGCGCCCACCGTGGGGCTAGGTTACTTATTCAATCGACATATGGCTCGCCCAAGGAAGAGCGCCCGTAACGGATCAAGAAGTAACACGACCAACCCGCATAACACATCTGAGGGTCAACAGGGCGATACTGACAACAACGCCCCTATAATTAACGACAATCAGCAAGATAACAAGCAGCTGCCGAATCAAGAGGAACCACGAGGGATCCCTGCCAATGTGATACCAGATGACCCTGTGGCTCCAGCAATCCCAGTTCCCCTGTCAGACACTCGGGAGAAGCTACGACAGATCGCTATGCTCTTAAAACTCGGGAGAAGATGACCTCCATAAACGACGATAATAAAGGTTAATAAACCTAAGTCTTAAAAAGAGTTGAGTAAAATTGATTAGCTCAATAAATACTCCTCGACCACCATAACAACGACGAAAACGAGTTGAGTATGAATCGACCCGCTCGATAAACGCTCCTCGATCTCCATAAACGACGATAAAAAAGATTAATAAACCTAAGTCTTAAAACGAGTTGAGTAAAATTGATTCGCTCAATAAACACTCCTCGACCCCCATAACAACGACGACTAAAAACGAGTTGAGTATAAATCGATCCGCTCGATAAACGCTCCTCGATCTCCATAAACGACGATAAAAAAGGTTAATAAACATAAGTCTTAAAACAAGTTCAGTAAAATTGATTCGCTCAATAAATACTCCTGGACCTCCATGACAACGACTAAAACGAGTTGAGTATAAATCGATCCGCTCGATAAACGCTCTTCGATCTTCTTAAATGACGATAGAAAAAGGTTAAAACTAAAAACTTTGGTAAAAAAACCTAAGGCTTAAAACGAGTTGAGTATAAATCGATCCGCTCGATAAACGCTCCTCGATCTCCATAAACGACGATAGAAAAAGGTTAAAACCAAAAAACATTGGTAAAAAAACCTAAGGCTTAAAACGAGTTGAGTATAAATCGATCCGCTCGATAAACGCTCCTCGATCTCCATAAACGACGATAGAAAAAGGTTAAAACCAAAAAATTTGGTAAAAAAACCTAAGGCTTAAAACGAGTTGAGTATAAATCGATCCGCTCGATAAACGCTCCTCGATCTTCATAAATGACGATAGAAAAAGGTTAAAACCAAAAAACTTTGGTAAAAAAAAAAAAAACCTAAGGCTTAAAACGAGTTGAGTCTAAATCGATCCGCTCGATAAACGCTCCTCGATCTCCATAAACGACGATAGAAAAAGGTTAAATCCAAAAGACTTTTGTAAAAAAAACCTAAGGCTTAAAACGAGTTGAGTATAAATCGATCCGCTCGATAAACGCTCCTCGATCATCATAAATGACGATAGAAAAAGGTTAAAACCAAAAAACTTTGGTAAAAAAAAAAACCTAAGGCTTAAAACGAGTTTAGTATAAATCGATCCGCTCGATAAACACTCCTCGATCTTCATAAATGACGATAGAAAAAGGTTAAAACCAAAAAACTTTGGTAAAAAAACCTAAGGCTTAAAACGAGTTGAGTATAAATCGATCCGCTCGATAAACGCTCCTCGATCTCCATAAACGACGATAGAAAAAGGTTAAAACCAAAAAACTTTGGTAAAAAAAACCTAAGGCTTAAAACGAGTTGAGTATAAATCGATCCGCTCGATAAACGCTTCTCGATCTTCATAAATGATGATAGAAAAAGGTTAAAACCAAAAAACTTTGGTAAAAAAACCTAAGGCTTAAAACGAGTTGAGTATAAATCGATCCGCTCGATAAACGCTCCTCGATCTTCATAAATGACGATAGAAAAAGGTTAAAACAAAAAAACTTTGGTAAAAAAACCTAAGGCTTAAAAACGAGTTGAGTATAAATCGATCCGCTCGATAAACGCTCCTCGATCTTCATAAATGACGATAGAAAAAGGTTGAAACCAAAAAACTTTGGTAAAAAAACCTAAGGCTTAAAAACGAGTTGAGTATAAATCGATCCGCTCGATAAACACTCCTCGATCTCCATAACGATGATTAAATAGGTTAAAGCCAATAATTGGTAAAAAACCTATGTACTAAAGAGTTGAGTAATATCGATTCGCTCGATAAACACTCCTCGATCTCCATAACTACGATTAAATAGGTTAAAACCAATAATTGGTAAAAAACCTAAGTACTAAAGAGTTGAGTAAAATCGATTCGCTCGATAAACACTCCTCGATCTCCATAACGACGATTAAATAGGTTAAAGCCAATAATTGGTAAAAAAACCTAAGTACTAAAGAGTTGAATAAAATCGATTCGCTCGATAAACACTCCTCGATCTCCATAACGACGACTAAATAGGTTAAATCCAATAATTGGTAAAAAGCCTAATTACTAAAGAGTTGAGTAAAATCGATTCGCTCGATAAACACTCCTCGATCTCCATAACGATTATTAAATAGGTTAAAGCCAATAATTGGTAAAAAACCTAAGTACTAAAGAGCTGAGTAAAATCGATTCGCTCGATAAACACTCCTCGGTCTCCATAACAAAGACTAAATAGATTAAAGCCAATAATTGGTAAAAAGCCTAAGTACTAAAGAGTTGAGTAAAATCGATTCGCTCGATAAACACTCCCCGATCTCCATAACGACGATTAAATAGGTTAAAGCCAATAATTGGTAAAAAAACCTAAGTACTAAAGAGTTGAGAAAATTCGATTCGCTCGATAAACACTCCTCGATCTCCATAACGACGATTAAAAAGAGTAAAACCAATAATTCGGTATAAACTTTTGATTAATGATCCTGAGTAAAACCAATAATTTGGTATAAACTCTTCATCGAGTAAAACCATTAATTTGGTATAAACTCTTGATTAATGGTCCTGAGTAAAACCATTAATTTGGTATAAACTCTTGATCGAGTAAAACCATTAATTTGGTATAAACTCCCAAATAAAAATTAAAGAGTAAGACCATTAAATTGGAATAAACTGTTAAATCAAAAATAAAGAGTAAAGCCAATAATCTGGTATAAACTCCTGATCGAAAAATATTGAGTAAAACTATTAATTTGGTAAAACTTCCCCAAGTACATATTGAGCATAAACCGTCGATTGATAAAGCTCGATTTGCGATCAACGATGGATAAAGGAACAAAGCCATTGAGTTGGCAAACATTCTAATTTTATGAGCATAAACCATCAATCGGTAAAGTTCGATCTACATTCTTCGATCTTCAATCTACAATCTGCAATCTACGATCTACGATCTACGATGTACAAAAGGTTAAAACCGATAATAGGTTTGCCATCCAGATACAAAATTAAAGCTCAAACCATGGTTTAAAAGGATCGAAAAATTACTATATGGGATTTTCAACTGCTCAGATCTCCATGCTGATTATGGTTAAGGAGAATTGCAAATTCAACCATTGAAGAAAGTATGATATACTCAGAGATCGATACTACACAATACCCATGCATTGACACCCCTAATATCACGAAGGATATGTACTCTTTTTCCCTTGGTCGGTTTTTATCCCAATGGCTTTTTCCAAGCAAGGTTTTTAACGAGGCATGTTCGATACACATCAGGAAGCCATTCAAAGGCATAATTTTACTTCTCCGAGCTACATATACACTTCCGCTTGAGAGGCGGGTTTCGTACTGACGACAGCTATTTCGTATTTAGCCTGGTCGGAGTCTTCGACCTGATCAATATCGATCTGGAGCATTTCAATCTCGATCTGGAGCGTCACAATCTTGATCAAACCTCACCATTATCGATCGATATTAGCTGAAGTACACATCAACGCTTTATGCGACGCAAATGCTGATCGATAAAGCTCGATCTAGGATCTATAATCTACGATCTCTAATGGGATAAAACCCTTAAGCTGGTAACTGTCGATCAGAAAACCTTTTAACTGAATTCACCAAATTGTCTCGACCAAGACTGAAAGTTGTTGCTACGACCCTTGGCTCTGAAAAGGCTTGAGAAATAAGGCCGTTTGAGTAAAATCTCTTTTTATAACTCCTTATTTGGAAATGTCTAAAAGCAAGAGTGAAATCCGTTGATATGACTTTATGCTCGAAAAAGGCTTAATAGAAAATTTGAGTAAAACCATTTGGTATAAATTCAGTGCTCGAAAATGTATAATAGTATGAGTAATATATGTTGATATAATTCTTTGCTCGACAAGGATTTAATATAAAAGGGTATATTGGGCCCCTCAACTTTGAAGAAGTGGCTCTCCAGTTCAAAAGCATCTGATTTTATTAAGCGTCTCTCATGGATATATACTCTTTTTCCCTTGCTTGGTTTTATCCCACAGGATTTTTCCGAGCTAGGTTTTTAATGAGGTATATCCGACGCATCCCTATTTTGAGGACGATCAACACCTTCGCTCGGTTTACTTCTACGAGTTTCAGCTTCACTTACGCTCGAGAAGTGAGGGAGTATTGATGAGGGACACTCCGATTAATATCTACTTCTCGAGCCTCGTCATTAGCGATGTTCTTTATTCGAAACAATTAATCATTTTGAGGCTTTTAAGATGTGCACTCTTTTTCCCTTGCTCGGTGTTTTTATCCCACAGGGTTTTTTCGAGCTAGGTTTTTAATGAGGCATATCCGAAGCACAAAATAATAAAAGCCCTTCATCTACCTTGAAGCAATATCTACTTCTCCGAGCTTCAGCTTCACTTGCTATAGCGAGGAGAATGAAAAGACTAGAAAGGATGATGTCGACCTGACTGAAAAAGTAAAGTAAAAAATGGTTGAAACTACGATTGCCTATTTATATAGAAGGCCGAAAAGACGCTTCAAACCTGACTGATCATATTCCCGCCAATCAATGAAGAAAAATCGCCTCCTCGAGAGGGAACAACGCTACAGTTCGGAAACGACAAAACGACTATCTATGAAATGTAGCACTCTTTTCCTTGCTTTGGATTTTTTTCCCACAGGGTTTTTTCCAAGTAAGAGGGTTTTTTCCAAGTAAGGTTTTTAACGAGGCACAATTCATAGAAAAGACAGTCGTATGAGACCATCTACTTCTACGAGCTTCTATTGCATATTCGCTCGAAGAAGTGAGGGAGTACTGATGGGGGCTGTTTTACACCCCATATAACACTCGGAGCAATTAGATAATATTTGATCGGCTGGACCATGCGGCTCATTCGCTGTCACAGTTCGACCTGACCAGGGATGCTTATTCTCTACGATCAGGCTATGATCCGAGATCAAGAAGGACAAATAGCTTGAGTCCTAGTAGGATTATGTTTCCTTGAGTTCTAGTAGGACTATGTTTCCTTGTAAAGCTAGGGTTACTATCTTATAAATACCTAGTTAAACTTTGTGTTAAGGACACAGAATCAGAGCTCACGCCTACATACTTGAGTAATCTGATATCATATTGAATAGAAAAGCCTTTGCTATACTATTTACTCATTCATTGTCCCGTTACTATTGATCTTTACGTAATTGTTCTTCCTTGCAAACGATCCATCCGGAATAAAGTAACAGAGCCCTATAATCATACTTAAGTGTAACCCCCATAACACATATTATTGATTTAATCCTACCCGACGAAAAACGGTTAAATCAAGGTGATTCCGACATTCTCGTATTATGCATACACACACACACGCAGGAATTACATGATAAAGTGCATAACATTTTGAAAATATTGGTGTGGAGTTAACTTTGAATGCATGATGATAAATGTTTGAAGTTGGTTAGATTTGTGTTGAAATTAGTGTCATTACTCGAGGACGAGCAACAATTTAAGTTTGGGCGTGTGATAACTCTGTGAAAATCAAATTATCGCGTGTACTTTTTAGGCTTAAATGAGTGTTTTTCAAGAATAATTGTGAGTCGTTTGGGATTTTATTGCATATTTCACTTTTTAGAGTCGATTCACGAATTTAATCAAGTTTTGAGAATAATCTTTGATTTTTGGCACTAATTCGAGCCAACAAAGTTCGCAATCAATTGAGAATGAGCAATTTCAAATCTTGAAGGTGTCAAAGGATACAAAGGCAGGAAATCAGGGGCTGAAAATGCAATTAGAGGCCAATTGTGATGAATTTAAAAGTCTATGCGGCAGAATCCTTTTAATTGTTAATGGGCTGGTGGCCCATTTAAGGAGTTTTGAAGATTGAAGACAATCCTAATACACGGAGGAGTCTAAAGAAAGAAATTAAAAGGAAAAAAGAACAGAAAAAAATCACACACCAGATTAGAGAAAAAGAGAAGACACGCGAGATCAGAGAGAACAAGCACACATCACACTTTTGGATAATTTTTGTTATTCCTTTATTAGAGAAGACTATGAACTCTTTTATCTTTGATTTCGTTATTTTTAGCATGAACTAATTTCGTTTAGTCTAGGGTTTTCACGGATCCATGTTATACGAATAATGTTGTATTTTCTTTTCTAGTTTTAATTTAGTGAATTTCAATTTTTATTTATCGATATTCGTTTATATAATTTTGTGCTAATTTACCGTCAAATTGACTGGCCACCTATTTGATTGTTTACTTTTCTTGATTGAACTTGGGAAGGGAATATTAAGAATAGAAGAGGAATTAGGTAGTGGGTTGTTTGTTAGTATAGGAATATACCCGTCACGCCCATATCCAAATTAGGTCATATGACTCATGCATGTTATTAATTCTACTAACTTAGGGATAAGAATAGTAAGTTAATTGCATAGGTTATTAGGTGATTCGGAAGACACTTAAGGATAGAAGTGAGCCCTAGGATAGCGAATAAGAATCACTAGTTAAAAATTAGGGAGTTAATTAACATTAGGAGCATAACATTGGTGAAGTTTACTCTAGACCCTTGTCTCATTGATTGTCTTCTTAAGAACTTTAATCATCATCTTAGATTAATTATTTTTCTTAGTTTAGTAATTAGTTAATAAACAAACCAACAACATTTTATCCTAGTTGAATTAGAATAAGAATTAAGGTAGGAAATTTGGTACAATTTTAGTTTCAAGTCCTCGTGGGTTCGACACTCAACTTACTCTTTATTACTTTTGCGATACGTGCACTTGCGTTTATTTGCGTGTATAAATTTCGCAACATTACACCCCCCTCAAGTTGGACCATAGATGTTAACGAGGGAGAGCTTGGAAAGCAGCTGCTGGAATTGAGGTAATAACAATGGCTTAGTTAAAATATCTGCAAGCTGGTAATTTGTGTGAATAGGCATGAGGCGAATTAAACCTTTAGAAATTTGTTCTCGTGTAAAATGGCAATCAATCTCGATATGTTTAGTACGCTCATGAAAAATAGGATTGGTTGCAATATGCCTAGCAGACTGGTTATCACAAAATAGGAGAGTAGCTTTTGTTGATGAAACCCCTAAATCAATTAGTAGTTGATTTAACCAAACAATTTCACTTGATGCTGTAGCCGGCTCTATACTCTGCTTCTGCAAAGGACTTGGATACAGTAACTTGTTTCTTGGATTTCCGAGAGATTAAAGAATCCCCTATAAATATGCAGAATCCTGTAATGGATCTCCTTGTATCCTTGCAAGCTGCCCAGTCTGCATCTGCATATGCCTTCAAATGAAGGTCTGGGTTTGCTGAGTAGAACAATCCTTTGCCAGGGCAGGATTTTAGATACCTGAGAATATGATGAGCAGCTTGTAAGTGAGGAGTCCTAGGCTGGGAAATGAATTTACTAAGTCTATGCACAGCAGAGCTTAAGTCAGGCCTAGTAATAGTTAGATATAGGACTCTTCCTATCAATCTTCTATAGGCAGTAAAGTCAGTAAGTAATTCTCCATCTTTGGCATTAAGTTTAAGCTTTGGGTTCATAGGCAAGGATAAAGGTTTAGAAGCTAGATAACCAGTGTCATCAAGGATTTGCAATGCATATTGTCTTTGAGACAATACAATTCCTTTAGATGATTTAGCAATTTCAAGACCTAGGAAGTATTTTAAATTTCCTAAGTCTTTTAACTTGAACTTAGAATGAAGATAAGATTTTAAATCAGAAATGACAGTGGTAGATGGGCCAGATATAACCATGTCATCAACATAAAGTAAAAGTGCAAGAAATGTATCACATGAGCCTTTGGTAAACAAAGAGTAGTCTGATTTGGATTGTTTAAATCCATAATCCAGGAGGCAGTCTTTGAATTTGTCATTCAACTGCCTAGAGGCTTGCTTCAAGCCATATAAGGATTTATTTAACCTGCAAACAAGTTTAGGAGATGTAGCAGACCTAGGATAACCCAGGGAAGATCCATGTATACCTCTTCATGGAGTTCCCCATTTAAAAAGGCATTGTCAATTTCTAATTGACATAATTCCCAACCTTTAGAAGCTGGTACAGCTAATAACAACTTGACTGTTACCATTTTGGCAACAGGGGAAAAAGTTTCAACATAATCAATACCTGACTGCTGGGTAAAACCTTTGGCAACAAGCCTAGCTTTATACCTATCTACACTACCATCAGAATGCCTTTTGATTTTATAAATCCACTTTCACCCAATAGACTTTTTATTAGGTGGGAGTGGGACAACAGTCCATGTATTTGTATCCTCCAAAGCCTTAATTTCTGTATTCATAGCATCCTTCAATTTTTTATTACCAACAGCTTGGTGGTAAAATTGTTGTTCATATTCAGTTGATATATTCAAAATAAAATTTTTAAAACTTGAGGACAATTTATCATAATTCAAAACTTTGGAGAGAGGGTATTTGATAGAAAAAGAACTGGAAGAATGTAAATGATTGCAGTGAAAATCAGAAAGATAACTGGGCTTGGTAGAAACCCTTGTAGATCTTCTAAGGGGCTGTGTAGGTTGACTAGGAACAAAAACTGTAGGGGGAGTAAAATCAGGATCTAAAGAAGAACCTGTATCAAGAAAACTATCAGTAGAGTCAATGTTAGGATGAAAATCAAAAGAAGAATAATCAGTGAAAGGAAATAAGTTTCCAGGAGAAGTAACATCAAATGCTAAAGAATGAAAGGGAAATGTCTCTTCATGAAAGATGACATCCCTAGAAATAAAAATATCATGAGTAATTATATCATAAAGTTTATAACCTTTCATACCCATAGGATAACCAAGAAAGACACAAGCCCTAGCCTTAGTGGTCAAATTTATTTCTCCCTTGTTTTAATGTAGAAGCAAAAACAAGACGACCAAATGTTTTAAGAAAATTGTAATCCACAGGACTGTTATGTAATAACTTAAAGGGTGTTTTATAACCTAAAACTTTAGAAGGAGTTCTATTAATCAAATAGGCAGCAGTGGAGATACAATCACCCCAAAAAGACACAGGGACTTTAGATTATAAAAATAAAGCTCTAGCAATGTTTAAAAGGTGTTGATGTTTCCTCTTCTCAACAGAATTCTGTTGTGGAGTTTCAACACAGGAATAATGATGCAAAATGCCAAGATCATTAAACAATTTAGTAAAAGAAAGTTATGGGGCATTGTCACTTCTAAAGATTTTAACAGTTTGATTGAACTGTGTTTTAATCATAGATAAAAAAAAGCAGGAATAACAATGATAATATCAGACTTTTTATGTAAAAGACATATATAAGTAAATCTAGAAAAATCATCCACAATTGTTGCAAAATATTTTTGGCCAGAGTAAGTAGGTGCATAAAAGGGGCCCCATAAATCACAATGTATCATTTCAAAGATTCTAGAAGTAGTAGAATTAGAAACAGGAAAAGGAAGCCTCTTTTGTCTAGCAAGAGGGCAAATGTAACAAGGAGTAGTAGAGTTATTATTACAATCAGGAACAGAAAATAAGCCTAAAGTATTCTTAATTCTAGTCATTGCTTTGTAGGGCATATAGCCCAATCTTCTATGCCAAACAACACTAGACACTTTATTGCAAGTTGCTTGAAGAGGTAGAGTAGTGCTGGTGTGTAGGACATAGAGACCTTCAACCTTGTTACCCCCTCCAATCATCCTCTTTTGGGGATCCTGAACCACAAAGGAATGTTTAGTGTAGTAAACAGAAAAATTAGAGTAAAAAAGAAGCTCACTTACTGAGATCAGATTAAACTTGAAGATAGGAACATAAAAAACATTAAGCAATGTTAGAGAAGGAGATAATATAATATTGCCAATTTGAGTAACTTTAAAAATACTATTGTCAGGAAGAATAACATGTGCATTCTGAACAGAATTTAAAGTAGAAAATAATGAAATATTTGAACAAATGTCCTTACTAGCACCAGAGTCAATGATCCAATCATTTGGATGATTGATTCTGTTTAAGAAAGAAGATGAACAAGTACCTGAAACACAGGAGATGTGAGCAGAGTCATGTGAAGAATCAGTAGGAGGTGCAAAGTTTATGTGAGTACTAAAGAGGTTCATTAAATGTTGGCACTGCGCAGGGTTCAGGCTTTGTAAAAGTGGTGTAAGGGGGTTCTGGTTATTCTGAGTAGTTTGAAAAATGTGTTGGGGGGTTTGGGATTGAAAGGAAGGTTGAGGGGGAGAGGAAGTAGTAAAGGAGTTGACTGGATTTGTGAGTTTGGGTTTTGAGGGTGGTTTGTAACCTACTGGATACCCATGTAGTTTATAACATTTAACAACAATATGGCCTCTCATCTTGCAGTGAGAGCAAATATGAATATCCTTTTTCTTGGATGAAGGATTAAAAATTGGTGGTGTAGGTAAGAGAGGTTGTTGTTGAAATTGATTATAAGGCCTCTTAGAAGGCTGTTGTGTAGTAGAGGAAAAGGCCATTGAGGAGGAGACATCAAAGGGATTGGGGTTGGCCCCAACCTGTTTCTGCCTTTCCTCTTGTATAGCAAGTTGAAATACCCTGTCTATATCAGGGATAGGATCCATTAAAAGGATCTGACTTCTTAAGTTGTCAAATGAGTCATTGAGTCCAAGGAGAAAAGTAAGAACAAAGTCTTCTTGATGTTGTGCATGGATTTTCTTATTGCCATCGCATGAAGTGCATGGATTGAGAATAGATTGACATTGAGTGAGTCTTGATGAAGGTTGGCCAATTCCCCGCGTAGTTGTAGCTTTCTTGGACCATTGCTATGTGAAAATCTGGTTTTGAGTTGATTCCAGATGTCCTTCGCACAATTAGTGTACATAATGCTTGAGTGTATATCTGGTGAAACGGTGTTGAGACTCCAAGAAATGACGACATCGTTGTTTCTTGACCAAGCAATCTTCAAATCAGGGTCAGTATCACCAGGATCTTGCAAAGTCCCATTAACAAAACCTAATTTGTGTTTGACATTGAGAGCAAGGAGCATAGAACGTGCCCAAGATGGATAGTTGTCTCCTTTGAGTGGATGTTGAACCAGGACAAGGCCTGGACTGTCAGAAGGGTGAAGGAAATACGGATGAGATGGATTCTCCATGGGAGGCCGTGTGCGAGAGGAATTAGATGCAGTGGTGGTGGAAGCACTGGAATTATCCATGATCAAGAAAAGAAGGGAATGGGCAGAAAAATAGTAGAGAAAGGGAGAAGAGAGTGATGATAATCTTGTAGAAGAATGGTCGCGGAAAACGTGTGTAGATTTTACACAACTGATACCATATTATAATTCAAGCATCCATGGAAGGTGTTGAATTTAGAAACAAGAAATAAACTCTGAATTCTTTTTTTTTTTTTTTTTTTTTTGAGATAAAACGAAATTCATACAATCAAAGAGATTCAGAAATTACAATGTTATGGATAAAATCAGGTAAAACATTTGAAACATAAGATTCACTTCTAGACAAATTTGCTAATTCATGAGCCACACAGTTTCCTTCGCGAAAGATGTGCCGGGCATGGAACGAGCTAAAAGAAGATGCCAAATCTTTTACATCTTCAATAATACTCCCAAAGTCTGCTCGAGAAGGATTTTGCTCTTCAATAGCTGCTATGACAACACTTGAGTCACCTTCAATAGCCATTCTAGACCATCCTCGGTCAATAGCAAATTCCATTGCAAGTAGCGCGGCTTTGGCTTCCGCTGTTGTAACGTCAAAAGGTTGCTTGAGACAAATAGATTTCCAGCCTAAACAAACGCCCGAAGACGACCGTGCAACAACCCCCAAACCACAACAGCCTTCCTGAACATTAATAGTAGCATCAAAATTCACCTTGACCACATCTGGACCTGGTTTGCTCCACCGGACAGCAGTCCTATTATGGGGAATAGAAGCACACATCACCGAATTTCTCGCTTGCTTCGACTCCTCCAAATACGTCCTAGCAAAAGAAGTCACTGCTAATGCATCCGGCACTTCACCTTCAAAGAAAAGCTTGTTCCTAGCATACCATATAGACCAGCAAATCAACAAGCTTAATTCAAGTCCAGCCACATCAGTTTTCCTTTTCAAATTGATCACCCATTCTCTAAAATCTGAACCAAACCAGCGATAGGAACCCAATGGAATTCCGGATAACGCCCAAACTTGCCTCGCGAATTGACAATATAGAAAGCTATGAATAATATCCTCACCCTCAGCACCACAAAACACACACGTATCCACTTCAATAACTCTACGTTTCATAAGATTAGTACGGGTAGGTAAAAAATTACGACAAGCTCTCCAAACAAAAATTTTTACCTTATTCGGAAGTTGAAGTGCCCAAAGCCATTTCCAACAATTATGTACTGCTGTTGTAGAAGAACTAGTTGAAGTATGATTGGACTCATTGTCCATTCGCATTGCTAAATAGTAAGCACTTCTAACCGAAAAGATACCATTCTTATTGTAATGCCAAATGCGCTTATCGTCTCGTGCGAATCTTCCCAACGGAATGGACAAAATGCTTTTGCAATCCTCTTCGAAAAAAGTTTCATTAATTATGTTTACGTCCCATTGTCTGGTCACGGGGCATATGAAGGTACTCACTTTTAATTCCCTTGGCTGATCTCCCCTTGGGGTAATAATTTTCAAAGTCGACTCCCTAGGGATCCATCTATCAGTCCAAACATTAACTCCATTGCCGTTACGTACCAATTCTCCATCGGATGCCCCTATCAAGGATATCCTTCACTCCCCATATGCTTCTCCATGTAAATGAGGGATTCGAACCAAGTGTAGCACCAACGACATCAGAGTTTGGAATGTAACGGGCCTTATAGATTCGGCATAATAAGCTGTTTGGAAACTCAAGTAACCTCCAAAGTTGTTTCGCCAGAAGTGCTTTGTTAAGTGCTTCCAAATCCCGAAAGCCGAGACCTCCATACTGCTTACTTTGGGAAAGAACATTCCAACGAGCCCAGTGAATACCCTTTCCTTGCGTTCCTTCCCACCAAAACTTGGTCATAAGCCCTTCAATTTCGTTCATAACATAGCTCGGGAGTCTGAAACAGCTCATTGCATAAGATGGTATCGCTTGAATCACTGCTTTAATGAGAATCTCTTTCCCACCTTTAGAAAGCCACTTTTCCTTCCATCCCTGAAGTCTATGGCAAATTTTATCTCTTATATTCGCAAATGCTTCCCTTTTTGATTTCCCTATTACTGAGGGTAACCCCAAATATTTATCGTGTTTCTCCACTACTTCCATAGGTAATGAAGAGCAAACAGAGTCAATAGTCTCCGATTTCGTATTCTTACTAAACACGATACTCGACTTCTGATAGTTCACCTGTTGACCCGAAGCGACTTCATATAAATCCAAAACAGCTTTAACACTATTAGCCGAGTGAGAGTTAGCAATACAAAATATCATGGTATCATCTGCGAAAAGCAAATGAGAAACAGCTGGAGCTCCCGTACATACTTCCAGACCAGCAATATTACCCCGCCCTTCCTCTCTTCTGAGTAAAGCGCTCAAAACTTCTGAACAGAACAAGAACAAATAAGGTGACATAGGATCGCCCTGTCGAATCCCCCTCTCAGGACAAAGAAAACCAAATGATCCTCCATTCATCACAAAGGAGTAAGTAACCGTAGTCACGCACTGCATAATCAGCCCAACAAAAGACTCGTTAAAACCCATACGCAGCATAACTCGTCGCAGAAAATACCACTCAATACGGTCGTATGCCTTGCTCATGTCAAGTTTTACTGCCATATGCTCAGCAGGACTCCTTTTCATATAATGTACCACCTCATAAGCAATTAATATATTATCTGATATTAATCTAGAAGGTACAAAAGCCGACTGGGATTCACAAATTATAGAATTCATATGGGGTTTAAGCCGATTAACTATAGCCTTAGAAGCAATTTTGTAAACAACATTACTCAAGCTTATTGGACGAAATTGAGTCATATTCTCCGGATTAGAACACTTCGGAATTAGACCAATGTAGGTAAAATTACTTACCGAAAGAAATTATTTATCGTTTAAAAACTTCAGAACCCATCTGGTAACATTTGAACCAACAATCCTCCAAAATTTCTGAAAGAAAATAACAGGAAATCCGTCAGGCCCCGGAGATTTCAGCGGATGCATCATATTCAAGGCTTTTTTGACCTCCAGAACTGTGTATGGACGATTAAGATCTGCATTAATTTCTTCTGTAACATTTGGCTCGAGGCAGCCCAATGCTTCTTCCAACGCTGACTCAGGTGGACTATTCGATTTGAATATATCCTTGAAATAGGTGGTTACAATCTCCTCCAAATCCTTTTCATCTTCACACCAAACACCATTCGAATCCCGCAAACCCGTTATAGTATTCGTTTTCCTTCGACCAGCTGCTTTTGAATGAAAAAACTTAGTATTCTTGTCACCCTCTCTCATCCAATGTGCTTTAGCTCTCTGCCTCCACATCATTTCTTCCTTGTCCAACATATCCTCTAAGTCCACTGATTTTTTTTTAATAAGCGCTTTTGATTCATCAGTAAGCAGCCCCCTTTTAAGATTAAACACTTCATCACGTAATTCCTTCAATCGTTTGGTAACTTTACCGAATGAATTTTTGCTCCAGTTCAAGAGGCCCAGTTTACACGATTCCAAATTTACCCTTAGATTATCATTAACCAAACCAGCTGAATCCCAACTATCCTCAATCACTTGTTCGCATTCCTCAGACTTAATCCACATAGCTTCGAATTTGAAACTACGATTCATGCGGCCTCCGCTATTAATTCTCTTTCTCTGTAGCTCAATTAATATTGCTGAGTGATCGGAGTTAAGGACTTCTAAGTGAACTACCCTGTTATGTGGGAATAACGAAATCCACTCGTCGGAAGCACAATCCCTATCCAACCTTTCTCTAACAGTAAAAGGTTCAGGCCAATTATTACACCAAGTGAATGGAGAACCCGTATAACCCAAGTCGCTTAACCCAGCATCTCTAAGACAGTTGCTAAAATCCATAATGCGATTAAATGAAGCTACATGCCTTCCACTTTTTTCTGAAATGGATAATAGGGCATTAAAATCCCCCGCACATAACCAAGGTTTATTTGATAAGGTGGCCAAATGTCTCAATAACTCCGAAGATTTATACCGCTTCGATTCGTCTGGATCACCGTAAAACCCTGTAAAGCGCCAACTGAAATTATTATCATCGTCATAGATATGTGCATCAATATGATTAGTTGAATAACTCTGCAAAATCACATTAGTTTCTCTTGGCCAAAGGAGAGCCAAACCCCCGGAACGACCCCTAGCATCAACTGCAACACCCTGTACACCTAAATCTCTCTTCAAATGCTCAAACTTTCTACCGGATAGTTTTGTTTCCGATAAAAAGATGAACTGGGGGTTATGCGCTCGGAGTAGCTTTCCGAGCGTACGAACTGTCCAAGAGCCCCCCAACCCTTGGCAGTTCCAAGCTAGACAACTCATTGTGCTCGACGGGACTGCACCGCAGCCTCCGCCGTTGTCGCTTTTGAGATGGTTGTAATTTCATCCCTAATAATCAACTGTTTTTTCCTACAACTCTCTTCCTCAGAGGAGTGATACTCTGTCTGAAAATATTTCTTTTTACCTCTACCACCTGTTTTTTTAATTGGGCATTCAGCAGTTCTTTTTCGCTTCCCTTTCTCTGTAGTATCAACTTCAATTTTCTCTTTTGGTTTTGGTGAATTAGCACTTTTATTTTCAGAACTTACTAATGCTTTTCCTCTGCCAATTCCTTTTCTAGCACGCTTAGGCTTCACATTAGTACAATCCACAATTATTGGGCCAGTAGGAATTTGTTGTGGCTCAATATTTTCTGTAATTATGGGCCCAAAACCAAGTTGGCCTAAAGCTGATGAATGGATTGAAGGGAGCTGACTACTTGGAAAATGAACTAGACTCGGAAAAAGGGCTGGCCCAAAGACGAAACTCGGGTTTTTTGAACCACTAATTGTTGCACAAGTTGAGCCCTGCACCTGACACGACCCGAAAACCAAGCCGGAGACGCCTACCATTTTATTCTCTGAAAAGTCTGATCGACCCTGACCCAATTCCGAAATTGACCCGGTTATATGAATCCTGACCTTCATTCATTTCCACTCCAGTTCCATATCTCCTAAAATCTTGGGATGAAGACCCAGTCTCATAACTGTTTCCACTCTTGTAGCTTTCCACCCCCCTTTGTCTAACTGCCTCCTCCCGTCCACCGGCCACTATGCCGGAGCCGCTTGTACTGAATAAATCCCTGGCAGTCAATTTTCGAACCCCCTCCCAATTTTTACTATTCCCTTGCTTACCTGATGACTCCACTCGAAGCCAACCTCCGTAAGGGAGTTTGTCCCTCTTTTCCGGTGGGAAATCGTATTGTTTCGCGCATTTACCCGAGATGTGGTCAAGTAAGCCACAAAAGTAGCAAAATTTGACAAATCTTTCATATTGAAATGTAACCACAAGAGTATCTCCTCTATCAGATTTCAATTTCATTAACCTCCTAATTGGTTTTGTTACATTGATAGCCACCCTTATTCGCATAATGTCCCCCAACTTCGTAAAACCTTCGCCTGTATCACCAATTTTCAGAAAACCCAATTGTCCGCCTATATGAGTAGCCATTGCGTTGTTCATCTTACCCAGAGGAATACCAGCTACATGGACAAAAAAATCAGACCAATCCAAATTAACGACTCGTGGATTCTCTACTTCCCCGATTGTATTAAGAACAATAAGATTTTTGTCGAAAGACCATGGCCCTTCCTCCAAAGCTTTCTGTCGATCATATTTATGACGAAAAGTAAACAATATGGGTCACCGCCTAATTTCCTCGCCTCAATGCCTTTAACAGGACTCCACACCAAAGACATCGTACGTTCAAGAGCCTCCACATTAACATCTTTCTTTCCCAAAATTCTCCCAACCAAAAGCAGATCAGTATTAGTATTCGAATTGCCCCATGCCTCATCCGGCAGGAGGCTCACCTCCTCCTCCTCCGCCGTCAAATTCAATATCAACCCTAAATTCACAATTTCGTCCTCCATAGATAGTTGTTGAGATAACCCAGTAGTAATATTGAACAAAGCGATGATAGAACTTTAATTTTAGTAGGTAGACTCTCAATTTGAGAGGGATATGATCTCATAAAGAGAGAGTTCGTGGGGAGCCTAAGTGATGGGAATTAAGGACAAAGAAATAATTAAAGAGGCAAAACAGTTTCTACTTTGAATTCTTGAAGAGAAAGGAAAAATGCACATAAATTTTATTCAACTGAAAAATAAAACTGATTGATACAAGTGGGGATTGAACCCTGCACCTTTTTATAGTTACAATAACCGACCTAAACTAAACTAAACTAGCAACTTAATTAATTGAGAAAACACGCTTCTCTCTAACTTAACATATTTACAAAAAGAATAAAAAAAAACAGAACGATTAAAAATTAAATCCCTAATTCTATTTTCCCCAAATTGAAGACTCATCTTCTTCCTTTGTATTTGTACGCAGGTCTTATGGAGCAGCTATGAGTAAATCTTCCATTATTAGATTTTAAAATATGTTAGCTTAGGACTTCAATTGGAACTGATTATCTCAATTTTTCTTTTCCAGATTTGAAGTTGTTCCCTAAGCCCCATTAGTACGGGTTCAGCTTCAATTTCTTTTTCTTTTTTTTTTAAATGTATTGTACAGTGGGTTGAGCCACTTTGCCTGTTTTGAAATGTATGTTAGTTTATCAATGCATTTTCAATTGTTGAAAGTTGTTTTACCCTTTTATGTTTTTGGGCTCTTATGTCAAAATAATAGATTTCGGTTTACAACAATATGAATTCAGCCATTCAGGGAAGACACATAAACACATTGCTAATGGATCCACATTAATGGATCCGCATATATTATAACAAATTTTTGGTTTAATTCTCACCTATGAAGTACGGATACTTCAAAAATTTATTAAATGTCGTGTCGGACACTTTTCGGATACGATACTACTCGGATACTTGTAGGATACGTATTCGACACTCCACGTGGCGTGTCGGTAAATATGATTAATAAGAAAAGTTGAACATACGTATCAGATACTTATTTAGACGTATCTAACACATTTTATATTCTGAATTTTGCTAAGTCACCACAATTGATAAGAACAATGTAAGACGTCAAATCACACTTTGTATTATATACAACTACAATATAAGATGATTTATCTATAATGAGACAGGTTTTATATAACATAATAAAACAATGAACATTAATTATAAATAATTAGTAGTATTAAACTACTAAATAAATTTTATTTCTAAAAGTTATGCAATTTAGTACTTATGAAACTTAACTTGATCTATTTCAATATGTATGAATATTTACATATATTATTTTACTTATTTCAGTATGCATAAATATATAAATTTATATTTTTTACATTCGTATTCATGTCGTATCATATCTAGCAAATTTTTAAAAATTCGCATCGCCGTATCCGAATCGTTTCGTATTCGTATCGACGTATCCGTATCCGCAACATAGATTCTCACGCATCATGAGAATATTAAAAACAAGTGAAACAAATTAAAGTTTACAGTTATCGTCGGTACAAACGCACTTTCCATTTAGGCAACGTCCAGAACTTCCGCCACCTCCTAAGTCATAGCAATACAAATCACAAGCAGCCTCAGTGAACCCTTCTTTGCCGCCACATGTCCCAACAGTTTTGGTGCATTTATTCTGTGCCTCCATTTTTTCAACTGCAAATGCATACACTAAAAATTATTAGTCGATTTTTATTTTTTTTTTTCAAATAGTTGTATCAGATGATATGATACATTCATCCTCAAGATCTCTACTCTTTGTCTTAACAAGCTCTTAACTCAACAAAAATTATTTAAAAATTTCATTCCATATGAAAATAACAAAATCGATGATATAGAAAATTAATTCATATTGTTAGATTACATGAGAAAATATATATCAAAAAAAGAAAAATTATATATGAAAGTATTGGAGGTTTCGAATTAGGTCAAAAAAATTCACCAGTCTATTGATTTTACACCCGAACGAAAAGGTGAGTACCCAAAAGTTTTGGGTACCCACCTAAAGGAACATATGTCGGGTGTAAAAAATCAACATCCGCTGAGTTGGGTACCCAATCCGAAACTCCCGGCCCGATCCCGTAGCAAAATTGATCCAAAAAAATCCAAATTGTTATGATTCCTACTCAATTCTAAAACGGGAACGGATTTCCTATCACATATCAATGTCACACATTTATGTCACACAAATGTATGATTGACATGTGTCTCTCTCTTAAAAGTTGTTATGTATAGGATAACATATACCCATACTTAAAAATTTAAAACTTTAAAATATGTTGTAAATTAAACAAGGAAATGGCAAAAAAAAGGGAAACAAAATCTCTAGATTTTTTTATGGTCAAGACTATGGCTTCTTCTTTTTTCACCATTCTTTAAAAAATCTCAACCAAAGTTTTATCATTAAAAAACTTTTGATAATTCTCGTAACATGAGACCTATAATTGAAGAGCTTGCATTTTCCCCATAGATGAAATTATGTTGTGCGAATTTTTCAAATTATTCAAAATTTAAGTTCTCGTAGAAAATATATGAGAATATTTTTCCATTACACGATCAAAAACAAAACTGAGGGTATGAGAATATATTTGCAATATCTTAACATAATATTATTGATACACAAACACTTGGACATTCATATAAACTTTGGTTGAGATTTTTAGAAGAAGGATGGAGAAGAAGGAGCCATGGTGTGATGATCTACCATAAAAGAAAAATGCAGGAATATTTTGTTTCCTTTTCTATTTTAGGCCATCTCTTTCCTTGCTTAATTTACAACCTAATTTAATTACCTTTTATTATTAAATCTTAAGTGTTAATTTATGTTACTTGATACATAATAATTTTTATGAGAAAGACACATGTCAATCACATATTGGTGTGACACAAAGTGTGACATTGATATGTGATAGGAAATCCGTTCCGTTCTAAAACATGTTAAGATAGTTTACTTGAATTTTTTTTTTTTAAATAATGTTAGTACATAAGAAATTACTTTTTCCTGAAGTAAAGATGAGCAGAATCAGAATGCAAAAAGTTGGATGGACAGCAACCATTTGCTCGTGAAATTAACGTGGTCCACAACTGTAAAGGTATTGGTGTTTTTACATTATCTACATCACATGTATATATATACTAGGTCAATTGCTCCACGCTCCCGCGCGGAGGATATTGCCCAGTGCTAATGTATTAAACTAAGGACAATTATGTGTTATCTCGATCATATTAATAAAACACATGAACATAATGGTCGGTCAGTCGAATACAAAAATCTATATTAATATTATATTACATATTATATGCATAGAATAATCTACACAAAGTAAATGAGGTAAAGTTAAAAAAGAAAAACAAGGTAACAATTACTCTGTTCAAGAATTTAGAATTACTTTTAAAAAAGATGAGTTTACTCAATTCGTCATTCAACATAATTTAACAATAAAGAGGCGCAAAAATATTAATAAGCGCTTGTCAATGCAGAGAGACCCAACACCCATGGTCATAACATTAACTGAGATGGTGTGTCATCTCGAGCTAGCTACTGGCATAAAATGAAGGAGATTCCGCTGGCCTTCGGTAAGACCATCGAGAGTCTCATCGGTCAGTGAGAGATAAAGCTAATAGCTTTATCTATCATTGATCGGTGTATTGAGGAAGACGTGAGCTCGTCTTCGATCAGATAGTACCAAAAACGATAAAGTTATTTGGTCTGCAGTTGTAATAGATTGTAATAGATTTTCAGTATTTAGTAAATATGTCGATTGTAATATATTCGACTCTTATACCTGTTAAATCGATTGTACACAAATCGAAAGAGAATTACGTTGTACTGTTTGTTGACCGCTTCGGATCGGGAAATCGCAAAACAGTTTACCTTCAAAGTAAAAAGTGAAACCTTCCAAATAAATTATAAAAGAAAAAACGACGACGTTTTATGATGATACTGTTTTTAAAAAAAGGGCAAAAGTATACAGAGCCGACCTATAATAGAACGCACTAGAAAACAAAATAAAATCAACGACGCTGGTCGGGAAGGTAGGACGAATATTATTTATCGACAAGAAGGTATAAAAAAAAAGGGTGAAATGCTCTTATCCAGGCTTGGTAATTTCAAGTTTGTGGAGAAGTTTCTGGTGAGTCAAAGGGAATGTGAAGAATTAAAGGAGAAAAATTTGTTTTCGACATATAAGTCTTCAGAGCTTTCGCATACCGCTCCTCTACTTTTTTCTCATTATCATTCCGAAGTTTTTGATCCTCAACCAAACTAAGAATTTTCTCCTCCAATTCTTCACATTCCCTATGACTTCCCTGAAATTCTCCACGAACTTGTAATTTCTTTCCTTCAAATATCTCTATCCGTTTTGTTTCTTGTTCTCGATCTTTGTAATTTTATATACTCCCCATAAATATGGGTAGTTGAAAAGGTGGAACGTTTCCCATTGTTAAATCTACACCGTCTATCTTAAAATATTTTGTTCGTTGCATTTTTACGATTGCTGCTATAAATTGACTTACTTTTACTTAATATAATAATTCAAAATAATATGAAATATATATAAATTAATTATTAATTAGTAATAAATAATTATATGTTGTCGAAAATTTATGATTAATTGTGCATTGTCTATCACAGCTTTTGTACAGGTTCAGTGCTGTATAAAATGCATTTTACGAAGCTATGATCCCAATATTTTTGTTGGGTATCTCCACTTGCTTGGGAAATTACTTTCATATTGGATGACTATGGTCTTCATCAAATTGCTATTAGCCTTTGATACACAAGATAGTAGATAAATTAAAATAACAAAAAAAATATATATATTTAGCAGCCGTTATTAAATGATCACCTCAATATGACTTTTCATATACTACGAAAACAAAATATTTAAACAAAAAATATGTGGCAGTTATTGAATATTGGTAATACGATTCAAATCCATTTAAAGGATTCGTTAAACGCACCGACAATAAATAAGCAAATAACATTTGTTTTATGACCGTTTGATAATTTATCCAAGCCTGTGCTTAAATTATTCAAAAGTTATAATTTTTAAAAATAACTAAGAGTCTAAAATTGACCCATAATATTAATTAATAAACATTGGAGAAAAGTTAAAAAGATAAATAATTATATAATATAATTAATTAAATAAATATAGTGTATAAATTATGTTATAATAATATACCGTAATAAAATATGAGTATTCAAGTTCGGGAAAAACCAACGGTCATTTCTAGTCGTCATACAGACGTGATTAAAGATTTTTATAGGATATTTTTGTTGATATATGAATTAAATATTTCTAAATAAACAAATAGCATATATTTATTGACTTTTATTTTCAATTAACAATATTATTTTTTTATTATCTCTATATTTCATGAAAAATAATTAGATATTTTACTTTAATCATATTTTTAAAAAAATGTTATTACAACGCAATATACTTTTCGGAATTATTTGCTCTTGCTAGAAAGTTTAATATATTCATTTCGATTTGAATTCATGTTTAATTCTTGTCAAATCTATGTAAAGGAAGAAAATGGTAATTATTATTCCCAAGTTTTTTACATCTATGCTTCGTGAGATTTGTTTACATTAATCACGAGTAATTCTTCCACAAATAATGATAAGTATAACACACTTAGTATTATATATTAAACTAAGGACAATTAAGCGTACAAATTATGTGTTATCGTAGAGTACTTTCTTTATCTTTGCACCTCTTCATTCCTACCGATATCTGATAGAGGAAGCGATTACTTTTATTTTCGATAAGGTGGTATCGGTAAAGGGGGTTCCCCAATGGGTCAGCCTCGTCGTTCGAATGAGTGGGATCGGTAAGGAAGACGAGGTCAGCATCGTCGGTTCCTCTATGTGTCGGTGCTTGGAAATTTTTCGTCTTGTATCTGAGTATCGATGTCACGAAGCATCGACGTACTCGATGAGCCAGGAGTGAGGTAGAAGGTAACAGCAGCCGATCAGATGTTAACTGAGATGGTGTGTCTTCTCGAGCTAGCTACTGCCATAAAAGGAAGGAGATTCCCCTTGCCTTCGCTAAGACCATCGAAGGTCTCAATGCCCGTACTCACAATGCGTCGGTCAGTGAGAGATAAAGCTGATTTAGCTTTGTCTGTCTTTGATCGGTGCATTGAGGAAGACGTGCTCTGGTGTCGTCAGAGGTCTTCATCAAACTGATATCGGAGGACTAGGGTTGTCGATTTAGTAGAAATATATCAGAGAGCTCGTCTTCGATCAGATAGTACAAAAAAACAATAAAGTTATTTGGTCTGCAATTGTAATAGATTGTAATATATTTTCAGTATTTAGTAAATACGGAGTATGTCGATTGTAATATATTCGACTATTAAACCTGTTAAATCGATTTTACACAAATCGATAGTAAATTATGTTGTACTGTTTGTTGACCGCTTCGGATCGGGAAATTGCAAAACACGTTACCTTCAAACTAAAAGTGAAACCTTCGAAATAAATTATAAAAGAAAAACGGCGACGTTATATGAGGATACTGTTTTAAAAAAAGGGCAAAAGTATACAGATCCGACCAATAATAGAATGTAATCCAAATTGGAGTCGGGACCTATATATTGTTAATAAAATCTATCTAATCTTATAATTGTTATACTTGTATTCGTTTTATTCCTTTTTGTTTCCCATGTTTAGAAAGGAAGATAGTTTTCCTTGATTATTTTATTACGAATACTAATCTGATGATCCAAGCTGAAAAATTTAAGTTTTGAAAATTTAGCAACAAACGTTTATCTTTTTACATTTATTTTTATACTGCTAAGAAAGAGATGCTCACATATATACGACTATTCAATAAGGCAATTAACATTGTCTTATCAAGATTGTAGTACGATAAATAGTAACCATTGCAATAGTTGTTCTGAACATAAACCTAAACATTTCTATTTACGGTTCTCAAATTAACATTGCGAACTAATTTATCAATATCGAAATCATCGTGGACATGAAGGAGATGGAAGCTTAAGGAGGTATCCCAAAGCTACGAAGGGATGAACCGCTGTTAGTTCTCCAATGTGGAAGACTTGGTTCAATGCTTTTCCCCAAATAAAAAATAATGTAAAGTAATCCGTTTGATTTGATGAGAGATGACATAAAGTTTTCTGCAAAGCCGTTTCCCACTTGATTGATTTGAGCGGTCTGTGTTGTCAGACTTCAATAATTTTCCATTCCTCTTCAATTCACTCACCCCATTCTACCCGATAATTAGTATTTCTATTCGTGTGAGCAATTTATTCCGAAATCTCCCTATAAAAACATTCACACATTAATGCTTATTTCGGTATTAGGATTAATGTACATAAAAGAATAAATTTTGATTACTCGAAAAAATGTGTATCCATGATAAATATTGTAAAGTAATTTCAATAATCAACGATAACGACTAACCTTTTTTAGGACAAAAATTGTCCATAAATTATTTAGAATAAAAATTATAAACTCGTTTCGATTTCGAAGAACCTTAATATACATAACCCTTAGATCTCGATTTCGAAATAAGAGTGTCGATCGTTTCGATTTCGAAGAACCTCAATATATAACCCTTAGATCCCGATTCTGGAATAAGAAACGAATCAAATTATGAAATGAATATTAACCAATCAAGAAAGATAAAACAAGCAGAAACCAACAACGTACCAAATAACGAAAGATCAGCAAAAAATCTAAACAAAAAAAAAAAAAAAAAGCAAAAGAACAAAAAACCTTCGAAATGGTTAATACAAATATAATAAATGACGAATACGTGAAGATGAAAAAGAGTATAGATAAAAAATTGGAATACTTAAGACGCAACAGCCAATATAAGAAATATTTAAAAAGTAAGAGAAGAGAATAACATAAAGACCAAAATAACCACCATATAGAATTACAATAAATAAAATATTTTAATTAAGATGACGGGCAAGAGTGATGTAATGCTTAGATATATCTAAGTATTTAGTAACTATTCTATACACAGCTTAACATTGGTAAGTACACTCGGAGATAAATGTAAAGAACGTAGTCGATAATAACATTATCGATGTTTTAAAAAATAGAGGAAATAATATGTGTGACATTGCTATAGTAGATCATATCGACATTTAATGGGCAACATTGTTTTAATCGATAACTAAAGCACGAACTAAATATCCGAGACCAACAGACAAAACGGTGCTGTTTTATGACTATATATTTAAAAAAATATATATTTACCAAAAATACACGCGTTAAAATATAACGTGGTTAAGTCCGACCAACATTAATTCGTTTTCCAATATACTGTTAAAAAAATAATAGAAAGTATATTGTGTTAGTAGTATTGCAAACAAATAAAAAATGTTCACATAAAATTAATTATTTTTTTTTAAGAAATATAGTAAAATAATTAAGTATATATTTTTCTGTTCATACTCTCCTCTTGATTAGAAACAAACACTATATTTCCGATGAATACATTTTTTTAAAACGGAAATGTTGAGATTCTGCTCGAACTTTCCAATATAACCGATCAATTGCTTATCAGAAAACAATAAAAAATTTAACACAAATTATCCTAGAGAGAAGATCTATAGATTATTTGTGAAATAACTAACAAAAATTCAAAATATATACCTTATTTTGGGCAGCCTCGTATATAGCATCAGCAAGGGTACAATAATTGTTTTCTTTAGTAAGAGCCAACCTGGTATCCTTCAAAGTTTTATCATAAAATTTTGTACCCAAAATTTCCAATTCCACCCACACCAAATTAACTCTAGAAAAAATCATCATAGTTTTTAAGTTGGATTTAAATAGATAATTTAATTTTATGCGCCTAAGGTGAGCGATTTCACCTTTGGAACAATAAGAAAATATAATTTACGTGAGGCAATTTATAGTAGCTATGGTAAAGATCCAATGACCATAATATTATAAGATAAACGGTGTAGATTGTATAATGGGAAACGTTCCCATCTTTTCAACTACTCATATACATAAAGTAAGATGACTTAAATGCTTCAACCTATGGATCTGCATATCTTGTTAAACGCACCGACAATAAATAACTAAATAACTCTGTTTTATGAATATTGTTATATAATATGTGCTTAAGATGTTTGTACAATTAATTATAAAAAAAAAAAAAGATGTTTGTACAAATAATATTTTTTTATTACTATCTCTAAACTTAAGTTTAACATAATTTTTTTGGAACAAAATTATCAACTATAAGTACAGCTTCATCATCAGAATCGGTCGGATCACATTCTATTTTATTCTACTTAACTAACTGTGTATTTTTTGTTTGTCTTTTACCTCGATGTTCATCCCTTTTCCCAACTATATGGATCAGAACAAATTACAAAGTTAAATATTTTATATCGTTTTAGTAAACAAAATAAATATTGGTTTTGTTATGTATTTGGACAATAATAAATAATTACACTTATGTATATTTCGATAATAAAGTAATTGTATATATAGAGTATTAATAATAATAATAATTATTATTTATCAAAAAAAAATAAATAATAGTAATAAAAATAATAATAATAATAATAATCTGAAATTTATGTTTCTTGGAAAACGAGACTGAATAACATAAGTATTTTTAATTATTAAATACAAATGTATTATATGGTTAAAATATTTCCATTATCTGAATCTGCAAATAGTTTAATTATATGTTATATGATAATTTTTTCTAAATATAATAGTTTAAGTATAATATGTAAGAAAATCTGTAATACAGAAATAATCTTTATAGGTAAAGGTTTGTTGTGACATGTTCTGCAATCGTGGTGTATTCATATTTATAGGTCGTACACATTTAATTAATAAATAATAATAGAAAACAAGTTGAACAATAATTGAATTCACTAGAAAAATAAAAATTTATTTTGTTGGAAAATTAGGTCGAATATAATTTATCGAAACACAGGTATAAACGAAGACAGTTAAATAAAAGCAAGATTAATTAATTCCGGACTAATATACGAGCCTTGGATTTTGTTTTATAATATGTGCCTAAAATGTTTCTACAAATAATAATTTTTTTTTATTATGTTCTTCAGAATTATTTCTCGCTGCCTTTAAAAAACAGAAAAAAAATTAATTTGTTGTTATTAAAAATAGGTAGTAATAATTTTGTTGTACACAAAATAATAATATATAATATTGAATTTAGTTCGAAGGCAATGGGAATTTAAAAAAAAAAAAAATTTGCACAGACAAGATGGAAAAGTACAAGTCGGAACGATACCATAAATGAAACTATTTAATGGTCTCGTAATTTTAGATTATCCGTTTAGGTTGACAGAAATACTATGTTTACTGAAATGTGTTAAACAATACCTAATTTTAAAATGTTCAAGGATCGCTTGAAAAGTACTAAAGTGAAACAAATAATTAATAGTACAGAATAAAGTGGGAAAAATAACATAAGAGGGACTATTCTGTAAAAAGTTAACAATAAGAGGGACCAGAAGTATTGTTTACCCAATAATAAAATATAATGAATCTATATTGTTTAGCCATCCAATTTTAATTAGCTTAGGGTAAAATTGGTAGTATAAGTAAATAAACAACTAACATGTTGCATAAAAATAACAAAGAAGCTGTGACTTAGCTTGTTTGTCGAAAAGCATATTCGTATTCAAAGGAAACGTTCAGCAGAATAACATATGGGAAAATTTTATTTTTTGTACCATATACCCCCTATGAAATGCATAATGTCCAATTTATCTCTAATGTAACAATTTACTCCATTCAGCCGGAGATTATAACTCATTTGCTGAAATTTAGAATATGCATTCAAACTATTTTATTTAACATAGGGGAATAAACCTATGGTACCAAAAAATCAGTTTTCCTGATTCTTATTGAATACAACGCTAACGTATAGTTTTTTTCAAAATTAAATATTTTAATGATTTCAGTAACAATTAAATATTAGATACAATTTATAGAGCATAAATTACAAAGCAATTAAATATATTTATTTTGGTCCCTTTGCTATAGCATTAGGTCAAAGTCTAAGTGACCTATCATATTATAAATGATTCACATATTTTGTGTATTATAAACATATTAATAATTAATAATTAATATATACGACGTCATATGATATTATCCACTTATTAGTGAAATATATTAATCAGATTATGTATTACGTCCTCAACTTTTTTTTTATCATTCCCGCTACGTTTAGGATATTTTTGTCAATTCGGCTTCTATAAATAGCTGGTTAAATGGAAAAATTTGCACGCTTATTTTTGCTTCTATAAATAGCGGTTAATATTTTTTATATCTGCACGCCTCTTTTGTGAAGTAGCAATCCCCTGTAAAAGTACAGAATAAAGGTCGATAAATTGAAAAATTTTGAGTATAAACGAATATGAAGAACGATTCGAACGGGTCGAACGGTTCCAAGGGCAGCTTCTTTGCTAAAGCAAAAAAAGGTTGTATCCGAACCACTAGTCCGAATAGTCTTCCCAAGAAAAAAGCCAGGATAGAGGAGCCAAGTAATGCAAATACAATAGTTGCAGATAAAATTGGAAAGGAAGTGTCTTCGCAAGATAATATTGCGACCAAGTCTCCTACAAATCTTGTAATTTCTCTGGGTGAGAAGGATGTTTTGAATGCCATTAGCAATACAAGGACCACAGAAAGCTCTTATGCTATCATCGAACATCCCGTGGATGAAAATAATGCTCCCCCTGTAAAATCCCCAATTGAGCTGAATAACCCTTCGGTTCAGATTAATTCGGTTGATGTTGTTTCTCACAACGAGGAAATCCTAAGAAGTTCCGAAAATTGGGCGGATTTATATGCTATTTCAAGTCGGACTTTTGAAACCGAGCAGAATTCGCAAACAAATAAACTTATTGAATCTGATGTGAGTAATAACCAAAAAAATAAAAGTATCGTGGCAGATATTGAGGTAAAAAGGGATTTTCCAAATGTTCTTGATGATCCTTCGATAATTGATGAACGTTCTCTTAGTGTTCAAATTGAGGAGATTAAGGAAATTAAAACTGAGCGTTCTGGGGGAGTCTCGTACAGTGCAATGATCCCTTCTTCTACTGAGCTAGATGGAGTGTCGTGGAATTTAGGCTTTGGCACTATTTTGCCTCGCGAAATGGAAAAGTTGGAAGACCGTTCTCCTTTGTTCCTTGTTCAATCAAGTTTTAAGCAAATAGAACTGGTATTTTTAAAATTATTGTTTTTAAGTATTCTGTTATACATATCTTCATTTTTGCCTAAAATGTTCTAATTTATTTATCTTAGGTAAAGCATAAAATTGCGCAGCTTGGGAGTCTAGTCGAAGATGTTTCATTTTCTCGGTCTATTGCAGATACTAAACTGGCTAATATGAATAATTCTCATAGAGCAAAGATAACCGAAGTGGAATTACTCCGAGCGGAAAATGAGAAGCTATTGAAGTTGAACGCTGATATATCTTCCGAGAAGCAGAAAGAGAACAACGATTTAAAAGAGCAGATCGAGCAAGCAAAGAGATCTGAATTTAGTAAGGGATTTCAACAAGGATATAAGCAAAGAACAAAGGAAATGGTTACTTATCTTGGTCAAGCTATTTCTCCTGATAATAATCTTGAACTGTGATTGTTGTATTTCTTAAATTTTCTGTTTAACAATTTAACAATTTGTTTTTTAATTTGATTTGGCATGTATTAGTTAGTTCCATTTAATACCGTGATCTAGTAGTATTATTTTATTTGAACTTTTCAGTATTCTCGACTTATCTACTTTATTTGATATTGCTAGTCGTACATAAGTTTGAAGTATATTAATTCCGGGAGTATCTGTTAAAGCTTTAGGTAAAATTTTAAAAAATTAGTAGAACGTCTTGTTATTTTATTATAACATATAGTATAACTGTTTTAACATACTGAACTACTGCAGAGTGACAATAAATGAAAGGATATTATTAATATATTAACTAAACTGCAAACATGTTCGATATATAAATAAAGTTAGTAACAGTACTAAATTTATTCGATTAATTGCTATGCTGATACAGAAGATATCATGCTCTCTGCTTCTTGCCACATACTATGAAGAAGAGTATATGTTTTATCATCATTCAACTTTGATCGAACTACTTCAGCTATTTCACCATCGTTTATAATCATATATAAGCATGTTCTTATCTTACTCGAAAATTTAGTGTTGTCACATACTGAACTTAAAAACTTTGGCTCTGAATATCTACAAATTCAATTAATATTGTTAACGATTAACCATTTTTTATTTTTAAATATTTACTTTAAAAGATAAATTTACCTAGTTCTGCCAAGACCGTAATTTGAAGACTCTGGTACATCGGCACTGGTTTGTAGCATATTCTCCGCAGCAATACTATTTATGGAATTATTTAGATTATTAAGTAAAGTAGTATGATAATATATATCTATATAAATTTATTTAGAATGCTTACTTGATAATTAGTTGTGTATTATGCTCGTGTAGTCTCTTGATGAAAGCCATTGATAGATTGAATTTCTGAAACATGCATAAATTTTGTTCAAGTAGGTTGAGGCGTATCCAGATTTCTAGACCGTTAAATTGAGAAATAATGTTTTTTATGAAATGGAGAAATTCGGTTTTCAGGAGTTCCATATAAACACATGAATGGCATTCCCGCTGAAGTTGTTGATGCGGCTCAACACAGCATCCTTGAACTATGCATGCTTCATATGTAATTCCTTGGCCTCCAATTATGCTCATTTTCTATATTTAAAAAAATATTTATTCAAGTAGTTTAGTTAGATATATATATGCAGTAATTATCTTACTAAAACAATATTAGGTATTAAGAATTTGTACTAAAGTAAATAAATTATTTCGTAAATAATATAAAAAAATTTTGAACATAAACAATTTGGTAACGCAAAAATCTTACAAAATAAAAGTCTTATTGCGAGCCCACACGTTGCAGTCAGAACATATATAAAAAGAAAATCCATATTAAAGAGAGAGCAAATAATTTAGTAGAATAGAGAGAAAAAAAAAAAAGGGGTTGTGCTTAAACTTTGTTAAAATAAAAAGAAAATAAAATTAGCCTGGAATATTTTTTGACCGCTTTGTATGTTTTTTTACAAGAAAATTAAATTACAAATTAAACAACTCAGCATTAAACGAAAACATTGAAAGCGACAGTAATAAATTAAAACAGGAAACAATGAATTATAATATCAAATGGAAATGAGGAATAAATGCTATTAAAGAAAGAATTTGATAGAATAGAAATCCAAATCATTTCAGATAACTTATCTCGTGAACATATAAGTGCAAAAAATTAAAGCAAAATATTAACCAAAGTTCAACAACATACCGACTAATGAAAGATCAGGAGGAAACCTTGATAGCGAAAAACAGAGCATAAGAAAAAATATTTTTACACGAGTGATAAGAATAAAATATATATATATATATATAGAGTATATATGTAATGATAAGAGAGAATATAGATTAGACACAGCAATATGTAAGACGCAACCGACAATATAAGAAATATCTAAAAACTAAAAATATAATTAATAAAATAATTTAATTAGGCTGAAAAGCATTATTCATTTTGCTGAAGTTAAATATTTTAAATAATTATAACAATAATAATAATCATAATAATAATAACAATAATAATATTAATAATTCTATTGATATTGATATTAATCTTCAGTTATGTGTCAGTATAGCATTTACGTTAAATTAATTTTTTGATGAAGTGAAATAATTGAAATCATTTTCCACACAATTTTTATTTATTGTTTATGTATTCAGAAAAAATTAAACAATTTATTTATGTAAATTATGTTTATTCAGATAATAAAATAATTGTATATATATATATATATATAGTAATAATAAAAAAAATTAATAATAATCTACAATAGATTGGTGATTCAACGCATTAGGATCGATAACACTAGAGTGTATATCTGAATATTATAACATATTTACCAAAAGAGTCGTACTTAATTTATATATATGTAGATGAACAGAAAAATATACGATGGTATATAGGACGAAATATTATTTTATCGATGCGATTAAAAAAAAATTTGTTATATATGTTATAATGAAAAGTTATATTTGAAGTTAAATGATTAGTTTTTACTAAATACTATTGTTTTAGTAATAAAGATATCAAAAACTATATTAGCTAAATATTTTCTCTTGGTAGACGCTAAGTTTTTTATATGTCGATGAAATAAAACATTCTAATTAAATTTAGTAAATTATATTTATTTAGTAAATATATTATTATTTTCTTTGAAATTGGCGGTGGTTAATTTTTTAGTAATGGTGGACGAGCACTGAATTCGTCAAGTATATTTATTTTTTCCATTTTTATTGATTTTTTTAGATCGGTAAAATAGTGGAGCTATGGCAGCATAGTTATGATATAATTAATCAAAACAAGGCTATTATAAGAAGAAAGTTCGCACAAAATATCCTGTAAGATATTTGTCTTCAGATGACTATAAGTACAAGAAATATAATAAGTTTCATAGATCGGATATTTTTTTTCATGTTGGTTAATTAATTCATAATGCTTTATTGAATAGAGTATTTTGATAATTAACGTTTTAATTTCATAATATTTTTATGCTTATATGTACGGTTCCAGTATTTTAATACATTAATAGTGAACGAACATTTTTTTTTATTAACGTAATTGAATGGCTACGCTAAATAATTTGATTTGTAAATGACAAGCTATTCATTTATAAAATCGCAATATTTCGGTCAATATAGTAAATTTATAGAGAGGAAGATATATTACGTTAATCTTATTAAGCATGCAACTAATCATTCGATAATTTTATAATTAAGCAAATTCACTCTGCATGTATTAATCCTTAACCCAGCCAACATACCCAAAAGTTTATACAACATCGACATATGGTTCAGCAATCATTTAAAGAAAAATATGCAACAATATTTTTTTAATAATAATAATAGTATATAATTTAAACAGTCAAGTAATTGTATAAATAATATATTTTCAATCTTTACAGTAGATAATTTACGTAAACTGATTTGTAGTATATATATCAATGCAAATCATTTAATAAATAATTTTTTTTAAAAACATATAAAAATATTATTAATGCTCCCAGAAATTACACGCATATGTGGTGCTTTTGGTTTTTTTTTAATTAACATTATATTTTTTGCATAACAAAGTATGGTATATAGCATATCTATATAGAAGTAAGCACGGTCTAGAGATATATTATTGTTTCTTTATATATCTAGCACATTGTTAGAGAAACATAGCAAAACAACATTTAATATAAATATATTGTATAAAAAAAAAGTAAACAAAACTTTTATTTGCACGAAGCATTTTGACAACGTTTTTCATATAAATAATTTAATATCCGCAGACATTCTTTATTAATTAAATAATATAGGTATACTATTACTCTTTAAGTCCAATTCTATCATTCAATTAGGCAGCAGAAAAAGTACTCGTCTCATATTTCTTGATCGTCGAAAACATACATTTTTATAGTAATAATTCCAATATCTTTATCGTTTGACGAGAGATCTTCGTATATATTTCTGAAGAACAGCTCGTAAACATTTAATGCGTGCAGACATTTACTGGTACGCTTTGTCTTTAGTGCTTTTAAAATAGTGTTTCGCACTTACCAGCATACTCGTCTCATTTATTTTTTATTATGGAAAACTTACTTTTCGACGCCAATAATTTTAATATCTTCGTTGTTTGAAAAGATATGTTCATATATAAATCTGATGAACTACTAACCCAGATAGTAATTTTTTGTTCTACCTAAATTACAATTAAAATGTTCTTCCAAAAATTTAGTCATTAAACAAAATGTTTTAATTTGTACAAACTAAAAAGCAATAAAACACATGACAATCGTAGAAATTTTTTATACTAAAAAACAATAAAACAATCAGTGATATAATTATTTTATACTTCACATATTAACCAAGCTTTTTTTATATACATTTAGGTATAGAATATATTACAGGGAAATATACCAATATAGTTAACTCTGTTTTTTAAATTAAGTTGTATTTCGAAATATATAATATATATAGTCAGATAATTTTTAAAACGTACTTATATTAACCAAGGATTTTTATATTCCACAAATATTTGATTACATGTTAAATTAGACAAATTAATTGTTTGAAAACAAAAAAAAATTAAGATAGTATATAAAATATATTCCTTTAATATTTGATTACATGTTAAAACATTTATATAATATATAAAATATATATATATATATATAAATATATATATACACACTGCTGTAGACGTAAAATCATTATTCGTATTTGCGTGTATCGAAAAACGAAATAAAATATAGTAACAGAAACAGATGTCTTGTCATTCAATTGACTTAATTCGATTATTTAGAAATTGTTTAACCTTTCTTATTGTGAGTGGTTAAACATCCTTGTTTTACTTCTACAAGAAGCGGTTATTTTATAGATATTCGGAAAAAATGTTGTCAAAAAATTTATTGCAGCCGAACATGGATTCGATCTCAGATTATGACTCCACAAAACAAAATTTAAGCAATGTAAACAGCAACATAAGTACCAATATAACTTCCAGCGAAGAAGAATCATATAGGAGTACGATGAACTTGTACTCCGTTTACCGCAACCAGGTAGAGATAGAAAACATTTCTTATTTAATGGAGTCTCCAAATGACCTAACCTCAAATATTGCGCCATGTATTCAACTGAGGAATATTTTTCAAATGCTCCTGATAATCCTTCGCTAATAGATGAACGTCCTCTTAGTGTTCAAATTGAAGATATTAAGAGATCGGAAAATCTACGTTCGGGGGGAGTATCCAACAGTGCATTGATACCCGCTTCCACCGAGGTAGATGGGGTATCATGGAAGTTAGGGCTGGGTACTATTTTGCCCGGTGAAATAGACAAGTTGAAAAACAAAGGTCCTTTGGAGCTTGTCCAATCCACCTTTAAACATATTGAACTGGTATTTGCTAAATCCTTATCTATTTTATTATTTTCTTTTACTTATATTAAAGTCTTGACTGTTGGATTTTATATTTATTAGACAAAGCATCGAATTGCTCGGCTTGGGCTATTGAATGAACATATGTTTGAAGAGCTAGAAAAACTTAAAGCAGAAAATGAGAACCTGCTGAAGGAAAAAGCGTATATGGAAATCGAAAACAGTAATATATTGAAGGAAAAAGATCGTCTTTGTACTATAAACCAGAAATTAAAAGATACCCTGAATGTGCAGATCGAGAAAGAAAAGCAAAAAAGTTATGAAGAAGGATTTTCTCGTGGATATAAAACAAGGACGACGGAAATGCTTGATTACCTCGATAAACCTACATATTTTCGTAATGATTATGAACAATGATATTTGTAATTTTTTTTTTCTTAAATACTTGCATATATGAATTATACAATTAGATTTTGCTATTAGTAAACATTTTTTTTGCATAATTTTTAGCACTCTTACTGTTAATTTTCTTCGTAACTCGTAACTCTGGTTGATTTTCATCCTGCATTTTTTTTTTCTCGGTTATTTTTTAGTAAAAACTGTTTTTTCCAATTTTCAACTTCAACTTAGTACGATAATCTTAATAATATAAATATACAGAAATATATTAAGAATTCAATATGTCGTATAAATTATATTTGTAGATTGAAAAGTATTGGAAGAGAAAAATTTGGGGCGAGAATCACCAACATTTTATAAGCAAGGAGAGCAAAATCCTAGCGTACTAAATCTGTAGGGAACCAAATATTTTATCGCTAAGTTAGAAAGTCAAATAAAATAAAATAAACACACTACTCTTCTGATGAATTTTATCAGTAAAACATATTCTATGGTGCAAATTATTATATAAATTATATTTTAAATATAAATTTCGGTATAAATATGAGCAGTTGGAAAATTTGAGTTTGCTTAATCTTTTTTGTACGCTTTGTCGATAAGACGATGTTTATTCTTGTCCGAATCCTTAAAATAATCGACTAAGAAAAAAAGATAAAACAAAAATAATAATAACACATCTAATAATATATGCAAATTAATAAGTAAACAAGCTGATGAGAAAAAAATATATATATGGTTTAACTGTCACTCAGAATCGTTGTCAGCATAATTGGTTATACAAATTATTCAGTCTGGTCAATTTTCGTTTTGTGTTATAGATAGACTCAACTTCTTTATTAATATAAGTATAATAAAAAATAAAAATTTAAACAAATATTAAAGCTAAGGTATCAACCTATAAAAAACAATTGATTTTACATCTAAAACAATATCACTTAATTCGACATTACATATATATAGATATCCTCTTATATAACCAATTAAGAATAATAAAAAAAAAGTTAAAAGTATTATTTAAGTTTCATTATCATCTAAACTTGCCTGTATTGTTAAGAAGAAACACCTAAATAACATGAAGTTTACTCTTCATTTTCTCATAATATCAAATTATTTATTTGAACAGACGAATAATGATTTACATAACATCATCATTATATAGCCTGCGTGTCTAGTTAGATATACCCAAAAAAATAAACTGCACATCCTATATTAACTTAATACAGACGAATAATGATTTGACGTTTCCCGAAAAAGTCATGATGAATACTGATTTGACCAGGATGAGGCGATTTATTTCAAAGGTTAACATATTTTAAATAAATATAGAAGCATTTCCTATATTAACTTAATCGAAAATTTATATTTTTCCAACAATAAATCATAATTTATTTAAGTATATATTGAAATAATAATATAGTTTATAATTTGAACAGAATATTTCTATTATCGAAGCAAATTTTTTTATAAAAAAATAACTTCTTAAATATATGTTTAGTATAGGTTAACTTATATAACATTGAGGCAAAAGACAAAAAAAAAAAAAAAAAAAAAAAGAGTTAATTAAGTAGAATGTAATGGTAGTAATAAGACTGGTCGATAACTAAAGCTGAATATAATTTATGAAAACGATGGTATAAACGATAACAACGAAATAAAAGCAAGAGCAATTAATTCCGGGAAAAAACGTTTAAAAAAAAAATATATTCTTCAGCCAAACGACGCCATCTCATGATTGTACTGATTAAATCGATTTTACACAAATCGAAAGTAAATTATGTAGTACTGTTTGTTGACCGCTTCGGATCGGGAAATCGCAAACATTTACAAGAGACAAACAAACATTCGGTATATGTTGCCTACATAAAATATCGAGTAACTTGGAATCACAAGATACCTTAACAAAATAGAATACTACAAATTATACACCTATTCCTGCAGAATTAATTACAGTACATGAACATGGATGCGAAGACGTATAAATATAAATAAATATCTTAAAACATATTTGGTAATTTTTTATAACACTTACAAGTACCAAGATATATAAAATAATTAATTATACACCTATTCTTGCAGAATGAATTATAGTACACGAAGATGGATGTGAAGAAGCGATCAGTTTTCGTTCGAGTTCTGAGTTTTGACCAGCTTTCCACTTCTGGAAGACTATCTGAAAAAACCACAACGACAACCCTCCTCAAAGAAATACAATATACGGGTCGTCATTTGTTGGTATTCTAGATGTGATCCCATTTTGAAGGGATCGGATTACTTATCATTTGTTGGTATTCCAGACGAATAGCAAAATATACAATATCATACTGCTTGTAAAATAGTACGGATACGGATTTCAAACAATTGTTTAGGAGATAGCGGGGTGTATAATAAGTTAGAAACAACCATATTCATAAATTTCTGTGAAGTAATAATTCATTCTGCTCAAGTAAGATAACTAATTTATAGCCAAATTTTTTTAATCCAACGGTTGAATTATCATATATAAACGGCCAAGATCACACTATTAATTTAAATATTTGTTTCGTTTCCTAAATATATCTGATCCTCCAGCGACCGAATATTTTTTTTTTTGTTTTTTGTAAAATATATCAGGTCGATGCAAATGTAGAACAAATACATCGGTTCTAAACTATGCTACTACATCACATGAAAGCAAAACCTTATGTTAGATAATAGAAAATATATTTTAACATACAAAAATTATATTGAGGAAAGGGTATTTTTCGAGCTTTTATTATCTACAACATCTCCGATAAATAAAATTATTGAATAATGAGAAGGTGAAGATATAATTAATCCAATTGCATTATAATATTATGATTAATTAACAAAACAATTTAATAAAAAATAACTTCTTAACTATATATTATGTAAATATTATAAGACAATATTACACTTTGTTATATAATCATTAGATTATATTAATCAAAGGATTAATTTTTTTTTGTTACAATTAAATGAACGTTTCATGAAAGTTCAGATGTGCTAATGTATTAAACTAAGGACAATTATGTGTTATCTCGATCATATTAATAAAACATATGAACATAATTAATGGTCGGTCTTCACTTGTAAAAAAAAAAATTGTAGAATCAAATTAGATTATATACAAAATCCTTCGGAAGCAAAACGAATATTGTAATTTTTGTTAACGTCAGTGCGTTACTGAAGACTGAACAAATATAGTAATTTTTGATGTTTTAATTGACAAGATTAATTAGATAAGCCTAAATTGTTAAACAGATTTGTGGGAAAACAAGGTACTTGAAAGTTATTTTTTTTGCAGAATGGTCATGGTGCTTGGTAGCATGTCGTACTATTTTCATATATTTTGATTTACATAATTAACTTTCAGAAAAAAAATAAAAATTAACTGACAAAATTACATAAGACTTCCTAAATAAATAAACCACTTAATAATTATAGTTAGATCCGGATGAAGAAACGGAAGAAGAACCGGATGAAGAACTGGATGAAGATTGTTTACGCCGATAATAATTACGAGATGGCTTATACAGTTTACGAGTGTCGGACCGTAATATAGCAAATCCATTCGACGAGCCTTCATTGAATTTTCTAATTGCCTTCTTCATTAGCATTTCTTCCAAGCAAGTTTTTGGCATTGGCACTCCTATAGGCAGATGTGTTTTCTGGGATTGCGAGTAAATTTTTATTTCTCTTAAGCCAGCTGACTGAAAAATATCAAACAGGGGCACGATATCTTCATCACCATTGATACAGCGCAGTCCTTCACGAAAGTTCGTATTTGGTAAGCGATACCAAATACCGGCTGGTGCCGGATGTTTCAACTTTGAATGTGCATCAACGAGGTGGTAGTAGTTGAAAGTGTCTCTATCTGTTGGTCCCAAGTGGTCAGAAGAGGTTTAGAGGGGGGGGTGAATAAACCTCTTTAAAATTTTCTTTCAAATTTAACTTTAAAACTTTGCTCTAACTGAACAGACTAAGCTGATCAGATTAGTAAGTTACAAATCTGTTCGCGAACAAATCTTTGAACAGTCTTGTTGACCACTCGTCTGATAGTTACTTAGCTGATTTTGCAGAAATCAGTTTTAATACTTAGAGTACTTGCAGCGGATTTTCAAACTGTTTTTCACAAGTATTCTTAGCAGTTTGAAAAATGTTTCCCCAGTTTTATAAACTCCTTTTAACTTCTTTTCAAACAGTTAACTTAATGTGTTTTTATGCAAACAGAAGATATGCAGTTTTGAAACAATGTAAAAACACAAGTAATTTTTATAGTGGTTATATGGATTTAAATATCCTTTAGTCCACTCTTCCAAGTCACTCAGATCTTGGGTTATACTATAATCACAAAGTTTACAGTATACTCTGCTTGCGTCGAACAACAAATGAAACGACCACAAGTTCGCAATAGGAGATCACACAGAAAACCTATCCTCTGAAGTTTGATCACTCACAAAGATGGATCACAACTCCGCACAACACTCTTGTTTACAAAATCACTCAGAAGATGTATTTTTCTTGATTCTTCAACTCTGCTTTCGTCAACAAATGACTCAGCTGATGAGTGAGCTGTTCTTGAGACTTAAAGAATTTTGCTTCGGATTTTCTCTCAGAAAGTGTGTTGCTTACTTCTTCTTCGTCTCTTGCAGCTATTTATACTTGAGGATTGAAAAATGTCCGTTGAAGAGAGACAGAATTCAAATTCCTCGAGTACTGGTCCTTAAAATCCGCGAACGGCTCTTTTGCAGTCTGTCCGTACTGTAAACAGTACTATTCTGCAGGCAGCATTAAATGCACTCGGCTGATGCGAAGCTTTTCTTCAATCATTTGTCTTAAATATCCTCGTACTTCAGCATTTATTACACCAAGGGGCATTTATTACCGTTGGGAACACTTCATGATCTTCTTCACTTTGCTGATGAAAGTACACGTCTGATGGTGAACTCGGCTGATCTCAAACTTGAACAAATCTGATTTGAGTCGGCTGATCTTCACTAATCTGATAACTTTGCTTCAGCAGATCAGAAGTCTTGGACCTTGAAACTTTGACTCTTCTGATGTCTTCATTACTTAGTCAAAATTCCTTGATAAGTCTATCAGCTAAGTTACTCCATACTTAGCCAATCTTTGAAGTTTTGGAATGCATCAAAACCTCCCTTATCAAACTTTCTTCAGTGCCTTCATCTTCATCTTCATCCAACAATTTCCCCCTTTTTGATGATGACAAAACTTCAGCTTAGTACCTGTTGAATACCTAAACTAAAGATTGTAATCCTCAAAATTTTCTGAGATAGAAAAAGTTTATTGGATTGAACTTGAACATTTTATAGATATGGAAAGTGAATTACATGTACAAATTCATCAGATGAAATTTCTGAAAAAGTAAACTGATTACAATTGATTTTTCAATTTCTAACTATCAGCTTCTTCATCAGATTCAAGCACTTCTTCATATTCATAAGATGATTCTTCATCATCTTCTTCATCATCAACTTCTTCTTCCAGAATTGCTTTGGCAGCTTCCATCTTCTCCTTAAGTTCTTGTTCTTGTAGAGCTTTCAAAGCTTCCATGGCTTTCCTGGCAGATTCAGTGTTTTTGTACTTGGTATCTTCTTTTTCAATCTTTTCTTCTTCTTCTACCTTTCCAAGCACTTCAGCTTTGTCAGTAGTGTCTTCAGTTTCCTTGGCTTGAATGGTTGCAGCAGCAGTTTCTTCCTTAGTTGAATCTTCAGCAGCAGATTCCTTTGCTGGTTCTTCAGCAGCAGTTTCCTTAGCTGGTTCTTCCCTTTTATCTTCCCCCTTTTTGTCATCATCAACTCTGATGACATTAGAAGGTTCAACAGCAGGGTTGAGGGCAACTGTTGGAATCTTTACTCCAGCACATAAAGCCTTCAGATTCTGATTAACAACGTCATGACTAGCTGTCAGATGATGAATGTCAGTGCTGATGATGTCAGTCTTATCATTGAAGTAGTCAATGTTGAGGTTGATAGTTGCAATTTCATTTTGAACTTCCTGTGAGGCTTTTGCTACTTCTTGCAACATCCCCAAATTGATGTTCTTCTCCTCTTCACTGACCTTGATAAAAGTTGCAGTTAAGTCAGCAATCTTGTGCTCAGCTGATTTCAAGGCAGTGTGAAGATGATTTACATCACCCTTCACATCTTCAACGTTTTGATTCAATTCTTTCAAGCTGTTTACCAACTGCAATGTATTATCTTGAGGAATAGGTAGATCATCAATAGCCAATTTGATGGTACTGGCAGTTAGAAGATGTGCTCTTTCCGTCTGTTTAATAGTTGATTCAATTAATTCTTTCTTCATCTTCTGCAACTGCAGACTGTTCCTCTCTTCCATCTCTTTCACTTGATTTTCAATAAGTAATTGGAAGGCTTCCATCAGTGATGAGTGTTTATCACCTGATGAAGTAGAGGCATCAGCTTCTTCCTCTTTAGTCTCCTGATGAACAGGGACATCTTGCAAATCCGTCATCTGATGATCTTCAGAAGTCTTAGATGGCCCTTCAATAGCCAAAGGCTTGTCAGCAGACTTGTGCTCATCAGTGACATCATCGTAGAACAGATTAGTAATGGTTCCATCTTCATTAAAGCAAGTAGTCTGTCTAATCTGCCTTACAATGATCCAAGGGTTGACAAAAGCGTTGTTACCCTTAGGGACTTCATAATAAGGTTGTACTTCCTTGCCAAAAATGATTTGCTGGATACTTGGCAGTAGTGGCAAATCACTTGAACAGCCTTGCTGATACTTTGACTTCTTAGCCCATCTCTTCAGGGCAGTCATAACAGCAAACTTAATTGCTCTTTCCTCAGCATCTTCAGACTTCTTCTTCTTCTCAGGCAAGGTGCTCTTGATTTTCTTGGCTTCCTCCAGTGCAAAGCCTTTTGCATAATTATGCATTATGTCTCTTACATGACTGGGGTCAAGAGCCTTTTGAATAGAGTTTGTCTTCAGCCAACTTAGAACCCAACGTTCCTCATCAGCTAACTCTTTCATGCTTTGAAGTTCAGTGATTGATCTGTTCAACCTGTTGTCTCTCCAACTGATATATCTAGGCTTCTCTTGGTTGAACATAGTCATCAGCATTAGCTTCTGATCATAGTATGCTAGAGACTTCTCAAACTTCTTGAAAAGCTCCTTATCAGCATAGACTATCTCAAATGCTTTCCTGACTTCAAACTTGTCTTTGGACTTGGTTTTGGGAGCAGGCAGTAGTACCTTCTTCTTGTCTTCTTCATCCTTCCCTTCACCAATCTTGATGCCACCTCCATGGACAGGTCCATAGGCATCAACCTTGCTTTGTTCAATTACCATAGCCAGTTCAGCATCCTCAGCAGCTTTTCTCTCTGCTTCAGACATTCTTCTCCTGGCCTCATCCTTTTCTACTTGAGCTTTGCTTAACTCAAGAGCCTTCTTCTCTTCAAGCTCATCCTGCTTCCTCTGTTCAGCTTCTTCCCTTGCTTTCTTATCAGCTTTGGAGACTTTCTTTCTCCTTAGCACTATCTTTCTTTTACCTTTATCAATAGGAGCTGGTCCAGCAGATGATATAGGAGCAGCAGCTATAGGATGGATGATTTGAACATCTGGATCTTCTTGAGGTGGAGCAACCTCAGCTGTTGGTGCTTCCTGACTTGGCTGTTGCTTATCAGCTTTGTCAGTCTCAACAGTCTCAACTGTTTCAATAGGCCTTTGAGTAGCTTCAGGATCCTCCCTAGCTACATTTTCCAGATCAGTAGGTTTTTCAATGAATGTCATCTGCTTTCTAGCAGACCTCTTTGTTCTACCTTCACGATAAGTGATAGCAGCTGTACTTCTCTGTTGACTTCTTGTCCTTTGAGAAATATCCTCAGCAGGCCTCTCAGCTGATGGAGTTCTTGATGGTGATGCAGGAGATCCAGTCCTTACATCAGCTATTATGTTCTCAACAATTTTAGTGGCTTCAGCAGAAGTCACTCTCTCCAACTGCTTTGTTTCTTTCTTCTTGGGCTCATCAGCAGCCCTCTTCCTTTTAGTCTCAACAGCCAGGTCTGCTGTTTTGACTAACCTCTTTGGTCTTTTGGCAGGAACTTCTTTTGGTTCCTCAACATCAGCTTTTTCTAGCTCACCAGCCTTCCTCTTTTGAACAGGCAAGTACTTGGACAATGCCTTTGATTTGTGAATTTCTTTTCCATTCTTCATATCACAGCCCAGCTTTGACAGCAGATAACTGAGTGTGATTTGATGGTTGGTGGAAGGGCCTTTTCCTTTCTTATTGTCAAGAAAGTCAGCTAATATGTACCAAACTATAATGGACCAGTTGACCTCCAATCCATAGTAAATGGCAGCCATGATGCTGAACCTCTTCATGGTAACAGCATCCAGTGAAAATGTGCAGTTTTCGATCAGCTTGCATACCATATCAGCCATCCGCTGATATTCATCCTTCAGTTGCTTCTTCCTAATATTTCCAGTTAACGTCTCACCCTCTTTGGCGCAGATCGCCCAGAACTGTTGGTGCTTTTCCTCCGTCAGAACGATGACGTCATGTCGTCCTCTGTTAGGAAGCCCAAACGTCTCGTGAAGAACAGCAGGAGTAATAGTAATGGCTTTACCTTCCACTGTAGCTTTAATCTCCAGTTTGTGGTAGTCAGCCTTTGCATTATTGTAGTACTCCATCACTTGGGCAGTCCAGATAATTCCTTCGTGATATTCCATGAAGTTTACCAGCGAAGCAGATTTGAACTTTTCAAGTAGTTCTTTCATCAGATCCGTACCAGATTGATAGTAGGAATCATACACAAGATACATGCCTTCAGCAGCCATTTCAGATCTGTAGAAATTAGAAGAAAAACGAAAGGATTTTTGCAGAAAATTGCTCAAAATTTTCACAAGTGCTCTTGAATGTTTAGGGTTCGTAAAGAGCTACTCGACTGATCAGATGGGGATTTATAGAGTTGGGGTTTTTCGGTTTCCGTGATATCCGCCAACCGTTAGATCCGTTTTTCTGTCAGTGCTGATCGTGCGGCGTCAGTTACGACCTTTCAAATTCAAAAGATATTTTAACGAAGAGCGGGAATATGTACCGCCCGACAGTTTACTTGTAAAAGCGTGTTTTGGATAAAACGTTTTAAAATAGATCGCTTTTATTTAAGTAATCAGATGAGTATAATAAACACTTATCTGATGGACTACTGTCCTGATGACAATGCTGTTATCAGAGAATGCCAATAGCTGATAACCTTCCTCAGCTGTTTGTCAATCCAGCTAGATAAAATAACTTCAATCTTCGATAGTTGAGTCTTCTGATGAAAACATAACTTCAACTAACTGTCATTAACAAATTTCATCTTTAATTCAGAAGTACCGCTAGTCTTACACGTTCCCCCTGAGTTTAAGAATTCATGAGTTAACTAGTCTGTTGAAAGTTAATCCTTGAAGATAATGACGAATTACTAAGCTGTTGAACTCCAGTCTTCTGATGAGTTCCCCCTCAGCTTATACATCCAAATTAAGTAGTCCTAACTCAGCTCTTAGAGTTGAGAACCTTGCTTCACTTAGAGGTTTGGTGAAGATATCAGCAATCTGATTATCAGTATGAACATACTCAATCATTACATTGCCTTTTTCCACATGATCTCTAATGAAATGATGTTTAATCTCAATATGCTTAGTCCTTGAATGACTTGTAGTATTCTGAGTAAGTGAGATAGCACTTGTATTATCACAGTAGATTGGTATTCCACTGATCTTGATGTTGTAGTCTTCTAGTTGATGCTTCAACCAAAGTATCTGTGCACAGCAAGCTCCAGCAGCTATATATTCAGCTTCAGCAGTAGATATAGAAACTGAGGTTTGCTTCTTACTCATCCATGAGATCAGACGACTGCCTAAGAACTGACATGCACCTGTTGTGCTTTTTCTGTCAATCTTGCAGCCAGCAAGGTCTGAATCTGAATAACCAATAAGCTCAAATCCAGATTCTCTAGGATACCATAATCCCAATTCTTGAGTGCCTTTAACATACTTCAATATCCTCTTGGCAGCTAAGAGACGAGATTCTTTGGGGTTTGATTGAAATCTTGCACAGACTCCAACTGAGTACATTATATCAGGTCTACTTGCTGTTAGATACAACAATGAACCAATAATGCCTCTGTATTTGGTTATGTCTACTGATTTGCCATCTTCATCTTTATCCAAACGAAGACTTGTAGACATAGGAATGGTAGCTGTTGAGCTAGTTTCCATACCAAATTTCTTGAACAGATCTCTTGTGTACTTTGCTTGGCTGATGAATATTCCATCAGGCAACTGTCTAACTTGCAATCCAAGAAAATAGTTAAGTTCACCCATCATGCTCATTTCAAACTTATTCTGCATCAGCTTGGAGAACTTATCACACATCTGTTGGTTAGTTGAACCAAAAATAATATCGTCCACATATATTTGCACAAGTAATATATGATTTTCCCATTCAATTGTGAACAAGGTTTTATCTACCTTACCTTTACGAAATCCTTTAATTAAAAGAAAATCGGATAGGGTATCATACCATGCTCTTGGAGCTTGTTTCAGTCCATAAAGGGCTTTCTTCAGACGATATACTTTGTCCTCTTCTTGATAGACTTCAAATCCTGGAGGTTGTTCAACATACACTTCTTCTTGCAATTCTCCATTGAGAAAAGCAGACTTCACATCCATCTGATAGACAGTGAAGTTCTTGTAAGCAGCATAAGCAAGAAACAGTCTGATTGCTTCAAGTCTTGCTACTGGTGCAAAAGTTTCATCAAAATCAATTCCTTCTTCTTGACAATAACCCTTGGCCACTAATCTTGCTTTGTTTCTGGTGACAACACCATCTTCATTCATTTTATTTCTGAATACCCACTTAGTGCCAATTACTCTTTGATGACTTGGTCTAGGAACTAAGTACCAGACTTCATTCCTTTCAAATTGATTCAACTCTTCTTGCATAGCTTCTATCCAGAAGGAGTCATTTAGAGCTTCTTCAATTTGTTTAGGCTCTATTTGAGATAGAAATGTGACAAACATAGCATCTTGTGCAGCAGCTCTTCTTGTTTTCACTCTATCTAAAGGATCACCAATAACTAATTCAGGAGGGTGATTCTTGAGCCATCTGAGATCAGGTTGCAAATCAGGATGTTGTCCTCTGTTGTGATCTTGCAACACTACTGTTGGAGTTCCAGTAGTAGTCTATTGAACATTTGCCGTCTGTTGAACAGTCTCTGGTCTGTCAGCTGTTTGCAACTCGTCTGTTAGACAATCAGCATTGTGATTATGAACAGCACTTGAGTTAGCAGCTGAGCTTAGATTAGGTAGTATGATGGGAACATATTCTTCATTTCTTCCAACGTCTAACTTCTGTAAATCAGCAGACAGATCTTGATTTACACTTTGATTCTTTTCAGAAGATTGACTTGGCTCATCAAATACTACATGGATAGATTCTTCTATTAATAATGTTCTTTTGTTAAAAACTCTATAAGCCTTACTAACAGTAGAGTATCCTACAAAGACAGCTTCATCAGCCTTTTCTGCAAATGCAGTAAGGTGATTTTTCCCATTATTCAATACAAAACATTTACAACCAAAAATCTTAAAGTAATGAATGTTTGGCTTTCTATTGTTCCAAACTTCATATGGAGTCTTGTTCTGATTTTTGTTGATCATACATCTGTTCTGGGTAAAGCATGCTGTGTTTGTTGCTTCTGCCCAAAATCTTTGAGGCAGTTTAGCTTCAGCTATCATGGTTCTGACAGCTTCTTTTAGTGTTCTGTTTCTCCTTTCAGCAACACCATTCTGTTGAGGGGTTCTTGCAGCAGAATACTCATGATGTATTCCTTTAGTGCTACAATATTCTTCAACAGTAGAGTTTGTGAACTCTGTTCCTCTATCTGATCTGATCTTCAATATCTTGATACTCTTTTCATTCTGGATCAGTTCCATCAGATTTGTAAGATGTTCCTTGGTTTCACTTTTCTTCTTCATGAAAATCACCCAAGTATATCTTGAATAATCATCCACAATAGCTAGGCAGTATTTCTTTCCACCATTGTTGACTGGATCAATGGGTCCAAATAAGTCCATATGCAACAGCTCCAATATTCGTCCAGAAGATTGGTGCTTCTTTTCTTTGAATGATGACTTGATTTGTTTACCCTTCTGACATGCATCACAGAGCTTGTCTTTGCTCATGACTGCTTTTGGAATCCCTTCTACCAAATCATTCTTGATTAATCTGTTTATGGTCTTGAAGTTTAAGTGATTCATCCTCTTGTGCCATAGCCAACTGACTTCACTTGGTGCAGATGCCACCAAACAAACACTTGAATTCTTGTCAACAGAATTCCAGTCAACTATGTAGATATTTCCTTGTCGTCTTCCAGATAAAATTACCTTCTTTGTACCAATCTGTTCAACGTAGCACTTATCTGTTGAGAAGATGACTGAATATCCTTTGTCACAAAATTGACTTATGCTCAGCAGATTATATTTTAGGCCTTTAACATAGGAGACGTCAGATATCTCTATGTTTCCCTTGATTAATCTTCCTTTAGCTTTAATCTTGCCTTCTTTGCTGTCTCCAAAAGTGACTTTTGGACCATCCACAGCAACTGCATCAGTCAACTCATGTATGTTTCCACACATGTGCCTTGAACATCCACTGTCCAAGTACCAAATCTTCTCTACTTTACTCCTACTCCTAATCCTAACCTACAAAACAAAAATAAAATTGTTTTAGGTACCCTTATTGAGAGGGTCCTGAAGGATTAGTTCCACCCTTGACAACCCAAGATGTTGAAGTCTTAGGCTTCTTAGGTTTCTGAGTTTTAGGAGCATGAACAGTTTCATTTTTATCATAGTTATCAGATAAGTCATGTTGATGATCAGTATGATATGAATAATGTTCATAAGCAGGGTAAGGTGCATGATATGCAGGATATGCATGCATTGGATGAGCAGGGTAAGGTGCATAGTAACTAGGAAATTGGGGTGCATGATACATAGGATGATATGCAGCAGGTTGCACATAATATGACTCATTTCCATACCAAGCATTTTGATTTTTCTTGTTCTTATGCTTCTTTGGTTTACTAGATGCTTGCTCATTTGATTTTGACTTAGTTTTACCACTAGTCTGATTGACTTTAGCTTTATCAGCAGACTTCTTAGGACTCTGCTGTTTGGTCTTACTAGTCTGATTTCCTACACTAGGCTCTTTGCTCTTTTTAGCCTTAGGAGATTTCTTCTCCTTTACCACTTTCTCAGATGAGGTAGGTTTATAAGTTTGAACATACAGAATGACCTTACTATTGTCAGCTGATATGAATTTTTCAGTATGGTTCAACTCTAGTTTATCCTTTTCTAAAGGTGTCTCCTGCTTCTTAGATGTATGCATGTATGCAACAGTCGACTTATCATGAGACTCAATGATTTTCTCAAGTTCCATGATTTTTCCTTTATAAACCTCACACTCAGCTTTCAGAGATTCATGCTCTTGCTCAAGCTGTTTATATTCAGCTGATTCTTTTGGCTTTTCAGCTAAAAGTTTCAGTGAACTATTTTGCTCTTTTAGCAAGTTCATCTCTTCCTTAAGCTTAACAAACTCTCCAGCAATAGTAGTATTATTCAACATCATTTGCTCTAGAGAATTAAACAGTTCATTTTCTTGAGGAGTTACCTCATCCTCAGAGTCATCAGATTCCTTTGCCATCAGGCACAGGAGAGCAGGTTTTTCTTCATCAGACGATTCTTCATCAGACGAGTCTGAGTCTGAATCAGATGAGTAGACAGCAGCTGGCTTTTCTGCTTCTGCCATCATTGCTTTGCCTCTCTGATGCTTTCTTTCTTTTCTCATTTTCTTCTCTTCCTCAGTGTACTTTTCTGCTTTTGGATATGGACAGTCTCTGATGAAATGTCCCAATTTCCTGCAGTTGTAACACATCAGTTTTGATTTATAATCCTCTTTATCCTGAGAAGAAAAGTTAGGTTTAGAAGTAGAAGCAGCATGATTGTATTTGTTTTTCATCTTTCTCTTATAGAACTTCTTGAAGTTGTTCATCAATAATGCTACATCTCCAGCAGTGTACTCCTTTTTGTTGAGTAGAGTGGCTTCATCAGATGAGTCCACTTCAGCATTTCTTTGAGCCGGTCTTCTTTGATTTTCAGCAGCAACCAGTGCAGCTGTGGGTCCTGAAGTTGAGGTTTCTTCAATTCCCATCCTTGGCAGTTTATACTCATACGCCTTGAGTGCGGAGAACAGCTCTGTTAGAGAAATCTTGCCCAGATCTCTTGATTCTTCCATTGCTGTCACCTTCATGTTGAACTTGGGAGGTAGAGCCTTCAGTACTCTGACAGAAATCTCTTTGTCAGTGAAAGTCTTTCCCAGCTTCAAAACTTCATTCAGAGTTCTGGTGAATCTGGTATCCATCTGATCAATGGTTTCTCCAGACTTCATCTTGAAGTTGTCCAGCTTCTCCAAGGCAACACTGAGCTGATGCTCTTTAATAGCATCATTTCCTTCACTCATGTCACGAACCTTATCCCACATCTCCTTTGCAGTTTTGCAATGCTTGACTTTGTCAAACCGATCATTATCCAGGGCTTTGGTCATGATGAATCTTCCGACTTTGTCCAGGTTGAACAGCTTTATTTCCTCTGCTGTCATTTCTGTTAAGTCTTTTTCCACCACTATTTGAGCTTCATCTACGATGATGGTCTTGGTGAATTTGAATGGACCTTTAATGATACATGTATGCATGTTGTCATTATAGGCAGCAAGGAAAATCTCCATTCTGATTTTCCAGTCCTCAAAGGACATACCAGCAATGTGGGGAACATGGCTGATACAATCCATTTTTCAAAAGCTTTTTGTTTTTCAAAAAAAATGCTCTTTTGAAAAGTTTTGAAAACTTTTGAAAAACACTCGGATCAAGCTCGTTGATCAGGCAGCTGATTCTAATGAACCACCCGCTCTGATACCACTTGTTGGTCCCAAGTGGTCAGAAGAGGTTTAGAGGGGGGGGTGAATAAACCTCTTTAAAATTTTCTTTCAAATTTAACTTTAAAACTTTGCTCTAACTGAACAGACTAAGCTGATCAGATTAGTAAGTTACAAATCTGTTCGCGAACAAATCTTTGAACAGTCTTGTTGACCACTCGTCTGATAGTTACTTAGGTGATTTTGCAGAAATCAGTTTTAATACTTAGAGTACTTGCAGCGGATTTTCAAAGTGTTTTTCACAAGTATTCTTAGCAGTTTGAAAAATGTTTCCCCAGTTTTATAAACTCCTTTTAACTTCTTTTCAAACAGTTAACTTAATGTGTTTTTATGCAAACAGAAGATATGCAGTTTTGAAACAATGTAAAAACACAAGTAATTTTTATAGTGGTTATATGGATTTAAATATCCTTTAGTCCACTCTTCCAAGTCACTCAGATCTTGGGTTATACTATAATCACAAAGTTTACAGTATACTCTGCTTGCGTCGAACAACAAATGAAACGACCACAAGTTCGCAATAGGAGATCACACAGAAAACCTATCCTCTGAAGTTTGATCACTCACAAAGATGGATCACAACTCCGCACAACACTCTTGTTTACAAAATCACTCAGAAGATGTATTTTTCTTGATTCTTCAACTCTGCTTTCGTCAACAAATGACTCAGCTGATGAGTGAGCTGTTCTTGAGACTTAAAGAATTTTGCTTCGGATTTTCTCTCAGAAAGTGTGTTGCTTACTTCTTCTTCGTCTCTTGCAGCTATTTATACTTGAGGATTGAAAAATGTCCGTTGAAGAGAGACAGAATTCAAATTCCTCGAGTACTGGTCCTTAAAATCCGCGAACGGCTCTTTTGCAGTCTGTCCGTACTGTAAACAGTACTATTCTGCAGGCAGCATTAAATGCAGCATTAAATGCACTCGGCTGATGCGAAGCTTTTCTTCAATCATTTGTCTTAAATATCCTCGTACTTCAGCATTTATTACACCAAGGGGCATTTATTACCGTTGGGAACACTTCATGATCTTCTTCACTTTGCTGATGAAAGTACACGTCTGATGGTGAACTCGGCTGATCTCAAACTTGAACAAATCTGATTTGAGTCGGCTGATCTTCACTAATCTGATAACTTTGCTTCAGCAGATCAGAAGTCTTGGACCTTGAAACTTTGACTCTTCTGATGTCTTCATTACTTAGTCAAAATTCCTTGATAAGTCTATCAGCTAAGTTACTCCATACTTAGCCAATCTTTGAAGTTTTGGAATGCATCAAAACCTCCCTTATCAAACTTTCTTCAGTGCCTTCATCTTCATCTTCATCCAACACTATCAATGTCAAGCACCCTACATTTGCTAAAATTTTCATATTCAATGCCTCGTTTGCCATCTACAAAGACTCCTCCCGCACTAATCAACAACGTGTACATATTTTTTTCCATTATAGGAAGTAGGGCAAAAAAATAAGTTATTTATAATAAAAACAAAATAAAAGAATCAAAGATGGCGATACGACGGATAGGATAACTTATGCAGAGTACATTTTCCAAATCATTCAATTATAGTGATAAAGAAAGAAAAGGTGTATGTTCCTGTCGTTTTCTGAATAAGTGATCTATATTTATTTATTATTACAAAATTATTTTTGGAATTTGCGTTGGCCCCCATTTTAGTGATTGTGGATTTGTATTAAGTCATACTTGTTAATTTGTATCAGACCTCGAGACAAGAACAATCTACTCTCTCCGTTTTCCAAAGCAGCTTCTTTAATTATATAAATAATAGAAAGATAAAAACTTCAAATTTAATCATAATCAAAATTATATATGTAAACAAGATAAATAAATGTGTATGACACACCCAAAAACAAAATATTAACTTGCTTTATGACGGTTGATCTGCTTTCTTTATTGGAACAAATAATGAAAGTTGATTTGACAAACGAGGACACGATTTTTTTTTTATATAAAACAAATTACAGGTTCTCGTATTATTGATAGAGTTCAATTATATAAAAGGTTTATTATTATCAAGCATTGCCTATTAAATAAAACATAGTAAAAATAGATAAGCAAATACTATTTTGATTGTGATTGTTTATCTCCTTCTTATCTAAATATTTTATTTTATCAGATTTTACACAAATTTTTTTGTTTATATTTTAATCTAAATATTAAACTGTTAATATCATTCTTCAATAATAGAATATTAATTTAAATATATGCATCTTGTAAATCTGTAAACATATCAGCAAAGTTCAGATCAGGATTTTTAATTGTTTTAAATTAACTAACAATTTAATAGTTTTGTAATATTTAAAATTTTAGCTTAAAAAAAATAATGAATAACATTCAATAAAAAACATTTAAACTAACTTTTTTATTTGTATTTGCTGAGTACATTTATGGACAGATTGGAATACCTAGGTATGTCAAACGAGTATATATCATGTTGTATGGACACTTAATGTTTTATGTCGTCAGACGAGTTTGAAATTACATTTTCCATACTAATTGATGTTGGCCGTGATACGATTAAATATTAGTTGAATTATTTATAAGCTTTATTGCTATCAGAACTTCCGTGTCTTGTCAAACACCCTCCAAAAAAAATATATATTTATATAAATTATGACAGACGATTCCTGTCTCCACAAATATAATGATGATACGACTGTTCGTCTGTCATTTCCCCAAATATTTTAACAAATTTTACACGTCTCTTTACAAATTTTATTCAAAAAATTGAAATGACAATATTATTATTTAATAATAAAATATTGATTTAATATATGCATATTCAAAATATCCCAACATATTATCAAATTTATATAAAGAAATTTTATATTTTTTTTGTCTATTTCAAATTAATTGACAATTTTACCAACATTTATTCTAAAAGTAATAATGCCTAACATTAAAAAAAAAAAGGTACAAATTTGTTTATTTACGAAGTTAATTTATGGACAGTTTGCAATACTTATGCGTGTCAGACGAGTAAACTTAATGTCCTTAATTAATTTTAATAATTAAAGAAGACGGAATACGTAGCATTTTTTTTTTACTATTTAACCGAGCGTTTCAATCTAGTAAACAATAACCGTTATTACTATCAGAACTTGCGTGTCTTGTTAAACACCCCCCAAAAAATAAATATTTATGTATATTATAACAGACGATTCTTGTCTCTAGTCTCCACAAATATAATGATGATACGACTGTACGTCTATCATTTCCCCAAATATTTTAACAAATTTTACACCTCTTTACAAATTTTATTCAAAATATTGATTGAAATGACAATATTATTATTTAATAATAAAATTTTGATTTAATATATGCATATTGAAAATATCCCAACATATTATCAAATTTATATAAAGAATTTTTTTTTTTTTTTGTATTTCAAATTAATTGACAATTTCACAAACATTTATTCTGTAAAAAATAATGCTTAACATTAAAAAAATAAGTAACTAATTAATTTATTTACGAAGTTAATTTATTGACAGTTTGCAATAATTAAGCGTGTCAGACCAGTATACTTAATGTTCTTAATTAATTTTAATAATTAAAGAAAATAAGACGGAATACGTAGCATTTTTTTTAAGCTTTTCCACTCTTTTTAAGTCCTGCGTTTCGCTATTTCGAACTTGCACAACTTCAAATGAATTCTAATAAAGTAGTCTCCGAACAAGAAAAGGACGATGCTTACTGGTAAAATATAAAAATATATAAATATCTATTTCCGTTTAGATAATTTAACAATTTTTTTTTTTAATTCAGGGAAGCTTTTGCCGAAGAGATGGAGAAATGGGTTAGAGAAATTATCGATGAAGAACGGAGAGTAGCTGAACGACGACCAACTGACCAACATCTTTCAGACGATGACCAGAAAAATGAAGAAATTAAAATAGGAAAACAACAAAAACAAACAGGAGAGCATATTGTTCGAGAAGTGGATGAGAAAGACGATAGTGACGATGATGAGGAAGACAAAATGGATGAGATAGACGATAGTGACGATGAAGATGAAGGAAAAAAAAATTTTAAGATGGAGGAAGATTCCGATGAATCCGGTAACGAATCTTGGATGGATTATGTTGAAAATTTTATTTTAAAATAATATTTTAGTTTGTATTTTTAGAAATGTTTATTAAGTTATTTTATGTTTTAAGTAAATATATAATTAAATATTTATAAAATTAAGCACTTAATTTTTTTTTAAGAAGGAGGAAGATTCCGATGAATCCGGTAACGAATCTTCGATTAAATTATTTTATGTTTCAAGTTAATATATAATTCAATATTTATAAAATTAAGCACTTTATTATTTTTTTGCATTGATTAGTTTAATACTCCTACTTATATAACAACATATTACTAAAATTATAAAAAACAAAAATAAATTTTATTTAGAATATTCAACGTACTGTTGTTAAATATATGTTATGTAAATGTTATATTAAAAAAAAAAATTAGCAGCCCTTATTAAATGCTAAAACCTTTCACTTTTTAAAACTATTGGATGTGTCCATTAATTTTAAAAGAATGTAACTTATCATATACTACGAAAAGAAAATACTTAAACAAAATATATATGGTAGTTATTGAATATTTGGTAATACAATTCAAATTTGTTGGTATTCTAGATGTGATTTTATTTTGGAGAGATCGGATTACTTATCATTTGTTGTTATTCCAGACAAATAGCAAAATCTACAATATCGTACTGCTTATAAAATAGTACGGATACGGATTTCAAACAGTTGTATAGGAGATAGGGTTAGAGAAATTTTCAATGAAGAACGGAAAGTAGCTGAACGACAACCAACTGACCAACATCTTTCAGACGATGACCAGAAAAATGAACAAATAAAAATAGGAAAACAACAGAAACAAACAAGAGAACATATTGTTAGAGAAGTGGATGAGAAAGACAATAGTGACGATGATGAGGAAGAAAAAATGGATGAGAAAGACGATAGTGACGATGATGAGGAAGAAAAAATATTTTTTAAAATGGAGGAAGATTCCGATGAATCCGGTAACGAATCTTAGACGGATTATGTTGAAAATTTTATTTTAAAAAAAAACAAAAATAAATTTTACTAACAAAAGCAATGGTAGAAAAATATATTTTATTTAGAATATTCAACATACTGTTGTTAAATTTATGTCATGTAAATGTTATATAAAAAAATATAACTTCCTATATTTATTAACAACAGATTAATAAAATAAAAACGAAAAATAAAAAAAAAATTTTAAGGCAGCAAGAAATAATTCTGAAGAGGATAGTAATAAAAAAATATTATTTGTACAAACATCTTAAGGATATATTATCAAACAAAATCTAAGAATCATATAAAAAAAAAAATTTATTTATTCAAAAGATATACATGTACAATAGTTCAACAAGCTAAAAACATTAGTCCATCGATAATTGTACATTTTATTCTAGTCAAAAGATGTACATATACAATGCAGATTTGATTTTGATACAATGGCATTGCATCAGGAATACCATTTAATGACCGCCTCAACAAGTTTATTTTCTTTCCTTTCTTTCTCCTTTCTATGCTCTCGTAATAGATATTGATCCTGTGACGTAATGGAATTAATAAACAACCAAACCATCTGCAATAAGAAGGGATTTTTTAATTATTAAACTGCAAACAAATAAAAACTAAAAATAAATTAGCTTAGATTTACAAATCAATGGATCAAACGATATCGTTTAATTATTAAACTTAAAAACAAAACAAAAAATATTACCTTTAATAAATTATAATAAATTGTTGGTACTGGCACTCCTTGTCCAGATGGTTTAGATCGGTTACCTTCTCCATAAGGTCACGGGATCAAGTGCTAGTACGAAAGCAGAGGACGGAAAAAGGGGAAAAAAAATCTTATAGAGGTTATCATTAAGAGGTATCCCAGATGCGATCCAATCTTTCAAGGATTAGATAATACATCATTTGTTGATATTCTAAACGTATAACAAAAAACACGATGTCTAATTGGTCGCAAAGAACACTTCATTGAACTACGAACAATTATGAACAATTACAAACTCAATAAAATTGTGTACAAGAAAATTAGAAAATTTATTTTTATAAAATTTGCAAAGGAATAGACAATTTATTTTGACGTTGGTAACACGAGCAATTTATAGTAAAACAAATTTTGATCCAAGGGTTGAATTTATTTCAGATGAACAGCCAAGATGATCGTATGATGAAAACAGGAATTCCACTTCCCAAAAATTAAGCAACGTTCGGCAATAATTTAAACCTTTGGATAAAAATATGTTTTACAACTTGACACCCTTGGATCCCAAAAATATATATTATACAATTTAATTATATTATCATCATCGGTAGACAAAAAATATAGTATTATAAACAAAGTATTTGTTAAAATAAATATCATGAATAATGAATTCTTACATTAGAAAACTGCTAAAGACTATATTATTTTGAACGTATATACACAACGATCTATAAAATTATTGATTTGACATCTATCACAAATCTCACGTCAATAAGCAAAAGTACAACTCAATATAATAAATTATATATTAACTTTTTTAGAATTTAAGGAATTTGAGAATGGACAACTAGGATAAACGCATGATTAGAACAAGAATTAGGAAGGTAATCGAGCCCAGCACGTCAATAAGCAAATCACAACTCTATATAAATTATATATTTATAGATTCTATTAATGATCATTTAAAAAATATTTGTTATGGGTGAAATTGGAAAATTTGGTAAAACTAGTTACTTATGTTTATTCGATTTATTTTTCCAAATACACGATCAACAAAATTCGAAATATATTGTAGCAATTTTTCGACAAAAAGAATAAACAGAAGAAACTTACTTACTTTTTTAACTACCCATAAGTTTAAAAAAATAATTAAATTTGAGCTTTTGAATCAAATTAAATGTAACTAAATTTTGTTAATTTATTCTTTTAAATCTGCAATAATTTTTATACTCAGATAATTACGTTTTATATACGTTTCCATTGATAAACATTGTTTAATTCCGATTAATATTTTCCACTCTGACCAACTAATGCAATGGTAAATAAATAATTATCGACCAATACAATCATATGGTTATCGACCTTACATTTAATCCTTCACAACGCAGTGTTAATTGGCTAATTGAATATTTACATATTTATGAGCGTCATATCGTCCTTGTCCAAATTATTTAATAATAATAATAAAAATAATAAATAATAGTATATAAATCGTTTTTTTTTATTTAAAATCTTGAGATATTTTATTATTTTTCATTAGCGGTTGCATCTTACATGTTAATACTTTTTTATAAGTTCACCCCATTATTTTCGTTACTATAAGTCATCCTTCGACTAACTTTATGAACGGCTCCAGATCATATCTTTAAACTAAATATTTAAATATTTCTAAACATCACATAATCCACGCTGATCAGCCTAATCAGAAGGTATTTTATTATAAACAGCGTCTTAACATATTGCCATGCTTTATCTTTATTAAATCTTCAATATATAGGTAAATTCCATCTATGTTAATCGTACGACCCTTCAAGAAATTACATATAACATTAAATACACTATATTCTCACAATAAATCATCAATATATATGCGCCTCACTGATATTAATCTTAAACTCAAGCAGACAACTTTGCAATTGAGTAATACCCAATATAGAAATTTTTGTAAGATAATTGTCTAGGTCGATTTGATATATTCTAGTAAGATGACATTCAAATTTAGAAACATTACTTTTAATCGAACTTCAGTTAAGTAGAAATGAAGTTCGCAAATCTCACTTTACTATTGTAGAACCATTCCTTCTAATCAAAATATTAGTACACTAAATTACATTATTCACACTCATTTTTAAATTCGACATTATTATTTGTCGAACCAGATTCATTTACTTCATCAATAATAACTGCTGACTGTTCAAGGTTGTCTTGGGAAATAGTATATTCTTCGTCCACCTCATGTTTATCTTGTTTTTCTTCTTTTACCGTTTCAATACGGCTTAAATTACCAACAGCATACACATTTCTTTCCATGCCACCAATAGTACGCTTTCGCTTTCTAATCTTCATAAGAAAAACTTCAGAATTAAGCGTTTGATTAATCCTATTGACAGAAGGAGAGCTTTCCTGGAACAATAATTATTTAAAATGTTGAAGATATATTAAGAATATAATTAATATAATAAAAAAATATTTATAAATTAGGATATTACCGCATTGCATAAATCCATGCACATCACAGAATCCATTTGGAGAATCTTTATAGCTTGGGGCCCAAAAACAGTCACATCTAAAGAACCACTCTGATCGAATATATTGAGCTGAACTTTCTCTCTAAAAATGATTAAACAAACCATATATAATCACACAATAACAACAAAATTAATTAGATAAGAAAATACATTTTCTGTACCTAGGTTCTGCTTTGGTAGACCGTTTGCAAGATACGCAAGTGTACTCATACTTATACTCAGCATTTATGCCACTATAACATTTACCGCATGCCATGTAGAAAAATTTCTGATCAACGTCAACTATTTTAGCATTCACTTGCAGCGTAAACTTATCAACCTATAAAATTAAAAAAACAATTTATTATACTTAAAACTAAAATATTAAAAAAAATTCAGATAATATATATCTATTATATATAAAATATAAATATAAGAACATATTACCTTTTCATTTTTCAAAACATCTTCTATCAGGAATATTTCTTCCTTCGGCAAACCTTCCGAAGATTCAGTATGCACAAAATGATCTTCAGCAGAAGTTTCAACAATATATTTCAAGTTATTCGAACGCCTGAAAAATATACACGTAATGAATTTAATAGAGTTTATCTGATGATTTATGAATACATATATTTAAAAAAAAAAAACACCATATTCGAAGTTCGTTGGCCTCCGGAATATCAGGATCTATTACAACTGCAGTAGATGGAGTGGAACCAAGCGAACCATCTGTAGTAAAATAAAATTGTGATTATAATCTACATCTTTTTTTTTGTTGCATATATTATGATTTTTTAAAGGATTAATATAAATTAATATCATAATGTGCAGATACAGACAAGTTTGACACTCTGAGTACAGGATAACTATCAAAAGTACTATCAATGATTTCTCCTTCTGACTCTGCCACTGCATTCCAGAGTGTAAGAATAACCACTTTCTTCCTAGAGATTAAGAAACACATAATTTATTCAACAACTTTCTAAAATAAAAAAATACATGTTAAACAAATCAAATATAATATATAAACTTACTCTTGGTTAACTATAGCATACTCTTTTACTGTATATTCTTTTTCTCCGGCAGTAAACACGTGTTGATCTTTCTTATCAACAGCGATGGCAATAATATCTTTGGACATATTATGTAGATTATTTATACAAAATAAGAAAAGATTATATATATAATTAATATAAAAAAATACAAACCTACAACGTTATCGTTGCCAATTTGTTCCTTCAAATTTATAAAAGGAGCAAACTGTAGATTCAAGACCGATTGAGGAATACAGTTTTCTGTCTCGGGATTGTGAGCAGTTTTTAAGTTAATTGTCCACTGATATGGATAACTAAATTTGTCATATTTAGGATCACAATGCTTCACTTTTGCATTAGAAACGACGTATGTATTGTACAGACGGAAAGAATCTTTAAAAAATCCAATATCAGATCCAAATATTGTTGCCACCACTTTCTGACCCTGAAATTTATTTTAGATAGATAAAAAATATATACTATATAAGTATTTAAATAATTCTCCCGTCTACGAAAATACCATAGATAAATATTTCCATTTATTCTCGTAAAAAACATTGGAACATTTCCGTTTTTTAATCAAGCAAAACTAAAACAATACGAAATTTCGAGACTATAAGTTTATATTAATCGGCGAAGATTTCGAAAGTTTAGTTCGGTTTAATAAAAAAATAGCACCGTTTTGTTATTTACAAATCCCAACACAATATACTTTTTTTTTTTTAATTTCTAAACGGTATAGTCATAAAACAGCGCCGTTTATTTCTGGAAGCTCTGGAATAACTTCCAATATTTGTCTAAAAAATAAATTAACTTTAAACTACATTTTGATACACTGTAAATACTATGAAGCAAATGTAGTTAACACATATACCGTTTCATCGGCTAGTACAAGACGCTGATATTGAACAGAACCTCCAGACGAAGAACGTGGCTGCGTCTTCTCTTCCACAATAACTCTTACTTTCCAAGAATCAATTACATCAGTAACATCTTTAATAAACATCATTTTAGTAGACATATTTCTAAAGCAGATAAAAAAAATTTCGAAATAATTCAGGATAGAGCACAACGATAAAAAGAAGATATAAATAAGCAAATATTGAGTCGGTGTAAGTAAAAAATTCCGAAAAGATAGATTAGACTTATAAAAAGAATATTTGTAAGTTGTTATAAAAAGAGTAGGCTTATAAATTTAAATTAAATAAATAATAAAATAAGAATTTCTACGAATATAATAGTGGAAATCCAAAAACATAGGACAATATGATGCTTTGAAAGGTACTTTAGGACCGAAAAACAATCTTCGTTACTCGATCTACAAGTCAATCTTGTTAGTAAAAGTTCGTCATATCTAAATTCATAACATTAATCGTACAATTTATAACATAGATCGAAGTTCAATAATATTCGAACATATGGTTTAGATCGATTCAATAAGCTAACAATTAGAAAAGTACGCGTCAAATATAAAGTTTATAACTACTCGGTTTGACCTCGTTTAATACAATATCGTTTGAGATCAGTTCGATTAAAATAAATAAATCTTAAGTACAAAATTTTATAGTCGGAAAAAAGCAAAACCTTGATTACTAAACGTTCCAGTAAATGTTTAAGAACACGACATTGAATGTCGCAAAAAATTGGTTATATATTGTTGAAGTAACCCCCGAATTTACAAAAAATGTCATTTTCAGAATACAATATACGATCTCAGTGAGAAAACATAAGTAATAAAACTCTCATTCAACTTAGCAAATGGAAAAAACTTTCAAATTTTATTTTGTTTCACTTTGTATAAGTATTTAATTTATCATATTTTCATTTACTACTATTTTCTAAATAAACGATTCATTACTCTTCTCTAATATTTTTAATGTTAAATTGATATTATAATTATTTTCAATACATATATGATTTATTACTCTACACATAAATTTTAACTCCAATTAAGCGTTTCACTAAAACAATAGCTACAACTTGAAAATAAATATTAGCAATCGCCTAAAAAAAATTCATAAAACACATATCCTTAATTTAATATCACACACTTTATCCAAGCAAAATATTTTACATAAAATATATGTGTAACATGGAAAAAAATAGAATATTTTGTGAAAGAATTTTTAAGCCTATCAAAAGTTAAATTTGTGCTTGTACAAATTATAACTAATCAAAGATGAAAAAGAAGACCCGGAATTTTGTGAACAATGCGGCTTTATACCAAAGAATAAATTATTAGGAAAGAAACATTATGTAATAAATTTAACTTTTACAAAAAAATTAAAATTTCATCGTCTAAAAAAATAGAACAAACTCTCATTAAAATATTCGATTAGGATAGAAGCTTAAATCTATTGTATTGTAGAAATTTCTTACACAATTTAACATATCTACCAATAAGCATTAAATTAAACACATAATCCTTTTTTTAGGCACCTGCTATAAATATATATTAAATATAGGTAGATAATTTGAGAAATTTTTTTTTTTTGTATGAATAATAAGCATAAAATTTAAAATTTATTATAGTGCTAAGCCAAGTTGTTCTTGCAATTACTTATTTGGTTATCAAAATATATACTTGTTCCAGATAGTGCATAATAAAGATCTATACACTTTGAGATAGCGCATAATCAACCAACAAATAAAGATAATACTCGAGTTGAATGCTAGGAAAATCATTGAAAATAAAAATTAATTCTTAAGAAGAGATGATTTTAGCATCCTGAAAATAATATACTAACCTCCTTCGCAGAAACATAAAAAAAAAAAGTCAAATAAACCTCAATTCAAATACCACTGCCCCACTATATTTTCGTCCTGTGTATTATAAAAATATTCAACAAATACTTGAAGACAAACACTAAATATAATTAATGCTAAGAATATTTTTTTCAATAAATAATAATGTAATATAAAGAAAAAGCATAAAATTAAATTATATACAGTATACAACGTAAGCATCTGATAATAATAAATACTACCAATATTTTGTAAGTAAACGTTCCAATAGTAAATATATAGACATTATAAAAATACATAATACTCCAAATATAACATCCTGTCCATAAAAATATTATAAAATTGTAATAATAATACCACGATAAAATAAATAAATTTGCATAGATATTACATAAAAATATATATACATAGTCTTTAAATTATAGCATAGAAAAAAAGTTATAATTTAAAAAAATTAATTGGTGTCAATAATTTATCTCTCGAAAAATATACCAATCTAAGAATTATATAATATTCATTAACATAAATAAAATTCCATATCCGTTACATAAATATCGACTAAACAAACAACAACAGCGAGGTCAACTTAATTTAACTAATATACGCAAGTAAACTACACAATATATATTATCCAGTTAATCGCTCTAACAGAGAAATGAACAAATTTTATTTAAAAGCTTATTAAACATCAATCACCGTAAAACAAAATTAATTTAAATTACCAATTTCCTTTTTCTTCCCGAATTGCCACCATTATTTTTCCTTTCAACTTCAGTTTGGCTGTTCATATGATCTGTCATTTCCTTAAGCTGAAGACTCATCTGTACAATAAGCGCATTGCTGGCTTTTGATTCTTTCATTTGATCTGCCATGGCAGCTGACAGTATACGATGGTTATTATCTAAAATCATCAGATTATTCCGCATTTCTCTAACATCCTTAATATATTCTTTGATTTCCTTCATCTCACTAATCACTAATTTATTCAACCTATCAATTCTTTTATCATTTAAAATGAAAATTGAGCTAATTTTCTCTTCAGCATGTGATAGCCTAGACGATATTTCCCTAATATTACCAGCAACATCTTCTCGTAAATTCTGAACAGAACATCTCATCTGGGCTATTTCATTATTGATTTCATTAGCTACATTGATAAAAGAATTCTTATCCTGAGTAGATAACCCCAACTCCATTGATTTAGCATGAATCGACTCAGCAATACTGACGAAATCTTTATATCTTTGCTCATTATTGTTTTCTGATTTACTAAAATATCCCCTCAGCCTATCTTCAAAGTCTACTATCCTATGAAACCCCATACCAGTCATATTACGGCATTCCTTCAACATCTTAAGACAGCTGTTTAGATAATCCTTAAATTCCTTCGCAGAACATCTATCTATATTCACATCTTCATCTTTGTCAGATATCAGAATCTCATCATTGACACTGCCAAATTTATCTTTCTCATAACTTCCATCAAGAGAATCTCCTTTTCTTAATTCATCAAACATAACATCATCATTTCCCAACAAACAAGATGAGTCCGAATTGTGATCTAACAGTGAATTCACAAAACTTAGTTGCTCGTCTTTTGCAACTTGTTCTGTTGAACTCAACAAATCAACTGTAACATTATCAGAAACACGATTAACTTCCACACAATCATCAGAACAACTGCTTCTCAAATAAAACAAAGGAAATCTATCATGAATTTGCAATCTTCCCAGTTCCTGCTTTAACACTTGGTTGTACAAGTCTGTTAACAACTGTCTATCAATAATGAAACTTTTCATTGACCTACAAAATAGCTCCCTCTCGGCTTCATCTTTTAGGGAAACAATAGATTTATAAAGAACATATCTATGAGGATACCAATAAGAACGATCTATTGCTACCTCTCGAAAGCTAGGTAAACAGAGCAGATCATATTTCTCACCAAACGATATTTTAAAATCACTCGTCCATTTTAAAATTGCTGAAATCATAGCTGTCCTCACATCTCTCTCAAATCCATTTGCAGGCAGCGAATACACCAATGCATCTTTGATGCTAATAAAATTTTCTTTCATCTTCTCATAAAGCACATCCATAAATTTAAACTCATCCAACGCACTTTTCCGTGATGAAGCATTCATAAATTTGATAACCCAACAATCAACTTTCTCAAAATCCTTCCACTGATTCATTTCTTTCAAGGACCGGTTCATTCGAAATTCTCTCCACTTAAAGTATGCTTTTGCAACCTTATCAAAATTATTTTCTGTCTGCCATTTTGTATTTACATCTTCTAATAATCGAGCATACATATCAAACAAATATGGGTTGTTCATAAAAGATCTAAATGCAACATTATCTTTAGAATCAGCTTCCCTAAATATATCAAATCCAGACAAACTTTGTGTACAAAGGTCAAGATCATGTGCATATACCTTTTGATTCAAAGCATCAGCACCAGTAGAATCCTCTAAAAGTAGAGTGTTCCCAGATGGAAATCCCAACGATGGTTGTACAGCGAAGGATGAAACAACAATGACCTCAGTTTCTGGATTATCAACATCAATTGTAATGCCCTTACCTTCTCTTTGAAGATATTCTTGATGACCATGAACAACAGAATGATTTTTTTCCACAGCAGTGTGCGCTTGAGAAAAAGAACAATCATGAACCATGACTTCACGTTCTTCATCTACATCAATTACCATGCATATTTCTTGTTTTTGCAAAGATTCTTCACAATTTTCAACAGCAGTATCATTCGTTGTCAAAACACAATTACCTCGAGTTAACAAATCAGAACACAAAACAATTTCATCAATTGTTTTAATTTTTTTAATTTTTCTACTGCTTTTTTTCTGATGTTCAATGTCACTCCTATATTCTCCATCAGAACTGCGAACTATCGATCCAGTTAATATTTTACAACATTCATCTGAAATTACGATTCCGTTAGCATTGCTAAAATTTGCATTATCCATTTCCTGAGATGTTTCATCAAAAACTAAAGCTTGATTTATTTCCAACACAGCAGGCACGTTCACATTGCCTCTGTTAATTAACCTCTGACAAGCAGAAACCTCAAAACCCTCATCAAAGCACTGAAAGGATGCAGCACCTATTTCCGTAACCAGAGACTTTTTCCTAGGAATCCTAAGTTTCTTTGTCGCAACCCCACCCTTTGTTTCCTCAATTTTAGCTTTCCTCTTTAATTTCCTTACATTTTCTGAAGGAGGTTCGTATTTCTTCATCTCCTTATTAGCGTGAAGAATTTTTCCAGTATTACAAGGTATATCAGACTTCTTGAATAAATAACTTAAAGCAATACCATGGTGGTAAATGCCCCTCCGAACTTTAACACATAAACTCCTAAACAGAACTTCAGCCCAATTTATTTTCTGACCATACCAGATAGCAATCATCAGATGCAATCTCTCTCCAGTAAAACCATCAAAAGAGCCAGCTTTTGTCTCAAAAATTTTAGATAATATATCAGCAAATCTTTGAAACTCATCTTTCAACTGTCCTTTTGTCACTAAACTACAAAGCTGCTCACCAGGTTTAGCAGCTAATGCCCAAAATTCTTGTTCAAAATTTACAGCATATTTACGAATATCTACTATTCCAGATTTAGGCAACTGAAAAACTTCACATAGAGAATTAACTGAAACCCTAACTTCTTTACCATTAACATAAGAAATTATCATATTATTGTTCACAACCTTACCCATGGTGTAAAACTGCAGAACATCTTCCTCAAACACAAAATCAGCATGCGAAGACAAAAATCCCTCTAAGCCAGAGGCTACTATTTTGTCAATTATCTCTCCCATAAGTTCAGTACCCGAAACTTTGAATGCATCGAAATTAAGCCACATTCCAGCGATCAATTTTTTTGGTTTAGGACCTACGTTGTTAGATTTTCTTTGGCTAACTAATTTTGAAACCATAATTAAGGAATTATAACTAAAAAGAGCGTAAAAAAGTATACCACTGTCTCCAATATATTTTATTGTTTTCAATTTGGGAAGAAACGAATAGAGAACCAAATTGTTATTAAATAGTTAACTAAGACTATAAGTAGTTTTCCGACTTGCATAAAATGTCATAGATTCGAGAAATATCATAACTGTTTGGTGTACTTAAATATTGGAAGAACCGAGCATAACAAACAAATTTATTTATAAAATAAAGTAGTAACGAAGTAATGGGGTAACCGCAAAGTCATAAAAAAGTAGCAACATGACGCAACCGCCAATGAAAATATATCTAAAGACTTAAAATAAAAACCAAACCGACTTATAAGATATAATATATATTATTTATATGACGAGAAGAATGATACGACACTCACAAATATCTGACTATTCAATTAGACTTATATATATACTATTATACTATATTATATATATATATTATATTTTTTATTTGTATGCGGCCCACGAAGGATGATATGACGCTCACAAATATCTGTCTATTCAATTAGCCAATAAACACCGCGTTGTGAAGGCGGTAGTGCACGGTCGATAACAATTTGATTGTACTGGTCGATATTTATTTATCAAACATTGCAATAGATGGTCATAACAGAAAATGTTGCAAGAGTAATTTATGTTCGTTTTGCAATCCTACATAGATTTGACAAGAATTAAACATGAATTCAGATCGAAATGAATATATTAAACTTTCAAGCAAGAGCAAATAATTTCGAAAACTATATTGCGTTGTAATAACTTTTTTCTTTAAATATGATTAGAGTAAATGGAAAAGCATATCGGAATTACACAATCATGAAATGGCGTCGTTTGGCTGACGAGTTTTTGTGTTTTTTTTAAACGTATATATAATAATGAGAAAAAACGATGATTAATAAAACGTATAATTGAAGTACTATACAACGGCTGCGTCTCTGCATTAAAAAAGCCTCCCCATAAATCTATAAATACATATAGCATTTCAATTATTTTCTCATTTCTACTTTAATTTCGAATATAATTCTGATCTTACTTTCCGATCTGTACTTATCAGGTAAAGATTTACAATAAAAACCAAACCGACTTATATACTATTATATATTATATTTATATATTATTTATATGACGAGAAGGATAATACGACGCTCACAAATATCTGACTATTCAATTAGACTTATATATATACTATTATATTATATATATATATATATATATTATATTTTTTATTTTTATGCCACGAAGAATGATATGACGCTCACAAATGTCTGTCTGTTCAATTAGCCAATTAACACCGCATTGTGAAGGCAGTATTGAACGGTCGATAACAATATAATTGTACTGGTCGATAATTATTTATCAACCATTGCAACAGTTGGTCATAACAGAAAATGTTGCAAGAGTAATTTATGTTCGTTTTGCAATCCTACATAGATTTGACAAGAATTAAACATGAATTCAGATCGAAATGAATATATTAAACTTTCAAGCAAGAGCAAATAATTCCGAAAACTATATTGCGTTGTAATAACCTTTTTCTTTAAATATGATTAAATTAAATCGAAAAGCATATTGGAATTACACTCTAAGCGAAATAGAAGCAAGAACAAATAAGTCGGTATAATCATGAAATGGCGTCGTATGGCTGACGAATATATATATTTTTTTTTTTAAAAGAATATATAATAAGAAAAAACGATGATTAATAAAACGTATAATTTTGATCTTAATTTCCGATCTGTACTTATCAGGTATTTGTTCTTTATGTTAAACAACTAAAACAATCAATAATAAAACGCATAATTAAATATATTAGGTGGCAATCGGAATTAGAGCAGTAGATTAAAATGTGTTTCTGTAATTAAAGTGATAAAACAAAAACAGTATATTAGACTGGACTGTAAATAATAAGAACACACAAAAATAATATAAATATATTGCATTTAGTGCGGAAAAATGCACCGTATTTAGACGGTCAGGAGACTGAAATACTACACTGTAAAATATAAGTTTATTTCTCATAAGTAAAACATACAGAATGAAGTTCGAAAATACATGTGTCGATCTAAATGTTCATTATAATATGTACATTGCAATAATATAGCATTTTCTGTTTAAATTAAAATAGACGATCTAAAAAACGACTACAATATATATACAGTATAATGATGATATATCATCTGTACAACGCGATGCTGGGGAAAATATATTTTGTTGCATTGAACAACAGACCGGTAAAATAATATTGAGCAGCATAAAGATGAACAACCATCATTACACTATACATATTGTATTTAGATTATTTTACAAGTTTATTTAATTGCAGCAAGCATAAAAATATCTTTATACACAATATTTTTCGTAAAATCTACACATCCTTGCATTTTCGAGTCCGGATGAATAAGAATCTTCACAGAATTTGATGTTTTCGCACGAGATATTCCAACATAGAACTGCCCATGCGAAAACACAGGCTCTCGTAAATAAATACCAACAAAATCAAGAGTCTGACCCTGAGCTTTGTTGATGGTCATAGCAAAACATGGTCTTACAGGAAACTGACGCCTCTTGAAAGGAATTGGACACAGTCCTTTATCAGAAGATTCTAAAGGAATTCGAGGAAGAAAGACATGATGACCCTTGAAATCACCAGTACTAATTTCAGCACCGATAAAATTATCTCCCAATTGTTTACAGATCAAACGAGTACCATTGCACAAACCTTGAACTGGGTTTAAATTTCTCAACAACATGATTGGGCAATTCTTTTTCAACTTCAAAATATGTGGAGGAAGTCCACTAGCTGATATGGTCGTTAGATAATCATCGTACTCAGCCTGTTGTAAAGCATCATTAGTTCTATTAAAACTAACATACTCCTTTGCCTCGCCTGGAAATCTATCCATCAAAAGATCATTTAGTTCAGCAACACAATCATTCTTCGGAGTCAAGAGAGCTCTTCCAACTAACAAATGTGGATCCGTTACAAAAGCATCAAAGGAAGGAAAAACCCATCTAATGAGTTCATCCAGAGAACTATTGATATCAACAAATGGTACTAACATCTGAGATGGTATCCGAATATTTTCATCATATATGTACGGAATATCACCATTACCCACATGCAATAAAAAATTAGTAAATAAAGGATCCTCTCTAGCTCGCATATTCTCATGCAAATATAACTTCTCCACACCCTTCCAAAGACGAGAACTTACGAAGCTATCATCAATTAATGCTTGTCTCGATCCTCTAACTATTATAGGAAGTGTCTGATGAAAATCACCACCAAACAAAATAATTTTACCACCAAATGGCTTTAAGCTATCACATATATCACTGAGAGAAAAAATCAGCGACTCTATAGAATATCGATTTGCCATTGAAGCCTCATCCCAGATAATTAATTTCGCCTAATAGATCATCATAGCAAGAGAGCCTTGTTTGCTTATTTTACTGTTTGATTTATCCTCCGCATCAAATGGAAGTTTAAACCGCGAATGTGCAGTTCTTCCTCCAGGTAACAGAGATGCAGCAACGCCGGAACTTGCAACTGCCAAAGCAATTCCACCAGTTGAACGTACAAATGCAAGTAAAGCTCGATAAAGAAAAGTTTTTCCAGTCCCTCCAGGGCCATCCAAGAAGAAAGACCCATGTCCACCACTAACAATCCTATGAGTTATCTTGTCATACACAACTCGCTGCCCAGCATTCAAACGATCAATAGACAGCATATCTTCATCAAAAACTTTTATTGAACATTCATGCATATAGTCTTTGCTATACTTATCAAGATGAACCAAAGATTTATGGACAAACTTAATAGGAAAATCATATATGCACTTATCCATTGTCATAAGAACTGCATCAACAGCAGAAACAGTCTTGCGTAGCACATCAAAAGCTGAACATAAACCATCACGAGCAAAATCTTCAGATAATGCAGGATAATATTTGTCCCACAATTTCTGAGTATCGCCAGTAATTCCATACACAAGTAGCATAGAAAACAACGATTTCAAACAATAAGGCATCTCAAACAAAGCAGCCTCAGATAAACAACTATCGACATACTGATCAGACTCCAACAAGCCTCTACGAACACAAGCTTCTCTGAATGAACTATATTGATGTCCTGAAACCATTTTCAAATCATCAAAGGACGTCGGACACCGAATATTAATCAACAGCAAGCGCAAAAAATACCGTTCACCCTCAAATGGACTCACTGTACACAAACGACCAACTACTGTTTGACGTTTACGCAACTTCCACTTCCTCTCAGCTTATAACCAAACAAAATATTCTGGAAAATCCTTGTACAAAATATTCAAACGAGAAGCATCTGGATCAGAACTGTTCATTGAGAAAAATTCAGTCAGCATAGTTTTCCCATATAAAGGATTGTTAACAGTCATTTCCAATGGCTGTTTGATGCCAAAACGTAGAGGTTGGTGATCCTCTAGATGAACAGGCAACACTATGACAGGGGGATATATTTCACTCATAGGAAAACCAAATATCCTCCAGAAAGCTTCAGGAGCTGAAATCCATCGACCCTCTTGGAAATCCTTGATTTCATCTCGTAATTCTTGTTGTACGCCAGAGATAACATTATACGATAGCCTATCATGTCCTTTATAGATATACTTATAGAGATATTTAACCAACTTGATATCACCACATATTTCAAGATTAATATGAGCATCAAATTTTGCTAACAAGTATGGACAATAAGGTATAACAGACCTATTATCAAGCATAGTTTTTTTATAGAGAATAGACTTTCCATCATTCCTTCTTCTATAATTTGGATAAGAGTTAAGTGCATCGCTGGTAAACTCAGCAAATTGTTTCGGATAGTAACTTCTGCACTTCCCATCTTGCATACATACATTATTCGGATTGGACAGACCACAGGGTCCATGCATCATATGCTTAACAACATAAGACCGTAAAAAAGGATGCAAACTATCTGGCAGTTCAGCGCAAATAATTTCATCATAGGTAGTAGGAGAGATTATTTTATGACATTTAGCAAGAATGATAACCCAGTGAGCATGTGGCAAACCCCTTTTCTGATACTCAACCGCATAAACATATCCTGCAACCTCACCAAAAATATTCTTCTTCACAATCTCATCCTTTAATTCCTCGAGCTTTGCTTTGAAAACACGTGCTATCAAGTCTGGCCTATCATGAACTTTTTCAGAAGGAAGCAAATGTTCCGTTATCTCAGACCATCCAGGATTGCAAGTCATCGTCAAGAATAGGTCAGGTTTCCCAAATTTTTGCACCAATGCCATTGCATTTACATATCGCTTCTTCATATCTCTTGGCCCACCAATAAATGAACAAGGCAAAACAACACGTTGACCTACGTTCGAAGGATTAGTCTGACCATCAACAGATAGGCTATCCACTATTGCTCGATAACTCTCAGTGCGATATTCCATTTGGCGTATCTCCGACCGATAATAATCGAGACGAGAAGTTTCTATCTTAATATACATGTCAATAATGTATTCTTGCCCCAATCTTCCTGCATGCAATAATAAGCATCTATTATTCAGACGAATTTGCGATTGATAACAGGTATACTCCCGACACGAAACATTCAGTCGACACTTCTTATTTTCTTGTAAACCTGCAAAATACATTAACAAAATAAACATAATCAGAAAATACAGAATATCTGAAAACAAATTTAAGAAAAAAAAAATAAGCAAACAACACACATTCTTCTTCAGCAGCAAGCATATGTACAGCAGATCCAAACAACGGAAAACCAGCGTCGACTGATGAGGAAGAACATTCTTTACGCTTAAAAGAACCTGAAATCAATCCACGCTTATTTTTTTTAATACCCGCATGCCAACCAGGCTGTCCATAAGGAAATAACAAAGGATATTGCAAAGGATTGTAACACGAGTAATAATAGCTAACTTTGTGAGTACGACCATCTTCAGTATACACACGAATATCCCTTTCAGATATATCAGCGGTTTGGTCACCATCTTTCCAAACACCAGCTACTTGGTCAACTGTAGGTATATTACAATTACGTTGGTCCAACACGGGTCCAGTTCGAATAATGATTTGTGCATTAGTAAGATCATCCCACGAGCGCAATCGCTTGAACACTTTGCTATAAGGATTGTGTTGGTCCCAAGTGGTCAGAAGAGGTTTAGAGGGGGGGGTGAATAAACCTCTTTGAAATTTTCTTTCAAATTTAACTTTAAAACTTTGCTCTAACTGAACAGACTAAGCTGATCAGATTAGTAAGTTACAAATCTGTTCGCGAACAAATCTTTGAACAGTCTTGTTGACCACTCGTCTGATAGTTACTTAGCTGATTTTGCAGAAATCAGTTTTAATACTTAGAGTACTTGCAGCGGATTTTCAAAGTGTTTTTCACAAGTATTCTTTGTAGTTTGAAAAATGTTTCCCCAGTTTTATAAACTCCTTTTTGTTCTCTTTCAAACAGTTAACTTAATGTGTTTTTATGCGAACAGAAGATATGCAGTTTTGAAACAATGTAAAAACACAAGTAATTTTTATAGTGGTTATATGGATTTAAATATCCTTTAGTCCACTCTTCCAAGTCACTCAGATCTTGGGTTATACTATAATCACAAAGTTTACAGTATACTCTGCTTGCGTCGAACAACAAATGAAACGACCACAAGTTCGCAATAGGAGATCACACAGAAAACCTATCCTCTGAAGTTTGATCACTCACAAAGATGGATCACAACTCCGCACAACACTCTTGTTTACAAAATCACTCAGAAGATGTATTTTTCTTGATTCTTCAACTCCGCTTTCGTCAACAAATGACTCAGCTGATGAGTGAGCTGTTCTTGAGACTTAAAGAATTTTGCTTCGGATTTTCTCTCAGAAAGTGTGTTGCTTACTTCTTCTTCGTCTCTTGCAGCTATTTATACTTGAGGATTGAAAAATGTCCGTTGAAGAGAGACAGGATTCAAATTCCTCGAGTACTGGTCCTTAAAATCCGCGAACGGCTCTTTTGCAGTCTGTCCGTACTGTAAACAGTACTTTCTGCAGGCAGCATTAAATGCAGCATTAAATGCACTCGGCTGATGCGAAGCTTTTCTTCAATCATTTGTCTTAAATATCCTCGTACTTCAGCATTTATTACACCAAGGGGCATTTATTACCGTTGGGAACACTTCATGATCTTTTTCACTTGGCTGACGAAAGTATACGTCTGATGGTGAACTCGGCTGATCTCAAACTTGAACAAATCTGATTTGAGTCGGCTGATCTTCACTAATCTGATAACTTTGCTTCAGCAGATCAGAAGTCTTGGACCTTGAAACTTTGACTCTTCTGATGTCTTCATTACTTAGTCAAAATTTCCTTGATAAGTTTATCAGCTAAGTTACTCCATACTTAGCCAATCTTTGAAGTTTTGGAATGCATCAAAACCTCCCTTATCAAACTTTCTTCAGTGCCTTCATCTTCATCTTCATCTTCATCCAACAATTTCCCCCTTTTTGATGATGACAAAACTTCAGCTTAGTACCTGTTGAATACCTAAACTAAAGATTGTAATCCTCAAAATTTTCTGAGATAGAAAAAGTTTATTGGATTGAACTTGAACATTTTATTGATATAGAAAGTGAATTACATGTACAAATTCATCAGATGAGATTTCTGAAAAAGTAAACTGATTACAATTGATTTTTCAATTTCTAACTATCAGCTTCTTCATCAGATTCGAGCACTTCTTCATATTCATAAGATGATTCTTCATCATCTTCTTCATCATCAACTTCTTCTTCCAGAATTGCTTTGGCAGCTTCCATCTTCTCCTTAAGTTCTTGTTCTTGTAGAGCTTTCAAAGCTTCCATGGCTTTCCTGGCAGATTCAGTGTTTTTGTACTTGGTATCTTCTTCTTCTACCTTTTCAAGTACTTCAGCCTTGGCAGCAGTGTCTTCAGTTTCCTTGGCTTGAATGGTTGCAGCAGCAGTTTCTTCCTTAGTTGATTCTTCAGCAGCAGATTCCTTTGCTGGTTCTTCAGCAGCAGTTTCCTTAGCTTGTTCTTCCCTTTTATCTTCCCCCTTTTTGTCATCGTCAACTCTGATGACATTAGAAGGTTCAACAGCAGGGTTGAGGGCAACTGTTGGAATCTTTACTCCAGCACACAAAGCCTTCAGATTCTGATTAACAACGTCATGACTAGCTGTCAGATGATGAATGTCAGTGCTGATGACATCAGTCTTATCATTGAAGTAGTCAATGTTGAGGTTGATAGTTGCAATTTCATTTTGAACTTCCTGTGCAGCCTTTGCTACTTCTTGCAACATCCCCAGATTGATTTCCTTCTCTTCATGACTGACTTTAATGAAAGTTGCAGTTAAGTCAGCAATCTTGTGCTCAGCTGATTTTAAAGCAGTGTGAAGATGATTCACATCACCCTTCACATCTTCCACGTTCTGGTTCAGTTCTCTTAAGCTGTGTATCAACTGCAATGAGTTGTCTTGAGGAATTGGAATACTGTTGATCTCCTTTTTGATGATCTCTTCTGTTGATCCTTGAACAGTTTCCAGCTGAAGTCTGTTGGTTTCTGCCAACTCTGCTTTCAGCTCCTCCTTAACCTTTAATAGCTGTTGCTTGTGCTTGTCTTCCAGTTCCTTAAGTTGGTTTTCCATCAGCATCTGGATTGCTTCCATCAGTGATGAGTGCTTATCACCTGATGAAGCAGAAGCAGCAGCTACATCCCTTTCATCAGTTTCCTGGTGGACAGGAATATCTTCCATCTTTTCGTCTTGATGATTTCCAGAGTCCGTAGCCTTCCACTCAATGGCCAGGGAGTCATCAGCAGCCTTTTCAGCAGACTTGTCTTCAGTCTGATCAGCAGACTTATCAGCAATCTGATCAGCAGGCTTGTCAGCAGTTTGATCAGCAGGCTTATCTTCAGTCTGATCAGCAGACTTGACATCAGGCTTGTCCGCAGCTTTAGGCTCATCAGTAACATCATCATAGACTAAGTTGGTGATAGTGCCGTCATCATTGAAGCAAGTGGTTTGTCTGATTTGCCTCACAATGATCCAGGGGTTAACAAAAGCATTATTCCCCTTTGGCACTTCATAGAACGGTTGCACTTCCTTGCCAAAAATGATTTGCTGGATACTAGGCAGTAGTGGCAAATCACTTGAACAGCCTTGCTGATACTTTGACTTTTTAGCCCATCTCTTCAGGGCAGCCATAACAGCAAACTTAATTGCTCTTTCCTCAGCATCTTCAGACTTCTTCTTCTTTTCAGGCAAGGTGCTCTTGATTTTCTTGGCTTCCTCCAATGCAAAGCCTTTTGCATAGCTATGCATGATATCTCTCACATAGCTTGGATCAAGAGCCTTTTGGATGGAGTTTGTCTTCAGCCAACTTAGAACCCATCGTTCTTCATCAGCTAACTCCTTCATATCTTGAAGTTCAGTAATTGACTTGTTCAGCCTGTTGTCCCTCCAACTGATATATCTTGGCTTTTCTTGGTTGAACAGAGTCTTCAGCATCAACTTCTGATCATAGTATGCTAATGACTTCTCAAATTTCTTGAACAATTCCTTATCAGCATAGACTATCTCAAAAGCTTTTCTGACTTCAAACTTGTCTTTGGACTTGGCTTTGGGAGCAGGCAGTAGTATCTTCTTTTTGTCTTCTTCAGTCTGCTCTTCACCAATCTTGATGCCACCTCCATGGACAGGTCCATAGGCATCAACCTTGCTCAGTTCAATCACCGCAGCCATTTCAGCATCCTCAGCAGCTTTTCTTTCTGCTGCAAACATGCGTCTTCTGGCTTCATCCTTTGCTTCTTGAGCTTTGCTTAGCTCAAGTGCTTTCTTCTCTTCAAGCTCATCCTGCTTCCTCTGTTCAGCTTCTTCCCTTGCTTTCTTATCAGCTTTGGAGACTTTCTTTCTCCTTAGCACTATTTTTCTCTTGCCTTTATCAGCAGGTGCTGGTCCAGCAGATGATATGGGAGCAGCAGCTATAGGATGGATGATTTGAACATCTGGATCTTCTTGAGGTTGAGCAACCTCAGCTGTTGGTGCTTCCTGACTTGGCTGTTGCTTATCAGCTTTGTCAGTCACAACAATCTCAACTGATTCTATAGGCCTTTGAGTAGCTTCAGGGTCCTCCCTAGCTACATTTTCCAGATCAGTAGGTTTTTCAATGAATGTCATCTGCTTTCTAGCAGACCTCTTTGTTCTACCTTCACGGTAAGTGGTAGCAGCTGTACTTCTCAGTTGACTTCTTGTCCTTTGAGAAATATCCTCAGCAGGCCTCTCTGCTGATGGAGTTCTTGACGGTGATGCAGGGGATCCAGTCCTTACATCAGCAATAATGTTCTCAACAATCTTAGTGGCTTCAGCAGAAGTCACTCTCTCCATCTGCTTAGGTTCTTTCTTCTTGGGCTCATCAGCAGCCCTCTTCCTTTTAGTCTCAGCAGCCAAACTTGCTGTTTTGACTAACCTCTTTTGCCTTTTGGCAGGAACCTCCTTTGGTTCCTCAACATCAGCTTCCTCAGGCTCACCAGCCTTCCTCTTTTGAACAGGCATGTATTTGGACAATGCCTTAGATTTGTGAATTTCCTTTCCATTCTTCATATCACAGCCCAGCTTTGACAGCAGATAGCTGAGTGTGATCCTGTGGTTGGTAGTGGGACCTTTTCCTTTCTTATCATCAAGAAAGTCAGCTAATATGTACCATACTATGATGGACCAGTTGATATCCATTCCATAGTATATGGCAGCCATGATGCTGAACCTCTTCATGGTAACAGCATCTAGTGAGAATGTGCAGTTCTCAACCAGCTTGCACACCATATCAGCCATCCGCTGATATTCATCCTTCAGTTGCTTCTTCTTAATATTTCCAGATAAAGTTTCTCCCTCTTTGGCGCAGATCGCCCAGAACTGTTGGTGTTTGTCCTCTGTCAGTACAGTGACGTCATGTCGTCCTCTGTTAGGAAGCCCAAACGTCTCGTGAAGAACAGCAGGAGTGATAGTGATAGATTTGCCTCCCACTGAAGCCTTAATCTCCAGTTTGTTGTAGTCAGCTTTCGCAGAGTTGTAGTACTCCATCACTTGGTCAGTCCAGATAATTCCTTCGTGGTATTCCATGAAGTTTACCAGCGAAGCAGCTTTGAACTTTTCGAGCAGTTCTTTCATCAGATTCGTACCAGATTGGTAGTAGGAATCATAGACGAGAAACATACCTTCGGCGGCCATTGTAAATCTGTTGAAGGTTAGAAAAACAAAGGAGAGTATGCAGAGAATTTGCAGAAATTTCTCACAAGTACTTTTGAAAGTTTAGGGTTCGTAAAGAGCTACTCGACTGATCAGATGAGGATTTATAGAGTTGGGGTTTTTCGGTTTCCGTGATATCTGCCAACCGTTAGATCCGTTTTTTCTGTCAGTGCTGATCGTGCGGCGTCAGTTACGACCTTTCAAATTCAAAAGATATTTTAACGAAGAGCGGGAATATGTACCGCCCGACAGTTTACTTGTAAAAGCGTATTTTGGATAAAACGTTTTTAAATAGTTCGCTTTTATTTAAGTAATCAGATGAGTATAATAAACACTTATCTGATGGACTACTGTCCTGATGACAATGTTGTTATCAGAGAATGCCAATAGCTGATAACCTTCCTCAGCTGTTTGTCAATCCAGCTAGATAAAATAACTTCAATCTTCGATAGTTGAGTCTTCTGATGAAAACATAACTTCAACTAACTGTCATTAACAAATTTCATCTTTAATTCAGAAGTACCGCTAGTCTTACACGTTCCCCCTGAGTTTAAGAATTCATGAGTTAACTAGTCTGTTGAGAGTTAATCCTTGAAGATAATGACGAATTACTAAGCTGTTGAACTCCAGTCTTCTGATGAGTTCCCCCTCAGCTTATGCTTCCAAATTTAGTAGTCCTAGCTCAGCTCTTAGAGTTGAGAACCTTACTTCACTTAGAGGTTTGGTGAAGATATCAGCAATTTGATTTTCAGTATGAACATACTCAATCATTACATTGCCTTTTTCCACATGATCTCTAATGAAATGATGCTTGATCTCAATATGCTTAGTCCTTGAATGACTTGTAGTGTTCTGAGTAAGTGAAATTGCACTTGTATTGTCACAGTAGATTGGAATTCCACTGATCTTGATGTTGTAGTCTTCTAGTTGATGCTTCAACCAAAGTATCTGTGCACAGCAAGCTCCAGCAGCTATATATTCAGCTTCAGCAGTAGATATAGAAACTGAGGTTTGCTTCTTACTCATCCATGAGATCAGACGACTGCCCAAGAACTGACAAGCACCTGTTGTGCTCTTTCTGTCAATCTTGCAGCCAGCAAGGTCTGAATCTGAATAGCCAACTAGTTCAAATCCAGATTCTCTAGGATACCATAATCCCAATTCTTGAGTGCCTTTAACATACTTCAATATCCTCTTGGCAGCTAAAAGATGAGATTCTTTGGGGTTTGATTGAAATCTTGCACAGACTCCAACTGAGTACATTATGTCAGGTCTACTTGCTGTTAGATACAACAATGAACCAATAATGCCTCTGTATTTGGTTATGTCTACTGATTTGCCATCTTCATCTTTATCCAAACGAAGACTTGTAGACATAGGAATGGTAGCTGTTGAGCTAGTTTCCATACCAAATTTCTTGAACAGATCTCTTGTGTACTTTGCTTGGCTGATGAATATTCCATCAGGCAACTGTCTAACTTGCAATCCAAGAAAATAGTTAAGTTCACCCATCATGCTCATTTCAAACTTGTTCTGCATCAGCTTGGAGAACTTATCACACATCTGTTGGTTAGTTGAACCAAAAATAATATCGTCCACATATATTTGCACAAGTAATATATGATTTTCCCATTCAATTGTGAACAAGGTTTTATCTACCTTACCTTTACGAAATCCTTTAATTAAAAGAAAATCAGATAGGGTATCATACCATGCTCTTGGAGCTTGTTTCAGTCCATACAGGGCTTTCTTCAGACGATATACTTTGTCCTCTTCTTGATAGACTTCAAATCCTGGAGGTTGTTCAACATACACTTCTTCTTGCAATTCTCCATTGAGAAAAGCAGACTTCACATCCATCTGATAGACAGTGAAGTTCTTGTAAGCAGCATAAGCAAGAAACAGTCTGATTGCTTCAAGTCTTGCTACTGGTGCAAAAGTTTCATCAAAATCAATTCCTTCTTCTTGACAATAACCCTTGGCCACTAGTCTTGCTTTGTTTCTGGTGACAACACCATCTTCATTCATTTTATTTCTGAATACCCACTTAGTGCCAATTACTCTTTGATGACTTGGTCTAGGAACTAAGTACCAGACTTCATTCCTTTCAAATTGATTCAACTCTTCTTGCATAGCTTCTATCCAGAAGGAGTCATTGAGAGCTTCTTCAATTTGTTTAGGCTCTATTTGAGATAGAAATGTGACAAACATAGCATCTTGTGCAGCAGCTCTTCTTGTTTTCACTCTATCTAAAGGATCACCAATAACTAATTCAGGAGGGTGATTCTTGAGCCATCTGAGATCAGGTTGCAAATCAGGATGTTGTCCTCTGTTATGATCTTGCAACACTACTGTTGGAGTTCCAGTAGTAGTCTGTTGAACATTTGCCGTCTGTTGAACAGTCTCTGGTCTGTCAGCTGTTTGCAACTCGTCTGTTAGACAATCAGCACTGTGATTATGAACAGCACTTGAGTTAGCAGCTGAACTTAAATTAGGTAGTATGATGGGAACATATTCTTCATTTCTTCCAACGTCTAGCTTCTGTAAATCAGCAGACAGATCTTGATTTACACTTTGATTCTTTTCAGAAGATTGACTTGGCTCATCAAATACTACATGGATAGATTCTTCTATTAGCAATGTTCTTTTATTGAAAACTCTATAAGCCTTACTAACAGATGAGTATCCTACAAAGACAGCTTCATCAGCCTTTTCTGCAAATGCAGTAAGGTGATTTTTCCCATTATTCAATATAAAACATTTACAACCAAAAATCTTAAAGTAATGAATGTTTGGTTTTCTATTGTTCCAAACTTCATATGGAGTCTTGTTCTGATTTTTGTTGATCATACATCTGTTTTGGGTAAAGCATGCTGTATTTGTTGCTTCTGCCCAAAATCTTTGAGGCAGTTTAGCTTCAGCTATCATGGTTCTGACAGCTTCTTTTAGTGTTCTGTTTCTCCTTTCAGCAACACCATTCTGTTGAGGGGTTCTTGCAGCAGAATATTCATGATGTATTCCTTTGATATTACAATACTCTTCAACAGTAGAGTTTGTAAACTCTGTCCCTCTATCTGATCTGATCTTCAATATTTTGATACTCTTTTCATTCTGGATCAGTTCCATCAGATTGGTAAGATGTTCCTTGGTTTCACTTTTCTTCTTCATGAAAATCACCCAAGTATATCTTGAATAATCATCCACAACAGCTAGGCAGTATTTCTTTCCACCATTGCTGACTGGATCAATGGGTCCAAATAAGTCCATAAGCAACAGCTCCAATATTCTTCCAGAAGATTGGTGCTTCTTTTCTTTGAATGATGACTTGATTTGTTTACCCTTCTGACAGGCGTCACAGAGCTTGTCTTTGCTCATGACTGCTTTTGGAATCCCTTCTACCAAATCATTCTTGATTAATCTGTTTATGGTCTTGAAGTTTAAATGATTCATCCTCTTGTGCCATAGCCAACTGACTTCACTTGGTGCAGATGCCACCAAACAAACACTTGAATTCTTGTCAACAGAATTCCAGTCAACTATGTAGATATTTCCTTGTCGTCTTCCAGATAAAATTACCTTCTTTGTACCAATCTGTTCAACGTAGCACTTATCTGTTGAGAAGATGACTGAATATCCCTTGTCACAAAATTGACTTATACTCAGCAGATTATATTTTAGGCCTTTAACATAGGAGACGTCAGATATCTCTATGTTTCCCTTGATTAATCTTCCTTTAGCTTTAATCTTGCCTTCTTTGCTGTCTCCAAAAGTGACTTTTGGACCATCCACAGCAACTGCATCAGTCAACTCATGTATGTTTCCACACATGTGCCTTGAACATCCACTGTCCAAGTACCAAATCTTCTCTACTTTACTCCTACTCCTAATCCTAACCTACAAAACAAAAATAAAATTGTTTTAGGTACCCTTATTGAGAGGGTCCTGAAGGATTAGTTCCACCCTTGACAACCCAAGATGTTGAAGTCTTAGGCTTCTTAGGTTTCTGAGTTTTAGGAGCATGAACAGTTTCATTTTTATCATAGTTATCAGATAAGTCATGTTGATGATCAGTATGATATGAATAATGTTCATAAGCAGGGTAAGGTGCATGATATGCAGGATATGCATGCATTGGATGAGCAGGGTAAGGTGCATAGTAACTAGGAAACTGAGGTGCATGATACATAGGATGATATGCAGCAGGTTGCACATAATATGACTCATTTCCATACCAAGCATTTTGATTTTTCTTGTTCTTATGCTTCTTTGGTTTACTAGATGCTTGCTCATTTGATTTTGACTTAGTTTTACCACTAGTCTGATTGACTTTAGCTTTATCAGCAGACTTCTTAGGACTCTGCTGTTTGGTCTTACTAGTCTGATTTCCTACACTAGGCTCTTTGCTCTTTTTAGCCTTAGGAGATTTCTTCTCCTTTACCACTTTCTCAGATGAGGTAGGTTTAGAGGTTTGAACATACAGAATGACCTTACTATTGTCAGCTGATATAAATTTTTCAGTATGGTTCAACTCTAGTTTATCCTTTTCTAAAGGTGTCTCCTGTTTCTTAGGTGTATGCATGGATGCAACAGTTGACTTATCATGAGACTCAATGATTTTCTCAAGTTCCATGATTTTTCCTTTATAAACCTCACATTCAGCTTTCAGAGATTCATGCTCTTGCTCAAGCTGTTTATATTCAGCTGATTCTTTTGGCTTTTCAGCTAAAAGTTTCAGTGAACTATTTTGCTCTTTTAGCAAGTTCATCTCTTCCTTAAGCTTAACAAACTCTCCAGCAATAGTAGTATTATTCAACATCATTTGCTCTAGAGAATTAAACAGTTCATTTTCTTGAGGAGTTACCTCATCCTCGGAGTCATCAGATTCCTTTGCCATCAGGCACAGGAGAGCAGGTTTTTCTTCATCAGACGATTCTTCATCAGACGAGTCTGAGTCTGAATCAGATGAGTAGACAGCAGCTGGCTTTTCTGCTTCAGCCATCATTGCCTTGCCTCTCTGATGCTTTCTTTCTTTTCTCATTTTCTTCTCTTCCTCAGTGTACTTCTCTGCTTTTGGATATGGGCAGTCTCTTATGAAGTGTCCCAATTTCCTGCAGTTGTAACACATCAGTTTTGATTTATAATCCTCTTTATCCTGAGAAGAAAAGTTAGGTTTAGAAGTAGAAGCAGCATGATTGTATTTGTTTTTCATCTTTCTCTTATAGAACTTCTTGAAGTTGTTCATCAATAATGCTACATCTCCAGCAGTGTACTCCTTTTTGTTGAGTAGAGTGGCTTCGTCAGATGAGTCCACTTCTTTGCTTTTCTGTGCTGGTCTTCTGGTGTTTTCAGCAGCAACAAGTGCAGCTGTGGGTCCTGAAGTTGAGGTTTCTTCAATTCCCATCCTTGGCAGTTTATACTCATAAGCCTTGAGTGCGGAGAACAGCTCTGTTAGAGAAATCTTGCCCAGATCTCTTGATTCTTCCATTGCTGTCACCTTCATGTTGAACTTGGGAGGTAGAGCCTTCAGTACTCTGACAGAAATCTCTTTGTCAGTGAAAGTCTTTCCCAGCTTCAAAACTTCATTCAGAGTTCTGGTGAATCTGGTGTCCATCTGATCAATGGTTTCTCCAGACTTCATCTTGAAGTTGTCCAGCTTCTCCAAGGCAACACTGAGCTGATGCTCTTTAATAGCATCATTTCCTTCACTCATGTCACGAACCTTATCCCACATCTCCTTTGCAGTTTTGCAATGCTTGACTTTGTCAAACCGATCATTATCCAGGGCTTTGGTCATGATGAATCTTCCGACTTTGTCCAGGTTGAACAGCTTTATTTCCTCTGCTGTCATTTCTGTTAAGTCTTTTTCCACCACTATTTGAGCTTCATCTACGATGATGGTCTTGGTGAATTTGAATGGACCTTTAATGATACATGTATGCATGTTGTCATTATAGGCAGCAAGGAAAATCTCCATTCTGATTTTCCAGTCCTCAAATGACATACCAGCAATGTGGGGAACATGGCTGATACAATCCATTTTTCAAAAGCTTTTTGTTTTTCAAAAAAAAATGCTCTTTTGAAAAGTTTTGAAAACCTTTGAAAAACACTCGGATCAAGCTCGTTGATCAGGCAGCTGATTCTAATGAACCACCCGCTCTGATACCACTTGTTGGTCCCAAGTGGTCAGAAGAGGTTTAGAGGGGGGGGTGAATAAACCTCTTTGAAATTTTCTTTCAAATTTAACTTTAAAACTTTGCTCTAACTGAACAGACTAAGCTGATCAGATTAGTAAGTTACAAATCTGTTCGCGAACAAATCTTTGAACAGTCTTGTTGACCACTCGTCTGATAGTTACTTAGCTGATTTTGCAGAAATCAGTTTTAATACTTAGAGTACTTGCAGCGGATTTTCAAAGTGTTTTTCACAAGTATTCTTTGTAGTTTGAAAAATGTTTCCCCAGTTTTATAAACTCCTTTTTGTTCTCTTTCAAACAGTTAACTTAATGTGTTTTTATGCGAACAGAAGATATGCAGTTTTGAAACAATGTAAAAACACAAGTAATTTTTATAGTGGTTATATGGATTTAAATATCCTTTAGTCCACTCTTCCAAGTCACTCAGATCTTGGGTTATACTATAATCACAAAGTTTACAGTATACTCTGCTTGCGTCGAACAACAAATGAAACGACCACAAGTTCGCAATAGGAGATCACACAGAAAACCTATCCTCTGAAGTTTGATCACTCACAAAGATGGATCACAACTCCGCACAACACTCTTGTTTACAAAATCACTCAGAAGATGTATTTTTCTTGATTCTTCAACTCCGCTTTCGTCAACAAATGACTCAGCTGATGAGTGAGCTGTTCTTGAGACTTAAAGAATTTTGCTTCGGATTTTCTCTCAGAAAGTGTGTTGCTTACTTCTTCTTCGTCTCTTGCAGCTATTTATACTTGAGGATTGAAAAATGTCCGTTGAAGAGAGACAGGATTCAAATTCCTCGAGTACTGGTCCTTAAAATCCGCGAACGGCTCTTTTGCAGTCTGTCCGTACTGTAAACAGTACTTTCTGCAGGCAGCATTAAATGCAGCATTAAATGCACTCGGCTGATGCGAAGCTTTTCTTCAATCATTTGTCTTAAATATCCTCGTACTTCAGCATTTATTACACCAAGGGGCATTTATTACCGTTGGGAACACTTCATGATCTTCTTCACTTGGCTGACGAAAGTATACGTCTGATGGTGAACTCGGCTGATCTCAAACTTGAACAAATCTGATTTGAGTCGGCTGATCTTCACTAATCTGATAACTTTGCTTCAGCAGATCAGAAGTCTTGGACCTTGAAACTTTGACTCTTCTGATGTCTTCATTACTTAGTCAAAATTTCCTTGATAAGTTTATCAGCTAAGTTACTCCATACTTAGCCAATCTTTGAAGTTTTGGAATGCATCAAAACCTCCCTTATCAAACTTTCTTCAGTGCCTTCATCTTCATCTTCATCTTCATCCAACAGATTGTCAGACAAAGCTTTAATCAAAAGTGTCATTACATCAACACGTAGATCTCGATCTACCACGACACCTACATTTAAATCATCAGCTGTGTCCAGGAAAAACAATTGCAGCAGACGATGCACATCAACAGAACCATGTACAGGATTAAAAAAGTGCGTCACCTTCCCAAGAACTTTCAAAGAATATATTCCTTTTTTAGCCCAAGCAGAGTCCGGATCAACATGCATACCAATGGAAGTAAAAGAAAACGCATGATTATACGAACGATTCTTCCTACGAAATTCACAAGCAACTTCAGAATCAGGATCAGTAAATAAGAACCACATAATTGGATTAATCACTGTAGGACTGAGATGAATCTGACCACTTGCACAACAGAAACCTGGAACCTCTCGGTGTAAACGATGAGCACCACAAAACGAGCAACCTTCCTGCTTAGGCAAACACCATAGAACAGTAGGAATATTATGTATCCTGTCAAAACGCATAGAAGAAGAACACGAGCTCACATTAAATCCTGAAAAATATTTAAACAAATAAATTACAATGAGAAAATACAGCCAAAAAAAATATATATCACAGTTAAAATATTTCCATAGTTCAAATACCCGAGATAGAAGGTCTAGCTAATTCATCTACATTAGCAGATTCACCAGTTCCAGGCAGCACAGTAGGAACAGTCAACGATAACAAAGGCGTCTCAACATTACATCGAACCTTCCTTTTTCCCAAATAGCGATTTTTTTTTCAGCCGTCAATGCAGCATAACGAATCCTCGATTTTTCATTTCGAGCTAACCTAACATAATCCGAAGATCTACCGGAACTGTTACCTGAAACCAATCATAAATAAAATTTTCAACACATGTATAAATATAATTCTTATAGTTTAGAGCTTCAACCACAGATATATCACAGTTAAAATATTTCCACAGTTCAAATACCCGAGAGAGAAGGTCTAGCTAATTCATCTACATTAGCAGATTCACCAATTCCAGGAAGCACAGTAGGAACATTCAACGACAACAAAGTCGTCTCAACATTACATCGAACCTTCCTTTTTCCCAAAAGACAATTTTTTTTTTAGCCGTCATTGCAGCATAACGAATCCTCGATTTTTCATTTCGAGCTAACCTAACATAATCCGAAGATCTACCGGAACTGTTACCTGAAACCAATAATAAAAAAAATTTCAACACATGTATAAATATAATCCTTATAGTTTAGAGCTTACTTTCAATAGAAGTAACATGAGGCAACGAATCAACCAAACGATCATCCAATCCAACATAACTTCCACTGTCATCTATAATAATATTGTTCGATATTTCACTACAGCCTGTACAGATATTAATAAATAATTAAATATTATATACAAAAATAATAAGAAAGCCAAAACTCCAAACTAATAATACCTGAAACAGAGGAAGATTGTGATAACTCGAAGGACCCCCCAACAACATTAGTTGATTCAACAAAAGCATATTCATTTAGATTAGAAGATTCAGCAATCAAAGGTAGCTCAACCGCGACATCTGACAACCGAATACATGTCGATAATTCGAAGGACCCCCCAACAACATTAGTTGATTCAACAAAAGCAGATTCATTTAAATTAGAAGATTCAGCAATTAAAGGTAGCTCAACCGCGACATCCGACGACCGATTACTTGTCGAAAGTTCCTTACGTCGAACCCTCCTCTTCTTCAACATAGCAGATTTTTCTTTAGTAGTGAAGGCAGCGTAACGAAGCCTAGCCTTTTCATTCCGAGCGAACCTAACAGACTCGAAATCATCAACAGCACGGTTTCCTGAAGACAATCATACAACATAAACATAAAAAAAGGTAAAAATAATACAAGATTAATAATGAATGTTAAAAACCAAAAATAAATATCTAATCTAAGAAAACTTGGTTAGTAGCTCACTTAGATTCACACTAGAATGATCCACACAAAAGGGAGCAGGGCAAAAACAACAGTAGAAGCAGAAGAAAGATCAACAGTATCATCATCCAATCTAACATTACCTCCACCGGAATCCATAACCTGTTAAAATAAAAAGACAAAAAAAAACGATCAATCAAAATGGAGAATAAATTATTTACATAATTAATATTAAAGGCAACACCAAACAATGAATAATCAAATTATGAAATGAATATTAACCAATCAAGAAAGATAAAACAAGCAGAAACCAACAACATACCGAATAACGAAAGATCAGCACAAAATCTAAACCAAAAAAAAAAAAAAGCAAAAGAACAAAAAACCTTCGATATGGTTAATACAAATATAATAAATGACGAATACGTGAAGATGAAAAAGCATATAGATAAAAAATTGGAGTACGTAAGACGCAACCGCCAATATAAGAAATATCTAAAAAGTAAGAGAAGAGAATAGCATAAAAACCAAAACAACCGCCATATAAAATTACAATAAATAAAATATTTTAATTAAGATGACGAGCAAGAGTGATGTCATGCTTAGAAATATCTAAATATTTAGTAACTATTCAATACACAGCTTAACATTGGTAAGTAAACTCGGAGATAAATGTAAAGTACGTAGTCGATAATAACATTATCGATGTATTAAAAAATAGAGGAAATAATATGTGTGACAGTGCTATAGTAGATCATATCGACATTACGTCGACATTACATATATCAATCTTAATGGGCAACATTGTTTTAATCGAGAACTAAAGCACGAACTAAATATCCGAGACGAACAGAAAAAACGATGCCGTTTTATGACTATATATTTAAAAAAATATATATATTTACCAAAGATACACGCGTTAAATTATGAGGAGGTTAAGTCCGACCAACATTAATTCGTTTTCCAATATACTGTTACAAAAATAATAGAAAGTATATTGTGTTAGTAGTATTGCAAAAAAAAAAAAATGTTCACACAAAATCAATTAATAATAGAAAACATCACTAAATTGGAAGCAAGAATCCTCTATTTTCCAAAAAAATTAATTAATAACAGAAAACATCAGTAAAGCAATAAATTAAAATAACAGAAAAATGGAACCAACAATCCTCTATAGTAAATATATAGTAAAATAATTTTTTTTTTAAGAAATATAGTAAAATGATTTTTTTTTAAAGATAAAGTCAAGAAACGGCGCCGTTCATGATCATACCGTTTTAAAAAAAAGTGTTCATCGGAGATATAGTGTTTGTTTCTAATCGAGAGGAGAGTATGAACATAAAAATAGATACTTAATAAACGACGCCGTTTGGTGATTATGCGAAATTTTAAAAAATTGAAAGAAATTTGGAAGCAATAAGGCACATCGGAAACTTAGTTGTTGTTTTTAATCGATATTAAAGTATGAACAGAAATAAAAAACTAACCACGAGACGGCACCGCTTCGGCTCTTATAAGCTATAAAAAAAATAAATTGCAAAAACGGCACCGTTTAGTGATTATTCCAATAAAAATTAAATTGCAAAACCAGACTCGCACGACCACAATTCCCCTGGCGGGGCCACAGGTTGCAAACGGACGGCCAAGAAAGCATTAAATAAAAAGAGAAAAGAAATTCAACGAAGAGCAAATAATCCAGGTAAATAAAGAAACGGCGGCGTTTTTCGATTAAATCGATTTAACAAAAATCGAAAGTAAATTATGTTGTACTGTTTCTTGACCGCTTCGGCTCTTATAAGCTATAATACTTGAATTTAGGTCATGCTTTTAAATTTACTATAATTATTATATTGTGGTATCTATTGTAAATTGGTTTTCAGAATTTAATTCACTAATTTACGTAATATTATCTTCTAAATTTAGAACAATAATCATATAATACAACAAATATTTATAGTAGTAACTCATATGAAGGCGTCACCTTATATAGGTTCATTTTGGTAGGTAGATTCATTAAATATTTAGATTAATTCTCTACGTATCAAGTCAATTTAGATAATATTATTTGTCATGCCAATAACTAGTTATTTTAACATTAGCAGTTTATCACAGTTACAAATTAAACTCAATTAGTATAGGGTGTCTGTGGATGGGTTTTGGCCCGGTTTCGCGGGTCTCGCGAGACCGAGCCAAAACCCTTCCAAATGAGTTTTCGCCAAACTCATAAAACCATACAAAATCTATTCAAAAATTCACACTCAAACTCTTCACCCCTATAAATCATTGATTTGACATCTACCACCTATTTTTTCCCCCAAATCTCACTAAAAAGAACATTGATTTGACACATATCACATACTTTTTCCCCTAAACCTCAACATCCAAATCCAATCCAAGTGGGGTTTCAACTTATTCAAACCACAAAATCCAAGAGTCAAAACCCATCCAAATGAAGTCTCAAAGGTTTCATCGAAACCACCCAAACCAATTTTTTTAAATCGAGACTCGCGAAACCGAGCCAAAACACATCCATATAGACCCTATATGCTCCAAAGATTGTCCATACCTAATTTCATAAGGTAAATCTCAGATTTATGAAATCTAGGGGTGGCAAATGGATCACCCGGATCGGATCTGGATCGGATCCTTGTGGATCGGATCTCAAATGGATCGGATCCTAAATGGATCATCCATTTGAGATCCGATCCACAAGGATCCGATCCAAACCGGATCCGGATGAAAAAATTTCGGATCCACCATGAATTTCAGCCAATTTTAAATGGATTTGAAATTCCTCCTAAAATTAGTCACTTGAAATCCACTTAAAAAAATATTCACAATGTATATTTTTAAAAATTGCACTTTGATCCCAAAGTTTCAAAAAACCTAGAATCCTATTCAGTTCAGAATTTTCGAAAATTTCAAATTTGCACTTTTGGTCCCTCAATTTTTGGATATTGGAATTTTGACCTTAAATTTTTGAAAAATCAAGAATTGCAATTCAGTCCAGTATTTTAAGAAAATTGAAAATTTTAATTCGGCCCCTGATTTTAGAAATCCAAATTTGCAGTTTTGGTCCCTCATTTTGGATATTGCAGTTTTGACACTAAATTTTTGAAAAATCAAGAATTGCAATTCAGTCCAGTATTTTAAGAATTGAAAATTTCAATTCGACCCCTGATTTCAGAAATCCAAATTTGCAGTTTTGGTCCCTCAATTTTTGGATATTACAATTTTGACCCTAGATTTTTGAAAAACCAAGAATTGCAATTCAATCCAGTATTTTAAGAAAATTGAAAATTTAAATTCGGCCCCAGATTTCAGAAATTCGAATTTGCACTTTTGGTCCCTCAATTTTTGGATATTGGAATTTTGACCCTAAATTTTTGAAAAATCAAGAATTGCAATTTAGTCCAGTATTTTAAGAAAATTGAAAATTTCAATTCGGCCCCAGATTTCAGAAATCCAAAATTTCACCTTTGGTCCCTCAATTTTCAGAAATTGCAATTTGACCCTAAATTTTTGAAAAATATAGAATTACGATTCCGTGTATTTCTGAAGATTAATTTTCATTTCTGCCCATGATTTTCAGAAATTGGTCCCTTGATTTTCAAAAATTGCAATTTGACCCTATATTTTCAAAAATTGCAATTTGACCCTATATTTTCAAAAATTCCCAATCATGCCTTATAATTTGCTCTATGAGTTAATTCTTGTTGTTGATATCGGGATAAAATCACATAAATTGATTTGGGGCAAAATTATAATTTTTGAAAATTGAGGTACCAAAAGTGCAAATTTGGATTTCTGAAATCAGGTGCCGAATTGAAAATTTAAATTTTCTTAAAATTATGGATTGAACTGCAATTTTTATTTTTTTTAAAATATAGGGTCAAATTGCAATTTTTGAAATTTAGGGGACCTAAAGTGCAATTTTTAAAATTAAGGGACCAAAAGTGCAATTTTGAATTTCTGAAAATCAGGGGCCGAAATGAAAATTTTAATCTTCAGATATACACTGAATCGTAATTCTAGATTTTTCAAAAATTTAAGGTCAAATTGCAATTTCTGAAAATTGTGGGACCAAAGGTGAAATTTTGGATTTCTGAAATCTGGGGCCGAATTGAAATTTTCAATGTTCTTAAAATACTGGACTGAATTGCAATTCTAGATTTTTCAAAAATTTAGGGTCAAATTGCAATTTCTGAAAATTGAGGGACCAAAAGTGAAATTTTGGATTTCTGAAATCTGGGGCCAAATTGAAATTTTCAATTTTCTTAAAATACTGGACTGAATTGCAATTCTTGATTTTTCAAAAAAATTAGGGTCAAAATTGCAATATCCAAAATTTGAGGGACCAAAATTGCAAATTCGAATTTCTGAAATATGGGGCCGAATTGAAATTTTCAATTTTCTTAAAATACTGCACTGAATTGCAATTCTTGATTTTTCAAAAATCTAGGGTCAAAATTGCAATATCCAAAAATTGAGGGACTAAAAGTGCAAATTTGGATTTCTGAAATCAGGGGCCGAATTGAAATTTTCAATTTTCTTAAAATACTGGATTGAATTGCAATTCTTGATTTTTCAAAAATTTAGGGTCAAAATTGCAATATCAAAAATTGAGGGACCAAAAGTGCAAATTTGGATTTCTGAAATCAGGGGCCGAATTGAAATTTTCAATTTTCTTAAAATACTGGACTGAAATGTAATTCTTGGTTATTCAAAAATTTGAGGTCAAAATTGCACTTTTAAAAAATAGAGGGACCAAAAGTGCAAATTTGGATTTCTGAAATCAGGGATCGAATTGAAATTTTCAATTTTATTAAAATACTGGACTGACTTGCAATTCTTGATTTTTCAAAAATTTAGGTTCAAGATTGCAATATCCAAAAATTGAGGGACCAAAAGTGCAAATTTTGTTCCTGAAAATCAGTGTCCGGATTGGAAATTTGAATTTATTAAATTCTGGATTTTTTAAAAATTTGGGGTTGAAATTTCAATTTTCAAAAATATGTATTAGAGAGAAAGGTTTTCACATTCCAATAATAATTTTTTTTTTGGATCCAATAATGGATCCGGTGGATTCTTTAGTGGATCCATTCGTGGATCCAGAGGATCCATTTATGGATCCAGAGGATCCATTGATGGATCCATCACAATCCATTACTTGTATTTGTTGATCCAATATGAATCCAGATTTTATGAGATCCGATCCAGATCCGATCCGAGTGAAAATTTAATGGATCTTTATGGATCGGATCCTTTGGATTTGAATCGAATCTGGATCAGATCCATGATCCATATTGCCACCCCTAATGAAATCTTATAAATTTAGGAAAATTATAGGATGCCGCTACGTTAGGTCCCGCTAATTTACCACATTAGGTAGTATTACCATACAATGTGTATCATATTGTATGGTATAACTCACATGTGACAGTACATGCTCACATTACATAGTATTAATCCCATATATTTAGTATGACCCCCACATCATGTAATATTTATTCCAAATTAGGTGGTATTACCACGCAATGTATGTCACATTCTATGGTATAAATTATACTCATATATGACAGTACGGACTCACATAACATAATATTAATCTCATATATTCAATATGACCACACATCATGTAGTATGTATTCCACTTTAAGTGGTACAATAAGACATGACATTAATTAGTAATTTATTAAACAAGTTGTCAACATGTCATAATAATATTATCACAATAAGTGGTACTATACCACAACAAATGATATTATACTATATATTTAGTAACATCAAATGGTAAATTATTTTATAATAAATTATTATGAAAATAAATAAATAAATGTTACAATAATATTTTAAAATAAATAATATGTAATTTTTTTTGAATAATTAAAATTAACTTTGAAAAAATTGCATAAATCACCTAATAAAGAATTAATATTACGCGACGCGGGATCATATTAAATATATGGGGTTAATACTACATAATGTGTGTTCGTACTATCACATGTGAATTATACCATAAAATGTGATACACATTTTGTTGTAGAACCACCTAATGTGGAATAATACTACATAATGAGTGGTCATACTAAATATATGGATTAATACTATGTAATGAGAACATGTACTGTTTCATGTGAGTTATAACAATTAATGTGATACAAATTGCATGGTACCACTTAATGTGGAATACATGCTACATTATGTGTGGTCATACTTAATATATGAGGTTAATACTATGTTATGTGAGTCCGTACTGTCATATAGGAGTATAATTTATACCATAAAATGTGACACATATTGCATGGTAATACCACCTAATTCGGAATAAATACTACATGATATGGGGGTCATATTAAATATATGGGGTTAATACTATATAATTTGAGCATGTACTATCACATGTGAGTTATACCATACAATGTAATACACATTTTATGGTAATACCACCTAATATGATAATTAGCGGCACCTAACGCAACGACACCCTAGAATCACCCATAAATTTAATACTCCAAAGAAAATCAAATGTCCAATGCAGGGAAGTCTTCTTATATTGAAGTAAGGGAATTGTTACCATATTTGTTAATAAATAATATTTTATACCCCAACCCTATTTTGGAGAAAATATATTGAGACGAGTTCCGTAATTTTGATTATTCATAGTGGGAACTAAAGTAAAACAAATCATTTATAATAGGGACTAAAGTGAGAAAAAAATATAAGAGAAACCTTCTAAAAAAATAATGATAAAAGGGAAATAAATTAATTTTACCTTGTAATAATACGAATTCAATGTAAATTATTTGTTATGCATTATGCAATACCAAATGCTTCCTAAAAAAATTCAATTTTCTACCAAAAGATGTTAAAAAATTTCCCACCATGTATTATGACTATTTTTTGCACTATTGGCGCCAATAATATTTCCTATACATTTTTCGCATTCAAAATTAGAGCGCCTAAAATATGCTCTCTTTTTGAAAATTTTGAAAAACACACCTTTGATCAAGTTCGTTTGATCAGGCAGCTGATTCTAATGAAATACCTGCTCCGATACCACTTGTTGGTCCCAAAAGTGGTCAGATGAGATCTAGAGGGGGGGTGAATAGATCTCATAAAACTTTAAAACTTTTTCTCTAACTTTTTCTGTCAGTAGACTAAGCTGATCAGGAGTTCGTAAGACTACTAAGCTGTTCGCGCACAAAGCTTTGAGCAGTAGAGTTGACCACTCATCTGATTTCACTCAGCTGATTCAGATGAAATATCAGAGTTTTAGAAACTAGTTGGCAGCGGATTTATCAAGTGTTTTTCAACCAATCTGTTCCTCTTTTAGGTTTCTCACTCAAAAGATTTTATCCCCAGTTTTTGCAACTCCTTTTAAAATCTTTTGGTTTAGTTCGTATGTTTGAGTTCTTTTGAAAGTAAGCAAGGTAAAGAAACAATGAATCAAACACACATAATTTTTATAGTGGTTATATGGATAAAAATCCTTTAGTCCACTCTTCCAAGTCACACAGATCTTGGGTTATACTAGAAAACACAAAGTAATCAGTATACAATGCTTGCGCCAAACAACAAATGAAATGGCCACAAGTGCGCAGTAAGAAGTCACACAGAAATCCTACTCTCCGAAGCTAGATCACTCACACAAACGGATCTACACTCCTCACGCTATTTTCAGTATAGGAGCTCACAAAGAAAACCTACACTAAGAAGCTATATCACTTCACAAAGATGGATATACACTCCTTTCTTTTCTCAGTTGAAAGTCACTCAGACAGACAACGCAAGTTCTCTGTTCTTCAACGAAAAGCTTTGTCAACAGATGACTGGGCTTGTGATCAGACGACTCAACTGATGGATCTCGCTCTTAAGATGTGATCTTGAATTGTGCAAGTCTCTTTTTAGATCTTCAGTTAGTCTTCTATTTATACTCTCGAATTTGAATTTCTGCCCGTTGAAGATGAGACAGAAATTTGCAGTCCTCGAGTTCTGGTCCCCATTTTCTGGAACGGCTCCTTGCAACTGCTACAGTACAGTCTGCTGTACTTTCTGTCAGTCGCATTTAGTACACTCAGCAGGTTACCGTTGGATAGCTTGCTGATCGTCTTCACTCGGCTGATGGGAGTACTAAGCTGATGGCTACTCTGCTGATTCAAAAATGAACAAATCTATCTTGACTCGGCTGATGATAACCAATCTGATCTTCACTGATCTGATATCCCACTCGGCTGATTCGATCACATAGCTTCCAGACCTTGAGATAGGTTTCATTAAGCTGTTCTTAGTTGATAACTTATCCTTTTGATTTTCAAAACCATTATGGCTTTTTTGTCATCTTCAAAACCTTCTCTAATTTATACCAACAATAGAAACCCTTGTAGATCTTCTAAGGGGCTGTGTAGGTTGACTAGGAACAGAAAATGTAGGGGGAGTAATATCAGGATCTAAAGAAGAACCTGTATCAAGAAAACTATCAGTAGAGTCAATGTTAGGATGAAAATCAAAAGAAGAATAATCAGTGACAGGACAGGAGAAGTAACATCAAATGCTAAAGAATGAAAGGGAAATGTCTCTTCATGAAAGATGACATCCCTAGAAATAAAAATATCATGAGTAATTATATCATAAAGTTTATAACTTTTCATACCCATAGGATAACCAAGAAAGACACAGGCCCTAGCCTTAGTGGTCAAATTTATTTCTCCCTTGTTTTAATGTAGAAGCAAAAACAAGACAACCAAATGTTTTAAGAAAATTGTAATCCACAGGACTGTTATGTAATAACTTAAAGGGTGTTTTATAACCTAAAACTTTAGAAGGAGTTCTATTAATCAAATAGGCAGCAGTGGAGATACAATCACCCCAAAAAGACACAGGGACTTTAGATTCTAAAAATAAAGCTCTAGCAATGTTTAAAAGGTGTTGATGTTTCCTCTTCTCAACAGAATTCTGTTGTGGAGTTTCAACACAGGAATAATTATGCAAAATGCCAAGATCATTAAACAATTTAGTAAAAGAAAGTTATGGGGCATTGTCACTTCTAAAGATTTTAACAGTTTGATTGAATTGTGTTTTAATCATAGATAAAAAAAAGCAGGAATAACAATGATAATATCAGACTTTTTATGTAAAAGACATATATAAGTAAATCTAGAAAAATCATCCACAATTGTTGCAAAATATTTTTGGCCAGAGTAAGTAGGTGCATAAAAGGGGCCCCATAAATCACATTGTATCATTTCAAAGATTCTAGAAGTAGTAGAATTAGAAACAGGAAAAGGAAGCCTCTTTTGTTTAGCAAGAGGGCAAATGTAACAACGAGTAGTAGAGTTATTATTACAATCAGGAACAGAAAATAAGCCTAAAGTATTCTTAATTCTAGTCATTGCTTTGTAGGGCATATAGCCCAATCTTCTATGCCAAACAACACTAGACACTTTATTGCAAGTTGCTTGAAGAGGTAGAGTAGTGCTGGTGTGTAGGACATAGAGACCTTCAACCTTGTTACCCCCTCCAATCATCCTCTTTTGGGGATCCTGAATCACAAAGGAATGTTTAGTGTAGTAAACAGAAAAATTAGAGTAAAAAAGAAGCTCACTTACTGAGATCAGGTTAAACTTGAAGGTAGGAACATAAAAAACATTAAGCAATGTTAGAGAAGGAGATAATATAATATTGCCAATTTGAGTAACTTTAAAAATACTATTGTCAGGAAGAATAACCTGTGCATTCTGAACAGAATTTAAAGTAGAAAATAATGAAATATTTGAACAAATGTGCTTACTAGCACCAGAGTCAATGATCCAATCATTTGGATGATTGATTCTGTTTAAGAAAGAAGATGAACAAGTACCTGAAACACAGGAGATGTGAGCAGAGTCATGTGAAGAATCAGTAGGAGGTGCAAAGTTTAGTGAGTACTAAAGAGGTTCATTAAATGTTGGCACTGCGCAGGGTTCAGGCTTTGTAAAAGTGGTGTAAGGGGGTTCTGGTTATTCTGAGTAGTTTGAAAAATGTGTTGGGGGGTTTGGGATTGAAAGGAAGGTTGAGGGGGAGAGGAAGTAGTAAAGGAGTTGACTGGATTTGTGAGTTTGGGTTTTGAGGGTGGTTTGTAACCTACTGGATACCCATGTAGTTTATAACATTTATCAACAATATGGCCTCTCATATTGCAGTGAGAGCAAATATGTATATCCTTTTTCTTGGATGAAGGATTAAAAATTGGTGGTGTAGGTAAGAGAGGTTGTTGTTGAAATTGATTATAAGGCCTCTTAGAAGGCTGTTGTGTAGTAGAGGAAAAGGCCATTGAGGAGGAGACATCAAAGGTGTTGGTCCCAAGTGGTCAGATGAGGTCTAGAGGGGGGGGGTGAATAGACCTCATGACTTTAAAAAATTTCTTAAACTTTTCTTCTATAAGTAGAGTTCACTCATCAGCAAGATAAGATGACTGAGCTGATTTTGCACTCAGCTTATCAGCAGAGTAAGCTGATCTTATTCGTGAGACTACTATGCTGATTTAGCACTTAGCTTATTCAGTAAAGTAGACTACTATGCTGATTTTGCTTCATCAAACTTATATAATCAGAGTTTCAAACAATGATGCAGCGGATAATGTATATGTGTTTTTCAAACAATGTTTTCAACTCAATTAAACTTTTAAAGCACAAAGAAAGTTTTACCCCAAGTTGGAAATTCCTCAATTTAAAAGACTCTTCTTTTAAAGTATTTACTTAGCTTATGAAATATGCAATGCAAGACAAATAAAATAAATAACACAAGGAATTTTTATAGTGGTTATACAGGAACAAATCCTCTTAATCCACTCTTCCAAGTCACTTAGATCTTGGGTTATACTATAAACACAAAGTTTACAATATTTCTCCACTTACACCAAAACAACAAATGAGAAGGCTGTAAGCTCATAATAGGAAATCACTAAGAAGACCTATCCTCCGAAGTAATATCACTCACAAAGATGGATATCTACTTCTCACAACACTCAGTTGAATATCACTCAGATATACAAGGTTTTAATCTTGTTCTTCAACAATCAGCTTCGTCATAAGATGACTAAGCTTATGATAAGATGACTCAACTGATGGATTCTTGCTCTAAAGATTTGATCTTGAAAGTGTGCAAGTCTCTCTTGAATCTTCAGTTTACCATCTATTTATACTCTTGGATTTGTAGTTTTGCCCGTTGAAGGTTGGCAAAATTGCATTTAAGTCCTTGAGCAACGGTCATAATTTGAATGGTAACTTTTGCAGACTGTCGCACTGTTCACTGTACACTCTGCTGTACTTTCTGCACTGTTTACTGTACACTCTGCTGTACTTTCTGTCAGCAGCATTTAATGCACTTAGCTTGTTACCGTTGGAGAGCTTTCTGACCGATTTTACTTGGCTTATGGAATCCACTCTGCTGATGATCACTAGTCTCATGCACTAGTCTGATGCACTAGTCTTATGCACTAGTCTGATCACTAGTCTCATGCACTAGTCTGATGCACTAGTCTTATGCACTAGTCTGATCACTAGTCTCATGCACTAGTCTGATGCACTAGTCTTATGCACTAGTCTTATGCACTAGTCTGATCACTAGTCTCATGATCACCCATCTCATTTTCCACCAAGCTGATTTTTACTAATCTGATTTTCAATCTTTCACTAATCTGATTTTCACTCTTCTCATAAGATTGAATCTTCATTTCTTGAATACTTCTGTTCTTGAATGATTTTCTTTTAGACCAAGTATCCAATCTTCAAAGGCTTACTAAGCTTCCGTAACTTAGTTGATGACACCTTTTTGTTATCATCAAAACCTTTTAACTAACTTAATTAACTCAACTGATAAGATCACTTAGCTGTTCTTGAGTTAATAAATTCTTCCAACAATTTCCCCCTTTTTGATGATGACAAAACCTTCAACTAAGAACGTCTTCCAAGTCTTCAGTTTAGTCTTCATACTCTAGGATTAAAATCATTAGATCCAATGCAACCTTTGAGAGTTCTTAGTTGCGTCTCACTTTTCCCCCTTTTTGTCATCAACACCAAAACTTAGTATGCTGAAGACAAGTAGGTGAATACTTAGCTGTTCGGGGTCGTTGGCTGTTAATTAATTCTTCTTTACACGTAAGCCAGCAGTTTCTAGTCTTCTTTCCTGTTTATCACTCCAGTTAGAATAACTGTTCCCCCTGACTTCAAGAATTGATACCACTTGTTGGTTACTTCCTTCACCCTTTTTGAAGTGTATTCTTGAATGTCACTTGGTTGTTGAGTTTCAGTCGGCTGATGAGAAGCAGTCTTCTGATAACTTCATTTGACTTATTGAAAACGTCATCTCTAATCAGGAGTACCGCTCGTCGTACACGTTCCCCCTGAGTTCAAGAATCTGTGGTCAAGTAGTCTTATGAGAGTCAGTCTCGAAAGATACTCAGCCGTTGAATTCCAGTAAGCTATTGAGATGATTTTTCTGATATGTTTCCCCTCAGCTCATGAATCCAAATTCAACAAATCCATTTTCAACTCTTGAGAGCTGAAAGATTGTTGTCACATGATTGACTATACCATTTGTTGGATACAAACGTTGATTCACTTGATAAACTTCAATTTTCAACAATCTTGCTTTCCTTGTTATTTCCAAACAATGCGGCTACCATTTGTTGGTTGATATCACATGTTGATACAGTACTGGATACCAATTGTTGATATTCTCCCACTCGATGGTAAAACCACTTGTTGAACTTGTTGAAATCAGCAAGGGCAGTCAACTCAACCTTTGTCATCACACATGCGTTTTTCCTACAAAACAGATTACTGTTTTTGGTACCCCTTATATTGGGTCCTGCATGGTTAGTATAACCTTTAACATGTGATGATTTTGTGACTCAGTTTTATCATGAATTTCAGTAAATTTAGCATGGTAATAATTTTCATGATGAAAACATTGCTCATAAGCAAGGTAAGATGCATGAAGTAAGTGATAAGCTGAGTTAACTGATAACTCTCCTATAGATTGAGCAGACTTAACATTTTTAATTTAACTCCTATCAGCAGCATCTTTCAGCTTATTAAGCTGATGAGTTTTACTAGTCTGTTTAGTCTTAGGTTGCTTACTAGGCTTCTTAACCTTTTGAGCTTCAGTAGGCTTCTTCTCTTTAGCCTCTGATTTCTTTATAGAGAATGATGCAATTACTTCTTTCAAGTTTATTTATATTTTCTATACGAATTGCACACTCAGCTTTTAGTGTTTCATTCTCATGCCCAAGCTTTTGGAAGTCAGCTGATTCTTAAGGTTTTTTTTCAACCTGAAGTTTCAGTGATCTGTTTTGCTCTTTTAGCAGAGTCATCTCTTTCTTAAGCTTGGCAAATATACCAACAATATTTGAATTTGAAATTAACATTTGTTCAAACGATTCAAATAATGCAAGTTCATTAATTTGTAGAAGTTACCTCAGTTTCAGAATCATCAGATTCCTTGGCCATTAAGCATAGAGTTTCAGGTACTTCTTCAAATTCTTTATCAGACGACTGACGGTCTGAATAAGATGTGCAGGAGTTTATTAGCTTTGCTGCTTCAGCTAACTTTGATTTGCTCTTACTAAGCTTACGCTCCTTTTTGGCACACTTTTCCTTTTCAGCAAACTTTTCAGATGATGAGTGAGAATGATCTTTGATCAAGAGTCCATACTCCTCTTCATTGTGGTCTCTAAGTTTTGCTTTGGAGGAATCCCTGTTTTCCTGAAAATGATCAGAAGAAGATGAAGTAGCATTTTTATATTTTAATTTCATTTTCTTCTTGTAGAACTTCTCAAAATCATTCAGCAGCAGGGTAACGTCGTCAGCAGTGTAGACTTTTTCTGAATTCAGCAGAGTCTTCTGTTTTGACTTGTCTGCTGATTTTCTTGACTTGTCTGACGCCATTAGAGCAGCAGTAGGGTCTGAACTGGTTGACACTTCTAATCCCATTCTTGGCATTTGATACTCATATGCTTTGAGGGATGAGAACAGTTCGGAGAGGGAAATCTTCCCTAAATCCCTTGATTCTTCCATGGCTGTCACCTTCATGTTGAATTTAGGTGGCAAGGCCTTGAGAACCTTTGCGGTGATCTCCTTGTTCGAAAATTCTTTACCAAACCTTAGAACTTCATTCAGAGCTTTGGTAAATCTGGTATCCATCTGATCAATCGTTTCACCAGACTTCATTTTGAAATTTTCAAACTCCTCAAGAGCCACACTGAGCTTGTGTTCTTTGATAGCGTCGTTTCCTTCGCTTAGCTCGCAGACTTTATTCCACATCTCCTTGGCAGTTTTGAAATGCTTGATCTTCTGGAATCTTTCTTCGTCTACAGCTTTGAACATAATGAGCTTAGCCTTTTTATCAAGATTTACTAACTTGACTTCTTTGGGAGTCAGCTCATCCAGCTCTTTGTCAACTATCTGATCTGGTTGGCCAGCAACCATCACAATCTTCTGAAATCTGAATGGTCCTTTTGTAAAACAAGTAAGCATGTTGTCGTTATAAGCGGCAAGAAGGATTTCCATTCTGATTTTCCAGCTTTCGAAGTCCATAAGGTCAATGTGAGGAACATGGCTTATGACATCCATTTTCAAAAAGTTTTGTTTTTCAAAATATGCTCTTTTGAAAAGTTTTGAAAAACTTTGAAAAACACTCGGATCAAGCTCGTTGATCAGGCAGCTGATTCTAATGAACCACCTGCTCTGATACCACTTGTTGGTCCCAAGTGGTCAGATGAGGTCTAGAGGGGGGGGGGTGAATAGACCTCATGACTTTAAAAAATTTCTTAAACTTTTCTTCTATAAGTAGAGTTCACTCATCAGCAAGATAAGATGACTGAGCTGATTTTGCACTCAGCTTATCAGCAGAGTAAGCTGATCTTATTCGTGAGACTACTATGCTGATTTAGCACTTAGCTTATTCAGTAAAGTAGACTACTATGCTGATTTTGCTTCATCAAACTTATATAATCAGAGTTTCAAACAATGATGCAGCGGATAATGTATATGTGTTTTTCAAACAATGTTTTCAACTCAATTAAACTTTTAAAGCACAAAGAAAGTTTTACCCCAAGTTGGAAATTCCTCAATTTAAAAGACTCTTCTTTTAAAGTATTTACTTAGCTTATGAAATATGCAATGCAAGACAAATAAAATAAATAACACAAGGAATTTTTATAGTGGTTATACAGGAACAAATCCTCTTAATCCACTCTTCCAAGTCACTTAGATCTTGGGTTATACTATAAACACAAAGTTTACAATATTTCTCCACTTACACCAAAACAACAAATGAGAAGGCTGTAAGCTCATAATAGGAAATCACTAAGAAGACCTATCCTCCGAAGTAATATCACTCACAAAGATGGATATCTACTTCTCACAACACTCAGTTGAATATCACTCAGATATACAAGGTTTTAATCTTGTTCTTCAACAATCAGCTTCGTCATAAGATGACTAAGCTTATGATAAGATGACTCAACTGATGGATTCTTGCTCTAAAGATTTGATCTTGAAAGTGTGCAAGTCTCTCTTGAATCTTCAGTTTACCATCTATTTATACTCTTGGATTTGTAGTTTTGCCCGTTGAAGGTTGGCAAAATTGCATTTAAGTCCTTGAGCAACGGTCATAATTTGAATGGTAACTTTTGCAGACTGTCGCACTGTTCACTGTACACTCTGCTGTACTTTCTGCACTGTTTACTGTACACTCTGCTGTACTTTCTGTCAGCAGCATTTAATGCACTTAGCTTGTTACCGTTGGAGAGCTTTCTGACCGATTTTACTTGGCTTATGGAATCCACTCTGCTGATGATCACTAGTCTCATGCACTAGTCTGATGCACTAGTCTTATGCACTAGTCTGATCACTAGTCTCATGCACTAGTCTGATGCACTAGTCTTATGCACTAGTCTGATCACTAGTCTCATGCACTAGTCTGATGCACTAGTCTTATGCACTAGTCTTATGCACTAGTCTGATCACTAGTGATGCACTAGTCTTATGCACTAGTCTTATGCACTAGTCTGATCACTAGTCTCATGATCACCCATCTCATTTTCCACCAAGCTGATTTTTACTAATCTGATTTTCAATCTTTCACTAATCTGATTTTCACTCTTCTCATAAGATTGAATCTTCATTTCTTGAATACTTCTGTTCTTGAATGATTTTCTTTTAGACCAAGTATCCAATCTTCAAAGGCTTACTAAGCTTCCGTAACTTAGTTGATGACACCTTTTTGTTATCATCAAAACCTTTTAACTAACTTAATTAACTCAACTGATAAGATCACTTAGCTGTTCTTGAGTTAATAAATTCTTCCAACAAAAGGGATTGGGGTTGGCCCCAACCTGTTTCTGCCTTTCCTCTTGTATAGCAAGTTGAAATACCCTTTCTATATCAGGGATAGGATCCATTAAAAGGATCTGACTTCTTAAGTTGTCAAATGAGTCATTGAGTCCAAGGAGAAAAGTAAGAACAAAGTCTTCTTGATGTTGTGCATGGATTTTCTGATTGCCATCACAGGAAGTGCATGGATTGAGAATAGATTGACATTGAGTGAGTCTTGATGAAGTTTGGCCAATTCCCTGCGTAGTTGTAGCTTTCTTGGACCATTGCTATGTGAAAATCTGGTTTTGAGTTGATTCCAGATGTCCTTCGCACAATTAGTGTACATAATGCTTGAGTGTATATCTGGTGAAACGGTGTTGAGACTCCAAGAAACGACGACATCGTTGTTTCTTGACCAAGCAATCTTCAAATCAGGGTCAGTATCACCATGATCTTGCAAAGTCCCATTAACAAAACCTAATTTGTGTTTGACATTGAGAGCAAGGAGCATAGAACGTGCCCAAGATGGATAGTTGTCTCCTTTGAGTGGATGTTGAACCAGGACAAGGCCTGGACTGTCAGAAGGGTGAAGGAAATACGGATGAGATGGATTCTCCATGGGAGGCCGTGTGCGAGAAGAATTAGATGCAGTGGTGGTGGAAGCACTGGAATTATCCATGATCAAGAAAAGAAGGGAATGGGCAGAAAAATAGAAAAATAGTAGAGAAAGGGAGAAGAGAGTGATGATAATCTTGTAGAAGAATGGTCGCGGAAAACGTGTGTAGATTTTACACAACTGATACCATATTATAATTCAAGCATCCATGGAAGGTGTTGAATTTAGAAACAAGAAATAAACTTTGAATTCTTGAAGAGAAAGGAAAAATGCACATAAATTTTATTCAACTGAAAAATAAAACTGATTGATACAAATGGGGATTGAACCCTGCACCTTTTTATAGTTACAATAACCGACCTAAACTAAACTAAACTAGCAACTTAATTAATTGAGAAAACACGCTTCTCTCTAACTTAACATATTTACAAAAAGAATAAAAAAAACAGAACGATTAAAAATTAAATCCCTAATTCTATTTTCCCCAAATTGAAGACTCATCTTCTTCCTTTGTCTTTGTACGCAGGTCTTATGGAGCAGCTATGAGTAAATCTTCCATTATTAGATTTTAAAATATGTTAGCTTAGGACTTCAATTCGAACTGATTATCTCAATTTTTCTTTTCCAGATTTGAAGTTGTTCCCTAAGCCCCATTAGTACGGGTTCAGCTTCAATTTCTTTTTCTTTTTTTTTTTAAATGTATTGTACAGTTGGTTGAGCCACTTTGCCTGTTTTGAAATGTATGTTAGTTTATCAATGCATTTTCAATTGTTGAAAGTTGTTTTGAATGGGTGAAAATTTTACCCTTTTATGTTTTTGGGCTCTTATGTCAAAATAATAGATTTCGGTTTACAACAATATGAATTCAGGGAAGACACATAAACACATTGCTAATGGATCCACATTAATGGATCCGCATATATTATAACAAATTTTTGGTTTAATTCTCACCTATGAAGTACGGATACTTCAAAAATTTATTAAATGTCGTGTCGGATACTTTTTGGATACGATACTACTCGGATACTTGTAGGATACGTATTCGACACTCCACGTGGCGTGTCGGTAAATATGATTAATAAGAAAAGTTGAACATACGTATCAGATACTTATTTAGACGTATCTAACACATTTTATATTTTGAATTTTGCTAAGTCACCACAATTGGTAAGAACAATGTAAGACGTCAAATCACACTTTGTATTATATACAACTACAATATAAGATGATTTATCTATAATGAGACAGGTTTTATATAACATAATAAAACAATGAACATTAATTATAATAATTAGTAGTATTAAACTACTAAATAAATTTTATTTCTAAAATTTATGCAATTTAGTACTTATGAAACTTAACTTGATCTATTTCAATATGTATGAATATTTACATATATTATTTTACTTAATTCAGTATGCATAAATATATAAATTTATATTTTTTTACATTCGTATTCATGTCGTATCATATCTAACAAATTTTTAAAAATTCGCATCGCCGTATCCAAATCGCATCGTATTTGTATCGATGTAGCCGTATCCGCAACATAGATTCTCACACATCATGAGAATATTAAAAACAAGTGAAACAAATTAAAGTTTACAGTTATCGTCGGTACGCACTTTCCATTTAGGCAACGTCCAGAACTTCCGCCACCTCCTAAGTCATAGCAATACAAATCACAAGCAGCCTCAGTGAACCCTTCTTTCCGCCACATGTCCCAACAGTTTTGGTGCATTTATTCTGTGCCTCCATTTTTTCAACTGCAAATGCATACATTAAAAATTATTAGTCGATTTTTTTTTTTCAAATAGTTGTATCAGATGATATGATACATTCATCCTCAAGATCTCTACTCTTTGTCTTAATAAGCTCTTAACTCAACAAAAATTATTTAAAAATTTCATTCCATATGAAAATAACAAAATCGATGATATAGAAAATTAATTCATATTGTTAGATTACATGAGAAAATATATACCAAAAAAAGAAAAATTATATATGAAAGTATTGGAAGTTTCGAATTAGGTCAAAAAAATTCACTAGTCTATTGATTTTACACCCGAACGAAAAGGTGAGTACCCAAAAGTTTTTGGTACCCACCTAAAGGAACATATGTCGGGTGTAAAAAATAAACATCCGCTGAGTTGGGTACCCAATCCGAAACTCCCGGCCCGATCCCGTAGCAAAATTGATCCAAAAAAATCCAAATTGTTATGATTCCTACTCAATTCTAAAACATGTTAAGATAGTTTACTTGAATTTTTTTTTTTAAATAATGTTAGAACATAAGAAATTACTTTTACCTGAAGTAAAGATGAGCAGAATCAGAATGCAAAAAGTTGGATGGACAGCAACCATTTGCTCGTGAAATTAACGTGGTCCACAACTGTAAAGGTATTGGTGTTTTTACATTATCTACATCACATGTATATATACTTGAATTTAGGTCATGCTTTTAAATTTACTATAATTATTATATTGTGGTATCTATTGTAAATTGGTTTTCAGAATTTATTTCACTAATTTACGTAATATTATCTTCTAAATTTAGAACAATAATCATATAATACAACAAATATTTATAGTAGTAACTCATATGAAGACGTCACCTTATATAGGTTCATTTTGGTAGGTAGATTCATTAAATATTTAGATTAATTCTCTACGTATCAAGTCAATTTAGATAATATTATTTGTCATGTCAATAACTAGTTATTTTAACATGATTGGCAGTTTATCACAGTTACAAATTAAACTCAATTAGTATAGGGTGTATGTGGATGGGTTTTGGCCCGGTTTCGCGGGTCTCGCGAGACCGAGTCAAAACCCTTCCAAATGAGTTTTCGCCAAACTCATAAAACCCTAAAAAATCTATTCAAAAACTCACACTCAAACTCTTCAAACCTATAAAACATTGATTTGACATCTACCACCTATTTTTTCTCCCAAATCTCACTAAAAAAAATATTGATTTGACACATATCACCTACATTTTTCCCTAAACCTCAACATCCAAATCCAATCCAAGTGGGGTTTCAACTTATTCAAACCACAAAATCCAAGAGTCAAAACCCATCCAAATGAAGTCTCAAAGGTTTCATCGAAATCACCTAAACCAATTTTTTTAAACAGAGACTCGCGAAACCGAGCCAAAACCCGTCCAAATAGACCCTATATGCTCCAAAGATTGTCCATACCTAATTTCATAAGGTAAATCTCAGATTTATGAAATCTTATAAATTTAGGAAAATTATAGGATGCCGCTACGTTAGGTGCCGCTAATTTACCACATTAGGTAGTATTACCATACAATGTGTATCATATTGTATGGTATAACTCACATGTGACAGTACATGCTCACATTACATAGTATTAATCCCATATATTTAGTATGACCTCCACATCATGTAGTATTTATTCCAAATTAGGTGGTATTACCACGCAATGTATGTCACATTCTATGGTATAAATTATACTCATATATGACAGTACGGACTCACATAATATAATATTAATCTCATATATTCAATATGACCACACATCATGTAGTATGTATTCCACTTTAAGTGGTACAATAAGACATGACATTAATTAGTAATTTATTAAACAAGTTGTCAACATGTCATAATAATATTATCACAATAAGTGGTACTATACCATAGCAAATGATATTATACTATATATTGAGTAGCATCAAATAGTAAATTATTTTATAATAAATTATTATGAAAATAAATAAATGAATGTTACAATAATATTTTAAAATAAATAATATGTAATTTTTTTTTTTGAATAATTAAAATTAACTTTGAAAAAATTGCATAAATCACCTAATAAAGAATTATACTACGCGACGCGGGATCATATTAAATATATGGGGTTAATACTACATAATGTGTGCTCGTACTATCACATGTGAATTATACCATAAAATGTGATACACATTTCGTTGTAGAACCACCTAATGTGGAAAAATACTACATAATGAGGGGTCATACTAAATATATGGATTAATACTATGCAATGAGAACATGTACTGTTTCATGTGAGTTATAACAATTAATGTTATACAAATTGCATGGTACCACTTAATGTGGAATACATGCTACATGATGTGTGGTCATACTTAATATATGAGGTTAATACTATGTTATGTGAGTCCGTACTGTCATATAGGAGTATAATTTATACCATAGAATGTGACACATATTGCATGGTAATACCACCTAATTTGGAATAAATACTACATGATGTGGGGGTCATATTAAATATATGGGGTTAATACTATATAATTTGAGCATGTACTGTCACATGTGAGTTATACCATACAATGTGATACACATTTTATGGTAATACCACCTAATATGATAATTAGCGGCACCTAACGCAACGACACCCTAGAATCCCCCATAAATTTAATACTCCAAAGAAAATCAAATGTCCAATGCAGGGAAGTCTTCTTATATTGAAGTAAGGGAATTGTTACCATATTTGTTAATAAATAATATTTTATCCCTCAACCCTATTTTGGAGAAAATATATTGAGACGAGTTCCGTAATTTTGATTATTTATAGTGGGAACTAAAGTAAAACAAGTCATTTATAATAGGGAATAAAGTGAGAAAAAAATATAAGAGGGACCTTCTAAAAAAATAATGATAAAAGGGAAATAAATGAATTTTATCTTGTAATAATACGAATTCAATGTAAATTATTTGTTATGCATTATGCAATACCAAATGCTTCCTAAAAAAATGCAATTTTCTACCAAAAGATGTTAAAAAATTTCCCACCATGTATTATGACTATTTTTTGCACTATTGGCGCCAATAATATTTCCTATACATTTTTCGCATTCAAAATTAGAGCGCCTAGTTTTCCCGCCACAGAAAAATTCCTCTACAAAAGCCAAAAATAAATCCCCATCCATTACACACACACAAACACACAAACACACATCTCAGATCTATTTCCATTTCTCTTTTTCACACACACACTCTTGGGCAATCATGGTATTCGCATTACGTCCCGGAAAATTCTACGGCAGCAGCCTCCCGCGGCCGCGTTTCTACACCGACGTGAAGTTCAACGACGAGAGGGTGGACCCACCACTTCCCGTCATGGACCCACTCATGAATTGGGCCAACGAAGCACACTGGTCCATGGGCGGCCTCAGCTTCATGCGCCACCGTCTCCAGGGACGAATCGAAGGAAACGTCGAAAAGCTCCGAGCACAGCTTGAGGGTGAGGACTTGAAAAAGACCCAGAAACAGGCAAAACCCGTCGTGGGTGGTGGTAAAGATAAAAGCAGAAGCAGAATTAATGAAACCCCTTCTCCGCCACCAGCTCCAGTGGCGATCAAGAGGCGGCGCGTGGTGGGTTTGGTTGATGATGATGATGTCGAAACTGACGACTTGGGTGAGAAGAGCTCATTGGTGAGGAAATTGTGGGATGATTTCGAGAGGGTTGCGAAGGAAAGTGGAATGGCTGTTGATAAAGGTAGCAGTGAAAGTGGTAATGCAGCAGTGGTGGCAAGGACGAGGAGTAAGAGGGATGACGGGAAAATGGGAAAGGGAAAGAAGAATTTGGTAAAGGGTGGGGGAAAGGTAGGGACGAGAAGTTCGCCACGTTTGGCGAAGAGCGGTGGTGTGAGGTAAAGATGTTTGATGAATTGACTGACTGAAAAAACATTAGATGTAGGATTTTGGAATTATTTTTGTTTAGTAGATTTGGGATTGAATACTCTTATGTTTTCTTAGATTAGGATTGATGATTATAGTGCAACTTGCTTCTAGTTTTCTAGATTAAGAAATGAGAGATGGATTTAAAATTGTATATTATTGGTTTTTGGTACTAGGTGTTTGTCTTCATTTATTTGAGTTATGTTTGTTATAAATCATCCAATTTTGCAAATAGTCATGAAAAAAGTTGAATTGATGTTGACTCAACTAGTTAAAACTTAAAAAGAACAAAATTCATTTCTAATTAACAAGTTCATGAAACTTCACTTGTGTTCGACTTGATTAAAGATTGTTTAATTTTGATCCGTATAACAATCAAATCAAACTCAAGTACAATCTCCTTTATGAGTTCATCTTAAGCTCTTCTGTTTCTGTTACAGCTTTCAAGGTAACCCTCTTTCCTTTCAAATTCACAGTAACTTTCTTATTTCCAAAATTAAATCCAATTGGGCTGTGCTTTCTTAACCAGTTACTCCCTAACACCATATCACAACCCTCTAATTCTAAATTGATTATTCTCACTGGATATTGGAATCCATACCCTTGTACATCCCACGTAAAATCTCGACAAATTGCGCTACTGATTATCTTGCTTCCATTTGCTACAGTCACCATCGTCGGAGTAGTATAATCAATTCGACATCCTATCTCACGACATAGCTTTTCATCCACAAAGCAATGAGTAGATCCACTAGAAATCAGAAGGTGAATTTCCTTTCCGTAAGCATTAGCTCTCACTCTAAACGTGTTTAAACTTGAGGCCCCGGACATACCCATAACGGAAATAGTCATTTCTTCATTATATGCTTCTTCCTCCTCTTCAGTCATAACCATGAACGCTTGTCTTTGCTTGCACCTATGACCTGGAGCGAAAACTTCGTCACAATTATCGCATAAATTCATTTCTCTCCTTTCGATCATCTCAGCGACGGTGATGAACTTCATCGGGGGAATGTAATCTGTGTTATTCTCTATAATCCTTTTTATCATAGCATCATTAATGAATTCTTGTTTCCTTGCAAATGAAACAGATTCTTCGAAATTTTTGGGATTCATCATAAGCACAGCTCCTTTTATGTCATCTCTCAACATGTTTATGAAACTTGATGTATAATATTCGGAAGGTAAATCTCTAAAATACAGCATTAAATATGACTTTAAATCTTCAAATTTATCTAACAATTCATTCACAGTACCTTGTTGCTTCAAATTATGAAACTCACGGATGATGAAATCTGGATCAACATCTTCAAACCTCAAGAGTAAAGCAGATTCAAATTCATTCCATGAATAACTTGTATGTTGTTCCAGATACCCTTCCACCCATAAATCCGCTTCTCCTTCCATGTGCAATGATGCAAAAATTACTTTATTCTCCTCTGCTATAGTATTGACGATTCGAAAATAGCGATTACATTTGTGAAGCCACAATCTAGGTTTACCGCCATCAAACTTTGGAAATGGAAGCTCCAATCCCTGAAAGTTTAACCAACCATTCTGAAATCCATTTCCCCCAATTCCATCTCCAGATTCACTTCTTCTTATATTTAGGTTTTGCAGTTGCAAATCAATCTCATGCAATTGCAACTGCATAGATTTAATTATTGATTCCATATTAGCTTGACTGTTATGTAATTCACCAATCGATTCCTGAATCCCCAAATGTATATTACTTAGGTTTTCGATCTGAGTTTGTAAGAATTGTTTCTGGCCTCTTTCATCAGCCATTAACAACTGCAATTTCTGAAGGTCTGTAGCTCTAGTTCCCTCAGCCATATCCGCTACAATTCAATGTACTACAAAGCTTGCGACTCAACAATGGCGGAATTCTCAATGTAAATCTAATTAGAGTGGATTTTAAAATTGACCTTTTGGAAAGTTTAAATTCTAAAAATGACCTCCAGGGGCCTTTTACTCTAGGAGTGGTATTTGCAATATTGCCTTTTATTTCCTTGTTTTTTATTTTAGTATTCTTTGTTTGTTATTTTGCCTTCTATATGATATATTAATTTTTGTTTATGCAATATTCGAAATCAGTTTTTCGTTTTTCTAATATATTTATTTTGAATTCTATTATATCTGGGGCATAAGATTGAAGTCTTAGAAATTGTGCGTAGGCTAAAATAGCTTTATTATGTTCAATTTCTTTATTAATTCTTTGTAAATTCTCTTGTATTTTTTCTATTTTCTCCAGTTTCGTTACTCGGCTCTGATACCAAAAATTGGTCAGAGGCAGCGGATGTTTGATTTTTATTAGAAATTTTTTCTTTAGTATAATTATTACATGTTGTGCATGAATCTTTAGCACATGTTGTGCATGAATCTTTAGCTTCTTTAATCATTTTTCTTATAATTTCTTCATTTATTTTATATATTTTAGTACTAAGAGATGTAGTTCTTAAATAATTTAATCTTTCTTCGTAATGTTTAATTAGATTTGATACTTCTTCGCAACTTTTTTCTTGATTATTATTCATAATTTTTCTTCTAAATATTTAGTTAAATCTGAAATTTTATTCTCTAACTTCTTATATTCGTTTTCTTCTTTGTTTTCAGGTTTTATAAGATTTCTTGGTTGTTCTAGAGGTAGTTGTTTTATATAAGAAGGCCTAAATGATATCGAACGTCTAATTTGATCACTAGTTCCTTCCATTGTTATATTTTTTATTGGTAATTTTTAAACTTGTACTATTCCTTCAAATAATTTATCTAAATAAATAGATTCTTGATCGAGAAAACTTATACTATGATGGCTATTTGTTAGAGCATATTCCACCATATATGTTAAACTAAATGGTTGATCTCCTTCTTCCATTAATTCTTCTCTTGCAAATTTATATCCTAAACAAATACTGTTATCTAAATTCTTTGTAGATAAAGGAATAGCATATTTAATTCCTAAATTAAATTTCAATGTTTTATATGCTAGATTTCCCATTGTTAGACCTAAAACTGAATCTTGAATGTCTTTTATTCTTCGATCGTAGGCTATTAAGGCTATTGGTGAATCAATTCCTTCTTTGAAAGTTGATTTTATTAATACTTGTATGGTAGCAATTTGGATATATCCTATTTTATTTCTATCTTCTTTATTTTTAATTTTTTCTATTCTGGCTGCTATTTGTTCACTACCAATTATAGGGATCACAATAGTTCCTCTAGTACTTTTTATATCTATTGGTACTTCTTGAGATAATAAACCGTGATAAACGATATTTTTTCGTTTTAATTTTTCAAATATTGATGTATTAAAGTGTTGTCCTTCCCTAAGATCTAGTTTTGCTTTCTTAGTTTTCCCTATTTTATGTTCAATGATTGATTGTGCTGAAAATATTCCAAGAGTTTCCTCTTGTTCTAATAATTGTATATGCCTATCGGAATTCTTCTACTTATGAGTTCATATTGGCAAATTCATTTCGTAACTAGGTAACTTTATTCTTGGAATTTTTACTCCTTGTAATTGTAGATGCTGTGAATGAATTTCATAGTCTAATTGTTCTAAAAAATCAATTCCTAATAGTATATCAGCTCCTACATTGCATTCATCTATGTATATGGTAAGATTAAACTTTAATTCTTCATGAAACAAAAGTTCAACAGTAGTTTTTTCATTACATATTTTTTCTCCTTTTACAGTTTCTACAATAACTGGTGGTGCTTCAGATCTAGCTACTGCATATTTTGGATGAACATGTGATATAGATGCTCCTGTATCTATGAGTACTGAAACAATTCGTGATCTATTTAAAACTCCTAATATATGATACTGTAAAAATGGATTCTTCGAAACTAAATCTAAATCATACATACCTGTTATGTCTTGGTTTTTCTTGACCTTTGGAGTTTCTTGCTGGAGGTATCTGAATTCCTTAGTAGTAATATTGTTGATTTCTTTTTAATTAAAATCCTATTCAGAAGTTAAAAACTTCAAGATTTTTTGTTTATTGAGAGAAGAAATTTTAGAAACAAAGTTCTTTTATTGATTTTCGCACCTTACAACTGAAGTAGATTACATTATTTATAGGAGGGGGAATATCTCTTCCACCCTTCATCCAGATCACTTAAGGTGATAAAGATTTATTTTAGGGCCTACAGAACAGTCTAATTACATAATTGTGTTTACATAATGGCCTATTCTAGATTCCATTTCTGATTTAAAAGTAAAATGTTACATAATTACTCCCACTTATTTTCTTTGCCGACACCTTTTTCTTTTGTCTTCTTCGCTTATTTTCTTCTGCTAGTTTCTAACCTTCAATTATTTTCTTCTCTTATTTTCTTCCTCTAGTTTCTAATCTTCAATTATTCTTCTTTTGTCTTCTTCTTCAGTTTCTCCCTCACTGGACTGGTCCATACAGTGGTCGCATTTGTGTGCCTTGAAAACTTTCAGTGTTTCACATAATTGGAGTTTTTCTTCCACAGATAATTTGTTGAATACTCCTTGGATTTTCATCACATCGTCTTCAAAGTCCATAAATGTTTTGAATTCATCGCCTCTAATTTTATCCTTAAAATTTGAATAAATCATTGTGTTTTCATTCTTGTAATTTATCTTTATTTTTTATTCTTCGGTTAATCGTTGTAGCATAGAAACAACTCCATGGACTAATCCGGCATTTATAAGTTGATGACTTCCTTTATCTTCCTTAACTGGTTGGTCACGAATTGGATACGTTCCGTTAGATACTCCCATGTAAATAAGCGAATATGCTGGCACTTGTACTTCGTCTTGTTCATTAAAATAGGGATATGAGCTGTATATTTTCAAGTATACTTCCCTATCCTTACCGAAATACCTTCTATAATTTTTTACTGTTTGTTGAATCCCTTGACTGAATTCTTGAAGTATTGTGTTGCTTTCGTCAATGTATATTGTGTCAATTAATCCATATTGAAAGAATTTGTACGTCATTAATGGACTTGCTCCACTAATAATAACTGCTTTGGGTCCTGTTATTCTTTTCTCTGTTGAATAGAAGAATTTTGTCATGTCTTCATCTGTCCAATTGTATAGCATTTCTAAGTATTCCTGAAAATCTTTTTTACGTAGCTGCTTAAGTTGGATATGTTCCTGCCTTGTAGGTACCTGTGTTAGCCTTGTTATTTTTCCAAGTACCTTCATTGAAGAGGATGGTTGATCCGCCATTGCTGTTTTTGGTTTGACTAATACTGATTTAAATGGCTGAGCTTTAACTCCTCCTTCTGAAATTGCCTTGTTTTCTTCGACTGCAAGTTTTGCTTACGCCTTGTGAATAATTCCTTTGTGGCCGTTGATAAACAATGATGCTTTATGCCGTTCGTCAAAGATTGCTCCTTTGGCTGGTCCGTTGAAGATGACATAATACTTCTTTTGCGATGAAGATGTTTCCTGAATTTTAACATCTGCAGGAACTTCTACTTTTATTTTTTGTTCGTCCACCACGCTTAGCATGCTAAACTCTGATGGTTTGTATGTTGCGTCTAGTGATAGTATAGCTTTTTCCAATTCTTGTAATTCACGAACTTTTGCTTCAATGTTACCTTTTATTTGTTTCGCTTGGTTCTTTAGTGTTGCTATTGCTCCTTCCATTAGTTATTGTTTCCTGTTGCAAACTCCCTTGTTAATGTATCTGCAATAATATTATTACTGCTTTTTATGTATTTTATTTTGGCTGGGTATCTGCTTAACTCAAGCTGCCATCTTATTAACCGTCCTTGGTTATAGTTGGCTTGTAACTTGTATCTAATAAACCCTGTTAAATATGTTGAATCTGTTCTAAGTTCAAATTCCTTAGGTAACAGATCAATTCTCCATTTCTTGAATGTTCTTAAACATGCTAATGTTTCTTTTTCATGTATTGGATACCTTTTTTCTGCTTCGGAAAACGTTCCGGATATATACCTGCATAATATTTCGGGATTTTTATTTGTTGCCTTTTCTATGAATAGTTTATCATGTATACTTTTGCTCGTAGAGCTGATTTCATTGTTTAAGTTGCATACTTCTGCTCCTTTAATTTCTTCACTTTTTTGCGTTTTACCTTGTATACATTTCATACATCCTGACCATACTTCATCGGAGGCATCAGTTTCGATAATTAAATAGTCATTAGAGGTCGGATTATATAATTTTGGTAGATTTTTTGAAATATGCTTTATTTTTTCAACTATTTTACTATCTTCATCTTCCCAAAACCATTGTTTTTTAGTACTTATTTTTTCTTGCAATTTCTTCTTTTCCTTAGCACATCCTTTTAAATATCCTAACTCAGATATGTAATTTAGACATCCAAGAAACCTTTGTAGTTGTTTTCTATCTTCTATTTTATTTGGAAATAAGTGTAATTTTTCTAAAACATGTTTTTGTAATTCTATTTCTCCATTTGACTTTATTATTGTTCCTAAAAACTCAATTTCTTGTTTTGCAATTTGTGCCTTTTTTCTACTTAGGACTAAACCTTTTTGTTTACATCTTTCAAGTACAATTGCTACTTTCCTTAAATGGTCTTCCTTAGAACTATTGCTAAAGATCAAAATATCATCTATGTATACAAGACATATTTCCTCTAATCCTTCCAAGTTTTTACTCATATATCTTTGAAAAATTCCGGGTGCTTATTTTAACCCGAATGGTAATACGTTCCATTCATAATGTTTTTCAGGGGGACAAGTAAATGCGGTTAATGGTTTTGTATTTTCATGTAACCTTAATTGATAATACCTAGATTTAGCGTCTTAAGAGCTAAACCAAGTCATTCCTTTTATTTTTTCCATTATTGAATCTATTCGGGGCAATTTATGTGCGTCACCTATAGTAGCATCATTCAATTTTTTGTAATTTATTACCATTCTTCTTTTTCCTCGTTTTATTTCGTTATGATTTTCTACATAAAATGCTGGAGCAGCGTGTCTACTTTTGCTTTCTCTTATTAACTTTTTATCTAACAATTCTCTACAATCCCTTGTAAATTCTTCTATATCTCTTTTCGAATAGGGTATTCTATTTGGAACATTTACTTCTTGTTTTGGATCCTTTAATTCTATAACAATTTGTTCTTCATTAATATTTATTTTTACATCTAGAGGATCTTCTGAGCAAGTTTCTTCTAAAAGATTTTCTATTTTTTTGCTCAACACTTGTCTTATTATTTTCTTTCATATAAAATAATGTTTTATTAAGGACATGTAATATTTTTAGCCTTGTTCGTTCGAAGTTGTCTATAATTGGAATTTTTATCATTCTTCCTATTGGTGCCTTTAACTCTATGTATTCTAACCATTGTATAAAAGGATGGTATAATCTAAGAAAATTATTTCCTAAAATAATATCAAATCCTGATTCTAGTCTATATAGTGATGGTACCATAAATATATAAGGAGTCTTTGATTTGTCTAAAATTTTTATTTTATTAAAATAACTCGCTAATTCTATTTTATGTGTACTTCCATCTGCTATCATAATTCTTACTGGTCTTTCTGTTTCTCTCCAGACTAATCCTTTTATATTTTTGGAAGCAAAACTAATACTTGCTCCCGTATCAATATAAGCTGAATAATAATAACCTTTTATTTCTATTTTTATGAAGGTAGAATTTTGGTTTCTTCTATTCTGATTCTGCAGATGGTTCTGCTTCATTTTCTGTTTCGTAATTTGAATCAGTTAGTAAAACATATATATCTGATATATCTGATATATCTGACTCAATTGGTTCTAAACTTCTTAACTCTGCAACTTTTAGAATTTCTTTTTGTTCTTTGTTTTTTCTTTTTGGGCATTCATTTGCATAGTGACCTTCTTCTTTACATAACCAACATTTACATTTCTTTTTTCCTTCTGGACAATATTTTTTATTTTGTTTTCGTCTAAAAAATCGTTCTGGTTTTTTATAAAATTCTTCTTTAAACCTTTTAAAAGGTCGTTTCTTCCATTTATATTTTTTATTATAATATTTATTTTTATGATATTTCTTTTTATGCTTGATTTCTTTATTTTCTCTACACCCATATTGTTGTGGTATTCCTGGATTACCTTCACAACAAACTTTACTAACTTGTCTTACCATTTTTGTTTCGTTTTGTTGTATGCATTTTTCTATTATATATTCTCGTCCTACTAGAACTGCTCCTCCTATACTATCTGCTATAGTTCCTGTTGTAGGATCTCAAGCGCTTTACCACTGCACTAAAAGCAATTGCTGTTAGTGATGGCGCAACTATTAATCTTTAACCCAAGGTTGATTCCTGTAGGGCACCCCCTACAGTTCACAACGGCAGCGCAGAGCCCCACACTAAGAGGTGGACGGACATGAGGGGCTTCGCAAGAATTCACGTGGATCCTCGGGTCTCCTCCGTGAACCTCGGCAAGTTGGGCTGCCAAACGCCGATGTAGCAAGCGCCACAGCGAATCCGTAAGGGTGACTGCTGGAGCCCATAATTCCCAACAATCTCCCCCCCAGCGGCACCCGGGAGGATTCGAACCTGCAACCTCGCTCTGATACCAGTTGTAGGATCTCAAGCGCTTTACCACTGCACTAAAAGCAATTGCTGTTAGTGATGGCGCAACTATTAATCTTTAACCCAAGGTTGATTCCTGTAGGGCACCCCCTACAGTTCACAACGGCAGCGCAGAGCCCCACACTAAGAGGTGGACGGACATGAGGGGCTTCGCAAGAATTCACGTGGATCCTCGGGTCTCCTCCGTGAACCTCGGCAAGTTGGGCTGCCAAACGCCGATGTAGCAAGCGCCACAGCGAATCCGTAAGGGTGACTGCTGGAGCCCATAATTCCCAACAATGGTATCAGAGCGGGTGGTTCATTAGAATCAGCTGCCTGATCAACGAGCTTGATCCGAGTGTTTTTCAAAAGTTTTCAAAACTTTTCAAAAGAGCATTTTTTTTGAAAAACAAAAAGCTTTTGAAAAATGGATTGTATCAGCCATGTTCCCCACATTGCTGGTATGTCCTTTGAGGACTGGAAAATCAGAATGGAGATTTTCCTTGCTGCCTATAATGACAACATGCATACATGTATCATTAAAGGACCATTCAAATTCACCAAGACCATCATCGTAGATGAAGCTCAAATAGTGGTGGAAAAAGACTTAACAGAAATGACAGCAGAGGAAATAAAGCTGTTCAACCTGGACAAAGTCGGAAGATTCATCATGACCAAAGCCCTGGATAATGATCGGTTTGACAAAGTCAAGCATTGCAAAACTGCAAAGGAGATGTGGGATAAGGTTCGTGACATGAGTGAAGGAAATGATGCTATTAAAGAGCATCAGCTCAGTGTTGCCTTGGAGAAGCTGGACAACTTCAAGATGAAGTCTGGAGAAACCATTGATCAGATGGATACCAGATTCACCAGAACTCTGAATGAAGTTTTGAAGCTGGGAAAGACTTTCACTGACAAAGAGATTTCTGTCAGAGTACTGAAGGCTCTACCTCCCAAGTTCAACATGAAGGTGACAGCAATGGAAGAATCAAGAGATCTGGGCAAGATTTCTCTAACAGAGCTGTTCTCCGCACTCAAGGCGTATGAGTATAAACTGCCAAGGATGGGAATTGAAGAAACCTCAACTTCAGGACCCACAGCTGCACTGGTTGCTGCTGAAAATCAAAGAAGACCGGCTCAAAGAAATGCTGAAGTGGACTCATCTGATGAAGCCACTCTACTCAACAAAAAGGAGTACACTGCTGGAGATGTAGCATTATTGATGAACAACTTCAAGAAGTTCTATAAGAGAAAGATGAAAAACAAATACAATCATGCTGCTTCTACTTCTAAACCTAACTTTTCTTCTCAGGATAAAGAGGATTATAAATCAAAACTGATGTGTTACAACTGCAGGAAATTGGGACATTTCATCAGAGACTGTCCATATCCAAAAGCAGAAAAGTACACTGAGGAAGAGAAGAAAATGAGAAAAGAAAGAAAGCATCAGAGAGGCAAAGCAATGATGGCAGAAGCAGAAAAGCCAGCTGCTGTCTACTCATCTGATTCAGACTCAGACTCGTCTGATGAAGAATCGTCTGATGAAGAAAAACCTGCTCTCCTGTGCCTGATGGCAAAGGAATCTGATGACTCTGAGGATGAGGTAACTCCTCAAGAAAATGAACTGTTTAATTCTCTAGAGCAAATGATGTTGAATAATACTACTATTGCTGGAGAGTTTGTTAAGCTTAAGGAAGAGATGAACTTGCTAAAAGAGCAAAATAGTTCACTGAAACTTTTAGCTGAAAAGCCAAAAGAATCAGCTGAATATAAACAGCTTGAGCAAGAGCATGAATCTCTGAAAGCTGAGTGTGAGGTTTATAAAGGAAAAATCATGGAACTTGAGAAAATCATTGAGTCTCATGATAAGTCGACTGTTGCATACATGCATACATCTAAGAAGCAGGAGACACCTTTAGAAAAGGATAAACTAGAGTTGAACCATACTGAAAAATTCATATCAGCTGACAATAGTAAGGTCATTCTGTATGTTCAAACTTCTAAACCTACCTCATCTGAGAAAGTGGTAAAGGAGAAGAAATCTCCTAAGGCTAAAAAGAGCAAAGAGCCTAGTGTAGGAAATCAGACTAGTAAGACCAAACAGCAGAGTCCTAAGAAGTCTGCTGATAAAGCTAAAGTCAATCAGACTAGTGGTAAAACTAAGTCAAAATCAAATGAGCAAGCATCTAGTAAACCAAAGAAGCATAAGAACAAGAAAAATCAAAATGCTTGGTATGGAAATGAGTCATATTATGTGCAACCTGCTGCATATCATCCTATGTATCATGCACCCCAATTTCCTAGTTACTATGCACCTTACCCTGCTCATCCAATGCATGCATATCCTGCATATCATGCACCTTACCCTGCTTATGAACATTATTCATATCATACTGATCATCAACATGACTTATCTGATAACTATGATAAAAATGAAACTGTTCATGCTCCTAAAACTCAGAAACCTAAGAAGCCTAAGACTTCAACATCTTGGGTTGTCAAGGGTGGAACTAATCCTTCAGGACCCTCTCAATAAGGGTACCTAAAACAATTTTATTTTTGTTTTGTAGGTTAGGATTAGGAGTAGGAGTAAAGTAGAGAAGATTTGGTACTTGGACAGTGGATGTTCAAGGCACATGTGTGGAAACATACATGAGTTGACTGATGCAGTTGCTGTGGATGGTCCAAAAGTCACTTTTGGAGACAGCAAAGAAGGCAAGATTAAAGCTAAAGGAAGATTAATCAAGGGAAACATAGAGATATCTGACGTCTCCTATGTTAAAGGCCTAAAATATAATCTGCTGAGCATAAGTCAATTTTGTGACAAAGGATATTCAGTCATCTTCTCAACAGATAAGTGCTACGTTGAACAGATTGGTACAAAGAAGGTAATTTTATCTGGAAGACGACAAGGAAATATCTACATAGTTGACTGGAATTCTGTTGACAAGAATTCAAGTGTTTGTTTGGTGGCATCTGCACCAAGTGAAGTCAGTTGGCTATGGCACAAGAGGATGAATCACTTAAACTTCAAGACCATAAACAGATTAATCAAGAATGATTTGGTAGAAGGGATTCCAAAAGCAGTCATGAGCAAAGACAAGCTCTGTGATGCATGTCAGAAGGGTAAACAAATCAAGTCATCATTCAAAGAAAAGAAGCACCAATCTTCTGGACGAATATTGGAGCTGTTGCATATGGACTTATTTGGACCCATTGATCCAGTCAGCAATGGTGGAAAGAAATACTGCCTAGCTGTTGTGGATGATTATTCAAGATATACTTGGGTGATTTTCATGAAGAAGAAAAGTGAAACCAAGGAACATCTTACAAATCTGATGGAACTGATCCAGAATGAAAAGAGTATCAAGATATTGAAGATCAGATCAGATAGAGGAACAGAGTTCACAAACTCTACTGTTGAAGAATATTGTAGCACTAAAGGAATACATCATGAGTATTCTGCTGCAAGAACCCCTCAACAGAATGGTGTTGCTGAAAGGAGAAACAGAACACTAAAAGAAGCTGTCAGAACCATGATAGCTGAAGCTAAACTGCCTCAAAGATTTTGGGCAGAAGCAACAAACACAGCATGCTTTACCCAGAACAGATGTATGATCAACAAAAATCAGAACAAGACTCCATATGAAGTTTGGAACAATAGAAAGCCAAACATTCATTACTTTAAGATTTTTGGTTGTAAATGTTTTGTATTGAATAATGGGAAAAATCACCTTACTGCATTTGCAGAAAAGGCTGATGAAGCTGTCTTTGTAGGATACTCTACTGTTAGTAAGGCTTATAGAGTTTTTAACAAAAGAACATTATTAATAGAAGAATCTATCCATGTAGTATTTGATGAGCCAAGTCAATCTTCTGAAAAGAATCAAAGTGTAAATCAAGATCTGTCTGCTGATTTACAGAAGTTAGACGTTGGAAGAAATGAAGAATATGTTCCCATCATACTACCTAATCTAAGCTCAGCTGCTAACTCAAGTGCTGTTCATAATCACAGTGCTGATTGTCTAACAGACGAGTTGCAAACAGCTGACAGACCAGAGACTGTTCAACAGACGGCAAATGTTCAACAGACTACTACTGGAACTCCAACAGTAGTGTTGCAAGATCACAACAGAGGACAACATCCTGATTTGCAACCTGATCTCAGATGGCTCAAGAATCACCCTCCTGAATTAGTTATTGGTGATCCTTTAGATAGAGTGAAAACAAGAAGAGCTGCTGCACAAGATGCTATGTTTGTCACATTTCTATCTCAAATAGAGCCTAAACAAATTGAAGAAGCTCTAAATGACTCCTTCTGGATAGAAGCTATGCAAGAAGAGTTGAATCAATTTGAAAGGAATGAAGTCTGGTACTTAGTTCCTAGACCAAGTCATCAAAGAGTAATTGGCACTAAGTGGGTATTCAGAAATAAAATGAATGAAGATGGTGTTGTCACCAGAAACAAAGCAAGATTAGTGGCCAAGGGTTATTGTCAAGAAGAAGGAATTGATTTTGATGAAACTTTTGCACCAGTAGCAAGACTTGAAGCAATCAGACTGTTTCTTGCTTATGCTGCTTACAAGAACTTCACTGTCTATCAGATGGATGTGAAGTCTGCTTTTCTCAATGGAGAATTGCAAGAAGAAGTGTATGTTGAACAACCTCCAGGATTTGAAGTCTATCAAGAAGAGGACAAAGTATATCGTCTGAAGAAAGCCCTTTATGGACTGAAACAAGCTCCAAGAGCATGGTATGATACCCTATCCGATTTTCTTTTAATTAAAGGATTTCGTAAAGGTAAGGTAGATAAAACCTTGTTCACAATTGAATGGGAAAATCATATATTACTTGTGCAAATATATGTGGACGATATTATTTTTGGTTCAACTAACCAACAGATGTGTGATAAGTTCTCCAAGCTGATGCAGAATAAGTTTGAAATGAGCATGATGGGTGAACTTAACTATTTTCTTGGATTGCAAGTTAGACAGTTGCCTGATGGAATATTCATCAGCCAAGCAAAGTACACAAGAGATCTGTTCAAGAAATTTGGTATGGAAACTAGCTCAACAGCTACCATTCCTATGTCTACAAGTCTTCGTTTGGATAAAGATGAAGATGGCAAATCAGTAGACATAACCAAATACAGAGGCATTATTGGTTCATTGTTGTATCTAACAGCAAGTAGACCTGATATAATGTACTCAGTTGGAGTCTGTGCAAGATTTCAATCAAACCCCAAAGAATCTCATCTCTTAGCTGCCAAGAGGATATTGAAGTATGTTAAAGGCACTCAAGAATTGGGATTATGGTATCCTAGAGAATCTGGATTTGAGCTTATTGGTTATTCAGATTCAGACCTTGCTGGCTGCAAGATTGACAGAAAAAGCACAACAGGTGCATGTCAGTTCTTAGGCAGTCGTCTGATCTCATGGATGAGTAAGAAGCAAACCTCAGTTTCTATATCTACTGCTGAAGCTGAATATATAGCTGCTGGAGCTTGCTGTGCACAGATACTTTGGTTGAAGCATCAACTAGAAGACTACAACATCAAGATCAGTGGAATACCAATCTACTGTGATAATACAAGTGCTATCTCACTTACTCAGAATACTACAAGTCATTCAAGGACTAAGCATATTGAGATTAAACATCATTTCATTAGAGATCATGTGGAAAAAGGCAATGTAATGATTGAGTATGTTCATACTGATAATCAGATTGCTGATATCTTCACCAAACCTCTAAGTGAAGCAAGGTTCTCAACTCTAAGAGCTGAGTTAGGACTACTTAATTTGGATGTATAAGCTGAGGGGGAACTCATCAGAAGACTGGAGTTCAACAGCTTAGTAATTCGTCATTATCTTCAAGGATTAACTTTCAACAGACTAGTTAACTCATGAATTCTTAAACTCAGGGGGAACGTGTAAGACTAGCGGTACTTCTGAATTAAAGATGAAATTTGTTAATGACAGTTAGTTGAAGTTATGTTTTCATCAGAAGACTCAACTATCGAAGATTGAAGTTATTTTATCTAGCTGGATTGACAAACAGCTGAGGAAGGTTATCAGCTATTGGCATTCTCTGATAACAGCATTGTCATCAGGACAGTAGTCCATCAGATAAGTGTTTATTATACTCATCTGATTACTTAAATAAAAGCGATCTATTTTAAAACGTTTTATCCAAAACACGCTTTTACAAGTAAACTGTCGGGCGGTACATATTCCCGCTCTTCGTTAAAATATCTTTTGAATTTGAAAGGTCGTAACTGACGCCGCACGATCAGCACTGACAGAAAAACGGATCTAACGGTTGGCGGATATCACGGAAACCGAAAAACCCCAACTCTATAAATCCCCATCTGATCAGTCGAGTAGCTCTTTACGAACCCTAAACATTCAAGAGCACTTGTGAAAATTTTGAGCAATTTTCTGCAAAAATCCTTTCGTTTTTCTTCTAATTTCTACAGATCTGAAATGGCTGCTGAAGGCATGTATCTTGTGTATGATTCCTACTATCAATCTGGTACGGATCTGATGAAAGAACTACTTGAAAAGTTCAAATCTGCTTCGCTGGTAAACTTCATGGAATATCACGAAGGAATTATCTGGACTGCCCAAGTGATGGAGTACTACAATAATGCAAAGGCTGACTACCACAAACTGGAGATTAAAGCTACAGTGGAAGGTAAAGCCATTACTATTACTCCTGCTGTTCTTCACGAGACGTTTGGGCTTCCTAACAGAGGACGACATGACGTCATCGTTCTGACGGAGGAAAAGCACCAACAGTTCTGGGCGATCTGCGCCAAAGAGGGTGAGACGTTAACTGGAAATATTAGGAAGAAGCAACTGAAGGATGAATATCAGCGAATGGCTGATATGGTATGCAAGCTGATCGAAAACTGCACATTTTCACTGGATGCTGTTACCATGAAGAGGTTCAGCATCATGGCTGCCATTTACTATGGATTGGAGGTCAACTGGTCCATTATAGTTTGGTACATATTAGCTGACTTTCTTGACAATAAGAAAGGAAAAGGCCCTTCCACCAACCATCAAATCACACTCAGTTATCTGCTGTCAAAGCTGGGCTGTGATATGAAGAATGGAAAAGAAATTCACAAATCAAAGGCATTGTCCAAGTACTTGCCTGTTCAAAAGAGGAAGGCTGGTGAGCTAGAAAAAGCTGATGTTGAGGAACCAAAAGAAGTTCCTGCCAAAAGACCAAAGAGGTTAGTCAAAACAGCAGACCTGGCTGTTGAGACTAAAAGGAAGAGGGCTGCTGATGAGCCCAAGAAGAAAGAAACAAAGCAGTTGGAGAGAGTGACTTCTGCTGAAGCCAATAAATTGTTGAGAACATAATAGCTGATGTAAGGACTGGATCTCCTGCATCACCATCAAGAACTCCATCAGCTGAGAGGCCTGCTGAGGATATTTCTCAAAGGACAAGAAGTCAACAGAGAAGTACAGCTGCTATCACTTATCGTGAAGGTAGAACAAAGAGGTCTGCTAGAAAGCAGATGACATTCATTGAAAAACCTACTGATCTGGAAAATGTAGCAAGGGAAGACCCTGAGGCTACTCAAAGGCCTACTGAAAAAGTAGAAACTGTTGTATCTGACAAAGCTGATAAGCAACAGCCAAGTCAGGAAGCACCAACAGCTGAGGTTGCTCCACCTCAAGAAGATCCAGATGTTCAAATCATCCATCCTATAGCTGCTGCTCCTATATCATCTGCTGGACCAGCTCCTATTGATAAAGGTAAAAGAAAGATAGTGCTAAGGAGAAAGAAAGTCTCCAAAGCTGATAAGAAAGCAAGGGAAGAAGCTGAACAGAGGAAGCAGGATGAGCTTGAAGAGAAGAAGGCTCTTGAGTTAAGCAAAGCTCAAGTAGAAAAGGATGAGGCCAGGAGAAGAATGTCTGAAGCAGAGAGAAAAGCTGCTGAGGATGCTGAACTGGCTATGGTAATTGAACAAAGCAAGGTTGATGCCTATGGACCTGTCCATGGAGGTGGCATCAAGATTGGTGAAGGGAAGGATGAAGAAGACAAGAAGAAGGTACTACTGCCTGCTCCCAAAACCAAGTCCAAAGACAAGTTTGAAGTCAGGAAAGCATTTGAGATAGTCTATGCTGATAAGGAGCTTTTCAAGAAGTTTGAGAAGTCTCTAGCATACTATGATCAGAAGCTAATGCTGATGACTATGTTCAACCAAGAGAAGCCTAGATATATCAGTTGGAGAGACAACAGGTTGAACAGATCAATCACTGAACTTCAAAGCATGAAAGAGTTAGCTGATGAGGAACGTTGGGTTCTAAGTTGGCTGAAGACAAACTCTATTCAAAAGGCTCTTGACCCCAGTCATGTAAGAGACATAATGCATAATTATGCAAAAGGCTTTGCACTGGAGGAAGCCAAGAAAATCAAGAGCACCTTGCCTGAGAAGAAGAAGAAGTCTGAAGATGCTGAGGAAAGAGCAATTAAGTTTGCTGTTATGACTGCCCTGAAGAGATGGGCTAAGAAGTCAAAGTATCAGCAAGGCTGTTCAAGTGATTTGCCACTACTGCCAAGTATCCAGCAAATCATTTTTGGCAAGGAAGTACAACCTTATTATGAAGTCCCTAAGGGTAACAACGCTTTTGTCAACCCTTGGATCATTGTAAGGCAGATTAGACAGACTACTTGCTTTAATGAAGATGGAACCATTACTAATCTGTTCTACGATGATGTCACTGATGAGCACAAGTCTGCTGACAAGCACAAGTCTGCTGACAAGCACAAGTCTGCTGACAAGCCTTTGGCTATTGAAGGGCCATCTAAGACTTCTGAAGATCATCAGATGACGGATTTGCAAGATGTCCCTGTTCATCAGGAGACTAAAGAGGAAGAAGCTGATGCCTCTACTTCATCAGGTGATAAACACTCATCACTGATGGAAGCCTTCCAATTACTTATTGAAAATCAAGTGAAAGAGATGGAAGAGAGGAACAGTCTGCAGTTGCAGAAGATGAAGAAAGAATTAATTGAACTATTAAACAGACGGAAAGAGCACATCTTCTAACTGCCAGTACCATCAAATTGGCTATTGATGATCTACCTATTCCTCAAGATAATACATTGCAGTTGGTAAACAGCTTGAAAGAATTGAATCAAAACGTTGAAGATGTGAAGGGTGATGTAAATCATCTTCACACTGCCTTGAAATCAGCTGAGCACAAGATTGCTGACTTAACTGCAACTTTTATCAAGGTCAGTGAAGAGGAGAAGAACATCAATTTGGGGATGTTGCAAGAAGTAGCAAAAGCCTCACAGGAAGTTCAAAATGAAATTGCAACTATCAACCTCAACATTGACTACTTCAATGATAAGACTGACATCATCAGCACTGACATTCATCATCTGACAGCTAGTCATGACGTTGTTAATCAGAATCTGAAGGCTTTATGTGCTGGAGTAAAGATTCCAACAGTTGCCCTCAACCCTGCTGTTGAACCTTCTAATGTCATCAGAGTTGATGATGACAAAAAGGGGGAAGATAAAAGGGAAGAACCAGCTAAGGAAACTGCTGCTGAAGAACCAGCAAAGGAATCTGCTGCTGAAGATTCAACTAAGGAAGAAACTGCTGCTGCAACCATTCAAGCCAAGGAAACTGAAGACACTACTGACAAAGCTGAAGTGCTTGGAAAGGTAGAAGAAGAAGAAAAGATTGAAAAAGAAGATACCAAGTACAAAAACACTGAATCTGCCAGGAAAGCCATGGAAGCTTTGAAAGCTCTACAAGAACAAGAACTTAAGGAGAAGATGGAAGCTGCCAAAGCAATTCTGGAAGAAGAAGTTGATGATGAAGAAGATGATGAAGAATCATCTTATGAATATGAAGAAGTGCTTGAATCTGATGAAGAAGCTGATAGTTAGAAATTGAAAAATCAATTGTAATCAGTTTACTTTTTCAGAAATTTCATCTGATGAATTTGTACATGTAATTCACTTTCCATATCTATAAAATGTTCAAGTTCAATCCAATAAACTTTTTCTATCTCAGAAAATTTTGAGGATTACAATCTTTAGTTTAGGTATTCAACAGGTACTAAGCTGAAGTTTTGTCATCATCAAAAAGGGGGAAATTGTTGGATGAAGATGAAGATGAAGGCACTGAAGAAAGTTTGATAAGGGAGGTTTTGATGCATTCCAAAACTTCAAAGATTGGCTAAGTATGGAGTAACTTAGCTGATAGACTTATCAAGGAATTTTGACTAAGTAATGAAGACATCAGAAGAGTCAAAGTTTCAAGGTCCAAGACTTCTGATCTGCTGAAGCAAAGTTATCAGATTAGTGAAGATCAGCCGACTCAAATCAGATTTGTTCAAGTTTGAGATCAGCCGAGTTCACCATCAGACGTGTACTTTCATCAGCAAAGTGAAGAAGATCATGAAGTGTTCCCAACGGTAATAAATGCCCCTTGGTGTAATAAATGCTGAAGTACGAGGATATTTAAGACAAATGATTGAAGAAAAGCTTCGCATCAGCCGAGTGCATTTGATGCTGCATTTAATGCTGCCTGCAGAATAGTACTGTTTACAGTACGGACAGACTGCAAAAGAGCCGTTCGCGGATTTTAAGGACCAGTACTCGAGGAATTTGAATTCTGTCTCTCTTCAACGGACATTTTTCAATCCTCAAGTATAAATAGCTGCAAGAGACGAAGAAGAAGTAAGCAACACACTTTCTGAGAGAAAATCCGAAGCAAAATTCTTTAAGTCTCAAGAACAGCTCACTCATCAGCTGAGTCATTTGTTGACGAAAGCAGAGTTGAAGAATCAAGAAAAATACATCTTCTGAGTGATTTTGTAAACAAGAGTGTTGTGCGGAGTTGTGATCCATCTTTGTGAGTGATCAAACTTCAGAGGATAGGTTTTCTGTGTGATCTCCTATTGCGAACTTGTGGTCGTTTCATTTGTTGTTCGACGCAAGCAGAGTATACTGTAAACTTTGTGATTATAGTATAACCCAAGATCTGAGTGACTTGGAAGAGTGGACTAAAGGATATTTAAATCCATATAACCACTATAAAAATTACTTGTGTTTTTACATTGTTTCAAAACTGCATATCTTCTGTTTGCATAAAAACACATTAAGTTAACTGTTTGAAAAGAAGTTAAAAGGAGTTTATAAAACTGGGGAAACATTTTTCAAACTGCTAAGAATACTTGTGAAAAACACTTTGAAAATCCGCTGCAAGTACTCTAAGTATTAAAACTGATTTCTGCAAAATCAGCTAAGTAACTATCAGACGAGTGGTCAACAAGACTGTTCAAAGATTTGTTCGCGAACAGATTTGTAACTTACTAATCTGATCAGCTTAGTCTGTTCAGTTAGAGCAAAGTTTTAAAGTTAAATTTGAAAGAAAATTTTAAAGAGGTTTATTCACCCCCCCCTCTAAACCTCTTCTGACCACTTGGGACCAACAGTTCCATTTTTTACTCCTTCATTAAATCTATTCAAACAAATTTTATTTATTGGGTATGGTAGTTTTATTAGTAATAATTTTTGCATATGTGCCTGATTTTCTTTCTTTAATCTATAAAACTTTTTGAAAATTCACAAACATAATTTTCGTAGTAACACATATCACAGATAGTCATACTATTTATATGCCAGGTTGCTATTTCATCTTGTTTTTCTGTAACTTTTTCTGCATAATTTATTTGATCTTGACCAACAAATTCTCTCCATATAAGTGCTATTACTGATCAATAAAATTTTTCTACATTATTTTGACTTGCTTCTTTTAATTTGCTAATATCTTTGTAATCACCTAAATATTGAAACACATTTCCTTTTGTTTTAAATAACATATAATTCCATATATTATCCATTGAAGCATTTTTAAATATGTCATCTGTTTGTAGGATTAAGTTTACCTGGTTTGCCCATTCTTGTATCAATCCTTCTGCATTTATGGTACAATCTACATCTAAAATTCCTTGTTTTATTTGTTGTAAACGGGGTGTATATTCATCTGGTAGTTTTCGGAATCCTCCTTGTTTTCTTTGGTAAATGTGTTCCTTGTAAATATTGTTCTGTCCAAATTTCATTATATAAAAATCTATGTTCTATTTTTCTAGAAAATTTTGATGACTATCTTTAATAATCTCTTCTTTTTGTAATATTTTATTTATTATAATTAATTGATTTTTTAATTCTGCTACTTCTTCACTTATTCCCATTATTTAATTAATTATGGGTCTTTTATTCTTTTTAAATTCTAAAGGGGCTTCTTTTGAAAACAGGGTTGGCATGAGTATATTGCAACAAGGTCATTTTTATAATTTCAATTTGTTGAAAGATCATTTCCCAGAATTACTCATCTAATTATATTGAGCGGCTAGGATACAAGGATTATATGTCGGTGCCACGTGTGCGCATCGAATCTCTTCTATTTTCGCCGTTTACAAAGGATAAAAAAGTCGTCATTAAGAAACGTTCTCCCAAAACCTAATTTCACGCTCAATTTCAGAAGCTATCCAAGGGCCCAATTTCAATCTTTGATTTATATTTGGGCGGTCATGATTAGAACTGGAGAAAAATATAGTATAAAATGTCACGAGCTTTCCCCGTGCTTAGGATTAAGCCATCTCCAACTCGAGGGCTTTAATTGCGAAAAATAACTAATTTAACCATTTATTGTTAACATTGTCCTATCACTTTATCTCCGCGTGAGATGTTTAATGTACACTTTACTTTCTTTGTTATATTGCGTATGGACATTTTACCTCACTATATTCCTAATGGACATTTTACACATGTAATATTCATTATGAACGTTTATAAGTGCATTTGATTTCGTCCATTGATACGAATAGGAAGGAGTCTTTTTACAAGCACGAGTAAGTATATTGCCACTTGATTTATCACAGGGCAATGAATTCATTTGTCATTTTCTAAGAAATTTGGAAGTGGATCAATCACTTACAGGGTTACATTCATCCCTGATATATATAAAATCTTACGATTACCCCTATCATGAGGACAATATATATAACGTCCATAAATATGTCATATCATTTTTATAAATGTAAACTTTCATCAATGTTACATTCCCGTTAAATATAAAATCTTACTTTTGTCCGTAAATATTTCATGTCATTTTTATAACTCTTATAAATAACCCGCAAAATTGCAAATTCAGGGAATATTCCCCTACCCTGAATATCATAGAATATAGTGCAGGAGGTCAATTGTAAGACGATGATAAACTTGAATGTGACTTTTGTATTAACCGATACATAAGAGAAATTTTTATAAGTGAGTCTTACATCATAAGGATATTTGTAACTTACCCTATTATTTTCGTATAACATGGAATCTCACAATTATGACAAATTTGGCTCAAACGTTGTCATGGGATGATTTTATTTTTAATAAAAGATTCGAAATAGAGCTAATAGTCATGAAATATATCATTTCGAGGTAATAGTCGTGAAATAGAAAAAAGAAAAAAAAAAGTAGTCATGAAAGAATGTTTAAAAAACAAAAACACATTTATTAAAAAAGAATTTCGAGTTTATAATGGAGGATTGCAATTAACTAATCCTCTAAAATACCGCTTCCTATAAATATTCACTTCACTAGTTCACTTGCTATAATACTAGTCAACCTAGTTAATTTTTTTTTACTAATTTATTATATTGTATTTTCTTATATTTTCTATATTTTAAACCTTTTATAATTCTACAGTTATAACGTTATTATTGAAAAATTCTTGTCCAAACCTGGTTTGGCCAAACCCATCCGACCACCAACCAAGTGTATTACACTTGCTTTGTGATTGGTCACTCTCCTTGGAGTTACATCCAATCCCAAAACAAGTACATTGCATTTACCTTGTAGTTGCTTTGGATTCGGCCAAACCCGATTTATGTAAGAATTTCCCAATAACTTAACTAGATTATATATTATAATAATTTTAAAAATTATTTAAATTGACTGGTTAACCATAACAATGGATAAAAATGATAAAATACAAAGAGATAAAAGAGGTGATATCGAGAGATACAAAACACAATAAGATTTAATATTTGAGTTTTCAAAACAACTACGATGAAGATGAGATTTTAACGTCTACAACTCTTTGAATTCAAATACAATTTTTTTCATGCGTTGTTGCATCACGTCATTTGATGAGAGATGCACCAAATATGTTTTCAATAATTTGGGATAAAAGAGCTTTCACTACAAGAAAACCAGGATTTTCCGACGGAAAATTTCCGACGGAATAGAATCCGTCGGAAATTTCCGATGGATTTTCCGATGAACCAAAATCCGTCGGAAATTTCTGACGAAGGTTAAATCCGTAGGAAAATAAATTAAAATTTAATTGAAAATAAAATAATTAATTTTTCGGCGGATTAAATCCGTGGGAAAATAATTAAAAATAAATAAAAATATGTATTATATATTTCCGACGGATTTTATCCGTCGGAAATTAATTAAAATTTAATAAAAAATAAAATAATTAATTTTCCCACGAATTTAATCCGTCGGAAAATTATTAAAATAAATAAAAATATTTATTACATAATTGTATAGTTAACAATGTTGACTTTGGCCAATTAACGATATAATCTAGCTTTCTTGGTAGATATGACCTATTTGTTTATCGTTTTACATGTATATGCATTAAATTGATCAATTTGAATTTTTTTGATCAACTGAACCAGTTACTGATTGACTTAATCACTTTTTAACTAATTTCAACAATTTAATACAATTTCATCGATTTAACTAGTGAATTCACAAATTTCATATATTTTTTTTTACCGATGCATTCATATTTTCATGAATTTGTTCATTTCACATAGTCCAAATTAACAATGTCCGGATACAATTAAAAACAAGATTTTTTAAATAAATTCAGAAATTAATTTCACAATGTCCAAATTAATCATTCTCATTCTGGATCAGTTCCATCAGATTTGTAAGATGTTCCTTGGTTTCACTTTTCTTCTTCATGAAAATCACCCAAGTATATCTTGAATAATCATCCACAACAGCTAGGCAGTATTTCTTTCCACCATTGCTGACTGGATCAATGGGTCCAAATAAGTCCATGTGTAGCAGCTCCAAAATCCTTTCAGAAGATTGGTGCTTCTTGCTTTTGAAGGATGACTTGATTTGTTTACCCTTCTGACAGGCGTCACAGAGCTTGTCTTTGCTCATGACTGTTTTTGGAATCCCTTCTACCAAATCATTCTTTATCAATCTGTTGATGGTCTTGAAGTTTAAATGATTCATCCTTTTGTGCCATAGTCAGCTAACTTCACTTGGTGTTGATGCCACCAAACAAACATTTGAATTCTTATCAGCAGAATTCCAGTCGACTATGTAGATATTTCCTTGTCGTCTTCCAGATAAAATTACCTTCTTTGTACTAATCTGTTCAACGTAGCACTTATCTGTTGAGAAGATGACTGAATATCCTTTGTCACAAAATTGACTTATGCTCAGCAGATTATATTTGAGGCCTTTAACATATGAGACGTCAGATATCTCTATGTTTCCTCTGATTATCCTTCATTTAGCTTTAATCTTGCCTTCTTTGATGTCCCCAAAAGTGACTTTTGGACCATCCACAGCAACTGCATCAGTCAGCTCATGTATGTTTCCACACATGTGCCTTGAACAACCACTGTCCAAGTACCAAATCTTCTCTACTTTACTCCTACTCCTAATCCTAACCTACAATACAAAAGTAAAATTGTTTTAGGTACCCTTATTGAGAGGGTCCTGAAGGATTAGTTCCACCTTTGACAACCCAAGATGTTGATGTCTTAGGCTTCTTAGGTTTCTGAGTTTTAACAGGAGCATGAACTTTTTCATTTTTATCATAATTATCAGATAAGTCATGTTGATGATCAGTATGATAAGAGTAATGTTCATAAGCAGGGTAAGGTGCATGATAAGCAGGGTATGCATGCATTGGATGAGCAGGGTAAGGATAGTAACTAGGAAATTGAGGTGCATGATACATAGGAGGATATGCAGCAGGATGCACGTAATATGACTCATTTCCATACCAAACATTTTGATTTTTCTTATTCTTATGCTTCTTTGGTTTACTACTTGCTTGCTCATTAACAGACGACTTAGCTTTACCATTAGTCTGATTGACTTTAGCTTTATCAGTAGACTTCTTAGGACTCTGCTGTTTGGTCTTACTAGTCTGTTTAACCAAACTAGGCTCTTTGCTCTTTTTAGCCTTAGGAGTTTTCGTCTCCTTTAATACTTTCTTAGGTGAAGCAGGTCTAGCAGTTTGAACATACAGAATGACCTTACTATTGTCAGCAGATATAAATTTCTCAGTATGATTCAATTCGTGCTTATACTGTTCTAAAGGCATCTTCAGTTTACTAGACATGTGAGTGGATGCAACAGATGATTTTTCATGAGACTCAATAACTTTTTCAAGTTCCATGATTTTTCTTTTATAAACTTCACATTCAGCTTTCAGAGATTCATGTTCTTGCTCAAGCTGTTTATATTCAGCTGATTCTCTAGGCTTTTCAGCTGTGAGTTTCAGTGAACTATTTTGCTCTTTTAGCAATATCATCTCTTCCTTAAGCTTTTTGTATGCTTCAGCAATACCAGTATTGTTGAGCATCATTTGTTCAAATGAATTAAACAATTCATTGTCAAGAGGAGTTACCTCATCCTCAGAGTCATCAGATTCCTTTGCCATCAGGCACAGGAGAGCATGGTTTTCTTCATCAGAAGATTCTTCATCAGATGTGTCTGAATCTGAATCAGATGAGTAGACAGCAGCCAGCTTTTCTGCTTCCGCCATCATAGCCTTGCCTTTCTGATGCTTTCTTTCTTTTCTCATCTTCTTTTCTTCTTCAGTGTACTTTTCTGCTTTTGGATATGGGCAGTCTTTGATGAAGTGTCCCAATTTCCTGCAGTTGTAACACATTAGTTTTGCTTTATAATCATCTTTATCTTGAGAAGAAAAGTTAGGTTTAGAAGTAGAAGCATTGTTATATTTGTTCTTCAATTTTCTTTTGTAGAACTTCTTGAAATTGTTTATCAGCAATGCAACGTCTCCAGCAGTGTACTCCTTTTTGTTGAGCAGTGTGGCTTCATCAGATGAGTCCACATCTTTACTTCTGTAGGCTGGCCTTCTTGGGTTTTCAGCAGCAACCAGTGCAGCTGTGGGACTTGAAGTTGAGTTTTCTTCAACAGCCATCCTAGGCAGTTTATACTCATACGCCTTGAGTACTGAGAACAGCTCTGTAAGAGAAATCTTGCCCAGATCTCTTGATTCTTCCATAGCAGTCACCTTCATGTTGAACTTGGGAGGTAGGGCCTTCAGAACTCTGACGGTTATCTCCTTGTCTGTGAAGGTTTTTCCAAGCTTCAGAACTTCATTCAGCGTCCTTGTAAACCTTGTATCCATCTGATCAATGGTTTCCGCAGACTTCATCTTGAAGTTGTCCAGCTTTTCTAGAGCAACACTCAGCTGATGCTCTTTTATGGCGTCGTTTCCTTCGCTCATGTCTCTGACTTTATCCCACATCTCCTTTGCAGTTTTGCAATGTTTGACTTTGTCAAACCGATCATTGTCCAGGGCTTTAGTCATGATGAATCTTCCGACTTTGTCAAGATTGAACAGCTTTATTTCTTCAGCAGTCATCTCGTGTAAGTCTTTTTCAACAACCGTATCAACTTCATTGATTTTTATGGTCTTTGTGAATCTGAATGGACCTTTAATGACACATGTGTACATGTTGTCATTATAAGCAGCCAGGAAAATCTCCATTCTGATTTTCCAATCCTCAAATGACATACCAGCAATGTGGGGAACATGGCTGATACAGTCCATTTTTCAAAAAGTTTTAAATTTTCAAAAAGATGCTCTTTTGAAAAGTTTTAAAAACCTTTGTAAAACACTTGGATCAAGCTCGTTGATCAGACAGCTGATTCTAATGAACCACCTGCTCTGATACCACTTGTTGGTCCCAAGTGGTCAGAAGAGGTTTAGAGGGGGGGTGAATAAACCTCTTTAAAATTTTCTTTTAAATTTTAACTTTAAAACTTATCTCTAACTGAGCAGACTAAGCTGATCAGAGTAGTAAGTTACAATTCTGTTCGCGAACAAATCTTTGAACAGCTTTGTTGACCACTCGTCTGATAGTTACTTAGCTGATTTTGTTAAAATCAGTTTTAATACTTAGAGTACTTGCAGCGGATTTATAAAGTGTTTTTCACAAGTATTCTCAGTAGTTTGAAAAATGTTTCCCCAGTTTTATAAACTCCTTTTTAAGTATTTTTCAAACAGTTAGCTTAACGTGTTTTTATGTAATCAGAAGATATGCAAGTTTAAAAACAATGTAAAAACACAAGTAATTTTTATAGTGGTTATATGGATTTGAATATCCTTTAGTCCACTCTTCCAAGTCACAAAGATCTTGGGTTATACTAAAAACACACAGTAATCAGTATACTCTGCTTACGCCTTACAACAAATGAACAGGCCGTAAGTTCGTAGTAAGAAATCACACAGAAATCCTACTTCTCTGAAGTAATATCACTCACTTAGACGGATATCTACTTCTCACAACACTCAGTGTTTACAAATTCACTCAGAAGATGTATTTGGCTTGATTCTTCAACTCTGCTTTTGTCAACAAATGACTAAGCTGATGAGTGAGCTGTTCTTGAGACTTAAAGAATTTTGCTTCGAAAATTTCTCAGAGATTGTGTTGCTTGTATTCTCTTCGTCTCTTTCAGCTATTTATACTTGAGATTTGAAAAATGTCCGTTGAAGAGAGACAGGATTTAAATTCCTCGAGTACTGGTCCTTAATTTTCGCGAACGGCTCTTTTGCAGTCTGTCCGTACTGTAAACAGTACTATTCTGCAGGCAGCATTAAATGCACCCAGCTAATGCGAAGCCTTTCTTCAATCATTTGTCTTTAATAACCTTGTACTTCAGCATTTATTACTCCAAGGGGCATTTATTACCGTTGGGAAGACTTTATGATCTTTTCCACTTGGCTGACGAAAGTGCAAGTCTGATGGCGAACTCGGCTGATCTCAAACTTGAACAAATCTGATTTGAGTCGGCTGATCTTCATCAGTCTGATAACTTTCCTCAGCAGATCAGAAGTCTTGGACCTTGAAATCTTGACTCTTCTGATGTCTTCTTTACTTAATCAAAATTCCTTGATAAGCAAATCAGCTGAGTTACTCCATACTTAGCCAATTATGAAGTTTTGGAATTTCATCAGAACCTCCCTTATCAATTTGTCTTCAGTGCCTTCATCTTCATCATTATCCAACAATTTTTCCCTTTTTGATGATGACAAAACTTCAGCCAAGTACCTGTTGGATACCTAAACTAAAGAATGTAATCCTCAAAATTAATTTTCTGAGATAGAAAATAGTATGTTGGAATGAACTTGACTTTTTATTGATATGATAAGATTGTTACAAGTACAAGTTCTTCAGATGAGATGTCTGAAAGATAGATAAAAGTAAACTGATTACAAGAATGTTATAATTTCTAACTATCAGCTCCTTCATCTGATCCTTCAAGCACTTCTTCATACTCATAAGAAGACTCATCGTCGTCTTCTTCTCCTTCTTCATCAGCTTCATCATCCAGGTCCATGTTTGCTTTGGCAGCTTCCATTTTCTCTTTAAGTTGCTGCTCCCTTAAAGCTTCCATTGCCTTCCTGGCTGATTCTGTATTCTTATACTTGGTAGGTTCTTCGAACTTTTCAAGCTCAATCTTATCAGCTTCCTTTGCTTCGGCTTCCTTGGCTGTTTCTTCCCATTTATCTTCCCCCTTTTTGTCATCATCAGATCTAATGACAGTAGAAGGTGCAACAGCCGGGTTGAGAGCAACTGTTGGAATCTTCATTTCAGCACACAGAGCCTTCAGATTTTGATTTACAACATCATGACTTGCTGTAAGATGATGAATATCAGTGCTGATGACGTCAGTCTAATCATTGAAGTAGTCAATGTTAAGGTTTATAGTTGCAATTTCGGTTTGGAGTTCCTGTGAAGCTTTTGATATTTCTTGCAACATCCCTAAGTTGACTGCCTTCTCTTCTTCACTGACTTTGATGAAGGTTGCAGTTAGATCTGCTATTTTGTGCTCAGCTCTCTTTAATGCAGTATGAAGGTGATTCATATCACCCTTCACATCTTCAACATTTTTGTTCAATTCTCTTAAGCTGTGCACTAACTGCAAGGAGTGATCTTGAGGAATAGGAATACTGTCAATTTCCTTCTTGATGATCTCTGCTGTTGCGTCTTGTACAGTTTCCAGCTGAAGTTTGTTGGACTCTGCCAACTCTACTTTAAGTTCATTCTTCAGCTCCTCTTTGACCTTTATCAGCTGCTTACCTTGCTTCTCTTCCAGTTCCTTCATAGAATTTTCCATCAATATCTGGAAAGCTTCCATCAGTGATGAGTGTTCATCACCTGATGAAGCAGATGCAGCAGCATCAGCTTCCTTCTCTTCAGTCGCCTGTTGAACAGGGACTTCTTCCATATTTGTCATCTGATGGTCTTCAGAGTCCTTAGCATTCCATTCTATTGCTAGAGACTCTTCAGCTTTCTTTTCTTCAGTCTTCTTATGTTCATCAGTGACATCTTCATACACCAGATTAGTGATGGTGCCATCTTCATTAAAGCAGGTTGTCTGACGTATCTGCCTCACAATGATCCAAGGGTTGACAGAGGCGTTGTTACCTTGGGGCACTTCACTGAAATCCTTCATTTCCTTGCCAAAGATAACCTGTTGAATACTTGGCAGTTGTGGGAGTTCACTTGAATGTCCTTGCTGATATCTGGACTTCTCAGCCCACTTCTTCAAAGCAGTGATAACAGCAATCTTCACAGCCCTTTCTTCAACATTATCAGTCTTCTTTCTTTTGGCAGGCAGGGTGTTCTGTATCAGCTTGGCTTCCTCAAGGGCAAATTCCCTGGCATAGTGATGCATAACATCTCTAACATAATGAGGATCCAAGGCTTTTTGGATAGAATCTGTCTTTAGCCACTTTAGTACCCATTCCTCTTCAGCAGCTAAATCCTTCAGATTCTGAAGTTCAATGATGGACTTGTTCAGCCTATTGTCTCTCCATCTGATATATTTAGGCTTCTCCTGAGTGAACATGATCTTCAACATTAACTTCTGGTTGTAGTAGGCTAAGGACTTCTCAAAGTTTTGGAAAAGCTCTTTGTCAGCATATACTATGTTGAATGCTCTTCTGATTTCAAACTTTTCTTTGGGCTTGGCCTCTTCAGCAGGCATTTTCAGTTTTGGGGGTTCTTGTACTTCTTCAGCCTTTTTAAACTTGATGCCACCTCCATGGACAGGTCCATAGGCATCAATTTTGCTCATTTCCAAAACCATGGCCATCTCAGCATCCTCAGCAGCTTTCCTTTCTGCTTCAGACATCTTTCTTCTTGCTTCATCCTTAGCAGCTTGAGCCTTGCTTAGCTCAAGTGCTTTCTTCTCCTCCAACTCATCTTGTTTCCTCTGTTCAGCTTCATCCCTTGCTTTCTTGTCAGCCTTAGAAATTTTCTTTTTCTTCAGCACTATCTTCCTTTTACCTTTATCAGCAGGGGCTGGTCTAGCAGATGAGATAGGATTTGCAGCAACTGGATGGATGATTTGGACATCTGGATCTTCTTGAGACTTTGAAGTCCTAACTGATTGAGTAGCTTTACTTGGCAGTTGCTCATCAGCTTTGTCAGTTTCAGCAGCCTTTTTAGCATTTTCTGGGTCTTCTCTAGCCACATTTTCTAACTCCGTTGGTTCTTCTATAAAAGTCATCTGCTTTCTAGCACTCTTTTTGGTTCTTCCTTCACGGTAAGTAGAAGTAGCTGTATCTCTCTGTTGGCTTCTTGTTCTTTGAGAGATACCTTCAGCAGGCCTATCTGCTGATGGAGTTCTTGATGGTGATGCAGGGGATCCAGTCCTTACATCAGCAGTTATAGTTTATATGATTTTAGTGGCTTCAGTAGCAGAAGTCACTTTCTCCATCTGCTTGGTTTCTTTCTTTTTAGGCTCATCAGCAGCCTTCTTCTTTTTAGTCTCAACAGCTAAGCTGGCTGTTTTGACTAATCTTCGTTGCCTTTTGGCAGGAACCTCCTTTGGTCCCTCATCATCAGCTTCCTCTGGCTCATCAGCCTTTCTCTTTTGAACTGGCAGGTATTTGTTCATGGCTTTGGACTTGTGAATTTCCTTGCCATTCATCATAGTGCATCCCAGATGAGATAGCAGGTAGCTGAGAGTAATTCTGTGGTTGGTGTGAGGTTCTTTTCCTTTCTTTACCTCGAAGAATTCAGCAAGGATGTACCAGATAATCATGGACCAGTTGACTTCCAATCCATAATAAATAGCAGCCATAATGCTGAACCTCTTCATAGTAACAGCATCAAGGGAAAAAGTGCAGTTTTCTATCAGCTTTGACACCATATCAGCCATCCGCTGATACTCGTCCTTCAGCTGTCTCTTCTTGATATTTCCAGACAGGACCTCTCCTTCCTTGGCGCAGATCGCCCAAAATTCTTGGTGTTTGGCTTCAGTCATCACAGTGACATCATGACGTCCACTGTTACGGAGCCCAAACTGCTCGTGAAGAACGGCGAGAGAGATGACAACAGATTTGTCACCTACTTTAGCAGTAATCTCCAGCTTATCGAAATCAACAGTCGCCGTTTTATAGTATTCCATAACCTGGTCAGTCCAGATTATCCCTTCATTGTACTCCATGAAGTTCACCAACGTTGCAGATTTGAACTTTTCCAGAAGTTCCTTCATCAGATTTGTGCCAGATTGGTAATAAGAATCATACACAAGGTACATACCTTCAGCAGCCATTGCAGATCTGTAGAGATTAGAGAGAAAAACGAAGAGATTTTTGCAGAAAATTGCTCAAATTTCTCACAAGTACTTTTGAAAGTATAGAAAGCGTAAAGAACTACACGACTGATCAGATTAGGATTTATAGAGTTGGGGTATGTCGGTTTCCGTGATATCCGCCAACCGTTAGATCCATTTTCCTGTCAGTTCTGATCGTGCGGCGTCAGTTACGACCTTTCAAATTCAAAAGATATTTAATGAGGAGCGGGAATATATACCGCCCTTCAGTTACTTATAAAAGCGTATTTTTGAATAAAACGATTTAAATAGTTCCGCTTTTACTCAAGTAATCAGATGAGTGAAATAAATACTTATCTGATGGACTACTGTCCTGATGACAATGCTGTTATCAGTGAAAGCCAATAGCTGATAACCTTTCTCAGCTGTTTGTCAATCCAGCTAGATAATATAACTTTATTCTTCGATAGTTGAGTCTTATGATGAAAACATAACTTCAACTAACTGACATTAACAAATTTTGATTTAACCGTTTTTCGTCGGGTTAATTTAATATCAGTGAATTTGTGATATCGGGGGTTTGGATATTGAATTATTCAGTATATTGGGCTCTGTTACTTTATTCTGGATGGATCGTTTACAAAGAAAAGCTATAATCAAAGGCAAGAAGTAAAACCATTAATAAAATTAAGAACACAACGATATGAGGGTAAAATACTGCAATAATAATGGATATTATAGAGTTCTATTGTTATCAATGTATTCTTGTGTTATCTCCGAATTAAGAGAATTCGTAGTTGTCTTATACAATGAATAACTAGGTATATATATTACGCTAAACCTAGTATTACAAGGAATCATAGTCCTGCTTGGACTCGGCCCAGCTATCCTTCTTGGGTCCGGAGTATAATCCTTACTCGGAGCGAGCAGCATTTGGCAGGGTCTGTAAAAAGATCCCGATCCTTTATAATTGGTCGAATCGATCTTATAATCTTTGTTCGATCTGATCAGTATGTAGGGTGCGAAATAGCCCCCATCAACACTCCCTCACTTCTTCGAGCGTATAGACAATAGGAGCTCGTAGAAGTAGATAAATTTGGTCGACTGTTTCTTTTCTATGAGCGGAGCCTCGTTAAAAACCTTACTTAAGAAAAAACCCAGTGGGAAAAAATCTTAAGTAAGGAAAAGAGTGCTACGTATCATAGATAGTCGTTTCTTTTGTCTAATTATGGATCGCCACGCGTCTATTCAGGAGGCTTTTTGTATCCTTCCGTTTTTGGCGGGAATTATGAGTAGCCGCGATGAGTTCGAAACGTCTTTTCTCATTTCCTTATAAATAGGTGACTTTCGAGTTTGCCATTTCTCTTTTATATTTGTTTTTAGATCGCAGTCATTTTCTAGTTTGGTCGTTCGTCGTATAAAATTTTCCTTTCATCGACCTTCTTCTTCCGAGAACTAGAATATAGATGACTTCCGTTAGAAGATCTTCTTCTTCTCCTAGAGAGACCATTGCCCCCGATAACGAGGAGGAGTTACATTCTAATCCTCTGGGTGAACAGACTACGGTGTCTGACCTTGTTATCCCTGTAGAAGATACTTACAAGGTACGAATCCTTTCCGATGCGGATGTAGCCGCCCGAGCCAAAAAGGGCAAAGGTACTGTTCCTCAGATTTCTGAACCAATTGAGGATGTAGCTTGCGCATATACAGAGGAAACATTCCCTGAAGTCGTGAATAACTATACCAAATATTTTCCGGAAGGTTCTGAAATGATTCTTCCTTCCCCTACTGATAGGGTCACTTCTCCACCGGAGGGATGTCGAGCCTTTTATACGGCTCACTTTAATAGCGGACTGCGTCTTCCTTTGTCTCCCCTTTTTCTGGAAGTTCTAAAAACTTTCAGCGTGTGCTTGACACAACTGGTTCCAAATTCTGTTGCTTTCGTGGTTTGTTTTTCCGTTCTGATGATTGCAAAGGGATTTAAACCTTCTTTCCGTAACTTTACGCAACTTTTTCGTTTTAATATTTCTAGTTCTTCAAACCGTGGATACTTCTTCGCTAGTCAGCGGCCCAGCCGAGCAATCTTTGATGCTCCAGTTTCTAGTAATCCTTCTTGGAAATCTCATTTCTTCTTTGTTCGTCCTCCGTCTAATCTCCGTTTGGCGGATGGTTCGACCACGCCTTTCTCGTGGGATCATGGTTCCAGGTGGATTCCCGAAGGTCGCTCACCGACTGGTGAACTTGTTCCTGACGATGTACAGTTTATCACCGAGATTCCTGAGATGCGTACAAACAAATATCAAAGCGCTCTTCTGATAGGGGAATCTTTTCTTCGTAAAGCGGGGTTAAGTGTCCATAATTTTCCCATCAGTTCATCATCTGAACCTCTAGGTTAGCATTTTATTTGATCTTTAGTATTGTCACTATACTTTTTATATGGAGAAATTAACTTTATTTTGTTTCTTTTTCAGCTCATATGGTAGAAAGCTCCCGACACTCTTCGAAGGGAAAAATGGTGCTGTCGAAATCTTCCAAGTCAGTGGAGAATAATCCTATCGAGCAGAGGGCGTCTCGAAAGAGGAAATTGGAATTGGGTCACGAATCCGAGGAGAATAGAGAGGAATCTCCGGATTCTCCACGTGAGTCCCCTATTCGTCAGGGCATGGGATCCGGTTATCCTCCGCTTCATCTTAGAACATCTTTGGGTATTCGAGGATGTCGTAGCTGGTCGATGCCTCATCCTACTAATAATCCAGTTGATAGAAAGAGGAGTTACTATGGACGTTCTGGTGACGACCTTTCTTTACTCGGGGATAAACATCCAAATCCCACTCTGGTCGAAATGATCGAGGATCATTTAGAGGGAAGGAGGGCCGCTGGTTATTCCGAGAAGGATTCTCTTATTCATGATAATAACGAGAATGCGGTCGATAAGGCGACCCGTATTCTTTTATCTGGCGTTCATACTCGCGATCTTAATAAGCTTCTTCATAAGGATCCTTTGGAGAAATTCCAGCGAGCTTCTCTTTACGCTGAAAAGGTGAGATCCTTTTCTTTCTTATTATTCTGATGAAGTGATCTTTTAGGATTTTCTTAATTCGCTAATTCGTTTCTTTCTGACCCCTTTCGTTATTTCAGGTTAACACCTGTCTGACATCGTATGCCTATGAAAATTCTCTCTGGAAACAACAGTGCGATTTTCTTGAAGAGAAGTATAAAGCTTTGCTTCACAAATCTTCCGGTTCAGAGGTTGGTCCCTCGACATCTTCCTCTGTTCCTGTCGTAGAGACTCGTGCTGCCGGGACCGAAGATCAGGAAATGATAGATAGGGTGATAGAGGTTTCTCGTGCTCAAGAACAAGCTAATCAAATGGCAAGAAAATTAGAGGAATTGCAGTTGCAGAGCACGACTCGAATTAGTGAGCTTGAATCTCAAGTATCAACCCTTGAAGCTTCTTTAGAGGAGTATGAAAATGATGTCCCACTTAGGCAAAGAGATCGATATGTTAGGAAATCTGACGAACAAGTTGTTCGTGAATTCCTCGACTCTCCTGTTCATACGGCGTTGGTATACCGGATGGTCGGCCCTCTTCTTGAGAATACTTTTAAAAAATCGATTCATCAACTGGTCGCTTTGGAGATGATCGACGATCGTCGGAAGGAGTATTTTAAGGCAGCTCATATTCGGTTGAACCGTTATGGCGAGCTTTATTCTTCTTCCGAGGTTCCAGATGTCGAATATCACGGTTTTCCTCTGGCTCATCTTGTCGAGGAATTTGGAAATCCATTGCCGATTCCTCCTTCTGATGTTAACGATGAGCTCGATAATACTTTCGTCGATCCGGTAGACGAAGAGGAAGAAGGAGACGATACAGGCATGACTGAGGACGTCGATAGTGAGCAGAAGATTCCGGAAAGCGACCAGGCTTCTTGAAATAGTGATTTATTTTTTTTAAATAATCTTTGTAATTATCCGCTTGTAGGTTTAATTGTAGCTTAGCTTTTCCTACTTTGTACACTAAACGTTTCTTATTCTGACAGTCGTGTCCTTTCACATTCGCTGTAATGATTCAGACAAGTCATTTAATTTGCCGTAATCATTATGTATGTGTCTTTTCAAATTCTAGCGTTTGCTCCAAGGTCAGTTTTCCTGTTTCGCGCTCTTTCTTCGAGTCAGTCGCGTCTTTTCGTATAGTATAAATACGAGAGGTAAAATTTGACTTGTCTTTTCTACTGCTATACTCCTCTATTAACATAATACTCTTTCTTGAGCTAGTCGATAAACTTCCTCGATAGTAATTTGTATTTTCCTTTAGTCCGATCATGAGTAACCTTTTCGGTAATACTTCAAAGCGACCTTCTCGTGAGGGCGCTAGAGATAATAGATCTAAAAAATCTCGAAGAGAAGGGCCTTCGATGGAGCCTCCTCGTTCGTCCTCAGTTAGTAGTTCGATGATCGATACTCCTATTACTATGTTCCAACCTTTATCAGAAGTTAGTTCGTCGCTCCTCCAACCAAACTTTTCTTCTACCCCCGCGGGAGGTAATAGATCTTCCCCAGGTCGATTAGCTTTCGGCGACCCATCCAACATGGAACAGGTTTACGACATACCTGTTTCTTCAGGTTTTTCTTCTTACGAGTATGGATCTCATGGAGGGGATTTTGTTAGTTCCCTTCCTTTTTCTACTTCTACTGCCCTGCAAGTTAGTGAAGGGCAAGTCGGTGATGATTTTTCTGTCAATCCTTCCACAACGCAGTCTATTTCGCAATATGGTCCTGAATATCTGTTTCATGATACCACTGTAATGACTACGTCCTTTGAATCGGGAGGACCTTCCGGAGGTGGGACCGGTTCCAGGTCTGGTCGTCGAACCATAATTTCTGCTTCGGGCAAGGAAACTTCGGTTAGTCCCGACGGGAGAGAATCTCCTCGTCCATTAGATGATCGATGTATCTTTGAGCAAGTTAATGATATTCTTTTGTCGGAAACTCCACGTTCCGATGGTGTCCCTTTGACTAGTGAACTGCCTGGTTCTGTTGAACCTGATGCTTTGTCCTGGGACTTAGGTATGAGTACTATTTTGCCCGGCGAATTGAGGAAGCTCGAAGGTACTTCCAATGTTCGCCTTGTTCAATCTCTGGTGAAGATATGTGAACAGGTAAACATATTTCGAACATTTTTCCTATTCTTTGTTTTGAATTCTTTGTTGCACGGCGGTTTTTCTTACTCTTTCTGTTTTTAGGGCAAGTATTTTGCACTCCAGCTGGGTGTGCAAAATGATGAACTGTGGAATAGTCGGAGAGCTCTTCAAGGTCAGCTGGAGTCGGAGAAAGCTAAAACCAAGGGTTTGGAGCTGCAGCTGCAACTTGCTAAAGATGATCTCCAAAAGTTAGAGGCTAACCAAGTTGTTCTTGAGAAAGAGAAAAGCGACCTAGTTCAGGCTGCCGCGTCAGCAGAGGGATCTCGTCAGGAGGCATATGATGCCGGTTATCTTAAACGTCAGGAGGAGTTAATGGCGTTTGCTGGTAACCTAACTCCTCGGAGGCCTGTTTCTGCTGGTCGACCCTCTGGCGATTCTTCTCAATGATCTTTATTCCTGGCAGACCTTGGACTGTCTCTCTTTTTTTTTTTTTTTTTTTTTTTTTTTGATGCCCAGTGTTTGTGTAGTTGTTCGGGCAGAGATTTTTGTATTGGGAGATTAGACTGGAAATTATGATCTCTTCTGTAGGCAGATTCTTGCCTTGATTTTAATGATATATCTTGTTCATATATGTTATTGCTATGCACAAATATACCGTTATGCAGTAATTGACAAAGATTAGTTTACTTATCTGATTTTTATTTCTGCGGAGAGATTTGAGTATGGAGAGAGTAAGCTTGATCTTCCTTTGATCACTTTTAAGATAACCGAACGGTATAATATTTGCTTCATATATTTAATCTTTGTTGATCATCCAGCCGATCGTCATTGTGTAAACCCTTAGCTGTCTTGTCGATGCTCGATTCATGCCTTATAAATTTGTCCTTATACGACATATATCTTATATAAGGAGGTTATCATTTCTCCTGTCGAATTTCAGTTTTGCTTTTCCTCAAAGGGAAATTTTCCTTTAGGTGCTTTTCACCTATCCATGTCTTCCATCACTAGCTTTTCAATTATACATTTCTCTAGCCAGTATATCATACTCTTGATATGGGAGGAATTGGAAAATGTAACAGTCCTGGCCAGATCTGACCCGTTCAGACCTCCTTCAGCAATTCTTTGGAAAATTAGGCAGTGACGGCCTTATAGTTTCGAATAGGGAGGGCTATTCTCCTGATTTCGATGTCAGATTTCTTGGATTCCAAATGGAATTCTTGTATGGCTAACTTAGTAGTCCCCTAATAATGTATGAGGCAGTTACGACCCCCGTATGGTGGAGGCTCTGGTCATTTTTTAGCAATTATCCTCTTTCAACGGTTCAACTTTGCATGCCCTCGTTGAGGAGTTCTTAATATTTTCTATTTGGCGACCCTTATATATGTTCGTGCAGATCGTTTTGGTCTTTGAACTTCTTTAAGTTTTCTTGGATTATTTTGTTGATCGCTTCGATCTGCAGATTTGTTTGTCGTCGATCAGTTGAGTCGATCAGACGGGCGCCGTTCCAACTTACTTGCATTTAATTCGGGAAGTCAAAGGGTCGCGTTTTCGTCCCTTGATTAAACTCCTATTATCCGTAGGATCATTCTCACGGGCGCCTATAAATAAGTAGGCAGTTTCCTTATTTCCCATTCATAACAATGAAGATCTCTGTTTCCTTAGATTTCATTTTGCCTTCGGACCCCATAATGTTCAAGAAATCACATTATCGTGATTTGTTCGTTCGCAGTAAAGGAATTGTCCCCAGTCTTGTATTGACGGGTCCCATGTCAGCCCTTCCTTGTATCGACGGATCCCATGAGATCTCCGCTTTAGTCTTCATCACCTTAGAGGTCCGTGGTTTCCGTCTGCACATGGGGGGTTCATACTTGCCAGTCACCCTCGCTCTTGGATGTGACTTCCGGAGTGATAGATCGCCGGGGTGGCTGGTAAACTTACCGTTTCACGACGGTCCCGAAGAGATGCTGCTCTAGAGTAAAATGTTTTATAGATAAAGTAAAAGCAGTATCTTCTTCTGGGTGAGTGAGCATTGCTAGCTTATCTGGCTGGTAGTGTTCATTTCATCTGGAATCACATATGATCTTCAGAGCCCTGCCATCGAACCAAAGAAGTCGACCATCCTGAGCAGCATGCTTCTTAGGTGGTTTATTATGATCGATGAGGTACTAGGGAGGAGATTGGTGTTTCCGTGGACATTGTCGTGAAGATAGTCGATCCCATAGGATCAATTTAACTAGATCACTGTAACGATCTTTAGATAGCGAGCAGATTTTTGTAACGTAGGATGTTTGTATGTAATTGATTTGATGAATAAAATATTATTTATTTCTTGCATCTTCTTTGTCGTTTGACAATTTTATTTATGAGGGGTAATTTCCTGAGCAGATGAATTCATACTTGATTTATCTTTCAAAACTTTAGGAGTATCAGCGGATCTTTTTTAGATCGTTAGGAGTAGATCGACGAGTTTTTATTGAGCGGATCAATGTATACTCGACTCGTTTGTAATTATACTTAGGTTTTTAACCCAAAAGTCTTTTAATCATTGAAAACATATCGAGGAGTTTTATCGAGCGGATCGATGTTTACTCAACTCGTTTTATTATGACTTAGGTTTTTAATACCAGAAGTCTTTCAATCGTTGTAGATATGTCGAGGAGTTTTTATCGAGCGGATCGATGTTTACTCAACTCGTTTTATTATGACTTAGGTTTTTAATACCAAAAGTCTTTTAATCATTGAAAACATATCGAGGAGTTTTATCGAGCGGATCGATGTTTACTCAACTCGTTTTATTATGACTTAGGTTTTTAATACCAGAAGTCTTTCAATCATTGTAGATATACCGAGGAGTTTTATCGAGCGGATCGATGTTTACTCAACTCGTTTTATTATGACTTAGGTTTTTCGCACCAATAAATCTTTATGTCATTATAGATATATCGAGGAGTTTTTATCGAGCAGATCGATGTTTACTCAACTCGTTTTATTGAGACTTAGGTTTTAGTACCCGAAGTCTTTATGTTTGTTGTGTTCGATCGAGGAGTTTTTATTGAGCGGATCAATGTTTACTTGACTCGTTTTATTTAGACTTAGGTTTTTAACCCAAAAGTCTTTTAATCATTGAAAACATATCGAGGAGTTTTATCGAGCGGATCGATGTTTACTCAACTCGTTTTTGAATACATCGAGGAGTTTTTATCGAGCGGATCGATGTTTACTCACTCTTTTTTTTTTATTAGACTTAGGTTTTTAACCCAAAAAGTCTTTTTTGAAGATATATCGAGGAGTTTTTATCGAGCGGATCGATGTTTACTCAACTCGTTTTATTGAGACTTAGGTTTTTTAGTACCCGAAGTCTTTTTGATCGTTGAATACATATCGAGGAGTTTTTATCGAGCGGATCGATGTTTACTCAACTCGTTTTTGAATACATCGAGGAGTTTTTATCGAGCGGATCGATGTTTACTCACTCTTTTTTTTTTTTATTAGACTTAGGTTTTTAACCCAAAAAGTCTTTTTTGAAGATATATCGAGGAGTTTTTATCGAGCGGATCGATGTTTACTCAACTCGTTTTATTGGGACTTAGGTTTTTAGTACCCGAAGTCTTTTTGATCGTTGAATACATATCGAGGAGTTTTTATCGAGCGGATCGATGTTTACTCAACTCGTTTTTGAATACATCGAGGAGTTTTTATCGAGCGGATCGATGTTTACTCACTCTCTTTTTTTTTTATTAGACTTAGGTTTTTAACCCAAAAAGTCTTTTTTGAAGATATATCGAGGAGTTTTTATCGAGCGGATCGATGTTTACTCAACTCGTTTTATTGGGACTTAGGTTTTTAGTACCCGAAGTCTTTTTGATCGTTGAATACATATCGAGGAGTTTTTATCGAGCGGATCGATGTTTACTCAACTCGTTTTATTTAGACTTAGGTTTTTCGCACCAATAAGTCTTTATGTTTGTTGTATTCGATCGAGGAGTTTTTATTGAGCGGATCAATGTTTACTCGACTCGTTTTGTTTTTGTGGTCGGAATGAGGAGTGTTTATTGAGCGGATCAATGTATACTCGACTCGCTTCGTTCTGATATTTATCAAATATGCTAGTGTAATCCATAGAGCGTTAATCGAAATAATCGATGTATAGAAAATGCTAAAAAATTTTACTAATTGAATTCTAGGCTAAGGCCTTTGTTACAAGGATTAAAACTTGATAAAGTAAAATAAAACGATGCAGTATAATCTGCTAAAATTTATTTACCATAGTATTTCCTAAGGTTGACTGCGTTCCAGGTTCTTGGTAAGGCTGTCCCATCCATGTGTGCAATTTTGTATGAACCTTTCTTTCCTACGCCAATGACGATGTAAGGTCCATCCCAATTTTGTTGTAACTTTCCCACATGCTTGGATACTTCTACCTTTTTCAAAACCAAGTCTCCTTCTTTGAAGGTTCGGACGCGTACTTTTTGATTGTATGCTTTCTCCATATTTGCCTTAGTGGCTTGTAGGCGTACGGCAGCTTTATCTCTTAGGGCTTCTGTTAAATCAACGTCATTTTCCCTCGCCTTTTCATTTTCTTGTTCATCGAACATCTCTATTCTTGGCGTTGGAATTAAAGTTTCCACAGGAATAACAGCTTCCGACCCATATATCAAGCTAAATGGGGTTTCCCCAGTTGAGTTTCTTACCGTGGTTCGATTAGCCCACAATACTCCTGGTAGTTCATCGAGCCATTTTCCTTTGGCTGATCCTAATCTTTTTTCCAAAGATTTTATTATCTCTCGGTTTGCTACTTCGGTTTGTCCGTTCGCTCTTGGATGTCCGCCTGAAGTGAAATTTTGTTGAATTCCTAGTTTCGAACACCATTCTATCACTTGTTTTCCAGCAAATTGGGTTCCATTATCGGAAATTAGGATCCTAGGGATGCCAAATCGACAGACTATGAACTTCCAAAGGAAGTTGATCACTTGGAATTGAGTTATTCGTGCTAAGGCGATGCACTCTATCCATTTGCTGAAATACTCTACAGCGACCAGGACGTAAGCTTTCTTTGATCTGGCCGCTGGGAAAGGCCCCACGATGTCCATTCCCCATTGATCGAAAGGCCAACAAATTGGGATCGGGTGCATATTTTCTGCTGGTTGATGACATACGTTGGCATGTACTTGGCAATGATGACATTCTCAGACGTAATTTGCTGCGTCCTTATTGACAGTAGGCCAATAGTAACCTGTTCTGAGGCATTTTAAGGCCAATGCTCTTGATCCGCTGTGATTTCCCGCGTCTCCTTCATGTATTTCTCGCAGTATTTCAGTGGTTTGGGATTCAGAGACGCATCTCAGGAGAATTCCTGATACTGACCTTCGGTAGAGTTTTCCTTCTACGAGTGTATATTTTGGGGCTCGATATTTTATTTTCCGAGCTTCATTCTGATCAGATGGTAGTTTTCCTTCACGAAGATAGTCTATCATTGGTGTCATCCAATTATTTTCGACTTCCTCGATTTCCATTATATCGACTATCGGTGTCTCATCGATGTCGACAGCCGGTGTAGAAGAGATCAGCCAGTTGATCACTCGTTCGGTCTTTCCGTCTTGGGATCCTGTAAACTTAGATAGTTGATCGGCCCATTTATTTTCCGAACGTGGAATGTTTTGTATGTCAAAATCTTCAAACTTCTCGGCCAGTGCTTTTACTTTGGCGAGGTATTTGATCATGTTGAATTCCTTAGCCTCGTATAAGCCTTCTATTTGCCTTTGTACTAACTCTGAGTCGGTTAATACTTTTAGCCTCTTTATGTTGGCTTTGATTGCCATTTCCATTCCTGCGATTAACGCCTCATACTCTGCTTCGTTATTTGTTACGACAAAGTCCAATGTAATAGCATAATTCAAATCTTCTTTATTAGGTCCGGTGAAGTTGATTCCGGCACCTCCTCCTTCCCGGCTTGAAGCACCATCTACATGCATTAACCAGGTTTGATCTTCTATGGTCAATATATCCTCATGGAGGGTGTTTGATGATTGTGTTGGTGTTTCCAATAAAAAATCAGCCAATACTTGGGCCTTGATGGCGACCCTTGGTTTGTAGTCGATATCGAATTGGCTGAGTTCGATGGCCCATTTGATTAGTCTTCCGGAGGCTTCTGGTTTCGCTAGGATCTGCCTAAGCGGTTGGTTTGTCAAAACAATGATTTTGTAGGTTAAGAAGTAGGGTCGGAGTTTTCGAGCAGCCACTACTAAGGCCAGCGTGAATTTTTCTATTTCCAAATAATTTTTCTCCGCCCCTTGCAATAACTTGCTGAGATAATAGACAGGCTTATGCTCTGAACCCTCTATCTTAATTAGTACTGAGCTAATGGCCGTATCGGAGATGGAGATGTATATGTACAATGGTTCCCCTTCTGTTGGTTTGGCCAACATCGGAGGGGATGTCAAATATTCTTTGAGTTGTTCGAAGGCTCGTTCACATTCTTCGGTCCAAACGAAGTTTTTCGCTTTTCGAAGCGTTTGGAAAAAGGGCAAGCTTCTGTCCGCAGATTTAGATATGAATCTATTCAATGCTACGATCTTCCCAACCAAGCTTTGCACCTGAGAGATGGTCTTAGGAGGTTTCATTTCAGTTATTGCTCGAATTTTTTCTGGGTTGGCTTCTATTCCTCGCTGGTGTACCAAATATCCCAAAAATTTTCCTGACTTAACACCGAAGGTGCATTTTGCAGGGTTCAACTTCATACGGTATTTTCTTAGGATTCGGAAACATCGATCTAGATGTCTTACGTGATCCGCTTCATTCATACTTTTTACTAACATGTCGTCTACATAGACCTCCATTATCTCTCCGATTAATTCCCTGAACCTTAGGTTTACCAATCTTTGGTATGTGGCCCCGGCGTTCCTTAATCCGAACGGCATTACTATAAAGCAGTATACTCCCTGTTCGGTTATGAATGCGATCTTCTCTTGATCCCGCTCGTCCATGTATATTTGGTAAAAACCTTGGAAGGCGTCCATCATGCTGAACAGCGCGAAGCCAGCGGTCGAGTCGACTAATAAATCAATTCTTGGGAGGGGGTAAGGGTCGCGTGGACATAACTTGTTAAGGTCGGTGAAATCATTACACATCCTCCATTTGTTGTCCTTTTTATCCCCTTTTGCTACTAGTACAACATTACATAGCCATTCCGAGAAATGTATTTCTCGGATTTGTTTTGCTTCCAGGAGTCTCTCAACCTCGGCTTTGATAATTTTATCTTTTACTGGTCCATGATTTCTTTTCTTCTGTCTGGCGGGTTTCGCTGAAGGGTCAATTTTTAGGGTATGCTTGATTACCCGAGGATCGATCCCTTCGATGTCATTTGCACTCCAGGCGAAGACGTCCACGTTTTCGATTAACATTACTTCTCCTTCTTTGCTCAATTCTGTACCAATTCTTGTCTTTTTGGACGAGTCGCCTTCTACCAGAATTATATCTTTATGTTCTGGGGGTTGCAAGGATAAGTCTAGTGGTTCTTTCCCCTTTTTATCTAATCGATCAGTAATAGGAATTTCGACCTCGTTTCTAGTGAGATCGTCTACGATCTTTCTCTTGCTCGGAGTAATTGACTTGGGGTGTTCTTTCAACGTTAATGATGTGCTGTAGCAGTCCCATGCCATACAGTGGTCGTTCGTTATTTCTCCAATGCCGCTGTCGGTTGGAAATTTTATTTTCTGATGATAGGTAGAGACTACAGCTCGAAAAAGGTTAAGGGCTGGTCGCCCTAATATAGCGTTATAAGCGAAGGGTGTATCTACCACTAGGAACTTTACCAACTTCACGGTCCGAAGTGGTTTCTTTCCGAGCGATACACTTAAAGATATCGTTCCGCTGGGGATGATCTCGGAGCCTCCAAACCCTACTAACGGCGTTGCTACCCTTTGTAGGTTTATTTGCCCGAGGTTCATTTGTGCTAAGACCTCTCTGGAGATGATGTTTGCTGAGCTTCCATTATCGATCACGATTCTTCTCACATTATAATTTGCTATTTCTAACGAGACTACCATAGGGAAATCCGGGTTATCCTCTTTTGTATCCCAAGTGATGTTTTTAGGTACTTCACCTTCGTTAAAGCTGATCGGCTGGTGATTTGTTGGCCTGTTTTCTAATGTCCATATTTCTTTTGGATATTTAGAATTTGCCATTATGGATCTGGTCGTTCTTCGTCTAGCATTACGACTATCTCCACCCGCCGGCCCCCCGGATATAGTGTGGATAGTCCCATTGACCTGGTCGTGATTCAATTCCTGAGTAGGCCGACGTTCAGGTGATCTTCGATGAGAACTTCTCCTTTGAGTTCCGTTCCGGGGGCTTCTGCTTCTTTCCCTTTTGCGATTATCTCGTTCTATGTATTCGTCTAGTTTTCCTTGCTCGATCAGTTTTTCAACTTCTCTCTTAAGGTGAAAACAATTTTCCGTTCGATGCCCATGTGCCCTATGGTACTTACAGTATTGATCATAGTTTCTAGACCCTGGTCTGGGCTGAGCGATTTTCCTCGCCTCGGGAATCCAATTATTCCTTTCTAGAACTTCCAAGATTTCTTCCATTGGAGCATTTAATCTTGGGTGTTCTACTTGATTCACTCTGCTTCTGATTGGTTGTTCAAGGTTTCTTGGTCTTTGGTAGAAATTAGGTTGCCTTTCTTGGTCGGCTCCGCTGTATTCCAGTCGCTGGAAAACGTTACCTCTCCTGGAAGATCGCTCGTAATCCAAGGATCTTTGGGCGGGAATCTTGTCATGCCGCTTAGACCCTGTAGCCGCGACTTTGTTTTTGTTCTTATCCTTAAAGGAATTCATCTCTTCTTGGGTCATATACTTAGACGCCAGGCTCATGATGTCGGCGAACGTTCTTGGTTGCTTTCGACTGAGGGCATTTCCGAACTGCCTGTTTTTAGTGAGATCGAAGAGGATAGATATTATGTAATCGATATTTGGGGAATCGATTTTAAGTAATTCTACGTTGAATCTGGCCAACCAATTCCTTAGGGATTCTCCTTCTTGTTGATATATAGTTCCAAGGTAGCTCATCGGAAGTTTTTGTCTCTTCTGACTGGCGAACTGCTGCGTCAATTTGTTACAGAGTTCCCTAAAGCTGAATATGGAGTTGGCAGGTTGTTTCGCGAACCAGTCCAACGCGAGTCCTTCGAATGTGGTTACCATTAATTTGGCAGTGAATTCGGCAGAGTGGGCATATAAATTCATTATATTCGTAAAGCTAAAAATATAATCATCCGGGTCAGTGGTTCCATCATAGCGAGGTAGTCTACCCGGGACTTGTCCGATCGATTGTGCCTCTTTTATTTCCCTGCAGAAGGGAGAACAGGCCGCAAGGCTCTCCTGGAGTTCCGTGGTTCGGGCCCACGGATTTTGAATAGATCGTAAGCGTTGTTCGAGTCGGTCCTGCACCATCCTTTCAATTTCTCTTTCCGTTAGTCGAGCCGTTCGTGGTCGATCAGGGATTGTATCACCTATGTCATCATCAATAGGGATAATTGTACGTTCCCTGGATCCACTGCGTTTCGCCTGGGTTTTTCTGTGACCTGGCTTTCTTCGAGGATTATTGTCGGAGGGTTTTGAATTGTCCTGTTGTGGACTGTGTAGTGAGCGGTGCTCGCTGGGTGGGCTATCAGCTTGTTGAGATACTTGATCGTTTTGTCCGGGCGTTCTCCGAGCAGGAATTGTCCTGGCAGCCCTAGGGTTTCGTGGAATTTGATCAAGCACAAGTAATTCTTCTGGGGAGAGCGATTTAACGAGCATCGCTATTTGTCGTAATTTCTCCTGAGCACCCGGGAGAGGAACAGGGATCTCGGGGACTTCCGGCTCTTCCTGTATCGTACCGGGAGGACCTTCTAGGGGTTCCTGATGTCGGGGATGGGTATTCTGCATATTCTCGTCGGCGTTGAGAACGTTATTATTGTCGTTCTCCTGTGGATTTTCAGATGTGTCATGACCGGTGGTTGTGTTACTTCTTGCTCCGACACGGGCGCTTTTCCTTGGGCGAGCCATATATCGATCGAATAATTAACCTAGCCCCACGGTGGGCGCCAACTAATTTAACCGTTTTTCGTCGGGTTAATTTAATATCAGTGAATTTGTGATATCGGGGGTTTGGATATTGAATTATTCAGTATATTGGGCTCTGTTACTTTATTCTGGATGGATCGTTTACAAAGAAAAGCTATAATCAAAGGCAAGAAGTAAAACCATTAATAAAATTAAGAACACAACGATATGAGGGTAAAATACTGCAATAATAATGGATATTATAGAGTTCTATTGTTATCAATGTATTCTTGTGTTATCTCCGAATTAAGAGAATTCGTAGTTGTCTTATACAATGAATAACTAGGTATATATATTACGCTAAACCTAGTATTACAAGGAATCATAGTCCTGCTTGGACTCGGCCCAGCTATCCTTCTTGGGTCCGGAGTATAATCCTTACTCGGAGCGAGCAGCATTTGGCAGGGTCTGTAAAAAGATCCCGATCCTTTATAATTGGTCGAATCGATCTTATAATCTTTGTTCGATCTGATCAGTATGTAGGGTGCGAAATAGCCCCCATCAAATTTCATCTTTAATTCAGAAGTACCGCTAGTCTTACACGTTCCCCCTGAGTTTAAGAATTCATAAGTTAACTAGTCTGTTGAAAGTTAATCCTTGAAGATAACAGTAAATGAGTAAGCTGTTGAACTTAAGTCTTCTGATAAGTTCCCCCTCAGCTTATGCATCCAAATTAAGTAATCCTAGCTCAGCTCTTAAAGTTGAAAACCTTACTTCACTTAAAGGTTTAGTGAAAATATCAGCAATCTGATTGTCAGTATGAACATACTCAATCACAACATTGCCTTTTTCCACATGATCTCTAATGAAGTGATGCTTGATCTCAATATGTTTAGTCCTTGAATGACTTGTAGTGTTCTGAGAAAGTGAGATTGCATTTGTATTGTCACAGTAGATTGGAATTCCACTGATTTTGATATTGTAGTCTTCTAGTTGATGCTTCAACCAAAGTATCTGTGCACAGCAAGCTCCAGCAGCTATATACTCAGCTTCAGCAGTAGATATAGAAACTGAAGTCTGTTTCTTACTCATCCATGAGATCAGACGACTACCTAAGAACTGAAAAGCATCAGTTGTGCTTTTTCTGTCAACCTTGCAGCCAGCAAGGTCTGAATCTGAATAACCAATAAGCTCAAATCCAGATTCTCTAGGATACCACAATCCCAATTCTTGAGTGCCTTTAACATATTTCAATATCCTCTTGGCAGCTATGAGATGAGATTCCTTGGGATTTGATTGAAATCTTGCACAAACCCCTACTGAGTACATTATGTCAGGTCTGCTTGCTGTTAGATATAACAGTGACCCTATAATGCCTCTATATTTGGTTATGTCTACTGATTTTCCATCTTCATCTTTATCCAAATGAAGACTTGTAGACATTGGAATAATAGCAGTAGAGCTAGTTTCCATACCAAACTTTTTAAACAGATCTCTTGTGTATTTAGCTTGATTTATAAAGATTCCATCAGGTAGCTGTTTAACTTGTAAACCAAGAAAATAATTAAGTTCTCCCATCATGCTCATTTCAAACTTGTTCTGCATCAGCTTTGAGAACTTGTCACACATCTGTTGGTTAGTTGAACCAAAAATAATATCGTCCACATATATTTGCACAATTAATATATGATTTTCCCATTCAATAGTGAACAGGGTTTTATCTACCTTACCTTTATGAAATCCTTTAATTAAAAGAAAATCAGATAGGGTATCATACCATGCTCTTGGAGCCTGTTTCAGTCCATAGAGGGCTTTCTTCAGACGATATACCTTGTCCTCTTCTTGATAGACTTCAAATCCAGGAGGTTGTTCAACATACTTCTTCTTGCAATTCTCCATTGAGAAAGGCAGACTTCACATCCATCTGATAGACAGTGAAGTTCTTGTAAGCAGCATAGGCAAGAAACAATCTAATTGCTTCAAGTCTTGCTACAGGTGCAAAAGTCTCATCAAAGTCAATTCCTTCTTCTTGACAATATCCCTTGGCCACTAATCTTGCTTTGTTTCTGGTTACAATACCATCTTCATTCATCTTATTTTTGAATACCCATTTAGTGCCAATGACTCTTTGATGACTTGGTCTAGGAACTAAGTACCAGACTTCATTCCTTTCAAATTGATTCAACTCTTCTTGCATAGCTTCTATCCAGAAGGAATCACTGAGAGCTTCTTCAATTTGTTTAGGCTCTATTTGAGATAGAAAAGTGACAAACATGGCATCTTGTGCAGCAGCTTTTCTTGTTTTCACTCTATCCAAAGGATCACCAATCACTAACTCAGGTGGGTGATTTCTGAGCCATCTGAGATCAGGTTGCAGGTCTGAATGTTGTCCTCTGTTAAGATCTTGCAACACTACTGTTGGAGTTCCAGTAGTAGTCTGTTCAACATTTGTCGACTGTTGAACAGTCTCTGGTCTTTCAGCTGTTTGCAACTCGTCTGTTAGACAATCAGCACTGTGATTTTGAACAGCACTTGGGTTGGTAGCTGAGTTGAGATCAGTTAGTATGATGGAAACATATTCTTCATTCTTTCCAACATTCAACTTCTGTAAATCATTAGACAGATCTTGATTAATACTTTGATTCTTTTCAGAAGATTGACTTGGTTCATCAAATACTACATGAATGGATTCCTCTACTAGTAATGTTCTTTTGTTAAAAACTCTATAAGCCTTACTAATAGTAGAGTATCCTACAAAAACAGCTTCATCAGCCTTTTCTGCAAATGCAGTGAGGTGATTTTTACCATTATTCAAAACAAAACATTTACAACCAAAAATCTTAAAATAATGAATGTTTGGCTTTTTGTTGTTCCAAACTTCATATGGAGTCTTGTTCTGATTTTTGTTGATCATGCATCTGTTTTGGGTAAAACAGGCTGTATTTGTTGCTTCTGCCCAAAATCTTTGAGGCAACTTAGCTTCAGCTATCATGGTTCTGACAACTTCCTTTAGTGTTCTGTTTCTCCTTTCAGCAACACCTTTCTGTTGAGGGGTTCTAGCAGCTGAATACTCATGATGTATTCCTTTGATATTACAATACTCTTCAACAGTAGAGTTTGTAAACTCTGTCCCTCTATCTGATCTGATCTTCAATATTTTTATGCTTTTCTCATTCTGGATCAGTTCCATCAGATTTGTAAGATGTTCCTTGGTTTCACTTTTCTTCTTCATGAAAATCACCCAAGTATATCTTGAATAATCATCCACAACAGCTAGGCAGTATTTCTTTCCACCATTGCTGATTGGATCAATGGGTCCAAATAAGTCCATGTGTAGCAGCTCCAAAATCCTTTCAGAAGATTGGTGCTTCTTGCTTTTGAAGGATGACTTGATTTGTTTACCCTTCTGACAGGCGTCACAGAGCTTGTCTTTGCTCAGGACTGTTTTTGGAATCCCTTCTACCAAATCATTCTTTATCAATCTGTTGATGGCCTTGAAGTTTAAATGATTCATCCTTTTGTGCCATAGTCAGCTAACTTCACTTGGTGTTGATGCCACCAAACAAACATTTGAATTCTTATCAGCAGAATTCCAGTCGACTATGTAGATATTTCCTTGTCGTCTTCCAGATAAAATTACCTTCTTTGTACCAATCTGTTCAACGTAGCACTTATCTGTTGAGAAGATGACTGAATATCCTTTGTCATAAAATTGACTTATGCTCAGCAGATTATATTTGAGGCCTTTAACATATGAGACGTCAGATATCTCTATGTTTCCTCTGATTATCCTTCATTTAGCTTTAATCTTGCCTTCTTTGCTGTCCCCAAAAGTGACTTTTGGACCATCCACAGCAACTGCATCAGTTAGCTCATGTATGTTTCCACACATGTGCCTTGAACAACCACTGTCCAAGTACCAAATCTTCTCTACTTTACTCCTACTCCTCATCCTAACCTACAATACAAAAGTAAAATTGTTTTAGGTACCCTTATTGAGAGGGTCCTGAAGGATTAGTTCCACCTTTGACAACCCAAGATGTTGATGTCTTAGGCTTCTTAGGTTTCTGAGTTTTAACAGGAGCATGAACTTTTTCATTTTTATCATAATTATCAGATAAGTCATGTTGATGATCAGTATGATAAGAGTAATGTTCATAAGCAGGGTAAGGTGCATGATAAGCAGGGTATGCATGCATTGGATGAGCAGGGTAAGGATAGTAACTAGGAAATTGAGGTGCATGATACATAGGAGGATATGCAGCAGGATGCACGTAATATGACTCATTTCCATACCAAACATTTTAATTTTTCTTATTCTTATGCTTCTTTGGTTTACTACTTGCTTGCTCATTAACAGACGACTTAGCTTTACCATTAGTCTGATTGACTTTAGCTTTATCAGTAGACTTCTTAGGACTCTGCTGTTTGGTCTTACTAGTCTGTTTAACCAAACTAGGCTCTTTGCTCTTTTTAGCCTTAGGAGTTTTCGTCTCCTTTAATACTTTCTTAGGTGAAGCAGGTCTAGCAGTTTGAACATACAGAATGACCTTACTATTGTCAGCAGATATAAATTTCTCAGTATGATTCAATTCGTGCTTATCCTGTTCTAAAGGCATCTTCAGTTTACTAGACATGTGAGTGGATGCAACAGATGATTTTTCATGAGACTCAATAACTTTTTCAAGTTCCATGATTTTTCTTTTATAAACTTCACATTCAGCTTTCAGAGATTCATGTTCTTGCTCAAGCTGTTTATATTCAGCTGATTCTCTAGGCTTTTCAGCTGTGAGTTTCAGTGAACTATTTTGCTTTTTTAGCAATATCATCTCTTCCTTAAGCTTTTTGTATGCTTCAGCAATACCAGTATTGTTGAGCATCATTTGTTCAAATGAATTAAACAATTCATTGTCAAGAGGAGTTACCTCATCCTCAGAGTCATCAGATTCCTTTGCCATCAGGCACAGGAGAGCATGGTTTTCTTCATCAGAAGATTCTTCATCAGATGTGTCTGAATCTGAATCAGATGAGTAGACGGCAGCCAGCTTTTCTGCTTCCGCCATCATAGCCTTGCCTTTCTGATGCTTTCTTTCTTTTCTCATCTTCTTTTCTTCTTCAGTGTACTTTTCTGCTTTTGGATATGGGCAGTCTTTGATGAAGTGTCCCAATTTCCTGCAGTTGTAATACATTAGTTTTGCTTTATAATCATCTTTATCTTGAGAAGAAAAGTTAGGTTTAGAAGTAGAAGCATTGTTATATTTGTTCTTCAATTTTCTTTTGTAGAACTTCTTGAAATTGTTTATCAGCAATGCAACGTCTCCAGCAGTGTACTCCTTTTTGTTGAGCAGTGTGGCTTCATCAGATGAGTCCACATCTTTACTTCTGTAGGCTGGCCTTCTTGGGTTTTCAGCAGCAACCAGTGCAGCTGTGGGACTTGAAGTTGAGTTTTCTTCAACAGCCATCCTAGGCAGTTTATACTCATACGCCTTGAGTACTGAGAACAGCTCTGTAAGAGAAATCTTGCCCAGATCTCTTGATTCTTACATAGCAGTCACCTTCATGTTGAACTTGGGAGGTAGGGCCTTCAGAACTCTGACGGTTATCTCCTTGTCTGTGAAGGTTTTTCCAAGCTTCAGAACTTCATTCAGCGTCCTTGTAAACCTTGTATCCATCTGATCAATGGTTTCCGCAGACTTCATCTTGAAGTTGTCCAGCTTTTCTAGAGCAACACTCAGCTGATGCTCTTTTATGGCGTCGTTTCCTTCGCTCATGTCTCTGACTTTATCCCACATCTCCTTTGCAGTTTTGCAATGTTTGACTTTGTCAAACCGATCATTGTCCAGGGCTTTAGTCATGATGAATCTTCCGACTTTGTCAAGATTGAACAGCTTTATTTCTTCAGCAGTCATCTCGTGTAAGTCTTTTTCAACAACCGTATCAACTTCATTGATTTTTATGGTCTTTGTGAATCTGAATGGACCTTTAATGATACATGTGTACATGTTGTCATTATAAGCAGCCAGGAAAATCTCCATTCTGATTTTCCAATCCTCAAACGACATACCAGCAATGTGGGGAACATGGCTAATACAGTCCATTTTTCAAAAAGTTTTAAATTTTCAAAAAGATGCTCTTTTGAAAAGTTTTAAAAACCTTTGTAAAACACTTGGATCAAGCTCGTTGATCAGACAGCTGATTCTAATGAACCACCTGCTCTGATACCACTTGTTGGTCCCAAGTGGTCAGAAGAGGTTTAGAGGGGGGGGGGGTTGAATAAACCTCTTTAAAATTTTCTTTTAAATTTTAACTTTAAAACTTATCTCTAACTGAGCAGACTAAGCTGATCAGAGTAGTAAGTTACAATTATGTTCGCGAACAAATCTTTGAACAGCTTTGTTGACCACTCGTCTGATAGTTACTTAGCTGATTTTGTTAAAATCAGTTTTAATACTTAGAGTACTTGCAGCGGATTTATAAAGTGTTTTTCACAAGTATTCTCAGTAGTTTGAAAAATGTTTCCCCAGTTTTATAAACTCCTTTTTAAGTATTTTTCAAACAGTTAGCTTAACGTGTTTTTATGTAATCAGAAGATATGCAATTTTAAAACAATGTAAAAACACAAGTAATTTTTATAGTGGTTATATGGATTTGAATATCCTTTAGTCCACTCTTCCAAGTCACAAAGATCTTGGGTTATACTAAAAACACACAGTAATCAGTATACTCTACTTACGCCTTACAACAAATGAACAGGCCGTAAGTTCGTAGTAAGAAATCACACAGAAATCCTACTTCTCTGAAGTAATATCACTCACTTAGACGGATATCTACTTCTCACAACACTCAGTGTTTACAAATTCACTCAGAAGATGTATTTGGCTTGATTCTTCAACTCTGCTTTTGTCAACAAATGACTAAGCTGATGAGTGAGCTGTTCTTGAGACTTAAAGAATTTTGCTTCGAAAATTTCTCAGAGATTGTGTTGCTTGTATTCTCTTCGTCTCTTTCAGCTATTTATACTTGAGATTTGAAAAATGTCCGTTGAAGAGAGACAGGATTCAAATTCCTCGAGTACTGGTCCTTAATTTTCGCGAACGGCTCTTTTGCAGTCTGTCCGTACTGTAAACAGTACTATTCTGCAGGCAGCATTAAATGCACCCAACTGATGCGAAGCCTTTCTTCAATCATTTGTCTTTAATAACCTTGTACTTCAGCATTTATTACTCCAAGGGGCATTTATTACCGTTGGGAAGACTTTATGATCTTTTCCACTTGGCTGACGAAAGTGCAAGTCTGATGGCGAACTCGGCTGATCTCAAACTTGAACAAATCTGATTTGAGTCGGCTGATCTTCATCAGTCTGATAACTTTCCTTCAGCAGATCAGAAGTCTTGGACCTTGAAATCTTGACTCTTCTGATGTCTTCTTTACTTAGTCAAAATTCCTTGATAAGCAAATCAGCTGAGTTACTCCATACTTAGCCAATTATGAAGTTTTGGAATTTCATCAAAACCTCCCTTATCAATTTGTCTTCAGTGCCTTCATCTTCATCCTTATCCAACAGTTTAAGTGGCTAGTGATCACATGGAGATAAGACTATAGCAGATTGGATGTTAAATTGACCTTGGTTGCAGTGGCGGAGCCAGAAAATTTAGTCGTGGGGGCGAGATTAAAATGGAAAGTATATAATTAAATTATTTAAACAATTATGATTATCAAAATTTATTTTTAATATGTCGATATTCTTATGATGCTTGATGTTGATAATATAATTTTGCTTTTCCTTATTAAAAGAGAACTATCAAGTACGTTATCAATAAGTATCTATTAAATTCTCCTTATACTAGGTAATTCTATTAGTGGGGCTTTATTCCCTATGATCTGATTACACATTTAATTAAAGTAGACAAAAAAACACGAATTCTTTCATTTAGGAATTTAGAGGTACTAACGAGAATACATAAGGTATTATTATAATAATAATAATAGATATGTGCTACTAAATTTTTTTTTCTGGGGAGTGCGGGCGCCCCCACCCGCACCCCTTATACCTCCGCCCCTACTTGGTTGGCTATGAGTTCGGGTTAGGAAAATTCTTAGAAAATAAGGTCAATTTATGTGAGGTTCGTTAGAGTGTACGTGGATGGGTTTTGGCCTGAGAGCGCGTCAAAAACCTTTCAAATGTGTTTTTGTCGAAATCAATGTTTTATAAGTTTAAAAAGTTTGACATTGATTTGACAGTACCTACCATCTATTTTTTTTCCCTAAACCCCCATTCAAACTCAATCCAAGTAGGGTTTTAACTTATTCAAACCACAAAACCCAACAACCAAAACACATCTAAATTAGGTCTCAAATTATTCAATGAAACCACCCAAACAATTTTTTTAATTGAGACCCGCGGAACCGAGTCAAAATCCATCCAAATAGACCCTTAATATTGAAAAATAAAATTAAACTATTAGAAAATCAAACAAACTTGAACAAACTGGTCATATTTGTAATTCGGATTGAGATCATTAAGTTAAAAGGTGCTAAAATATGTCTCATATATAATAAAATAATAAAGCTACTCGTATTCGACTCAATTAAAGTTCGTTTAAACGTCGTTCTTATAACAATCAAGTCAAACTCAAAAACATTCTCAAACTCAATAAAAATAATAAAAATTTCAAATCAAACTTAATAAATGTGTTATTTGACATCATTTACACTCTTAGCCCTACCAAAATACTTAAAAAGTCATCATGTCACATCATCTTCTCTCAGACGAAATCAACAAGTATAATAGGCCCTGTTTGGATTGATTTTCGCTCAAAAATTTCGTTAGCGAAACGGGCGAAATACCATCCCAGTTGCATTTGACCCAAATATATAATGAAACAATCGTTTCAATGACAGCCCAAACACATTGTTTCAACTTTCAACTGCTGCGCACTCATAGACCCTACCACACCCCAACCCCACCTCTGCGCACTGACACATTGTTGCTTTAGTTGTAGCTAAAATATCTATAATATTTGTATATATTATTAATATAATTATATATTTAATCATTACACCATATAATATCATATTTTAACTCCATAAAGTCTTTGATTTAACATATGTCATAAATTTTCACCCTCAAACACAAACATCCAGAACCATTTCAAATCATATCTCAACTTTTCAAATCTCTTTATCTATTATTTTACTAATATTTTATCATCTCAATATTCCAACCAAAATCAATTCAAATCGTGTTTCAAATGTTTCGCCAGAACCACTGAAACAATTTTGAAACATCGAAACAGAACCAAAACCGATCCAAACGGGGCCATAATGTCCTTTGAAAATTGAGAACAAATAAATATTATGGGTACGTGTGGATGGGTTTTGGCCCGGTCTCGCGGATCTCGCGAGACCGAGCCAAAACCTTTTCAAATGAGTTTTCGCCAAACACATAAAACCATAAAAAATCTATTCAAAAATTTATACTCAAACTCTTCAAACCTATAAAATATTGATTTGACACCTACCACCTATTTTTTCCCCAAGTCTCACTAAAAAACATTGATTTGACACTTATCGTCTACTTTTTTCCACAAACCCCAAAATCCAAACCTAATCCAAGTGGGGTTTCAACTTATTCAAACCACAAAATTCAAGAGTCAAAACACATCTAAAGAAAGTCTCAAAGGTTTCATCGCAACCACTCAAACCAATTTTTTAAATTGAGACTCGCGAAACTGAGCCAAAACCCATCCAAATAGACCCTATTATGCTAATGGCCCGTGAGGGCAATCACTGAATTACTATTTGTACACAAGAAACAAGTAGTAATTTTAAATAAAATTTCAAGAAAGTCTGAAATCATTAACTTATATCTAATCTGGCACTCATTTGATACCAACATTCCACCTTTATCTTCATTAAAATTCCTCCCCTAAATCAATTTACAGATTTTCCTCCTACTTGTAGTATATTGTATATATTAGTACTATATTAGGTAAACTTTTCCTTGATCTTTTACATATGGTCACACTTACCTTCCTAACAGAAGAAATATAGAGAAAAAAAGAAAAACGCACACCCACTCGTAGGTCATAGAACCTTTTGCCTTTTTCCCCTGTTTTCTTTTCTTTTCACAAAGCCTTATGATTCAGTTTCTGTTACGGGTAACTGAATTTTGAAGCTTCATTGATGATTCTTGGACTTTGGCTGTCTTTCACCTAATTGGTGACAACCCCATTTGCATAAAGGGATCTGGGTTTTATTCAAAGCCTTGCATTTATTGGATTGGAACCCAAAGATTTGGGGAAGAAAAATAGATAGATCACAACCCACCTCGGGATTCACATTTTCTAGCATTTGGGTACCTTTAATTTCAGGTTTTATTGATTTATAGTCCAAAACTTTCGATTTTTAATTACCCTTTTTTTGTTTTAACCATTATTCATTTTGATGGTTAAAAGCGGAATGGTTGGGGGAATGGGTTATTTAACCCAATAGTTGGTTTTGCATCATGTTTAGCTTTTATATACTTGTCATTTGGGGATTTGTGGATCAATAATTATGGAGATATAAAGTTGAGTTTTGTGGAGAGAAATGGGACACAGTTTATAGTGGATAGTAAACCTTTCTACTTTAATGGATGGAATTCTTATTGGATGATGGAGTATGCTGCTGATGAATCTAGAAAACATAGGATCAGGACAGTTCTTGAAGCTAGTGCTAAAATGGGTCTTACTGTTTGTAGAACTTGGGCTTTCAATGATGGTGATTACAATGCTCTACAAATTTCTCCGGGTCAATTTGATGAAAGAGTGTTTAGGGTAAGAGAAATTTTGGTGTTATTGTGATTGTTAACCAAGTGTTTCTTGTTATATATCTTTCTAATTGCTCATAGTCTAAAATTTGCTCAAGATGTAGTCTATAGTTTATTTTTAGAAGTTAGAAACTTGAGATTTTATTTCAGTGAAATTTGATTCTTTCATCGGGCAAACTTTGGGAAGAACTGATAATTTGATTAATCATTGCCTGGTTTATAAAAGTATTAAACATAATCTAATCTATTGGATCATTTGTATAGTGTTGCTCTATTTGTAATTTTTAGGCTATGTGTGGTTCTTGGATTTAGAGAGTAAAATGATAAGAAAATTGGAAATGAACAAAAAAAGTTCAAATTTCTATCATTTGATGAAAGATAAACATTTTTCTTGGTGTTTTATTCACTAAGATCCAAGAACCAATCAAGCCTAAAAGTTCCCTATATTAAGGTAAAGCTGACAAAAGTATTTATGTCATCTAAAATTAGTTGATGTTATGATTGTGTCTTTGATTGTTAATTTTTTTTTTTGGTTGATTTGTTTCTATTTCATTGTTTTCTGCATCATATGAATATTTTGGAGGTGTTTTTGAATTATAATATTTATCCATCCTATATAGTGATATATCCAGTTAATTTATTTTGGATAGTTTCATTTAATGATTACATGTGTCATTTCAGGCCTTGGATCATGTTATTGCGGAATCAAGGCAATATGGAATAAGACTAGTACTTTGCTTGGTCAATAATTTGCAAGCGTATGGTGGAAAAACTCAATATGTAAAGTGGGCATGGGAAGAGGGTGTTGGTTTGAGTTCTTCTAATGATTCATTCTTTTACGATCCATCTATACGACACTATTTCAAGAATTACGTTAAGGTAACCATATCATTTTATCCCCTATTATCTGCAAATTAATCAAAAAATTACAAAGTAAGGTTTTGTTTTGTCTTTGTTATATAGCATACTCCATATAAGTAGGAGTAGTTTTGGATTCCATCTCTAGGAACATTACACGTTGCCTTACATCGCCAAGCCTCCAAAAATTGAATTTTGTGGTTCTATCCATATATGAAAGTTCCTTAGCTCCAAAAAAAAACTACTTTTGAAGTGGATCAAATATTTTCTTGACCTTATGTAATGAGAGATAGAATAGCTAAGCATGAAAGCTTGTATTATGTCGAAAGCTCATAATTAGATCTTTGCTTTCAAAATAAATATTGTCAAGCTTCTAAAAGCTAGTCTACATTTTGGTAAATAAAATGTTCATGTACATTAACTTGTGTAACGTACATTTGAAGACGTGAAATAATGATTATAGCTTGTATCTTGATAATTTTTTGTATCTTGTTACATTTATATGTCAAAGGAATTAATTAGCAGATTTTATGCTTTAATTAGCAGTTACATATTTGATTAGCAGATTTTACGCTTTTCAGATTTGATTAGATATTAAATATTTTATTTTATTCTTTCATTTATTTAGGATATTTTAGAGGCTGAATATCAGCATATTCTTTATGTATAAATAGTGGTTACTCTCCTCCAAGAGGGGCACACATTTTCTGAATAAAATCTCTAAATTAACATGGTATAAGAGCCAAGTTTCTATACCCTCACGTTTCTCCAGTTTCTAAGTTCTAGTGCAGTCCCTAGTTCTTGTTGAGTCTCTTGTTCTTGTTTATTTTTTTTTCTTTCTCGGCATCATGTCTACAGACAAGTATGATTCCATCTTGATTCGTTTTAATGGCAAAAACTACTCGGCTTGGGCATTTCACTTCAAGATATTTGTCAAAGGCAAGGATTTATGGGGCCATGTTGATGGCAGCAAACCTGCTCCCGACAAAGACAAAGAGAAGGATGAGCACGCCAAGTGGGAGGTCAAGGATGCTCAAATCATGGCATGGATTCTCGGATCTGTTGAATCGAGCATCATTTTAAACCTTCAGCCCTACAAAACTGCAGCTGAAATGTGGAATTATTTGAAGAAACTCTACAGCCAACAAAACACTGCTCGGAGATTTCAGCTTGAACATGAATTAGCCACTCTCCAACAGGGCAGTCTCTCTATTTCTGATTTTTATTCTAGTTTCATGAATCTTTGGGCTGAATATTCTGATATAGTTTATGCTAGCTTACCTCCTGAAGGTCTTGCTTCTGTTCAAGCTGTACATGAAATTACTAAAAGGGATCAATTTCTTATGAAACTTAGATCTGAATTTGAAGCCACCAGGTCTAATCTTATGAATCGAGAACCTGTCCCCTCCCTTGATACATGCCTCAATGCTTTGTTTCGTGAGGAGCAGCGCCTTCTCACCCAAGCCACCATGGAGCAGCAAAAATCTACCTACGTTCCTGTAGCTTATGCAACTCAAGGTAAGCCAAGAGGTAGGGATTTGACCAGTATTCAGTGCTTTTGCTGCAAGGGATTTGGGCATTATGCTTCAAACTGTCCAAAAAAATTCTGCAATTACTGTAAGAAGGATGGCCACATCATCAAGGAATGTCCTACCCGACCCCCTAAGAAATCTGAAACAGCATATACTGCCTCAATTGGTGCTTCAAGTGCTCCTCCTCCTACTGATGTTCAACCTGTAACCCCTGAAATGATTCAACAAATGATCATTTCAGCATTCTCTGCTTTGGGACTTTCAGGTAAATCACTTTCTACATCATCCCCTTGGTACTTTGATTCCGGAGCTTCCCATCATATGACGAACAATGTTGATCTTCTTACAAATGTAAAGAAGTATTCTGGAAATCTTAAGATTTATACAGCTGATGGGAACCCATTACCTATCAAGGCGACCGGTGATATTTCTCCTTCTTTAACCAATGTTTTTGTCTCCCCTGATCTTGCCACAAATCTTGTTTCTATTGGTCAGCTAGTTGATAAAGATTGTAAAATTGAATTTTCTAAATCTGGTTGTATTGTGCAGGATCAACAATCAGGGAAGATGATTGCAAGGGGGCCTAAAGTAGGACGTCTCTTTCCACTCCAATATCCTTTGTCTTCACGTTATTCTTTGCCATTTATCACATGTAATTCTGCTCATGTTGATTACCGAGCATGGCATAAACGACTCGGACATCCAAACTCTAATGTATTACATACTTTGTTAAATTCTGGTTTACTTGGGAATAAAGAATCACCATCTCTTAGTGTTGTTCAGTTTGATTGCAATTCTTGTAGGCTTGGGAAAAGCAAAACTCTACCATTTCCTACTCATACACCAAATGTAGTCCAACCTTTTGATATAATACATAGTGATGTGTGGGGTATGTCACCTGTTACTTCTCATGCTAATTACAAGTATTTTGTAACCTTTATAGATGACTATAGTCGTTTCACATGGATTTATTTCTTGCACTCTAAAGCTGAAGTATTTTCTGTGTTTAAGCTTTTCCATGCACATATTCAAACCCAATTTTCTGCAAATATCAAGATCCTTCGCTCTGATAATGGGGGTGAATACATGTCTAAATTATTTCAGGAGTTCCTACAAACTAATGGGATAGAATCTCAACGGTCTTGTCCTTCAACCCCACAACAAAATGGTGTGGCTGAGAGAAAGAATCGTCATCTCCTTGATGTTGTTCGCACCCTTCTTCTAGAGTCATCTGTACCCTCTCGATTCTGGTGTGAAGCTTTGTCTACTGCTGTCCACCTAATCAACAGATTGTCGTCTCCCTCGTTGAACCATGTCTCTCCTTTCACTCGGTTATTTGGACGTACTCCAAATTATTCTAACCTACGTACCTTTGGTTGTGTCTGTTTTGTACACCTCCCGGCACATGAACGCACAAAACTAACAGCTCAATCAGTTCAATGTGCATTTCTCGGATATTCTGTACATCAAAAAGGTTTTCTTTGTTATGATCCCAATTTGCGTCGTATTCGAGTTTCTAGAAATGTGATTTTTTTTTAAAACCAATATTTTTTTGCCAAACACCATGATTCTGTTTCTCCATCATATTCTGTTTTGCCATTGTTTACTAACTCTTCTGCAGAACATGTATCTTCTAAGCCTCTCTTGGTGTATCAGCGACACACTTCCAAAGAGACTTCCGAACCTCCCGGGCCCCCTCCAACTCATTCCTTGGCTGCTGATCCAGATCACGTTCCAACAACTGAACCTGCTCCCCTTAGACGCAGTAATCGGGTTCATAAACCACCAGATAAGTACGGTTTCAGCCCTCCTTTATCTTTGACCGCCACTTTATCCTCTATTCCTATTCCATCATCATATAAACAGGCAATGGAGCATGAGTGTTGGCGGCAAGCTATTGAAACAGAATTTCTTGCACTAGAAGAAAATCAAACATGGGATGTTGTTCCATGTCCACCATCTGTGAAACCCCTTGGAAGTAAGTTGGTGTTTTCCATTAAACTTCGTTCAGACGGGTCTATAGATCGTTACAAAGCTCGATTGGTGGTTCTTGGCAATAAGCAGGAGTATGGCCTAGATTATGATGAGACCTTTGCACCTGTAGCCAAAATGACAACCGTACGAATCATACTTGCTCTTGCTGCATCTCAGTCATGGTCTTTACATCAAATGGATGTTAAGAACGCGTTCTTACATGGTGATCTCAAGGAGGACATTTACATGAAACTTCCCCATGGTATGCCTACTTCGTCTTCTAATGCAGTTTGTAAACTAAAACGTTCTCTATATGGCTTGAAACAGGCACCGCGAGTATGGTTTGAAAAGTTCCGATCTACACTCCTTGGTTTTACATTCACTCAAAGTCAGTATGACTCATCACTTTTCCTTCAAAGAACGTCTAAGGGCTTAGTTGTACTACTTGTTTATGTGGACGACATCGTTATCACTGGTTCCGATATGGAGGCCATCTCTAAAATACAAAAGTTGCTAGATTCTACTTTCCACATGAAAAATCTTGGGCAACTCACCTACTTCTTGGGGTTAGAGGTGCATCATCGGCCTCAAGGTATTTTTTTAAATCAACAAAAATACACTCATGATTTGGTTCAATTGGCTGGCCTAACGGACACTGCATCTGTTGACACTCCTATGGAAATTAATGTGAAGTATAGACGTGATGAAGGGGAACTTCTTGAGGATCCTACTTTATATAGAAAGTTGGTTGGTAGCCTCATATATTTGACAATCACACGACCAGACATCTCATATGCTGTCCACACAGTCAGCAAATTCATGCAAACTCCTCGACATCTCCATCTTTCCGCCGTACGACGCATAATTAAATACATTCTAGGTACACCCACTCGTGGCTTATTCTTCCCAAATGGTTCTTCGCTTAAGCTACAAGCATATACTGATGCTGATTGGGCAGGCTGCCCAGACACTAGGAAATCTACTACAGGATGGTGTATGTTTCTCGGAGATGCTCTTATCTCTTGGAAATGCAAGAAACAAGACTCCGTCTCTAAGTCATCCACTGAGGCAGAATACCGGGCGATGTCTGCTGCATGCTCCGAAATAATTTGGTTACGTGGTCTTCTTACAGAGCTTGGTATCTCACAAGATCAGCCTACTCCACTCTATGCCGACAACACTAGTGCGATTCAAATTGCTGCCAACCCTGTCTACCACGAACGCACGAAGCACATTGAGGTTGATTGTCACTTCATCCGAGATGCCTATGATCACCAGATTATCACGCTCCCACATTTATCTACCACTCTACAGATTGCAGATATCTTTACCAAATCCATGACACGCCAGCGCCATAATTTCCTCGTTAGCAAATTGATGCTTGTAGATTTACCAGCATCAATTTGAGGGGGGATGTCAAAGGAATTAATTAGCAGATTTTATGCTTTAATTAGCAGTTACATATTTGATTAGCAGATTTTACGCTTTTCAGATTTGATTAGATATTAAATATTTTATTTTATTCTTTCATTTATTTAGGATATTTTAGAGGCTGAATATCAGCATATTCTTTATGTATAAATAGTGGTTACTCTCCTCCAAGAGGGGCACACATTTTCTGAATAAAATCTCTAAATTAACATTATATATAGGAAACATTTAAACAATTTTAGCTGCAAATTTTTTATTTATTGTCTTTTCCTTTTCTTTCGAAAAGATTGAAAAAACTAAAGTAATTTATTTTTATTTTATCATTTTTTTCATTAACATATGCATATTATGGAGTTTCTTTGATTTAAATTAATAATCTTTTTATAGTTTCCTTTTTGACAGACTGTTTTAACAAGAAAGAACACACTGACTGGGGTTGAGTATAGGGATGATCCTACTATCTTTGCATGGGAATTAATCAATGAACCTCGATGTATAACTGATAAATCTGGTGATACACTTCAGGTATATATATATATATATATACTCTTAGGCTATGTTTGGTTATTGTATTTGGATTTTAACGAATAAAGTAAGATATTTATCTGGCATCAAACGATAGAATATTGTTATCATTTTACTCGCTGAAATTCAAGAACCAAATATAGCCTTAAGTGCCAAAAACACATACTAGTCTTACACACGTAACATAATGAATCTTCCACAATATTAAGACTTGTATGTATTTGAATAGTTTGTCATATAACTGCAGGATTGGATAGAAGAAATGTCAAATTTTGTGAAATCAATTGACAGGAAACATCTGCTGACAGTTGGGCTCGAAGGATTTTACGGACCTAAAAGTCCTAAAAGGTTGACTGTCAATCCCGAGTTCTGGGCATCTGACGTTGGAACTGATTTCATTCGCAACTCAAAGATCTAAACTGTCGATTTTGCATCAGTTCATATACACCCTGATCACTGGTGAGTTTTGTTTCTTCATTTCCATTGAATTTTGATGCAGTTCCTATATATATGCCGTCTTTATTTTTCTTGCGTTCAAAATTTGGAGTCACAAAGTTTGTGAAATGTTAATGCAGATAACTCACACAAAATTTCTATATTTAGTTAAAGTTTGCCAGAATGCATGCCACTTGACACCTTATTTTCCTTTCCCATGGGAACTAGCATATATAGTATTTATTCTCTTTTTGATTGAATATCAATATAAGTTTTCCGAATATAAACTAATTCGTTCGAGTTTTTTTGCAGGACACATAATCCAGATTTCGAATATAAGCTAAAATTTGTCAACAAATGGATGCTATCCCACATTGAAGACGGTGACAAGAACTGAACAAGCCTATAATGTTCACCGAATTTGGATTATCAACCGAGAACAAAGATTTCGACCCGGTAAAACGAGAGAGATTTTACAAAGTAATTCTTGATGTCATTTACAAATCCGCCACCTTAAACAAGTCTGGAGCTGGATCATTAGTCTGGCAATTCTTAGTCGAAGGGATGGAAGAATTTAACGACAATTTTGGGATCGTTCCATGGGAAAGGAAATCGACATATCAGCTTTTCACAGAACAATCTTGTAAACTTGCAAAAATTCAAGGTGCCCTTCCTTCACAAATGGCTTATTTGAGAAAATTATGCACGTAAATACGGTAAAAACACGGGTATAATACTATTCCAGATGGATCTTCATAAATGTTTGTATTATTTTGTTGGTTTTCATTTGTCATGATAAGGTGTATAATTTTATCCAATGAAACATTTGTGCAGATGATTTTTAGCTGCACAATTAATAGAATCTACATTGAAATGAATCATTGTTAAAAGAATTAAAAGATCAACGAGTAGTTGACATTTTGCACCACAAAAATACATCATTTTGGCACTTTGATCCTTCGAATTGCAATTCCTTTGGCAAAACAAAAGGTATTTTGCACCCTTATTGAATGCATTTCGCTAAAGAATATGCAATTCAGGGGGTGTATAGTACCAAAGTTACAATTATATGGTGCAAAGGGTCAAATGTCAACCGCTTAAAGATCCATTAAGTTGGATTGATTTGTATGAATCATACTCCCTCGTTTTTTTTTTTCAATTGTCGTTTTGGAATATTGCACACAGATTAAAAAATATACAATAAATAGCCACTTTTCTTAAACAAAAATTCCGAAATATTCTTTTAATCAAATAATCACAATATTATTTAACACTAATTTCAATCATTAACAAGAAGGATAAAATTGGTAGAAATTGATTAATTTTACATTGAACTCTTAAAACGACAAATAAAAGTAAGCAATTTTTTTTCCAAAGTGATAAAAAAAAAAAAAAAAAAAAAAAAAAAACGAAAACCTCATGATTGGTGTGTGTTGGCTTCATTGATTTATTTAGGACCAAGTCAGACATGCAGAACAATAAAGTGCACTTATAGCAATTTAAGAAGATGGTCCGATTATATTAAATGATTCGTTACTTTCATGAATCTTGATCTATATTTCATTAACTCGGGAAAATTCTAGGGTGACGTCACGTCACATGACGTAAGTTATAATCAATAGAATAATGACACATCATTAATAAGTTACATATTTATCAGGTTACTAACAGGTCATAATACTATTACTATAAGTAATTGTACTATACTATTATTTGACCACATTCATAGTAATATTTAATCACATAAATAGTAAATTATAGATTAATAAATTATTATAAAAAAAAAAATTCTGTCAATAATATTTTTATAATAAACGATATGGGACCGTACTAAGTATGTGCAGTCAGTACTATATTATTTGAGGGTCTATACTACTAGAGGTGAGACATATACCATGTATCGTGAAAAATTATAATAAAATTGTTTAGTAATAATGCTAATACTATGGACCATATTAAGTATGTGTAGTTAATACTATTATTTGTGAGACATTATACTATGTAATGTGAAGAATTATACATAATGGTTAGTACTGATGATAATACTTCATAATGTGGTTAATTACTACTAGTACGGGACCATACTAAGTATGTGGAGTCATTACTATGTTATGTGAGTCCATACTACTACATATGAGACATATATCATGTAATGTGAAAAATTATCAGAAAATTGGTCGGTACTAATGCTAATACTATATAATGTGATTAATTACGACTAATATGATACCGTACTAAGTATGTGGAGTCAATACTATTACATGTGAGACGTTGTACTATGTAATGTGAATAATTATATACAATGATTAGTACTAATGATAATACTCCATAATGTGGCTAATTACTATTAATATGGGACCGTACTAAGTATGTGGAGTCAGTACTATGTTATATGAGTCTATACTACTACATGTGAGACATATATCATGTAATGTGAAAAATTATCAGAAATTTGGTTTGTACTAATACTAATGCTAATACTATATAATGTGACTAATTACTACTAATATGAGACCGTACTAAGTATGTGGAGTCAATACTATTACATGTGAGACGTTATACGATGTAATGTGAATAATTATATAATACGATTAGTACTAATCATAATACTCCATAATGTGGCTAATTACTACTAATATGGGACCGTACTAAGTATGTGGAGTCAGTACTATATTATGTGAGTCTATACTACTACATGTGAGATATAAACCATGTAACGTGAAAATTTATTGGTCAATACTAATACTAATGCTAATACTATATAATGTGCCTAGTTACTACTAATATGAGACCGTACTAAATATGTGGAGTCAATACTATTAATGTGAATAATTATATACTATGATCAGTACTAATGGTAATACACCATAATGTGGCTACTTACTACTAATATGGGACCGTACTAAGTATGTGGAGTCAGTACTATGTTATATGAGTCTATACTACTACATGTGAGACATATACCATGTAATGTGAAAAATTATTAGAAAATTGGTCTGTACTAATACTAATGCTAATACTATATAATGTGACTAATTACTACTAATATGAGACCGTACTAAGTATGTGGAGTCAATACTATTACATGTGAGATGTTATACTATGTAATGTGAATAATTATATACAATGATTAGTACTAATGATAATACTCCATAATGTGGCTAATTACTACTAATATGAGACCGTACTAAGTATGTGGACTCAGTACTATGTTATATGAGTCTATACTACTACGTGTGAGACATATATCATGTAATGTGAAAAATTATCAGAAAATTGGTATGTACTAATACTAATGCTAATACTATATAATGTGACTAATTACTACTAATATGAGACCGTACTAAGTATGTGGAGTCAGTACTATTACATGTGAGACGTTATACGATGTAATGTGAATAATTATATACTAAGATTAGTACTAATTATAATACTCCATAATGTGGCTAATTACTATTAATATGATATCGTACTAAGTATGTGGAGTCAGTACTATATTATGTGAGTCTATAGTACTACATGTGAAATATATACCATGTAACGTGAAAAATTATCAGAAAATTGGTCAGTACTAATACTAATGCTAATACTATATAATGTGACTAATTACTACTAATATGAGACCGTACTAAGTATGTGGAGTCAATACTATTACATGTGAGACGTTATACTATGTAATGTGAGAAATTATATATGATATTTAGTACTAATGATAATACTCCATAATGTGTCTAATTACTATTAATATGAGACCGTACTAAGTAATAATTAAAATTTAGATAATTATATTTTATAAAGTAAAAAATTTATTTTATAAAATTTAAACATATATTTATTATTACTTTATAAATAATTAAAATAATATTAAATGTTAAATAATTAAAACAGTTAATAAAATATTAGTTTGATTTTTTTCTTTATTTCTCTTGAGAAATAATTTGATTGTACACATTCTGGAACTATTAAGTTTAAAAAAATTGCAATTCTTTCCATTCATAGAAAAATAAGCTCTTCTTCCTTAACCAAACTTACAACGATCAAATTTTATTTCTAGGGCTCAATATTTTCATGAAATTGAGGCTACACAAAGTCTTGGATTAGATTGATTATGTAAAAGATTAATATTTATTTATATCTAAAAGCATTTATTGAATATGATATTGACCTCATTTGATACCCAATTGGTACCAGATAATGATATCATGGCACGACGATCTGCTTGTTCAACCCCCAAATCCACGACAACTTGACTATACAAATACATGTGTAGGTAATCAATATAAATAAGACATAAATACTCTATTAAAATCAAAAGTTTAAATGCATTTGTGGCTCACTATAATGTTGATGGATTTTTATCCCACATATACTCAATAATTTTCGGAGCTAGCACGCCTTTCGTTCGTTTGCATACCAATTTTCATTTCCTTGTCAATTCACGTCTACCTTTTTTAGGTAATCCTTCGTCCTACACTTCAAACAATATAGAATTAAGAACTAAAATTTATTAATATCAAACAAGAAAATATTTACATACTTTAAGCATACCTCTTCATTAGTTTCATTGTTTAACTTCGGTGTTTTCTTTGTCCTCTTGTTTGTAGGATTTTTTACCAACCAAGGTGACTTCTCATAAGGGCCAGCCTTCGACACCCTTCGGTTATGGATTCTAATTCGCTGGGCTAATGTCGCTGAGAGTGAAGAGGTAATTGATTTGGCCTTCAATGTTGGACTCACTATTTGGCCTCCAAAAGACTTCCCAACCCTATTGACCTTACGGGATCTCTTTGTTCTTCAGTTAGATTAGCAATCACATTGTGTGCTCCAATCACCGACATACGAGTACAAATTGTGTACTAAACATTAAATTAAATAAAAAATATATATCATTATCATAAAAAATAATGTAATAACTCTATATTAATACAAAGAATTGCATATATAAGCTTTCTAACCTTTGGGGGCCCTTGGGCCAACTTTTCCTTGTACTGCCTATAGTTAGCCTTTTTATCATCAACATAAGTCGATTTTTCTGCCTCTGAGAGTGAATTATACTTTTCCTTTATTAGCTTCCTTATCTCACTTTCTCTAATATTCCTCAATTCATTTTCAGATTCAACATTCTTTAATTTTTCGCGTTCATGTTTATTGGATATAAGAAAATATGCGAGTAATGCAAAATTTACATTAGATGAAGAGCTACCATATAAAATTTGCTCAAGCTATCTAAAGATTGAAACTTCTTTTACTAATGTTAATAAATAAAAAATTTGTTCACAAATAAAAACAAATATCTTGTGCGATGTTCTCGAAACATATCTAGTATAAAATATAAAAAAGTTTAATTTACTTACTTGAACCAAATAAATGAAGATCCTGGCCTTTTCACTTTCTTTTCTTCAGATTTTGAACGAACATTTTTGATATTCTCCTTTGAATTACCAGCTCTTTTACATCTTCACGAAAGATAACTTTCAGGAAAAATATATCCTTTTAAATTTGAAAGTTATTTTAACTATGTAACTTTCTCTTGTAAGTACATGTGTTCATTATAAAGATTTTTCGTATGTCTCACAAAATAGTACGACAGTGATTACAAATTCAAATCAGAAGTGCAAACTACAAATAGTGATCATGTACCTCATCTTCGATTTGACGTTAATGGACTCGAAGCATTACCTCAAACAGTGGAAGAATCTGCAGAATTTCAAAGAATCTGATGAACCCAAAATCAGAAAAAGCATCCAATTTACAAGTTGAAAGCATAGTCACCAACAAGAATTACAAGAAGAATTACAAGAAATGACACAAAAGATATTCCATTTCCACATATACCACTATGTGCTACACATGACAATAGAGAAATTCAGATACATAAAATCAATCTGAACTAAAATAATTCCTTTGAGTAAACTTGAAAGAACTTTCTAGTTGAAGAAAGGAACAAAAGTGGACAACTACTACTTCATTTCTACGCAAACATAAGCCAAAAGATGTAAACTTCATTTTAATTTTTTAAAGAGAGAGATGGTGTAAGAATTAATAATACCTTCTGTTAAATATTATAAGATAATCTGCAAGGAGGTTGCAGTCTTTTCAGGAGGTTGTAGTCTTTTGTTAAAGATTATATATATATATATATATTAGCATACTAATTGGTGCTCAGGTAAACTAACCATTCGGATGTGAGCCTTGAACAACTTATCAATGCTTTAGACATGCACAGTCTCTAGGTTCAGTGATAAGTCTACTAGGCATTATTATTGCATAATCACAAGTTTTCTTATCATAATAATATCTCAATCAATTTATTGGCCCTACCTCAAAAGTTTACTTATTTGGAGAACAGCTAACTTAATCAAATCAACAAGAAAAACTAATTAGTAGAGTAATTGAAGAAACAAAATCTTATTCTGTTTCGCTACTGTCACTACAAATATGCCCCTAATTCTAAACCCTAAATTAGCAAATAGAAATTTCAATACTAATAAAAAATTATCAGTTGGTAATAAGAAAACGTTTGCAAAACATACCTAAATTTCAGTAAATTGATGAAGAATATGGATTCCGGCAAGGGGCGGCACCGCTGCTTCAAGTAGGTGGTGGGTGGCGGCGGAGGATGAAGGAGACAACGCCACGCTAGATGAAGGAAAAAACTGATGAATTATGGCAGAAGGGATAGGCGTGGAATTTGGGAGAGAGCGATTTGAGAGAGAGAGAGAGGCGATAAAGAAGAGTTTAATTTAGGTTTATAATTAATTATTTTGATTTACCGAGGTACTCAGTTTATTTATTAAATTTTGATTTTATTTATATTAATAATTTAAGTGGTTGTGATTATATAGTTTGAATCTAATGGTCTAAAATAAACTAACGTCACATGACGTGACGGCACCCTAGAATCCCCACTCTATATTTCATGAACTCATATTCAACTTCACTCAATGAGAATCTATATTCAATACATAAAAAAAAAGAAAAATTCCACAATGAGTTAAAATCACAGAAAATTAAAGGAAATGGTTTTTGGCAATGTGGTCTTGTTTTATCCATATAGTGCACATGTTAGGCCAGATAAGATTGAATATCTCCAAACATAAAAGTATGAAAACAAGCACAATGTTATATTGAAAATAAGTTTATGCCGGCAATTTTCTTGAAATTATTTATCCTTTGCTTCCACACGATATTTATTATTATTTTTGTCATGAATTGAACAATTCGTCTTATAGACCTACATAGCTATATATCAATGATGTGACAAATAGTATGCTTTTTTTTCATTTATTTTGCTATTCTTTTTGTTGACGCATGTACATAGAGTTATAATTAAGAATCGAATATTAAGTATTTAGATATTTTTATAATTCGTAACAAAAAAATGGTGATTGAGAATTAAACGTATAAATTTTTGGTTTTGTAAAAAAAATATTTTGGAAAAATAAAAGATTAATTTTCAAATGTTTAAAAAATAATTTGAAGTGATCAAGATAAATATCATTTTTTTTATTTCTTTTATTTTATAATTTTGCCCCCAGTGAATATCTCCAACTGGCTGACCAACAATTTGTAAGGCTTGCTCCAGCGACAAGGATGGGGGTTCGAATCCCATTTGGAACTTGTATGGAAGAATTTTCATGGGTCTGTCTAAGGGTCATTTATGGTGAAGACCCCTTTGTGCGCAGAGTGTACAATAGTATGGTGGGATCCCGAGGCTTGGCAGATGCACATCCCGCGATTTACATCCTTCAGGGTTCCAGGGCAAAGGGTTCTGAGGATCCTGAATTAGTTTAGTGTATGCTTGGACACCTGGGTTATAAAAAAAAAAAAAAAAAAGGAAAATGGGTTTTAGTGGAGTTTACTTTAACTTAAGATTACTTGGACTTGTGGTCATATCTTAAACGGCCATTTGAGAGTTCAATTAGTCACATAATTAGTGTCATTTACAGTAACCAAATAATTAATGAAATAGATTAATTATATATCATGTTCAAAAAAAATTGTTGATTCATGTTGGTAGTCAGAACTAATTTATTACCTAACTTTTTCCTTTCAATATTAACAATTTAAAAATTACTAAATATAAAACATGCAACAACTTTTGTTGTGATTATCGAAAATGTAAATATGGGGTAGGTAATCTGCCATTGACTCTAACCTTTTTTCTATTAAAATTGTTCCATAAAAACTGTAAAATGAAACATTCAACATATTTATTTATACAGTTAATTATACATATTTAGTAGTATTCTTATTTGAGTCAAAATTGTTATATTTGTTCACCATAAAATCAGGACCACCACCTGACCATACATCCATACCAGCTGATCATAACCCCTCCCCGCAAGTTGTATTTTCCTTTTCAATTTTAAAGGCATTTTCCATCAGTTCCAAGACCAACAGTACAATATTATTTAAAAAAAAAAAAGAAAAAGAAAAAAAAGAGACAAACAGTACAAAACATTCCCCAATCCCATACCTGCTAGTGTCTATGTCCCAAATTATTTTCTGAAACTTTCGGAAAAGAAAAAGAAATAAAAAAATTAAGAGAAAACGAAGAAAAACATAGGGGTTGTCAATGGAGCAAATTTTAATTTGAATATGTTAGGACTTTTATATGGACCGTAGTAGATAAATAAGAAAGTTCATTTTTTTTATGAGATCAAACTTTTGTAGGAAATAATATTGGTGAGTTTTAAAAGCTCAGATTTTATTTATTAAATAAAATCTTTAATTCGATCGAGTCTGGACAATTGTTATATTTGTAAGGATTCGGATCCAGCTCGAATTAACCGCTGTTGTCTCAATTGACCACAACATTGATAAAACTTTATCTTTTGAAAAATTGTGAAATAACTAAAAAAATGTTAATAGAATAGATTACAAATTATAATTTCTTTGTTTCATTTTTTTTTTATAATAATACATAATCAACATTTTAATCTTTTAAGTAACTTATTAAGTTATTTTTTCTCATACCATGCCGTTTAAATATTAACACATTTGGCGTTAAGAAATAATCTAATTATTTTTTATTATAAAATTTATTCAAATTCGCAGTTTATCGTAGAAAAATCAAGGAATAAGATGAAAAACTAGTAACTTAAAATTAAAAAGAAAAAAGAGAAATTTCTAAAAAAGAAAAGAAAAGGAGAAACAAGAAAATGGGGAAAAAAAACTCGCTGTAGTTTATTACTTATTTAATAACAAAATGAAAAAAAGAAAAAAAAGTTGTTAAGAGAGAGAATCTTGACTGTGGAACTGTTTTAGTTGAAGAGAGAGAAACAAACTTGCCGGCTACCCTTTTATTTATTTATTTATTTTTATTCATTTTTATTTCTCTCTTGTCTATAAATTATACTCACAAATATACTCCTACATGCATATGATTGGGTGACTTTGAAGATTATATATAGCATAAGCGCGTCGAACTGTCAATTGTTGGATGGGGTTTGAATTTTTCTTATAGACCAATTTTCTATTACTTCAAGAAATTTCAGAATTAACAAGAATTAAGCTGATTTTGGGTTTGCTTTTATTTCTTATTTAGGGTTTTGGTGTTGAGTTTTACTTGGTGGAGGTATAAAACTTGCATTTTTATTTAATTATTTAGTTATCCTGGTGGTGTTCTTGCATGTGCTACTATAGGATTTCTGGGTTTTTTTTTGAAGTTATAGAAGATGAATTCTTGAAGCTTTGTGTTGCATGTGAGTATTGAATTCTTCAAATTTTCACAATTTTTGATTGTAATTAAGCTTATATTATATGTTGACTTGATAGGTTGTGAAAAATAAGAGGCTTTCATGTAATTAATATTGTGGGTTAATCGAGTTTTGGTAATTGTACGGAGGGGTATTTTGTTACTTTTTAGGGTTTATATTTAGGGGAATTCATGGGTTGTATTTTAGGGAAAGCCTCTCAATCAGTTAGAGACAGGGATGAGAGCCCAAACCAAAGAGAATTGATGAGGAAAACATCTGAATTGCGAATAGCACGAGCAATTTCTTCTAAAAGAAATGAGAGTTTTTCACTTAAGGAGAAATTTGAAAATGTCGATACAAGAATTGGGTTAGTCGATAAGAAATTAAATGGGTCAAGAAGGGTGAGAGATGATTACTATGAGATGAAAAAGGAATCTTCTGATTATGTGAGTAGTTTTACGGGTATTGGTCGTGTTCCTAAAGCTATAGAAGGAGAACAAATTGCTGCTGGATGGCCATGTTGGCTTGTAGCTGTGGCAGGGGAAGCTATCAAAGGATGGATTCCAAGAAAAGCCGATACTTTTGAAAAACTTGACAAGGTATTGTTTGGTCTATCTTGTTGGCTTTATATGTTTGGCTAGTATTTCTGATTGTTAGATTTCATTTTCATAGCGTCACTGTGTTCATGATAATGTTCGAGACATGGAATAATCTTTTAATCCAAATCGAAATGTAGTTATAATATGGATGAGATTTAGTGAGGTAAGAATTGGGTTTTTAAATTTGAGAATTTGACACTTGAATGCACATGTGAGGCTCACACGCCATTTTCTGGCAAGAGAATATTTTTCTGGTTGCAGGGCCAAAATGGTCGAGCTTTAAAGACTTAGGACCAAATCTGTTGATGTTGATAAGTTATAATACTATATCATCATCGAGAGATAAAATTGTATGACTATTGTTGTATTGTGATAAGTAGAATCATAAGACTGTTATTCTTGATCGATGAACTTATATGACTCTTATTGCTGAAGATTTAGCCTATGTGTCTATATAAAGATGATTGAGTATGACTGCTAGATTGGCTGTATATATTTTAGTTTGACTTCCATTAATTATTTGTATTTCGAAACTTGTAGGAGTACATGATAGTATTAACTTTGTATTTGAATTATTTTATGATTGCAGATTGACCAAGGAACTTATAGTAGCGTGTATAGGGGTCGTGATCTCGTACATAATAAAGTTGCTGCTCTGAAAAAGTACGTTTTGATAATATGGATCCTGAAAGTGTTAAGTTTATGGCAAGGGAAATTCTCATTTTACGAAGGCTTGATCACCCCAATATCATTAAATTAGAAGGTTTGGTGGCTTCAAGAACATCTTCAAGTTTATATCTAGTTTTTGATTATATGGAACATGATCTCACTGAAATTGCATCACTTCCTGGAGTCAAAGTTTACCGAACCACAAGTACCCACTTGAATTCTTCGTTGATTAATACTTTTATTTTGATTGTTTTGATAAACTAATATATCTTTTTTTTTTTGGTTTATAATTGTTAGGTGAAGTGTTATATGGAGCAATTGCTTAGTGGACTTGATCATTGTCATAGTCATGGTGTGTTGCATCGAGATATTAAGGGTTCAAATCTTTTAATTGACGATCATGGAATGTTGAAAATTGCTGATTTTGGGTTAGCGAGTTACTTTGATAATCATCATAGTGTTCCTTAACAAGCCGAGTTGTGACACTATGGTATCTGCCACCCGAGCTTTTACTCGGTGCAACTAAGTATGCAGTTGCCGTGGATATATGGAGCACTGGCTGCATTCTTGGAGAACTATATGCTGGCAAACCTATTATGCCGGGTAGAACTGAGGTATTATTGGTACACGGTTTTTACTACGTCGTGAAAATAGATTTACGCATTGCAAACGGAATTTCTTGAGGATCCAACCTTTTATAGAGCTACATTTTCGCTATACATTTATGCATAGTTTCTTTGAATAATTTTATTATGTATCTTGTAGGTTGAGCAGTTGCATAAGATATTCAAAATTACCTCACTCAACAGTTTTTAAACCTATTCAGCCCTATAAAAGGCGAATTGCTGAAACCTTTAGGGATCTTCCGGATGCTGCTGTAGGGTTGATGGAGACCTTACTCTCTGTTGACCCTTCAGATCGAGGGACTGCAGCTAGGGCTCTCAATAGTGAGGCAAGCTCTCTCTCTCTCTCTCTCTCTCTCTCTCTCTCTCTCTCACACACACACACACACACACACACACACGCGAACGCACGCACGCACACGGACTCATTCATCACTCACTCACTCAAGGAACTGCATCTTGTACAAGACTGAAATGTGTTTCTTGAGAGTTTGAAATTGTAAAATATTTTTCACTTGGTTTCTTGAGAACAAGTCTTAGAAAAATATTAGTATCTAGTGAAACATGTTGGGCTTATTTCACTTGGTTTCAAATGTTTGGTCTGGTGACATTTTTCAGTGTTTGGGATGGGTCGAACACTGAGCAAAAATTGATCCAAACGCGGCCTAAGAGTTCCATGATCAAATTGTGCATATTAGTTTCTTTATATATATATATACAGTTTCCATTTTGTAGGACATTAAACTTTATGTTCTGAAATATGGATTATTCTCTCCGACAGTTTTTCCAAACAAAGCCACTTGCTTGTGATCCATCAATCTTGCCAAAATACCCTCCAAGCAAAGAGATAGATGCCAAATTGCGTGAAGAGGAAACAAGAAGGTGCGTGATGTGTAATTTCTGGCGTCCTGACGATATAATCGATTGTGTTTCGAATTATTACCGTGTTTTTCTTATTTAGAGTGTATATTTGTATAAATTCCAGTTTCTTGGCTTTTGATCTTGAAATAAAGAAGATTTTGTAACTCGCTTACATATTCACTACAAATAGCATAAGAAACACCTAGGACCTCAATAAGATGGTTCTTTTTTGTTAAACCAATTTTAATTCATATTGCTAAGATTTTTGGTTTCTCATGTCTACTCCTAAGGTTTCACGCTGTTATTTGAACTACCTTTTACAGGCGAGGAGCTATTGGAGTTAAGGGTCAAAATGGTGGAGATGATTCGAAAAGAACAAAGGAATTACGAGCTGCTCCAGCACCTAATTTTAATGCTGAGTTGTCTAAGTCAATGCAGGTATATTCAAGAAACGATTTAACATTAAATTTAATACCTTTTTTCATATATCTTTAGTGTCTTCAAGAAGATCATATTCATGGCTCAAATCAAAAGAAAAAGTTTGTAAAAGAAAGCTTAATATATGGAGAAGAACAACATAAAGGGCTTCTGTTAAGCTATGTTTGATTCTTGGATTTGAGTTAGTAAAACGCCAAGGAAAATGTTTTCTCTTGCATCCAGTGACGCAGCTTTGAGCTTCATTTATTGTTCATTTGCATTTTAGTTATCATTTTACCCACTGAAATCAATAAACCATACATAGCCTAAAAGTGAAATCGAATGGTCTGGCTGTCAGGCATGTATTAACTATCTTATTTCCCTATTAACTTTTCAACTAATCTCTTAATATTTTACTGTTATAAATATATTTTGTACATAATATTACATTAGGTTTAATTGATAACATTGAATATATCTTTTATATTTTCGTTTTAACTGTTATACTGTTGGCTAACTCTAATACATAACTATTTACTAGTCTCACATATTGAAGTTTTTCTATTGTGTCACATAATGTCTTTTTTTTTTTAAAGATTTTTCAACTTGTTTGTTTAGTGTTACAAATTTTTCCGGTGTTTCTGAAATGTTTTTAATATTTAGTAGCTTGAAACACAGCTGGTTGGGAACCCCTTTTCATGTTTAATTGTCCGGACAATACCGGCTCACGATCTATAGTTCAACCCATTTTTTCAATTGTGTTTCAGAGGAGGCAGGGCCAACATCCAAATCAAAAAAGTCGAAGTGAATATTTTAACCTTCAAAAGGAAGAAGCACCATATGATTATTCAATCAATCCACCTAGATCTTCACAAGGCTTAAGAGAAACGAGCAAAGATCGAGTTTTTCATTCAGGGCCTCTTGCGCCTGGAGCCGAGTGGAGATTGTCCTCAAGGAAACACAACGATAATACTTCACAGGTAGAAGCTACAAATCAAGTATGTAGACTTTCAGAATCATTTGGAGATCGAAGAAATCATACCCAAATCTTCTCCGGCTCACAACAAATAGCAAACGCAGGAGTCAACATTAAAGAACATATTAAGGTGCGTGGTTGAGATTTCCTTTCGATGTGGGACAGATGCTCTAACCTTGGAGTGAAATGCAAAAATACCCCCATGCTTTGCCTGTGTTATTTTTTTATTAAAACCACAACCCCCCCTCCTTTTTATTGGCAAAATACATATTTTGCAGGAATAATGACAATATGTACCCCCACAAACACCCCTCTTAGCCTAAAAAATTATCAACAATCCTGTTAACTTGAAAATTGGCAATGACCCCCTTTACACTTAAAAAACTGACAATAACCTCCCTATTAACTAATCAGGAAATTTCAAATGAGGTTTTTTGCTAATTAAAAGAGAACATGGGGAGGGGGGTGTCGTCTTGCTTATTAAAATAGCACTTTTTTTTTTTGTTAATTAGACAAAGCATAGTTCATATTTTTGCATTTAGCTCCTAACCTTGTTGCATCTCTAGTTTAGACTAAAGTCCTTTGTTATTTTCTTTCCCATTGGCAGGATAATTGGCATGGTCACAAAGAAAAAGCAATTCATTTTTCTGGTCCACTAGGCCCTTCAAATAATATAGAGCAGGTGCTGAGAGAGCACGATAGACGGATCCAAGAAGTAGCTCGACGTTTAAAGCACGAGAAGACGAGAGGTGGTGGTAGAGGTCGGCCACATGAGATGCATTTGCCATCTAAATGATGCAATGTGTATGTATGTTGGGTAGAGAATGGTTTCTTTGTGTAAATTATTTAGGTCTAATTGTATAGTGTTTTTATTTTAACTCCACAATTTTTATGGAAAGATCAATTATTCAATCTATGCATGAAAAGCAAGATTAAGTTCTCCATTGCATTCAATTTTCTTGATCTTCTTTTTCTTGTGTGGGGTTATTTGTACATTCTGAGTGTAAAAAGGGAATGTATATTAAAAGGGAAATCCCAAGTGTTGAACAAGAAAGGATTTCACCTGACATTCTCAAAAGGTTTGGATTGAAAATCAAATCGAATCATTCGATATTCATTCGATAATAGTCATTTGAACTCGATTCATTATGTATAATCAAGCAAACTTGATTAATATTTTTTATTAGATAGCTTTTGAAACTCGATTCGAGCTCGACTTGATAAGCTAGAAACGACAAAAGATATACTACAAAAAATATCAAGCTATTTGATGAGAGTATTTCAATTTATGTAATATATTTAAATCAGATTTGAACATGTGTTTTCTTTAGATCAATACGCCCCTAAACCCTTAAAGTTAGCCTGAAGAGTTATGCAAAATGTTTAAATAAAAATAAGTCTAAGAGGCGATTCTCGCTCGGGAACTTAAACTAAAGAAAAGACTTCCTATTTTTGGAAGAAAAATTAGATAGTATTGAATTTGTTTGCATTCATAGTTGCTCGTTTTTATATATTATTTTAAGCTGAGAAGAATAAACATCAAGCACCAGTGGTCTAGTGGTAGAATAGTACCCTGCCACGGTACAGACCCGGGTTCGATTCCCGGCTGGTGCATTAATATTTAGGTTTTTTCATTTTTTATTATCAAATTTGTTAAGATGAATTTAAGAAATCATCCCAGAAAACACACTATATAATTGCCAAAATTTTAGTTTCATAGTGCATAATGCAAGAAAAAGTATGTTTGGGGTACAAAATTCCAAATGCTCAATATACAAAACTAACTATTTTAATGTTTAAAATAATAAAATTATGCAAAGTTACTTTAGCTACCTTATCAAATTGATTGGCTTATGGTAAATGAATAATTGCCTTTATAGTATTATGTCACAAAGATCCTATCTGAAGGCATTATTATTGGCTTGACTGACCAGGACACTGATCCACTTCGATCCAACATCCATTTTATATAATTTGTTGCATAAATGATATATAGTCAATTGTCATATAATTCTTCAAAATTGAAAATATTTTAATTTGTAAATGTGAGACATTTATTATACATTAAAAGTATGTAAAACAAAAATGTGTATTTGTCTTAATGACTGTACTGTTAACGAGTAAAACTTCGATCAAGTATTTCCAATCTAAATTTGATTACCAAAAATGTATCTAAATTAGAATCGGAATACATATGCGCTAGAATTTGAATTCTTTAATGTGATAAAAACTAAATAAATCCATTATTTTTTTTTTTTGTTTCCCAAGGGTTTAATCCCTTTCGAGGCGCGTCGGACACATAATGTGGGAACCTCTCCCAACAGGGATTCGAACCTGAGTCCGCTACTTTGTAGTGACTAGTCCCTTCCACTAGACCAATCACCTGTTGGTAAATAAATCCATTATAAAGTAACATTATTAAAAGAAATTTACAAGCCCCTATAAATCATAAGACAATCATATTTAAGCTCTTTATGAGTATTTATAATAATATGTAAGAGTTGTATCTTAACATATAGCAGTGGGCCTGTGAATATAACATTCTGGGCTTTTCAAAATAAATAAATTCATATTGAGTCCAGTATTCAGCCCAAGCATGTTTAAGCCAGTAGGTGACTTGAGTCTTGAGCAACTAAATGAGTCCAATTTCATCCTAAGGTAAATATTTCAAATTGGCCATATAATTATTTGTGATTAAAAACAAAAATAAATCATTTAAGTGGACTATATATTTTTGTTTAGATTATATTATTTAAGCAAGCCAAAGAAAGTGTTGTTTCTAATCAAACTTAAACACTAGCGGAGTTTGTATAATTTTCAAATATAATGCAATTTGTTATACGCCCTTCTACTTTCTAATCAAATTAAACACGAGCGGTGAAAATCGTATTGGTGTAGTGTGACTTGAGACAGACAAAGAAGATGTAAAAGAACCCAATTTAAGAGTTTATTAGGTATTTTATAAGTTTTAATATTTTAGGGGCATTTTGGTAATTTTTATTATTTTCTATTTCTAGGTTTTTTTCTTATTTATATAGTGATTGTAAAACTTGGGAGAAAATTTAGGGTCTATTTAGATGGGTTTTGGCTCGGTTTCGCGAGTCTCGGTTTAAAAAAATTGGTTTGGGTGGTTTCGATGAAACCTTTGAGACTTCATTTGGATGAGTTTTGGCTTTTGGGTTTTGTGGTTTGAATAAGTTGAAACCCCACTTGGATTGGGTTTGGATGTTGGGGTCTAGGGGAAAAAGAATGTGATAGGTGTCAATCAATGTCTTTTTTAGTGAGATTTGGGAGAAAAATTAGGTGGTAGGTGTTAAATCAATGTTATATAGGTTTGAAGAGTTTGAGTGTAAGTTTTTTAATATGTTTTTTAAAGTTTTATGGGTTTGACGAAAACTCATTGAAAGGGTTTTGGCTCGGTCTCGCGAGACCGGGCCAAAACCCATCCACATACACCCTTAGTTTAGTTATTGTTTATATCAATATTTTAGTTTTCTCAATTCCCTCATTTTCGCGTTATTCTTTATAGAATCGACAAGTAATTGAATTTCTTCAAAATCACGGTATTCTTTATATAAAATCAAAGAATTTTTGAACATATTTCTCTTTTTCACTAAGTATACTACATCACATATAGTAAGTGTGGTGACTATAATATTACCAGGATTAGAACTTGTAATTATTTTTAACGTGTTTGTTCATTAATTAGACATAAAGTATTACCTATCAAACACGTTTTAAATTTTAATTGTGTTCTTACGTCTAATATGGCAATCTCGAGTTTACTTAAATTTAAAAATCTTCACCTGCCATGCCACTCCAAAGAGTTTGTTTTTGTGAACCATGAAATTTCCTAGCATTGCATTATTACTTATAGATTTTCTAGATTTTGGTATTCTTTATTCAAATGAAATCCGAGAAACTTTCCTAGAAATTGAAAATATTGATAATAATGGTACATAACTAAATAGCACCTGCCCCTTATTTTTTGTCTCCATAATGTCGGAAAAACAAGTCAAATTGACCTGATGTCGTCAATTATTGTACGTGAAGTCATTTTCTACTGTTTGGAGGTAATGAAGGAGTGGGGTCTCTCCCATTTGCAGCCGATTTTGAACAGTTGTTTCTTCACATGTAGAAATCAATTCTTGAATTGTCTTTCTTTGTTACAAAAAAAAAAAAAAAAAGAGAGAAAAAAAAAGTGAATTGTCTACTAATATAGTTAATCCATAATTTAGGTTGTACGGATACTCCAAAATTATATACCGTGTAGTATCGTATGCGTATTGAATATTCGAATACTCAGATATTCATACGATACTTGTGAAATACTCTACCGTGTCGATTTCAATAATAAGATATTAAAAAATAAAAAAAGATACGTATTGGATACAAATGAAGGCATATCGAAAACACCCAGAATACTTGAGAGCATGTATTTCTACAAATAATTTATAGATTATGTATATTATCAAAGCAAATCTACATAAAACGCTTGAAAATCTGTATAAGGCTAAAAACTTTGCCTGTGATATTAATACTATGGTTTTACTTGAACACTTATATAAGAGGTAGATAATATTCTTTATTTTAATATGGAATAAAAAGTGAAGTAAATATATGTTACATAATTTTTTTAATACATTTATAAAACAATGATTTCTTATTATAATATATTTTTAAATATACAGACACGTATTTTTGCCGTATCGAATCCTATAAATTTTGAGAATACGTATCGTCGTACTTGTATCGTATTATACCGTATCGTCATACTCGTATCGACGTACCCATATCCGTGCAATCTAGTCCGTCATATATTTAAGCTGGTTAAAAACAAAAGAAAAAGTAAAATGAGAGGCCAAAACGGGGTGTGATAGTTTGGGTTGTATAATTTATGTCTTCCAATCCTTATTCAGAATACTTTGGGCATGTTTGTTTGGCGTTTCCCAAAAAAATTTCGTGTTTGGGAAATGCCAAACTAACATGTTTTTTATTTTCTGAAATAAATATTTTCATCTTTCAATTTTCTCCAACTACTCTCTCAAAACCCAAACAAACAACAATTTTCTTATCTCTTAAAAAAACATATACAAACTCTATTCTGATTTGACTTAAAGTAATTTATCTCTTACACAATTTATCACACAACAAACATGATTTGACATAAAATCTTACACATCTTACACCTACAACCCAACTCTTCCAAAAAAAACCTATACCTACTTTATTTCTCAAATCACTCTCTCAAACCCAATCAAACAACATTACGCAAATCGAGATTATTTCACAAACCTCCACTACTCTCCCAAACACCAAACAAACATGCCCTTTATATTACATAACTCGCTCTTTATAATTCGATCCCCATCATGTTCAAATTGAAAATAATTGATTTTAATTTGTTCCAACACAAACAAAAATGGAAAAATATAGAGTTAGTCGAGTTCGGGTCAGTAAAAAATCGTACCGAGTTTACTATATCCATATTAATTATATGGTGTGATCATGTATGAAGGTTATTTGAAATTCTAATTGTCTTCTTAATTAGGCCATCTTCAATTCACCGGGAAGTCATCCGTACATCGTCTCCAACCGCCCGTGAGATGGTACTATTTTTTTTTTAAAAAAAACTTCCACGCTCTCATCTTATTATCAATAATAATAATAGTAGTAATATCAATAATAATGTAATAATAATAATAATAAATTTGAAAATTAATAATACTACTAATAATAATAATAAACTTGAAGATTAATACTACTACTACTACTAATAATAATAAATTTGAAAATGAATAATAATAATAATTTTGAAAATGAATAATAATAATAATTTTAAAATTTAAAGTAACAATGTTTATATTACAATGTTGTTAATTAAATTAAAGTATGAAAAAATCAAATTTTAAATACATTTTGTCTAAATTTAACTTTCATAGACAAATTCAAAAATTCAAAGTAATAATATTACATCTTTAATTTAAAATACAATGTTATTAAAAATCTTACAAAAAAATTATAAATAAAATTTTCAAGTTTTAGTTAATTATTAATTTTTTTATTTAATTAATAAATTAAGAAAAAATATACATATACATATACAGAAGCATGTGTCACCTGCTTGCTGTTGGAAGCTCTTCTAGCTCGTCCAGCAAGCCGACAGACGGTTAGAGACGGTCGTGGGGTGCTTCCTCCGACATCCCCACCCATCCCGTTAGGTTGGAAATGTCCTTATATCCGATTCTAAATCATATAGAATGATTATGATGTAATTAATTATTCTAATTGTAGAGTGATTTTCATTTTAGACCAAATGTGATAATTGTATAAATGTGATAATTGTATGGCTCACATACCATTACCGATTGTTCCCTTTCTTCATCGTACCATGTTGGACTAGGGCTGAAAATTAAACCAAGCTACTCGATACTCGACTCGAGCTCGTTCGATAAAAGCTCGTTTGAGCTCGGTTTGTCACATTAATCAAACAAGCTTGAACATCTTTTTTTGTTCGATAACTTTTGAAGCTCGGCTCGAGCTCGACTCGATAAGCTAAAAATTGAAAAAATACATGTAAAATATCAAGGTACTCAATACTCGGCTCGAGCTCGTTCGATAAAAGCTCGTTTGAGCTCGACTCGATTAAAAATCAAACCAAGCTCAAACACGAAATTTCAAGTCGATAAAAATCAAACCAAGCTTGAACAATATATCGTTCGATACTACTCGGCTCGATTACACCCCTATGTTGGACTATCTTAAAATACTGAGATAGCTACGTAAAAAGATAATCTTAATTATTTAGCCTCTAATGTTAAGTGAAATTACAAATTACGAAAGTTTTTCCGGACCTCAACTCACAATACACGGAATTGCACATTTTATTCAATCCAACTTTTATTTGACTTTAAATACTAGTTCCAAAAATGCTTTCGATAGCAACATAGACGTCATAGGTGACGCCATTATAGAAACTTCACGGAATTGCACATTTTATGCGGTTCAACTTTGATTTGACTTAAATAATAGGACGAAAATGCATTTTATTTATTGAGTAATGTATTTGCAATTATAATCAATAATTATTAAAACCTCAAAGGGTACTGCTTCATAAATTCCAGTAAACCTCAAGGGGCAAGTAATCGTCATTTATTTAAATTGTAGTATATGAATTTAAATATTGTCATACTTTGCATTTATTGGTAGCTATCAAATTAATAAACGCTTTGATTATCCAAAGTGGTATTTCAAAATTGTTTCTTCACATATTGTGAAGATCTATATTACTTATATCATTGATTTTTTATCACTATATTTGTGGATAATAATAAAAAGCAATGAGAAAATATTCTTTTCCTTTTTACCTAAAACTTCCTTCACAAACTAAAATGAGAAAAGAAAAATTAAGGCAAAGAGTACTTTTTTTAACTATCTCAAATTGGGTTTAGTGGAATTCAAATTATTCATATATATATGACAAGTGGAAATTTGGAATATTTAGACTAAACTCTTAGCAAAGTGACCACTTTTAAAACGAGTGCAATATACACTTCCCTTCTTGTAGTTTGAAAAAAAGACAAAGTTTGTGGGGGCGATAAGGCATATAAACTCGATTGAAGATTTGCTTTAACAATATATTCACATTTGTCATCAATAATATTGTCGTCACGTCAATTTAATCATAATATATTGGATTTTTTGCACTTTGCACCCTCGAAACATGATAAATAAGCACTTTGCACCTCAAAAACTTAGGTTTAGCACTTTACACCCTTTTTTATTTTCGGGCAAAAATTCAAGGGCAAAATAGATAATTCAATTGTAAATCTTTGGCACTTTGGACTCTCAAAACTTGAGAAATTGGCATTTTGTACCCCCGAAATAAAATTAGCACTTGACACTTTTCAATTAAGAACGCAACTTGCTCCCTGAAACACAATAAATGGGCACTTTGCACCCCAAAACACAAAATTAACGCTTAACACCATCAAATTAAAAAAAAAAAAAAACCTCAAACCCCTCGTTCTTTTCGTCAAAGTTGGCCATCAGGGTGAAAAACATCTTTGACGAAAACATCTCCATCTTTCTTTTTCATCAGTACACATATTCATAAATAACTTAATAAATTACAAGTAAACTTCTCAAAGACCTTTTGTCTACTTCAAAATATCAAAGACCCATAAATAATTACCTATTTTGTCTTAGATTTTTTCACCCCAATGGTCAACTTTAGATAGAGAGTGTTAAGTGCTACAAAGTGTCAAATAATTACAATTGAATTACCTATTTTGACCTTGAATTTTTGCCTGAAAATAAAAGAGGGTGCAAATACTATATTTTTCATATCTCGAAGGTGCAAAGTGCTAAATCTAAATTATGGAAATGCAAAGTGTCTATATTCTACATTCCGGTTCAAAGTGCAAAAAACCCTAATATATCAGAAGTAAAATAGAAAATATCACAATCCCATCGGACAGGAGATGAAGGGCGCCCGGGGTGAGCGATTTCACCTTTTGAAACAAAATAGAAAATATCACGTGACACTTGTACAGGAATAGGCTCATAATTACTTTATATAGTATATCTAAATTGGAGTACTGCTGTCAGGAAGTTTCTTTCTTGCATAATCCTCATATAGTACGTCGTCACGTTTGAAAATTTTTAAGTCAACGAAATTAAAACCTATTATCGGTTCTCACTAGAAAAGGAGTTTTTTTTTTTTTTTTAAGTTAACTCCATGTGATATGTGTAATGGGTAATATATCTTCCTGTGAAATGAAATAATGAGTAATTTAACTCCCTGTTATATGAATTAATTAACAATTTAGAAGGAGACAATGCGCTTCTTTCATAAAAATACAGGGAGGTATTTTGTCATTTTTATTATCACAGGGAATTAAATTGCCTATTAAGATATCACAGGAAGATATTTTACCCTTTTATTTATTACATGAATTTAAATTACCTATTTAAAATAACACAGAAAGTCAATTTACTATTCACTCCTATAAGAGGAAAGAAATCTAGCCGTCGTTCAAAGTACTAACAGAAACAACATATAAATGATATTATTTCTAATTTCCCAGTTTTTTGGACATAAAATAAAATCAACAAAATGGACCCAATTGACTTTTCCAACATTAGTCATATATAACCCCGGCCCCCATATCTGACATTATTTATAATTTTGTGTCCACAACTTCTTACCTTAAAAATGTTTCTGCTCTACAATTATTTAGTAGCTAGCATATAACTTTTTGTCTATTTTTTTCCACATAAATTAAGTTTATTTGAAGAAAAAATGGGAAAACCACGTTCGGGTTCATCTTCTTCAACTTCTCCAAGAATTGAAAGGAAAGTTCTAGAAAAGAATAGAAGAAATCGACTGAAGGTTCTTTACTCCAGCCTAATTTCTCTCCTTCCTAACCACACTTCCAAGGTTAGTATTTAAATTTCAAATGAAGTGGCTGTAATAAACATTTAAATTTTTAAGTAAATTTATATAATTAATATTTTTTATATAAATTTGGAGACAAACAAGTCACATGAGATCATGCATGCACATCTGTTAAAGCCCTAAATGCTCAATTAAGGATTTTTCTTTTTGGATAAATTATAGCTAGGAAGATATTAATTAAGACTTTCTTGAACTTATTTCATATGCATAATAGTATTTTAAATAATTAACTGAAGTGTGAGTTTTTGTCTAGCATTTTACTAGTTAGTTATTTATTAGTTGTAATTTGTTTTTATCCATTGTGATTTGATAGTGTAATTAATCAGTTGATATTTTTCGACGTTTCACTGAAAAAAATGAATTAACCAGGAAGAGTTGCCATTACCGGATCAGATGGATGAAGTCACGGAATACATCAAAGCCTTGAAGATGAAGGTAGACAAAATGAAGGAAAAAAAGGATTCCTTACTGCCAACCAATAATTCATATTCATGGATTACAACTGAAAATCACAACAAAAAATCACTTCTTGTAGAAGTTCATGAAATGGGACCAAATTTGTATGTCATTCTAGCAAATGGGCTCAAGGATTATTCAACGTTTCAAGGGATAATAAGCTTGCTTCATCAACATGGATTTGAAAAAGCAAATGCAAATTTTTCCTTAAATGGGAACTCATCTATCCAAGTTCTTCACGATAAGGTGATTGAAATCACTAAAAAACGTCGTTCATGTTGAAAATATTTTGTATTAATAGAACTTTCTAAATAGATAATCGAGCCTATTATCTAGGTCGGTTTATATTCGTTAAATAACTATATAAGCGAGGCTAAGTTACTTTCCTATCTAAGGTTTTGGTACGCTTTAGGACTAACCCTAAGAAGACATTGTCTTCGTGTGAACTCACAAATATTCTGAACTCGTTTATCATGAATTCGGTAGCTAAGTTTTATAGATCTAAATTTTTTTGACATTGATATAATGTTTATTTAATTTGACGTTATAAATTAACATTTTTTATCGATGTGAAAAGTTTCCTTTTGGGGGTGCATAAGATGATTTATTATTTCATGTTCTAATTAATTATCTTTAATTAATTTATAGGATGGGAAGTCTCAAATGGAGTTTGGGAGTTTGGGGGTGCATCAATATCTCCAGAATGGTTGAAGGAATTGATTTGTGGAAATACTAGCTGCAGTAGAGTTGTGGAGTCACAAATTAATTTATGGGACTTTGAATTTGAAACTAATTTATGGAACTTTGAATTTGAAACTAATTTATGGAACTTTGATCAAATCCCGGATGTATTTCCAGCAGAAATTTAGGGCCTGTTTGTTTGGTGTTTGGGAAAGTATTTTGGTAATGTTGTTTGTTTGAATTTTGAGAGAGTGGTTTGAGAAATAAAGTAGGTGTATGTTTTTTTGGAAGAGTTAAGTTGTAGGTGTAAGATGTGTAAGACTTTATGTCAAATCATATTTGTTGTGAGATAAATTGTGTAAGAGATATGCTACTTTATGTCAAATCATAGTAGACTTTATATATGTTTTGTTTAGAGATACTCCCTCTGTCCCAAATTATCTGTCCTTTTAGAGAAAAAAATTTGTCCCATTATTTATCACTTTAGGATTTCAATGCACTATTAATTATATGTTTTAGGTATATAAGAGAAAAGTAAGAGAGAGAATGTAAAACTTGAATAACGTGTAAATAGCTAATGGTGTGATAAATAAATGATAAGGGTATTTTAGGTATATAATTTATTTTTTCCCTAAAACTGAGACTATTTAGTAGGTACCTTAATATATGTGAAAACATGTAAAAGGACAAATAATTTGTGACAGAGGGAATAAGAAAATAGTTGTTTGTTTGGGTTTTGAGAAAGTAGTTTTAGAAAATTGAAAGATGAAATTTTTATTTCAGAAAATAGAAAACATGTTTGTTTGGCGTTTTCCAAACACAATTTTTTTTTGGGGAAACGCCAAACAAACAGGCTCTGCATTAACTTAAATTTGTCATGCAACTTAACTAATTAAATTATGATTACACCGGTGTCACTAAATTCTGCTAATTTAGTATGAATTGTCGAATTATAATTATGTGATCATAATCATATTATTCTATCTTTTCTACAACCAAGGTTAGTTTGACCCTAACCATAGTCGAGAAGGCTGAAATCATACATAGCTTTGTAGTGGATTCTAAAAATAATTGCTACTGGAATTGATCCTGTTAGCATTTTAATTCGTAGAATAAATATTTTAGGATATTTTTATCACTCAAAGAAATTATTAGGTTTGGATATCAATCAAAAGAGACTTGGACTAAACCTATATGTATGTATTTATAATTTTTGTGTTTGTGTCTTTTTAGAGAATTTTTTGAAAGTAGTTGATAAATAAGTTGATAGATTCAATTATTCAAAAGGTTACGAGAGTTGAATATCTTTTTTTTTTTATTTGTTCCATTATGTAAAATATAGATTTGGTATATGATTATGTTGAATGTAATGAAAATTTTGTTGATAAATATGAGTAGCTAAGCATTTAACTCTTAGGTTTTCATGAAGCTTTGATTGATCTATGATTGAATGATGAGTTAATGGTTGTTGCTATGTTTACAAGTGTTTGTTTATCTAGTTTGAGCTTTTGTCAACTTGTGGTTAGGCCAACCATAGGATGAAATGGATTGATCTTTAATTGCTAATAATAGTTGATTAAAGATTAGATTATAAAACTAGATTGTGACTTGATTTTAGGATAGGAATATACCTAGGTCACTTCATGTTCTAATAAGGTTTGGAACTAATGCATCACTTAAGCTTAATCCTTTTAGACATAAATTGGATTAGTCTACTTTGGTAGGTTCGTACGCTGTCGGAAGATACGTATGAATAATTTATGAAATCTTTAACAAAAAACATAAGTATAGCTATCAACTTGTGAATCATTCAAGATTGGATTACTCTTAGTGACATGGAAATCTAGGAACCTTTATTAATCGAATTAAAGTATTGCAATTTTTAATCATTTCGCTTTTAAGTGTTTAAACAAACTACAACCTCACCACTTTCATTCACATAAGTTCACGTAAGATATTAGAATAGATCTTGATAATTATTCGTTAGATTACCCGTGGGTTCGACACCCTTTACCACTTTATTACTTGCATACGACCGTATACTTTCGTGTTTGCGTATTCGTATTTGGAGCGTAACAATTTTTTGGCGCCGTTGCCGGGGAGTTGTAACGATTATTGCCAACTTATATTCTTGTGTATCTTAGCTTGAATTTATTATTTATCTTGTGATCTTTGTATTCATAGGTGCCTTTCTCTCAGTGTATGCCAAGAGCTTCGACATCATCCCTAGCTCTTGTTGATCCGGAGATTGAGAGGACTTTTTGTAAGCGAAAAAAAGCAAGGAAGAAAAATGGTAAATCTTTACCCATGGAAAATCAAAGAATCGATCCGGCTATGGTGAACCCTTTACAAGTTGCTCCCGAAGAACCAAATAATAGGAATCGGCCTATTAATGAGTATGGTACGCCTAAGTTGGATGAACTAGGTTCTAGTATCATCATACCTACAATTACGGCACCTAACTTTGAGCTTAAGCCGGTTATGTTCAACATGCTAAATGCTGCGGGTCAATTTGGAGGTCATTCGAGTGAAGATCCTCATGCCCACTTGAAAAAGTTTATGATGATTAGTGATTCATTCATCATATCGACGGTAACAAAGGATGCGCTGAGGTTGATGCTATTTCCTTATTCGTTGAGAGACCTCGGGAAAGATTGGTTGGATTCTCTACAACCTCAATCTATTACTTCGTGGAAAGATCTAACGGGAAAGTTTTTGAGGAAGTTTTTCCCTCCCCTGAAGACTACCAACTTGAGGAATGATATTCTAGCATTCCGGCAATTAGATCAAGAATCGTTGTACGAAGCTTGGGAGAGATTCAAGGAATTTTTGAAGAAATGTCAACACAATGGTATAGCCGAGTATATTTTAATGCAAATATTTTACAATGGTTTGCACGGTTTGCACGGACCTACTAGAGCTCTCGTTGATGCCACTGCGGGTGGTGCTATGCTTTCCAAGTCCTAAGATGAATCGTGAGAAATTCTTGGTACTATGGCTTACAACAATCACTCTTGGACATCCGAGAGAGCAACTTCCGCTAAATCTACTCCTGGAAGCCTCGAATTGGATGCAATTACGGCATTAGGTGCCCAAATGGCAATCTCGAGCAATAAAGTGGATAAACTTGGCCAAAACCCAGAAGTAGTACAACAAGTACAATCTATGCCGCCGAGTGGTGTGACGTGTGGGGAAGCTCACACCTATGATATGTGTCCCAGAAATCCCGAGGCGGTGAATTACCTTGGGAATAATTATCGAAACAATCAATGACACATCCTCTATAAAAACAACAACTACGTTCCTCGTTGGCAAAAGCACCCCAATTTCTCTTGGAGTAATCCAAACAACGCCCAACAACAAAGGTCATCAATCCTTCGCTCCACCTGGGTTTCAAGATAGACAAAAGCAACCCGTAGAGTCGAAGCATTCGTGGGAAGATGCATTTGGTGATTTCATGAAACATACCACCAAATATATGGTAACCAATGACTCTAAGTTACAAGATGTCTTCAAAAATCAACAAGAATTCTGAAAACATCAACAAGAACACTCGGTTGCTTTGAAAAACCTTCAAACTCAAATGGGGCAAGTCTCACAAGCCTTAAGTGTAAGACCTCAAGGAGCTTTGCCAAGTACAACCGAGTCACCTAATCAAGGCTCGAATGAACATTGCAAGGCTATTTCTTTGAGGAATGGAAAGATGTATGAAGGTCCGGCTATGCCTAATGAAAATCCAATGGAAGCCGAGAAGACTCAAAGTGGAAATAAAGAGCCTTTGGTTGAAGAAGTGGAGTCGGAAAAGGAGGTGCCTAAAGAACTAATCATTTCGACACCAACTCCGGCAAGCAAATTAATTCCTCTGTTTCCTCAACGATTTCAAAAGAAAAAGGATGAAAAGCAATTCGAAAAATTCTTAAATATCTTGAAGCAATTGCACATAAACATCCCTCTAGTGGAAGCATTCGAGCAAATGCCTAAGTACGTCAAATTTATGAAAGACGTGCTTTCAAAGAAAAGAAGATTGGGGGAATTTGAGACGGTTGCACTAACCGAGGAATGTAGTGCTATTTTACAAAATAAATTACCCCAAAGCTCAAGGATTCGGGGAGTTTCACTATCCCGTGTACTATTGGCGATAAATACTTTGGAAGAGCTCTTTGTGATATGGGTGCTAGTATTAATCTTATGCCTAAATCTATCTTTCTAAAGCTTGGAATCGGAGAAGCACGACCTACTACGGTCTGTTTGCAACTTGCCGACAGTTCCATCACTTATCCGGAAGGAAAAATCGACGATGTCTTGATAAGAATTGATAAGTTTATATTTCCCGTTGATTTTATTGTTCTTGATTATGAGGCGGATGTCAATGTACCTATCATTCTTGGGAGACCATTCCTGGCTACGGGTAGAGCTTTGATTGATGTACAAAAAGGGGAACTTACTATGAGAGTACATGTTGAAGAAGTGAAATTCGATGTATTTAATGCCATGAGATACCCAGAAGACGAGGAATAAATCTCTTCCGTTTGTATGCTTGAGTCATTGGTGGCTAGTACATTTGAAGAAGATTACTATGAGAATCTAATTGAGGGAGCTACCTTGAATAAACTTGTGAAGAAATTGAGGAAATGGCTCAAGTCATCTCACAATTGCAAGCTAATTCGGTTGGGGAGAACTATAGAAAAATATTTGAATCTCTTGACTTGTAGTTGTCAAGCCCCAAGCCGTTAAAATCGTCTATTGAGGAGCCTCCAATCTTGGAGTTGAAACCACTTCCACCTCATTTGAACTATGCCTACTTGGGGGATTCTTCTACTTTCCCGGTTATTATAGCGGCGGACTTAACGGATACTCAAAGGGAGAAACTATTGAGAGTTCTCAAAAGCTACAAGAAAGCCATCGGGTGGACTATTGCCGACATAAAAGGGATTAGTCCCACGTTTTGCATGCATAAAATCAACTTGGAGGACAACTTCAAAGAGTCCGTTGAGCATCAAAGAAGACTGAATCCAATTATGAAAGAGGTGGTCAAGAAGGAAATAATCAAATGGTTAGATTTCGGGATTGTTTTTCCTATCTCCGACAGCAAATGGGTGAGTCCAGTTCAATGTATTCGAAAGAAGAGTGGAATGACGGTGATAACCAATAAAAAGAATGAGTTGATACCTTCTAGAACGGTCACCGGGTGGAGAGTATGCATGAACTATCGAAAATTGAGCCAGAATACGAAAAAGGATCACTTCCCATTGCCTTTCATTGATCAAATGTTGGATAGACTATCGGGAAAAGCTTTCGATTGCTTTTTGGATGGATATTCGGGTTTTAATCAAATCGTCATCGCCCCCGCGGATCAAGAGAAAACTACTTTCACATGTCCGTATGAGATATTTGCTTTTAGAAGAATGCCTTTCGGCTTATGTAATGCTCCCGCTACTTTTCAAAGGTGTATGATGGCTATCTTCACCGATTTGATCGAGAAGTTCGGAGAAGTCTTCATGGATGACTTCTCTATCTTTGGGGATTCATTTGATGAATGCTTGGGTAATCTAGAGAAAGTGTTTCGAAGATGCGAAGAAACGAACTTGGTATTGAATTGAGAAAAGTGCCATTTTATGGTAAAAGAAGGCATCGTCTTGGGTCATAAGATCTCGAGCAAGGGTATCAAGGTGGATAGGGCAAAAATAGAAGCAATAGAGAAACTACCCCCACCTATATCCGTGAAAGGAATTCGGAGTTTTCTTGGGCACGCGGGCTTGTTGCATGCTAAGTCGACCTGCCAAAATTTTTCAAATTCCTTTTATTCATTCAACATGCTCTACAAAGTTTGAGCACATTGGCTATAGCTATGATTCTATTTAATGTGGATAATGAAAAATTTTGGCGGGTCGACTTAGCATGCAACAAGCGCGACCTTACTCCCTCAAACTTAAAATGCACAATGTCCCCATTGTGTGAATTAAGAATGACGAAACTAGGTACGACACGACAAAAACACGAACAAAACAAAAACTCAAGTAAAATAAAGTAATGAATGAGCGAACACGGCTCTAATAATATTCAACGAGCAAACAACGCAAAATTAAACCAGTTTACATGCCAGCACTTTCGAGAGTTAAAAACAAAATCACTACAAGACGGAAGTATAGCTAAAACATTGTAAGCTTAAAATAAACCGACGGGACTGCGTACATTTAAATCCAACGTCCCTTTATGTATGCATCTCGTGGTTGCTTCCAGTCTTTAGCGATTTCGTGCATTGAGGGCTTCCTCTTCTTCCTTATCAAAGTGTAGGTCATCATTTTGACCTCTCGGCACCTGTGGAGGTAGGTTGATACGGCTAGGAAGGGCAGGCTGTTGAATGGCATTGTATCTATCATCTCCGAGCACTGCACGGAACATAGTGTCATGCCTATCACTCATGGCATAGACGTACCGAGCAAGCACGTCTTGCCTGTCGCTCATGGTTTGGACAAGATGAGTTAATCTACCAATTTCATCTCGAGTACCCATATGTGCCTGACTGCTAGGTTTCTCTTCGACCTGCTCCTCCGCCTGACCATCCTGAACCTGTTGATCCGGTTGACCTTCTTCATCAGGTTGACCCTCTTGATTTGCTTGACTGTACTTGTATTTTTTTTTATCATTGTAAGCACTCTCGAAGTCTAACTTCAAAGTCTTGCAAATAGTTAGCGTGCTGATCGCGCCAGTCAACTTAGTCTTTTCAGTAATCTCTCCGAAGTCAACCCCCGCATTTCTACACAGTCCGTCAATGAGGTGCGGAAACACAAAACTCCTTACGTTGTGATTCTTCTTTGAAATAGTTTCCTCGAGCACCTCACGTATAACCCGACCAACGTTGACTGAGAGCCCCCCAGGTGAGTGCATGAAGTAGGGGAATGCGATCCTCACCGTAGTTATTGTTGTGTTTGCTCGGACGGAAGTGTGAAAGCAGGACCAAGGACCATGCTTTTGCCTCCTGAGTCAACCGGTTATGTGTTACCTTCCGAATGCCTTGAACGACGGTTCCGGGCAAGGTGATGAACTCTTTCAATTGATCCATTCTTCTTCTACCTCTCCTGATGTCTTGTAATAGTTCTTCAAGCTCATACTCTTGGTTAGTAGGCCATTCGATCCTGTAATATGCGTCAATGGTGTCCGGATCGAATTGTATCTCCCTACCCCTCACATATGTGGCATTGTCGTCCATTCTTTTACCGGCATTAGCGTAGAATTCTCTAACAATCTCGCCGGAATAGGTATAACGAGGTGGCCTTTTCAAGAACTCAGCCCAACCTCTGGTATCAATCTGGTCCTGTAAATAAGGAAATGCCTCATTCTCATAGTTCAAGAACCTTTCGGAAATGAACGATTGGCTTTCGTCTTTCATATATGCATCCGAGGCTTCTTTATGCACGAACCGATAGGTGTCATATTTTTCTTCGACCAACTGGTTCTTTCCTTTCGGCTCCCTCTTCCGTTTGGGGGGTTCACTTAAACTCGCGGCTTTTGATTTTCTCGTCATTTGGCTTCAAACGTATTCTTTCCTTTTATCAAAATGCACAAAATCCCCCAAGCTTATGTCTCAACCACACAATTTCAACAATTCGATAACTCCGGCAACTCCACAATCAAGAACAAGCAAAGAGGGCAAAAATTTCTCACACACAATCTGTCAAACACCTTGTGTGCACTCTTTGGTTCACTAATTATCTTCAATATTTGCAACAACTTCCACCCAAAAATTTTCAATACCAATTCAATACCAATCCACACGATATCAATACAACAATAACAATGAAGTTGAGCCACAATTACCTTTTGAATTGAAATCGAAGAACTTTGCCTTTTCTGAAAATTGGGGGAGAATTAGTTCTTTGATGTGAAGGGGGGGGGGGAATTGAGATTTTTGAGTGATTATGGGAGTGATTGTGTGATTAATTGGGTGATTGAGTGAACGTTGAGAGGGATCGATAGAGTTTGAGGGAGAGTGACGAGATGGATTGAGAGAGGGGAGAGGTTTTGAGAGTGTTTGAAATTGAGAAGTGAGGGAGAGTTGGAGGGTTATAACGTTTTTGTTTGGGAACATCTCGCGGCCGCGAGGTGTTGGCAGAAAATTGGGTCTGTTCATCTCGCGGCCGAGAGAGTTAGGAAGAAAGTTTGAGCAAACTTTCTGCCAACACCTCTCGACCGCGAGGTTGAACCTCACGGCCGCGAGACTGAGGCAGAAAGTTTTGACAACTTTCTGCCAACAGTCCGCGGCCACCAGCCTTATGCTCGTGGAAGCGAGGGTTGGACATAATTTTTTTTCCCTTTACTTGATCAACTAATTCAACTTCCCACCTTACACCGTTCGCAATACATGGTTCGTTCGCTCGATCTCACTCGAATTATGCTCATTAATCCTCGATCTTTCATGTGCGTTCATTTACCTACAACACACGAAAACGAAAACAAAAACAAACAACAAAGACAACACAAAACATACAACGCAAAACACAAAACACAAGACAACAAACGAAAAAGCAATAGGCTCGGGTTGCCTCCCGAGAAGCGCTTGTTTATAGTTGTGAGCTCGACTTGGATACAGCATGATAACTTCATGATAGGACCACGAAAGTCCTGTTCCTTTCAAATTCTCCGCCCCAATAGTGTTTGAGGCGCTGTCCATTCACTTTGAATTTATTTCCGGTTGAGGGATCGAAAATCTCCACGACTCCATAGGGAAATGCTTCAACAACTTGAAATGGTCCCGACCAACGTGACTTGAGTTTTCCGGGAAATAATCAAAGCCTTGAATTAAAGAGTAGCACTTGTTGGCCTGATTCGAACTTCCTTTCCACTATACGTCAATCGTGCCATTTTTTCATCCTTTCCTTATAGAGCTTGGCATTCTCATAAGCTTCCAACCGAAATTCATCAAGTTCATTCAATTGTAACTACCGTTTCTCTCCAGCTAGACTTGCATCCATGTTTAGCTTCTTGAAATCCCAATAAGCCTTGTGTTCAAATTCCAACGGTAGATGGCAAGATTTTCCGAACACAAGCTTATAGGGAGACATCCTAATTGGCGCCTTGTACGCGGTACGATAAGCCCATAGAGCATCGTCAAGTTTCAGCGACCAATCTTTTCGGTTAGGAGATACCGTCTTTTCTAAGATACTCTTTATTTCACGGTTGGATATCTCGGCTTGCCCATTAGCCTGCGGGTGATACAGAGTCGTCACCTTGTGATTCATTCCATATTTTGCCAAAAGAATATCAAGCCAACTGTTACAAAAGTGAGAACCGCCGTCGCTTATTATTGCTCTTGGTGTGCCAAAGCGATTGAAGATATTCTTCTTGATAAAGCTCATGACTGCTTTCGAATCATCCATTGGAAACGCACTTGCCTCGACCCACTTGGAAACATAATCAACGCCACCAAAAATGTATTGGTTCCCTTTAGAATGTACAAAAGGTCCCATGAAGTCTATTCCCCATACATCAAACAACTCCACTTCTAGAATGGTCGTTAGTGTCGTTTCATTTCTTTGGGAAATGCTTCCTACCCATTGGCACCGATCGCATTAGGTCACTTCATGTTCTAATAAGGTTTGGAACTAATGCTGATAGAAATAGTGTCCTGCAAGCCAGCTGTATGGCGAGCATTTATTGTAATAAATGAGGAACTATTCAATTTCGATTAATAAATGCACTTTATTAAATGGTCAACTTTATCTTATGTAATAATTATCTACGCATAAGGATAGAAGTCCTTAGATCACAGGGCTATGGGATAACCCGTGGACTGATCTCCAAGGCCGTGATCTAGAACACATTCAAGAGTCGTAGAATCCAATCGAGATAGGACATCGTTGGATTCGGTTAGACTCTCACTGTTGTGTATACTCCGATGAACTGGAGGACGCTGGGGTCCACGAGCGTGACTGGGATAGTCGATACACATAAGTGGGTGGTTTGCTGGGATGGCAAGCGCACTGAATACCCCAATTAGGAAATAACTCACCATGGAAGCGGTAGTCGCATATCGGGGTTGAAGTTATTCCAAATTTATAATAGTATACGAGGAACGATCCCTAACTACTTGAGGTGATAGGGTTTATCTGGTGCGAGAACGTCTATGCTTTGATATGAGTTCCGACTGACTGGGGATTGCCAGAAAGTCTCTGTGGACTCATATTGGGTATAGAGGAACTCGTATGCAGATTCATATCATCAACAAAGGATCCATTGACCCGACTTGATAGGTTGGGAAATTCTCCTATGGATTTCTGTGAGAAATTAATTCTGGTAAAATCCTTGGCCAAGGTATCTGACGACTTTATGTAAGTAGCTCATAAAGATTAAGTCAAAGAGAATTTATTTCGAGACCAGAGTACATAAGGTCAAGACAAAAGAAAAGGGAATCCGATGAAAGACCATGCCCTTAAGTCTCGACTGGGAGATTGATCGATGGAGAGATTATGTCGTATATGGAAATTATAAATGATAAAAGGTTCACTGAATTAATTCACTAGTGATTGGGCTCCATGGGCTTGTGGCTGGACATCGACCGTGGAGTGTGGGAGAATTCCCAAATTGGCAGGGGTGCTAATTTTGGAATGATCAATCGACAGAGTGTTCGATTGATTTGGAGTAAGTCTTGCTCGAATAATTAAATAACATTTAATTATAACCCACGGCCAATTATGTGGTGAACCTACGGGGGCATACACAATACACATGAAACGAAAGCGAGGAAATAAGAACGACCGAGTCGACAGAGTCGACTGGGTGAATAATCAACTGGGTCGATTATTATGACTGGGTCGACTGGGTCGACCCAATTGGAACAAAATGGGATCCAATTGGAATTGGATCAGGATCATAAATTAAATTGGAATTTAATTTGTGGATTAATTAATTAAGTTGGATTTAATTAATTAGAAGGGATTTTAATTAAATGGACTTAGAGTCTGATTTAATTAAATGGGAGATAAGTTAATTAATTGGGCTATTTAATTGGGAGATTAAATAAAGCCTGGTCAGATTAATTAACTGGGCCATGAATTAATTAGGAGACTTGGTCTTCTAATTAAAGAGGGCCATGGCCCATGTAGGAGAGAAGAGCCCTAGTCCTAATAGGACTAGGTTAGGGAGATAACTATAAGTAGCTATCTTGTAGTTATTTTTCACACAACTCCATATGCAAAATTAAGCAAGAGCAAAATTTTCTCTCCCTCTCCCAAGCAATAGTCGACCGAACACTGTTCTTCTTTTGGAAGAATTTTCGTTTTCGATTCTTGTTCCAAAATCGTTCCTATATCCTAGATCATAATATATCTTGTGTTCTAGCTGATCAAGATTTATTATTTTCGTGTAATTGTGGTGTATCAACCCGTAGAGGCGCAACACGTGGGGCGCTACTGCAGAGCTTGGATCGATTTGGTTGAGGAGAAATTCAGAGTTCGTTTTTGCTAGCCGAGGATTTGCAAGGAGATAGGTATAACGTGCAAACTTATACTATCGTTTTATTTATGTTCATATATATACACCTAGAGTAATATCCTGGCAAGATTCCGTAAGAGGTCCTAAAATTTTTATATTCCGCTGTGCCTAGGGCTGTTTATCTTACCGAATCCCAACAGTGGTATCAGAGCCAACTCTAGGCTTTGTATATATATGAATTTGCAAATTCTGTGTTTAATAAATCATATGTTTGATTTATGTGGCTAGTTCTTTAACTTTGCATGTTTTAGAACGTTTGTTAGTTAACTTAGAGTTAATGTTTAATTTTGGATTCGAAAATTTTATCATGTTAGATTTTATTTTGGATTGGGATTTAATTGACTGGGTTTGATTAATTAAATCTGTAAATAATCGAAGAAACAAAAAAAAATATTTTTTATTGGATCCAACCGCGGTGGCACGCGGCGGTGCTCGGCAGCGCACCGCGGCTGGGCGGCCACCCCATGCTGCTGCCCACGACAGCGTGCGAACAGCACGCTGGCCACGCGAGCAGTGCACGACAGCAGCCTACGGGCTGCCAGCCGTGTGCTGTCACGCGCAGCCGCGCGTTGCCACACGCTGTCACGCGCAGCAGCGGCTGCCGCGAACAGCCACGCGCGGACTTCGTGTTCGCGCGTGTGTTGTCCACGTGGCAGTCTTCGATTGGCCTCGACTGGTTGATTTTTGGTTGGACTCTAATTCTGCCTATTTTGAAAATTCTGGAAATTTTAGAATTTTGGAAGATTAGGAAACTTGGAGTTTTTGGATAAGGTAGTTATTTTGTTAGAACTAAACACTACCTTAATTAAACTAATCTAAACAAAATAGGATTATCTTGAAAATCTTGGAGATTTGGGAACTTTGGGAAACTTGGAGTTTTGGATAAGGTAAGAATCTTAGAGATTTAGATTACCTTAATTAACCAATTTAATCAAGATAAGGTTTGTAGATTACTTAGAGCTCAAGTAAGAGCTAATTAATCTTAGAGGTTAATTGTTAATTCAAAATTAATTAACTTGGATGAATTTTTGCGAATTAAAATTAATGGAGCCGGTAAATTTACATTAATGCCCTTATGTGAATTTATGCATGTTCTTGAGTGAATGTGTGGATTGATCGATTTTGCCCTTAAGCCCTGTGTAGTTTTGGTTTATTTATTTTATGGTGATGGGGGCTATTTCGCACCCTACATACTACTCGGATCGAATGAAGAAGATAAGATCGATTCGACCAATTCAAACAGATCGGAATTATCTTATTGACCCGGCCAAGTGCAGCTCGCTTCGTTAGAAGATTATACTCCGGACTCAAGAAGGATATTTGGGCCGAGTCCTATTAGGACTATGTTTCCTTGTAACACTAGGTTTAAAATTATATAAATACCTAGTTAATCATTGTATTGAGACGACTACGAAAATCCTAAACTCTAAGAATACAGGATTTAACACTGCTTACAACAGCACAACTCAATAATATTCAATATTATTACAGAGCTTTTTACCTTCATATCGGTGTGTTCTTAGCTTTGTTTTGTGGTTTTACTTCTTGTTCTTGAATATTGCTTTTCTTTGTAACCGATCCATCCGGAATAAAGTAACAGAGCCCTATATAACATATATATAAATATCGAAAACCCCCCGATATTACAAATTTACTGATATTCAATTAACCCGACGAAATCCGGCTAAATCATATGGGTTGTAATTAAATGGGCCTGATTGGTGCCCTTGCTTGCGCAAAGAAATGTAATAGAATAGGACCATTTTTTAATTTGTAAGTTAGGCTTAGATTAGGCTTGGAGCCGAGAAGACCTCATGAAGACTTGGAGATCCGCATGGAGGCCCATTACCTTGGAGGACATGGAGGCCCAATTCATTACATGGAGGCTCAATCAAGCTGGATATTACAAGAAGGCCCATGATGTATGGGTTTGAAAATTGTAATAGTTAGAACATTTAATTTCCACCCTAGACTGACCAATTGATTCATCACTTGGCTCGTGATGAATCGCATAGGATGGGCATTCGATCAATCATATCCTGCTAGGTGATGTATGTTTACTTATATTCTTTGATGTATGTTATGCATGCTTAGAAGAGACCACGTAAACAAGATAAGCATAATCTGATGAGACCTCGCACAAGAAAACTTAAAACCTCCAATTGAACATTAAAATTCAATTAGAATATTAAATCGAATAACGGGCGCATATGAATAGTCTCTATGGTCCGAGCCTATCCAATTACTAGGTCTTAGGCATATTGTACGAATATATCTCGATGTCTCACGAGTCGTGGGTCGAGCTATAGGAAGATAACATGTCTATTGCCTCGATGCACGAGTTTAGTGCCAAGGGAGGGGATAGCAAGGTTTTAGGCGCTGTCTCACGAGTCGTGGGGCGTCTAGGATTGAACTATTTCTCTCCACGAGTATTGGACATGATTTAACGCTAGTAAGTATGGATGTCTCACGAGTCGTGGGTCCATATCGAAAAACGAGGCTAAATGAACTTAAGGGTTAGCTGCGATGGTTAACCGTCGACGTAATCGACCACCAAGTGAATCAAATAGTATGGCCAACGAGTCGTGGGTACTAGGAGATTGCATTTGGGCCTTAAGCCCACTAGGATATTTTAATTTCCCGAAACTTATGTGGGGGCATAAGATTTTGATTAAAATAGTGGGAGTAATTTACAAATAAAAACCATGTTTGTAAATTGTGCATTTTAAATTAATCTTTCGCGTATTTATTTCTTCTCTCGTCATTTTGTAGATATAATGTCTAAGAATCCGATTTCCATCATACTTGAACAAAACAAATTAACTGGACCCAACTTCCATGACTGGGTCAGGAACCTTAAGATCATTCTCGCTTCTGAAAAGCGAGGTTTTGTCCTTGATGGACCCCCTCCCGAACTTGCTAAGGATGCCGATGATACTGAGAAAGAAGCCGTGGATTTATGGCTTGACGATGACTTGCAGTCTCGTTGTCTCATGTTGGCATCCATGACGAATGAGCTTCAAAAGTAGCACGAGCATATGAAGTCTTCTTTTGAAATCTACACGCACCTGAATGGTTTATTTGGGGTGCAAAGTAGATATGAGCGGTATGAAACTGCTAAGACTTTGCAACAAACGAGGATTATTGAAGGTGATGATGTTCGATCTCACTGCATCAAGATGATTGGGCTTATTGCAAATCTTGGTCATCTTGACGTAAAGATGGACAAGACCTACTGCCAGGATATAATCCTCCAGTCGTTGCCAAGATCATTCGAGCAATTCGTAGTGAACTACAACATGCACAAGATGGATGTTGAACTTCACGAGTTGGAGCAACGCCAGGAACGACTGGAGCAACGCCTACGATCTGTTCAAAACCCGTGGACCCGAACAGCGGAACTCCAGGAGAGCCTTGCAGCATGTTCTCCCTTCTGCAGAGAAATAAAAGAAGCGCAATCCATTGGACAGGTCCCGGGTAGACTACCCCGATATGACGGAACCACCGACCCGGATGATTATATTTTTAGCTTCACTAATATAATGAATTTATATGCCCACTCTGCCGAATTCACCGCCAAGTTAATGGTGACCACATTTGAGGGCCTAGCGTTGGATTGGTTCGCAAAACAACCTGCCAACTCCATATTCAGTTTCCGGGAATTATGCAATAAATTGACGCAGCAGTTTGCCAGTCAGAAGAGGCAAAAACTCCCGATGAGCTACCTAGGAACCATACATCAACAAGAAGGGGAATCCCTGAGGAACTGGTTGGCGAGATTTAATGTAGAACTACTCAAGATCGATTCTCCGAATATCGATTACATAATTTCTATTCTCTTTGACCTCACAAAAAACAGGCAGTTCGGAAACGCTCTTAGTAGAAAGCAACCAAGAACGTTTGCCGACATCATGAGCTTGGCGTCTAAATATATGACCCAAGAGGAGATGAATTCCTTTAAGGACAAAAACAAAAATAAAGCCACAGCTTCGGGCTCTAAACGACATGACAGGATTCCTGACCAAAGGTCCGTGGATTATGAGCGATCTATCAGAAAAGGTAACGTCTTCCAACGATTGGAATACAGCAAAACCGACCGAGAAAGGCAACCTAATTTCTATCAAAAACCAAGAAACCCTGAACAACCAATCAGAAGCAGGGTGAATCAAGTGGAACACCCAAGGTTAAATGCTCCAATGGAAGAAATATTGGAAGTTCTAGAAAGGAATAACTGGATTCCCGAGGCGAGGAAAATCGCTCAGCCAAGACCAGGGTCTCGAAACTACGATCAATACTGTAAGTACCATAGGGCACATGGACATCGAACGGAGAATTGTTTTCACCTTAAGAGAGAAGTTGAAAAACTGATCGAACAAGGAAAATTAGACGAATACATAGAACGAGATAATCGCAAAAGGGAAAGAAGTAGAAGCCCTCGGAACGGTAATCAAAGGAGAAGTTCTCATCGAAGGTCGCCTGAACGTCGACCTACTCAGGAGTTGAATCACGACCAGATCAATGGGACTATCCATACTATATCCGGGGGACCCGCGGGTGGAGATAGTCGTAACGCACGACGAAGGACAGCCCGATCCTTAATTGGAAATTCTAAATATCCAAAAGAAATATGGACTCTGGAAAACAGGCCGACAAATCACCAGCCGATCAGCTTTAACGAAGGCGAAGCACCTAAAAACATCATTTGGGACGCAAAAGAGGATAACCCCGATTTTCCTATGGTAGTATCGTTAGAGATAGCGAATTATAATGTAAGAAGAATCCTAATCGATAATGGAAGCTCAGCAAATATCATCTCCCAGGAGGTTTTAGCCCAAATGAATTTGGGACAAATAAACCTACAAAAAGTAGCTACGCCGTTAGTAGGCTTTGGAGGATCCGAGATCATCCCCAGCGGAACAATATCTTTAAGTGTGTCACTTGGAAAGAAACCACTTCGGACAGTGAAATTAGTAAAGTTCCTAGTGGTAGAAACACCCTTCGCTTATAACGCTATATTAGGGCGACCAGCCCTTAATGTTTTCCGAGCTGTAGTCTCTACCTATCATCAGAAGATAAAGTTTCCGACCGATATGGGCATCGGAGAAATAAGGAACGACCACTGTATGGCGTGGGATTGCTACAGCACATCGTTAACTTTGAAAGAACACCCTAAGTCTATTACTCCGAGCAAGAGAAAGATCGAAGACGATCTCATTAGAAATGAGGTTGAAATTCCTACTACTGATCGATTAGATAAAAAGGGAAAAGAACCACTAGACTTATCCTTGAAACCCCCAGAACATAAAGATATAATCCTAGTAGAAGGCGACTCGTCGAAAACAACAAGAATAGGAACATAACTGAGCAAAGAAGGGGAAATAATGTTAATCGACTTCCTCAGAAACAATGCTGACATCTTCGCCTGGAGCGCGAATGACATTGAAGGGATCGATCCTCGGGTAATCAAGCATACCCTAAAAATTGACCCTTCAGCAAAACCCGCCAGACAGAAGAAGAGAAATCATGGACCAGTAAAAGATAAAATTATCAAAGCCGAGGTAGAAAGACTGCTTGAAGCAAAACAAATCCGAGAAATACATTTCTCGGAATGGCTATGTAATGTTGTACTAGTAGCAAAAGGGGATAAAAAGGACAACAAATGGAGAATGTGTAATGATTTCACCGACCTTAACAAGTTATGTCCGCGCGACCCATACCCCCTCCCAAGGATTGACTTATTGGTCGACTCGACCGCTGGCTTCACAATATTCAGCATGATGGACGCCTTCCAAGGGTTTTACCAAATATACATGGACGAGCGGGATCAAGAGAAGACCGCGTTCATAACTGAGCAGGGAGTATACTGCTTTATTGTAATGCCATTCGGATTGAGGAATGCCGGGGCTACTTACCAAAGGTTAGTAAACCTAATGTTCAGAGAATTAATCGGAGAAATAATGGAAGTCTATGTAGACGACATGTTAGTCAAAAGTATGAATGAAGCGGATCACGTAAAACATCTAGATCGATGTTTCCAAATCCTAAGAAAATACCGTATGAAGTTGAACCCTGCGTAATGCACCTTCGGTGTTAAGTCAGGAAAATTTTTGGGATACTTGGTACACCAGCGAGGAATAGAAGCCAACCCAGAGAAAATTCGAGCCATAACTGAATTGAAACCTCCCAAAACCATCTCTCAAGTACAAAGCTTGGTTGGAAAAATCGTAGCATTGAATAGATTCATATCAAAATCTGCCGACAGAAGCTTGCCCTTTTTCCAAACGCTTCGAAAAGCAAAAAACTTCGCTTGGACCGAAGAATGCGAACGAGCCTTCGAACAACTCAAAGAATATTTGACGACACCACCGATGTTAGCCAAACCAACGGAAGGGGAACCGTTGTATATCTACATCTCCATCTCCGATACGGCCATTAGTTCAGTACTAATTAAGATAGAGGGCTCAGAGCATAAGCCTGTCTATTATCTCAGCAAGTTATTACAAGGGGCGGAGAAGAATTACTTGGAAATAGAAAAATTCACGCTAGCCTTAGTAGTGGCTGCACGAAAACTTCGACCTTACTTTTTAACTTACAAAATAGTAGTTTTGACAAATCAACCGCTAAGACAAGTCTTAGCAAAACCAGAAGCCTCAGGAAGACTAATTAAATGGGCGATCGAACTAGGCCAGTTCGAAATCGATTACAAACCAAGAATCGCAATTAAGGCACAAGTGTTGGCTGATTTTATATTAGAAACACCGACACAGACAACTGAATCATCAAGCAGCCTCAACGACGATGTCTTGATCATAGAATATCAAACTTGGTTAATGCATGTCGACGGTGCTTCATGCCGAGAAGGAGGAGGCGCCGGAATCAACTTCACCGGACCGAATAAGGAAGATTTGAATTACGCAATAACATTGGACTTCGTTGTAACAAACAATGAAGCTGAATATGAAGCATTGATTGCGGGAATGGAAATGGCGATTAAGGCCAATATAAGAAGTCTTAAAGTATTAACTGATTCAGAGTTAGTACAAAGACAAATTGAAGGCCTATACGAGGCTAAAGAATTCAATATGGTCAAATACCTCGCCAAAGTGAAAACACTAGCTAAAAAATTTGAAAGCTTCGGTATTCAGAACATTCCGCGTTCGGAAAATAAATGGGCCGACCAGCTATCAAAGTTCACAGGATCCCATGACGGAAAGACTGAACGGGTAATCAACTGGTTGATCTCTAATACGCCGGCAATCGATATCGATGAAACACCGGTAGTCGATATAATGGAAATCGAAGAAGTTGAAGAAAACTGGATGACCCCGATGATAGACTATCTTCGAGAAGGAAAATTACCACCTGACCTAAATGAAGCTCGGAAAATAAGATATCGAGCTCCAAAGTATACACTTGTAGAAGGAAAACTCTACCGAAGATCAGTATCAAGAATTCTTCTGAAATGCGTCTCTGAATCACAAACCATTGATATACTACGAGAAATACACGAAGGAGATGCAGGAAATCACAGCGGATCAAGGGCATTGGCCTTAAAATGTCTCAGGACAGGTTACTATTGGCCTACCATCAATAAAGATGCCACTCGATATGTCCAAGAATGTCATCACTGCCAGATCCATGCTAACATATGTCATCGACCAGCAGAAAACATGCATCCAATTCCAGTATGTTGGCCTTTCGATCAATGGGGAATGGACATCGTGGGGCCGTTCCCGGCGGCCAGATCCCAAAAAGCTTACGTCCTGGTCGCTGTAGAATATTTCAGCAAATGGATAGAATGCATCGCCCTCGCACGAATAACTCAATTCCAAGTGATCAACTTCCTATGGAAGTTCATAGTTTGTCGATTTGGCATCCCAAGGATCCTAATTTCCGATAATGGAACCCAATTCGCGGGAAAACAAGTAATAGAATGGTGTTCGAAACTGGGAATTCAACAAAATTTCACTTCGGTCGGGCATCCAAGAGCGAACGGACAAACCGAAGTAGCAAACCGAGAAATAATAAAATCTTTGGAAAAAAGATTAGGATCGGCCAAAGGAAAATGGCTTGATGAACTCCCAGGAGTACTATGGGCTAATCGAACCACAGTAAGGAGCTCAACCGGGAAACCCCATTTAGCTTGGTATATGGGTCGGAGGCTGTTATTCCTGTTGAAACCTTAATCCCAACGCCAAGAATAGAGATGTTCGATGATCAAGAAAATGAAAAGGCGAGAGAAAATGACATTGATTTAACAGAAGCTTTAAGAGATAAAGCTGCCGTACGCCTACAAGCCACTAAAGTAAATATGGAGAAAGCATACAATCAAAAAGTACGCATCCGAACTTTCAAAGAAGGAGACTTGGTCTTGAAAAAGGTAGAAGTATCCAAGCATGTGGGAAAGTTACAACAAAATTGGGATGGACCTTACATCGTCATTGGCGTAGGAAAGAAAGGTTCATACAAAATTGCACACTTGGATGGGACAGCCTTACCAAGAACCTGGAATGCGGTCAACCTTAGGAAATATTATGGTAAATAAATTTTAGCAGATTATACTGCATTGTTTTATTTTATTTTATCAAGTTTTAATCCTTGTAACAAAGGCCTTAGCCTACAGTTCAATTAGTAAAGATTTTTAGCATCGATTATTTCGGTTAACGCTCCTTGGAATTACACTATCACATTGATAAAAACTAGAACAAAACGAGTCGAGTATACATTGATCCGCTCAATAAACACTCCTCGATCTATATCAACGACAAAAAAGACTTTTTGGGTTAAAACCCTAAGTCTAATCAGAATGAGTTGAGTATACATTGATCCGCTCAATAAACACTCCGCGATCTATATCAACGACAAAAAAGACTTTTAAGGTTAGAAACCTAAGTCTAATCAGAACGAGTTGAGTAAACATCGATCCGCTCGATAAAAACTCCTCGATATATGTTCAACGATCAAAAAGACTTTTTGGGTTAAAAACCTAAGTCTAATCAGAACGAGTTGAGTAAACATCGATCCGCTCGATAAAAACTCCTCGATACGTATCCAACATCCTAAAAAGACTTTTGGGTTAAAAACCTAAGTCTAATAAAAAAGAGTCGAGTATACATTGATCCGCTCAATAAAAACTCCTCGGTATATTTACAACGATTGGAAAAATTTCAGCTGATAAAAACCTAAATCTAAATTGTAACAAGTTGAGTAAACATTGATCCGCTCAATAAACACTCCTCGATCTATTCCTAACGATCTAAAAGATCTGCTGATACTCCTAAAGTTTTGAGGATGAATCAAGTATGACTCCATCTGCTCGGAAATTGCTCCTCATAAATAAAAAATATGACTGAATCAACGACAAAGAAGATGCAAGGGATAAAAGTAATATTTTATTCATCAAATCAATTACATACAAAAGTCCTACGTTACAAAGGTCTACATACTACTTAAAGATCATTACAATGATTTAGATGAAATGATCCTATAAGATCGACGATCTTCACGACAATGTCCACGGAAACACCAATCTCCTCCCTAGTACCTCGTCAATTATAATAAACCACCTAAGAAGCATGCTGCTCAGGATGGTCGACTTCTTTGGTTCGATGGCCAGGCTCTGAAGATCGAATTTTCTTCCAGACTAAATGAGCATTACCAGCCAGATAACCGGCAATACTCATTCACCCACAACAAGATACTGCTTTTACTTTAAAAATAAAACATTTTACTCTAAAGCAGCATCTCTTCGGGGCGGTCGCGAAACAGTAAACCTACCAGCGCACCCCAGTGGTCTATCACTCCGGAGGTAACATCCAAGAGCGAGGATGCCTGGTAAGTATGAACCCCCCATGTGCAAACGGAAACCACGGACCTCTAATTGATGAAAACAAAAGCTGAGGCCTCATGGGACCCGTTAGTACAAGGAAGGGCTGACATGGGACCCGTCAGTACAAGGTAGATGAACATCAAGTTATTACAGAGTGAATCACGATAATGTGACTTTTTGAATATTATGGGATCTGAAGGCAAAACAAAATCTAAGGAAACTGAGATCTCCATCCTTCTTGAGAAATGACAAATGGAATATGCAAATCGTCTCCTTATTTATAGGGATAGACTCAAACAATCCAACGACTGAAAAAGCATTTGATCAACGGACACAGATACGACCCCTTGACTCCCCGCAATAAATGCTAGTAAGTTGGAACGGCACTATCTAATCGCCTCAACTAGTCGATAACAAAAGAGGCCATAGATCGAAATGATCAAACCTAAAAAAGCTTTGGATTAGACATACCGGCACAATCCTACTTCATGGTCGATGGTTTAAAACGCTAGAATCCACAAACGAAGTCATACAAGCTTTAAAGTCGCAGCGAAAAGGACAGTTGCTCGATAAAAGATAAAAGACCAAACCCTTCACCATACGAGGGATGTCACTGCCTCATACATCATATGGATGACCATTGACTAAGACATACAGGAACTCCTCTGGAATCCAAGATATCTGATATAGAAATCAGGAGAATAGTCCTCCTTATTCAAAACAGCAAGGACGTAACTGCCTAACATACCAGAGAATTGCTTAAGGAGGTCTGAACAGGTCAGATCTGACTAAGACTTCTACAATTTCCAATTCCTCCCATATCAAAGATATGCTATAAACGAAACATTGGTTGAAGAACAAGTAGTTCGAAGTTGATAATGAGAAACATAAAGCTTTGGGGATACTGAAAGGGTTATTTTCTCTTAGTCTTATGAAAAGAAAAGAAGAGTTCAACAAAAGGTATAAAAAGCCTCCTTATATAAAAGTTTGTGTCACAAAAGGACAATTTTACAAGGCATGGATTGAACATCGACCAAAATGCTGAACGTTCCCTAACAGCAATTCAATCGACTATCCAATACGAATAAACCTACTATTTGCATGATTATGCGCAAACATAATTTTGAATATAACCCAAGGGACTATACTGGGTTGATCAACAGAGATTTGATTTGCAGAGCAAACATCAAGATCAAGCTAGCTTTTCTCTATCCTAAATATTCTCCGCAAAGATCAATTTCAGATACGTGTGCTAAACAATTCTGATTATTTCATGATGATTATATTTATGCATAAAGGCAAAATGTGCATAACAAGGAGAAGAAAATAGATATAGGCAAGAATCTGCCTACAAGAAGGTCATAATTTCCAATTTAGTATTTCTCCCATTACAAAAAAATTTTTCAGCCCAAACATATGCACAAAAGTTGGGCACAAAAAAAAAAAAAAAAAAAAAAAAAAAAGAGACAGTCCAAGGTCTGCCAGGTCAAATAAAGATCACTGAGAAGAATCGCCAGAGGGGCGACCAACTGAGATAGGCCTCCGAGGAGTCAGGTTACCAGCAAACGCCATCAACTCCTCCTGACGCTTGAGATAACCGGCATCAAAACCGTCCTCATAAGCCTGCTGACGAGATCCCTCTGCCGAAGCGGCGGCCTGAACTAAGTCACTTTTCTCTTTCTCAAGAACAACTTTGTCAGCCTCTAATTTTTGGAGGTCATCTTGGGCAAGCTGCAGTTGCAAAGACAGTCCTGCGGCTTTAGCTTTTTCTGACTCCAACTGACCTTGATGAGCTCTCCGACTACTCCACAGTTCGTCATTTTGCACACCCAGCTGAAGTGCAAAATATTTGGCCTACAAAGAAAAACAATGAGAAAAATCCTCTCAAGACATGAAAGTCGAAATAAAAATAGGGAAAATTATCGAAAGATATGTCTACCTGCTCGCACATCTTAACGAGAGACTGGACAAGGCGTACATTTGAAGTACCCTCAAGTTTCTTCAGCTCACCAGGCAAAATGGTGCTCAAACCCAGATCCCAGGACAAAGCATCAGGCTCAATTGAGCCAGGCAATTCACTACTAGAAGGAACACCGTCAGGCCGCGGAGTCTCTGACAACATAATATCTTTGACCTGCTCGAGAATACAACGATCATCTAACAGACGAGGAGATTCTCTCTCGTTGGGGCTAACAGAGGTCTCCTTGCCCGAAGCCGAAATAACGGTTCGACGACCAGACCTCGACCCAAACCGACCCCCAGAAGGTCCCCCAGATTCAAAAGAAGCAGTCGTTACAGTGGTATCATGAAACAAATATTCAGGACAATCTTGCAAAATAGATTGCGTTACAGAAGGATTAACAGGAAAACCATCTCCAACTTGCCCTTCACTGGCATTCAGGGCAGTAGAAGTAGAAAAAGGAAGGGAACTAACAAAATCCCCTCCATGAGACCCAAGCTCATAAGAAGAAAAACCTGAAGAAACAGGTGTGTCGTAAACATGCTCCATGTTGGATGGATCCCCAAAAGCTAATCGACCAGGGGAAGGCCTACTACCTACCCCGGTGGAAGAAGGAAAATTTGGTTGAAGAAGCGACGAACTAACTTCTGAAAGAGGTTGGGACGTGATAGCAGGACTATCGATCATCGAACTACTAATCAAGGACGAACGAGGAGGCTCCATCGAAGGCCCGTCTCTTCGAGATTTTTTCGATCTGTTATCCCGGGCGCCCTCACGGGAAGGTCGCTTCGAAGTATTACCAAAAAGGTTACTCATGATCGGATTATGGAAAAATACAAATTAGTATCGAGAAAGCTTATCGACTAGCTAAAGAAAGAGTATTCTGTTAAAGGAGGAGTATAGCAGTAAAAAAACAAGTCAAGTTTTTACCTTTCGTATTTATACTACACGAAAGGACGCGACAGACCTAGAGAAAGGGCGCGAACTAGGAAAACTGACCTGGCAGCAAACGCTAGAATTTGAAAAGACACACACATAATGATTACGGCAAATTAAATGACTTGTCTGAATTATTACGGCGAATGTGAAAAGACACGACTGTCAGAATACGAAACGTTTAGCGTACAAAGTAAGGAAAGCTAAAGTTACAATTAAAACCTACGAAGGAATAATTACAAAGATTATTTCAAAAATAAATCGCTATTTCAAGAAGCCTGGTCGCTATCCGGAATCTTCTGTTCGCTACCGACGTCCTCAGTCATGCATTTATCGTCTTCTTCTTCTTCGTCTTCTGGATCGATAAAAGTATTATCGAGCTCATCGTTAACATCAGAAGGAGGAATCGGCAATGGATTTCCAAATTCTTCGACAAGGTGAGCCAGAGGAAAACCTTGATATACGACATCGGGAACCTCGGAAGAAGAATAAAGTTTGCCATAGCGATTCAACCGAATGTGCGCCGCCTTAAAATACTCATTTCGACGGTCGTCGATCATCTCTAAAGCGACCAGCTGATGAATCGCCTTCTTAAAAGTATTCTCAAGAAGAGGACCGACCATCCGATACACCAACGCCGTATGAACAGGAGAATTAAGGAATTCACGAACGACTCTTTCATCAGGACTCCTACCATATCGATCCTTAAGCCCACTAAGTGGGACATCATTTTCGTACTCCTCTAAAGAAGTTTCAAGGTTTGATACATGAGATTCAAGCTCACTAATTCGAGTCGTGCTCTGTATCTGCAATTCCTCTAACTTTCTAGCCATTTGATTGGCCTGCTCTTGAGCACGAGAAACCTCCATCACCCTGTCTATCATTTCTTGGTCTTCGGTTTCGGTAGCATGAGTCTCTACGATGGGAACGGAAGAAGATGTTGAGGGACCAACCTCTGAACCGGAGGATTTATGAAGTAAAGCTTTATACTTCTCCTCCAGGAACTCGCACTGTTGTTTCCAAAGTGCATTTTCATAGGCGTATGACGCGAGACAAGTTTTAGTCTGGAAGAACAAAGAGAGCAAGAAAAAGAGATGGATTAGTAAATTAAGGAAGACCCTTAAAATTATCTGTCAATATGATTGAAGGAAAAAGATATCACCTTCTCAGCATAAAGAGAAGCTCGCTGTATTTCTCCAGAGGATCCTTATGAAGAAGCTTATTGAGATCGCGAGTAAAAATGCCAGACAAAAGAACACGGGTCGCCTTATCGACCGCGTTCTCACTATCATCATGAACAAGAGAATCCTTCTCAGAATAACCAGCGGCCCTCCTTCCCTCTAAATGATCTTCGATCATTTCGACTAGAGTAGGTTTTGGATGTTTATCTCCGAGTAAAGAAAGGTCGTCACCAGAACGTCCATAGTAACTCCTTTTTCTACCCACTGGATTATTAGTAGGATGAGGCATTGACCAGCTGCGACATCCTCGAATACCCAAAGAGGATCTAAGATGAAGAGGAGGATAACCAGATCCCGTGCCCTGACGAATAGGGGACTCACGAGAAGAATCTGGAGATTCCTCTCTATTCTCCTCAGATTCATGACCCAACTCCAGCTTCCTTTTTCGCGACGCTCTCTGCTCGATAGGAGCGTTCTCTACGGATTTGGAAGATTTCGACAGCACCATTTTTCCCTTCGAAGAATGTCGAGAGTTTTCTACCATATGGGCTGAAAAAGAAACAAAATAAAAGTTAGTTTCTCCGTATAAAAGGTATAGTTACAGCACTAAGATAAAATAAAGTACTAACCAAGAGGTTCAAATGATAAACTGATGGGAAAGCCATGAACACTTAACCCCGCCTTACGAAGGAAAGCCTCCCCGATCAGAAGAGCGCTTTGATATTTGTTTGCACGCATTTCGGGGATCTCAGTGATAAACTGTACATTGTCAGGAACAAGTTCACCCGTCGGTAAGCGACCTCCAGAAATCCAACTGGAACCATGATCCCATGAAAAAGGCATGATCGAACCATCCGCCAAACATATATTAGATGGAGGACGAACAAAGAAGAAATGAGATTTCCATGAAGGATTACTAGAAACAGGGGCGTCAAAGATTGCTCGACTAGGCCGCTGACTAGCGAAGAAATATCCACGATTTGAAGAACTAGAAATATTGAAACGGAAAAGTTGCGTAAAATTACGAAAAGAAGGTTTAAACCCCTTTGCGATCATCAAAACGGAAAAACAAACCACAAAAGCAACGGAATTTGGAACCAGCTGTGTCAAGCACACACTGAAAGTTTTCAAAACTTCGAGAAAGAGGGGAGACAAAGGAAGACGCAGTCCGCTATTGAAGTGAGCAGTATAAAAGGCTCGACATCCCTCCGGTGGAGACGTGACCCTATCAGTAGGGGAAGGAAGAATTATCTCAGAACCTTCCGGAAAATATTTGGTATAATTATTCACAACCTCCGGGAATGTTTCCACCGTATAGGCACAAGCTACGTCCTCAATTGGTTCAGAAATCTGAGGAACAGTACCTTTGCCCTTTTTGGCTCGGGCAGCCACATCTGCATCAGAAAGGATTCGTACCTTGAAAGTATCTTCTACAGGGACGACGAAGTCAGATACTGTAGTTTGTTCGCCCAAAGGATTAGAATGCAACTCCTCCTCGTTATCGGGGGCGACGATCTCTCTAGAAGAGGAAGAAGATCTTCTTACAAAAGCCATATATTCTGGTTCTCGAAAGATGAAGGTCGATAAAAGGAAAAATTTTATGAGATGAACGACTAATCAGGAAAATGATTACAAGTTGTAAGGAAGTATAAAAGAGAAATGGCGAACTCAAAAGTCACCTATTTATAATAAAATGAGACAAGACGTTTCGAACTCATCACAGCTACTCATATTCCCGCCAAAAACGGAAGGATACGAAAGGCCTCCTGAATAGACGCGTGGCGATTCGCAATCGGACAGAGAAAACGACTATCTATGATATGTAGCACTCTTTTCCTTACTTAAGATTTTTTTCCCACAGGGTTTTTTCTTAAGAAAGGTTTTTAACGAGGCTCCATTCATAGAAAACAAACAGTCGTAAAGATTTATCTACTTCTACGAGCTTCTATTATCTATACGCTCGAAGAAGTGAGGGAGTACTGATGGGGGCTATTTCGCACCCTACATACTACTCGGATCGAATGAAGAAGATAAGATCGATTCGACCAATTCAAACAGATCGGAATTATCTTATTGACCCGGCCAAGTGCAGCTCGCTTCGTTAGAAGATTATACTCCGGACTCAAGAAGGATATTTGGGCCGAGTCCTATTAGGACTATGTTTCCTTGTAACACTAGGTTTAAAATTATATAAATACCTAGTTAATCATTGTATTGAGACGACTACGAAAATCCTAAACTCTAAGAATACAGGATTTAACACTGCTTACAACAGCACAACTCAATAATATTCAATATTATTACAGAGCTTTTTACCTTCATATCGGTGTGTTCTTAGCTTTGTTTTGTGGTTTTACTTCTTGTTCTTGAATATTGCTTTTCTTTGTAACCGATCCATCCGGAATAAAGTAACAGAGCCCTATATAACATATATATAAATATCGAAAACCCCCCGATATTACAAATTTACTGATATTCAATTAACCCGACGAAATCCGGCTAAATCATATGGGTTGTAATTAAATGGGCCTGATTGGTGCCCTTGCTTGCGCAAAGAAATGTAATAGAATAGGACCATTTTTTAATTTGTAAGTTAGGCTTAGATTAGGCTTGGAGCCGAGAAGACCTCATGAAGACTTGGAGATCCGCATGGAGGCCCATTACCTTGGAGGACATGGAGGCCCAATTCATTACATGGAGGCTCAATCAAGCTGGATATTACAAGAAGGCCCATGATGTATGGGTTTGAAAATTGTAATAGTTAGAACATTTAATTTCCACCCTAGACTGACCAATTGATTCATCACTTGGCTCGTGATGAATCGCATAGGATGGGCATTCGATCAATCATATCCTGCTAGGTGATGTATGTTTACTTATATTCTTTGATGTATGTTATGCATGCTTAGAAGAGATCACGTAAACAAGATAAGCATAATCTGATGAGACCTCGCACAAGAAAACTTAAAACCTCCAATTGAACATTAAAATTCAATTAGAATATTAAATCGAATAACGGGCGCATATGAATAGTCTCTATGGTCCGAGCCTATCCAATTACTAGGTCTTAGGCATATTGTACGAATATATCTCGATGTCTCACGAGTCGTGGGTCGAGCTATAGGAAGATAACATGTCTATTGCCTCGATGCACGAGTTTAGTGCCAAGGGAGGGGATAGCAAGGTTTTAGGCGCTGTCTCACGAGTCGTGGGGCGTCTAGGATTGAACTATTTCTCTCCACGAGTATTGGACATGATTTAACGCTAGTAAGTATGGATGTCTCACGAGTCGTGGGTCCATATCGAAAAACGAGGCTAAATGAACTTAAGGGTTAGCTGCGATGGTTAACCGTCGACGTAATCGACCACCAAGTGAATCAAATAGTATGGCCAACGAGTCGTGGGTACTAGGAGATTGCATTTGGGCCTTAAGCCCACTAGGATATTTTAATTTCCCGAAACTTATGTGGGGGCATAAGATTTTGATTAAAATAGTGGGAGTAATTTACAAATAAAAACCATGTTTGTAAATTGTGCATTTTAAATTAATCTTTCGCGTATTTATTTCTTCTCTCGTCATTTTGTAGATATAATGTCTAAGAATCCGATTTCCATCATACTTGAACAAAACAAATTAACTGGACCCAACTTCCATGACTGGGTCGGGAACCTTAAGATCATTCTCGCTTCTGAAAAGCGAGGTTTTGTCCTTGATGGACCCCCTCCCGAACTTGCTAAGGATGCCGATGATACTGAGAAAGAAGCCGTGGATTTATGGCTTGACGATGACTTGCAGTCTCGTTGTCTCATGTTGGCATCCATGACGAATGAGCTTCAAAAGCAGCACGAGCATATGAAGTCTTCTTTTGAAATCTACACGCACCTGAATGGTTTATTTGGGGTGCAAAGTAGATATGAGCGGTATGAAACTGCTAAGACTTTGCAACAAACGAGGATTATTGAAGGTGATGATGTTCGATCTCACTGCATCAAGATGATTGGGCTTATTGCAAATCTTGGTCATCTTGACGTAAAGATGGACAAGACCTACTGCCAGGATATAATCCTCCAGTCGTTGCCAAGATCATTCGAGCAATTCGTAGTGAACTACAACATGCACAAGATGGATGTTGAACTTCACGAGTTGGCTAATATGCTCGCCACTGCCGAGGCTTCCATGAAAAGAGAGAAGTCAGTGATGGTTGCTACCTCGACCTAATCCAAGTCCAGAAGGACAAAGAAAGGGAAGGGAAAAGGAAATGCCTCTTCAAGCAAAGGCAAAGGACCATCTGGGCCCATAGGGAAGGGAAAGAAGCGTAAAGCTTCGTCTGGTGAACAGAAATGTTTCTACTGCAAGAAACCTGGACACTGGAAGAGGAACTGCAAAGAGTTCTTGGAGAGCTCGAAAGGTATATTCCTTGTTGAAGTTAATTTATCAATTAACTGTGCATCATGGGTGCTAGACACTGCTTGTGGTTCTCATCTTTGTAATGATTTACAGGTGATGGGAGCAACAAGACCACTTAGGCCAGGGGATTGGATCCTAAGATTTGGAAATGGAGCTAGAGCTGCTGCCGAGGCCATTGGCGAAGTGGATTTAGATTTAGGTGGTAATAAATTAGTCCTTAGGAACGTTCTTTATGTACCTGGTTTGGTGAAAAACATTATTTCTATTCCTGTTTTGGATAATGAAGGTTTTAATTTTACTATTAATAAAGGTTCATTTTCGTTATTCATGAATGATAATATGTTTTTCACTGGTACATTAAAAGATGGACTATATACCATTGAACCACCTAAGTTAGTGATGCATGTACAACAAAACAAAAGGAAACAAGATAATGAAATATCTGCCCAATTGTGGCACGCTCGACTTGGACATATATCCAAGTCAAGGATTCAAAAGTTAGCATCATCTGGCGCGATTGAAATCAATCGCATTGATGAAATGCCAACATGTGAACCATGTCTAATGGGTAAAATGGCTAAGTTGCCATATAAGGGAAACCCTGAGCGAGCCAAGCAAACATTGGACTTAATACATACTGACGTATGTGGACCACTAAGAAAAAGCGCCCGAGGTGGCTATGACTACTTCATCACTTTCACTGACGACTTTAGTCGTTATGGATATGTGTTCTTGTTGAAACACAAGTCTGAAGCCTTTGAGCGATTCAAAGAATTCAAGATGGAAGTAGAGAATCAACTTGGCCATACGATAAAGGCTCTTCGTTCTGACCGAGGTGGAGAATTTCTTAGTAACGAATTTCTGAATTATCTTGTAGAGCATGGAATATTATCGCAGTGGACTCCTCCTGCAACACCCCAGTTAAATGGAGTAGCAGAGAGAAGGAATCGAACCTTGATGGACATGGTTCGATCCATGATGAGTGCCACTGACCTTCCTCTTTCATTTTGGGGACATGCCCTCCTCACGGCAACGAAGATACTATACATGGTACCTTCTAAATCCGTAGAAAAGACACCATACGAATTATGGTTTGGCAAGGCACCCTCGTACGCATTCATGCGCATATGGGGATCTCCCGCTTACGTTAAAAAGCTAGTGGGAGATAAATTGGAAACTAAATCCACTTTGTGCAAATTCGTGGGGTATCCGGAAAATTCGATTGGATACGAGTTCTACGATCCTACAAGATAAACTACGTTTGTCTCGAGGAACGCTCACTTCTTGGAGAAGGATTTCTTGGTTGACAAGAAGGAAAATAACGTAGAACTGGATGAGGTCACTGAAGCTGAAAAGGCCGAAGAGGTCAATCAAGCTGACCCGTCGCCACAGGCAGTGGGAGAACATGAGCATGAAAGTGCACCAGAAAGTACACCGATTCTTCGTAGGTCAGAAAGACAACATAGAGAACCCGAGAGGTACTACGGTCTGCTGCATGAGACTGGACAGTCTCTAACCGACCCAAGGACTTACGAAGAGGCTATGCTAGACATAGACTCGGGAAAGTGGCGCGAAGCCATGGAATCCGAACTGGACTCCATGCACTCAAACAAGGTCTGGGCCTTGGTAGATCCACCAGTGGGAGTGGCTCCCGTGGGTTGCAAGTGGATCTATAAGCGAAAGCTTGGAGTGAACGGAGAGGTAATAACCTACAAGGCGCGATTAGTGGCAAAAGGATATACACAAAGACCTGGAATTGACTTTGAGGAGACCTTCTCGCCCTTCGCAATGCCTAAATCCATTCGAATCTTGCTGGCCATAGCTGCGTGGTATAACTACGAGATATGGTAGATGGATGTGAAGACTGCCTTTCTCAATGGGGACATTGATAAGGAGATCTACATGGAGCAACCAAAAGGATATGCATCCAAAGGAGATGAACACAAGGTGTGCAAACTCCAGAGGTCCATTTATGGACTAAAGCAAGCTTCCCGAAGTTGGAATATTCGTTTCGATGAGACAATCCAAACTTTTGGATTCATCAAGAACATGTTCGAACCTTGCGTGTACAAGAAGATCAGTGGGAGTACAGTTGAATTTTTGGTGCTTTACGTTGACGACATTCTTCTCATTGGAAACAATGTGAAAGCGTTGTCTGAAACTAAAGCATGGTTATCTACACAATTCTCAATGAAGGATATGGGAGAAGCATCCTTTGTACTGGGTATAAGGATCTACCGAGATAGATCAAAAGGACTGCTGGGCCTCTCCCAATCCCAGTACATAGATAAAATCTTGAAAATATTTAATATGGAAGAATCCAAGAGAGGATTGCTTCCAATGAGACATGAAATTGCACTCTCTAAGTCTATGGCCCCAAAGACGCCAGAAGAGAGAAGCAATATGTCTCGAGTACCATATGCATCCGCGATAGGAAGCATAATGTATGGTATGTTATGTACGAGACCAGACGTAGCGTACGCTCTAAGCGTTACAAGTCGCTACCAGTCTGATCAAGGTGAGCAGCACTGGATAGCCGTAAAGGCAATTATGAAGTATCTGAGAAGGACTAAGGAATTGTTCTTGGTATACGGTGGAGGAGAATTGAAATTGGAAGGCTATACAGACTCGAGCTTCCAATGTGATGTAGACGACTTCAAGTCGACATCAGGATACGTGTTCTGCCTCAATGGTGGTGCGGTTAGCTGGAAGAGCTCCAAGCAGGAAACAACTGCGGATTCAACCACCGAAGCAGAATACATTGCTGCGAGTGATGCAGCAAAGGAAGGTGTTTGGATGAGGAACTTCATCCAGGAATTGGATGTGATACCTAGCATCGCTGAGCCCATTACTATCTTCTGTGATAACAATGGGGCAATAGCGCAAGCAAAGGAGCCGAGATCTCATCAGAAATCCAAGCACATACAAAGACGATACCATGTGATAAGAGATATCATTGGTAGAGGAGACATTAAGATGGAACGTGTTGACTCAGAAGATAATACGGCGGACCCGCTAACGAAGCCTCTGCCTCAAAAGGCATTTGAGAAACATCTGCATAAGATGGGACTCAAGAACATAAAAGACTGGCTTTAGGACAAGTGGGAGATTGATAGAAATAGTGTCCTGCAAGCCAGCTGTATGGCGAGCATTTATTGTAATAAATGAGGAACTATTCAATTTCGATTAATAAATGCACTTTATTAAATGGTCAACTTTATCTTATGTAATAATTATCTACGCATAAGGATAGAAGTCCTTAGATCACAGGGCTATGGGACAACCCGTGGACTGATCTCCAAGGCCGTGATCTAGAACATATTCAAGAGTCGTAGAATCCAATCGAGATAGGACATCGTTGGATTCGGTTAGACTCTCACTGTTGTGTATACTCCGATGAACTGGAGGACGCTGGGGTCCACGAGCGTGATTGGGATAGTCGATACACATAAGTGGGTGGCTTGCTGGGATGGCAAGCGCACTGAATACCCCAATTAGGAAATAACTCACCATGGAAGCGGTAGTCGCATATCGGGGTTGAAGTTATTCCAAATTTATAATAGTATACGATGAACGATCCCTAACTACTTGAGGTGATAGGGTTTATCTGGTGCGAGAACGTCTATGCTTTGATATGAGTTCCGACTGACTGGGGATTGCCAGAAAGTCTCTGTGGACTCATATTGGGTATAGAGGAACTCGTATGCAGATTCATATCATCAACAAAGGATCCATTGACCCGACTTGATAGGTTGGGAAATTCTCCTATGGATTTCTGTGAGAAATTAATTCTGGTAAAATCCTTGGCCAAGGTATCTGACGACTTTATGTAAGTAGCTCATAAAGATTAAGTCAAAGAGAATTTATTTCGAGACCAGAGTACATAAGGTCAAGACAAAAGAAAAGGGAATCCGATGAAAGACCATGCCCTTAAGTCTCGACTGGGAGATTGATCGATGGAGAGATTATGTCGTATATGGAAATTATAAATGATAAAAGGTTCACTGAATTAATTCACCAGTGATTGGGCTCCATGGGCTTGTGGCTGGACATCGACCGTGGAGTGTGGGAGAATTCCCAAATTGGCAGGGGTGCTAATTTTGGAATGATCAATCGACATAGTGTTCGATTGATTTAGAGTAAGTCTTGCTCGAATAATTAAATAACATTTAATTATAACCCACGGCCAATTATGTGGTGAACCTACGGGGGCATACACAATACACATGAAACGAAAGCGAGGAAATAAGAACGACCGAGTCGACAGGGTCGACTGGGTGAATAATCGACTGGGTCGATTATTATGACTGGGTCGACCCAATTGGAACAAAATGGGATCCAATTGGAATTGGATCAGGATCATAAATTAAATTGGAATTTAATTTGTGGATTAATTAATTAAGTTGGATTTAATTAATTAGAAGAAATTTTAATTAAATGGACTTAGAGTCTGATTTAATTAAATGGGAGATTAAGTTAATTAATTGGGCTATTTAATTGGGAGATTAAATAAAGCCTGGTCAGATTAATTAACTGGGCCATGAATTAATTAGGAGACTTGGTCTTCTAATTAAAGAGGGCCATGGCCCATGTAGGAGAGAAGAGCCCTAGTCCTAATAGGACTAGGTTAGGGAGATAACTATAAGTAGCTATCTTGTAGTTATTTTTCACACAACTCCATATGCAAAATTAAGCAAGAGCAAAATTTTCTCTCCCTCTCCCAAGCAATAGTCGACCGAACACTGTTCTTCTTTTGGAAGAATTTTCGTTTTCGATTCTTGTTCCAAAATCGTTCCTATATCCTAGATCATAATATATCTTGTGTTCTAGCTGATCAAGATTTATTATTTTCGTGTAATTGTGGTGTATCAACCCGTAGAGGCGCAACACGTGGGGCGCTACTGCAGAGCTTGGATCGATTTGGTTGAGGAGAAATTCAGAGTTCGTTTTTGCTAGCCGAGGATTTGCAAGGAGATAGGTATAACGTGCAAACTTATACTATCGTTTTATTTATGTTCATATATATACACCTAGAGTAATATCCTGGCAAGATTCCGTAAGAGGTCCTAAAATTTTTATATTCCGCTGTGCCTAGGGCTGTTTATCTTACCGAATCCCAACAAATGCATCACTTATGCTTAATCCTTTTAGACATAAATTGGATTAGTCTACTTTGGTAGGTTCGTACGCTATCGGAAGATACTTATGAATGATTTATGAAATCTTGAACAACAAACATAAGTATAGTTATCAACTTGTGAATCATTCAAGATTGGATCACTCTTAGTGATATTGAAATCTAGGAACTTTTATTAATCAAATAAAAGTATTGCAATTTTTAATCATTTCGCTTTTAAGTGTTTAAACAAACTACAAACTCACTACTTTCATTCATATAAGTTCACGTAAGATTTTAGAATAGATCTTGATAATTATTCGTTAGATTCTTCGTGGGTTCGACACCCTTTTACTTGCATACGACCGTATACTTGCGTGTTTGCGTATTCGTATTTGGAGCGTAACACCATTCCGGTTAAGTAAATAGTACCACTTTTCTTACCTCGTGCAATTGTCATTGCACCCTTCGTGATTTTCTAGTCATTACCATGGAACACCGTCGTATATCCTTCACTTGCCAATTGTCCCACTGAGATTAAATTCTTTCTTATGTCGGGAATATGTCTGACATCCTTCAGCTCCCATACAGACTCGTTAAGATTAATTTTCATTGTGCATTTACCAATAATATCACAATGTTGATCATCACCAAGATATACCTTACCAAGATTTCCAGACACATACCTTTCAAAGAGATTTTCTGCGAAGTAGCGTGAAATGATGCTCCAGAATCTAACACCCAAGATTTTTCCTTGCTCTCCAAAGAGAATATCAGCGCATCATTATCTTCCGATGTCAATGCGACATTGGCTTCGATTTTTCCTCCTGATTCTTCGATGCACTCCTGCACTGATTTTTGTAGTGCCCAGTTTTTCCGCAATTCCAACACTCAACAGTCTTCTTGGAATTGTTGGGATTTCTCAACTTGGATCTCCCATTCTTGGATTTTCCTCGGTTGTTTAATTTTCCTCGATCATTTTTCCTTCCTCTTGACTCCGTTGACAAAGCAAATGGTGTCAAATTATCGCCTGACTCTCTTCGTCGAATTTCTTCATTCAAAACAAGATCTCGAACATCGTTGAATTTCAACTTACTGCTTCCCGACGAGCTACTCACAGCCGTGACCGTAGCATTCCAACTTTCTGGCAGGGAGGACAAAAGTAGCGACGCTTGTACCTCGTCGTCGAACTCAATTTCAACCGAACTTAACTGGGTAGTGATTGTGCTAAGTTCGTTGAGATGTTGAGCTACTGATGAACCTTCACTCATTCTCAGGTTGAATAATCGCCTCATAAGATGCACTTTATTTGAGGCCGAAGGTTTCTCGTACATATTCGAGAGAGCTTTCATAAGACCAGCCGTAGTCTTCTCTTTTGCAATGTTAAAGGCTACATTGCGAGATAACGTCAATCGGATAACTCCAAGAGCTTGTCGATCCATGAGTTTCCATTCCTCATCCTTCATGGATTCTGGTTTCGTTTCTTCGAGAGGTAGATATAAATTTTTCTGATAGAGATAGTCCTCTATCTGCATCTTCCAAAAACCGAAGTCCGAACCATTGAACTTCTCGAGTTTCATCTTCCCTTCGTCTGCCGCTATTGCTCCAACTCAAATCTGGATGCCCGAGGAATATGCAGATTCCCGGGCTCTGATACCAGTTGTTAAGGATTCCAGCAACCAGATTTAACGAATAGAGCAAAATAAATAGACACAATATTTACGAGGTTCAACCAGAATGGCTACTTCCACGGGCTGCTGCAAAACTTTCACTAAAGGGAGAAAAATACAAGTGTTTACAAACACTCACACTCACAACTCACTTCTCAATATTTCTCGATTCAAGAAGGAACTCTGAAAATTGCACTCTCAATTTTCTGCCTAACACTAGAAGAGAATATTGCTTGTAGTTGATTTTGTGATGATCTTCGAATGAATAGGATGTCACCTATTTATAGTCACAAAGTTAACTTGAGTGGTCTTCCAAACTTGGAACTTGAGCTCACTTGAAATTTGCATTTTGACCATAGTAAGTTGTACCTTCACTTGAAAATTGTTCTCCAATTGGAACTCACACTTGACCATTTGTAAATTGTGCCACCATAGTAAATTGTCCCCCTCATTAAGTGAAAGTCAATTTTGAAAATTGCAAATGCATTAACAGAAACAGAGCTTACAAAAGTAGATCTATAGAAAATTTCATCAATTTCTATAAATTTTTTGTTTTAGAACATATACGTACCTTGTATCAATCCTAAGCAATTCAAGTGTGACTTACTACACGGCCCTTCTTAGGCAAACAACTCAAACAAGATCTATATATGTCCTAGACACAAATCCTACATATTGAAGTATCGTAACATGCGTTATTGAGAATACTCGAATTGAACAAACAAAAGATGACGCACAAAGGAAGTTGCTCAAACGTTATTCAAATGTAAATTCAATTACCTCGTTATTTTTATGTAAGAACCTCGATGAAACTTAGATCAAAAGAGTGGATGATTTCTCAAAGGATAATGGCCTTAAAGAACGTATTTTAATTTCGTACGTTTTACAAGTAGAGAGCCCGTCCCAAGTTGCTGAATTGGACTTGACCAGTCGAAATAATGGAGAGGAATTCGTATTTTCCATCAATGCAGTGCCAATGTAGTTCCCACAAATTTTACACATCAATTTGGTTTGTCGTTGAAACAATATCCACGACTTCTTGGATTTGAGGCAGGGTAACCATCGAACTTTATGTATCTTGGTGAATTTGGTCTCGTCAATTGAGAAGAAAGAAATGATCCCTCGTTTAATAGACTTTTCGTATTTAGAGTCAATCATTGATATGTTGCGGTTACAGGAGTTGAGGTTCAATTCGTACCCACAAGTGCCACAGCTGCCACATATGTTATTTGCATTAAAAAGAATTGAAAACGAAAAATCACAATCTTCTTCAATGTCCTTATTTCTATATAGCTGAAATTCTATACGAAGTCAAACAAACATCATAAAACAATCAAAGTCCAAAATATTAGACTTTGGGAACTTTTGGACATAAACTATATGGTTATGTTTGAATATATAGAATTTGAAAATGCTAATTGTGCTGTTAAAATTAAAGAGCTAATTAAGTTGTTTCTAAATTGCAAAGTCTTAATTATATATCAAACAAAGGTTGGGCCGGAACTTAAAACTTTTGGAGTAGTGCATCTATTATTTATATGTGTTTTGATAAAAAAAATGACAAAACATAAGTGAAGATAATGATAGAATAGTGCCCAGCAAGCCAATATTAATTAGCTTGTTGAAATACTATTTTCTTATTGTTTATAATTAATACGCCCGTTCATTCATAGTACGTGAAATTGAACAATGGCCAACTTCATCTCTCGCGAACTTATCTAAGCGATTGGATGAAATCCTAAGGTCACAATAGACTATGGGACGATTCACTTCAGTACTGAGTGCAATCATGAAACAGTCTCAAAGGTCGTGATCTTAAAACCGTTCCAAGTCATAGATTCCGAACGAGACGGGGTATCGTAGGAATCGCCAAGACTTGTACAAGTATGCATGATTCACATGGAGTGAATTTGTAGCGTTTCATGAGCAAGGCATTTGAGGCCAGTGCATATGAGTAGGTGGTTCAATGGAGGATTGAACACATCGAACGACCCGAACAGAGAAACCCATTGTGGAAGCGCATGACGCATATCGGTGATGGGATGTTTCTCAAGGCTTATAATAGTGCACGATTTAGTCCTTGGACTTGAGATGCTAGGGCGAATTCGGTACACGAGTGTGCGTACTTAGATTTAGGTACTGGTCACGTAGCCTGACCACAAAGTGCCTAAGTTGGGTGCGTACACAACTGTACGCGAGTGGTTAGTACTAAGAAAAGATCTATCGACTCATCCTGATAAGGTGGGAGAATTTCCTATACGTTCTTCGATAATATGTTCCTAGAAATCCATGGTCATGGTTGGTGACGAATTTGAAAAGGGGTTTCCAAATTTAGCAGTCACACTGAAAATATTATCCAGAATTAGAATGTACAGAATCGAGATAATTAGAGGTGCCGATCAATTCACACACCCTAGGTCTCGATCGGGAAATTAGTCGTGGAAGGACCGTATGTACATGGCAATTATAAAAGGTGGGGTTCACAATTATCAATTCACCTTTGATTGGGCTTGGGGCTAGACATCGACTATGAAGTGTGGATACTCCTGAATTAATAAGGAAATTAATTCTGGAGTGGTCAATTAAAAGTTGTTTAATTGTTCAGAGCATTAATTGCTCGTTAATTAAATCACGAAAGTCGTGGGCCTGCTGCCAGTTGATGGTGAACCTAGAGGGTCACAAACAATACAATTGGACGGTGCCTGTCTTAAAGGAAATGAACGATTTAAAGTTGTTAAATCAAAGTAATTGAATTAAGGCATTAATTCAGTGGGAGATATTAATTAGATATCTAATTGATTAATGTTCAATTAATTAATTAGAGTTATCTGATTAATTATAAAATTAATTAAAGTAGTAAATTAATGTAATTGGAAGATTATATAATTAACCAATTTTAGTATTGGATAATTATATGGGTTGTTTTTGCAATTATCTTGAAATAGGGGTGAGGGGCGATTTTTACAAGTTAAGGAAAAGGAGTTTTAATCTTGGAGAGCAAGCAAGAAGAGATCTATCAAATCTTGCATTGCTAAGTTGATAAGGAATAAATGATTTGATAGACAAGGGAAGAAGATATCTTCTAAGAGAAGGACTCTTCTTATATAAATACTTCTTCTCTTCTCTTCATTAATAACAAGTAACATTTTTGAAAACCATGAAAAGAAAAATAGTAGCCAATTTTTACAAAGAAGAAATCTGATTTTTCGCACAAGAAATTTTATTTACAAATCGCCCCACATACTTTCAACCAAAACCCTAGTCACCCAAAATCAAGATCGATCGAACCCAAGGTGGTCGATCCTAACTTGGCCGAATCTGATCCAATCACACAAGTCCTGTGATTAGTTTCTTCTTCCACAAGATCTCCCAATTGATAGAAATAGTGTCCTGCAAGCCAGCTGTATGGCTAGTATTTATTGTAATAAATGCGGAACTATTCAATTTCGATTAATAAATGCACTTTATTAAATGGTCATCTTTATCTTATGTAATAATTATCTACGCATTAGGATAGAAGTCCTTAGATCACAGGGCTATGGGACAACCCGTGGACTGATCTCCAAGGCCGTGATCTAGAACATATTCAAGAGTCGTAGAATCCAATCGAGATAGGACATTGTTGGATTCGGTTAGACTCTCACTGTTGTGTATACTCCGATGAACTGGAGGACGCTGGGGTCCACGAGCGTGACTGGGATAGTCGATACACATAAGTGGGTGGCTTGCTGGGATGGCAAGCGCACTGAATACCCCAATTAGGAAATAACTCACCATGGAAGCGGTAGTCGCATATTGGGGTTGAAGTTATTCCATATTTATAATAGTATACGAGGAACGATCCCTAACTACTTGAGGTGATAGGGTTTATCTGGTGCGAGAACGTCTATACTTTGATATGAGTTCCGACTGACTGGGGATCGCCAGAAAGTCTCTGTGGACTCATGTTGGGTATAGAGGAACTCGTATGCAGATTCATATCATCAACAAAGGATCCATTGACCCGACTTGATAGGTTGGGAAATTCTCCTATGAATTTCTGTGAGAAATTAATTCTGGTAAATCCTTGGCCAAGGTATCTGATGACTTTATGTAAGTAGCTCATAAAGATTAAGTCAAAGAGAATTTATTTCGAGACCAGAGTACATAAGGTCAAGACAAAAGAAAAGGGAATCCGATGAAAGACCATACCCTTAAGTCTCGACTTGGAGATTGATCGATGGAGAGATTATGTCGTATATGGAAATTATAAATGATAAAAGGTTCACTGAATTAATTCACCAGTGATTGGGCTCCATGGGCTTGTGGCTGGACATCGACCGTGGAGTGTGGGAGAATTCCCAAATTGGCAGGGGTGCTAATTTTGGAATGGTCAATCGACAGAGTGTTCGATTGATTTAGAGTAAGTCTTACTCGAATAATTAAATAATATTTAATTATAACCCACGGCCAATTATGTGGTGAACCTACGGGGGCATACACAATACACAAGTAGCGAAAGCGAGGAAATAAGAACGACCGAGTCGACTGGGTCGACTAGGTGAAAAATCGACTGGGTCGATTATATTGGGTGGGTCGACTGGGTCGACCCAATTGGAACAAATTGAGATCCAATTGGAATTGGATCAGGATCATAAATTAAATTGGAATTTAATTTGTGGATTAATTAATTAAGTTGAATTTAATTAATTAGATAAGAATTTAATTAAATAGACTTAGAGTCTGATTTAATTAAATGGGAGATTATGTTAATTAATTGGGCTATTTAATTGGGAGATTAAATTAGGTCTGGTCAAATTAATTAACTGGGCCATGAATTAATTAGGAGACTAGGTCTTCTAATTAAAGAGGGCCATGGCCCATGTAGGAGAGAAGAATCCTAGTCCTAATAGGACTAGGTTAGGGAGATAACTATAAGTAGCTATCTTATAGTTATTTTTCACGCAACTCCTTAAGCAAAAAATTGAGCAGAGCAAGAATTCTCTCCCTCTCCCCTACCAGATCGGCCGAACCCTCTTCTGTGCAAGGAAGAATCTTTCGTTTTTCGATCTTGTTCCAAATCGTTCCTAATTCTCAGTCTATAATATATCTTGTGTTCTAGCTGATCGAGATATATTATTTTCGTGATATTGTGGTGTATCAACTCGTAGAGGCGCAACACGTGGGGCGCTCCTGAGAAGCCTGGATCGATTTTGCTGGAGCAGAATTCAGAGCTCGTTTTGCTAGCCGAGGATTTGCAAGGAGACAGGTATAAACGAGAAAACCTATACTGTCGTTTAATTATATTCATATATATACAACTAGAGAATATCCTGGCAAGATTCCTTAAGAGGCCCTAAAAGTTTTATATTCCGCTGTGCCTAGGGTTGTTTATCTTACCGAATCCCAACAGTGGTATCAGAGCCAACTCTAGGCTTTGTATATATATGAATTTGCAAATTCTGTGTTTATTAAATCATATGTTTGATTTATGTGGCTAGTTCTTTAACTTTGCATGTTATAGGACGTATGTTTAATTAACTTGGAGTTAATGTTTAATTTAGGATTCGAAAATTTTATCATGTTAGTTTGATTTTTGGATTAAGATTTAATTGACTGAGTTTGTTGAATTAAATCTGTGAGTAAGCGAAACAAAAAAAATTTTTTTTTTAGATCCAACTCGCGGTGGCACGCGGCGGTGCGCGGAGCGCACCGCAGCTAGGCGGCCACCGCAAGCTGCTGCCAACGGCAGCATGCTGGCCGCACACGCTGCGCGCAGCAGCAGCCTTCGGGCTGCTGTTTACGCGCTGCTGTGCGCGGCTGCTGCCGCAGGCAGCTCACGCGCCGCCTTGGTGGTCGCGCGTGGGCTGTCCTACGTGGCAGTCCGTGATTGGTCTCGACTGGTCGTTTTTGGGTTGGACTCTAATTCTGCCTATTTTGAAAGTCCTGAAAATCTTGGAGAATTTTGGAAGATTAGGAAACTTAGAGTTTTTGGATAAGGTAGTTATTTTGTTAGACTTAAACACTACCTTAATTAACTAATCTAGTCAAAATAGGATTATCTTGATGAATCTTGCAGATTTGGGAATTTTGGGAAACTTAGAGTTTTGGATAAGGTAAGAATCTTAGAGATTTAGATTACCTTAATTAACCAATTTAAATCAAGATAAGAATTGTAGATTACTTAGAGCTCAAGTAAGAGCTAATTAATCTTAGAGATTAATTGATAATTCAAAATTAATTAACTTGGATAAATTTTTGCGAATTAAAATTAATGAAGCCGGTAAATTTACATTATTGCCCTTATGTGAATTTATGCATGTTCTTGTGTGAATATGTGGATTGGTCGATTTTGCCCTTAAGCCCTATGTAGTTTTTGGTTTATTTATTTTATGGGTTGTAATTAAATGGGCCTGATTGGTGCCCTTGCTTGCGCAAACAAATGTAATAGAATAGGCCATTTATTTTTATAAGCTAGACTTAGATTAGGCTTGGAGCCAAGAAGACCTCATGAAGACTTGGAGATCCACATGGAGGCCCATTTACCTTGGAGGACATGGAGGCCCAATTCATTACATGGAGGCCCAATCAAGCTGGATATTACAAGAAGGCCCATGATGTATGGGTTTGAAAATTGTAATAGTTAGGACATTTAATTATTCACCCTAGACTGACCAATTGATTCATCACGTGGCTCGTGATGGATCGCATAGGATGGGCAATCGACCAATCAAATCTTGCTAGGTGATGAATGTTTACCTTTTCGCAAATTATTCTTTGATGTATGAGATGCATGCTTAGGATAGAAAACGTAAACAAGATAAGCATAATCTGATAAGACCTCGCACACTTAGAAACCTCCAATTGAACTTAAAATTCAATTAGAATATTAAATCGAATAACGGGCGCATATGAATGGAGTCTATGGTCCGAGCCTATCCAATTACTAGGTCTTAGGCATATTGTACGAATATATCTCGATGTCTCACGAGTCGTGGGTCGAGCTATAGGAAGATGATATGTCTATTGCCTCGATGCACGAGTTTAGTGCCAAGGGAGGGGATAGCAAGGTTTTAGGCGCTGTCTCACGAGTCGTGGGGCGTCTAGAATTGAACTATTTCTCTCCACGAGTATTGGACATGATTTAACGCTAGTAAGTATGGATGTCTCACGAGTCGTGGGTCCATATCGAAAACCGAGGCTAAATGAACTTAAGGGTTAGCTGCGATGGTTAACCGTCGACGTATTCGACCACCAAGTGAATCAAATAGTATGGCCAACGAGTCGTGGGTACTAGGAGATTGCATTTGGGCCTTAAGCCCGCTAGGATATTTTAAATTCCCGAAACTTATGTGGGGGCATAAGATTTTGATTAAAATAGTGGGAGTAATTTACAAATAAAAACCATGTTTGTAAATTGTGCATTTTAAATTAATCTTTCGCGTATTTATTTCTTCTTTCGTCATTTTGTAGATATAATGTCTAAGAATCCGATTTCCATCATACTTGAACAAAACAAATTGACTGGACCCAACTTCCATGACTGGGTCAGGAACCTTAAGATCATTCTCGCTTCTGAAAAGCGAGGTGTTGTCCTTGATGGGCCCTATCCCGAACTTGCTAAGGATGTCGATGATACTGAGAAAGAAGCCGTGGATTTATGGCTTGACGATGACTTGCAGTCACGTTGTCTCATGTTGGCATCCATGACGAATGAGCTTCAAAAGCAGCACGAGCATATGAAGTCTTCTTTTGAAATCTACACGCACCTGAATGGTTTATTTGGGGTGCAAAGTAGATACGAGCGGTATGAAACTGCTAAGGCTTTGCAACAAACGAGGATGGCTGAAGGTGCTGATGTTCGATCTCACTGCATCAAGATGATTGGGCTTATTGAAAAGCTTAGTCATCTTGACGTAAAGATGGACAAGACCTACTGCCAGGATATAATCCTCCAGTCATTGCCAAGATCATTCGAGCAATTCGTAGTGAACTACAACATGCACAAGATGAATGTTGAACTTCACGAGTTGGCTAATATGCTCGCCACTGCCGAAGCTTCCATGAGAAAAGAGAAGCCAGTGATGGTTGCTACCTCGACCCAATCCAAGTCCAAAAGGACAAAGAGAGGGAAGGGGAAAGAAAATGCTTCTTCAAGCAAAGGCAAAGCACCATCTGGGCCCATAAGGAAGGGAAAGAAGCGTAAATCTTCGTCTGGTGAACAGAAATGTTTCTACTGCAAGAAACCTGGACACTGGAAGAGGAACTGCAAAGAGTTCTTGGAGAGCTCGAAAGGTATATTCCTTGTTGAAGTTAATTTATCAATTAACTGTGCATCATGGGTGCTAGACACTGCTTGTGGTTCTCATCTTTGTAATGATTTACAGGTGATGGGAGCAACAAGGCCACTTAAGACAGGGGATTGGATCCTGAGATTTGGCAATGGAGCTAGAGCTGCTGCCGAGGCCATAGGCGAAGTGGAGTTAGATTTAGGTGGTAATAAATTAGTCCTTAGGAACGTTCTTTATGTACCTGGTTTGGTGAAAAACATTATTTCAATTTCTGTTTTGGATAATGAAGGTTTTAATTTTACTATTAATAAAGGTTCCTTTTCGTTATTCATGAATGATAATATGTTTTTCACTGATACATTAAAAGATGGACTATATACCATTGAACCACCTAAGTTAGTGATGCATGTGCAACAAAACAAAAGGAAACAAGATAATGAAATATCTGCCCAATTATGGCACGCTAGGCTTGGACATATATCTAAGTAAAGGATTCAAAAGTTAGCATCATCTGGCGCGATTGAAATCAATCGCATTGATGAAATGCCAACATGTGAACCATGTTTAAAGGGTAAAATGGCTAAGTTGCCGTTTAAGGGAAACCCTAAGCGAGCCAAGCAAACATTGGACTTGATACATACTGACGTATGTGGACCACTAAGAAAAATCACCCGAGGTGGCTATGACTACTTCATCACTTTCACTGACGACTTTAGTCGTTATGGATATGTGTTCTTGTTGAAACACAAGTCTGAAGCCTTTGAGCGATTCAAAGAATTCAAGATGGAAGTAGAGAATCAACTTGGTCATACGATAAAGGCTCTTCGTTCTGACCGAGGTGGAGAATTTCTTAGTAACGAATTTCTGAATTATCTTGTAGAGCATGGAATACTATCGCAGTGGACTTCTCCTGCAACACCCCAATTAAATGGAGTAGCAGAGAGAAGGAATCGAACCTTGATGGACATGGTTCGATCCATGATGAATGCCACTGACCTTCCTCTTTCATTTTGGGGACATGCCCTCCTCACGGCAACGAAGATACTGAACATAGTACCTTCTAAATCCGTAGAAAAGACACCATACGAATTATGGTTTGGCAAGGCACCCTCATACGCATTCATGCGCATATGGGGATCTCCCGCTTACGTTAAAAAGCTAGTGGGGGATAAATTGGAAACTAAATCCACTTTGTGCAAATTTGTGGGGTATCCGGAAAACTCAATAGGATACGAGTTCTACGATCCTACAAGACAAACTACGTTTGTCTCGAGGAACGCTCACTTCTTGGAGAAGGATTTCTTGGTGGACAAGAAGGAAAATAACGTAGAACTGGATGAGGTCACTGAAGCTGAAAAGGCCGAAGAGGTCGATCAAGCTGACCCGTCGCCACAGGCAGTGGGAGAACATGAGCATGAAAGTGCACCAGAAAGTACACCGATTCTTCGTAGGTCAAAACGTAGAGAACCCGATAGGTACTACGGTCTGCTGCATGAGACTGGACAGTCTCTAACCGACCCAAGGACTTACGAAGAGGCTATGCTAGACATAGACTCGGGAAAGTGGCGCGAAGCCATGGAATTCGAACTGGACTCCATGCACTCAAACAAGGTCTGGGCCTTGGTAGATCCACCAGTGGGAGTGGCTCCCGTGGGTTGCAAGTGGATCTATATGCGAAAGCTTGGAGTGAACGAAGAGGTAATAACCTACAAGGCGCGATTAGTGGCTAAAGGATATACTCAAAGACCTGGAATTGACTTTGAGGAGACCTTCTCGCCCGTCGCAATGCCCAAATCCATTCGGATCTTGCTGGCCATAGCTGCGTGGTATAACTACGAGATATGGCAGATGGATGTGAAGACTGCCTTTCTCAATGGAGACATTGATAAGGAGATCTACATGGAGCAACCAAAAGGATATGCATCCAAAGGAGATGAACACAAGGTGTGCAAACTCAAGAGGTCCATTTATGGACTAAAGCAAGCTTCCCGAAGTTGGAACATTCGTTTTGATGAGACAATCCAAACTTTTGGATTCATCAAGAACATGTTCGAACCTTGCGTGTACAAGAAGATCAGTGGGAGTACAGTTGAATTTTTGGTGCTTTACGTTGACGACATTCTTCTCATTGGAAACAATGTGAAAGCGTTGTCCGAAACTAAAGCATGGTTATCTACACAATTCTCGATGAAGGATATGGGAGAAGCATCCTTTGTACTAGGTATAAGGATCTACCGAGATAGATCAAAAGGACTGCTGGGCCTCTCCCAATCCCAGTACATAGATAAAATCTTGAAAAGATTTAGTATGGAAGAATCCAAGAGAGGATTGCTTCCAATGAGACATGGGATTGCACTCTCTAAGTCTATGGCCCCAAAGACGCCAGAAGAGAGAAGCAATATGTCTCGAGTACCATACACATCCGCGATAGGAAGCATAATGTATGGTATGCTATGTACGAGACCAGACGTAGCGTACGCTTTAAGCGTTACAAGTCGCTACCAGTCTGATCCAGGTGAGCAGCACTGGATAGCCGTAAAGGCAATTCTGAAGTACCTGAGAAGGACTAAGGAATTGTTCTTGGTATACGGTGGAGGAGAATTGAAATTGGAAGGCTATACAGACTCGAGCTTCCAATGTGATGTAGACGACTTCAAGTCGACATCAGGATACGTGTTCTGCCTCAATGGTGGTGCGGTTAGCTGGAAGTGCTCCAAGCAGGAAACAACCGCGGATTCAACCACCGAAGCAGAATACATTGCTGCGAGTGATGCAGCGAAGGAAGGTGTTTGGATGAGGAACTTCATCCAAGAATTGGATGTGATACCTAGCATCGCTGAGCCCATTACTATCTTCTGTGATAACAATGGGGCAATAGCGCAAGCAAAGGAACCGAGATCTCATCCGAAATCCAAGCACGTACAAAGATGATACCATGTGATAAGAGATATCATTGGTAGAGGAGACATTAAGATGGAACGTGTCGACTCAGAAGATAATACGACGGACCCGCTAACGAAGCCTCTGCCTCAAAAGGCATTTGAGAAACATCTGCATAAGATGGGACTCAAGAACATAAAAGACTGGCTTTAGGACAAGTGGGAGATTGATAGAAATAGTGTCCTGCAAGCCAGCTGTATGGCTAGTATTTATTGTAATAAATGCGGAACTATTCAATTTCGATTAATAAATGCACTTTATTAAATGGTCATCTTTATCTTATGTAATAATTATCTACGCATAAGGATAGAAGTCCTTAGATCACAGGGCTATGGGACAACCCGTGGACTGATCTCCAAGGCCGTGATCTAGAACATATTCAAGAGTCGTAGAATCCAATCGAGATAGGACATCGTTGGATTCGGTTAGACTCTCACTGTTGTGTATACTCCGATGAACTGGAGGACGCTGGGGTCCACGAGCGTGACTGGGATAGTCGATACACATAAGTGGGTGGCTTGCTGGGATGGCAAGCGCACTGAATACCCCAATTAGGAAATAACTCACCATGGAAGCTGTAGTCGCATATCGGGGTTGAAGTTATTCCATATTTATAATAGTATACGAGGAACGATCCCTAACTACTTGAGGTGATAGGGTTTATCTGGTGCAAGAACGTCTATACTTTGATATGAGTTCCGACTGACTGGGGATCGCCAGAAAGTCTCTGTGGACTCATGTTGGGTATAGAGGAACTCGTATGCAGATTCATATCATCAACAAAGGATCCATTGACCCGACTTGATATGTTGGGAAATTCTCCTATGAATTTCTGTGAGAAATTAATTCTGGTAAATTCTTGGCCAAGGTATCTGACGACTTTATGTAAGTAGCTCATAAAGATTAAGTCAAAGAGAATTTATTTCGAGACCAGAGTACATAAGGTCAAGACAAAAGAAAAGGGAATCCGATGAAAGACCATACCCTTAAGTCTCGACTTGGAGATTGATCGATGGAGAGATTATGTTGTATATGGAAATTATAAATGATAAAAGGTTCACTGAATTAATTCACCAGTGATTGGGCTCCATGGGCTTGTGGCTGGACATCGACCGTGGAGTGTGGGAGAATTCCCAAATTGGCAGGGGTGCTAATTTTGGAATGGTCAATCGACAGAGTGTTCGATTGATTTAGAGTAAGTCTTACTCGAATAATTAAATAATATTTAATTATAACCCACGGCCAATTATGTGGTGAACCTACGGGGGCATACACAATACACAAGTAGCGAAAGCGAGGAAATAAGAACGACCGAGTCGACTGGGTCGACTAGGTGAAAAATCGACTGGGTCGATTATATTGGGTGGGTCGACTGGGTCGACCCAATTGGAACAAATTGAGATCCAATTGGAATTGGATCAGGATCATAAATTAAATTGGAATTTAATTTGTGGATTAATTAATTAAGTTGAATTTAATTAATTAGATAAGAATTTAATTAAATAGACTTAAAGTCTGATTTAATTAAATGGGAGATTATGTTAATTAATTGGGCTATTTAATTGGGAGATTAAATTAGGCCTGGTCAAATTAATTAACTGGGCCATGAATTAATTAGGAGACTAGGTCTTCTAATTAAAGAGGGTCATGGCCCATGTAGGAGAGAAGAACCCTAGTCCTAATAGGACTGGGTTAAGGAGATAACTATAAGTAGCTATCTTATAGTTATTTTTCACACAACTCCTTAAGCAAAAAATTGAGCAGAGCAAGAATTCTCTCCCTCTCCCCTACCAGATCGGCCGAACCCTCTTCTGTGCAAGGAAGAATTTTTCGTTTTTCGATCTTGTTCCAAATCGTTCCTAATTCCCAGTCTATAATATATCTTGTGTTCTAGCTGATCGAGATATATTATTTTCGTGATATTATGGTGTATCAACTCGTAGAGGCGCAACACGTGGGGCGCTCCTGAGAAGCCTGGATCGATTTTGCTGGAGCAGAATTCAGAGCTCGTTTTGCTAGCCGAGGATTTGCAAGGAGACAGGTATAAACGAGAAAACCTATACTGTCGTTTAATTATATTCATATATATACAACTAGAGAATATCCTGGCAAGATTCCTTAAGAGGCCCTAAAAGTTTTATATTCCGCTGTGCCTAGGGTTGTTTATCTTACCGAATCCCAACACCAATCCAGATCCAGATCTACAGTCCTTTGCTGACAAATCTTCAAGATCCAGTTCGTAGCCTAAGACTTGGAGGTGTCACTACAATCCAGTTGGTGTGGATCAACTCTGGAGGTGAGACACATGGATCACTCATATTGTGGATCGAACGAAACTCCTAGAGGTAACCACCACCGAGCTGTGGTGAGGTAAATCGCAAAACCCCCTTTGTTTATGTTTGATTCAAGCATTTCGTATAAATAACTGTGGAGAAAGATTTATGGGACTTATAGGGACCTCAAAAAATTTTAAATTCCGCACTTTGTTGTATTGACAATCGAGCCCCATAGCAGAATATCCCAACAGATAAAATAACATACCGCAAATATTGTAATATTAATATCTTAAACAATACGACATTAAGTTGTGATCGATTTCATTTATAATCTTACTACAAAAAATTGGATTTTAGTGACAAAATATTAAGTGACATTGTTGAAATTGTCACTTTTTGCATATATTTAGTGATAAAAAAAAATACACTCAGAAGATGTTATTGCATTAAACTTATGGACAACTTATTTAATTCGGATATGATGTTGGGTTATAAGGACCCTTTAACTGAAACTTCATGATGAGTGAGTGTCTCTTTATATATATGTGAAAGATTCAAGATAATGTTTTGACGAGAAGATCGAGTGCAATCAAGATAAGTTTCATTGTTTAGTCATTAACGTTACGTATTTCAACTGTGTTGTTATTGCATTCACAAAAATATTATACGATGTTCGATCATAGTACGTAATATTACTATCATAGATTGATTAATCGACTTTGTCCGACCTAGCTACTTTATATGTATAATTCAATATAAAAAATCTTAATATGCTATCACAAAAATACATGTTTAACACCCATTACAAATGTATATTCCACCCAGTGTCGTCTCACAATTATTGAAGAAGTTTCTTTGATGTCGAGACTAGATTTAATATAAAAAATCTTAATAAGAAGTTTTAGGACCTTAATTTGTTGCACAATTTATTTAACATGTAACAAACGAAAGGATGTCATAAATTCTGGTAATAACTCACATCGAATATAATGCATTGAAATAGAGTGCCTAAAAAAGTTTATATATAAGCTGCAAACCGAAGAAAATTGAGATCTAGAACTCAAAAAAGTATTCTAAGATTGTTACAAATTTCGCCTTTTTCTAGTAGTGTTAATATAAAATATACATCGATAAATTTCAGCTTGCTGTGAATGAATTAATTTCACCATTTCTTAATTTTCTTTTACAAAGGATCGAACACCCATATTATTAATAATGAAATCTAGTTTTGAAAAATACTTTAGGCCAAATGTTCATGTGTAACATCTATATTAATTTTTTAAGTTTATAATGCACAATTCACTTATCCTTATAATTAACTGAACAACTAGTTTTGAAATTTTCTTTAATTTTAGGTTCTATTGTCGGTAATGTTTGTGCATCACAGGTTCAATTTGAGGCCAAATGTTCGTGTGTATGTAAGCACTAATCCAATGAATTATCTCTTGCACCCGAAGTTAAGCCTAATCAAGAATCTATCTAGCAGTAATTATTACAATGTGTGATCCGGAGAAACATCGTCAAACATCTTGTGATTTTTGTTTGTAGTATACAAGATTAACATGATAAAGTTCATCGTGCTTTAATTAACTTTGTATCTGCAAGAATGCTCTTAAGCGCAAAATAATTATCACAATTTAACGGTGTGTAAAGTTAGAATGATAAAAAAAAAAACCCAAACTGATGTGTGTAAACCCGAACATCTGCCTCTTTCCTCCTTTTTTTTTTTTTTTCGTGCTAAAACATGTTGAACGCTCTCGCAAAATAACCCTTACACATCAATATATATATATATATATATATATGTGAACTACCAAAAGATTGAGTTTTATCCACATCGGACTGATAAGAATCAATGGTGTTGTTTCAAGCAATGGTTGGTTTTGATACTTGCAAGAACATGGTTTCGAGAAAAAGAGGTATGTATTGGTTTGTGATAGTAAAGTACTATCCATCTTGGCAAGAATTCGATTTTTTATTCTAGACCTAAACATAAAGATGTTGAGTATCATTGAATACGATCGAGATGTTTTAACTGGAGAATTAGTAGAACTTAGAAAAGGTTTAATTGATGATATATTAACTAAAACACTCTCGAATGGGAAGTTTGATACTTGTTGTGAGATAGTCGGCACACTTAATATAGGGAGGAGAGATAATTATTGGATTTTGGGTCCCTTCCAAATGGATAAACACTCAACTTTTTGATTCACATATATATTGTTATGTTAGAGTTATATTGGAAGAGAGTTCAATAATTTTTATCACACAAAAACAAGAGAGGAAGACAAAAAACTTTGGTTTAATTTACGCTCGCTATTCGTCATGTAAATCGTAATTACGAGAATTATTAATCAAAATAACCCTTCCAACTTCAACACCACCTTTAGGCCATCTCCAATGGTTGAGGGCTAGCCCCGGGCTCTGGAGCCCGGGCTAGCCCAGGGCCAGCCCGGGGCCCTGCCTGTTCGTCTCCAATGGTTGGGGCTCCGTGGGGGAATTAATTCCATTTTTTTCCTTTGTCCACTCTCACCTATTAATATTATAGTTTTAATTTTTTTAATACGGAGTATTAATTATAATAACACATTAATTACAACAATACACCACATTAATTACACAACAATACACAACATAATCAAGGAAAAGAAAATAAAAATAGTCCTAAAGCTCCTTATAAACCTCATAAACATAGTGTTGGAAAAAGTAAGTTAATGGACCATTTTGGACGTATTTTAAGTGGGACCCACTTTGAGTAAAGAGTCGGGTCTTGACGAAATTATATTCTACTCCGTGAGTAGATTAAAATGGTATATGGTACGTCCAAATCGGAGTACGAGTAAACGAGAAATTAAATCTCAAAGTTCACATATGTAATGAGAAAAATTGGAAAGAAATAGACTAATCCCACATTGGAAGTGTGATAAGAAAAACTTTGGTTTATATATGATTTCTAAACCATAAGGGTTAAGAAATTATTACTAGAAGGCTCCCTCCTTGCGCGCAGGAGGGGGGGTGCAAATCTTGGATTGGATTACTACTCGGCCCTTCAAGACTTGTGCATGCCCGCGTCCTGCGGACATGAATGTCGTCCCGAATAGTCTACTTGGGCAAGCCTAGTTTTGCCTATTTTCTTCCAAAAAATTCCATTTCTTTTTTTGCCCATTTAAAACAACACATTAATTTAAATGATTCAAATTAATTACAATTACAATATCACATTAATTAAAACAACACATTAATTACAACCAAACACAACATTAATTAGATCTAAATACACAACAATATACATAAATACAACACAAAAGAAAACAAAAAAATAAATAAAAGGACGGACGAATCAGGTGCCGCCACATGGCGGCACCTGTTTTAAAGAGGGGTTAACCACGCGCCCCTCATCTTCTCCAAAATCGCAACCTCAAACCCACTCGCCCCCGATCCCCAACCTGTGCCGCCCCGAGCCCGCAGCCCAGCCCCAGCCGCCCCGCAGGCCACCCCGCTCTCCCAGCCCGCACCATCTCCAATGATTTTCCGCCACAGCCCGGCCATCTCCATTGGAGATGGCCTTAGCTTTACGATATCTGGAAATATTTATCAAAACGCCCCCATAAGAGGTGGTCTTGGAACCAGGGGCGGACGCTCCTGGGGACTGGGGGGGGCCATGGTCCCCCCAGAAAATATTAAAAAAAAAAAATTCTACATATCTTATATTAACATTTTTTTTAAATTGCAATTCATTGTCTCTACTTTAAGTATCTATCTGACAACTTCTATTATATAAAAAAAAAAAGTCTCAACAATTTAAAAGTTACTGACACAATGTCCAAGGAGAGAGAGAACAATTAATTAATATCACACTTTATCGGAGAGAGAGAGAATAGATTCAAATCAATTGAAAAATATTGGGAGATAAAAAAAACCTCCATTAGCGCTGCAACTTCCAAAATTCTGTAGCAAGGGCGCAATTTTCGGCAGGCAGACGGTGGCCATAGTCCGCTCTTCATCTCCTCTCTCTTTGTCTCACGCCCAACCCAACAGAGAACGGCACCTCACAACTCTTTGTGGAATTAGATATAATTTGTGAAATTAGGTATAAATTTTGAATTAGATTTAAATTGTGATAAATAGGGATAACTTGAAAATGTGATTGACTGGGTGAAAGGTTTTGTCATTTATGTGATATTACTATTAGGATTTAGGTATATCATATATGATATATGTGATTAATGGGTTATATATGATTAATTGTAAAATTGATGAAAGGGGAAAACTATTTGTTTTGAAATTGTATGAATGATGTATAAAGTACCCTCGTTTGTGCTTCAATGTGAGTGTAAATGAATAAAGAAAGGAATTTTGTTGCTATATATTTCTGGTTTATATATGTAGAAACAGACAAACAGTAGAATATAGTATAGGCATTAAGTGTCTTTGTTTTTTTGTGGACACTGGACAGTGTGTGTGTGAAAGTGAGTGGAGTTTCTTTAGTCAATGTGTATATAGTTTTGTGTGACAGTGTGTATGTGAAGATGAGTGGGTTTTCTTTAGTTAATTGGCTATTAAGTTGATTGGGAAAAAAATAAGGAAATTAATAAAATAGTTATTAGTCTTGAGTTATTCGAATTGTATTTACATTATTGAAAACTTGGAATCTATTTTAGTGTTTTGGGTATGTAATATTTGGAAATTTAAAATTATTCTTAATTTGGAAATCAATAAGGGTGATAAATGTTTTAATTTGCTTGTTAAATTTGTTTCCTATTGTAGGAATTATTGTCCTAATGTCGACGCATCAATCCAAGCGATTAAAAACTACTACTATTGATGGGTTTTTCAAGAGTGATCGTGAAGCGCCATCAACTTCTAATGTTGATACTTCTCATGTTGATGAGCCTGGTTCTAATGGACTTTCTACTTTCGGAGTAAGAGTTATGCCTAATCAAGAATTCAATAATAATTTTTTGGAACGTGATCCAGGGAAACGTATTCCAATTTGGCAATATCCCGTTGATCAACGTGATGAAATTCGACGTGCTTACATCGGATTAGGACCATATCAGATTTATTTAGCTCAATATCCTTTTTCAAACAATGAAAAACACCATCGACGATTTCAACATTGTTGGTTTGCTCAATTCTCTTCTTGGTTAGAATATTCACCTACTAAGGATGCCGCATATTGTTTACCATGTTATCTTTTTGCTAGTAAGGTTAATCCGAAGTTTGGGGCGAATGCATTTACGGTAGAAGGATTTCAAAATTGGAAGAAGGTAAGTAATGGAAAGAGATGTGCCTTTTTAAGTCATATGGGAGATCATTCTTCCCCACATTCACTCGCTTTAAGATCATGTGAGGATCTAATGAGTCAATCCCGACATATTGACAATGTCATGAAAACCCGATCAGAAGAACAAATATTGAATAATCGTTTGAGACTCAAAACATCGATTGAATGTGTTCGGTGGCTTGCATTTCAATCATGTCCATTTCGTGGTCATGATGAAGGGCCAACATCACGTAATCGAGGGAATTTTCTTCAGTTGGTGAACCTTATGGCAATTGGTAATGAGAAAATAAAAGCAAATGTTTTAGAGAATGCTCCTTCTTTTGCTAAGTACACATGTCCAAAAATTCAAAAGGAGATTTTGAGTATTATTGCTTCAAAAGTGAGACACAAAATTCGTGAAGATATTGGTGATTCAAAATTCAGTATTCTTGTTGATGACGCACGAGACGAATCTATAAAAGAACAAATGGCTCTTATTTTGAGGTATGTCGATAAGAGTTCTATTCTCCAAGAACGTTTTTTTGATATTATAAGCGTTGAAAATACTACTTCATTGACTTTAAAAGAAGAGCTTATGACTATCTTTTCTCGACATACTTTGAATGTCGGCAACCTTCGAGGTCAAGGGTATGATGGTGCTAGCAATATGCGTGGTGAATGGAATGGATTAAAAGCATTATTTTTAAATGATTGTCCATATGCATATTATGTTCATTGTTTTGCGCATCGACTTCAACTAGCTTTAGTTGCATCCTCCAAAGATGAGAAGCCTATTTTTGAGTTTTTCGAACAACTAGTTTACATTGTCAATATTGTGGGCGCTTCATGTAAGAGAAATGAGCAGTTAATTAATGCACAAAAAGCTGAAATTTCTCATTTGATATCCATTAACGAACTTGAGACTGGGACGGGAGCCAATCAGATTGGAAGTTTGCAACGAGCTGCAAGTACTCGCTGGAGTTCTCATTTTTCTTCGGTTTGTAGCTTAATCACCATGTATACTGCCACTGGGACTGTACTCGAAGGTATTATGGAAGAGGGAGACAATAATTCTCAACGTGGTCAAGCTCATACTGCTTACAAGCACATGATATCTTTTGAGTTTGTTTTCATCTTACTATTGATGAAGGAGCTAATGGGGATTACCGAGATACATTGTCAAGCTTTGCAACAAAAGTCCCAAGACATCTTAAATGCTATGCATTTAGTCTCAACGACCAAACAACTCCTTCAACAATTAAGAGAACATGGTTGGGATAATTTTCTAAATAATGTTACATCATTTTGCGAGAGTAAGGGAATTGAAATTTCTGATATGAATTCCGCTTATAGTGTAGCTCGAATGGGTCGAGGAAAATCAATTCATCAGCCACGGGAAATTAACATTACTATTGGGCATCATTTTCGTTATGATATCTTCGTGAAGGCAATAGATACTCAATTGCAAGAGTTGAATTTCAGATTTAATGAACAAACAGTCGAACTCTTAACTTTGTGCACCGCTTTGGACCCAAGGAATTTGTACAAGTCTTTTAATGTAGATTACATTTGCACTCTTGCCGAAAAATACTACCCTGAAGATTTCACAAATCAAGAAAGAATTGTTCTGAAGTTCCAGTCGGAACATTATTATCTTGACGTGGTCCGGAATCCAGATTTTCGTGAGTTGTCTACTATTGTAGCATTATGTGAAACATTAGCAAAGACAAACAAATCTCAAACATATCACTTGGTTGATAGGTTGATTCGTCTCATTTTGCTTCTTCCGGTTTCAACGGCTACTACAGAACGAGCATTTTCCGCTATGAAGCTTATTAAAACTAGACTTCGAAGCAAAATGGAAGACGAGTTTCTTGGAGATTGCATGATTCTATATATTGAAAGAGAGATTGCCGAGTCTTTTAGCACAGATTCTATTGTTGATGCTTTCTATGCAAAGAAAAAACGTCGGTCACAATTGAAATGATTGTATTTTTGTAAATGTATGTATATTTCAACTTTTGTGTGCAAAGTAATATTATTTTATCTTGATTTATTTTTTTATTATTTTATCAAGTAGTTTTGAAAAAATCGAATACACTATCTCAAAAATTATGGCCCCCCCACCAAAATGGGTCTAGGTCCGCCCCTGCTTGGAACTACATAATTTTTGTAAAATAATACGGGTTTACCTGAGGAGGTCTGAGCATCAATCACCTAAAATTTAGAGAGGCGGATTTACACACAACAACCTCGGTTTTTTTAATCATTATGACTTTATCCACAATTGAATAGTCGTCAAGTTTGTACTGAGGTTCTACTCATAGGGGTGTAAACGAGCCGAGTAGTACCGAAGGACACATTGTTCAAGCTTGGTTTGAATTTTATCGAGCTTGAAAATTTGTGTTTGAGCTTGGTTTGATTTCTTAACGAACCATGTTCGAACGAGCTTTTATCGAACGAGTTCGAGCCGAGAATAGAGTAGCTTGTTATTTTACATGTATTTTTTCTATATTTAGCTTAACGAGTCGAATTCGAGTCGAGTTTCAAAGCTTATCAAACGAAAAATCATGTTCAAGCTTGTTTGATTTGTTTGAAGAACCGAGCTCAAATGAACTTATATCGAACGAACTCGAGCGAAGTATCAAGTAGCTTGGTTTGATTTTCAGCCCTATCTACACACCTAGTTCTTGGATTGTCATTTTGCTACCCGAAGATAAAATGACAAACATTTAAATTGGTGAAAAGTTGTTAGTTTTATCTTTATTTTGTTATCTCTTGGTGTATGTGCTAAGTGAAGGTTTTGCACGTGTTAGGGACTGGATTGCACATTTAAACTTGTGAAGGGTGATAGTGAAATATTTTGGGGCTTATGTGGTTTTCCTTCTTCAATTTGGGGAGGCACTCATTCTTGATTAAAGTGTTCACTTTACTAATGTTACAGCCTTTTATTGGTCAGGTTTCATTTTGGGGCAATGATTACAGTAGAAGGATCTCAAAATAAGAAAAATGACTCATACAAGTCTTTTAAAAGAGGAAAATTCTTAATTGATCGGTTAACACTTTTATAAGTAACTAATCACATGACAAGTATTAAACATTTACTTCTCGTTTGTAGGATTTGATCAAATCAAATTTAGGTAAGAATTTTTTTTAATAGATAGCATGGTTCTATATATTTGAAAAATGATTCATGACTTTTATACATGAACTCGATGTTATACGATATTTCATTAAGCATGAACGAAAATAGGGAACTTCCAAGATAACCTAGCTAGAAAACGCTTCAATCCTAAAAATATACGAAATTTTAAATGAATAATCCCAATTAAGAATTCATGTAAAAGTAAATTAAGAATTTATGAAGAATTAGAACCTGTAGGAGACGTGAGTGGAAGGAAGAATAATAACATCATCACTGCTTTCATTCTTCATCCTTTCTTTCGCCTTTCAGTGTATGTACTCTGTGTGTGTATGTGTGAATGTGTGTGTCCGTTGTATCTTTTCAAAGGGAATTTATTAGGACCAGCTCCTAAAAGTCTTGTAACGGTAACTAAATGAGCAATGATAGCCTAGTTTCAGGTGTAGCTGAGCCTAAACGGGAAATAAGAAATGGCTCAATTCTAATTTGTACCCCATAATTAGGTTGACTTATCATTTTGCACCCTAAAAATTTAGTTATTCCATTTTACACATTCAAAACGAATTAATGACTCCACTTTGCTTCTTCAACATCTTTATCAACATTGATGTCGTCCAAATGTCATTTCGAATTGTTAAGCCATGCATGTTTGTTACTTAAGAAAAAAGTTTCACTCTATTTTCTATCGAACAAGCCATTTTCTTTTTATTTTCATTAATTTTTGGAGGAGCCTCAGAATATTTTCATCTACATAACCTCAAACTAGTTTTTATTCTTTTATTGTTTCATAACCAATAAAATCATAGAGACCAAGAAATGTTGATTAGACCTTCTTCCTCTAGTAGCTAAAAAATGAACATACATTATATATGATGAACAATTAAATACCGATTATGCTATGTGAACGTGGACATGTTTTTCTCGTGCTTACATACTGGAAGATGATCAATGTAGAAGATTTCGTTATCAAAAGAGAAAATATATCATACTGTAAGTTACATGTCCAAATTATAGTGTGAGTATTTATTTTGTAGTTCTATAAGTTTATTGCGTTGCATGAATATTTTGTTTATTCAAAATTTCAAAAAGTTGGAAAATGTTGCTTATTTTAATGGTATAAGCTAAGAGCTTGTGATATGCATGTCTACAAAAATTATTCTTGGAATTTTGCTAAATAAAAGCTGATTTGAGGTTTAAATAGATGAAAAAAATATTTCTAGCTTTGCTCAACAATCAATGAATGAAAAAAATGGTATTAAATAGAACATATATAGAGGAAAATATTACATATATACCAAACATGCCATTCATACCAGTTGAGAATGGCTTTTCGAGGGTGCTTAGTGGAATAATTAATTTTCAAGGTGCAAAGTGTTAAATTAATCTAATTTGAGGAAGCAAACCGATGACATGAATAGGGCATATGACAAATTGTAAGGGCATATTTGTCCGACTATAAAAGAAAAAAAAAATGATTTCCCAATGAATCAATTAAAATACCCGAGTATGATTTTTTTTAACGAGTAATTACAACAATTAGCAACTAGACATGCAATTCTTGAAAGCCTTCAGGCACATTAAAGAGAGAATCAATAGCTCAAACACAATTACTTCCACATAATGTTTCAAAAAAAAAAAAAACAATTACTTCCACATAAATTTGTAAAAAGCAATACACTACTTCGAAATTATGCAATATTTGCATCCCCACAACAATAAAAGAAAAATAAAAATATTTATATAATATGATAGAAATAAGGAGTGATCCTTCTACATGACATCCTCTTACAAAAACTACATTGCTTCACAAAACAATTAGTCATTCTACAACAAGAAGCCTTCTCCAATGACCAAAATTGTTAATATTGCCGCGACCAAAGTAATCCATCGCCACATAAGTTAGTGAGGACGATATAGGCTACCATACAAAGGTAAAAGAGCTAAACGTTTTACGAATTAGATGGTAGCCACTCGAGTGTTTCACCAGCAAACATAGGAACAATATCACCCAAAGCAAAGGAAAACGAAGATGGTACCTTCCATGGAGTCTTGGTCAGTTTAATATTAGATGCGTTTCTAGGAAGATAGTAGAAGTCTGGGCCATTAAAGCTCGTAAAAGCCTCTAACTTGTCCAGGGCACCAGCCTGTGGAATAAAAAAAATCGATTTTAATCATAAGACGAGTATATAACACACTTGCTGCTTGAGAAATCCACATCATAACATGAACTATCTTATGCAGAAATTTGCTCTCGAGTTTATTTTGGTAACAAGTTTACAAAGGGCAAGGAAAGGAACTTCAAGAAATTTTTACAAAGACTAAATTACTCATAACTCTATGGTCCATAAATTCAATCAAGAAGTTAACCCAGAGCTCAACTGATAGAAAACAATTTTGTTACAAACGATATAGATAATAAAATAAACTACCTCTTCAAAAACCTTTGCATATACTGACAAGGCCACAGGAGCATTATATACTCCAGCACACCCACAAGAACGTTCCTTTGTTCTTTTCTCATGAGGAGCACCATCAGTTCCAAGAAAAAATCTTTTACTTCCGCTCGTAACTGCTTTCACAATAGCTTGTCCTGTAATAAAACAATGAATAAGCTCGAGACAAGAACTTGTTGCTGTCTTAATAGTGAAGATCACTGTGATAATCGGAAGGTAGTAAATTTATCAAAGAGAAATTCCTCAATATAAAACTTTTTACGGAATTTCATCAAGAAGCTTTAAAAAATCACATCTTTATGTCACGTACTATGTGTCTCCCTTTTAAGTACTGGGAGACAGTAATTGTGAGGTTGCAATCCTCCTTGAAAAAGGGAATTCCTGTTAAGAACAAGATGTTGTGGCGTGACGGTTGCAGCAACAAATCCTAAAAATAGATTGATATTAGATGATAAAGTCAGCATCTATAGTGGTAGTAAAGATTCAAGATAGCAAAGTTAAACATAAGATGAGTTACCTTCATCACAGGATTCGACAAATTGTACAGCATCTTTAGTGGTAATATGCTCCATTACAACCTTCAACCTTGGAAACTTTTGGACAAGGGGGCTGAGAATCGTGTCAATAAACACCTTCTCCCGATCGAAAATGTCAACTTCAGAACTAGTGACCTCTCCATGGACCTGCAGAGTTTAAAAGTTATATAGCTATAGTTAAGAAATTATGACTACTATTTGTGTTTTTTCTCTTTTTGATTTGGGATAATTACAATGAGACCCCTCGTTAGGATAAATTAATGAAAAAACCTTGAGCTTTTCAAAACTAAAATGATATGCATAGCGTACAAGTCAGATTATAAATTGACTTTGCTATTAGTTGACAGAACGGGTGACTTTTACCCTTGGGTTGCTTTTTTCAGCGTTTTTTGGACAATTATTTATTGTGGATACGGGTTCCTGATATTATACGATACATAAGAGTGACAAACGTAACATTGTGAAAAAACACAAATATGACTTACAGACTTTTCATTCGGTAATGGTAATACATTTGAAAGATAAAGCACCCATAATCTTGTCTTATTTTCATTTTAAATCATGAACCTACTTAACTTTGAAAATAAATTTTATACTGTTAATCATAAATTAAAATTTCAAGCATAGTTCGCACTTCGTACTCATATTGATATCCTTAGAAACTTACGAAAACAGATGTTAACTAAAGAAAAAGGATGCTACTAACCAAAAAGCTAACTCACCAATAAAGGCATATTCTGATGTACCATCTCCTCAAGAACAGGTAAACACTTTCCAAATAGATCAGTTACACCATCTTGGGAATTTGTGGTAGCACCCGCAGGATACAATTTCACGCCAAAAACAGCACCACTTTCTCCTACGACATTAGCCAGTTATATCGTGCAGGAAGGGAAATAAAAAGTTTACATTATCTTCAATACAATTGAGTTGCACTCACTTGCTAGTTTTATCTCGTTAGGACTGGTGGTGTCTGTCAAATAAAGAGTCATCAAAGGAGTAAAGTCGCAATTTTCAGGCAAAGCTTTCAATATTGACTTTTGATATGCCACAGCTTTTAACGTAGTGGTGATCGGTGGTTTCAAGTTTGGCATATTTATAGCCCTTCCAAAGTGATTTGAACTGTATCCATAAAAGTTCTTAGACAAATTAGCAACAAAGGAACCAACTTTCTAGAATTTTAAGACAAAGAGCTGTAATGACATGAGGGACAACTGCTCCTAGAAGTTCACCTTCACGGAGATGAAGATGCCAATCATCAGGTCGTGTGATTGAAAGCTCCATTTTAACACAAGGTGCTTTTAGTTTCGTTTGTCTTCTGATGCTCACAATTGGTACAGGCGATAACTGAGAAATCTTTTTGGTTTGAAAAGGAAAATGAAGTAAATAGTAAGGGGCTTCAACAATTTGCCTAAATATACTATTTCCTAGTTATATTTACTTCATAAACAAACAACTTTGTTTTCACATAAATGAAAAGGCACTCGTACATTGGAAGAAAAGAATGATGTCTTCAGCATTCTACAAACAACAGAGGGGCCTTAATGCTGCTTGTAACAGAGGTAGTCTATCTGCCAATAAGACACTCATAATTAGGAGATACAGTCGGTAATTTATGAGTATATTTAAGGAAATGAACCGTTAATCGCAACGACCTGTATCATGGATACCAAACTCTTCTTGTCCCTTCAAGAATACACTGTATTATCTTTACTAGTTTTAACATTCCATTAGTAGCTAACTTATAATGCGACCTCCACTCGACTTGATACTTAGTTTTATGGTTATAACTACAAAATCATGGCAAAAAGAAAAACCCAGTTCATGTATATGATTATAAAGTTAATAATAAATAATAAATTCTCCGAAACTTTTCGGCACAGCAGGCATGAAAAATCCACACAAACCAACATGTACATTAATTAACTATTTAGTAGAACTTACAATTTCCAACTGTTAAAAAAAAGTAAGAGCTATTATTAACAAGAAAAACAAGGTAAAAGCAACAGAAATGGTGGATGCATTCTAATGAAGCAAATCATATCAATTTCCCCATTACAAGATGAATTTTATTATTTGGGGGCATCTCCAATGGTGGATGCAAAATGGCAATTTTGCATCCATTTTTTGCAATTTTTACTCTCCAATGGAGGTTTGAAAAGGAGAATGCATTTTGCATTTTCAGATTTGGGACTTTGGATTCTCCAGAGGGAGATAAATCGAGAATGGATTACAGGGGGGAAAGAAAAAATTAACGTTTGGAGCCGTTCGAGGAGACTGGCCGTTGCTTTCAAATTGTTGCCATTAAATTTCACTTCTTCTTCTGGCCAACATACCACAAATCTTCTGGTATTTTAGTATACAAAATCGAAAATTGATAGAGGAAATTAGAAGAAGACGTGAAGAATCAGAGAGTAGATAGGAATTAGAATCGGCGCGGCTTGCTCTGCTGAAGAAGACAACGTCTGAACTCTGAAGAAGACGGCTTGCTCTGTTGAAGACGACGGACATTTTTATTTATTTTTTATTACATGTTAATTATGGGCTTATGTTTGGGCTTAATGTTGCATTTATTATGGGCTTATTAGCTTGCTAGCTTGGTTTTTTATTTTCTGAATTAGTTATCGTATCATCATGCCTAAAAAGAAAAGTGGGACCAAATTATTCAGACTTACAATTTAATGATAAAAGATAAATAAATTTACAAAATTAATAGATTATTTTAAAAAAGATGGATATTCATTAAAATGCATACATAAATTGTCATTTCTCCATTAGTATTAGAACTATGCTAGCATCACAGCCCAACATCACATCTCATAATATAAAATTACTAAAAAAAATCCATAACTAATCATCAAATAAAAATAAATCTTATTTAAAAAATAAACCCTAAAATCCTAAAAACCCTAAACCCCACATCAAACCTTAAATTAAACATTATGTCATAAACCCTAAATTCTAGGCATTGCAAATGCTTTTAAATTATGAGTTTATATTTTTATTGTAATTTTTGAAATATTTTATATTCAAATACTGATAAATGATAAATTAACATCTGGAAAGTAATGAATTATTTTTTATATGAGTAATATCGTATAATTTATGTGCTTTTTGTAATTTTTGAAAGTTGAGAAATTAAAAAGGTTAAAGGAAGAAAAAACCTTCAAAAGCATAAAAGGTGAGATGCACAAAGAGCTGTAAAGTTTGAGACTGTGATATAATCATTTTTCTTATTTTTATATATTGATGCTATTCCTTATCCTTGAGACGTACAAAAGAATTTTCTGAAAATTTGGATAAAATCAAATAATACCAAATATTATTTTGAGTCAGATTTTCGATATTACGTCTACACCCAATTGGTGAACCAAATACCCGTTTGGGTATGTGAAAAGAAAATATATATTTAAGGTGACCAAATCACCTGTAGCCCAAAATATTGTAGGTCCTCTTGAACTCATCTTTATCAAAGCCTATAAAATTTTACATGGATTGATTAAATTAAAGTGGTGTTTTCAGTAGCTTAAACTAATTATATTTCTGTTTTTTTTTTCTTAAAAAAAGGTGATTATGGTGGTGTTTGTAAATATAATTTATGAATTAAGTTCCCTAAAGATTATAAAAATGATAGAAAAACAAAAGCAGTTGGAAGGCAACTTTTAGCCCAGCCCCTCTTTTTACGTTTGGCAGCCCACTATATTTGGGTTGCCAAACTAAAGGTATTTCATAAAATAATTGTGGAGTGGGCTTTGATAGATTACCCAATCTGCCAAAGGTAGATGCAGGAGATTCGATCTAGGAAGCAAATTAGAGGAACTTAGATGCTATTCGTCCGTTCAATGCAAGTGTTCATTCTTTTGACGATACTTATTCAATTTTATTTTATTATTCTTTTTTAAAAACCTACATAGTCAATTCTTATATATAATAAGGACACATGTTATTAAGGGAATGCAACCGTATAATGCACGACGTGTAGCATTTAAATTAAGAGTAAGGTAATTAAGCAAATTTTTAAAAGTGCTAGCTACCAAGAATAGAATATATATATATAGTAGTTGGAAGTTACATTAATCAAAGGTAAAATTGCACAAAACGTCCCAAACTAATTACTGATTTTGGATTTTCGTCCCGAACTATTTAACTTGGTGAATTTCGTCCCGTAATTTAATATGTTTTTGGAATATCGTCCCAAACTATATAAACTCGCCAAATTTCGTCCCATAATTTACCATTTTGTATGAATTTAGTCACAATATTAAATTTCTAATTTAATGAAAATGACGTTCAATCTTGTAATTAATTTGAGACGAATTCTGTAATATTTATAATTATTTATGTTAAAATTTATCATGTCATGACACTTAAGCAGCCATGTAATAATTCATTGGCAAATGCGTAATTTCGTCTTATAATTATGGTGGGACGACATTCTAAAAAAATATTAAATTACGGGACGAAATTCGCCAAATTAAATAGTTTGGGACGAAAATCCAAAATCAGTAATTAGTTTGGGATGATTTTTGCAATTTTGCCTTAATCAAAAGATGGGACAATTATTAATGTAAAGGAAATGAAGATCAAGAACTGCGTAAAATTAATTAATCTGATTTTGTTGTGGAAGGAGGAGAATCATCAAGTGCACGCAGAATTTATAAATCAGCTCAAAAGCATGTTCCATACATGACTTGAATGTGTCTGGATCCATGAAATCTTTCTGCATTGTCATTGCAATTCTCAGCGTCTCCACATAGCTCACCATTGTTACCGTTATACTCTGCAAGAATATCAATTAGGCTAATTGTTGCCGAGCGAGTGAATAGACAGTTTAACTCCATGTGTTTTTATAATAGAAGCACTACCTTTCCTCTCAATTTTTATATTTTTTCAAGGGGGTTTAGATTGTCCATTTACACATATCACCGGGAGGTGAATTGTCTATTTATGCTTATAACAGGGGGGAAAGGGTAAAGTGAGGAGAATATGATGTCCCTTAAGATTAAATTTGTCATTTTTTATATGAAAATGAAGTCTTAGACTCATTATCTGGTGTGTGTAAAATAAAAATAATTCGATTATATCATAATTGCTCATTATTTCATTTCATAGGGAGGTATATACAACAATCATCTTTAGTTCTTGAATTTCAGTGCGTAAAATGATCAGCAAAATATAAATATAGAAAAAATAAAATTTAGTGTAAGAATAGTATTTTAGTGTTTCACTCTCTTAATTCAAGAATCAGACATAATCGAAACTCAAAGTAGTTCTACAAATTGTAGATAAATTAGTTATATTAATTACCTGAGGGGGTCCAGGCACAACAAAATATAATCCTTTAAGAGCATCACTGGTGATGTACCCAAATATTGGACCCAAATTCTTCATATGCACCCTGCTACAGTGTTTTGCACTCTCTGAAAAAGTTTTTTTCTGCAGCAATAGACATCAAAAGTGTGAATCTATTTTTAAAATCAATTTAAATTAAATTTATTTCACTAACTTAAAATTAAAATCTATTTAAAAATACAATCAAAAGTAATTTTGGACTAAAGAAAAAATAAATAAAATTCAAAATATTTGTAAAATTGTAGACAATTAACTCATTGATGGTGTTCTCATTATTTTTTTCAAGTGCGGATTTATATTTTATGCAATCATTATTCTATATTTGATATGCTCTTTTATCCATTTGAATCGAAATTTTGATATTATATTATGAAAAGTTTTGTGATAATATTTTTATCTGTGTGTCAATTTATGATTAGATATTGAGATTTCATATAAGATTTTTTTGTTGAAATATCTTATCAGATTTCTTTCCCACATCGTATACGTGTCAATTTATGATTGGATGTTGAAAATGGGTTCAGCAATTTTGAGGGCTCAAATTTGAGTTCAATTGGAAGTAAATGAGTTCTGGGTGCATTTTGCACTTCCCTTTAAGGTCCTCCACTGTGAGGCACTTTTTGCAAATTTTGGACCTAAACTAATTTGAGCTCCCATATGGGTACACCACTGATGATGCTCTATTAGGATGATCAGCCAATGTCATTTTCTCCAGTGGTCCCATCATATTTGAAATGGTCATGCTTGCATTCTTGAATGTTCCATGTATGTAACGAGCCGGTGCCTGTTCCATAAATATTCAAGTATAAACATAAAATGGTTAATTATTCAAGATCATCTCAAAGGTGATGAGAATAAATTAATTGCAATTTTCTCAAAGTATTAGCATGTCAAAAGATGGATTAATGACAATTTACTCTCTCTCGATATTTAGAGTGAATTAAATGCAACAATATTCACTATGTTATTTTTTTTATTAGCAAAAAACTCCCTCCTATATATTTTGCAGAAAGAAAAAATAATAACTATACCTGTCAAATTAAATATGTAGAAATACCTTTATTCACCTTCAAATTGGCAATAATTTCCCTGTTAGCTTTACTAGACAATAACCCTTATGTTCACTTAAAAAATTAGCAATAATTTTCCTATTGATTTATGAAGAAATTTCATATGGAATTTTTCACTAATAAAAAAATACACAAGGAATTTTACTAATAAAAATAATGTGAGGGTTTTTGTCAGTTTGGCAAAGTATACGGGGTATTTAGCAATGAACTCTATTATTTATAATGTTTAATTTACTTCCAAACAATATAGTAATCAATATTATTTTACCCAACTATGTTGCCTCCCCTCCATTTATGTACCTTCAAAAAAAGTGTAATGATAAACTTGCCCTCGTTTATATTATTAACTTAGACCTAGTTTACACCCTTATTTGCATCAGTGTACATGGAGTGGTATTTTGTCTTCATACGTATCTATTTTCACACTCACATTGAATTCGAGACATCCAAACTGTACTTTCCAGCAGAAGGAAATAAAATTATTATTTAAATATTTTATAGAAGAGTAATGTGCATGTTTCTTTATTACAAGGGATAAATTGAACATCGAACTTTTAAAAAATATGATGCATATACATACCTCAACGCCTCCTAATTTTCTCATGATATTAAGAAGTTGTCCAGTTAAATAAATGGTTGCAGAATTTCTTTGCCTCTTGATCATATGGCGTGCATTTGTGACAAATTGAAGTGGATTTTGAAGCTCAGATTTAGTCAATTTAGGTATTGGAATATGTAAAAACGCAAAACGATTTCCCCATTGCATTTCTGCATCAGGCTTGATCATCTCTTATATTGATTTATAACTACCTCCTAAGGCTCTAGCGTTGAGCACTACTAATGCTGTGGAATTTGCCACTCCTGATTCTTGGCTCATCTTTTGCATGTACATGCGGGTCCCACAAAAAATTATTCCAGTAATCACATCATTAATTGTCTGCATGTACACAAATAGTATTAATTAGCAACTGACGAAAATGAGCTTAATGAAACAATTGATACGGTAACATGACATTTATTGGATCAATTTAGCACATATCCCTTATATATGGAGTTAGTGGCAATTTGTCTCATGTGATATTCATAATTAATTTCAAAAAATATCATCTTATTCCGTGTAATTTTATAAAAGTTTCATACTGTCTTCCTGACATTTTTATATGTGTTACTTTACCTCTCCGTATAATGATAATGTGGCAGTTTACCACATTATGTTATGATAAACGTGACAATTTACCCCCTATATTATATGATAAATATGACAATTTACCCCTTTATGTTATAAAACAAAGTTTTCATATTACAGGCCATCCAATCAAGCATACTCTAAAAAAATTTAGTACACGTTTCAATCAGCTAAATGATAAAAAAAAAAAATTCATTAGAAAATATTTTGAAAAAAGTTAATAAATTAAAAAAATATGAGAGTCGAAGACAAAAACACCTTATTTTTCGTTTTCATTATCCGTGGTCCCAAAACGACAACTTCAATACAAAGAAACAAATTGAAAAGAGCTATAGATCGAGTTTAATTACCACTTCAAGCTTGTTCTTAATTTGCTTGATTCGATCCATCGAGAACGTTGTCGTAATTGTAACTATAGGTAGGAACTCCAATCCATCTTCATTCGATCTAATAGGGGACTTATCATCCTCAATCAAACTAGCTACTTTTCATAACACTCCAACATAAATCATAAGCAGTGTAAGAAATCCCTCTAACAAACTTAGAAATACTCCGAAAAAGGCTATAGCCACGTGCGTTTGTCCTTCTAGAAGTGGACTGGCGTGAGGGAAATGAGAGTGGCAGTAGAGGATTGTCCATTCTTTGTAAACAAGATAAAAGTGCACCCATCAAAGAATAACCATCGCCTAAAGAATGATGAAGCTTGAGAATCACATTTTGGGCTGCATTTTTTGTAGGGTATTTTATTATGTGAAGTTCCCAAGGTGGTTTGTTTGTCGGAAATTGTTGTGTTCCAATTTGTGTGAGGTATTCAGTGAAGCATTTGTCGTAGTATTCTGCGGACATTCCACTTTTGAAAGTTGGAATAATTAGGCCATCTCCAACCCGTAGGGCTATTTACAGCCCTGGGGTGTCAATCTTCATCCGGGGAATCTGCACCCCCCTGAGCATCATCTCCAACCGGGAGAGGTTCTCTTCCAATTAATTAAAAAAAAAGCCTTCCCCACTCTCACCTATATTATCTATAATAATAATAATAATAATAATAATAATAATAATAATAATAATAATAATTTTAAAATAAGTAATATTAATTTAAATATGAAAATGCATAATAATTAATTTTAGAGACAATGATAATAAAATAATAATATTACATTCGGGACAAGAAAAACAACAAGGATTACACGAAAATAACAACGAAATTGCAACGATGAAGACAACATTGAAAATTCAAAAATACAACATAAGTAAACAACAAGAAAAATGCAACGATGGAAGCTACAATCATTAGGCGTTGGGAAAATAATCAAAAGGGTTGTTTCCTGGATTCGACGACCCTCCTCCAAACAAGTTTTTCGCAAGTTGTTTTTGTTGTATCTGTTTCCTTTTAAGCTTAAATAAAGCTTTTGTGTCTGGAGTGAAGGTAGATGTATCCATCGTCAAAATTTTCAAATCATTCTCCTCCTCTTTCATCGCCATTAGCATCTACTTAATATGTAATTTTATTTATCTATATAAGTTGTTATTTGTATCGACGTATGTGTACAAGTATTTGGAGTAATTTAATGCATAATAATATTTCTACATTTTGTCTCAACTATACATTGAACATTAATGCTATATTAGAGTTTAAATAAAATTAAAATATTTCAAATCAAATTTTAAATGTGGCTAAATAAATTATTATTTCATAGACAAATATATAATTTTAAAATATTTATTTGAGTTAATTATCTAATTTTATTTGAGTTCATTTTCATTCATAATGTGTAAAATATTTATTTGAGTTAATTATCTAATTTATAAATAAGTTTGGCTACAAGTTTCTATAATTTATAAATTTTAATTTGTACTAAAAGTTCAACAAAAGTGATGTAGCTCAAATTGTAAGGAAGTCATGTTTCACTATAAAGGTTTCGTGTTCAAATCCCAATTGTTACAATAATTTTTAACATTAAAAAATAAAAAAAAATAAAAAAGGAAATCCATCAGGTGGCGCCACTTGGCGCCACCTGAAGGATTGTGGCTGGGACGCGCTGATAGCGCGTCCCAGCCTTGGGGCGATGGGTCGGGCGATAAAATCGCCCAGCCCATCGACCTGGGCGGTCCAAATGGACCGCCCAGTGTCCTCTCCAACCCGCAGCTGGCGGGCTGGCCCAAATCGACCCACCCCCCAGCCCGGGTTGGAGATGGCCTTATATGGTCGCTTACATTCACCTCTACTTTTTTCCATTTCTTAACTCCTTTGTTTTGGTTTAAGGATATAATATGAGAATTAGAAAGTTCATGTATTACTATTTTACAATTTATGATAATAGTCAAAGAAATACTATCATATATAAAGTTGCATGCAAAATCAATAATCATTCTGTTAGAAGTTGCAGAAGCAAATTTGTTTATCAAATTTCTTTAATTGCCTACTGTCGTTTGGTATTCATATTAAACTGGTCATGATGATTTTGTTTATTATTTTAATGTGTTCGTTGATCATATGTCTACTAATATACATAATTGAATCAATATAATAATTTTAGAGTAGATTTTGTAATTATGTGTTTCAGTGAAGTGGGTATGTTTTATTTGTGAATTTGATACACACCTAGACAGAATGTGAATGAAGTAAAGATATATCTTTAATATATCTAAATATTTGATGCTTTGATATTTCCATTGATATATATGGTATTCGTTAAAATTGCTTTAGAGAACGAATATGAAAGCTTCAAAATTTGGCTTGTCGAAGGGATAGATAATCGAAACGTTCTTTCATATAGATATACTTCACTTTAACCACAAATATAATTCAATATAAGATAATGCATGTCTATGCATAATACTTCGGCCTTTCAGAGGAAAAGAGATCCAAGATATATAGATACATTTCACTTTTATGATCAAAAGGTTCAAATTGAAATATTAGTCATAAAATATAGAATTGTTTTAAGTAGATAATTGTTTTAAGTAAAGTTGAGAAGCTCTCAACATTTTTTTAATCACTTTTATGATATATAGCTTTGTAAATTTTGCTCATTACACGTAGTATTAATGCTTTATTTTTTTATTTTGGAAGATGATTAAAATTAAATTTTAAAAGTGATCTATCCATCAACAACAGTGTAATTTTATATTAAAATGTTTGTTGGTCCCAAGTGGTCAGATGAGGTCTAGAGGGGGGGGGTGAATATCTAGACCTCTGAAAATTTTTGAACTTAAAAACTTTTCAGTCTTCTGTCAGCAGACTAAGCTGATGAAGAACAGTAAGCAGACTAGTCTGATCGTGAACAAATCTTGAACAGACGACTGACCACTCTTCTTACAGTGACTTAGCTGTTTTTCAGCAAAACAGTTTTCCAAGAGTATACTTGCAGCGGAATGTTTGAAAGTGTTTTTCACAAGTAAACTAAGTTCTAAAAAGATTTTATCCCCAGCTTAAAACTCCTTATAAAATCTTTTTGATTGATTCAAAGTGTTGAAAATGCAAACTTTAAAAATGTGCAAGAAAACTTTAAATGCAAGATAACACAAAGAATTTTTATAGTGGTTATATGGATAAAAATCCTTTAGTCCACTCTTCCAGATCACACAGATTCTGGGTTATACTATAATCACAAAGATTACAATATTTCTCCACTTACACCTAAACAACTAATGAGAAGGCTGTAAGCTCACAATAGGAATTCACAAAGAAGACCTATCCTCTAAAGTAGAATCACTCACAAAGATGGATTCTCACTTCGCACAACACTCAGCTTTTTACAAAATCACTCAGATAATGTTTTTCTGATTTCTTCAACTGGGTTTCTGTCAACAGATGACTTCCACCAGACGAGTGAGCTGTTCGAGCTTTTGAGACTTAGAGAAATTCTGCTTCAAAATTTCGATCTCTGATTGTTGTTGTGTTATTGCTCGATTTGAAATTCAGCTCTATTTATACATGGAAAAGAAATTATGACCGTTGAAGGCAAGTCACAAATCAAATCCATCCTTCAGCTCTTTTTGAAACGGCTCCCTGCAGCATTCCGTACTGTGTACAGTACCTTTCTGTCCATCGCATTTAATGCTGCATTTAATGCACTCTGCTGATCCGAGGATATCTTCAATCATTTGCCATTACTACCCTTCTCTTACAGCATTTATTACACCAAGTGCATTTATTACCGTTGGACTAATCTCTTGACCTCTTCTACTCTGCTGATCAAAACGACTCTGCTGATAGATACTCTGCTGATCAAATACTGAACTCATCTGATTTGACTCGGCTGATGATCTACCCTTCTGTTCGCTGATTCAGCAAGAGATCACTAGTCTTCTGAGCTTTGAACTTTGAACTCTTCTGATGTCTTCTTTTACTTGTTCAAAAATTCTTCTAAGGGAACTAAGCTTTTCCATACTTAGCTGATTATGATGTTTTGGAAATCATCAAAACCTTCCCTTAATTACTTGTCTTCTTTCATCTTCATCTTCATCCAACAATTTCCCCCTTTTTGATGATGACAAAACTCCAGCTAAGTACCTGTACCTAAACTAAAGTTTTGATCCTCAAAAATTTCTGAGATAGAAATGATATGTTGGAGTCAAACTTGCAATTTTATAGATATTGAACTGATTACATTTTACAAGTTGAAAGATGAGAAGTACAAAATACTTTAAAAGATTACAAGGATTTTTAACATAAAGAAAATCTAGCCAAGGCTAGTCTTCTGTCTTCTTTTCTTCCTTGTCTTCTTTCTCAGATTCTTCTTCAGATAATTTAGAAGTCTCAGCTTCCAAATTTTCAGAGAACCTTTTCTTCAGCAGCTCTAACTTCTTCTTCTTAGCATCTGGATCAAGCTGTTCTTCAGCTGAATCTTTGGCAGCAGCTAGTTCTTTGTCTGACTTTGCTTTTGCTTCAGATTCTTCCTCATCAGCTTGGTCTTCTTCTTCTGTTATTCTCTTATCTGTTGGTCTGCTTGATTCTTCCATGTTTTTAGCAGTCTCACCAGCAGATTCTTCTAACACTTCAGTTGCTTCATCTTGGTTGTCTTCTTCCTCTTCAACAGATCTTCTGACTCTTTCATAGGAAGTTCCAACTCTCATCTGTCCAAATATCCTTTCTTCCCCCTTTTTGTCATCATCAGCAGGGACAGGTGGATATTGTGGTACAACTGGTGTAATTAGAAGAGAATCACATAGAAGTTTGATGTTCTCTTCCATTGCATTGATCTGAGCTTGCTGTTTAAGTTGATTGGCTTTGAATGCTTTCATCTCCTTGAGCAGATCTTCTCCTTGATCACCTAATTGGATTTGAGTTCCCAGAATCCAATTTGATGAGGCCTTGAATTCTTGCATCATGTTGCCCATGACTTCATCTTCTGCTTGGAGTGCCAATTCAACAGTTTGTTCAATCTGCTTCCAACCTTCAGTAGTGCTTTGTGTCCTTCTCCTAAGTACATCCATATCCTGACATATAGATTGTACATTTTGAGCAGTATCTTTCATTAAATCAGTAGGAACAGCAGCAGCAACCTTCTGAATAGGTTGATGAACAGCAGCTAACACTTCTGCTTTTAACTCTTCTTTCATCTCCTTCATGGATTTGGTAAACATTTGATGAATGGAGTCTAACAGATTTGTCTCTGTTGTAGCAGCAGGTGTTTCTTTGGTAAGTTGCTCTGTTGGTTGAGTTGTCAGTGCAAGAGACTGATCTGCTGAGCTATCAGCAAGACTTGGAGTGCTTTCCTTCTCCTTAGCCTGATCATCTCCTTTATCAGCAACTTCTTTCTACTTTAACTGATCTGCTGGAATTTCTTCTTCCTTCTTTGATTCATCAGCAGCATCAGACTTATCATCCTGCACTTTGTCTTGATCAGATGGGTCTGAAGTACCCTCAATTTGCTTTAGTTGATCAGATGACTTATCTTTCTCTCCATCAGCAGGTGATATTGTTTTCTTGACAGTTTCAACTGTCCTCATCAAACCTTCATTGTCCACTGCAGACCTGTTACAAATCCAAGTAAAGTTGTCAAGAGGAATAAAAGTAGTTGTTGGCTCCTCTGGCAGCTCTTCATAGGGTTTGATGTTTGGTCCATAGACAATGTGCTTGATGTTAGGAAGTGGGACCAGTGAGCTTGGTTGTCCCCTTAACTTCCTTGCTTTCTTGGCCCAAAGCTCCATTGCTTGAGCAATAGCCAGCTTAATAGATCTTTCTTTGAGATCTACTGAGTCATCAAAATCCTCAGGAATGGATGCAAAGATCTTCTTGGCCTCTTCCTTGACTATGTGACATGTCCTCATCCTTAACCTGTCCAGAAAGAATTCTGAATCAAGTGCTTGAATGAGTGAATTTGTCTCAAGCCACTTCAATACCCAATCTTCTGTAGCCTTGAATTCTTTCCACTTAGCCATTTCAGCAGGACTCTTTGTCAATCTGAATTCTCTCCATCTATTGTATTTAATCTTTTCAGAATGGAAGAGTGTCAGACGGTTGACTCTTTCATTTTCAGCGTCTAGTCTTCTGAGAAATTCTTCAAAGATCTCAGGATCTTCCCTGACAATCTCTAAAGATAATCTTATTTCATCTCTCCTCTTTTCCTTGATCTTAGGTGCAGGCATAGCTGGGATTGGTTTGCTTGGATCTCTTTGCTCACCAATAACTATCCCACCAGTACGCTGAGGACCATGAGCATCCTTGATGCTTGCTTCAATGACAGCAGCCAACTCTGCTGCCTCAAAAGCATCTCTCTGCTCTTGAGTCATTTTGCTGGCTTCTTCCTCCAGCTTTTTCAGTTCTAGGCTTTTCAGCCTATCTTCTTCTGCTTTCTCAGCAGCAATCCTTTGCTTTTCAGCAGCATCCAGTCTCATCTTCTCTGCAGCAGTCACATAAGTTGAGGTTTTGCCTAACCTCTTTCTTCTAGATTCAGGGCTTTCAACTGCTTGGATAGGTGTTGCAGCAACTGGAGTAGGATGTATCAACAGAATTTCTCCCTCTAGTGGTGTACTAGTCTGCTGTTCCTTTTCCACATCAGCAGATAGTGCAGCAGTTGAGGCTTCTGTTGTCACTTCAACTGTAGTAACACTTTCAGGCTCAGCAGTAGCAGCCTTAGCAGCTTCAACAACTGGTTCTTCAACATTTAATGGCCTTTCTGCCTCAGTTGTTGTTTTTCTTACAGTTCCAACAGGCTCTTCAGGGAAAGTGACCTTTCTCTTGGCCTTTGACTTAGGAATCTTCTTGATAGCAGGGGGGTTGGCAGTAGGAGGTCCCCTTGCCTCACTCCTAGTCCTTAGTCTCTTCAATCTTTGAAGTGGAATTTCCTCTTCAGATTCAGTTCCTTCAGAGGATGACCCTGTCTTCATATTTTCAATTTCAACAGTGAAGTCATCTACCACCTTCTTAGAGACTTCAATTTCGGGCTCTGCTGATCCAGCCACAACAGCAGACTGTGCTGTTGGCTCAGCAGACTGACTAGTCTGACCTTCCTTCTTGCTCTTCTTAGAAGGAGTCTTCTTAGACTGTTTGGGGGCTTTTCTCTTTGGTTTTTCCACCAGTTGCCTCACTGGTTCGTAGAGTTTGAATTCTTTGCTTCCATGGGTTTGTTTTCCTCCACCCATAGGGCAATGCAGAGAAGCAAACAAGTTACTCAGCAGAATGGCATGAGAATGCCTTTTGTCACTTAACAGTTCATAAACATGAGCAGCCCAGTTCACTTTCATCCCATAGTAAATGCAAATCATAGTGTGAAGCCTTCTTCTAGGTAGGCCATCCAGAGAACCCGTAGCACAATCCAAAACCTTTGCTATGATATCAGCAAATCTTTGGTATTCATCCTTCAGCTGGGTCTTCATTAAAGTCCCAGTCATCTCCTCTCCCTTCTTAGCACAGATTCTCCAAAATTCCTCTTCTTTTTCTGACCCTAACGAGGTCACATCTCCTCCCTTGTCTGTCAGCTTATAAATTTCATGAAGAACAACAGCAGATACAGCGATTTTCTTACCACCTATGACAGCAGTCATAACGGTGTCATCATCGTTGAACTCCCTGGAAGTGTAGAAGTGGTATACATCTTCAAGATAAACCCTATCTTCGTGTGCTTCCAAGACTGGGACCAAAGATGCTTCCTTGATCTTTTCCAGTAAAGCGCGCATCAAATCGGTGCCAGAGAAATGGAATTTGCTGTAGTTGAAGTATCTTCCTTCAATAACTTTGTCCATTTCTGAGATTTGTGAGTAAATTCTGCAAAATAGTGAACTTTCGCAACAAGAGGGTTTGAGAGATAGAAAGTTTGAGAATTTTTGAGTGCGTAAGACGACTATGCTGTTCAGATCGGATTTTATAGGTTTCCTTTTGATTTGGTTTTCGTGATTTATCTAAACCGTTGATCTAATCTGACAGTTTTTAATCGTGCGGATGAGAGTCGCGGATTTCAATTTTATTATTTTAATGTCAGATGGGCGGGAAACTCTATCGACACTAATCTGTTTACTTATAAAAGCGTGTTACTAATAATGCGTTTTATGACCATGCTTATATAAGGTATCAGATGAGTAGAGTTAAACTTATCTGACAGACGAGTGATCTGTTATCTGATATTACTAGAGAATGCCAATAGCTAGTAATCTTCCTCTGCTGTTTGTCAATCCAGCAAGATAAAATAATCTTCAATCTTCAAGAATTAAGAATACGTCTTCTTGACAAACTTAACTTCAACTAACTGTCATTAACAGATTTCATCTTTAGAACAGAAGTACCGCTAGTCTTACACGTTCCCCCTGTCTTTAAGAATTCATAAGTTAACTAGTCTGTTGAAAGTTAATTCTTGAATTAAGTAACTGATGACTAAGCTGTTGAACTCCAGTCTTCTGATGAGTTCCCCCTCAGCTTATGCATCCAGGTTAAGTAATCCTAACTCAGCTCTTAGAGTTGAGAACCTTGCTTCACTTAGAGGTTTGGTGAAGATGTCAGCAATCTGATTATCAGTATGAACATACTCAATCAAAACATTGCCTTTTTCCACATGATCTCTAATGAAATGATGTTTAATCTCAATATGTTTAGTCCTTGAATGACTTGTAGTATTCTGAGTAAGTGAGATTGCACTTGTATTGTCACAGTAGATTGGAATTCCACTGATCTTAATGTTGTAGTCTTCTAGTTGATGCTTCAACCAAAGTATCTGTGCACAGCATGCTCCAACAGCTATATATTCAGCTTCAGCAGTAGATATAGAAACTGAGGTTTGCTTCTTACTCATCCATGAGATCAGACGACTGCCCAAGAACTGACAGGCACCTGTTGTGCTCTTTCTGTCAATCTTGCAGCCAGCAAGGTCTGAATCTGAATAGCCAACTAGTTCAAATCCAGATTCTCTAGGATACCACAATCCCAATTCTTGAGTGCCTTTAACATACTTCAATATCCTCTTGGCAGCTAAGAGATGAGATTCCTTGGGGTTTGATTGAAATCTTGCACAGACTCCAACTGAGTACATTATATCAGGTCTGCTTGCTGTTAGATACAACAATGAACCTATAATGCCTCTATATTTGGTTATGTCCACTGATTTGCCATCTTCATCTTTATCCAAACGAAGACTTGTAGACATAGGAATGGTAGCTATTGAGCTAGTTTCCATACCAAATTTCTTGAACAGATCTCTTGTGTACTTTGCTTGGCTGATGAATATTCCATCAGGCAACTGTCTAACTTGCAATCCAAGAAAGTAATTAAGTTCACCCATCATGCTCATTTCAAACTTGTTCTGCATCAGCTTGGAGAACTTATCACACATCTGTTGGTTAGTTGAACCAAAAATAATATCGTCCACATATATTTGCACAAGTAATATGTGATTTTCCCATTCAATTGTGAACAAGGTTTTATCTACCTTACCTTTACGAAATCCTTTAATCAAAAGAAAATCAGATAGGGTATCATACCATGCTCTTGGAGCCTGTTTCAGTCCATATAAGGCTTTCTTCAGACGATATACTTTGTCCTCTTCTTGATAGACTTCAAATCCTGGAGGTTGTTCAACGTACACTTCTTCTTGCAATTCTCCATTTAGAAAAGCAGACTTCACATCCATCTGATAGACAGTGAAGTTCTTGTGAGCAGCATAGGCTAGAAACAGTCTGATTGCTTCAAGTCTTGCTACTGGTGCAAAAGTTTCATCAAAGTCAATTCCTTCTTCTTGACAATAACCCTTGGCCACTAGTCTTGCTTTGTTTCTGGTGACAACACCATCTTCATTCATCTTATTTCTGAATACCCACTTAGTGCCAATTACTCTTTGATGACTTGGTCTAGGAACTAAGTACCAGACTTCATTCCTTTCAAATTGATTCAACTCTTCTTGCATAGCTTCTATCCAGAAGGAATCATTGAGAGCTTCTTCAATTTGTTTAGGCTCTATTTGAGATAGGAATGTGACAAACATAGCATCTTGTGCAGCTGCTCTTCTTGTTTTCACTCTATCTAAAGGATCACCAATAACTAATTCAGGAGGGTGATTCTTGAGCCATCTGAGATCAGGTTGCAAATCAGGATGTTGTCCTCTGTTATGATCTTGCAACACTACTGTTGGAGTTCCAGTAGTAGTCTGTTGAACATTTGCCGTCTGTTGAACAGTCTCTGGTCTGTCAGCTGTTTGCAACTCGTCTGTTAGACAATCAGCACTGTGATTTTGAACAGCACTTGAGTTAGCAGCTGAACTTAGATTAGGTAGTATGATGGGAACATATTCTTCATTTCTTCCAACGTCTAACTTCTGTAAATCAGCAGACAGATCTTGATTTACACTTTGATTCTTTTCAGAAGATTGACTTGGCTCATCAAATACTACATGGATAGATTCTTCTATTAGTAATGTTCTTTTGTTAAAAACTCTATAAGCCTTACTAACAGATGAGTATCCTACAAAGACAGCTTCATCAGCCTTTTCTGCAAATGCAGTAAGGTGATTTTTCCCATTATTCAATACAAAACATTTACAACCAAAAATCTTAAAGTAATGAATGTTTGGTTTTCTGTTGTTCCAAACTTCATATGGAGTCTTGTTCTGATTTTTGTTGATCATACATCTGTTTTGGGTAAAGCATGCTGTATTTGTTGCTTCTGCCCAAAATCTTTGTGGCAGTTTAGCTTCAGCTATCATGGTTCTGACAGCTTCTTTTAGTGTTCTGTTTCTCCTTTCAGCAACACCATTCTGTTGAGGGGTTCTTGCAGCAGAATACTCATGATGTATTCCTTTGATATTACAATACTCTTCAACAGTAGAGTTTGTAAACTCTGTCCCTCTATCTGATCTGATCTTCAATATCTTGATACTCTTTTCATTCTGGATCAGTTCCATCAGATTGGTAAGATGTTCCTTGGTTTCACTTTTCTTCTTCATGAAAATCACCCAAGTATATCTTGAATAATCATCCACAACAGCTAGGCAGTATTTCTTTCCACCATTGCTGACTGGATCAATGGGTCCAAATAAGTCCATATGCAACAGCTCCAATATCCTTCCAGACGATTGGTGCTTCTTTTCTTTAAAAGATGACTTGATTTGTTTACCCTTCTGACAGGCGTCACAGAGCTTGTCTTTGCTCATGACTGCTTTTGGAATCCCTTCTACCAAATCATTCTTGATTAATCTATTTATGGTCTTGAAGTTTAAATGATTCATCCTCTTGTGCCATAGCCAACTGACTTCACTTGGTGCAGATGCCACCAAACAAACACTTGAATTCTTGTCAACAGAATTCCAGTCAACTATGTAGACATTTCCTTGTCGTCTTCCAGATAAGATTACCTTCTTTGTACCAATTTGTTCAACGTAGCACTTATCTGTTGAGAAGATGACTGAATATCCCTTGTCACAGAATTGACTTATGCTCAGCAGATTATATTTTAGGCCTTTAACATAGGAGACGTCAGATATCTCTATGTTTCCCTTGATTAATCTTCCTTTAGCTTTAATCTTGCCTTCTTTGCTGTCTCCAAAAGTGACTTTTGGACCATCCACAGCAACTGCATCAGTCAACTCATGTATGTTTCCATACATGTGCCTTGAACATCCACTGTCCAAGTACCAAATCTTCTCTACTTTACTCCTACTCCTAATCCTAACCTACAAAACAAAAATAAAATTGTTTTAGGTACCCTTATTGAGAGGGTCCTGAAGGATTAGTTCCACCTTTGACAACCCAAGATGTTGAAGTCTTAGGCTTCTTAGGTTTCTGAGTTTTAGGAGCATGAACAGTTTCATTTTTATCATAGTTATCAGATAAGTCATGTTGATGATCAGTATGATATGAATAATGTTCATAAGCAGGGTAAGGTGCATGATATGCAGGATATGCATGCATTGGATGAGCAGGGTAAGGTGCATAGTAATTAGGAAACTGAGGTGCATGATACATAGGATGATATGCAGCAGGATGCACATAATATGATTCATTTCCATACCAAGCATTTTGATTTTTCTTATTCTTATGCTTCTTTGGTTTACTAGATGCTTGCTCAACTTGTTTAGACTTAGATTTACCAACAGACTGGTTCAATTTAGCTTTATCAGCAGACTTCTTAGGACTCTGCTGTTTGGTCTTACTAGTCTGATTTCCTACACTAGGCTCTTTGCTCTTTTTAGCCTTAGGAGATTTCTTCTCCTTTACCACTTTCTCAGATGAGGTAGGTTTAGAAGTTTGAACATACAGAATGACCTTACTATTGTCAGCTGATACAAATTTTTCAGTATGGTTCAACTCTAATTTTTCCTTTTCTAAAGGTGTCTCCTGTTTACTAGATGTATGCATGGATGCAACAATAGACTTATTATGAGACTCAATGATTTTCTCAAGTTCCATGATTTTTCCTTTATAAACCTCACATTCAGCTTTCAGAGATTCATGCTCTTGCTCAAGCTGTTTATATTCAGCTGATTCCCTTGGCTTTTCAGCTAAGAGTTTCAGTGAACTATTTTGCTCTTTTAGCAAGTTCATCTCTTCCTTAAGCTTAACAAACTCTCCAGCAATAGTAGTATTATTCAACATCATTTGCTCTAGAGAATTAAACAGTTCATTTTCTTGAGGAGTTACCTCATCCTCAGAGTCATCAGATTCCTTTGCCATCAGGCACAGGAGAGCAGGTTTTTCTTCATCAGACGATTCTTCATCAGACGAGTCTGAGTCTGAATCAGATGAGTAGACAGCAGCTGGCTTTTCTGCTTCAGCCATCATTGCCTTGCCTCTCTGATGCTTTCTTTCTTTTCTCATTTTCTTCTCTTCCTCAGTGTACTTCTCTGCTTTTGGATATGGGCAGTCTCTTATGAAGTGTCCCAATTTCCTGCAGTTGTAACACATCAGTTTTGATTTATAATCCTCTTTATCCTGAGAAGAAAAATTAGGTTTAGAAGTAGAAGCAGCATGATTGTATTTGTTTTTCATCTTTCTCTTATAGAACTTCTTGAAGTTGTTCATCAATAATGCTACATCTCCAGCAGTGTACTCCTTTTTGTTGAGTAGAGTGGCTTCATCAGATGAGTCCATTTCTGCATTTCTTTGGGCTGGTCTTCTGGTGTTTTCAGCAGCAACAAGTGCAGCTGTGGGTCCTGAAGTTGAGGTTTCTTCAATTCCCATCCTTGGCAGTTTATACTCATAAGCCTTGAGTGCGGAGAACAGCTCTGTTAGAGAAATCTTGCCCAGATCTCTTGATTCTTCCATTGCTGTCACTTTCATGTTGAACTTGGAAGGTAGAGCCTTCAGTACTCTGACAGAAATCTCTTTGTCAGTGAAAGTCTTTCCCAGCTTCAAAACTTCGTTCAGAGTTCTGGTGAATCTGGTATCCATCTGATCAATGGTTTCTCCAGACTTCATCTTGAAGTTGTCCAGCTTTTCCAATGCAACACTGAGCTGATGCTCTTTAATAGCATCATTTCCTTCACTCATGTCTCTGACCTTGTCCCACATCTCCTTTGCAGTTTTGCAATGTTTGACCTTGTCAAACCGATCATTATCCAGGGCTTTGGTCATGATGAATCTCCCAACTTTATCTAGATTGTAAAGCTTTATCTCTTCTGGAGTCATCTCATGAAGGTCTTTCTCCACAACCGTATCTACTTCATTTATCTTTATGGTCTTTGTGAATCTGAATGGACCTTTAATGATACATGTATGCATGTTGTCATTATAGGCAGCAAGGAAAATCTCCATTCTGATTTTCCAGTCCTCAAAGGACATACCAGCAATGTGGGGAACATGGCTGATACAATCCATTTTTCAAAAAGTTTTTGTTTTTCAAAAAGATGCTCTTTTGAAAAGTTTTGAAAACCTTTGAAAAACACTTGGATCAAGCTCGTTGATCAGGCAGCTGATTCTAATGAACCACCTGCTCTGATACCACTTGTTGGTCCCAAGTGGTCAGATGAGGTCTAGAGGGGGGGGGGTGAATAGACCTCTGAAAATTTTTGAACTTAAAAACTTTTCAGTCTTCTGTCAGCAGACTAAGCTGATGAAGAACAGTAAGCAGACTAGTCTGATCGTGAACAAATCTTGAACAGACGACTGACCACTCTTCTTACAGTGACTTAGCTGTTTTTCAGCAAAACAGTTTTCCAAGAGTATACTTGCAGCGGAATGTTTGAAAGTGTTTTTCACAAGTAAACTAAGTTCTAAAAAGATTTTATCCCCAGCTTAAAACTCCTTATAAAATCTTTTTGATTGATTCAAAGTGTTGAAAATGCAAACTTTAAAAATGTGCAAGAAAACTTTAAATGCAAGATAACACAAAGAATTTTTATAGTGGTTATATGGATAAAAATCCTTTAGTCCACTCTTCCAGATCACACAGATTCTGGGTTATACTATAATCACAAAGATTACAATATTTCTCCACTTACACCTAAACAACTAATGAGAAGGCTGTAAGCTCACAATAGGAATTCACAAAGAAGACCTATCCTCTAAAGTAGAATCACTCACAAAGATGGATTCTCACTTCGCACAACACTCAGCTTTTTACAAAATCACTCAGATAATGTTTTTCTGATTTCTTCAACTGGGTTTCTGTCAACAGATGACTTCCACCAGACGAGTGAGCTGTTCGAGCTTTTGAGACTTAGAGAAATTCTGCTTCAAAATTTCGATCTCTGATTGTTGTTGTGTTATTGCTCGATTTGAAATTCAGCTCTATTTATACATGGAAAAGAAATTATGACCGTTGAAGGCAAGTCACAAATCAAATCCATCCTTCAGCTCTTTTTGAAACGGCTCCCTGCAGCATTCCGTACTGTGTACAGTACCTTTCTGTCCATCGCATTTAATGCTGCATTTAATGCACTCTGCTGATCCGAGGATATCTTCAATCATTTGCCATTACTACCCTTCTCTTACAGCATTTATTACACCAAGTGCATTTATTACCGTTGGACTAATCTCTTGACCTCTTCTACTCTGCTGATCAAAACGACTCTGCTGATAGATACTCTGCTGATCAAATACTGAACTCATCTGATTTGACTCGGCTGATGATCTACCCTTCTGTTCGCTGATTCAGCAAGAGATCACTAGTCTTCTGAGCTTTGAACTTTGAACTCTTCTGATGTCTTCTTTTACTTGTTCAAAAATTCTTCTAAGGGAACTAAGCTTTTCCATACTTAGCTGATTATGATGTTTTGGAAATCATCAAAACCTTCCCTTAATTACTTGTCTTCTTTCATCTTCATCTTCATCCAACAATGTTTATCAAGTAGCTTGTGTGCTAGTAATTGTGCTTTATATCATGACAATGAAAGATTATTTATGATGTGTATTTTTCTCATGATGATTATGTTTTAAAGAATGTTAAATCATTTATTTTTGTTATCATATCAAGAACTTGAAGTTCTAAAATCATAAACTCAAACCCGAAGATTTGAGTATATATCATTAACATCAGATAGTACCATCTATGTCTTTAGAGATATGACTAATATCACCATATTTGATCTTGTTGCCCTTGATATTTCGAAAGATTAAATAAAATATTATAATGTGGATTCTTGATATTGAAATCCATTGGAACATGAAGGGCCTTATAAACACAATCATGAAATGAAAAATTGGACAAATGTAATAGATAAAGGAAGGGTTGTGTTTATTATTAGTCATTTCCTCCATGAAGGATTGAGATCCTAAATATTGGAGTACGGGCCCGATTTGTCATATGAAATGTTGGGAGCAACAATATAATTATCAAAATGTGTATTACTCCCAATGGTTCGATAAAATATGAATGATGACACATAGTTGGATCATATTAAATTTTAAGGTAGTATTATCACTAAAGACATTTGATTCTCACAAATGCTCACAAAGAAGTCATACCAAAGAATTATTTTGAGATATACTCTCAGATGATTTGCTTTGAATAATGATCTCTTGATGAAAAATCATAACTCTCACCGGACTGATTCCCCAAAGTGAATGCAAATGTTAATATGAATTATTCATTCCTGGAAGTGAATGTAAATAATTTATTTCCCGGAAGCAAATGAAATTAACTATAGACATGACATGGTTTAGTCATGATCAATTTTTTTTATTATGCATTCCATTATGTCATGCCACTCAAAGACAAACAATTATAGACAACGGTGTGCAAATTTTGAGCAATTGCTAGAGGTGTGGAGTAAAAGCATTGGTTTTGTATATGACGCATCTTGATTTATATATCAATGTCAATTACAACATTAATTAATGTTATGAGCATCTTGAAGATGCACAATCATATAAGTATCATGTTAGATGCACAATATTATGTGAGCATCATGAAGATACATATGAGCATTTTAAATATCAACGGTGGAAATATTTATTTAGTTGACAGTAGGTCGACACACACAATTCTTCGAGATCGAAAATATTCTCTAACTTGAAATTAGCAAAAGCATAAGTTAATACATATTGAGGTATACTATAAAGGCTCCAGAAGAGCAACTGTAAATTGTCTGGATGAACAAATAGTTTTGTAAAAGATGTTGTGTGCTCTTTATGGAATTGTTGAATCCAAAGACATCCGTCTTGAAAAGCATATTGACAAGTTTCATGTGGACACTATATATATGAGGGGAATATAAAATATATTAATATTACATCCAATATTTCATGCCAGAAAAATACTGATGTATTTGATCCCAGTTTTCTTATCATAATGAATTATGCGACCATAAGCTATGTTGGATCATAAATTTAAGTTGAACCAGAAGTTCAATGATCCAAAATATTACAAAGTGGCATGATAAACTTGGTCATCCAGGGAAAATTACAAATGCGCCGAATTGTTACGGGCATCTTTTAAAGAATCATACAATTCTTTACCTCATGATTATCTGTGTGTTGATTGCTCACAAAGAAAGTAAATTGTAAGACCATCTATTGTGAAGATTGGTCATGAGTCCCAAAACTTTTTATGATGATTTTAATGGGATGTATGTGGACTTGTAGATCCACTTTATGGACCATTATGTAATTTCATGGTCCTGTTAAAGTTTTTTTTTAATGGTTGCTTTTGCTGAGATTCTTGCTCAGGTATAAAATTGAGGGCAACGTTGCAACTTGTGTCAGGCTGGAAGCCTAATAATTCTCAATTAAAATTTATGATTGTGCGATTTATGTTCTGATTTTTCCACCAAAATGAACATATATGGGTCTACAAAAATGTGTTGGTTAGTTTTTATTTCCCGACTGTAATCATATATTTTGAACGCCTGACGAGGCTATAACCATATATCTTAAACGTCTGACGAGGCGATATGGTTAAATCAAAATATCATGATAATTTTTTTGAGACAGTTTTCTCGCCGTTAGGGGGAGATTTGATGTCATTGCATGAAGAACGGCGTGAAATTATTTTGACATGAGTACATAATTGTACATTACTTGTCTCAGCTTGGCCCACGGACAAATAGTAGAGCAAGAATTGAAAATTACACCACCATGGATTGAAGTCCTTAAAGGACAATATGCTAGCATACTATAAACGCACTTAAAGCGTGAAATTACAATTGGTGCAACATAAAACTTAAGAAGGAAAATGGTACTCAGAGTACATATCCATCTTCAAGAGGAAATTGTTTCAAAATAAATCGCTATAAAATAAAATTGACTGATCAGTCTAAATCACGAGATGCCCATTAAGTGGCACATGAAACAGAAATAGAACATATGAATAAATCAAGAAAACTGGGATAGAAAGCAAATCAATAATAGTTTTGCTTATTTGGGTCGAACTAAAGTTATAAATCAGGATCCTGAACCGTGAGCGGTTATAAATGTCGACCTAAATAAATAATCCGGCCTTATAGAAAGTTGCGATACAAGATCGCTATTAAATTATAGAAGTATTTGGGCTAATTGTCCGCACGCCCAAAGACGTGAAATTTATATGTCACAAACATATGATTTTATGAAAACATGATGAAAATATGAGATATAAGACACAACTTCTTGTACGAATTCTCACAGAGACCAATAACTACGATGAAACATATTCCCCCGTGATTTGTGCAATCACGTTGCGGTATTTAATTGATTTGCAGTCCCTGAAGGACTTGAAATGTGCTTATGGATGTAGTTACCACATATTAGATAGATTATTGGGCAGTTGTATTTATATTAATATTCTTGAAGGAATTAAATGGTCTTATGCTTAACATTTATTAACAAATACGATCCTTATACGAGTTATGTGATCTGGTTTGATGTGGAATAACCAACTAAATGAATACCTCGTAAAAGAAGGATCCGTGTACAATCCAATGTGTCCATGTATTTTGCATTGAAAGATTTTGAAATGAGTTTTCTATTATGCGGTATGTGTGGATGATTTAAATTTTATGAGGACTTCTGCAGAGCCCACAAATACCGTAAATTAATTAACGAATTTTGATAAATGTTTATTCGTTGAGCAAATGTCATGGTTGATTAGATATTATGAATATCACTTTCTTCCCGGGAAAGGACAATGAATAAAATTTATTTGGTCCTGAAGTACCATATTTAAGTGCAATAAGAGCTCTCATGTACCTTGAAATTGTGGTCGCATATAACTTTCTCGGTGAACTAGATACAACTTGCACCAACATGAAGTCATTGAAATGACATTAAATAAGTAGTATGTGTGGAATAACTATCATGAGCTTATTTTTACTCTAAATATTCAAGCCCACAAGTAAAGGGTTATGTAGATGTTGGTTGCATAACATTTTATTCCAAAGTGAACATGACTTTACTTGTGGTGGAGATGCTAAATCATGACAATATCTGAAACAAACTTTAGCAGCCACCTCTTCCAACCAACCACTCTGAAATTTTGACATTTCATAAATGTTTATGGATGAGATCTATGATTCAATATTTTCATAAACATGTGGGTTACATTCAATAAGGAATATGTCAACATTACTATATGAAGACAATGTCACTTGAATTGCTCAAATCGAAAATGAATATATCAAAAGAGACATATCGGAATACGTATCACCAAAAGTTTCTCTTCGCCAACAAGTCTCATAAAAGTGGTGATTTGGAAGTTCATTGATTTCAGTCTTGCAACATTCTTTTCGATGTGTTTGCTAAAGCACTGCCAAATACATCATTTAGAAAGATGGTCCACAATATCAGAGTGCATCAACTTGTGGTCCTTGTGCCGACATCAGGGGGAGCGTGTTATTAATAATTACTTGCACACTGTACTCTTTTTCCTTCGTCCAAGTTTTTATCCCAATGGGTTCTCTTGGCAAGGTTTTAACGAGGCAGTGTTACACGCAAATCTTACGAAAGATATATGTACTCTTTTCCTTCACTAAGATTTTTTTCCCACTGGGTTTTTTCTTAGTAAGGTTTTTAACGAGGCATATTCTTAATAAGTGGCATCCAAGGGGGAGTGTTGTAAATCAAGTGTATTTGGATTGATGCCTATGAAGTACATGCATGAAGAATATCCATTTCCTATGCCCAATGTATTTAACTCTTCATTTAGATACATGAACCCTTTGTAATTAATTAGATGCATGTTAATTTTAATTTTGTATCATCTATTATGTATCTACCTAGTCTATAAATAGATGAGGTCTTGGCTTGTATAAAGACACCAAGAAAAGGAATAAAAGATTTACTCAATTCTTGTCTCTCTTGTGCTCTCTTGTTCTTTAGATACATTTGACTATGGATATGAATGTGCCTTGTGCATGTATACTAATGGCATTCAAATACATTGATTTACAACACTCCCCCTTGGATGCCACTTAATAAGAATATGCCTCGTTAAAAACCTTACTAAGAAAAAACCCAGTGGAAAAAAATCTTAGTGAAGGAAAAGAGTACATATATCTTATGTGAGATTTGCACTTTTAAACCTGCCTCATTAAAAACCTTGCTAGGAAAACCCAATGGGAAAAAACCTAAGCTAAGGGAAAAAGAGTGCAGTATGCAAATGTCTCCCCCTCATATCGCCATGTCTTCTTCAAAGATCTCTGAGCCGCCGCATACCAATCTTATATATTAATTTCTTAAATGTTGATGTAGGGAGTGATTTAGTAAGCAAATCTGCCAAGTTATCACTTGAGTGAATTTGTTGGACGTCTATTTCTCCCTTTTTCTGAAGCTCGTGCGTGAAAAAGAAATTTGGTGAGATATGCTTAGTTCTATCTCCTCGCTTTCATTTGTAATATTAAGAGCTATTGCATATGCAAATATGTTGTCGACAACAATTTCATTTCGGTTCCATCGTTGTCCTGAAGTTACATAACTTATTGAGATCTCTTCATTAACATTGTTTTCAGGTACCTGAACCTCTTCAAGGGTTTCTTGTTGAGTTATGTTAACAATTTCATTTACGGGCTCTTCAGGATTAACAGAAACTTTAGAAGTGCCAATCTGCTTATTTTGCTCCTTTTTCTTTCTTGGATTTTTATCCTTGGAACCGATAGGTCTACCACGCTTTTGGCGTGTCTTAGACTCGTTTGCTAATACATTATTTTCCCTTGTAGGGACATCAATTCGAATAGGAGCATTCTCAGCTGGTATGTGTGATTTTGTCACTCTCTTAACATCAGTAAATGCATCAGGTAATTGGTTTGCAATTTTTTGCAAGTGAATAATTTTCTGAACTTCTAATTCACATTGATTTGTACGAGGATCATAATGCAATAAAGATGATGCATTCCACGAAATATTTCGTTTTTCCAGCTGTTGTTTTTCTCCCCCCAATGCTGGGAAAACTGTCTCATCAAATTGACAGTCTGCAAATCGAGCAGTAAATAGATCACCCGTCAAGGGTTCAAGATATTTGATGATTGATGGAGAGTCAAATCCAACATAAATTCCCAGCCTTCTTTGAGGGCCCATCTTAGTACGTTGTGGTGGAGCGATTGGAACATATACCGAGCAACCAAATACTCTTAGATGGGAAATATCTGGTTCTCGAGAAGAAACCAGTTGTAATGGGGAGTATTTATGATATGCAGTTGGGCGTATGCGAATAAGTGCTGCAGCATGTAAAATGGCATGTCCCCAAGCAGAACTTGGTAGCTTTGTTTTCATAAGCAAAGGTCTTGCTATTAATTTTAATCTTTTAATAAAAGATTCAGCTAATCCATTCTGCGTATGTGTGTGGGCAACAGGGTGCTCCACAGTTATCCCAATTGATGTACAATAATCATAAAAAGCTTGGGATGTAAATTCTCCTGCATTATCAAGTCGAATTTTCTTGATAGTATAATCTGGAAATTGTGCCCGTAATTTGATTATTTGAGCAAGGAGTCTCGCAAAAGCAATATTACGAGTAGATAATAAACAAACATGTGACCAACGAGTCGATGCATCTATGAGTATCATAAAATACTGAAACGGTCCACATGATGGAGTTATAGGTCCACATATGTCTCCTTGAATTCTTTCCAAAAATGCAGGAGATTCATTTGCAACTTTCAGTAGGGACGGTCTTATAATAAGTTTCCCTTGGAAACAAGCAGCACATGAGAAATCTTTAGGCAAAAGAATCTTTTTGTTCTTCAAAGGGTGCCCAAGAGAATTTTCTATAATTCTCCTCATCATTATCGCACCCGGATGACCCAAACGGTCATGCCAAAGGATAAAATTACTGAAATTGTGTGATTCTTGATCCATTGCCGCATAGGATTCAATTGGATTTATAAATGTATAATATAATCCGGAAGAATATGATGGCAGTTTTTCTAATAAATTTTTCTTCCCAGAGACAATAGACGTAATACAAAGGTATTCAACATCTTTCTCATTTCTTGTCTCAATATGATATCCATTACGACGGATATCTTTAAAACTTAGTAGATTTCTATTCGATCTACTTGAATACATTGCATCATTAATAATAAGTTTTGTGTCACCGGATAACAATACATTAGCTTTTCCGGAATCTTCTATAAGTTTTGCAACACCAGATATTGTGTTGATATTAGCTTCAGCTAATATAAGATCGGAAAAATATTTTTTATCTGTAAGAATGGTGTGCGTTGTCCCGCTGTCTACCAAACAAAGAGATACACCATTAACTTGAACACCATGTATGTCATTAATGAAATCCATTTTTCTTCACAAAAAAAATAAAAATTGTGAGAATAAAACTCAAAACAATTTATTTTATTATATTATAAATAAAACACTTTAAGCATTACATAACAAGTTCAGATTAAAACATAATTTTAGAAAAACAAGTCCAAAATAAAATAGCAGAAACATTACAAAACATTTATCAATATTATTACGTAAATTTGAAAGATACGGGGGCATCACTTTCAAGTTGTATGGGTGTTTCCATCACCAAAGGAATTTCCAAGGTTTCCATCATTATTTTCAAAAAAATCCGCAACGTCCAAGTGCGTAAAATCCAATGGATCATTGTGTATAGCAAGGTTTGTTTCAACACCTTTCCCATGTTCCTTTAATGATGCTTGATAAAGATCAGCTAGATGTTTAGCTGTGCGACATGTACGTCGCCAATGTCCTCCTATGCCACAACGATGACAAACGCTTGGATTATTTTTGGAGGCTTTATTATGAGATTCATTTTCCTCTTGTTTGTCTGTTTTATGCTCCCGGTTGTGGTGGTGAGATGTGGTCCTTTTGAAATTCGAAGACCTTTGATTATTATAGTTATGACCACGACCACGTCCCCTACCACCTCCACGTCCACGTCCACGGCCACGGCCACGGCCGCGGCCTCGACCACGCCCAGAATTATCAGTTGATGCAACATTTGCTTCAGGCAACGGCGTAGACCCAATTGGACGGGACTGATGATTTTTCATCAACAGTTCATTATTTTGTTCGGCAAGGAGCAAACATGAAATTAATTCAGAATATTTTTTAAAGCCTCGCTCTCGATACTGCTGTTGTAGGACCAAATTTGATGCATGAAAAGTAGAATATGTTTTTTCCAACATATCATCATCAGTGACATTTTCTCCGCACAACTTCAATTGAGATGTAATTTTGAACATTGCGGAGTTATACTCGCTTACACTTTTAAAGTCTTGTAAACGTAGGTGCATCCAATTATAGCGAGCATTTGGCAGTATCACGGTTTTTTGATGGTCAAACCTTTCTTTCAAATTGCTCCATAATTCATATGGATCTTTCACCGTCAAATATTCAATTTTCAATCCTTCATGGAGATGATGGCGAAGGAATATCATTGCCTTTGCGCGATCCTGTGAGGATGCGTCATTTCCTTCTTTGATTGTTTCTCCAAGATTCATAGCATCAAGGTGGATCTCAGCATCAAGAGTCCACGCCAAATAATTGTTTCCAGAAATATCAAGAGCAATAAACTCAAGTTTTGTAAGGTTCGACATCTTCAAAAAAAACTATAAAATATAGTAGTTTAGATAAATAATAAGCGTAAATAAATATTATAATATTACGATTTTGGAACTTATATAAAATGATTTAACAATATTCTTCGAAACAGATGGTTCATGGGAAACCAAAATTTTATAATTGTGATTGCAAGACTATTAAAATAACTCACCCCAAATTTATACCATCTTATGATTGGAATATTCAGCAATTAGTATCTTACTAATAAATATAAAAATTGGAGAAAAATTTTAAATCCAAAGATCAAATTTATTTGTAAAAGAGGCTTTGTGCTCTATAAAATCCAAAATGGATTTGTTGAATTCAAAGAAATACGTCTTGAAGAACGTATTGACGTATATCATATGGAAATTATATATATGAGGGGAATATGAAATATATTTTTACTACATCCAATATTTCATGCCAGAAGTATACTGATGAATATGATCCCAGTTTTCTTATCCTAGTGAATTATGCGACAATAAACAATGTTGGATCATAAGTTTCAGTTGAACTAGAAGTTCAATGATCCAAAATATTATGAAGTGGCATGATAAACTTGGTCATCCAGGTAAAACTACAAATGCGCTGCATCTTTTAAAGAACCATATGATTATTTACCTCATGAGTATGTGTGTGTTGATTGCTCACAAAGAAAGTAAATTGTAAGACCATCTATTGTGAAGATTGGTCTTGAGTCCCAATTTTTTTATGATGATATTAATTGGATATATGTGGACTTATAGACATGGTCCTGTAAAAGTTATTTTTTTAATTGTCTATGATATGCCTATTGTCAACACGTATTGATTTTGCTAAGATCTTGCTCAAGTATAAGATTGAGGGCAACGTTGCAACTTGTGTCAGGCTGGAAGCCTAATAAATTTATGATTGTGCAATGTATGTTCTGATTTTTCCACCAAAATGAACATATATGGGTCTACAAAGACGTGTTGGTTTGTTTTTATTTCCCGTCTGTAATCATATATTTTGAACGCCTGACGAGGCTATAACCATATATCTTAAACGTCTGACGAGGCGATATGGTTAAATCAAAATATGATGATAATTTTGTTTTGAGACAGTTTTCTCGCCGTTAGGGGGAGAATTGATGTCATTTCATGTAAAACGGCGTGAAATTATTTTGACATGAGTACATAAATTTACATTACTTGTCTCAGCTTGGCCCATGCACAAATTGAACGAGCAAGAATTAAAAATTACACCAACATGGATTGAAATCCTTGAAGGATAATATGCTAGCATACTATAAACGCACTTGAAGCGTGAAATTACTATTGGTGCAAAAGAAAACTTCTGAAAGAAATTCCCTTATGAGGAGGAATCTGTTTCAAAATAAAGCGCTATAGAAAAAAAATGACTGATCAGTCTAAATCACGAGATGCCCATGAAGAGGCACATGAAACAGAAATAAATCAAGAAAACTGGGATAGAAAGCAAAGTGATTATAAATAATAGTTTTGCTTATTTGGGTCAAACTAAATAAAAGGTATAAATCAGGATCCTGAACCGTGAACGGTTAATTTAATGCCGACATAAATAAGCAAATAAATATTTTGGCCTTATAGAAAGATGCGATTCAAGATCGCTATTAAATTGTAAAAGTATTTGGACTAATTGTCCGCACGTCAAAAGACGTGAAATTTATATGTCACAAACATATAATTTTACGAAAACATGATGATAATGTGAGATATAAGACACAACTTCTTGTACGAATTCTCACAGAGACCAATAACTACGACGGAACATATTCCCCCGTGATTAGTACAATCATGTCGCGGTATTTAATTGATTTGCAGTCCCTGAAGGACTTGAAATGTGTTTATGGATGTAGTTACCGCATATTAGATAGATCATTGGGTAGTGATATTTATATTAACATTCATGGAGGAATTAAATGGTCTCATGCTCATTTTTAGTAGACAAATACGATCCTTATACAAGTAAGGGTGATATGGTCTGATGTGGTATAACCAGCTAAATGAATACCTCGTAAAATAAGGATTCGTGCACAATCCAATTTGTCCATGAATTTTGTATTGACAAATTTTGAAATGACTTTTCTATTATGGCGGTATGTGCTTATGGTTTTTAAATCTTGTGAGGACTCCTGAAGAGCTCATTGAGACCGCGTACTACTTGATGAAAGAGTTTGGTAGAAAAGTATCGAAATAACAAAGTTTTGTCTCGGCCTGCAGATCGAGCATTTATTAGAGAATATATTTGTCATATAAAGAAAATTCTAAAAAGATTTTATGGATAAAGTTCATCCATTAAGCACTTCTATGGTTGTTCGATCTTTAGATATAAATAAATATCAATTTTGTCCTCAAGAGGACAATGAAGAATTGTTGGGTCCTGAAGTACCTTATCTAAATGCAATTAGAGCTTTAATGTATTTTGCAAATTGTATGATGTCGAATATTGCATTTTTAACTTACTGGAAAGATATAACTCTGCATCTACATGCAGATATTGAAATGAAATTAAACATGTATTACGCTATCTTTGTGGAACAACCGATATGTGCTTATTTTAATCAGAGGTTCCAATCCACGTATGGTCTATTATACAGATGCTGGATACATTTCTGATCAACTCACATATATATTTATATCTCAAAATGGAATTGTTTGAAGTAAGCTGTGAATCTTTATGATTAAGGTCTACGATTCAACATTTACAAGAAATATGCCGCTTGTATTACTCAAATCAAGAATGGATATCTAAAAGGAGACTGAACAAAATACATATTACCAATGTTTTTCTTCACCAACGAGTTTAAAAAACATGGTAATATTGATGTTCAATAAATTCAGTCAAGTAATAATTTTGCTGATTTGTTCACTAAAGCACGTGGACCTTACGCCATCATCAGGGGGAGCGTGCCATTAATAATCCACACATTGTACTCTTTTTCCTTCGTCCAAGTTTTGTCCCAATGGGTTTTCTTGGCAAGGTTTTAACGAGGCAGTGTTACACGCTTATCAGCTCCATATGGATATGTACTCTTTTTTCCTTGTTCAGGTTTTTCCCACTGGGTTTTTCTGACGAGGTTTTTAACGAGGCATATTCTATAAGCAACATGCATCCAAGGGGGAGTGTTATGAATCTAGTATTTATTTGGTGGATGCATTTGGAATGTCACTAGTTATATGAATACTCTTGAAACACCAAAAGTCATGTACTTTATTCATTGAATTTTACTTAAACTTATCTTGTAACTTTTGACTATTAAGTTGCACTTGTAGTCCTATAAATAGATGCATTGTAAATTATTTTATACACACAAGAGTATATGAATAATAAGAAACTCTCCTCCTAATATATATTCTACTTTGTCTACTTTAATTCTTGTTACTAATTTTGATTTACATCATGAATAAAAGGAAAGGTGAATTGAGAATTTATATTTTCTCATAGTGGTTATGTTTTAAAGAATGTTAATCTTCTTGTTATCAAGAACTTGAAGTTTTAAAATGAAAACATAATGTTAGGCCTGAAGCCTAAGTAATAAAACTCAAACTCGAAGATTGAGTATATTTTAAGCAATCTCAAACTATATGCTTGAGCTTTAAAACTTAAGGCCAATATTATCAATTTAGGCATTGTTGCCCTTAAAATTTTCGAAAAAGTAAATAAATTATTATGACATGGATTCTTGATGTTGAAATCTATTTGAATAAAAAAGAGCCTCGGAAATTCTGTATAAAATGAAAGATTGGGCAAACGAAAAATAAAGTGAGGGCAATGCATGCATTAGCCAATTCCTCCTTGGAGGATTGAGATCTTAATGCGAATAATCGATTATGCTATAAATTTTGGAGGAGCAATTTAATCACAAATGTGATCTTTCCAAAGGCTCCCTAAGAATGATTGCACACGATGTTGCATCATATGAAATTTTGAAAGAGCAATATAATCACCAAAGTCATGGGATTCTCACAAATGCTCACTATACTCCACAATTATGAAATTGTATCTCAATAGAGATTATGGGGAGATAAAATATGATTGTAAATGGCTCGCGAAGAAGAAAAAATGAAAGAGAGCTTTTGAGAAATAATAATGACCTCTTGATGGAAAATTATAACTCTAACTGGACTGATCCCCCAAAGTGAATGCAAATGTTAATAGAAATTATTCATTCTCGGAAGTGAATGTAAATAATTTATTTCCCGGAAGCAAATGAAATTAACTATAGACATGACATGGTTTAGTCATGATCAAAATTTATGCATTCCATTACATCATGCCACTCGAAGAGAAACAATTATAGACAAGGGTGTGCAAATTGTTAACAATTGCTAGAAGTGTGGAGTAAAAAGCATTGGTTTCGTATATGTCGCATCTTGATTTATATATCAATGTCAATTACAAGGTTGATTGATATTATGAACATCTTGAGGATGCACAATCATATAAGTATCATGTTAGATGCACAAGATTATGCGAGCATCCTGAAGATACATGGACAATTATGTGAGCATTGTAAATATCAACGGTGGAAATATTTATTTAGTTGACAGTAGGTCGACACACACAATTCTTCGAGATTGAAAATATTCTCTAACTTGAAATTAACAAAAGTTAATACATATTGAGGTATACTATAAAGGCTCCAGAAGAGCAAATATGAATTGTCTGGATGAGCAAATATTTTTGTAAAAGAGGCTTTGTGCTCTATAAAATCCAAAATGGATTTGTTGAATTCAAAGAAATACGTCTTGAAGAACGTATTGACGAATATCATATGGAAATTATATATATGAGGGGAATATGAAATATACTTATACTACATCCAATATTTCATGCCTATTAAAATTTTATTGAATAAAATCCCAGTTTTCTCATCAAAATGAATTATGCGACCGTAAATAATGTTGGATCAGAAATTTAAGTTGAACCAGAAGTTCAATGATCCATAATATTATGAAGTGGCATGATAAATTTGGTCATCCAGGGAAAATTACAAATGCTCCGAATTATTACGGGCATTTCTTAAAGAACAATATGATTATTTACATCGTGAGTATGTGTGTGTTGATTGCTCAAAAAGAAAGTAAATTGTAAGACCATCTACTGTGAAAATTGGTCTGAGTCCCAAACCTTTTTATGATTTTTTTATTGGGATGTATGTGGACTTACAGATCCACTTTGTGGACAATTATGTAATTTCATGGTCATGTAAAAGTTTTTTTTTGGTTTAAATATGCCTATTGTCAACACGTATTGCTTTTGCTAAGATTCTTGCTCAAGTATAAGATTGAGGGCAACGTTGCAACTTATGTCAGGCTGGAAGCCTAATAAATTTATGAATGTGCAATGTATGTTCTGATTTTTCCACCAAAATGAACATATATGGGTCTACAAAGACGTGTTGGTTTGTTTTTATTTCCCGTCTGTAATCATATATTTTGAACGCCTGACGAGGCTATAACCATATATCTTAAACGTCTGACGAGGCGATATGGTTAAATCAAAATATGATGATAATTTTGTTTTGAGACAGTTTTCTCGCCGTTAGGGGGAGAATTGATGTCATTGCATATAGAACGGTGTGAAATTATTTTGACATGAGTACATAAATGTACGTTACTTGTCTTAGCTTGGCCCACGCACAAATAGTACGAGCAAGAATTAAAAATTGCACCAACATGGATTGAAATCCTTGAAGGATAATATGCTAGCATACTATATACGCACTTGAAGCGTGAAATTACTTTTGGTGCAAAAGAAAACTTCTGAAAGAAATTCCCTTATGAGGAGGAATCTGTTTCAAAATAAAGCGCTATAGAAAAAATGACTGATCAGTCTAAATCACGAGATGCCCATGGAGAGGCACATGAAACAGAAATAAAACATATGAATAAATCAAGAAAACTGGGATAGAAAGCAAAGTAATTATAAATAATACTTTTGCTTATTTGGGTCGAACTAAATAAAAGTTATAAATCAGGATCCTGAACCGTGAACGGTTAATTTTATGTCGACCTAAATAAATAAATAATTTGACCTTATAGAAAGATGCGATTCAAGATCGCTATTAAATTGTAAAAGTATTTGGACTAGTTGTTCGCATGCCCAAATACGTGAAATTTATATTTCATAAACATATAATTTTACGAAAACATAATGAAAATGTGAGATATAAAACACAACTTTTTGTACGAATTCTCACATAGACCAATAACTACGATGAAACATATTCCCCCGTGATTGGTGCAATCACGTTGCGGTACTTAATTGATTTGTAGTCCCTGAAGGACATGAAATGCGTTTATGGATGTAGTTACCGCATATTAGATAGATCATTGGGCATGATATTTATATTAACATTCCTAAAAGAATTGAATGGTCTCATGTTCATCTTTTATTAAACAAATACGATGCTTATACAAGTAAGGGTGATCTGGTATGATATAACCAGCTAAATGAATACCTCATAAAAGAAGGATTCGTGCACAATCCAATTTGTCCATGAATTTTGCATTGACAAATTTTGAAATGAGTTTTCTATTATGGCGGTATGTGCTGATTATTTTAAATCTCGAAGAGCTCATTGAGACCGCAAACTACTTGATGAAATAGTTTGGGAGAAAAATCTCGAAATAACAAAGTTTTGTCTCGGCCTGCAGATCGAGCATTTATTAGAAAATATATTTGTCCATATAAAGAAAATTCCGAAAAGATCTTATATGGATAAAGTTCATCCATTAAGCATTCTTATGGTTGTTCGATCTTTAGATAAAAAATAAATATCAAATTTGTCCTCAAGAGGACAATGAAGAACTGTTAGGTCCTGAAGTACCTTATCTAAATGCAATCAGAGCTTTAATGTATTCTACAAATTGTATGATGTCGGATATTGCATTTTTAGCTTATTGGAAAGATATAACTCTGCATCTACATGCAGATATGAAAATGAAATTAAACATGTATTACGCTATCTTTTTGGAACAACCGACATGTGCTTGTTTTAATTAGAGGTTCCAATCCACGTATTGCCTGTTATGCAGATGCTGGATACATTTATGATCCACACACATATATATTTATATCTCAAAGTGGAATAGATTGAAGTAAGCTGTGGATGTTAATGATTAAGGTCTATGATTCAAGAAATATGCCGCTTGTATTGCTCAAATTAAGAATGGGTATCTAAAAGGAGACTGAACGAAATACATATTACCAATGTTTTTCTTCACCAACGAGCTTCAGAAAAAATGGTAATATTGATGTTCAACAATTTCAGTCAAACAATAATTTTGCTGATTTGTTCACTACAGCATTGCCGACTACGTCATTCAAATTGATGGTCATAATATTGAAATTCGTCAACTTGTGGACCTTACGCCTGCATCAGGGGGAGCGTGTCATTAATAATCTACACACTGTACTCTTTTTCCTTCGTCCAAGTTTTGTCCCAATGGGTTTTCTTGGCAAGGTTTTAATGAGGCAGTGTTACACGCTTATCAGCCCCATATGGATATGTACTCTTTTTTCTTTGTTCAGGTTTTTCCCACCGGGTTTTTCTGACAAAGTTTTTAACGAGGCATATTTTTAAGCAACATGCATCCAAGGGGGAGTGTTATGAATATAGTCTTCATTTGGTGGATGCATTCGGAAGGTCAATAGTTATATAAAGACTCTTTGAACACCATGTGAAAAATCAAGTGTTTTATTCATTGAACTTCACTTAATGTTATATTGTAACTCTTGACTTTTGAATTGCACTTATAGTCCTATAAATAAGTGCATTGTAAATGATTTTAGATACACAAGAGTATATGAATAATAAGAAACTCTCCTCCTAATATATATTCTACTTTGTCTACTTTAATTATTGTTACTTTTAGTTTAGTTTCATAACCCGGTGGGAAAAACCTGAACAAGGAAAAAAGAGTACATATCCATATGGGGTCGATAAGCGTATAACACTGCCTCGTTAAAACCTTGCCAAGAAAACCCATTGGGACAAAACCTGGACGAAGGAAAAAGAGTACAGTGTGTGGATTATTAATGACACGCTCCCCCTGATGCGAGCATAAGGTACACAAGTTGATGCATTCCAATAATATGACCATCAACTTGAATGACATAGTCGGCAATGCTTTAGTAAACAAATCAGCAAAATTATTGCTTGATTGAATTTATTGAACATCAATATTACCATTTTTTTTAAAGATCCTTGGTGAAGAAAAACATTGGTAATATGTAATTTGTTCAGTCTCCTTTTATATACCCATTCTTGATTTGAGAAATACAAGTGGCATGATTCTTGGAAATGTTGAATCGTAAACCTTAATCATAAGCATAACACACCATATGTGGATTGGAACCTCTGATTAAAACAAGCACATGTCGGTTGTTCCACAAAGATAGCATAATACATGTTTAATTTCATTTCAATATCTGCATGTAGATGCAGAGTTATATGCAATATCCGACATCATATAATTTGCAGAATAAATTAAAGCTCTAATTGCATTTATATAAGGTACTTCAGGACCTAACAATTCTTCATTATCCTCTTGAGGACAAATTTGATATTTATTTATATCTAAAGATCGAACAACCATAAGAGTGCTTAATGGACGAACTTTAGCCATATAAGATCTTTTCAGAATTTTCTTTATATGGAAAAATATGTTCTCTAATAAATGCTCGATCTGCAGGCCGAGACAAAACTTTGTTATTTCGAGATTTTTCTCCCAAACTGTTTCATCAAGTAGTTTGCGGTCTCAATGATCTCTTCAAGAGTCCTCACGAGATTTAAAATCATCAGCACATACCGCCATAATAGAAAACTCATTTCAAAATCTTTCAATGCAAAATACATGGACAAATTGGATTGTGCACGAATCCTTTTTTTTACGAGGTATTCATTTAGCTGGTCAGACCATATCACCCTTACTCATATAAGCATCGTATTTGTTTACTAAAAGATGAGCATGAGACCATTTAATTCCTTTAGGAATTTTAATATAAATATCACTGCCCAATGATTTATCAAATATGCGGTAACTACATCCATAAACACATTTCAAGTCCTTCAGGGACTACAAATCAATTAAATACCGCAACGTAATTGCACCAATCACGGGGGAATATGTTTCATCGTAGTTATTGGTCTCCGTGAGAATTCGTACAAGAAGTTGTGTTTTATATCTCACATTTTCATCATGTTTTCGTAAAATTTATATGTTTGTGACATATAAATTTCATGTATTTGGGCGTGCGGACAACTAGTCCAAATACTTTTACAATTTAATAGCGATCTTGAATCGCATCTTTCTATAAGGCTAAATTATTTATTTATTTATTTATGTCGACATTAAATTAACCGTTCACGGTTCAGGATCCTGATTTATAACTTTTATTTAGTTCGACCCGAACAAGCAAAACTATTATTTTGCTTTCTATCCCAGTTTTATCTCTGTTTCATGTGCCTCTTAATGGGCATCTCGTGATCTAGACTGATCAGTCATTTTTATTTTATAGCGCTTTATTCTGAAACATATTCCTCCTCATAAGGGAATTTCTTTCAGAAGTTTTCTTTTGCACCAATAGTAATTTCACGCTTTAATTGCGTATATAGTATGCTAGCATATTGTCCTTCAAGGACTTCAATTCATGTTGGTGCAATTTTCAATTCTTGCTCATACTATTTGTGCGTGAGCCAAGCTGAGACAAGTAATGTACATTTATGTACTCATGTCAAAATAATTTCACGCCGTTCTTCATGCAATGACATCAATTCTCCCCCTAACGGCGAGAAAAATGTCTCAAAAAAAATTTATCATGATATTTTGATTTAACCATATCGTCTCGTCAGACGTTTAAGATATATGGTTATAGCCTCGTCAGGCATTCAAAATATATGATTACAGTCGGGAAATAAAAACTAACCGACACGTCTTTGTAGACCCATATATGTTCATTTTTGGTGGAAAAATCAGAACATAAATCGCACAATTATAAATTTTAATTGAGAATTATTAGGCTTCCAGCCTGACACAAGTTGCAACGTTGTCCTCAATCTTATATTTGAGCAAGAATCTCAGCAAAAACAATACGTGTTGACAATAGGCATATTTAAACCAAAAAAAAAAAACTTTTACAGGACCATGAAATTACGTAATGGTCCACAAAGTGGATCTGTAAGTCTACATACATCCCATTAAAATTATCATTAAAAGGTTTGGGATTCACGACCAATCTTCACAGTAGATGATCTTATAATTTACTTTCTTTGTGAGCAATCAACACACACATACTCATGAGGTAAATAATTATATGGTTCTTTAAAAGATGCCCGTAATAATTCGGCGCATTTGTAATTTTTCCTGGATGACCAAGTTTATCATGTCACTTCATAATATTATGGATCATTGAACTTCTGGTTCAACTTAAATTTCTGATCAACATTGCTTATGATCGAAAAATTCATTTTGATGAGAAAACTGGGATTTTATTAAACAAAATTTTTCTGGCATGAAATATTGGATATAGTATAAGTATCATATTCCCCTCGTATATATAATTTCCATATGATATTCGTCAATACGTTCTTCAAGACGTATTTCTTTGAAATCAACAAATCCATTCTGGATTTTATAGAGCACAAAGCCTCTTTTACAAAAATATTTGCTCATCCAGACAATTTATATTTGCTCTTCTGGAGCCTTTATAGTAAACCTCAATATGTATTAACTTTTGCTTTTGCTAAGTTCAAGTTAGATAATATTTTCAATCTCGAAGAATTGTGTGTGTCGACCTACTGTCAACTAAATAAATATTTCCACCATTCATTTTTACAATGCTCACATAATTGTTCATGCATCTTCAAGATGCTCACATAATTTGTGCATAAGCTGGCATATGAACCAATTTTCCAATAGAACATAGTACACTCAAGTTATCACTGTGTACTAGATCCTTATTATTTATTAGTGGATGCCCGATATAGCGCATCACTTTTTGAAGAAAAATACATGCTCGAGTCAGCTGGATTCGAGCTATCTACAAGGTGTGCCTCGAGCACTCGTATTGTGGTAATGCACAAATTAGAGGTAATGCATAAATACTATATTCTCTTTTCCTCAGTGGTTTCAATGTGGTAACTATTAGCTCGAATATCTTTAAAACTCAACAACGTTCCCCTTGAACGTGGAGCATACATAGCCTCTTTAATGGCTAAAAACGTGCCATTTGACAACACAAGGTGGGCATTACCGAAGCCATCTATCAAATCATATGTGCCATATATTGTTGTCATAGCGGTCTTAATAGGCATTATATTAACGATCTATCCCTTAGGATAGTGTGCGTAATTGCACTATTAGCCAGATATTATTCCCCACATGTCATGCCTAGGAACCAAATATATTTCATTTAAACATTAACTTGAAAAAGTAAATCGATCTAATACCACTAAATACCACAATAATCGGATTAAAATAAAACCACCCAAAATGTGGTCCAAAATAAACCAAACATAGTTCAAATATATAAATGTGGTTCTGCAAACATCAAAGTATTTCACCTATTTGTCGCTTCCGGCAACAAGAATAGTCTTTTGATGATCAAAACGATTAACCAGGACATCCCAACGTTTCTGGGAATTGATGAGTAGTCCAACCTAAGGACCTCATCCAAGTATCTCCTGATCAGAACCATAACCTCAGCATTTTGGGACATTAGTTAGCAAATTGTCCCCAACAATTGTAATGCTCAGTTTCTTACGAGCATATAGTCTCCATAAGTAATTTGAACCCCTTTTGGTTCCATTTATAATGAATTATATGGTTTTAATTCCAGGGAAATCCAATCCTAATATTCATGAACCCCAAGTGCACTCACATTCATTTATCATGCAATCATATATAATCGTTCACCACATGCATAAGATAAAACATAAAGACGAATTCCTTTACAATTTGAAAACTTATGCCCCAAAAATAAGATATGATAAATAAATGAAACGACCAAAATTAAATTACAAATTACAACTCGGGAATTTAGATTTCATAGGATCAAACATAGTTCTGAAATTATACCAATAACTCACATTTAAGGTAAACACATATTCTTCAAATCAATGTAATCAATTAAAGTGATCTACAAATTGACATACGTTAAATCCAAACATAAAGATGAATTACCTTATGTACTAAATGAAGATAAAAGAATTTCTAGCAGTAACTAAATTCTTCATAAGGAACAATAATCATGTAGTACATAATATCAAATCAATTTTCAGAAAGATAAAACCGTTTCGAAGTTTCGAGATTCAATTCCTTAAAACACATATGACATAAAGAATAACACAAAAATCAATCTGCTAAAATAATCCATGATTCCGTCGGCCTCAATTCACTGAACTTTATAAAATTTAATCAAATTCTCATGTCATGTGTTTTATGAAATGAATTGAAGTAATAGTATTCTCAAATATCAAACGAAAACGAGTAAACCATCAATTTCAATAGATCGAAATAGCTATTATAGAACTAATTGTTTTGTTGCCAAAAAGAGATTAATTATAAAGACATTCTTCAAATGGAATTGTTGTCATGATTCAAGGATAGACATATATTAATATATATATGCATTAATTTATTCATAGTTTCATAGGATGATCAATATCATGCCTAAATAAGAAACTAAACGTGGATGAAATTCAACCATCTACACAGTTTGAAATTTCGGAATCCCGAAACAAGTTTAGAAGTCAAGTAATAGATGATGGGTTTATATATAATAATCATTTTACTATTAGATATCTTATGTGACTGATGATCACAAGAATTATGTAAAACAAACCAAAACTCTTGTTTACATGAATCGGTTCAAGCCAATGATATAATACAATAATCATAATTAAACCATCCAATTCATGTGTTCCAAATAAAAAAAAATATAAATCTAAAGGGTAGCATACACTTTAGATCACATAATAGGACTATCGAATTAATTATCAGAACCCATCATTTTGCCGAATAGATAAAAACTTCAGTTTTTGGAAACAATAATTAAACTTAAACCCTAGAACATGCTTTATAATCATAATTTTTTTTTCATATTTAGAGCATATAAAATTAATAAGGGTTCAAGTTGTTTGTTAATTTGATCATACCAGAGAGAGGTTGTAGCTACTTCCTTCAACTTTTTCGTAAACTTCTGATGGCTGCTGTTCCATTTACAGATATTGTGATGACGATCCGAACGGTCAAAATTAAGATCCTGGTGTGATGAATCTTCAGTCCAAATTTGAATACGATCGAACGGTGGATAAGGCCGGAATCATTGAAAAACCGAAGCTGCTGCGTGCAAATCCGAAAATCTACATCTCCAAGTATTTTCCTCTTTTCTCTCTTGTTTTATGATATATTTCATAACCTTGAAATCGATTTATAGAGCAAATTCGTGCTGATAACGTGTTATAAAACTAATCTAAAATGATCAATTAAAGTAAACAAAGTAAGAACTAAGAACAATATAAATAGAGAGAATATATCATTTTATTCCATTCTTGTTGTGTATTTATACAAACTAAAATCTCATCTATTTATAGGATAGGTATCATACATCTAATTTAAATACATTGAACATGGATATTCAAATATTCTTCATGCATGTACTTTAGGCATCCATCCAAATACATTTGATTTACAACACTCCCCCTTGGATGCCACTTATTAAGAATATGCCTCGTTAAAAACCTTACTAAGAAAAAACCCAGTGGGAAAAAAATCTTAGTGAAGGAAAAGAGTACATATATCTTTTGTAAGATTTGCATTTTTAAACCTGTCTCATTAAAAACCTTGGTAGGAAAACCCAATGGGAAAAAACCTAAGCCAAGGGAAAAAGAGTGCAGTATGCAATGGTCTCCCCCTCATATCGCCATGTCTACTTCAAAGATCTCTGAGCCGCCGCATACCAATCTTATATATTAATTTCTTAAATGTTGATGTAAGGAGTGATTTTGTAAACAAATTTGCCAAGTTTTCACTTGAGTGAATTTGTTGGACGTCTATTTCTCCCTTTTTCTAAAGCTCGTGCGTGAAAAAGAACCTTGGTGAGATATGCTTAGTTCTATCTCCTTTAATATATTGAGTTGAGCGATACAAGCTGCATTATCTTCGTACAATACAATTGGACTTTCTTTATGAAATGAAAGATCACATGTCTCCCTTATATGATGTATCAATGACTTTAGCCAGACAAGTTCTCGACTTGCTTCATGAATTGCTAATATCTCAGCGTGATTCGAGGATGTAGCTTTAAGAGTTTGTTTTGTGGAGCGCCAAAATATAGCAATATCACCATATGTAAACAAGTACCCTTTTTGTGATTCTGCTTTATGTGGATCTGACAAAAATCCAGCATCAGCATGTCCAATCAGCTCTGTTTGCGAGTCTTTTGAGTAAAATAATCCCATATCCGACGTACCACGAAGATATCGAAGTACGTGTTTAACACCATTCCAATGTATTCGAGTTGGTACGGAACTATATCTTGCTAGTAAATTAACAGAAAATTATATGTCCGGTCTCATGCAATTAGCAAGATACATAAGTGCTCCAATGGCACTAAGATATGGTACTTCTGGACCAAGGATCTCTTCATTTTCCTCTCGAGGACGAAATGGGTCTTTTTCACATCAAGAGATTAAACAATCGTCGGAGAACTCAGTGGATGAGATTTATCCATATTAAAACGTTTTAATACTTTTTCAACATAAGTTGACTGATGAATAAAAATCCCTTCCGATAAATGTACGATTTGTAAGCCGAGACAATATTTTGTTATTTCGATACTTTTCTACCAAACTCTTTCATCAAGTAGTACTCGGTCTCAATGAGCTCTTCAGGAGTCCTCACAAGATTTAAAAACCGTAAGCACATACCGCCATAATAGAAAACTCATTTCAAAATTTGTCAATACAAAATTCATGGACAAATTGGATTGTGCATGAATCCTTATTTTACGAGGTATTCATTTAGCTGGTTATACCACATCAGACCATATCACCCTTACTTGTATAAGGATCGTATTTGTCTACTAAAAATGAGCATGAGACCATTTAATTCCTCCATGAATGTTAATATAAATATCACTACCCAATGATCTATCTAATATGCGGTAACTACATCCATAAACACATTTCAAGTCCTTCAGGGACTGCAAATCAATTAAATACCGCGACATGATTGCACCAATCACGGGGGAATATGTTCCGTCGTAGTTATTGGTCTCTGTGAGAATTCGTACAAGAAGTTGTGTCTTATATCTCACATTATCATCATGTTTTCGTAAAATTATATGTTTGTGACATATAAATTTCACGTCCTTTGACGTGCAGACAATTAGTCCAAGACATATAAATTTCACGTCCTTTGACGTGCAGACAATTAGTCCAAATACTTTTACAATTTAATAGCGATCTTGAATCGCATCTTTCTATAAGGCCAAATTATTAATTTATTTAGGTCGACATAAAATTAACCGTTCACAGTTCAGGATCCTGATTTATAACTTTTATTTAGTTCGACCCAAATAAGCAAAAGTATTATTTATAATTACTTTGCTTTCTATCCCAGTTTTCTTGATTTATTCATATGTTTTATTTCTGTTTCATGTGCCTCTCCATGGGCATCTCGTGATTTAGACTGATCAGTCATTTTTTCTATAGCGCTTTATTTTGAAACAGATTCCTCCTCATAAGGGAATTTTTTTTTTCAGAAGTTTTCTTTTGCACCAATAGTAATTTCACGCTTTAAGTGCGTTTATAGTATGCTAACATATTATCCTTCAAGGATTTCAATCCATGTTGGTGCAATTTTTAATTCTTGCTCGTTCGATTTGTGCGTGGGCCAAGCTGAGACAAGTAATGTACATTTATGTACTCATGTCAAAATAATTTCACGCCGTTTTACATGCAATGACATCAATTCTCCCCCTAACGGCGAGAAAACTGTCTCAAAACAAAATTATCATCATATTTTGATTTAACCATATCGCCTCGTCAGACGTTTAAGATATATGGTTATAGCCTCGTCAGGCGTTCAAAATATATGATTACAGACGGGAAATAAAAACAAACCAACACGTCTTTGTAGACCCATATATGTTCATTTTGGTGGAAAAATCAGAATATACATTGCACAATCATAAATTTATTAGGCTTCCAGCCTGACACAAGTTGCAACGTTGCCCTCAATCTTATACTTGCGCAAGAATCTCAGCAAAAGCAATACGTGTTGACAATAGGCATATTTAAACCAAAAAAAAAAAAACTTTTACATGACCATGAAATTACATAATGGTCCACAAAGTGGATCTGTAAGTCCACATACATCCCAATAAAAAAATCATAAAAAGGTTTGGGACTCAGACCAATTTTCACAGTAGATGGTCTTACAATTTACTTTCTTTTTGAGCAATCAACACACACATACTCACGATGTAAATAATCATATTGTTCTTTAAGAAATGCCCGTAATAATTCGGCGCATTTGTAATTTTCCCTGGATGACCAAATTTATCATGCCACTTCATAATATTATGGATCATTGAACTTCTGGTTCAACTTAAATTTCTGATCCAACATTATTTACGGTCGCATAATTCATTTTGATGAGAAAACTGGGATTTTATTCAATAAAATTTTAATAGGCATGAAATATTGGATGTAGTATAAGTATATTTCATATTCCCCTCATATATATAATTTCCATATGATATTCGTCAATACGTTCTTCAAGACGTATTTCTTTGAATTCAACAAATCCATTTTGGATTTTATAGAGCACAAAGCCTCTTTTACAAAAATATTTGCTCATCCAGACAATTCATATTTGCTCTTCTGGAGCCTTTATAGTATACCTCAATATGTATTAACTTTTGTTAATTTCAAGTTAGAGAATATTTTCAATCTCGAAGAATTGTGTGTGTCGACCTACTGTCAACTAAATAAATATTTCCACCGTTGATATTTACAATGCTCACATAATTGTCCATGTATCTTCAGGATGCTCGCATAATCTTGTGCATCTAACATGATACTTATATGATTGTGCATCCTCAAGATGTTCATAATATCAATCAACCTTGTAATTGACATTGATATATAAATCAAGATGCGACATATACGAAACCAATGCTTTTTACTCCACACTTCTAGCAATTGTTAACAATTTGCACACCCTTGTCTATAATTGTTTCTCTTCGAGTGGCATGATGTAATGGAATGCATAAATTTTGATCATGACTAAACCATGTCATGTCTATAGTTAATTTCATTTGCTTCCGGGAAATAAATTATTTACATTCACTTCCGAGAATGAATAATTTCTATTAACATTTGCATTCACTTTGGGGGATCAGTCCAGTTAGAGTTATAATTTTCCATCAAGAGGTCATTATTATTTCTCAAAAGCTCTCTTTCATTTTTTCTTCTTCGCGAGCCATTTACAATCATATTTTATCTCCCCATAATCTCTATTGAGATACAATTCCATAATTGTGGAGTATAGTGAGCATTTGTGAGAATCCCATGACTTTGGTGATTATATTGCTCTTTCAAAATTTCATATGATGCAACATCGTGTGCAATCATTCTTAGGGAGCCTTTGGAAAGATCACATTTGTGATTAAATTGCTCCTCCAAAATTTATAGCATAATCGATTATTCGCATTAAGATCTCAATCCTCCAAGGAGGAATTGGCTAATGCATGCATTGCCCTCACTTTATTTTTCGTTTGCCCAATCTTTCATTTTATACAGAATTTCCGAGGCTCTTTTTTATTCAAATAGATTTCAACATCAAGAATCCATGTCATAATAATTTATTTACTTTTTCGAAAATTTTAAGGGCAACAATGCCTAAATTGATAATATTGGCCTTAACTTTTAAAGCCCAAGCATATAATTTGAGATTCCTTAAAATATACTCAATCTACGGATTTGAGTTTATCACATAGACTTTAAGTCTAACATAAAAATGTATCAACATCAGCAAGTTTAAGTTCATCATTTAGACTTCGTCCTAACATAATATTTTAATAATAGAACTTCAAGTTCTTAATAAGTTTAAATTGTGAACTTCATCAAATATCAATTTTCAAATTACTTATAGATGCCCGTTGGGCCTAATAATATTTTCGGGTAATGTATTGGCATATATGATTTATTTTGTGGGTAAATAACAATCTATCAATTAATTTTGATCTCACATTTAGTTGTAAATATTCAAGTTTGATATTCCAGTACACGTCAATTATATGACTTTGCACTATTGAAGATAATAATTTTTGGATTAATGATGCCGTTCATATGATTTTTCAAAAGGTTCTGTGCTTAAATCAATGATAAATTATATTATTATTATACCTTGAATTTAAAATTTGAAATGAAAATATTTTTATGCTAAAATCCAATGAGATAAACTCAAACCCGAAGATTTGAGTATATTTTTAGCAAAATTGTTTTGGATTAGAAAAAGAGCCAAGATAATAAAACTCAAACTCGAAGATTGAGTATATTTTAAACAATCTCAAACTATATGCTTGGGCTTTAAAGTTAAGGCCAATATTATCAATTTAGGCATTGTTGCCCTTGAAATTTCCGAAAAAAAAAAGCCAAAATATTATGACATGGATTCTTGATGTTGAAATCTATTTGAATAAAAAGAAAGAGCCTCGGAAATTCTGTATGAAATGAAAGTTTGGGCAAACGAAAAAGATAAAGTGAGGGGCAATGCTTGCATTGGCCATTTCCTCCTTGAAGGATTGAAATCATAAAGTGAGGAGCGATTTAATCACAATAGTGATATTTTCAAATGCTCCCTGTGAATGATTGCACATGATGTTGCATCATATGAAATTTTGAAAGAGCAATATAATCACCAAAGTCGTGGGACTCTCACAAAAGCTCACTATGAACGTTTACACCCGAAGTTGTAATATTTTCAACTGATAAATGATTATACTCCACAACTATGAAATTGTATCTCAATTGAGATTATGTAAAGATAAAGTATGATTGTAAATGGCTCGCAAAGAAGTAAATATGAAAGAGAGGTTTTGAGAAATACTCTAAATTAATTTATTTTGAATAATGACCTCTTGATGACAAATCATACTCTCACCGGATTAATCCCACAAAGTGAATACAAATGTTAATATAAATTATTCATTCCCGGAAGTGAATGTAAATAATTTATTTCCCGAAAACAAATGAAATTAATTATAGACATGACATAGTTTAGTCATAATGAAAATTTATTATTATGCATACCATCACATCATACCACTCGAAGAAAAACAATTATAGACAAGGGTGTGCAAATTATTAGCACTTGGTAGAATGGTGGAGTAAAAAGCATTGGTTTCGTATATGTTGCATATTTGTAAATTAAAACGTTGATTAATACTATGAGCATCTTGAAGATGCTCAATCATATAAGTATCATGTTAGATGCAAAAGATAATGCGAGCATCCTAAAGATACATGGACAATTATGTGAGCATTGTAAATATCAACGGTGGAAATATTTATTTAGTTGACAGTAGGTCGACACACACAATTCTTCGAGATTGAAAATATTCTCTAACTTGAAATTAGCAAAAACAAAAGTTAATACATATTGAGGTATACTATAAAGGCTCCAGAAGAGCAAATATAAATTATCTGGATGAGCAAATATTTTTATAAAAGAGGCTTTGTGCTCTATAAAATCCAAAATGGATTTGTTGAATTCAAAGAAATACGTCTTGAAGAACGTATTGACGTATATCATATGGAAATTATATATATGAGGGGAATATGAAATATACTTATACTACATCCAATATTTCATGCCAGAAGTATACTGATGAATATGATCCCAGTTTTCTTATCCTAGTGAATTATGCGACCATAAACAATGTTGGATCATAAATTTCAGTTGAACTAGAAGTTCAATGATCCAAAATATTATGAAGTAGCATGATAAACTTGGTCATCCAGGTAAAACTATAAATGCGCTGCATCTTTTGAAGAACTATATGATTATTTACCTCATGAGTATGTGTGTGTTGATTGCTCACAAAGAAAGTAAATTGTAAGACCATCTATTGTGAAGATTGGTCTTGAGTCCCAATTTTTTTATGATGATATTAATGGGATATATGTGGACTTATAGATATGGTCCTGTAAAAGTTATTTTTTAATTGTCTATGATATGCCTATTGTCAACACGTATTGATTTTGCTAAGATTCTTGCTCAAGTATAAGATTGAGGGCAACGTTGCAACTTGTGTCAGGCTGGAAGCCTAATAAATTTATGATTGTGCAATGTATGTTCTGATATTTCCACCAAAATGAACATATATGGGTCTACAAAGACGTGTTGGTTTATTTTTATTTCCCGTCTGTAATCATATATTTTGAACGCCTGACGAGGCTATAACCATATATCTTAAACGTCTGACGATGCGATATGGTTAAATCAAAATATGATGATAATTTTGTTTTGAGACAGTTTTCTCGCCGTTAGGGGGAGAATTGATGTCATTGCATGTAAAACGGCGTGAAATTATTTTGACACGAGTACATAAATGTACATTACTTGTCTCAGCTTGGCCCACGCCCAAATCGAACGAGCAAGAATTAAAAATTGCACCAACATGGATTGAAATCCTTGAAGGATAATATGCTAGCATACTATAAACGCACTTGAAGCGTGAAATTACTATTGGTGCAAAAGAAAACTTCTGAATGAAATTCCTTTATTAGGAGGAATCTGTTTCAAAATAAAGCGCTATAGAAAAAATGACTGATCAGTCTAAATCACGAGATGCCCATGAAGAGGCACATGAAACAGAAATAAATCAAGAAAACTGGAATAGAAAGCAAAGTGATTATAAATAATAGTTTTGCTAATTTGGGTCAAACTAAATAAAAGGTATAAATCAGGATCCTGAACCGTGAACGGTTAATTTAATGTCGACATAAATAAGCAAATAAATATTTTGGCCTTATAGAAAGATGCGATTCAAGATCGCTATTAAATTGTAAAAGTATTTGGACTAATTGTCCGCACGTCAAAGGACGTGAAATTTATATGTCACAAACATATAATTTTACGAAAACATGATGATAATGTAAGATATAATACACAACTTCTTGTACGAATTCTCACAGAGACCAATAACTACGACGGAACATATTCCCCCGTGATTGGTGCAATCATGTCGCGGTATTTAATTGATTTGCAGTCCCTGAAGGACTTGAAATGTGCTTATGAATGTAGTTACCGCATATTAGATAGATTATTGGGAAGTGGTATTTATATTAATATTCTTGAAGGAATTAAATGGTCTTATGCTTAACCTTTATTAACAAATACGATCCTTATACGAGTTATGTGATCTGGTTTGATGTGAAATAACCAGCTAAATGAATACCTCGTAAAAGAAGGATCCGTGTACAATCCAATGTGTCCAAGTATTTTGCATTGAAAGATTTTGAAATGAGTTTTCTATTATGCGATATGTGTGGATGATTTAAATTTTATAAGGACTTCTGCAAAGCCCACAAATACCGTAAATTAATTAACGAATTTTGATAAATGTTTATTCGTTGAGCAAATGTCATGGTTAATTAGATATTATGAATATCACTTTCTTCCCGGGAAAGGACAATGAATAAAATTTATTTGGTCCTGAAGTACCATATTTAAGTGCAATAAGAGCTCTCATGTACCTTGAAATTGTTCGAGGTCGCATATAACTTTCTCGGTGAACTAGATACAACTTGCACCAACATGAAGTCATTGAAATGACATTAAATAAGTAGTATGTGTGGAATAACTATCATGAGCTTATTTTTACTCTAAATATTCAAGCCCACAAGTAGAGGGTTATGTAGATGTTGGTTGCATAACATTTTATTCCAAAGTGAACATGACTTTACTTGTGGTGGAGATGCTAAATCATGACAATATCTGAAACAAACTTTAGCAGCCACCTCTTCCAACCAACCACTCTGAAATTTTGACATTTCATAAATGTTTATGGATGATATCTATGATTCAATATTTTCATAAACATGTGGGTTACATTCAATAAGGAATATGTCAACATTACTATATGAAGACAATGTCACTTGAATTGCTCAAATCGAAAATGAATATATCAAAAGAGACATATCGGAATATGTATCACCAAAAGTTTCTCTTCGCCAACAAGTCTCATAACAGTGGTGATTTGGAAGTTCATTGATTTCAGTCTTGCAACATTCTTTTCGATGTGTTTGCTAAAGCACTGCCAAATACATTATTTAGAAAGATGGTCCACAATATAAGAGTGCATCAACTTGTGGTCCTTGTGCCGACATAAGGGGGAGCGTGTTATTAATAATTACTTGCACACTGTACTCTTTTTCCTTCGTCCAAGTTTTTATCCCAATGGGTTTTCTTGGCAAGGTTTTAACGAGGCAGTGTTACACGCAAATCTTACGAAAGATATATGTACTCTTTTCCTTCACTAAGATTTTTTTCCCACTGGGTTTTTTCTTAGTAAGGTTTTTAACGAGGCATATTCTTAATAATTGGCATCCAAGGGGGAGTGTTGTAAATCAAGTGTATTTGGATGGATGCCTATGAAGTACATGCATGAAGAATATCCATTTCCTATGCCTAATGTATTTAACTCTTCATTTAGATACATGTACCCTTTGTAATTAATTAGATGCATGTTAATTTTAATTTTGTATCATCTATTATGTATCTACCTAGCCTATAAATAGATGAGGTCTTGGCTTGTATAAACACACGACAAGAATGAAATAAAATAATAAAATCTCCCTATTTCTATTGTTTTTAGTTCTTACTTTGTTTACTTTAATTGATCATTTTAGATTAGTTTTATAACACGTTATCAGCACGAACTTGCTCTATTTCAATTCCAAACTAGCTCATGGATCAACAATAAGTTGTTGCAACATTGAGGCATACAAAAGCTATAAGCACGAGTAAGTATATTACTAATTGCTAATCAACTTTAGATGAATACATGAGGTAAAGAAAGAAAACGGATTCTTTCTTGACAAATTACACCAAATGTGAATGATAAGGTATGTTCCTATAGTTTAATCTATTGCTCTCAAATTTAATTGAAGATTGATTTATTGTCTCATTGTGACAATATGATATAACATATATGTGTGCTGCATAAATGAGGCCCATTCTTTGAGGTAGAAGTCCCTTAAAAATATGCTTACTGCCTCACTCTCTAATTTGAACTGATGGGGGCTATTTCGCACCCTACATACTAGTCTAATCGAACAAAGATTACAAGATCGATTCGACCAATTCTAACGGATCGGGATCTTCTTACTGACCCAGCCTGATGCCGCTCGCTCCGAGTAAAGATTACACTCCGGACCCAAGAAGGATAGGTTGGGCCGAGTCCAACTAGGACTATGATTCCTTGTAATACTAGGTTTAGCGTAATATAAATACCTAGTTATTCATTGTATAAGACAACTATGAATTCTCTTAATTCTGAGATTACACAAGAATACATTGATAACAATAGAACTCAATAATATCCATTATTATTGCAGAACTTTACCTCCATATCATTGCGTTCTTAATTTCGTTAATGGTTTTACTTCTTGCCTTTGATTATTGCTTTTCTTTGTAAACGATCCATCCAGAATAAAGTAACGGAACCCAATATACTGAATAATTCAATATCCAAACCCCCGATATCACAAATTCACTGATATTAAATTAACCCGACGAAAAACGGTTAAATCAGTTGGCGCCCACCGAGGGGCTAGGTTAATTATTCGATCGACATATGGCTCGCCCAAGGAAAAGCGCTCGTATCGGAGCAAGAAGTAACACAACCACCGGTCATGACACATCTGAAGATCCACAGGAGAACGACAATAATAACGTACCCAACACCGACGAGAATTTACAGAATACCCATCCCCGAGATCATGAACCCCTAGGAGGTCCTCCCGGCACGATACAGGAAGAGCCGGAAGTCCCCGAGATCCCTGCTCCTCTCCCGGGTGCTCAGGAGAAATTACGACAAATAGCGATGCTCTTTAAATCACTCTCCCCGGAAGAATTACTTGTGCTTGATCAAATTCCGCAAAACCCTAGGGCTGCCAGGACAATTCCTGCTCGGAGAACGCCCGGACAAAACGATCACGTATCTCAACAAGCTGATAGCCCACCAAGCGAGCACCGCTCGCTACACAGTCCACAACAGGACAATTCGAAACCCTCCGACAACAATCCTCGAAGGAAACGAGGTCACAGAAAAACCCCGGCGAGGCGCAGTAGATCCAGGGAACGAACAATTATCCCTATTGAGGATGATATAGATGATACAATCCCTGATCGACCACGAACGGCTCGACTGACGGAAAGAGAAATTGAAAGGATGGTGCAGGACCGACTTGAACAACGCTTACGGTCTATTCAAAATCCATGGGCCCGAACCACGGAACTCCAGGAAAGCCTTGCGGCCTGTTCTCCCTTCTGCAGGGAAATAAAAGAGGCACAATCGATCGGACAAGTCCCGGGCAGACTACCTCGCTATGATGGAACCACTGACCCGGATGATTATATTTTTAGCTTTACGAATATAATGAATTTATATGCCCACTCTGCTGAATTCACTGCCAAATTAATGGTAACCACATTCGAAGGACTCGCGTTGGACTGGTTCGCGAAACAACCTGCCAACTCCATATTCAGCTTTAGGGAACTCTGTAACAAATTGACACAGCAGTTCGCCAGCCAGAAGAGACAAAAACTTCCAATGAGCTACCTTGGAACTATATATCAACAAGAAGGAGAATCCCTAAGGAATTGGTTGGCCAGATTCAACGTAGAATTACTTAAAATCGATTCCCCAAATATCGATTACATAATATCTATCCTCTTCGATCTCACTAAAAACAGGCAGTTCGGAAATGCCCTCAGTCGAAAGCAACCAAGAACGTTCGCCGACATCATGAGCCTAGCATCTAAGTATATGACCCAAGAAGAGATGAATTCCTTTAAGGATAAAAACAAAAACAAAGTTACGGCTACAGGGTCTAAGCGGCATGATAGGATTCCCGCCCAAAGATCCTTGGATTACGAGCGATCTTCCAAGAGAGGTAACGTTTTCCAGCGACTGGAATACAGCGGAGCCGACCGAGAAAGGCAACCTAATTTCTACCAAAGACCAAGAAACCCTGAACCACCAATCAGAAGCAGAGTGAATCAAGTAGAACACCCAAGATTAAATGCTCCAATCGAAGAAATCTTGGAAGTTCTAGAAAGGAATAATTGGATTCCTGAGGCGAGGAAAATCGCTCAGCCCAGACCAGGGTCTAGAAACTATGATCAATACTGTAAGTACCATAGGGCACATGGGCATCGAACGGAAAATTGTTTTCACCTTAAGAGAGAAGTTGAAAAACTGATCGAGCAAGGAAAACTAGACGAATACATAGAACGAGATAATCGCAAAAGGGAAAGAAGCAGAAGCCCCCAGAACGGAACTCAAAGGAGAAGTTCTCATCGAAGGTCACCAGAACATCGACCTACTCAGGAGTTGAATCACGACCAGATCAATGGAACTATCCACACTATATCCGGGGGGCCTGCGGGTGGAGATAGTCGCAATGCTCGACGAAGAATGGCCAGATCCTTAATTGCAAGTTCTAAATATCCAAAAGAAATATGGACGTTAGAAAATAGGCCAACAAATCACGAGCCGATTAGCTTTAACGAAGGCGAAGTACCTAAAAACATTACTTGGGATACGAAAGAAGATAACCCAGACTTCCCTATGGTAGTGTCGTTAGAGATAGCGAATTACAATGTGAAAAGAATCCTAATCGATAATGGAAGCTCAGCAAATATCATCTCCAGGGAGGTTTTAGCACAAATGAACCTCGGACAAATAAACCTACAAAAGGTAGCCACACCGTTAGTAGGCTTTGGAGGGTCCGAGATCATCCCCAGCGGAACGATATCTTTGAGTGTATCGCTCGGAAAGAAGCCACTTCGAACAGTGAAGCTGGTAAAATTCCTAGTGGTAGAAACACCCTTCGCTTATAACGCTATATTAGGGCGACCAGCCCTTAACCTTTTTCGAGCTGTGGTCTCTACCTATCACCAGAAAATAAAATTTCCGACCGATAGCGGCATTGGAGAAATAACGAATGACCACTGTATGGCGTGGGATTGCTACAGCACGTCGCTGACCTTGAGAGAACATCCTAACCCTATTACTCCGAGCAAGAGAAAGATCGAAGACGATCCAATTAGAAATGAGGTCGAAATTCCTATTACTGATCGATTAGATAAAAAGGGGAAAGAACCACTAGATTTATCCTTGCAACCCCCAGAACATAAAGATATAATTCTGGTAGAAGGCGACTCGTCCAAAAGGACAAGAATTGGTACAGAATTGAGCAAAGAAGGAGAAGTAATGTTAATCGAATTTCTAAGAAATAACGTGGACGTTTTCGCTTGGAGTGCAAATGACATCGAAGGGATCGATCCTCGAGTAATCAAGCATACCCTAAAAATTGACCCTTCGGCGAAACCCGCCAGACAGAAGAAAAGAAATCATGGACCAGTGAAAGATAAAATCATTAAAGCCGAAGTTGAAAGACTGATGGAAGCAAAACAAATCCGAGAAATACATTTCTCGGAGTGGCTATGTAATGTTGTACTAGTAGCAAAGGGGGATAAAAAGGACAACAAATGGAGGATGTGTAATGATTTCACCGACCTTAACAAGTTATGTCCACGCGACCCTTACCCCCTCCCAAGAATCGACTTATTGGTCGACTCGACTGCTGGCTTTGCGCTGTTCAGCATGATGGACGCCTTCCAAGGCTTTTACCAAATATACATGGACGAGCGCGACCAATAGAAGACCGCATTCGTAACCGAACAGGGAGTATACTGCTTTATAGTAATGCCGTTCGGATTAAGGAACGCTGGGGCTACATACCAAAGATTGGTAAACCTAATGTTCAGGGAGTTAATCGGAGAAATAATGGAGGTCTATGTAGACGACATGTTAGTTAAAAGTATGAATGAAGCAGATCACGTAAAACATCTAGATCGATGTTTCCAAATCTTAAGAAAATATCGTATGAAGTTGAACCCCGCAAAATGCACCTTCGGTGTTAAGTCAGGAAAATTTTTGGGATATTTGGTACACCAGCGAGGAATAGAAGCCAACCCAGAAAAAATTCGAGCCATAACTGAAATGAAACCTCCCAAGACCATCTCTCAAGTGCAAAGCTTGGTTGGGAAGATCGTAGCGTTGAATAGATTTATATCTAAATCGGCGGATAGAAGCTTGCCCTTTTTCCAAACACTTCGAAAAGCGAAAAACTTCGTTTGGACCGAAGAATGTGAACGAGCTTTCGAACAACTCAAAGAATATTTAACATCCCCTCCGATGTTGGCCAAACCGACAGAAGGGGAACCATTGTACTTATACATCTCCATCTCCGATACGGCCGTTAGCTCAGTCCTAATTAAGATAGAGGGTTCAGAGCATAAGCCTGTCTATTATCTCAGCAAGTTATTACAAGGGGCGGAGAAGAATTACTTGGAAATAGAAAAATTCACGCTGGCCTTAGTAGTGGCTGCACGAAAACTCCGACCCTACTTCTTAACCTACAAAATCATCGTTTTGACGAATCAACCGCTAAGGCAAATCCTAGCGAAACCAGAAGCCTCCGGACGACTAATCAAATGGGCCATCGAACTCAGCCAGTTCGAGGTAGACTACAAACCGAGGATTGCCATCAAGGCCCAGGTGTTGGCCGATTTTATACTAGAAACACCGACGCAGGCCACCGAATCGTCGAGCTGCCACAACAACGATGTCTTGATGATCGAGGATCAAACTTGGTTAATGCATGTCGACGGTGCTTCATGCCGAGAAGGGGGAGGCGCCGGAATCAACTTCACTGGACCAAATAAGGAAGATTTGAATTACGCGATAACATTGGACTTCGTCGTAACAAACAATGAAGCCGAATATGAAGCGTTAATCGCAGGAATGGAGATGGCGATAAAAGCCAACATAAAGAGTCTTAAGGTACTAACTGATTCGGAATTAGTACAAAGACAAATAGAAGGCCTATACGAGGCTAAAGAATTCAATATGATCAAATACCTCGCCAAAGTGAAATCTCTAGCTGGGAAATTTGAAAGCTTCAGTATCCAGAACATCCCACGTTCGGAAAATAAATGGGCCGATCAGCTATCAAAATTCACAGGATCCCATGACGGAAAGACCGAACGGGTGATTAACTGGTTGATATCTAATACACCAGCAATCGACATCGATGAAATACCAATAATCGATATAATGGAAATCGAAGAAGCCGAAGAAAACTGGATGAACCCAATGAAAGACTATCTTCAAGATGGAAAACTACCATCTGATCAGAATGAAGCTCGGAAAATAAAATATCGAGCCCCAAAGTATACACTTATAGAAGGAAAACTCTACAGACGATCAGTATCGGGAATTCTCTTGAGATGCATCCCTGAATCACAAACCATGGATATACTGCGAGAAATACATGAAGGAGACGCAGGAAATCACAGTGGATCGAGGGCATTGGCCTTAAAATGTCTCAGAACAGGTTACTATTGGCCTACCATCAATAAAGATGCCGCTCAATATGTCCAAGAATGTCATCACTGCCAGATCCATGCTAACATATGCCATCGACCAGCAGAAAATATGCACCCTGTCCCGATTTGTTGGCCATTCGATCAATGGGGAATGGACATCGTGGGACCTTTCCCAACGGCTAGATCAAAGAAATCCTATGTCCTGGTCGCTGTAGAATACTTCAGCAAATGGATAGAATGCGTCGCCCTCGCACGAATAACCCAATTCCAAGTTATTAACTTCCTCTGGAAATTCATAGTCTGTCGATTCGGCATCCCAAGGGTCCTAATTTCCGATAATGGAACCCAATTCGCTGGAAAACAAGTGATAGAATGGTGTTCGAAACTAGGGATTCAACGAAATTTCACTTCAGTCGGGCATCCAAGAGCAAATGGACAAACTGAAGTAGCAAACCGAGAGATAATAAAATCTTTGGAAAAAAGGTTAGGAGCCGCCAAAGGAAAATGGCTCGATGAGCTACCAGGAGTTTTGTGGGCTAATCGAACTACGGTAAGAAATTCAACTGGGGAAACCCCATTCAGCTTAATATATGGGTCGGAAGCTGTTATCCCTGTGGAAACTTTAATTCCAACTCCAAGAATAGAGATGTTCAATAAAGAAGAAAATGAAAAGGCGAGGGAAAATGACGTTGATTTAGCAGAAGCCTTAAGAGATAAAGCTGCTGTACGCCTACAAGCCACTAAGGCAAATATGGAGAAAGCATACAATCAAAAAGTACGCGTCCGAACCTTCAAAGAAGGGGACTTGGTTTTGAAAAAGGTAGAAGTATCCAAGCATGTGGGAAAGTTACAACAAAATTGGGATGGACCTTACATCGTCATCGGCGTAGGAAAGAAAGGTTCATACAAAATTGCACACATGGATGGGACAGCCTTACCAAGAACCTGGAACGCAGTCAACCTTAGGAAATACTATGGTAAATAAATTTTAGCAGATTATACTGCATTGTTTTATTTTTACTTTATCAAGTTTTAATCCTTGTAACAAAGGCCCTAGCCTAGAGTTCAAATAGTAAAAATTTTAGCATTTTCTATACATCGATTATTTCGATTAACGCTCTGTGGAATTACACTAGCATATTGATAAATATTAGAACGAAACGAGTCGAGTATACATTGATCCGCTCAATAAACACTCCTCGATCTATATCAACAGCAACAAAGACTTTTTGGTGATAAACCTAAGTCTGAATTATAAATGAGTCGAGTATACATTGATCCGCTCAATAAACACTCCTCATTCCGACGACAGAAACGAGTTGAGTAAACATCGATCCGCTCGATAAAAACTCCTCGACACATATATGATCAAAAAGACTTTTGGTACGAAAAACCTAAGTCTAAAACAAAACGAGTTGAGTAAACATCGATCCGCTCGATAAAAACTCCTCGACATATATATATTCAACAGTAAAAAAAGACTTTTTGGTGATAAACCTAAGTCTGAATTATAAATGAGTCGAGTATACATTGATCCGCTCAATAAACACTCCTCATTCCGACCACAAAAACAAAACGAGTCGAGTAAACATTGATCCGCTCAATAAAAACTCCTCGATCGAACACAACAAACAAAAAGACTTTTTGGTGATAAACCTAAGTCTGAATTATAAATGAGTCGAGTATACATTGATCCGCTCAATAAACACTCCTCATTCCAACGACAAAAACGAGTCGAGTAAACATCGATCCGCTCGATAAAAACTCCTCGATATATCTATAATGATTAAAAGACTTTTTGGTGATAAACCTAAGTCTGAATTATAAATGAGTCGAGTATACATTGATCCGCTCAATAAACACTCCTCATTCCGACGACAAAAACGAGTTGAGTAAACATCGATCCGCTCGATAAAAACTCCTCGACACATATATGATCAAAAAGACTATTGGTGCGAAAAACCTAAGTCTAAACAAAACGAGTTGAGTAAACATCGATCCGCTCGATAAAAACTCCTCGATATATCTATAATGATTAAAAGACTTCAGGTACTAAAAACCTAAGTCTAAACAAAAGAGTTGAGTAAACATCGATCCGCTCGATAAAAACTCCTCGACATATATATATTCAATAGCAAAAAAGACTTTTTGGTGATAAACCTAAGTCTGAATTATAAATGAGTCGAGTATACATTGATCCGCTCAATAAACACTCCTCATTCCAACGACAAAAACGAGTTGAGTAAACATCGATCCGCTCGATAAAAACTCCTCGATATATCTATAATGATTAAAAGACTTTTTGGTGATAAACCTAAGCCTGAATTATAAATGAGTCGAGTATACATTGATCCGCTCAATAAACACTCCTCATTCCGACGACAAAAACGAGTTGAGTAAACATCGATCCGCTCGATAAAAACTCCTCGACATATATATATTCAACAGCAAAAAAGACTTTTTGGTGATAAACCTAAGTCTGAATTATAAATGAGTCGAGTATACATTGATCCGCTCAATAAACACTCCTCATTCCAACGACAAAAACGAGTCGAGTAAACATCGATCCGCTCGATAAAAACTCCTCGATATATCTATAATGATTAAAAGACTTTTTGGTGATAAACCTAAGTCTGAATTATAAATGAGTCGAGTATACATTGATCCGCTCAATAAACACTCCTCATTCCGACGACAAAAACGAGTTGAGTAAACATCGATCCGCTCGATAAAAACTCCTCGACACATATATGATCAAAAAGACTATTGGTGCGAAAAACCTAAGTCTAAACAAAACGAGTTGAGTAAACATCGATCCGCTCGATAAAAACTCCTCGATATATCTATAATGATTAAAAGACTTCAGGTACTAAAAACCTAAGTCTAAACAAAAGAGTTGAGTAAACATCGATCCGCTCGATAAAAACTCCTCGACATATATATTCAACGATCAAAAAGACTTTCAGGTACTAAAAACCTAAGTCTAAACAAAAAGGGTTGAGTAAACATCGATCCGCTCGATAAAAACTCCTCGATATATGTTCAACGATCAAAGAGATTTTTGGGTTAAAAACATAAATCTAAACAAAACGAGTTGAGTAAACATTGATCCGCTCAATAAAAACTCCTCGATTAATTACAACGACAAAGAAGGATTTTGTTATAAAATCCTAAGTCTAAATTATAGCAAGATTGAGTACACATTGATACGCTCAATAAAAACTCCTCGATCTACTCCTAACGATCTAAAAAAGATCCGCTAATACTCCTAAAGTTTTAAAGATAAATCAAGTATGAATTCATCTGCTCGGAAATTACTCCTCGTAAATAAAATTATCAAACGACAAAGAAGATGCAAGAAATAAATAATATTTTATTCATCAAATCAATTACATACAAATATCCTACGTTACAGAAATCTGCTTGCTATCTAAAGATCGTTACAATGATCTAGTTAAATTGATCCTATGGGATCGACTATCTTCACGACAATGTCCACGGAAACACCAATCTCCTCCCTAGTACCTCATCGATCATAATAAACCACCTAAGAAGCATGCTGCTCAGGATGGTCGACTTCTTTGGTTCGATGGCAGGGCTCTGAAGATCAAATGTGATTCCAGATGAAATGAACACTACCAGCCAGATAAGCTAGCAATGCTCACCCACCCAGAAGAAGATACTGCTTTTACTTTATCTATAAAACATTTTACTCTAGAGCAGCATCTCTTCGGGACCGTCGTGAAACGGTAAGTTTACCAGCCACCCCGGCGATCTATCACTCCGGAAGTCACATCCAAGAGCGAGGGTGACTGGCAAGTATGAACCCCCCATGTGCAGACGGAAACCACGGACCTCTAAGGTGATGAAGACTAAAGCAAAGATCTCATGGGATCCGTCGATACAAGGAAGGGCTGACATGGGACCCGTCAATACAAGACTGGGGACAATTCCTTTACTGCGAACGAACAAATCACGATAATGTGACTTCTTGAACATTATGGGGTCCGAAGGCAAAATGAAATCTAAGGAAACAGAGATCTTCATTGTTATGAATGGAAAATAAGGAAACTGCCTACTTATTTATAGGCGCCCGTGAGAATGATCCTACGGACGATAGGAGTTTAATCAAGGGACGAGAACGCGACCCTTTGACTTCCCGAAATAAATGCAAGAAAGTTGGAACGGCGCCCGTCTGATCGACTCAACTGATCGATAACAAACAAATCTACAGATCGAAGCGATCAACAAAATAATCCAAGAAAACTTAAAGAAGTTCAAAGACCAAAACAATCTGCACGATCATATATGAGGGTCGCCTAATAGAAAATATCGAGAACTCCTCAACGAAGGCATGCAAAGTTGAACCGATGAAAGAGAATAATTGCCTAAAAACGACCAGAGCCTCCACCATACGGGGGTCGTAACTGCCTCATACATCATTGGGGGACTACTAAGTTGGCCATACAAGAATTCCATTTAGAATCCAAGAAATCTGACATCGAAATCAGGAGAATAGCCCTCCCTATTCGAAACTATAAGGCCGTCACTGCCTAATTTTCCAAAGAATTGCTGATGGAGGTCTGAACGGGTCAGATCTGGCCAGGACTGTTACATTTTCCAATTCCTCCCATATCAAGAGTATGATATACTGGCTAGGGAAATGTATAATTGAAAAGCTAATGATGGAAGACATGGATAGGTGAAAAGCACCTAAAGGAAAATTCCCCTTTGAGGAAAAGAAAAACTGAAATTCAACAGGAGGAACAATAACCTCTTTATATAAGATATATGTCATATAAGGACAAATTTGTAAGGCATGAATCGAGCATCGACCAGACAGCTAAGGGTTTACACAACGACGATCGGCTGGATTGATCAACAAAGATTAAATATGCGAAGCAAATATTATACCGTTCAGTTATCTTACAAGCGACCAAAGCAAGATCAAGCTTACTTACTCCGTACTTAAATCTCTCCGCAGAAATAAAATTCAGATAAGTAAACTAATCTTTGTCAATTACTACATGATGGTATATTTGTGAACAAGATATATCATTAGAATCAAGGCAAGAATCTGCCTACAGAAGAGATCATAATTTCCAATCTAATGTCCCAATTCAAAAACCTCTGCCCGGACAACTACACAAAAGCTGGGCATCATCATTAAAAAAAAAAAAAAAAAAAAAAAAAAAAGAGACAGTCCAAGGTCTGCCAGATTGAATAAAGATCATTGAGAAGAATCGCCAGAGGGGTGACCAGCAGAAACAGGCCTCCGAGGAGTTAGGTTACCAGCAAACGCCATCAACTCCTCCTGACGTTTAAGATAACCGGCATCATAACCGGCATCATATGCCTGTTGACGAGATCCCTCTGCCGATGCGGCAGCCTGAACTAGGTCGCCTTTCTCTTTCTCAAGAATAACTTGGATAGCCTCTAACTTTTGGAGATCATCTTTAGCAAGTTGTAGCTGCAGCTCCAAACCCCTGGTTTTAGCTTTCTCCGACTCCAGCTGACCTTGAAGAGCTCTCCGACTATTCCACAGTTCATCATTTTGCACACCCAGCTGGAGTGCAAAATACTTGCCCTAAAAAAACAGAAAAGAGTAAGAAAAACCGCCGTACAACAAAGAATTCAAAACAAAGAACAGGAAAAATGTTCGAAATATGTTTACCTGTTCACATATCTTCACCAGAGATTGAACAAGGCGAACATTGGAAGTACCTTCGAGCTTCCTCAATTCGCCGGGCAAAATAGTACTCATACCTAAGTCCCAAGACAAAGCATCAGGTTCAACAGAACCAGGCAGTTCACTTGTCAAAGGGACACCGTCGGAACGTGGAGTCTCCGACAAAAGAATGTCATTAACCTGCATAAGCACGCAGCGATCATCTAACGGACGAGGGGAGTCCCTCTCGTCGGGACTAACAGAGGTCTCTTTGCCGGAAGCAGATATAACGGTCCGACGACCAGACCTCGACCCAGATCGACCCCCAGAAGGTCCCCCAGACTCAAAAGAAGCAGTCGTTACAGTGGTATCATGAAACAGATATTCAGGACCATATTGCGAAATAGACTGCGTTATGGAAGGATTGACAGAAAAACCATCACCGACTTGCCCTTCACTAACTTGCAGGGCAGTAGAAGTAGAAAAAGGAAGGGAACTAACAAAATCCCCTCCATGAGATCCATACTCGAAAGAAGAAAAGCCTGAAGAAACAGGTATGTCGTAAACCTGTTCCATGTTGGATGGGTCTCCGAAAGCTAATCGACCTGGGGAAGATCTATTACCTCCCGCGGGGGTAGAAGAAAAGTTTGGTTGGAGGAGCGACGAACTAACTTCTGATAAAGGTTGGAACGTGGTAATAGGAGTATCGATCATCGAGCTACTAACTGAGGACGAACGAGGAGGCTCCATCGAAGGCCCTTCTCTTCGAGATTTTTTAGATCTATTATCTCTAGCGCCCTCACGAGAAGGTCGCTTTGAAGTATTACCGAAAAGGTTACTCATGATCGGACTAAAGAAAAATACAAATTACTATCGAGGAAGTTTATCGACTAGCTAAAGAAAGAGTATTCTGTTAAGAGAGGAGTATAGCAGTAAAAAACAAGTCAAATTTTACCTCTCGTATTTATACTACACGAAAAGACGCGACTGACCCGAAGAAAGGGCGCGAAACAGGAAAACCGACCTTGGAGCAAACGCTAGAATTTGAAAAGACACTTACATAATGATTACGGCAAATTAAATGACTTGTCTGAATCATTACAGCGAATGTAAAAGGACACGACTGTCAGAATAAGAAACGTTTAGTGTACAAAGTAGGGAAAGCTAAGCTACAATTAAACCTACAAGCGGATAATTACAAAGATTATTTCAAAAATAAATCACTATTTCAAGAAGCCTGGTCGCTTTCCGAAATCTTCTGCTCACTATCGACGTCCTCAATCATGCCTGTATCGTCTCCTTCTTCCTCTTCGTCTACTGGATCGATGAAAGTATTATCGAGCTCATCGTTAACATCAGAAGGAGGAATCGGCAATGGATTTCCAAATTCCTCGACAAGATGAGCCAGAGGAAAACCTTGATATTCGACATCTGGAACCTCGGAAGAAGAATAAAGCTCGCCATAACGGTTCAACCGGATATGAGCTGCCTTAAAATACTCCTTCCGACGATCGTCGATCATCTCCAAAGCGACCAGTTGATGAATCGATTTTTTAAAAGTATTCTCAAGAAGAGGGCCGACCATCCGGTACACCAACGCCGTATGAACAGGAGATTTGAGGAATTCACGAACAACTTGTTCGTCAGATCTCCTAACATATCGATCTCTTTGCCTAAGTGGGACGTCGTTTTCATACTCCTCTAAAGAAGCTTCAAGGCTTGATACTTGAGATTCAAGCTCACTAATTCGAGTCGTGCTCTGCAACTGCAATTCCTCTAATTTCCTTGCCATTTGATTGGCTTGTTCTTGAGCACGAGAAACCTCTATCACCCTATCTATCATTTCTTGATCTTCGGTCCCGGCAGCACGAGTCTCTACGACAGGAACAGAGGAAGATGTCGAGGGACCAACTTCTGAACCGGAAGATTTGTGAAGTAAAGCTTTATACTTCTCTTCAAGAAAATCGCACTGTTGTTTCCAGAGAGAATTTTCATAGGCGTACGATGTCAGACAGGTGTTAACCTGAAATAACAAAGGGGTCAGAAAGAAACGAATTAGCGAGTTAAGAAAATCCTAAAAGATCACTTCATCAGAATAATAGAAAGAAAAAGATCTCACCTTTTCAGCGTAAAGAGAAGCTCGCTGGAATTTCTCCAAAGGATCCTTATGAAGAAGCTTATTAAGATCGCGAGTAAGAACGCCAGACAAAAGAATACGGGTCGCCTTATCGACCGCATTCTCATTATTATCATGAATAAGAGAATCCTTCTCGGAATAACCAGCGGCCCTCTTTCCCTCTAAATGATCCTCGATCATTTCGACCAGAGTAGGATTTGGATGTTTATCTCCGAGTAAAGAAAGGTCGTCACCAGAACGTCCATAGTAGCTCCTCTTCCTGTTAGCTGGATTATTAGATGGATGAGGCATTGACCAGCTGCGACATCCTCGAATACCCAAAGAGGTTCTAAGATGAAGTGGAGGATAACCGGGTCCCATGCCCTGACGAATAGGGGACTCACGTGAAGAATCCGGAGATTCCTCTCTATTCTCCTCGGATTCGTGACCCAATTCCAATTTCCTCTTTCGAGACGCCCTCTGCTCGATAGGATTATTCTCCACTGACTTGGAAGATTTCGACAGCACCATTTTTCCCTTCGAAGAATGTCGGGAGTTTTCTACCATATGAGCTGAAAAAGAAACAAAATAAAGTTAATTTCTCCATATAAAAAGTATAGTGACAATACTAAAGATCAAATAAAGTGCTAACCTAGAGGTTCAGATGATGAACTGATGGGAAAATTATGGACACTTAACCCCGCCTTACGAAGAAAAGATTCCCCAATCAGAAGAGCGCTTTGATATTTGTTTGTACGCATCTCGGGAATCTCAGTGATAAACTGTACATCGTCAGGAACAAGTTCACCAGTCGGTGAGCGACCTCCGGGAATCCACCTGGAACCATGATCCCACGAGAAACGCATGGTCGAACCATCCGCCAAACGGAGATTAGACGGAGGACGAACAAAGAAGAAATGAGATTTCCATGAGGGATTACTAGAAACCGGAGCATCAAAGATTGCTCGGCTAGGCCGTTGACTAGCGAAGAAATATCCACGGTTTGAAGAACTAGAAATATTAAAACGGAAAAGTTGCGTAAAGTTACGGAAAGAAGGCTTAAATCCCTTTGCAATCATCAGAACGGAAAAACAAACCACAAAAGCAACAGAATTTGGAACCAGTTGTGTCAAGCACACACTGAAAGTTTTTAGAACCTCCAGAAAAAGGGGAGACAAAGGAAGACGCAGTCCGCTATTAAAGTGAGCCGTATAAAAGGCTCGACATCCCTCCGGTGGAGAAGTGACCCTATCAGTAGAGGAAGGAAGAATTATTTCAGAACCTTCCGGAAAATATTTGGTATAGTTATTCACGACTTCAGGGAATGTTTCCTCCGTATATGCGCAAGCTACATCCTCAATTGGTTCAGAAATCTGAGGAACAGTACCCTTGCCCTTTTTGGCTCGGGCGGCTACATCCGCATCGGAAAGGATTCGTACCTTGTAAGTATCTTCTACAGGGATAACAAGATCAGATATCGTGGTTTGTTCACCCAGAGGATTAGAATGTAACTCCTCCTCGTTATCGGGGGCGATGATCTCTCTAGGAGAAGAAGAAGACCTTCTTACGGAAGCCATCTATATTTTAGTTCTCGGAAGAAGAAGGTCGATGAAAGGAAAATTTTATACGACGAACGACCAAACTAGAAAATGACTGCGATCTAAAAGCAAATATAAAAGAGAAATGGCAAACTCGAAAGTCACCTATTTATAAGGAAATGAGAAAAGACGTTTCGAACTCATCACAGCTGCTCAAATTCCCGCCAAAAATGGAAGGATACCAAAAGCCTCCTGAATAGACGCGTGGCGATTCATCATTAGGCGGAAGAAACGACTATCTATGATACGTAGCACTCTTTTCCTTACTTAAGATTTTTTCCCACTGGGTTTTTTCTTAAGTAAGGTTTTTAACGAGGCTCCGTTCATAGAAAAGAAACAGTCGACAAGTTTTATCTACTTCTACGAGCTCCTATTATCTATACGCTCGAAGAAGTGAGGGAGTACTGATGGGGGCTATTTCGCACCCTACATACTAGTCTAATCGAACAAAGATTACAAGATCGATTCGACCAATTCTAACGGATCGGGATCTTCTTACTGACCCAGCCTGATGCCGCTCGCTCCGAGTAAAGATTACACTCCGGACCCAAGAAGGATAGGTTGGGCCGAGTCCAACTAGGACTATGATTCCTTGTAATACTAGGTTTAGCGTAATATAAATACCTAGTTATTCATTGTATAAGACAACTATGAATTCTCTTAATTCTGAGATTACACAAGAATACATTGATAACAATAGAACTCAATAATATCCATTATTATTGCAGAACTTTACCTCCATATCATTGCGTTCTTAATTTCGTTAATGGTTTTACTTCTTGCCTTTGATTATTGCTTTTCTTTGTAAACGATCCATCCAGAATAAAGTAACGGAACCCAATATACTGAATAATTCAATATCCAAACCCCCGATATCACAAATTCACTGATATTAAATTAACCCGACGAAAAACGGTTAAATCATGAACAAATTAATATTTTTGATGTATAATTTATTAGATGATGAGTAATAGATTTGTTACTGTTCATAATTTATTTTGGCATATATATTCATGATTTTACCTGTACTTTATGAACGATACATGCAATTTCAAATGTGCATAAATATATTTAGTTTTTGAAAGCTCAGTCGTGTGCTACAAGGCTAAACATGGATTCATTCCTCTTATAATTAAGCTTGCATGTAAGAAATTCATGTAAGAGGTATGTTATTTTCATTCATTTTTTTTTTGTATATTATATATAAGGTGATTACATTGATAGTATAATTTTAAGTCCGCAAAAGTGTAGAGAATTGTCTATTCAGGATTAAGGAAGACAAATAAAAAAAATAAGGCTGAAGTACTTTTAACATATGAACATGTTTTCGTTCGAATGTGATTCAAAAGAATAACATGAAAATTCTGAAATTACAGTTTAGTCCCTAATTTTCTTTGAAAAAAAAAATGCAGTTTATTCCCTAGCTTTCTGGAAAATCTCACTTAGCCACTATATTTTTTAGCAGAATTGCAGTTCGATTACTATTTTCACTGAAACTACAGTTTAGACCATGATATTTTTTAAATTACAATCCTTGAACTTTCTGATTTTCAGTTTACCCCTGAAATAATAAGAGTTTTATATAAATTATTTAATTTATAATTTATTATTCTTCGGGTGTGTGTTTGAAAGTTTTGTCGAACTTTTACCTAATAGTTGGTATTGTGATACTAATTTTGATTTACAACATGAATAAAAAGAAAGATGAATTGAGAATTTAAATTTTCTCATAATGGTTATGTTTTAAAGAATGTTAATCTTCTTGTTATCAAGAACTTGAAGTTTTAAAATGAAAACATAATGTTAGGCAGCCTAAGTAATAAAACTCAAACTCGAAGATTGAGTATATTTTAAACAATCTCAAATTATATGCTTTGGCTTTAAAGTTAAGGCCAATATTATCAATTTAGGCATTGTTGCCCTTGAAATTTCCGAAAGAAAGCCAAAATATTATGACATGGATTCTTTATGTTGAAATCTATTTGAATAAAAAGAAAGAGCCTCGGAAATTCTGTATGAAATGAAAGTTTGGGCAAACGAAAAAGATAAAGTGAGGGGCAATGCTTGCATTGGCCATTTCCTCCTTGATGGATTGAAATAATAAAGTGAGGAGCGATTTAATCACAATAGTGATATTTTCAAATGCTCCATGTGAATGATTGCACATGATGTTGCATCATATGAAATTTTGAAAGAGCAATATAATCACCAAAGTCGTGGGACTCTCACAAAAGCTCACTATGAACGTTTACACCCGAAGTTGTAATATTTTCAACTGATAAATGATTATACTCCACAACTATGAAATTGTATCTCAATTGAGATTATGTAGAGATAAAGTATGATTGTAAATGGCTCGCAAAGAAGCAAATATGAAAGAGAGGTTTTGAGAAATACTCTAAATTAATTTATTTTGAATAATGACCTCTTGATGACAAATCATACTCTTACCGGATTAATCCCACAAAGTGAATGCAAATGTTAATATAAATTATTCATTCTCGGAAGTGAATGTAAATAATTTATTTCCCGAAAACAAATGAAATTAATTATAGACATGACATTGTCTAGTCATAATGAAAATTTATTAGTATGCATACCATCACATCATACCACTCGAAGAAAAACAATTATAGACAAGGGTGTGCAAATTATTAGCACTTGGTAGAGTGGTGGAGTAAAAAGCATTGGTTTCGTATATGTTGCATATTCGTCAATTACAACGTTGATTAATACTATGAGCATCTTGAAGATGCCCAATCATATAAGTATCATGTTAGATGCAAAAGATTATGCGAGCATCCTAAAGATACATGGACAATTATGTGAGCATTGTAAATATCAACGGTGGAAATATTTAGTTAGTTGACAGTAGGTCGACACACACAATTCTTCGAGATTGAAAATATTCTCTAACTTGAAATTAGCAAAAACAAAAGTTAATACATATTGAGGTATACTACAAAGGCTCCAGAAGAGCAAATATAAATTATCTGGATGAGCAAATATTTTTGTAAAAGAGGCTTTGTGCTCTATAAAATCCAAAATGGATTTGTTGAATTCAAAGAAATACGTCTTGAAGAACATATTGACGTATATCATATGGAAATCATATATATGAGGGGAATACTTATACTACATCCAATATTTCATGCCAGAAGTATACTGATGAATATGATCCCAGTTTTCTTATCCTAATGAATTATGCGACCATAAACAATGTTGGATCATAAATTTCAGTTGAACTAGAAGTTCAATGATCCAAAATATTATGAAGTGGCATGATAAACTTGGTCATCCAAGTAAAACTACAAATGCGCTGCATCTTTTGAAGAACCATATGATTATTTACCTCATAAGTATGTGTGTGTTGATTGCTCACAAAGAAAGTAAATTGTAAGACCATCTATTGTGAAGATTGGTCTTGAGTCCCAATTTTTTTATGATGATATTAATGGGATATATGTGGACTTATAGATATGGTCCTGTAAAAGTTATTTTTTAATTGTCTATGATATACCTATTGTCAACACGTATTGATTTTGCTAAGATTCTTGCTCAAGTATAAGATTGAGGGCAACGTTGCAACTTGTGTCAGGCTGGAAGCCTAATAAATTTATGATTGTGCAATGTATATTCTGATTTTTCCACCAAAATGAACATATATGGGTCTACAAAGACGTGTTGGTTTGTTTTTATTTCCCGTCTGTAATCATATATTTTGAACGCCTGACGAGGCTATAACCATATATCTTAAACGTCTGACGAGGCGATATGGTTAAATCAAAATATGATGATAATTTTGTTTTGAGACAGTTTTCTCGCCGTTAGGGGGAGAATTGATGTCATTGCATGTAAAACGGCGTGAAATTATTTTGACATGAGTACATAAATGTACATTACTTGTCTCAGCTTGGCCCACGCACAAATCGAACGAGCAAGAATTAAAAATTGCACCAACATGGATTGAAATCCTTGAAGGATAATATGTTAGCATACTATAAACGCACTTAAAGCGTGAAATTACTATTGGTGCAAAAGAAAACTTCTGGAAAAAAAAAAAATTCCCTTATGAGGAGGAATCTGTTTCAAAATAAAGCGCTATAGAAAAAAATGACTGATCAGTCTAAATCACGAGATGCCCATGAAGAGGCACATGAAACAGAAATAAATCAAGAAAACTGGGACAGAAAGCAAAGTGATTATAAATAATAGTTTTGCTTATTTGGGTCAAACTAAATAAAAGGTATAAATCAGGATCCTGAACCGTGAACGGTTAATTTAATGTCGACATAAATAAGCAAATAAATATTTTGGCCTTATAGAAAGATGCGATTCAAGATCGCTATTAAATTGTAAAAGTATTTGGACTAATTGTCTGCACGTCAAAGGACGTGAAATTTATATGTCTTGGACTAATTGTCTGCACGTCAAAGGACGTGAAATTTATATGTCTTGGACTAATTGTCTGCACGTCAAAGGACGTGAAATTTATATGTCACAAACATATAATTTTACGAAAACATGATGATAATGTGAGATATAAGACACAACTTCTTGTACGAATTCTCACAGAGACCAATAACTACGACGGAACATATTCCCCCGTGATTGGTGCAATCATGTCGCGGTATTTAATTGATTTGCAGTCCCTGAAGGACTTGAAATGTGTTTATGGATGTAGTTACCGCATATTAGATAGATCATTGGGTAGTGATATTTATATTAACATTCATGGAGGAATTAAATGGTCTCATGCTCATTTTTAGTAGACAAATACGATCCTTATACAAGTAAGGGTGATATGGTCTGATGTGGTATAACCAGCTAAATGAATACCTCGTAAAATAAGGATTCATGCACAATCCAATTTGTCCATGAATTTTGTATTGACAAATTTTGAAATGAGTTTTCTATTATGGCGGTATGTGCTTACGGTTTTTAAATCTTGTGAGGACTCCTGAAGAGCTCATTGAGACCGAGTACTACTTGATGAAAGAGTTTGGTAGAAAAGTATCGAAATAACAAAATATTGTCTCGGCTTACAAATCGTACATTTATCGGAAGGGATTTTTATTCATCAGTCAACTTATGTTGAAAAAGTATTAAAACGTTTTAATATGGATAAATCTCATCCACTGAGTTCTCCGACGATTGTTTAATCTCTTGATGTGAAAAAGACCCATTTCGTCCTCGAGAGGAAAATGAAGAGATCCTTGGTCCAGAAGTACCATATCTTAGTGCCATTGGAGCACTTATGTATCTTGCTAATTGCATGAGACCGGACATATAATTTTCTGTTAATTTACTAGCAAGATATAGTTCCGTACCAACTCGAATACATTGGAATGGTGTTAAACACGTACTTCGATATCTTCGTGGTACGTCGGATATGGGATTATTTTACTCAAAAGACTCGCAAACAGAGCTGATTGGACATGCTGATGCTGGATTTTTGTCAGATCCACATAAAGCAGAATCACAAAAAGGGTACTTGTTTACATATGGTGATATTGCTATATTTTGGCGCTCCACAAAACAAACTCTTAAAGCTACATCCTCGAATCACGCTGAGATATTAGCAATTCATGAAGCAAGTCGAGAACTTGTCTGGCTAAAGTCATTGATACATCATATAAGGGAGACATGTGATCTTTCATTTCATAAAGAAAGTCCAATTGTATTGTACGAAGATAATGCAGCTTGTATCGCTCAACTCAATATATTAAAGGAGATAGAACTAAGCATATCTCACCAAGGTTCTTTTTCACGCACGAGCTTTAGAAAAAGGGAGAAATAGACGTCCAACAAATTCACTCAAGTGAAAACTTGGCAAATTTGTTTACAAAATCACTCCTTACATCAACATTTAAGAAATTAATATATAAGATTGGTATGCGGCGGCTCAGAGATCTTTGAAGTAGACATGGCGATATGAGGGGGAGACCATTGCATACTGCACTCTTTTTCCCTTGGCTTAGGTTTTTTCCCATTGGGTTTTCCTACCAAGGTTTTTAATGAGACAGGTTTAAAAATGCAAATCTTACAAAAGATATATGTACTCTTTTCCTTCACTAAGATTTTTTTCCCACTGGGTTTTTTCTTAGTAAGGTTTTTAACGAGGCATATTCTTAATAAGTGGCATCCAAGGGGGAGTGTTGTAAATCAAATGTATTTGGATGGATGCCTAAAGTACATGCATGAAGAATATACATTTCATATGTCCAATGTATTTAACTCTTCATTTAGATACATGTACCCTTTGTAATTAATTAGATGCATGTTAATTTTAATCTTATCTCATCTATTATGTATCTACCTAGCCTATAAATAGATGAGGTTTTGGCTTGTATAGACACACCAAGAAAAGGAATAAAAGATTTACTCAATTCTTGTCTCTCTTGTGCTCTCTTGATCTTTAATTTTTGTATAGTTTTACAACACGTTATCAGCACGAGTTTGCTCTATAAATCGATTTCAAGGTTATGAAATATATCACAAAACAAGAGAGAAAAGAGGAAAATACTTGGAGATGCAGATTTTCGGATTTGCACGCAACAGCTTCGGTTTTTCAATGATTCCGACCTTATCCACCGTTGGATCGTATTCAAATTTGGACTGAAGGTTCATCACACCAGGATCTTAATTTTGACCGTTCAGATCGTCATCCCAGTACCTATAAATGAAACGGCAGCCGTCAAAAGTTTACGAAAAAGTTGAAGGAAGTAGCTAGCCACAACCTCTCTCTGGTATGATCAAATATTCAAATTAACAAACAACTTGAACCCTTATTAATTTTATATGAGGTAAAGAAAGAAAACGGATTCTTTCTGGACAAATTACACCAAATGTGAATGATCAGGTATGTTCCTATAGTTTAATCTATTGCTCTCAAATTTAATTGAAGATTGATTTATTGTCTCATTGTGACAATATGATATAACATATATGTGTGCTGCATAAATTAGGCCCATTCTTTGAGGTAGAAGTCTCTTAAAAATATGCTCACTGCCTCACTCTCTAATTTGAACAAATTAATATTTTTGATGTATAATTTATTAGATGATGATTAATAGATTTGTTACTGTTCATAATTTATTTTGGCATATATATTCATGATTTTACCTGTACTTTATGAACGATACATGCAATTTCAAATGTGCATAAATATATTTAGTTTTTGAAAGCTCAGTCGTGTGCTACAAGGCTAAACATGGATTCATTCCTCTTATAATTAAGCTTGCATGTAAGAAATTCATGTAAGAGGTATGTTATTTTCATTCATTTTTTTTTGTATATTATATATAAGGTGATTACATTGATAGTATAATTTTAAGTTCGCAAAAGTGTAGAGAATTGTCTATTCAGGATTAAGGAAGACAAATAAAAAAAAATAAGGCTGAAGTACTTTTAACATATGAACATGTTTTCGTTCGAATGTGATTTAAAAGAATAATATGAAAATTCTGAAATTACAGTTTAGTCCCTAATTTTCTTTGAAAAAAAAAATGCAGTTTATTCCCTAGCTTTCCGGAAAATCTCACTTAGCCACTGTATTTTTTAGCAGAATTGCAGTTCGATTACTATTTTCACTGAAACTACAGTTTAGACCATGATATTTTTTAAATTACAATCCTTGAACTTTCTGATTTTCAGTTTACCCCTGAAATAATAAGAGTTTTATATAAATTATTTAATTTATAATTTATTATTCTTCGGGTGTGTGTTTGAAAGTTTTGTCAAACTTTTACCTAATAGTTGGTATTGTGATACTAATTTTGATTTACATCATGAATAAAAGGAAAGGTGAATTGAGAATTTATATTTTCTCATAGTGGTTATGTTTTAAAAATGTTAATCTTCTTGTTATCAAGAACTTGATGTTTTGAAATGAAAACATAATGTTAGGCCTGAAGCCTAAGTAATAAAACTCAAACTCGAAGATTGAGTATATTTTAAACAATCTCAAATTATATGCTTGGGCTTTAAAGTTAAGGCCAATATTATCAATTTAGGCATTGTTGCCCTTGAAATTTCCGAAAGAAAGCCAAAATATTATGACATGGATTCTTGATGTTGAAATCTATTTGAATAAAAAGAAAGAGCCTCGGAAATTCTGTATGAAATGAAAGTTTGGGCAAACGAAAAAGATAAAGTGAGGGGCAATGCTTGCATTGGTCATTTCCTCTTTGAAGGATTGAAATCATAAAGTGAGGAGTGATTTAATCACAATAGTGATATTTTCAAATGCTCCCTGTGAATGATTGCACATGATGTTGCATCATATGAAATTTTGAAAGAGCAATATAATCACCAAGGTCGTGGGACTCTCACAAAAGCTCACTATGAACGTTTACACCCGAAGTTGTAATATTTTCAACTGATAAATGATTATACTCCACAACTATGAAATTGTATCTCAATTGAGATTATGTAGAGATAAAGTATGATTGTAAATGGCTCGCAAAGAAGCAAATATGGAAGAGAGGTTTTGATTTGCGAGCAAATATGAAAGAGAGGTTTTGAGAAATACTCTAAATTAATTTATTTTGAATAATGACCTCTTGATGACAAATCATACTCTTACCGGATTAATCCCACAAAGTGAATGCAAATGTTAATATAAATTATTCATTCTCGGAAGTGAATGTAAATAATTTATTTCCCGAAAACAAATGAAATTAATTATAGACATGACATTGTCTAGTCATAATGAAAATTTATTATTATGCATACCATCACATCATACCACTCGAAGAAAAACAATTATAGACAAGGGTGTGCAAATTATTAGCACTTGGTAGAGTGGTGGAGTAAAAAGCATTGGTTTCGTATATGTTGCATATTCGTCAATTACAACGTTGATTAATACTATGAGCATCTTGAAGATGCCCAATCATATAAGTATCATGTTAGATGCAAAAGATTATGCGAGCATCCTAAAGATACATGGATAATTATGTGAGCATTGTAAATATCAACGGTGGAAATATTTATTTAGTTGACAGTAGGTCGACACACACAATTCTTCGAGATTGAAAATATTCTCTAACTTGAAATTAGCAAAAACAAAAGTTAATACATATTGAGGTATACTATAAAGGCTCCAGAAGAGCAAATATAAATTGTCTGGATGAGCAAATATTTTTGTAAAAGAGGCTTTGTGCTCTATAAAATCCAAAATGGATTTGTTGAATTCAAAGAAATACGTCTTGAAGAACGTATTGACGTATATCATATGGAAATTATATATATGAGGGGAATATGAAATATATTTTTACTACATCCAATATTTCATGCCAGAAGTATACTGATGAATATGATCCCAGTTTTCTTATCCTAGTGAATTATGCGACAATAAACAATGTTGGATCATAAGTTTCAGTTGAACTAGAAGTTCAATGATCCAAAATATTATGAAGTGGCATGATAAACTTGGTCATCCAGGTAAAACTACAAATGCGCTGCATCTTTTAAAGAACCATATGATTATTTACCTCATGAGTATGTGTGTGTTGATTGCTCACAAAGAAAGTAAATTGTAAGACCATCTATTGTGAAGATTGGTCTTGAGTCCCAATTTTTTTATGATGATATTAATGGGATATATGTGGACTTATAGATATGGTCCTGTAAAAGTTATTTTTTAATTGTCTTTGATATACCTATTGTCAACACGTATTGATTTTGCTAAGATTCTTGCTCAAGTATAAGATTGAGGGCAACGTTGCAACTTGTGTCAGGCTGGAAGCCTAATAAATTTATGATTGTGCAATGTATATTCTGATTTTTCCACCAAAATGAACATATATGGGTCTACAAAGACGTGTTGGTTTGTTTTTATTTCCCGTCTGTAATCATATATTTTGAACGCCTGACGAGGCTATAACCATATATCTTAAACGTCTGACGAGGCGATATGGTTAAATCAAAATATGATGATAATTTTTTTTTGAGACAGTTTTCTCGCCGTTAGGGGGAGAATTGATGTCATTGCATGTAAAACGGCGTGAAATTATTTTGACATGAGTACATAAATGTACATTACTTGTCTCAGCTTGGCCCACGCACAAATCGAACGAGCAAGAATTAAAAATTGCACCAACATGGATTGAAATCCTTGAAGGATAATATGTTAGCATACTATAAACGCACTTAAAGCGTGAAATTACTATTGGTGCAAAAGAAAACTTCTGAAAAAAAAAAAAAAAATTCCCTTATGAGGAGGAATCTGTTTCAAAATAAAGCGCTATAGAAAAAAATGACTGATCAGTCTAAATCACGAGATGCCCATGAAGAGGCACATGAAACAGAAATAAATCAAGAAAACTGGGACAGAAAGCAAAGTGATTATAAATAATAGTTTTGCTTATTTGGGTCAAACTAAATAAAAGGTATAAATCAGGATCCTGAACCGTGAACGGTTAATTTAATGTCGACATAAATAAGCAAATAAATATTTTGGCCTTATAGAAAGATGCGATTCAAGATCGCTATTAAATTGTAAAAGTATTTGGACTAATTGTCCGCACGTCAAAAGACGTGAAATTTATATGTCACAAACATATAATTTTACGAAAACATGATGATAATGTGAGATATAAGACACAACTACTTGTACGAATTCTCACAGAGACCAATAACTACGACGGAACATATTCCCCCGTGATTAGTGCAATCATGTCGCGGTATTTAATTGATTTGCAGTCCCTGAAGGACTTGAAATGTGTTTATGGATGTAGTTACCGCATATTAGATAGATCATTGGGTAGTGATATTTATATTAACATTCATGGAGGAATTAAATGGTCTCATGCTCATTTTTAGTAGACAAATACGATCCTTATACAAGTAAGGGTGATATGGTCTGATGTGGTATAACCAGCTAAATGAATACCTCGTAAAATAAGGATTCGTGCACAATCCAATTTGTCCATGAATTTTGTATTGACAAATTTTGAAATGACTTTTCTATTATGACGGTATGTGCTTATGGTTTTTAAATCTTGTGAGGACTCCTGAAGAGCTCATTGAGACCGAGTACTACTTGATGAAAGAGTTTGGTAGAAAAGTATCGAAATAACAAAATATTGTCTCGGCTTACAAATCGTACATTTATCGGAAGGGATTTTTATTCATCAGTCAACTTATGTTGAAAAAGTATTAAAACGTTTTAATATGGATAAATCTCATCCACTGAGTTCTCCGACGATTGTTTAATCTCTTGATGTGAAAAAGACCCATTTCGTCCTCGAGAGGAAAATGAAGAGATCCTTGGTCTAGAAGTACCATATCTTAGTGCCATTGGAGCACTTATGTATCTTGCTAATTGCATGAGACCGGACATATAATTTTCTGTTAATTTACTAGCAAGATATAGTTCCGTACCAACTCGAATACATTGGAATGGTGTTAAACACGTACTTCGATATCTTCGTGGTACGTCGGATATGGGATTATTTTACTCAAAAGACTCGCAAACAGAGCTGATTGGACATGCTGATGCTGGATTTTTGTCAGATCCACATAAAACAGAATCACAAAAAGGGTACTTGTTTACATATGGTGATATTGCTATATTTTGGCGCTCCACAAAACAAACTCTTAAAGCTACATCCTCGAATCACGCTGAGATATTAGCAATTCATGAAGCAAGTCGAGAACTTGTCTGGCTAAAGTCATTGATACATCATATAAGGGAGACATGTGATCTTTCATTTCATAAAGAAAGTCCAATTGTATTGTACGAAGATAATGCAGCTTGTATCGCTCAACTCAATATATTAAAGGAGATAGAACTAAGCATATCTCACCAAGGTTCTTTTTCACGCACGAGCTTTAGAAAAAGGGAGAAATAGACGTCCAACAAATTCACTCAAGTGAAAACTTGGCAAATTTGTTTACAAAATCACTCCTTACATCAACATTTAAGAAATTAATATATAAGATTGGTATGCGGCGGCTCAGAGATCTTTGAAGTAGACATGGCGATATGAGGGGGAGACCATTGCATACTGCACTCTTTTTCCCTTGGCTTAGGTTTTTTCCCATTGGGTTTTCCTACCAAGGTTTTTAATGAGACAGGTTTAAAAATGCAAATCTTACAAAAGATATATGTACTCTTTTCCTTCACTAAGATTTTTTTCCCACTGGGTTTTTTCTTAGTAAGGTTTTTAACGAGGCATATTCTTAATAAGTGGCATCCAAGGGGGAGTGTTGTAAATCAAATGTATTTGGATGGATGCCTAAAGTACATGCATGAAGAATATACATTTCATATGTCCAATGTATTTAACTCTTCATTTAGATACATGTACCCTTTGTAATTAATTAGATGCATGTTAATTTTAATCTTATCTCATCTATTATGTATCTACCTAGCCTATAAATAGATAAGGTTTTGGCTTGTATAGACACACCAAGAAAAGGAATAAAAGATTTACTCAATTCTTGTCTCTCTTGTGCTCTCTTGATCTTTAATTTTTGTATAGTTTTACAACACGTTATCAGCACGAACTTGCTCTATTTCAATTCCAAACTAGCTCATGGATCAACAATAAGTTGTTGCAACATTGAGGCATACAAAAGCTATAAGCACGAGTAAGTATATTACTAATTGCTAATCAACTTTAGATGAATACATGAGGTAAAGAAAGAAAACGGATTCTTTCTTGACAAATTACACCAAATGTGAATGATAAGGTATGTTCCTATAGTTTAATCTATTGCTCTCAAATTTAATTGAAGATTGATTTATTGTCTCATTGTGACAATATGATATAACATATATGTGTGCTGCATAAATGAGGCCCATTCTTTGAGGTAGAAGTCCCTTAAAAATATGCTTACTGCCTCACTCTCTAATTTGAACAAATTAATATTTTTGATGTATAATTTATTAGATGATGATTAATAGATTTGTTACTGTTCATAATTTATTTTGGCATATATATTCATGATTTTACCTGTACTTTATGAACGATACATGCAATTTCAAATGTGCATAAATATATTTAGTTTTTGAAAGCTCAGTCGTGTGCTACAAGGCTAAACATGGATTCATTCCTCTTATAATTAAGCTTGCATGTAAGAAATTCATGTAAGAGGTATGTTATTTTCATTCATTTTTTTTGTATATTATATATAAGGTGATTACATTGATAGTATAATTTTAAGTCCGCAAAAGTGTAGAGAATTGTCAATTCAGGATTAAGGAAGACAAATAAAAAAAAATAAGGCTGAAGTACTTTTAACATATGAACATGTTTTCGTTCGAATGTGATTCAAAAGAATAACATGAAAATTCTGAAATTACAGTTTAGTCCCTAATTTTCTTTGAAAAAAAAATGCAGTTTATTCCCTAGCTTTCTGGAAAATCTCACTTAGCCACTGTATTTTTTAGCAGAATTGCAGTTCGATTACTATTTTCACTGAAACTACAGTTTAGACCATGATATTTTTTAAATTACAATCCTTGAACTTTCTGATTTTCAGTTTACCCCTGAAATAATAAGAGTTTTATATAAATTATTTAATTTATAATTTATTATTCTTCGGGTGTGTGTTTGAAAGTTTTGTCAAACTTTTACCTAATAGTTGGTATTGTGATACTAATTTTGATTTACATCATGAATAAAGGGAAAGGTGAATTGAGAATTTATATTTTCTCATAGTGGTTATGTTTTAAAAATGTTAATCTTCTTGTTATCAAGAACTTGATGTTTTGAAATGAAAACATAATGTTAGGCCTGAAGCCTAAGTAATAAAACTCAAACTCGAAGATTGAGTATATTTTAAACAATCTCAAATTATATGCTTGGGCTTTAAAGTTAAGGCCAATATTATCAATTTAGGCATTGTTGCCCTTGAAATTTCCGAAAGAAAGCCAAAATATTATGACATGGATTCTTGATGTTGAAATCTATTTGAATAAAAAGAAAAAGCCTCGGAAATTCTGTATGAAATGAAAGTTTGGGCAAACGAAAAAGATAAAGTGAGGGGCAATGCTTGCATTGGTCATTTCCTCTTTGAAGGATTGAAATCATAAAGTGAGGAGTGATTTAATCACAATAGTGATATTTTCAAATGCTCCCTGTGAATGATTGCACATGATGTTGCATCATATGAAATTTTGAAAGAGCAATATAATCACCAAGGTCGTGGGACTCTCACAAAAGCTCACTATGAACGTTTACACCCGAAGTTGTAATATTTTCAACTGATAAATGATTATACTCCACAACTATGAAATTGTATCTCAATTGAGATTATGTAGAGATAAAGTATGATTGTAAATGGCTCGCAAAGAAGCAAATATGGAAGAGAGGTTTTGATTTGCGAGCAAATATGAAAGAGAGGTTTTGAGAAATACTCTAAATTAATTTATTTTGAATAATGACCTCTTGATGACAAATCATACTCTCACCGGATTAATCCCACAAAGTGAATGCCAATGTTAATATAAATTATTCATTCTCGGAAGTGAATGTAAATAATTTATTTCCCGAAAACAAATGAAATTAATTATAGACATGACATTGTCTAGTCATAATGAAAATTTATTATTATGCATACCATCACATCATACCACTCGAAGAAAAACAATTATAGACAAGGGTGTGCAAATTATTAGCACTTGGTAGAGTGGTGGAGTAAAAAGCATTGGTTTCGTATATGTTGCATATTCGTCAATTACAACGTTGATTAATACTATGAGCATCTTGAAGATGCCCAATCATATAAGTATCATGTTAGATGCAAAAGATTATGCGAGCATCCTAAAGATACATGGACAATTATGTGAGCATTGTAAATATCAACGGTGGAAATATTTAGTTAGTTGACAGTAGGTCGACACACACAATTCTTCGAGATTGAAAATATTCTCTAACTTGAAATTAGCAAAAACAAAAGTTAATACATATTGAGGTATACTATAAAGGCTCCAGAAGAGCAAATATAAATTATCTGGATGAGCAAATATTTTTGTAAAAGAGGCTTTGTGCTCTATAAAATCCAAAATGGATTTGTTGAATTCAAAGAAATACGTCTTGAAGAACATATTGACGTATATCATATGGAAATCATATATATGAGGGGAATACTTATACTACATCCAATATTTCATGCCAGAAGTATACTGATGAATATGATCCCAGTTTTCTTATCCTAATGAATTATGCGACCATAAACAATGTTGGATCATAAATTTCAGTTGAACTAGAAGTTCAATGATCCAAAATATTATGAAGTGGCATGATAAACTTGGTCATCCAGGTAAAACTACAAATGCGCTGCATCTTTTGAAGAACCATATGATTATTTACCTCATAAGTATGTGTGTGTTGATTGCTCACAAAGAAAGTAAATTGTAAGACCATCTATTGTGAAGATTGGTCTTGAGTCCCAATTTTTTTATGATGATATTAATGGGATATATGTGGACTTATAGATATGGTCCTGTAAAAGTTATTTTTTAATTGTCTATGATATACCTATTGTCAACACGTATTGATTTTGCTAAGATTCTTGCTCAAGTATAAGATTGAGGGCAACGTTGCAACTTGTGTCAGGCTGGAAGCCTAATAAATTTATGATTGTGCAATGTATATTCTGATTTTTCAACCAAAATGAACATATATGGGTCTACAAAGACGTGTTGGTTTGTTTTTATTTCCCGTCTGTAATCATATATTTTGAACGCCTGACGAGGCTATAACCATATATCTTAAACGTCTGACGAGGCTATATGGTTAAATCAAAATATGATGATAATTTTGTTTTGAGACAGTTTTCTCGCCGTTAGGGGGAGAATTGATGTCATTGCATGTAAAACGGCGTGAAATTATTTTGACATGAGTACATAAATGTACATTACTTGTCTCAGCTTGGCCCACGCACAAATCGAACGAGCAAGAATTAAAAATTGCACCAACATGGATTGAAATCCTTGAAGGATAATATGTTAGCATACTATAAACGCACTTAAAGCGTGAAATTACTATTGGTGCAAAAGAAAACTTCTGAAAAAAAAAAATTCCCTTATGAGGAAGAATCTGTTTCAAAATAAAGCGCTATAGAAAAAAATGACTGATCAGTCTAAATCACGAGATGCCCATGAAGAGGCACATGAAATAGAAATAAATCAAGAAAACTGGGACAGAAAGCAAAGTGATTATAAATAATAGTTTTGCTTATTTGGGTCAAACTAAATAAAAGGTATAAATCAGGATCCTGAACCGTGAACGGTTAATTTAATGTCGACATAAATAAGCAAATAAATATTTTGGCCTTATAGAAAGATGCGATTCAAGATCGCTATTAAATTGTAAAAGTATTTGGACTAATTGTCTGCACGTCAAAGGACGTGAAATTTATATGTCTTGGACTAATTGTCTGCACGTCAAAGGACGTGAAATTTATATGTCACAAACATATAATTTTGCGAAAACATGATGATAATGTGAGATATAAGACACAACTTCTTGTACGAATTCTCACAGAGACCAATAACTACGACGGAACATATTCCCCCGTGATTGGTGCAATCATGTCGCGGTATTTAATTTCTTTGCAGTCCCTGAAGGACTTGAAATGTGTTTATGGATGTAGTTACCGCATATTAGATAGATCATTGGGTAGTGATATTTATATTAACATTCATGGAGGAATTAAATGGTCTCATGCTCATTTTTAGTAGACAAATACGATCCTTATACAAGTAAGGGTGATATGGTCTGATGTGGTATAACCAGCTAAATGAATACCTCGTAAAATAAGGATTCATGCACAATCCAATTTGTCCATGAATTTTGTATTGACAAATTTTGAAATGAGTTTTCTATTATGGCGGTATGTGCTTACGGTTTTTAAATCTTGTGAGGACTCCTGAAGAGCTCATTGAGACCGAGTACTACTTGATGAAAGAGTTTGGTAGAAAAGTATCGAAATAACAAAATATTGTCTCGGCTTACAAATCGTACATTTATCGGAAGGGATTTTTATTCATCAGTCAACTTATGTTGAAAAAGTATTAAAACGTTTTAATATGGATAAATCTCATCCACTGAGTTCTCCGACGATTGTTTAATCTCTTGATGTGAAAAAGACCCATTTCGTCCTCGAGAGGAAAATGAAGAGATCCTTGGTCCAGAAGTACCATATCTTAGTGCCATTGGAGCACTTATGTATCTTGCTAATTGCATGAGACCGGACATATAATTTTCTGTTAATTTACTAGCAAGATATAGTTCCGTACCAACTCGAATACATTGTAATGGTGTTAAACACGTACTTCGATATCTTCGTGGTACGTCGGATATGGGATTATTTTACTCAAAAGACTCGCAAACAGAGCTGATTGGACATGCTGATGCTGGATTTTTGTCAGATCCACATAAAGCAGAATCACAAAAAGGGTACTTGTTTACATATGGTGATATTGCTATATTTTGGCGCTCCACAAAACAAACTCTTAAAGCTACATCCTCGAATCACGCTGAGATATTAGCAATTCATGAAGCAAGTCGAGAACTTGTCTGGCTAAAGTCATTGATACATCATATAAGGGAGACATGTGATCTTTCATTTGATAAAGAAAGTCCAATTGTATTGTACGAAGATAATGCAGCTTGTATCGCTCAACTCAATATATTAAAGGAGATAGAACTAAGCATATCTCACCAAGGTTCTTTTTCACGCACGAGCTTTTGAAAAAGGGAGAAATAGACGTCCAACAAATTCACTCAAGTGAAAACTTGGCAAATTTGTTTACAAAATCACTCCTTACATCAACATTTAAGAAATCAATATATAAGATTGGTATGCGGCGGCTCAGAGATCTTTGAAGTAGACATGGCGATATGAGGGGGAGACCATTGCATACTGCACTCTTTTTCCCTTGGCTTAGGTTTTTTCCCATTGGGTTTTCCTACCAAGGTTTTTAATGAGACAGGTTTAAAAATGCAAATCTTACAAAAGATATATGTACTCTTTTCCTTCACTAAGATTTTTTTCCCACTGGGTTTTTTCTTAGTAAGGTTTTTAACGAGGCATATTCTTAATAAGTGGCATCCAAGGGGGAGTGTTGTAAATCAAATGTATTTGGATGGATGCCTAAAGTACATGCATGAAGAATATACATTTCATATGTCCAATGTATTTAACTCTTCATTTAGATACATGTACCCTTTGTAATTAATTAGATGCATGTTAATTTTAATCTTATCTCATCTATTATGTATCTACCTAGCCTATAAATAGATGAGGTTTTGGCTTGTATAGACACACCAAGAAAAGGAATAAAAGATTTACTCAATTCTTGTCTCTCTTGTGCTCTCTTGATCTTTAATTTTTGTATAGTTTTACAACACAATAATGAATTTTAGTTTGAAAGAGCTCTCATTTAAAATTGTTGGGCCTCAAAAAACTAAGAACTCAATTAATAGCAATCATAGAAACATGATGAGAATTACATTTATTAAACTTGGTTGAAAGGAATTAGTATGAGAAAAAGGTAGTTAAGAATGGTTTAATAATTAGTTTACGCTGACAAGTTTGTATTATATGTATTCGAGATTGTAATTTGACCTTAAAACTTATAGTGCCGACGATTTTGAGACTTTTTCGATATAATTAGGAGAGTGTACTTTGCTCGAGGATCTGTTGAATTTTAAACCAGGGACCATGTGCCGCGCACTTGACCCATACAAAATCTAATTTTCGAGATTAGGAGCTTTCCTAATCAAGATTTTGAATTTTTATTATTTACCTAGCTAACATACCTAACGTGATTTTGAAGGAAAAAAAAATGTACAGCATCTTCCTAATCGTGATTTTGGACAGAGTAAATGTTTTATTTGCTTGGTTTTCGTCATTGAGACTTTGGAAAGAATTTTTGTCCACCTTGGTCATCGTAATATTAAATTTGGAAAATTGGTCTTATTATTTTCTTCCAAAATCGCGATTAAGAAGACCAAGTAAAAAAAAGTTTTTGTCCAAAATCGTGATTACGAAGATCTGATAAAGAAAAGAAAATCAAAATCATGACTAGGAAGATCATAATTTCTTTTTTTATATAGGTAGACCATGTAATTTTCCAAAATCATGATTAGGAAAATAAAAAACTGCTTTAGTTTTGTAAGTTATGAGGTCAAATTTGAGAGTCCGAATATATATGAAGCAAACTTGTCAGCTCCCATTAATTACAAGACTAGTTTATCCTTTTTCCAAATTAAGAATCAATGATAAATTAATAAGTTTAGTGTTAGGGCTATCAGCGAAGATTATATTGTCAATTTGTCATATGGTTGAATGAGGTATAGTACTTAAATGCACTGTTTTGAAAATCGGACTGGATTGGCCGGTTGGACCAGTTCAATCGTTAATCGGTCTTCAATCCGGTCCGGTTTATCTCTAAAAATTAGTCCTCAAATTAATCAGTGTGAACCGGTAAAAACCAGTCACAAAACCGGTAAAACCAGTGAACCAGTGGTTCACTCAATTTTTATTTTTTTATTAAATTTAGAGTTTTTTTTTTTTGTTATTATTATTTATTTGAACTCTTGTTTAACATTTAATAGGATTACATTTATATATTTTAATTGGAATAACATTCATTATTTTAGTGTTTTAACAATCAATGAGGAACAATCAATGCAATATAATACCTTTTTTTTTTTACATAAAGAAATACATAGCCATTTTCTCATCATTGTAAATATTATTATTTTTTGTATGAAATTATGTAAATCGATTACTATATAAACATCAACTTACAACAATATAACCCAAATGAACAATCCAAAACTTTGAAAATCAGATGAATTTTCAATTTTGTTGTCTTGCATTGAATGTATGTATCTATGAGGGATACTTGAGATTTAAATTTTTGACATTGATTTTAATTTTTAAGACATTTTGATTATTTGCATGAAACAAAAAATTATAATTGTATTTTAGATAATCTATATATATATATATATTACATAATAATAAAGTCACACCGGTTATACCGATCGAACCAGTGGTCGACCCGATCTAACCGAACGAACCAGTAACCAGTAGAGTTTCCGGTTCAATGACCGGTCCAGTTTTAAAAACACTGCTTAAAAGTATCGGGGTTGTCATCATGGATCGACCCACTTTATCCATCAATGTTATCATCAGGACATATATGTTCACAGGGTTTTTTGCAAGTTAACTCCTTGTGATATGTCTAATGGGCAATTTACCTCCCTGTGAAATAAAAATAGGCAATTTAACTCCCTGTGAAATGAATAATGAGCAATTTACCTCCTTGTGATATAAAAATAGGCAATTTACCTCCCTGTGAAATAAAATAATGAGCAATTTACCTCCCTTTGATATGAATAAATAAGCAATTTAGAGGGAGGCAATGTGCTTCTTTTATAAAAACACAGGGAGTCATTTTGCCATTTTTCTTATCACAGGGAGTTAAATTGCCTATTTAGGATATCACAGGGAGGTATTTTGGCCTTTTATTTATCACAGGGAGTTAAATTGCCTATTTAGAATAACACAGGGAGTTAATTTGCTATTCACTCTATGTTCACATAATATATTCAAACTCAACTCGTGTTTGATATAAAAAGTTGAATTATATATATATGTTAAAGAAAATCAAAACTTATATAAAAAAAATGTGTAGTGTTTTTTTTTTTAAATTTTGTTCAACTTATTTACAACCCGATATAAATAATTAAGAAGGATAATGTTACTACTAACCATGATACAAGAGAATCTTGTATTTATTGGCAAGAAAACATCATTGAGCATAGGCACGGCCAAGGTCTCATCAATGGGAATTTCCATTTCCAAAACAGCGAGGATCGTGAGTGATAATGCAGAACTCTTCAAGTATTCTGAAGTGGGGCTCATTGGTTGTAAGGCTTCTTCTTCTTCATGCTGAAACTCCATATTGGGTATAGAGGAACTCGTATGCAGATTCATATCATCAACAAAGGATCCATTGACCCGACTTGATAGGTTGGGAAATTCTCCTATGGATTTCTGTGAGAAATTAATTCTGGTAAAATCCTTGGCCAAGGTATCTGACGACTTTATGTAAGTAGCTCATAAAGATTAAGTCAAAGAGAATTTATTTCGAGATCAGAGTACATAAGGTCAAGACAAAAGAAAAGGGAATCCGATGAAAGACCATACCCTTAAGTCTAGACTTGGAGATTGATCGATGGAGAGATTATGTCGTATATGGAAATTATAAATGATAAAAGGTTCACTGAATTAATTCACCAGTGATTGGGCTCCATGGACTTGTGGCTGGACATCGACCGTGGAGTGTGGGAGAATTCTCAAATTGGCAGGGGTGCTAATTTTGGAATGATTAATCGACGGAGTGTTCGATTGATTTAGACTAAGTCTTACTCGAATAATTAAATAATATTTAATTATAACCCACTGCCAATTATGTGGTGAACCTACGGGGGCATACACAATACACATGAAGCGAAAACGAGGAGTAAGAACGACCGAGTCGACTGGGTCGACTGGGTGAATAATCGACTGGGTCGATTATAATGGGTGGGTCGACTGGGTCGACCCAATTGGAACAAATTGGGATCCAATTGGAATTGGATCAGGATCATAAATTAAATTGAAATTTAATTTATGGATAAATTAATTAAGTTGGATTTAATTAATTAGAAGGGATTTTAATTAAATGGACTTAGAGTCTGATTTAATTAAATGGGAGATTAAGTTAATTAATTGGGCTATTTAATTGAGAGATTAAATAAAGCCTGGTCAAATTAATTAACTGGGCCATGAATTAATTAGAAGACTTGGTCTTCTAATTAAAGAGGGTCATGGCCCATGTATGAGAGAAAAGTCCTAGTCCTAATAGGACTAGGTTAGGAGATAACTATAAGTAGCTATCTTGTAGTTATATTTCACACAACTCAACAAGCAAAATTTGAGCAGAGCAAAAATTCTCTCCATCTCCCTCACCAGATCGGCCGAACCCTTCCTGTGCTTGGAAGAATTTTTCGTTTTCCGATTTTGTTCCTAAATCGTTCCTAATTCCTAGATCTTAATATAACTTGTGTTCTAGTCGATCAAGATATATTATTTTCGTGATATTGTGGTGTATCAACTCGTAGATGCGCAACACGTGGGGCGCTAGTGCAGAGCTTAGATCGATTTTGCTGGAGCAGAAATCAGAGTTCGTTTTTGCTTACTGCCAACCTGGATTTGCAAGGAGATAAGTATAACGTGTAAACTTATACTATCGTTTTAATTAATATTTATATATATACACCTAGAGTAGTATCCTGGCAAGATTCCGTAAGAGGTCCTAAAAATTTTATATTCCGCTGTGCCTAGGGCTGTTTATCTTACCGAATCCCAACATATATCTTCAGCGGAATTCAGTTGAGCATAGTTTAAGAACATTTCCAAGATGAACAATTCAAACATTTGATTATTCAAAGCAACAGTATATTGGAACAACTAGTTTCGAAGGGTTTTTAGTTTCAAGTTCCGAAGCTCAAATATCAAATGTAGCACGTATAACAATCTAATGATTATAAAGTTCAAAAATAGATCAGAGAAGCATATAATGCTCCCCCTCAATTATATGTCTTCATACAAGAATGATAATCATCAATATAATTTCAATTTAGCAATTAATCTCATAGTAATTATCAAATCCACAATATAATATGTCAAGTATTAGCATGTGTGGAATTTTCCTCATAAATAATTGCACAAAAACATTTATCATTATGTAAGCGAAGTGCATGTGAATCATTTAAGGTCATGGAATGTTCAACTTGCAATATAAGTCATGAGGCTATACTTCAGATAATGTGCGGATATTTAAGAAAATGCAAGGGATATTTCGGTGTTACTTACCGTACTATTACCTTGATTACCTAAAAGTGGAGTGCTTTTACCTTTCATTTTTATGGTATCTCTTTGTTCGCTTGATTCTTGAAATACCCATTCAACTTTACTGGTTTCAGTAAATCAGTGATCTTCAGTATTTGTTTCGAAATTTATACCACTGCTCACTCCATTGATTTTTATTTAATCAAGGCCACCATAGAATTAATATTTCAACATATTTCAAAAGCTACAATAAGGGGCCTTTTGTACATGTTAAGAGAAAATCACTTTCGCATTTTTGGTACCCAAATTTTCTTGGGTACTTGCCAGTTAGTCAAAATATCTTTAGGCGTCCATATAAGTTTATTTGCGGTATTTCTTTTGTAAATGCAATTAAAGGATTTATGACCAATTTTTCGACAAAAATTGCAAGTATGATATGATAATGAAAAGTTTTTAGCAAGTTTACTTAGTTTATCATATGAATGTCCATATCCAATTCCGGCTCTATTTAGAGAAACGTTTTGCATGCCAAGATGTTAATCAAGGTTCTCTTTTCCTTTCGTAAATTTTTCTAAGATTCTAGTTAAATCAACCACTTTTGCTTTGAGACTCAAATTTTCTTTTGAAAGAGAAGAATTTTCCTTTTTCAAATTTTCAAGCTTTTCAAGACTTTCTTGTAAATTTATATCAAACTCTTCTTTTTCTTTATTCAACGAGAGAATCTTCTTTTTAAATTTTTCATTTTTAGAAGCAAGATTTTAAAGATCCTTTTTAAATTCGATTAACATTTTATTCCATTCATCTTCAAATCGAAATCATCAAAAAAAAATCACAACTTTCAAAATCGTAAAAAGCGTGTACCTCTTCGTTAGTCATGAAACATAAATCATCACAACTTTCTCGGAGCCTGAACCCGACCCTGCTGCTTTTTCTTCCTCCTGGAATTTATTGAACAATGTAAAGTTTGATTCTGAGAATTGATCAGATATAATTTGTGGGTCCATCTCCAAATCAGGCAACAAATCTCCTCCGTCCAAGAAAAGGTCATCAAAATCAATCATGTCGTCGAACACATCTGCAAATGAGTAACTCTCCATCTCATTTTCATTTTTCTTGGTGTTCGTCAATGGCAAACCACAAACATTCCACTACTACAGTATGTAGTAGTATATAAATACTGTTGGATAAGGATGAAGATGAAGGCACTGAAGACAAATTTAGAAGGGAGGTTTTGATGCATTCCAAAACTTCAAAGATTGGCTAAGTATGGAGTAACTTAGCTGATGATCCCTTTGGAAGGAATTTTGACTAAGGAGAGAAGACATCAGAAGAGTCAAAGTTTCAAGGTCCAAGACTTCTGATCTGCTGAAGGAAAAACATCAGACTGATGAAGATCAGCCGACTCAAATCAGATTTGTTCAAGTTTGAGATCAGCAGAGTTCACCATCAGACTTGTATTTTCATCAGCCAAGTGGAAAGGATCATAAAGTCTTCCCAACGGTAATAAATGCCCCTTGGTGTAATAAATGCTGAAGTACAAGGTTATTAAAGACAAATGATTGAAGAATTGCTTCGCATCAGCCGAGTGCATTTAATGCTGCCTGCAGAATAGTACTGTTCACAGTACGGACAGACTGCAAAAGAGCCGTTCGCGGAAATTAAGGACCAGTACTCGAGGAATTTGAATCTTGTCTCTCTTCAACGGACATTTTTCAAACCTCAAGTATAAATAGCTGAAAGAGACGAAGAAGAAACAAGCAACACAATCTCTGAGAAATTTTCGAAGCAAAATTCTTTAAGTCTCAAGAACAGCTCACTCATCAGCTGAGTCATTTGTTGACGAAAGCAGAGTTGAAGAATCAAGAAAAATACATCTTCTGAGTGATTTTGTAAACAAGAGTGTTGTGCGGAGTTGTGATCCATCTTTGTGAGTGATCAAACTTCAGAGAGTAGAATTTCTTAGTGATTTTCTATTGCGAGCTTATAGCCTTTTCATTAGTTGTCTAGGTATAAGTGGAGAAATATTGTAATCTGTGTGATTATAGTATAACCCAGAATCTAAGTGATCTGGAAGAGTGGACTAAAGGATTTATATCCATATAACCACTATAAAAATTACTTGTGTTTTTACATTGTTTTTCAAACTTGCATATTTGCTGATTATATAAAAACACATTAAGTTAACTGTTTGAAAAAGATTCAAAAGGAGTTTACAAAACTGGGGAAACATTTTTCAAACTGCTAAGATTACTTGTGAAAAACACTTTGAAAATCCGCTGCAAGTACTCTAAGTATTAAAACTGATTTTAACAAAATCAGCTAAGTAACTATCAGACGAGTGGTCAACAAACCTGTTCAAAGATTTGTTCGCGAACAGAATTGTAACTTACTAATCTGATCAGCTTAGTCTGTTCAATTAAAGTAAAGTTTTAAAGTTAAAATTCGAAGAAAATTTTAAAAGAGGTTTATTCACCCCCCCCCCCTCCTCTAAACCTCTTCTGACCACTTGGGACCAACAAGTGGTATCAGAGCAGGTTCATTAGAATCAGCTGCCTGATCAACGAGCTTGATCCAAGTGTTTTTCAAAGGTTTTCAAGAACTTTTCAAAAGAGCATCTTTTTTAAAAATCAAAACTTTTTGAAAAATGGATTGTATCAGCCATGTTCCCCACATTGCTGGTATGTCCTTTGAGGACTGGAAAATCAGAATGGAGATTTTCCTTGCTGCTTATAATGATAACATGTACACATGTATCATTAAAGGTCCATTCAGATTCACAAAGACCATCAAGATAAATGAAGTAGATATGGTTGTGGAAACAGACCTTCATGAGATGACTCCAGAGGAAATAAAGCTTTACAATCTAGATAAAGTTGGGAGATTCATCATGACTAAAGCCCTGGATAATGATCGGTTTGACAAGGTCAAACATTGCAAAACTGCAAAGGAGATGTGGGACAAAGTCAGAGATATGAGCGAAGGGAACGACGCCATAAAAGAGCATCAGCTAAGTGTTGCTCTAGAAAAGCTGGATAACTTCAAGATGAAATCCTCTGAAACCATTGATCAGATGGATACAAGATTTACAAGAATATTAAATGAAGTATTGAAGCTTGGAAAAACTTCACAGACAAGGAGATAACCATCAGAGTACTGAAGGCCTTACCTCCTAAGTTCAACATGAAGGTGACAGCAATGGAAGAATCAAGGGATTTGGGAAAAATCTCTCTTACTGAGCTGTTCTCTGTACTCAAGGCATTCGAGTATAAACTGCCTAGGATGGGTATTGAAGAAACCTCAACTTCAGGACCCACAGCTGCCTTAGTTGCTGCTGAAAACACCAGAAGACCAGCACATAGAAGCCAAGATGCGGACTCATCTGATGAAGCATCACTACTCAACAAGAAGGAGTACACTGCTGGAGATGTTGCACTGTTGATGAACAATTTCAAGAAGTTCTACAAAAGAAAAATGAAGAACAAATACAACAATGCTTCTACTTCTAAACCTAACTTTTCTTCTCAAGAAAAAGATGATTATAAAGCAAAACTAATGTGTTACAACTGCAGGAGATTGGGACACTTCATCAAAGACTGCCCATATCCAAAAGCAGAAAAGTACACTGAAGAGGAGAAGAAAATAAGAAAAGAAAGAAAGCATCAGAGAGGCAAGGCAATGATGGCTGAAGCAGAAAAGCTTGCTGCTGTCTACTCATCTGATTCAGATTCAGACACGTCTGATGAAGAATCGTCTGATGAAGAAAAACCTGCTCTCCTCTGCCTGATGGCAAAGGAATCTGATGACTCAGAGGATGAGGTAACTCCTCAAGATAATGAACTATTTAATTCTCTAGAGCAAATGATGTTGAATAATACTACTATTGCTGGAGAATTTGTTAAGCTTAAGGAAGAGATGAACTTGCTAAAAGAACAAAATAACTCACTGAAACTTAAAGCTGAAAAGCCTAAAGAATCAGCTGAGTATAAACAGCTTGAGCAAGAGCATGAATCTCTGAAAGCTGAATGTGGGTCTATAAAGGAAAAATCATGGAACTTGAGAAAATTATTGAGTCTCATGATAAGTCAACTGTTGCATCCATGCATACATCTAGTAAACAGGAGACACCTTTAGAAAAGGATAAACTAGAATTGAATCATACTGAAAAATTCATTTCTGCTGACAATAGTAAGGTCATTCTGTATGTTCAAACTTCTAGACCTACCTCAACTGAGAATGTGTTAAAGGAGAAGAAATCTCCTAAGGCTAAAAAGAGCAAAGAGCCTAGTGTAGGAAATCAGACTAGTAAGACCAAACAGCAGAGTCCTAAGAAGTCTGCTGATAAAGCTAAAGTCAAACAGACTAGTGGTAAAACTAAGTCAAAATCTATTGAGCAAGCATCTAGTAAACCAAAGAAGCATAAAAACAAGAAAAATCAAAATGCTTGGTATGGAAATGAGTCATATTATGTGCAACCTGCTGCATATCATCCTATGTATCATGCACCTCAATTTCCAGGTTACTATGCACCTTATCCTGCTCATCCAATGCATGCATACCCTGCATATCATGCACCTTACCCTGCTTATGAACATTATTCTTATCATACTGATCATCAACATGACTTATCTGATACTTATGATAAAAATGAAACTGTTCATGCTCCTGTTAAAACTCAGAAGCCTAAGAAGCCTAAGACTTCAACATCTTGGGTTGTCAAAGGTGGAACTAATCCTTCAGGACCCTCTCAATAAGGGTACCTAAAACAATTTTACTTTTGTTTTGTAGGTTAGGATTAGGAGTAGGAGTAAAGTAGAGAAGATTTGGTACTTGGACAGTGGATGTTCAAGGCACATGTGTAGAAACATACATGAGTTGACTGATGCAGTTGCTGTGGATGGTCCAAGTGTTACATTTGGAGACAGCAAAGAAGGCAAGATTAAAGCTAAAGGAAGATTAATCAAGGGAAACATAGAGATATCTGACGTCTCATATGTTAAAGGCCTAAAGTATAATCTGCTGAGCATAAGTCAATTTTGTGACAAGGGATATTCAGTCATCTTCTCAACAGATAAGTGCTATGTTGAACAGATTGGTACAAAGAAGGTAATTTTATCTGGAAGACGACAAGGAAATATCTATATAGTCGACTGGAATTCTGCTGACAAGAGTTCAAGTGTTTGTTTGGTGGCATCTGCACCAAGTGAAGTTAGTTGGCTATGGCACAAGAGAATGAATCACTTAAACTTCAAGACCATAAACAGATTAATCAAGAATGATTTGGTAGAAGGGATTCCAAAAGCAGTCATGAGCAAAGACTAGCTCTGTGACGCATGTCAGAAGGGTAAACAAATCAAGTCATCTTTCAAAAGCAAGAAGCATCAATCTTCTGAAAGAATATTGGAGCTGCTACATATGGACTTATTTGGACCCATTGATCCAGTCAGCAATGGTGGAAAGAAATACTGCCTAGCTGTTGTGGATGACTATTCAAGATATACTTGGGTGATTTTCATGAAGAAGAAAAGTGAAACCAAGGAACATCTTACTAATCTGATGGAACTGATCCAGAATGAGAAGAGTATTAAAATATTGAAGATCAGATCAGATAGAGGGACAGAGTTTACAAACTCTACTGTTGAAGAGTATTGTAATATCAAAGGAATACATCATGAGTATTCAGCTGCTAGAACCCCTCAACAGAATGGTGTTGCTGAAAGGAGAAACAGAACACTAAAGGAAGCTGTCAGAACCATGATAGCTGAAGCTAAACTGCCTCAAAGATTTTGGGCAGAAGCAACAAACACAGCATGCTTTACCCAAAACAGATGTATGATCAACAAAAATCAGAACAAGACTCCATATGAAGTTTGGAACAACAGAAAACCAAACATTCATTACTTTAAGATTTTTGGTTGTAAATGTTTTGTATTGAATAATGGGAAAAATCACCTTACTGCATTTGCAGAAAAGGCTGATGAAGCTGTTTTTGTAGGATACTCTACTGTTAGTAAAGCTTACAGAGTCTTTAACAAAAGAACATTACTAATAGAAGAATCTATACATGTAGTATTTGATGAGCCAAGTCAATCTTCTGAAAAGAATCAAAGTGTTAACCAAGATCTGTCTACTGATTTACAGAAGTTGGACATTGAAAGAAATGAAGAATATGTTCCCATCATACTACCCAATCTAAGTTCAGCTGCTAACTCAAGTGCTGTTCAAAATCACAGTGCTGATTGTCTAACAGACGAGTTGCAAACAGCTGACAGACCAGAGACTGTTCAACAGACGGCAAATGTTCAACAGACTACTACTGGTTCTCCAACAGTGGTGTTGCAAGATCAAGACAGAGGACAACATCCTGATCTACAACCTGATCTCAGATGGCTCAAGAATCACCCACCAGAGTTAGTGATTGGTGATCCATTAGATAGAGTGAAAACAAGAAGAGCTGCTGCACAAGATGCTATGTTTGTCACATTTCTATCTCAAATAGAGCCTAAGCAAATTGAAGAAGCTCTAAATGATTCCTTCTGGATTGAAGCTATGCAAGAAGAGTTGAATCAATTTGAAAGGAATGAAGTCTGGTACTTAGTTCCTAGACCAAGTCATCAAAGAGTAATTGGCACTAAATGGGTTTTCAGAAATAAGATGAATGAAGATGGTATTGTTACCAGAAACAAAGCAAGATTAGTGGCCAAGGGTTATTGTCAAGAAGAAGGAATTGACTTTGATGAAACTTTTGCACCAGTAGCAAGACTTGAAGCAATCAGACTGTTTCTAGCCTATGCTGCTTACAAGAACTTCACTGTCTATCAGATGGATGTGAAGTCTGCCTTTCTCAATGGAGAATTGCAAGAAGAAGTGTATGTTGAACAACCTCCTGGATTTGAAGTCTATCAAGAAGAGGACAAGGTATATCGTCTGAAGAAAGCCCTATATGGACTGAAACAGGCTCCAAGAGCATGGTATGATACCCTATCTGATTTTCTTTAAATTAAAGGATTTCGTAAAGGTAAGGTAGATAAAACCTTGTTTACAATTGAATGGGAAAATCATATATTACTTGTGCAAATATATGTGGACGATATTATTTTTGGTTCAACTAATCAACAGATGTGTGATAAGTTCTCCAAGCTGATGCAGAATAAGTTTGAAATGAGCATGATGGGTGAACTTAACTATTTTCTTGGTTTGCAAGTTAGACAGTTGCCTGATGGAATATTCATCAGCCAAGCAAAATACATAAGAGATCTGTTCAAGAAATTTGGTATGGAAACTAGCTCAACTGCTACCATTCCTATGTCTACAAGTCTTCGTTTGGATAAAGATGAAGATGGCAAATCAGTGGACATAACCAAATATAGGGGCATTATTGGTTCATTGTTGTATTTAACAGCAAGTAGACCTGATATAATGTACTCAGTTGGAGTCTGTGCAAGATTTCAATCAAACCCCAAGGAATCTCATCTCTTAGCTGCCAAGAGGATATTGAAATACATTAAAGGCACTCAAGAATTGGGATTGTGGTATCCTAGAGAATCTGGATTTGAGCTTATTGGTTATTCAGATTCAGACCTTGCTGGCTGCAAAATTGACAGAAAGAGCACAACAGGTGCCTGTCAGTTCTTAGGTAGTCGTCTGATCTCATGGATGAGTAAGAAACAGACTTCAGTTTCTATATCTACTGCTGAAGCTGAATATATAGCTGCTGGAGCTTGTTGTGCACAGATACTTTGGTTGAAGCATCAACTAGAAGACTACAATATCAAAATCAGTGGAATTCCAATCTACTGTGATAATACAAATGCAATCTCTCTTACTCAGAACACTACAAGTCATTCAAGGACTAAACATATTGAGATCAAGCATCACTTCATTAGAGATCATGTGGAAAAAGGCAATGTAATGATTGAGTATGTTCATACAGACAATCAGATTGCTGATATTTTCACTAAACCTTTAAGTGAAGTAAGGTTTTCAACTCTAAGAGCTGAGCTAGGACTACTTAATTTGGATGCATAAGCTGAGGTGGAACTCATCAGAAAACTGAAGTTCAACAGCTTAGTTATTCGTTATTATCTTCAAGGATTAACTCTCAACAGACTAGTTAACTTATGAATTCTTAAACTCAGGGGGAACGTGTAAGACTAGCGGTACTTCTGAATTAAAGATGAAATTTGTTAATGTCAGTTAGTTGAAGTTATGTTTTCATCAGAAGATTCAACTATCGAAGATTAAAGTTATATTATCTAGCTGGATTGACAAACAGCTGAGGAAGGTTATCAGCTATTGGCATTCTCTGATAACAACTATGTCATCAGGATAGTAGTCCATCAGATAAGTAGTTACTTTACTCATCTGATTACTTGAATAAAAGCGAATCTACATAAAACGTTCTATTTAAAACACGCTTTTATAAGTAACTGTCGGGCGGTACATATTCCCGCTCTTCATTAAATATCTTTTGAATTTGAAACGTCGTAACTGACGCCGCACGATCAGCACTGACAGAAAAACGGATCTAACGGTTGGCGGATATCACGGAAATCGACATATCCCAACTCTATAAAATCCCCATCTGATCAGTCGAGTCGTTCTTTACGCACCTCAAACACTCAAAAGTACGTGTGAGAAAATTTACTTGCATTTCTCTGCATATTTCTCTCTGTTCTCCTAACCTTCAACAGATTAACAATGGCCGCTGAAGGTATGTTTCTAGTATATGATTCCTACTACCAATCTGGTACGAAACTGATGAAAGAACTTCTGGAGAAGTTCAAATCTGCAAACTTGGTGAATTTTATGGAATATAATGAGGGAGTGATCTGGACTGATCAAGTGATGGAGTACTACAACACAGCGAAAGCTGACTACAACGCACTGGAGATTAAGGCTACAGTGGGAGGTAAATCTATCACTATTACTCCTGCTGTTTTGCACGAGACGTTTGGGCTTCCTAACAGTGGACGACATGACGTCACTATACTGACGGAGGATAAGCACCAACAATTCTGGGCGATCTGCGCCAAGGAAGGAGAAGTGATGTCTGGAAATATAAGGAAGAGACAACTGAGAGATGAATATCAGCGGATGGCTGATATGGTGTCTAAGCTGATTGAGAACTGCACCTTCTCACTGGATGTTGTTACCATGAAGAGGTTCAGCATCATGGCTGCCATCTACTATAGACTGGAGGTAAACTGGTCAATCATAGTTTGGTATATATTGGCTGACTTCCTTGATGAGAAGAAAGGAAAAGGCCCCTCCACCAACCACAGAATCACACTCAGTTATCTGCTATCAAAACTGGGCTGTGACACGAAGAATGGAAAAGAGATCCACAAATCCAAGGCATTGTCCATGTACATGCCTGTTCAAAAGAGGAAGGCTGGAGAGCCTGAAGAAGCTGATGTTGAGGAACCAAAAGAGGTTCCTGCCAAAAGGCAAAAGAGGTTAGTCAAAACAGCCAGCTTAGCTGTTGAGACTAAAAAGAAGAAGGCTGCTGATGAGCCTAAGAAGAAAGAAACCAAGCAGATGGAGAAAGTGACTTCTGCTGCTGAAGCCACTAAAATCGTTGAAAATATTATTGCTGATGTAAGGACTGGATCCCCTGCATCACCATCAAGAACTCCATCAGCAGAGAGGCCTGCTGAAGGTATCTCTCAAAGAACAAGAAGCCAACAGAGAGATACAGCTGCTTTTACATACCGTGAAGGAAGAACTAAGAAGTCTGCTAGAAAGCAGATGACTTTCATAGAAGAACCAACGGATTTAGAAAATGTAGCTAGGGAAGACCCTGAAGCTGCTGAAAGGCCTGCTGAAACAGTTGAGACTGTTGCAACTGACAAAGCTGATGAGCAACAGCCAAGTCATGTCACACCAACAGCTGAGGTTACTCAACCTCAAGAAGATCCAGAAATCCAAATCATTTATCCTATTGCTGCTGCTCCCCTATCATCTGCTGGTCCAGCTCCTGCTCCCATTGATAAAGGAAAGAGGAAGATAGTGCTTAAGAGAAAGAAAATCTCTAAAGCAGACAAGAAGGCAAGAGAAGAAGCTGAACAGAGAAAGCAGGATGAAGCTGAGGAAAAGAAGGCACTTGAGCTAAGCAAAGCTCAAGAAGCAAAGGATGAAGCCAGAAGGCGCATGTCTGAAGCAGAAAGGAAAGCTGCTGAGGATGCTGAAATGGAAATGGTTTTGGAAATGAGCAAAGTTGATGCCTATGGACCTGTCCATGGAGGTGGCATCAAGATTGGAAAGGGCAAAGATGAGGATGAAAAGAAAAAGATACTACTGCCTGCCCCCAAAACCAAGTCAAAGGACAAGTTTGAAGTTCGAAGAGCCTTTGAAATAGTGTATGCTGATAAGGAGCTCTTCAAGAAATTTGAGAAGTCATTGGCATACTATGATCAGAAGATTATGTTGAAGACTTTGTTCAACCAAGAAAAGCCAAGGTATATCAGTTGGAGGGATAACAGGCTGAACAAGTCAATAACAGAACTTCAAAGTATGAAGGAGATGGCTGATGAAGAACGTTGGGTTCTAAACTGGCTAAAAACAAACTCCATTCAAAAGGCCCTTGATCCCAACTATGTAAGAGATGTCATGCATAGTTATGCAAAAGGCTTTGCATTGGAGGAGGCCAAGAAGATCAAAAGCACCTTGCCTGATAAGAAGAAAAAGTCTGAAGATGCTGAAGAAAGGGCAATTAAATTTGCTGTTATGACCTCCCTGAAGAGATGGGCAAAAAGGTCAAAATATCAGCAAGGCTGTTCAAGTGACTTGCCACTACTGCCAAGCATTCAGCAAATAATTTTTGGCAAGGAAGTTAAAGAGTTCAGTGAAGTGCCAAAGGGCAACAATGCTCCTGTTAACCCCTGGATCATTGTGAGGCAAATCAGACAAACAACTTGCTTCAATGATGATGGCACCATCACTAACTTATTTTACGATGATGTCACTGATGAACACAAGGAAGCTGATAAGTCCTTAGCTATTGAGCTGCAAGCTAAGACTTCTGAAGATCATCAGATGACGGATATGGAAGAAGTCCCTGTTCAACAGGCGACTGAAGAGAAGGAAGCTGATGCTGATGCTTCTGCTTCATCAGCTGATCAACATTCATCACTGATGGAAGCAATCCAGATGCTTATGGAAAACCAACTAAAGGAACTGGAAGATAAGCACAAGCAACAGCTAATGAAGGTTAAGGAGGAGCTGAAGGTTGAACTTAAAGCAGAGTTGGCAGAAACCAACAAACTTCAGCTGGAAACTGTTCAAGGATCAACAGAAGAGATCATCAAAAGAGAAATTGACAGTATTCCTATTCCTCAAGACAATTCACTGCAGTTAGTGCACAGTTTGAGAGAGTTGAACAAGAACGTAGAAGATGTGAAGGGTGATGTCAACCACCTTCATACTGCATTAAAAACAGCTGAGCACAAGATTGCTGATCTAACTGCAACCTTCATTCAAGTCAGTAAGGAAGAGAAGGAAATCAATCTAGGGATGTTGCAAGAAGTGGCAAAGGCCTCACAGGAAGTTCAGACTGAACTTGCAACTATCAACCTTAACATTGACTACTTCAATGATCAGACTGACGTCATCAGCACTAGGGCTGAAAATCAAACCAAGCTACTTGATACTTGGCTCGAGTTCGTTCGATAAAAGCTCGTTTGAGCTCGGTTCGTCAAATAAATCAAACAAGCTTGAACAAGATTTCTCGTTCGATAACTTTTAAAGCTCGGCTCGAGCTCGACTCGATAAGCTAAAAATTGAAAAAACACATGTAAAATATCAAGCTACTCGATACTCGGCTCGAGCTCGTTCGATAAAAGCTCGTTTGAGCTCGGTTCGTTAAGAAATCAAACCAAGCTCAAACACAAAATTTCAAGCTCGATAAAATTCAAACCAAGCTTGAACAACGTGTCGTTCGATACTACTCGGCTCGTTTACACCCCTAATCAGCACTGACATTCATCATCTAACAGCAAGTCATGATGTTGTCAATCAGAATCTAAAGGCTTTGTGTGCTGGTATGAAGATTCCAACAGTTGCTCTCAACCCTTCTGTTGCACCTTCTGATGTCATCAGATCTGATGATGACAAAAAGGGGGAAGAGAAGGAAGAACCAGCTAAGGAAAATACTGCTGAAGCCAAGGAAACTGAAGAAACAGCTGACAAGACTGAAAAGCTTGGAAAGGTAGAAGAAGCAGAAAAGATTGAAAAAGAAACTACCAAGTACAAGAATACTGAATCTGCCAGGAAAGCAATGGAGCTTATTAAAGAACAGCAACTCAAAGAGAAGATGGAAGCTGCCAAAGCAATCTTGGAAGAAGAAGTTGATGATGAAGAAGATGACGAAGAATCATCTTATGAGTATGAGGAAGTGCTTGAAGGATCAGATGAAGAAGCTGATAGTTAGAAATTGTAAAATCTTTGTAATCAGTTTACTTTTATCTATTCTTCAGAAATCTCATCTGATGAACTTGTACATGTAATTTTTTTTAAAAATCAATAAAAAGTCAAGTTCAATCCAATATACTTTTTCTATCTCAGAAAATTTTGAGGATTACAATCTTTAGCTTAGGTATTTGACAGGTACTTAGCTGAATTTTTGTCATCATCAAAAAGGGGGAAATTGTTGGATAAGGATGAAGATGAAGGCACTGAAGACAAATTTAGAAGGGAGGTTTTGATGCATTCCAAAACTTCAAAGATTGGCTAAGTATGGAGTAACTTAGCTGATGATCCCTTTGGAAGGAATTTTGACTAAGGAAAGAAGACATCAGAAGAGTCAAAGTTTCAAGGTCCAAGACTTCTGATCTGCTGAAGGAAAAACATCAGACTGATGAAGATCAGCCGACTCAAATCAGATTTGTTCAAGTTTGAGATCAGCCGAGTTCACCATCAGACTTGTATTTTCATCAGCCAAGTGGAAAGGATCATAAAGTCTTCCCAACGGTAATAAATGCCCCTTGGTGTAATAAATGCTGAAGTACAAGGTTATTAAAGACAAATGATTGAAGAATTGCTTCGCATCAGCCGAGTGCATTTAATGCTGCCTGCAGAATAGTACTGTTCACAGTACGGACAGACTGCAAAAGAGCCGTTCGCGGAAATTAAGGACCAGTACTCGAGGAATTTGAATCTTGTCTCTCTTCAACGGACATTTTTCAAACCTCAAGTATAAATAGCTGAAAGAGACGAAGAAGAAACAAGCAACACAATCTCTGAGAAATTTTCGAAGCAAAATTCTTTAAGTCTCAAGAACAGCTCACTCATCAGCTGAGTCATTTGTTGACGAAAGCAGAGTTGAAGAATCAAGAAAAATACATCTTCTGAGTGATTTTGTAAACAAGAGTGTTGTGCGGAGTTGTGATCCATCTTTGTGAGTGATCAAACTTCAGAGAGTAGAATTTCTTAGTGATTTTCTATTGCGAGCTTATAGCCTTTTCATTAGTTGTCTAGGTATAAGTGGAGAAATATTGTAATCTGTGTGATTATAGTATAACCCAGAATCTAAGTGATCTGGAAGAGTGGACTAAAGGATTTATATCCATATAACCACTATAAAAATTACTTGTGTTTTTACATTGCTTTTCAAACTTGCATATTTGCTGATTATATAAAAACACATTAAGTTAACTGTTTGAAAAAGATTCAAAAGGAGTTTACAAAACTGGGGAAACATTTTTCAAACTGCTAAGATTACTTGTGAAAAACACTTTGAAAATCCGCTGCAAGTACTCTAAGTATTAAAACTGATTTTAACAAAATCAGCTAAGTAACTATCAGACGAGTGGTCAACAAACCTGTTCAAAGATTTGTTCGCGAACAGAATTGTAACTTACTAATCTGATCAGCTTAGTCTGTTCAATTAAAGTAAAGTTTTAAAGTTAAAATTCGAAGAAAATTTTTAAAGAGGTTTATTCACCCCCCCCCCTCTAAACCTCTTCTGACCACTTGGGACCAACATATACAGATTACTAAAATAATATATACATATATATATAGAGAGAGAGAGAGGTTATTTGTTATATATGTAAATTTTGTATATATTTTGTTGCTCGCGTTCTGCAAATTAATATGAAAGGAAGTGCCAAAAATGGAATGTCTGTGAACTCTGGCAATCTTTCTCATTTACTTGAGAAGATATATATGTAGGATTGAAAATCAAATTAAGTTACTCGATATTTGACTCGAGCTCTTTCAATAATAGCCCATTTGAGTTCAATTCGTCACATAAATCATTCAAGCTTGAACATCATTTTTCGTTCGATAACTTTAAAAGCTCGGTTCGAGCTCGATTCGATAAGTTAAAATTTATATGTGAAATTTTAAGCTACTCGATACTCAGTTCAAACTAGTTTGATAAAAGTTTGTTTGAGCTCGGCTCGTTGGACAATCAAACCAAGCTCAAACAGTTTGATAAAAGCTAGTTTGATGTTCAAACTTGGTTTGATAAAGGTATTGTTATTTTTTTTAACGCATTTCTCCTATTTTCTCATTTTTGGGTGTGGGAAGGCCGGAAGGGAGTGGAGGAGGACTTGTACGGTCTCTCCACCACGTATTTTCTTAAAGGCCCCTGTTACTTGTTTTGGCTTGTTCTTTGTATACTACAAGAAAACTGGGCATCACCTACGGCAGATTCCGTTTGTGAAGCCTTGATTTCCGTTGGTATTCATGCGTACCGACGCTTTTTTCCGTTAGTTGATTCGTAGGTAAAGGCCCCGTAGGTAAATGAAGCAACGGTTTTTTTTTCCGTTGGTAAATGTTGCGACGGTTCGTTTTTGTTTGTATTTTTGTTGGAAAAAGCGTCGGATGAACGATCGGGCCCGATTATTTTTTGCAACAATTTTCTTGTTGGAAATGCGTAGGAATACTAACTGATTTCCAACAGCATAAATATGTCGGTATTTTGTCGCCAATCGGTTGGAATAATTCTGACTGATTTAGCATTGAAATGTTTCCGTTAGTTTATTTTTGTCACTAATTTGAAGGAAATCAGTTGGAACCTAGTGACAACTTATTCGTTGCTGATTTCGTTACTAGCAATCGGTTCGGAGCAAAAAATTGAACCTCGACTTAGAATTGACTGAGTCGTTCTTGAGCACGCCTGAGCCTGACCCGGGCACCTAGGTCTCCTCTGGGCTTGGCTGAGGCACCTAGGCCATGCTTGGTTTTTGTTGCTGATTCCGTTACTAGCAATCGGGTCGGAGCAAAAAATTGAACCTCGACTTAGCATTGGCTGAGTCATTCCTGGGCGCGGCTGATGCTGACCCATGTGTCTAGGTCTCGCCTAAGCTTGACTGAGGCGCCTAGGCTATGCTTGGTTATAGCCCAGGCGCCGGGGCCACTCATGGGGCTGCCTCGGGCGCCTCTGTATCGCCTGGGCTTGGCCTAGGCGCCAATGCCACTCATGGGACTACCTCAAGCTCGCCTGGGCTTGGCCTAGGCGCCTAGGCCACGCTCGGGTCTTGCCTGGGCCACTCATGGGGCTGCCTCGGATGCCTAGGTCTCGCCTGGGCTTGGCCTAGGCAATGTGCGCCCGGGCGACGCCTGGGCGACTAGGCAATGTAATTTTAATTAACTTGTTGGATATGGGATTTGAACCCTTGATACATATTAAAGGATCAAACCAGATGAGCTGGACAACTTTATTGTATTTACATTAGACAATTATATATATAAGCAAACTAATAGTTTATTCCATCAATTATTTCAATGATTTAACTCATTTTTCATTAGTTTGATCGATGTAAATCATTTTGACCTTTCCGACGATTTTCATCAATTTTATCACTAATTTTATCGATTTAAACCTTTTTTTACCTACCGAACATGTTACTCACCGTTTTCACCAGTTTAGCCCTTTTTTTTTTTTTTACCAATATCACTTATTTAAGCTATTTTTCACCGGATCAACTTGTTTTTCACCATTTTCATCGATTTAAACTATTTATGACTTAGATATCCGATTATTAACCGATATCATCTGTCTTTGCGCTAATTTCATCAATTAAAATATCATTAATCGATTTAACCCATTTTTTCACTATTTTTCATCGAGTTACACGATTATGATCGATTTAACCTAATTCTCATCGATTTCATCTTTTTTTTTTCCAAATAATTTCATTGAGTTGCACTATTTTGATCGATTTAAATTATTTTCAACAATTTTTCATCGATTTAAATTATTTTAAACCATTGACCCATTTCCCACCGATTTCATCTGTTTTATCATTAATTTCATCGATTGTAAACTGTTTTTTACCAACTTAACTCATTTTTCACCAATCTCACAAGTTTTTTTTTTCAATTTCATCGATTGAACCCATTTTTTTTATTGATTTCACCCATTTTTCTCCAAATTTATTGATTTAATTTTTTTATCGATATAACTAGTTTTTTCCCTTAATTTTATCAATTTAAATCGTTTTGACCAATTTAACTAGTTTTTCCATCATTTTCATTCTCTTTTTACTAATTTAATCAAATTTAACCGTATTCACCAATTTTTCATCGACTTCACTTATTTTTAACTAAGTTAGCTGATTCAACATGTTTTAAATCAATTAATTTTTTTTTTTTTACCGATTTCATTCATTTTTTTACGAATTTCATCAAATTTACATGTTCCTGATAGGTTAAACTCATTTTAAATCGAATTCACCAATTTTTTTCTTCAATTTGAAATCACTTGTTTTCAATGACTTAACCCATCTTCACCATTTTCCCAGCAATTTACACATTTTTTCGCCGAGTAACTTATTTTTTCACTAATTTTATCGAAGTGTAAAATCAGTGAAAATATATAAAATTTATGAATCGATAAAAAAATTGGTTAATCCATTGGAAAATGAATTTAATCAATGAAAATATTCGGGAAACATATTTCTATCGTTGGTTTTGTCGCTATTCAGTTACACATTTGTTACTAGAGCTAAATCGCAACGAAAATTTTCCGTTGGAACAATTTCATCGTTGTTGATAACTTTTTCTTACAACTTAACAACCGAATTCCTATGAAAAATATTTTTTCCTAAATTTTTCGTTGGTTATTATTCGTTATTATTGGCGGAACATATTTTTGTTGATGGTTTCGTCGCTGTTCAGTTACTAAAATCTAAATAGCGACGAATAATTTTCCGTTGGAATGATTTCGTCGCTATGGATAAATTTTTCCTACAACTTAACAACCGAATTCCTACGAAAAATATTTTTTCCTAATTTTTCGTTGGTTATTTATCGTTATTATTGGCGGAACATATTTTTGTTGATGGTTCCGTCGCTGTTCAGTTACTAAAATCTAAATAGCGACGGACAATTTTCCGTTGGAATGATTTCGTCGCTATGAATAACTTTTCCCTACAACTTAACAACCGAATTCCTACAAAAAATAATTTTGGCGACATTTCGTCGGTAATTTGTCGCTATTATTGAAGGTAGATTTTCTAATTAAAATTATGTTGGTATTTGGTTACTAATCCGTCACTAATAGCGACAGATTTATTTTCGTTGGAATCAGGTCGTAGGTGAAGCCCCCTTTTTTTGTAGTGGTATAATATATACAGTATAAATATATAGGGCCTGTTTGTTTGGTGTTTGGGAAAGTAGTTTGGGAGAGTAGTGGAAGTTTGTGAAATAATCTCGATTGGCGTAATGTTGTTTGTTTGTGTTTTGGGAGAGTTGTTTGAGAAATAAAGTAGAGGAAAATTCTTACATAGACCGGGTCTATAAGCTTAGTGGTAGACCTTGTGGTCTAGATTTTGCCACATCATTTATAAATATTTAAAATTCAATTATTAGATTTAACTAACCCAACTAGATTAAACTCGAGTTAAATAGAAATAAATAATTAAGTGTGAGCCATTTTTTTAATTATCATAAAATTAATATTAATTAGAATTTCAAATTCCTTGGTTTTTCCTTGGTTTAATTAATATTAATTAATATTACGATAAGTAGATGATAATTAAAAAAATGGCTCACACTTAATTATTTATTTCTACTTAACTCTAGTTTAATCTAGTTGGGTTAGTTAAATCTAATAATTGAATTTTAGTAATTATAAATGATGTGGCAAAATTTAGACCACAAGGTCTACCACTAAGCTTATAGACCTGGTCTATATAAGTATTTTCCGTAAGTAGATGTAGTTTTTTTTTTAAAGAATTAGGTTGTAGGTGTAAGATGTGTAAAACTTTATGTCAAATCATGGTGTTGTAAGATAAATTGTGTAAGAGATATGTTAGTTTATGTCAAATCAGAGTAAAGTTTGTATATGTTTTGTTTAGAGATAAGAAAATTGTTGTTTGTTTGAGTTTTGAGAAAGTAGTTTGAGAAAATTGAGAGACGAAAAATTTATTTCAAAAAATAAAAAATATATTTGTTTGGCATTTCCCAAACACGAAAAAATTTTAGGAAACGCCTCATATGTTTTCAACGTGTATGTGGATGCACTTGTTTTGAAGTTTCAGAATTTTTTTGATAAGTGTTTGTGTTGGAATTTTATTGTTAATCCAATAATAAATCCATTAGGTGGACTTTTAATAAGTTTAGTCGATTGTTAAGAAGGGCTATTTCAATTATTTATGCCCGATTAAAGTGATCGAATTAAGTTAATTTTATATGGGCATAGGAAATATCATTCTACATAAGTGTGGGGTAAATAAAGTAATTTATATGTGTAGAGTACTGAAAGTGTGATTATTAAACTTTGATGGGCTAGTTTAGTAATTACATAATTATTAACTGCTATTGCAGTTAATAAATAGGGAGACTTGGTCCCTGGGTCAGTTACCATAAAAAATATAACGTGTTATCTCCCCACCATCAGAGAAAACAACTGCAGAAATTATTTTTGGTAACTAGATCTAGAAATTCAAGTCTTGGGTGATTCAATTCGTCAATTCCTTCAAGTTCGATTCATCTATTCATCAAGGCTTCATAACTATGGATTCTGGTAGGTTTTCTTAAACTCTTATGGTGAGTAATCCTCTTTTAATCGACAAAATCGATCTAGGGTTAGAAAATCCAATTTAGTATTATGTATGATTTTCTTCCATCAAGTGGTATCAGAGCAGTGTTTTGCTCGATTATTGGAGGATTTTCGGTTAATTTTCAGAAATTTGAAAAGTTATACTGTTCATATTTATACACTTCCGTATGATATGTATTCCACTGTTATGATAGTTTTGGTATTAAATTATAAATTTTGCTTCAAATCAATCATGATACGTGGGTTGCTAATTACTTCTCAATTCTTCAGTTTCTTTACTGATTCCTATATATGCTTTATTCTTTGTTTAATTGAATTAGTTAGTTTAATTTAATTGAACATAAGCATATGCAGTTCTGGAATTTGGTTTCTATAGATTCTGTCGCTTGTGATGTATATGGAATTGAAGTTTCTATCCATACAAAGTAATTGGATGAGTTTTCTATATATTATTTCGTAACAGGGAGATTATTACTCTTTGTGAGAGATAAATTTTCAGATTTGAAAATTATTTAAAGTCAATTTTCATTTGGGTTTCTTCATATTTTGGGTGTTTTAATTGATGAAGAACATGAAATTGATGCTTGTTTATGTGTAAGATTGTAGATTGTTTCCAATTTCGGTTTGAAGTTCTTGATTGTCCGGTAAATCTTTTGTTTTCTCATGAAACCGGGTCAAGAAGATGAAGTTCCGGGTCGATTCGGATCCGACCCGGACAATGTGGTATGAGATGGTTTTTTATCCGGTTCATTTAGGTTCGGATCTAATTCGAATCGGGTTCGGTCTCAGTCCCGATCCGGTTATTTCTGGTTCGGGTTATAAGGTTTAAACCCGACCCGGTTTTGTTTGGATCTGGGTTAAGTTGATCCGTTTCAGTTCGGTCCGATTGAACTTGGGTTTTCTCTAGCCTGGACTGGATCTGAATCGGATCTGGATCTATTCTGAACTTGATCTAAATTGATCCTGTTTGGTCTAATCTGAACCTGAATTGGTCTGGTTCTGGTTGGGATTGATCCTGAACAGGACCAGCACTATTCATAAGGCCCTGTTTGGATGACCATTAAAAAAAAAAAAAAAAAAAAAAAAAAAAAAAAAAAAATTTGAAATTTTTTTTTTTGTTAAAGGAATTTATTTTCTTGTTCCTAGTTTAACTCAATTGATTGAACAAATATGTAGCCAAAGCAACCTCTGTTTGGTAAAATTAATTGTGTTTTCACAAGGTAACATGGGTTATCCATGTGGAACAATCAACCCAAAGGAGGATTGTTTTGACCGGATAATGTCAGTCTAAAATATGCAAATTATATGTTGTTTACCATGCGTTTGTTATGTCGGTCCAAAGAAAGGCATGATATTTGGCTGGTTTTTATTTAAGCATATTCTAGTACTATTTTGGTTAGAGAGTACCATTTACGAATTGTTGTTTAAGTCCAAAGACTAAATAATAATGTCGTGTTAGGTATCTTGTTTATGGGCCCACCAATTGAGCATGTTTAATTATATGTTAAAGATTACGCATGCATTTATTATGTATTAACTTGAGTTTTATTGTGTGATTCTTTGTTATTATAGTATCTGCTGTGACTGCTAATTTGAACAACATCCCGGTGCTTAATGGCACCAACTTTGGGAAATGGAAAGAGCACATTATGATAGTGCTTGGCGTCATGGACATGGACCATGCACTTAGGTTTGATCGCCCTGCAGACCTGACCGATGAAAGTACTGATGAGGAAAAGGCTGCATACGCGAAGTGGGAGCGAACGAACCGCATGAGTCTAATGATCATGAAGCACTCAATTCCGGAATCCATAAGGGGTGGGATATCCGAGGAAGCAATTGCCAAAGATTTCCTTAAGCAACTTTCAGACCGTTTCACTGCAAGTGAAAAGGTGGAGACGAGCACTATTCTTAGTAAGCTCACCTCCATGAAGTATAAGGGCAAAGGAAATGTCCGTGAGTACATTATGGAAATGTCCAATCTTGTGACAAGGCTGAGAGCACTCCAGTTGGATATGTCGGAAGACATACTCGTGCATCTCATTCTGATCTCCCTTCCCGCACATTTCAGTCCCTTCAAGATTTCCTACAATACTCAAAGGGAAAAGTGGACTCTCAATGAGCTTATTGCTCAATGTGTGCAGGAGGAAGAGAGGCTGAAGCAAGAGAAGACTGAAAGTGCTTATTTGGCATCTACTTCCAACGATGGAAACGCCAAGAAAAGAAAGAGGAAGGATAAGGGAAAGAAAATTGCAGACCCTGGAACATCTCAGCATAAGGAGCAGAAAAAGCAGGATCAGGGCTTAACCTGTTTCTTTTGCAAAAAGGCTGGACATCTCAAGAAAGACTGTTCCAAATACGCCGGATGGCGTGTGAAAAAGGGTAAACTTCTCAATTTTGTTTGTTCTGAAGTTAATCTTTCTATGGTACCTAGTGACACTTGGTGGATAGATACCGGTGCAACTACTCACATAAGTGTCACATTGCAGGATTGCCTAAGTTACCGGGAGCCAATTGATGGTGAAAGATACATCTATGTGGGCAACGGGAACAAGGCTGAAGTAGTAGCTATAGGTGTAGTTAGGTTGCAATTATGTACTGGTTTTTATTTAGATTTGGAAGACACTTTTATTGTACCGTCATTTAGGCGGAACTTAATTTCTGTTTCTTGCTTGGACAAATATGGTTACTCTTGTTCTTTTGGCAATGGAACCTTCAGCGTGTCTTTAAATTCTAATATTGTTGGCACCGGTACTTTAATTGACAAGCTATATAAATTAGACATCTTAACTGCTAATCATGAAAATCTGCATTCAAGTTTAGGTTCTAAGCGTAGATTGAACAATGAGAATTCTTGCATGCTATGGCACAAACGATTAGGTCATATTTCTCAACCGAGAATTAAAAGACTTGTGTCAGAAGGAATTCTTGATCCCCTAGATACAACAGACTTTAAAATCTGTATTGAGTGTATCAAGGGAAAACAAACAAACAAACGTAATAAAGGTGCATATCGGAGTAGTGAACCTTTGGAACTGATTCATACGGACATCTGTGGTCCGTTCCCTAAAGCTTCTTGGAATGGGCAGCGGTACTTTATCAGTTTCGTAGATGACTACTCTCGGTATGGTTACCTATATTTAATACACGAGAAGTCTGAATCACTGGATATGTTCCAAATTTTCAAAGCTGAAGTTGAAAATCAACTAGGCAAGAAAATAAAGGCCGTCAAATCTGACCGTGGTGGTGAATACTATGGCAGAAATGATGGATCAGGGGAACAACGTTCAGGGCCTTTTGCCAAATACCTGGCTGAGTGCGGTATCGTCCCTCAATACACCATGCCAGGGACTCCAAGTCAAAATGGTGTGGCTGAGAGACGAAACCGAACACTTAAAGATATGGTGAGAAGTATGATTAGTCATTCTTCTCTACCTGAGTCACTTTGGGGCGAGGCATTAAAAACCGCAGTTTATATCCTAAATCGAGTCCCTAGTAAAGCAGTAGCTAAAACCCCATACGAGATGTGGACGGGCAAGAAGCCTAGTATTAGGCACTTGCATGTCTGGGGTTGTCCAGCAGAAGCCAGACCTTATAGGCCTAAAGAGCTGAAGTTGGACTCAAGAACCGTTAGCTGCTGTTTTGTGGGATACTCGGAAAGATCGAGGGGTTATAAGTTCTATGATCCCTCAAAAGGATCCTTCTTCGAAACAGGGAATGCTAAATTTATTGAGGATGCTGATTTCAGTGGGAGTAAACGGTGTAATGATATTAAGTTTGAAGAGGAATGTGTAAACATTCCTACTATAGTTACGAGTGAGAATGATCAGGTATCCATCCCTGTCGTTCTTCAACCCGTAAATCAGATTGTCCCTTCAAACATAATTGACCCTATTACAAATCCCAATGTAGTTCCACAACATTCTCCCATAGAGTTCCAAGAACAACCTCAACCTTTAGAGGAAGTTCCCGAGGAGATACAAAATCAGCAACCTCAACCTATAGAGCCAATTAGGCGATCCACTAGAGAAAGAAGAAGTGCCATCTCCAATGATTATGAGATCTATCTTCAAGAACATGATTATGACTTGGGGTCGGAAAATGATCCAACCTCATTCAGTGAAGCCATATCATGTTCAAACTCTCTTAAATGGATCGCAGCCATGAAAGAAGAGTTGAAATCCATGGCTGATAATGACGTTTGGGACCTTGTCGAGTTACCAACAGGTGCAAGACCAATTGGTTGTAAATGGATATTTAAAACCAAACGGGATGCAAATGGTAACATCGAAAGGTATAAAGCTCGTCTAGTAGCCAAGGGATTCACTCAGAAGGAAGGAATCGATTTCAAAGAGACTTTTTCACCAGTCTCAACAAAAGATTCCCTAAGGATTATCATGGCACTTGTAGCTCATTTTGATTTAGAGCTACATCAAATGGATGTAAAAACTGCGTTTCTCAATGGAAACATTGAAGAAACAATTTACATGGTACAACCAGAGAACTCGGGTTTCTCAAACTCGAAGCACCTTGTATGTAAGTTAAAGAAGTCCATTTATGGCTTAAAGCAGGCATCCCGTCAGTGGTACCGGAAATTTGATGACGTTATCACTTCTTACGGTTTTAAGGAGAATGTCATCGATCAGTGCATATATCTCAAGATCAGTGGGAGCAAATTCATTATCCTGGTGCTATACGTAGATGATATTCTACTAGCAAGCAGTGATATGGGTCTGTTGCATGATACCAAGAAATTTCTGTCAAGTAAATTTGAAATGAAAGATCTTGGTGATGCTTCATTTGTTTTGGGTATACAAATCGATCGCGATCGATCTAAGGGTATACTTGGACTATCTCAGAAGGCTTATATCGATAAGGTGCTTTGTCGTTTTGGCATGCAAAACTGTGCACCAGGAGATACCCCTGTCGCTAAAGGCGACAAATTCAGCTTGCTCCAATGTCCTAAACTGGATCTTGAGAAAAAGGAAATGGAGACAATCCCATACTCTTCCGCAGTTGGGAGTCTCATGTATGCACAAGTATGTACGCGTCCGGATATTGCGTACATAGTTGGGATGTTGGGCAGATATTTGAGTAACCCGGGAATACGTCACTGGAAAGCAGTGAAACGGGTACTAAGATACTTGCAAAGAACTAAGGATTATAGGCTCACTTATCGGAGATCAGATCACTTAGAGATCGTGGGGTACTCCGATTCAGACTTTGCTGGATGCGTTGATAGTAAGAAATCGACATCAGGATATATCTTCATGCTAGCTGGAGGAGCTATTTCTTGGAAAAGTGTCAAACAGACATTAATAGCTTCCTCAACCATGGAGGCTGAATTTGTGGCTTGCTTTGAAGCATCCAACCAAGCTATATGGCTCAGAAATTTTGTCACTGGGTTACAAGTGGTTGATAGCATTCAAAAACCACTTAGGATCAACTGTGACAATATGGCTGCCGAGTCATATTCAAAGAACAACCGAAGTTCGTCAAAATCTAAATACATTGACATAAAGTATTTGGTTGTAAAAGAAAGGGTTCAAAATGCTCAAGTATCTATAGAGCACATCAGCACAAACTCCAATATAGCTGACCCGTTTACCAAAGGCTTACCGCCTAAGGTGTTTCTTGAGCATGTTGCTCAAATGGGTGTCATTGGACTTTAAGATGCGTTTTCCTAGTTGGAGTTTGTTTTAGTTGTATTGATATACATTTATGCTCTTTGATATGTTTATGGATATTTATTTCTGTACAGATTATGGTATTAGTGATATGAATTTTCTTTCATATTGGTTTGAGCATTTTGACATAAAGTTTGCAACTTTTCATTGTGGTTTAACATTTGATAGGAAAGTTAAATTTGACTGTTGAAGTCATAAGGTAGGACCAGTTGGAAATAGGCATGTGTGATCGCATTGCATGTAATTTCCATGCTACACATCCACACTTGATCTATGTCGTTAATTTCTTGAATATTGTGACCATTGAAGGTTGAAGTCATGAGTTAATTCGACTAAAGCCGCTTTGATCCTTTATTTTTGTAAATTAATGGACCAGATTGTTCTTTGAGATATTTCAAGGAAGAAATAGCATACTGCGCGCATTAAGGTTACTTCTAAACGATCTTAGGAAACTTATACAGTCCAAGTGGGAGATTGTTGGAATTTTATTGTTAATCCAATAATAAATCCATTAGGTGGACTTTTAATAAGTTTAGTCGATTGTTAAGAAGGGCTATTTCAATTATTTATGCCCGATTAAAGTGATCGAATTAAGTTAATTTTATATGGGCATAGGAAATATCATTCTACATAAGTGTGGGGTAAATAAAGTAATTTATATGTGTAGAGTACTGAAAGTGTGATTATTAAACTTTGATGGGCTAGTTTAGTAATTACATAATTATTAACTGCTATTGCAGTTAATAAATAGGGAGACTTGGTCCCTGGGTCAGTTACCATAAAAAATATAACGTGTTATCTCCCCACCATCAGAGAAAACAACTGCAGAAATTATTTTTGGTAACTAGATCTAGAAATTCAAGTCTTGGGTGATTCAATTCGTCAATTCCTTCAAGTTCGATTCATCTATTCATCAAGGCTTCATAACTATGGATTCTGGTAGGTTTTCTTAAACTCTTATGGTGAGTAATCCTCTTTTAATCGACAAAATCGATCTAGGGTTAGAAAATCCAATTTAGTATTATGTATGATTTTCTTCCATCAGTTTGCTCGTTAATCATTTTCATTTTCTTTATATACTTGTTAGGAAATATTGCATATTTTGTCTTACATGGCTTAATCATGAACGTTTGTGGTTCCGCAATTTATGAAATTATACCTTCTAAAATATTTTGCACTTTTATTTCAGACGCATCTTGTGGTACTAGAAATACAAATTGAGACAATTTATGGGACAAAAAATGCTTATCGTAGATTATTTTTATAGGACCAAAAGTGCACATGCTAGAAAATAGAAATCAAAATTACATTTTTATTCAAGAATTTGATACCCTGAGGTCAATTTTTATCAGACCAAAAATGCCGAAAATCTAATCATGTTGGACTAAGGTGGTGTTTGCAAAATTTTCAAATAAATACTTTTCAGAAAAATCACTTAACTACTGCTTGCATGATAAACTTCTACTTCTCCTAGGCCAAAAAGGACATAGAACAATGAAGACTGTGAGGACATGCTCTTAGCTTCTCTCTAAGAAAACATATGATTGTACTTGCCATATAGTTACTTTAAATTCAACCGAAAATGGTTTGGGCAAGAATTTCCATAAATAAAGTATGTGATAAGTTTCAAATTATATTTCACAAGTTTGATGTTTATTAAATTAAATCTCATTATAACTTGAAATGTGAGTTACACCAAACATGTTCCTAAACTTAGTTTGGAATGGGTTTGCCTAGTTTCACGAAATCATGAAATTGAGTCAAAATCCTTCTAAATAAACTAAAATTGTGTGGTTTGATTTTTTTAGGGAAATAAAAAAGCAAGTACATAAGGTTATTATAGAAGAATTTTGGCTAAATTTCGTTTTGATTTCCTTTCGTAAATTTGAATAAATTGGGTATTTTCGCTAAACTTTTGAAACTTGATTTGTATATTGTTTTTCATGAGATGATGAATACTAATAAAATACTACTAAGCTTTAAAAAAAGATATGATCCGAATTGTGTTTTGATGTTAGGAATTGAGAGAAAAAAAATTGGTGTATGTGTCACATTATTGAGTTTACATGATTTTAAATATGATATTATACTAGTTACTGAAATTTGATGTAGAAATTAGGTTTTCTAATTAGTATTTTATGATGTCTGATATATTGAGATAATTGTTATAATTTTAATAATGTTTAAATTATTATAGATAATAGGATATATGAGGCTTGAATACTGGGCAAGACTTGCTCAATCCCCTTTCAAAAAAAAAAAAAAAAAAAAATTTACTAAGTCTGGCTGGAATTAATAAGCCAGGCCAAACCTTTTCACTATTAATTCATAGGTTTTACTATAAAAAAAAATGGTAAAATTGCAAAAACGTCCCAAACTAATTAGTGATTTTGGATTTTCGTCTCGAACTATTTAATTTGGCGAATTTCGTCCCGTAATTTAATATTTTTTTGGAATATCGTCCCAAACTAATTACTAATTTTGATTTTTCGTCCCAAACTATATCAACTCGCCAAATTTCGTCCCATAATTTACCATTTTGTATGAATTTAGTCCAAATATTAAATTTCTAATTTAATGAAAATGACGATTCAATCTTGTAATTAGTTTGGGATGAACTCTGCAATATTATATAATTATTCATGTTAAAAAATTACCATGTCATGACACTTAAGCAGCCATGTGATAATTCATCGGCAAATCCGCAATTTCCGTCTTATAATTACGGTGGGACGATATTCCAAAAAAATATTAAATTATGGGACGAAAATCCAAAATCAGTGATTAGTTTGGAACGATTTTTGCAATTTTGCCTAAAAAAATAAGTCATAGGTTTAATATATGATATATATATATATATATATATATATATATATATAATACTAGTTGATTTTTGGGAGAAAAAAAAAGTGGTATATGTGAAATCAATAACTTTATATTATATAATAATAATTGAAATGATAATTAATTAATGTTATTATTAATTTAAATAATAATTTAAATTTTTATAAATATTAGAATTAATATATATTTGACATGATTATCTCAAAATTTCAAATAGAGAATGCCCTACTTTATATGGATCAGCCTGGGCCAAACCTTTTTAAAAATAGGCTTTACTAATCTCCTCTTTCTTTTCTTGTAAACCCATTTAGCAGCTTTGGGCCCTTCATAAAGACTTTCTTTTGGAAGTCAAGAAGCCATCAAAATTTGGGCCAGCTCATTAATCCAACTAAGCCCAGTTACGTGTAATATGGAAACAACACATGTTTGCTTGGAGAAAAGGAAACCTCTTCGTCGTCTCTGATCTCTCTTCAAATCTGCATTACCCATTTTTCGAATTTCCTAGGGCACATCATATATCATTAGCAAGGCCGGCCCTATAGCTAGGTAATTTAGGCTCTCGCCTAGGGCCCCATATATAGAGGGGCCTCAATTATTTTGTTTGCTATTGTAAATGTATCTCTGAATTTTTTTTTTTGGTCAAATAAGTTGTAATAATGAAAATTTGAAAATAAGGTCTTGCCCTATTTATATAACCATATTCTTAACATATGACAAAAATCTACTTGATCTAATGTCTAAAGTGATGCTCTAGAGGCTTTTCATATATACTTATCTAGAACGTTTTATTTAATAATCTAGAACCATGTATATACGAAAGGAATGTCCTAAATATCTTTATGGACTAATATAGATTTCTGCTCTGTCTGCCCCCCTTTATATGCATCATATTATAATAACATTTATGCGTCATGTATTGGTTAAGATGCGTTGTACAATGATCGTAGCGCGACATTAAAATAGATTTAATCTATCAAATTAACTTTTCTATTAAAATTGCACATTCCATTGAAATTTTCCCTGTGTTTGTCATGTAAGATCCGATGATCGAATTTATGTTGAAATGATTAATTAATATTATTGGTGTCAAATGATGAAGATTATTCTATCCGGTTTTTTATTTATTGTTTTAGAATTTAAATGTAGAATTAATTTTTTTATATCAATTTTACCCTTCTTATTAGTGCTATGATTATTTGATTAAAAGGGTATTTTGAAACTTTTATTTAAAAAAATTGGCTATTTATTATAATTCTTAAAATTTTTCTTCAATCCTCAAAAGTGAATAAAAAATGAAGGAAGAATATGATAGTTCATAGTACAAGTGATTTTATTTTATTGTGCCTTATTATTTTGGAAAAAAAATTATAATATTGTTGCTTTGCATTAATAAATAAGAATTTGATGTAACTTATTATTTTGGAAAAAAATATTATAATATTATTATTTTGCATTAATAAATTAGAATTTGATGTAACTTAGATTTAACAAGTTTGAATCAAGCTACAATTTTTAATATTAATTTATTATAAAAAATACTCAAACTACATACACGTTTTTTTTTTTTTTTGATAGCAGACTGAACTGGTTGATAATCCAACCAAATAGTTTGATTTTTTGTACTGTACAAATTTTGAAACTACCATGTCAGCAACCAAAAATTGGTATGGTTGAGTTATGAGTTATATTAAACGACGACAATAAATCTATAATATTAGTGTTGTGCACGATCCTATAAACAATATACTGAACTAAAATCACGATTCCGTATACGGAACGTGCTTCATTAGCGAACCATCCAAAACATTCGATTTTCACTATTGCCTGTATATCTAACTTACCGAAGCCAACCGATCCGATATACCCCTTTTTTTTTTTTTAAAATTCCCAATTCTTAAAAGGCGGTCTCTAAAATTCCAGTACTATTTTTGTAATTTTTTATATTTTTTTATATGTAAAATAACAATACTTGTAGAGAAATATAGAAATAGATGAGGAATTAGAGAGAAATAGGTGAGAAGAGAATTGTTACGTCTGCCAAAACTGTGAATTCCATTCCAAAAGCATGTTTACATACTCATGAGCACAACTAACTGAAAGTGACATGTGGGAATATTCCCTTCTATATAATTAAAACTAGCCGCTGTGGCAAGCGGTACTTGCGTGTGTTGAATTCTTTGAATTATAATTTATCTTGGCATATTAATTTTTTATATATATCATACTAAATTTGAATATGCATAAAATATATGCAAAGATTCAAATCAACTCACAAATGTTGTTTCTCTTTTCATGTTCCATCCATCAAAATAGTGAGTCCATTCATTGTCCCTGCAACAATGAAATAAAGAACAATTGTAGGTTATATAAACATGAAAAGATAAATAATATGAAGAGGAAAGAATATGAGGGGGAAATAAAGTAGTGAAGAATCAACCGTGGCTTTGTCATGGTAATCAAAGTGGAAAAATATAGTTTTTTTATTGGGTAGGTTTTTGTGTTTTGTAATTTTAAATTTTGAAAAATGAATAATTTTGAAAAGTAAGAAATTTTTGGTGTAGTATGGTGTCACAACCGCCACTTTGTGAGTAGAAACAGACTTCTCTTTTCTTTTTTAATAGTATAGATAAAAACATAACTAAAAATAGTAATCTCCATATAATTGGGCCATCTGATAATCATTTGGTGTTGGGCTGCTCCAAAACATCCAATCCAATACCTGAACTTCCTTCAATCAATCCAGTTCCCATCGACCCATTTATCAACAGTCCGTCTTGAGATAGCCCATCCTGCAATGGCCCAGCTGCCAACGGCCCATTTAGAATTAATCCATTATCCCAATCCATCGTCTCTTCATCTACTTGAGACAACTTCAAACTCCCCTCTCTTCCTCGTACAATCCCATCAAATTAACCAGAGTCGTGACACGGTCTGCCCTAGAGCAAAACCCAAATCTTCTACTTCTTCTTCTTCGATTCTAAACCCCACAGCGCCGCCGCATTACCTACCCCCATCGCGCCTTCACCATCTCTCTCTGCGCCCAGGTTTGTAATTTACAGAGGTACAGTCCGACTTCTAAATGCCCAATTTTATTCTTTTTCTGATTTTCTCTTAATAAATTGGGTTCTAATTGCATTTAAAACCCAAAACTTGAATGATGCTAAAGTAATTTTTGGAGAGGGGACTGAGGCTAGGGGGTCTCTGACTATCTGATGTATTCTTTATAATTTCTTTTCAACTTCATTGGATGGTTAGTGGTTAGAGTGGTAGGAAGCATATTATTATTTACATAATTCAAGACAAATTATTTATGAATTCAATAATTTTTCGGTTTTTTGTGGACCTAATCAAATTGAAGCGTACTGAATTGGTAATTTACTGAACCAAACTGAAATTTTCTGTTTAGCAAACGATACGAGATTTCACAATACCGAACCAGCCCATATAACAAAATTTGGTACTGTTCGGTTCTACCATTTGCACAGCCCTACCTAAGATAGTAGCGTGAGCAGAAATATTATACTTTCATATTCAATCTATTTACCCAAAAGAAAAAAAAAGTTAAAAGTATTTGAATTCAATAAATGTTATCTTTCTTTTATCTTACCGAATACTAACTTCTTAACCATGTTCTATATATTGTAGCCATTTATTTTAAAAATAAGCATATTGATAAACTTTAAGTTGTCAAGAATGCTTGGATTTGAACTAAAGAAAACTATTCAATGATGAATGAATTTGCAAGCTCAGCCAAGTTATTTTGAAATTTTCAAGTGTAAGGATTCAGTCCTCGAGAAAAAAAAAACTTGTGTTGTGTATATAATATAAGATGTCTATGGAGTTCAATGTAATTGGTTGAATTTTCTTATGCTGCATTAATTCATATGATACACAACAATTTATATGTATGTGCATTTGTTATATAACTAAATTCACGATACTTGAGTTTTCAACATATATATATATATATATATATTGGTTTTGTTAAGAGAAAGTTTAAGAATGTAATGTCATAAAATATATTACCATTGAATCTAAAAAGTATCAGCTAATTTGTAACAGAGGGCCCCGATTTTAAATATCGCCTAGGGCCCCGTAATATGTCAGGCCGGCCCTGATCATTAGTATCTTCACATTCACTGATCTTTAATCGAATTTCAAATTTTTCTAGATACTATTTAAATTTTCCGTTGTTTGATTCGAGAACTCAGTTCTAGGGTTTTACATTCCATCATTCTACATGGCACCTGCGGAGCCTAACAGCGGAGGAGCCGGAGCTACCGAAGACCAGGCGTCAGCCAAGGTGCCTTCCAAAGACCCCAAAAAGAAGGATGAGAAGAAAGATGAGGATCTAGTAAGTTCTGATATTAGTATATACTTTAATAGTTATAAATATTCTGTACTTGTAGATTAATTTCCGACTAAATTTACTAGTTATGTGCTGTTGTACTGAAGAGAAGAATAAGAATAATAATTTTAAGTGCTAGTCGTGGATTTAGTGGTTTTCATTCTTGTAGTCGGAGGAGGACTTGGCGTTGAAGCAGCAGTTGGAGTTGTACGTGGAGAGGGTGCAGGATTCCGATCCTGGACTTCAGAAAGTTGCGCTGGAGAGCATGAGGTATGACATCTTAACTTGTTCTCCAAGTAGAATAGAAAGGTTCTGCATTCTGTCGAAACTATAGTGTACATTGATTTAGCGTCGGGTTTGGTGCTGATGTATTGATAAGTATCGAAGAAGGAATTGCAATTTTGAACTTGTTGTGTTTAGTGTAGATGTCATTTTTGTTGTTATGAAGATTTTAAACTAGTTGCAACATCATCTACATTGGGTTTTTAATTTGGTGATGCTTCTTAGTTTCTGGTGTCTGATACTATTGATTGAATATTACATTGAACACACTGGCCATGGTAAACTTCAAAAGTCTGCCCCTGCCCATCTTTTTGAAAATAAGAGGGGAGTGCTGTTTAAGTTCAGATGTTGATTAAGAACTCTACTAGATGTAGAAGTGAAGATGTTTACTAATGATATGTAAAAAATTAGACAGCAAAGAGAATTTATGAATAATGAATGGAAGAAAAAGAGCATTAAAGAACTATAGAGTAAGTGAACCTCGCATAGGTATGGTAAAAAAGTCTGCCCATCTATTTTAATATAAGAAGGGAACTGTTTTAGTTCAGATGTTGATTAAGTACTCTACTAGATGTAGAAGTGAAGATGTTTTCTGATGTTAAGTGAAAAATTATAGAGCAATAAGGAATTTCGGAATAATGAATGGAAGAAAAAGAGCACTAAAGAACTATGGAGTAAGTGAACATCACGTAATACATTATAAAAGCTTTATTCAATAATTCAACTAAATTGAAACAATGAAATGTTTCTTTTTCTTGAATAAGAAAAATTATTCCGATTTATTAATTGCTGAAAAAATTGTTCTTATACCAATCTTATATTATCAACTACTAAGGATTTCAGCTGTTCAACCTAAGATGACTGCTTTTATTTGATCTTAAAATGTCTTTGCTCCCAGCTTTCAAGGAGACCCTGTTTATCAATTTGAACCAGAATACTGTGTCCTTGTTCATGAAATTTTTCAAATTTATCATCCATCTCAAAGTCGGATATTTTGTCAAAGAATAAAATATAATCTCTGAGACTTTACACACAAACCAATCATCTGTAATTTTAAGGAGAACTTGTGTTTTATGATGATTATTAGTAGTATTGATTTCTGGAATATGATAACTATGTCAATATGTGTCCGTTTATATACATACATGACTCATAGTTTAAACTGTGCTACATAGTCAAAATTCACTAAGTTCGTATTTTACTGTGTATGTATCCAAATGTGGTGGCACTTGCATGTTGAGTTAGTTGTGCAAGCTGCATACAAATAGTTATATAACCTTTTGTTTTGGTTTAATTCGCTAGGCAAGAAATTCGGACATCAACCAGCTCTATGACTTCAGTTCCAAAGCCATTGAAGTTCTTACGTCCTCATTATGGAACTCTACAAGCACATTATGAGAAAATGGCAGAGTCAGATTTAAAGGTGATAATTAATTAGTTTGTAGTGCTCATATTTTCTAGAGTTTATAACTCATTAATCAAGATTTTATATCTTTTTTATTTTGCAGAAACTTCTTGCAGATATACTCTCTGTTTTGGCCTTGACAATGTCTCCTGAAGGAGAAAGGGTATGCTACTTACTTTCACCAAGTGCATCATCCTGAAATTTCAGCTCCTTACCCAGCATTTTGGTCATGTCTTTCTAAATGTCTTCTGTGTATGCAATTTATCGGAACATCCAACTAAATAAGCAAATTGAGAATTTCCATAGCAACCTGGTGCAGTTGTGGATCACCTTTTCTATATTTCCATATCTTATCAAATTGTTACATTCAGTTATTACGGTTGTTTTCTATGCATGCAACCCTAAAGAGAGGCTCTGATGAAGCAACCTCAGTTCATCGTTTTCCATAAATTAACGGTCATACTGAAGTTATTTTGTTCCTAGGCGAACAACTATGCTTTCAGATATTTAAGAGACTAATTGGCCTAGGGAAGTGTCTTGGAAACTAGTTTTTAAGCTCTAAAAATCTAATAAGACGACTTGTATTCTGAAATGGGATAACTAGTTTTCATTAAAAAAATCAATGATGGTTATACTGGGGCTTGAATTCATTTTCCAGTGCTTCACAGGTCATATGAAGAAGTATTCTAAAATATTGGATGGCTGTAATAGAGTTTGACAGAAGTATCATAGCCAAATACTAACTAAATATTTAATAACTATCTTGTTTAATCTCCTATAAGTATGTTGAGCAGGGCGAAAAGCAACTCAATCCCAAAGTAGAAGGAGACTAATGCCTTTTTATTTCTTAGTTTATTTTATCGAAAACATTACCAGTCAAATCAGTGAAGCCCCAAAGCAATTGCCTCATTTGATACAAATTCTTCTGGGATTTAGTACTATGTAAAATATCTGATTAGAATGTGGATAGGTGTACTAATGTGCGCTTGATTATAATCTCTTGAAAGTGTGTTCCTTTTTCATATTTTTCTATGAGATGTCTAAATCCCAATAATTGCAGGCAAGCTTGAAATACAGATTACTTGGCTCAGATGGTGATATTGGTTCTTGGGGTCATGAGTATGTAAGGTGAGAACGTTCCTTATACTAGTCATTGAGGTTTGTAGTTAGGTTCATACATGTGTAATATTGATTAATTACTTTTCAAGATACTTAAGTCATTATATTTTTTTTCTTCCTTCGTACTTGCTGTCAAATGACATTCAGTGTTGAAGTATTCATTAGTTCACTGCTAAGTTAGATGTTTTGTGGGCTCCTATCAAGACATTAGGCACACATTTTAAGAGTGCAGATTTGTTAAAACCAATGTGTGAAAGTCGTACCTGGTGCCTTACGTAAGAGTTGATAAAGAACTTGGTTTTTTTTTGGGTTGGGGGGGGGGGGGGAGAGTAGTGTCTTTTATTATTTCAGACTGCATTTTTCTTGAACCTGGGCATTTTTCTGAAATCATTTTGTACTTTCTTCATTCAGGAACTTGGCTGGAGAAATTTCTCAAGAGTACGCAAAACGTCAGGTTAGAATTCTGTCAGATTTGTCTTGAGCAATGAGCAAGTGCATGCATGTTCTTATTTGCAAAAATGGAATGATTTTTCTAGTCTAAATCTGATATTTGCCATTAAGATATGAGAACATTTGATCACTTCGTAGTATCGAATTCTTAATATGGTTGAGTGGTAACATAAGTTCAGATTGTAGGAACGCTGATACACAATTATTTATTGCTGATTCCCAGATGAATGCAGGGCTGTTAGCAATAACTTGTATTCTTTTCTCCTGAGTTTTGAAATTTTGGTTGTCCGGATATCAAGCACTCATATGCAAAAATATTACTGTATATAACCTTGATTTAAATTAAATATAGTGTTTTCTGTTTCAAAATATTTTTAAGTATCCCAAGTAGTGAATAGGTACACGGGACCATAAATAACACATGACAGACTAAATTCATGCCCTCTTTTAGATGATATCCTCTTTAACTAATAAGAAAATAGTGATTATTTCTTTTTGTGAACATGTATCTTATTTATTTCCAAATAAAACCAAAAAGATACACAAAAGAAAGAAAAATTATATAGTTTTCCATAAGATATGCACAATCTGCACTACAGAGATGTTCACCAATGTTTTTCCTTCCCCAAAGCAGATATAGTGAAAAGCAAACAGATACAGTACTAGTATCTTGATTTGTATATTCCTCATTTATTCCAAAATCATCTCTTGTGATTTGCTTGCTGTCCTTGAGGTCATCAATCTCTTATATTTTGCTCAATTTGACTGTCAATTCAGATAAGCCCATAGAATCTCTTGTTTGATTTTTTAAATAGTTTAGACTAAAGCATTATAATGGTAAATATATTCTTTATATTTTTTTTTTTTTGATAATTTTGTTCTTTATAAGTTCATCTCATCACACAATTTGTTATAAACTTTATATTGCATTCGAGGTTTCTTTTGATATAGTAGATGTACGGGGTGCTTGAGCTTTCTTTTCTCAAACTTTAATGTGTTTGTCGTTAAGTCAAGTTGACATGTAATATGAATCCAATAGGGTCATGCATAAAATTGAATCTACTACTTGAGCACCTTAAAACCGAACAAAAAGCTCAGTTATAGACAGAGGTGATATGGCTGATTGGTAGATTCTGAGAGACGGATAGGGGTGGTAGTCTTAGATTGAAAGAAGGTAAATACAATTTTCTAAATGCACGAGCAGTAAAGGAGCATGATGATGTCAACAAAAAATATCTAAGGGGCGAAATGAGGAAAACAAAATCAAATGATACTTGTAATAAAACCGCTTTAATTGTGTAAGAGAGATTATACTTTGTTACACAGCATACTAGCCTTTTTAGACTTCTTCATTTGATCATACTTTTTTACACACTTATGTTGTTCCTTTTAAGTTGTGTGAAATTTCAATTATTTCACACTTTTTGGACAAGTATCTTCACCGCAATAGTGAATCAAATGTACTTCATTCTGTTGGTTCGATGTGGGAGTCGGGTCCATATAATATATTTATGAAGATAAATTGGTAGAGTTGAAGTTTCCTTTCTATTGAGTTGATATATAATTCAGGTTTTCTGTACACAAACTATTTTAGCGACCATGTGAGAATGTTCTGCATTGTGAATAGCTTCTGAATATGTATCTTCCCGTGTAATTCTTTTTAGGGTGAAGAAGCTCCCATTGATGATCTCATGGAGTTGGTGGTGCAAATTGTTGCCTTTCATATGAAGGTATCATTCTCTTCAACGTTTTTGTTCAATGGAGTTTCTGTTTTACTTTAAAGTATATAATGCTTGGCCTTTTGATTATTGGAACAAAACTCTTAATAGTATATTTCATGTATTTGCAGCATAATGCTGAGCCTGAGGCAGTGGATCTTTTGATGGAGGTATTATATCTGTCTCTTGATCTTTTTCAACCTTGTAAATCCCCAAAATATCATGTGAGGTCTATTCTTTCGGGAACAAAAGACAAATGTATTTGTTGTCCATACAGGTTGAAGACCTTGATCTGTTAGTGGAGCATGTGGATAGTGCAAATTATAAGAGGACATGCTTATACCTTACTAGTTCAGCAAAGTAAGTATATTGTCTGTCGTTAGTTGCCTCTCTTTGTTTTCTTCTTTGCTGGAAAATATGTGTTACATAGCAGTTCCTTGGTACCATTTTATGAGTTTTGATGGTAAACTTGATTAATGTGTCATCCGCGTGTATTATGCATGAGAACACTCTTATCATTTAGGATAGTTATCTTTTTCTGATAGGTGTCTTTTTCTTATCACAGATATTTTTCTACCCACTACTGATTTATACATGTGGATTATTTTCATTCATACAGTCGCAGGAATCTTCATACCCATATCTGATGTTTAACCTTTATCAGTTAATAATGACTTACAAGCTTTCAGTGTACCTGTCTTTGATAAGCTTTTTGATGAAGAAATTACATGGTATTCTATCTTTGTCGCGTAATCTTCTTTCCTTGAAAGACTTGAAAGAATCAACAACTTAGTAGTATCGGGATAAATTGCCTCATTTGAACCCTTAGGGTTGTCAATGGTTTAGGTTTGGGCATGTTAGGGTTGGTTTTAAGAGGGTCGGAGTAAGTCCAAGTCCTGTTTGAGTCTGACTTGCGTAGGGATTAAATTCTGAGATCAACCGGGTCCACTGAATTAGCCAAATCCTACATCACGTCTAGCGTATGACTTGTTGACCTAGTTCATTGAGCACCCAAGCCCATGGAACCCCTACTAACTCTCCTGTTTGTTATTGTTTTACTTTCTTATCTGGTAGATGTGGTGTGGCTTTTATAGTAATCAGTAATCACATGATGCTAAAAAAAATATTCACCTATGCCCTTTGCTTTCAAATTCAAGAAAAATGACCATAATTTATTGTGTTTATTTCCCTCCCCCTTTGGAAAATTAAGCACACAATCCAAAGGTAACACCTACTAACTCTGTTGCCTCATTGATAAAATTCAGATACCTTCCTGGACCAGATGACATGTTAGTTCTGGATATTGCACACACAATCTATATGAAATTTGAAGAATATCCTAGAGCATTGCAGATAGCCTTGTATCTTGACAATATGCAGGTATGTATATGTTCCGATTTAAGATACTTACGTTTTCCATCTTAGTTTAAAAACAATATTGGATAGAATTAGTGCTTTGAGATCTCTAGGACTTCTTTGTTATGGAAATGCAGATCTCAAGAATGGTTTACATATCTCCTTTACTTGACAAACATCAACAGTTATTCTTAAAATTTATGGAACCTGGATACTCTTTTGCAGTATGTAAAGCAGCTCTTCACTACTTGTAATGATATTCAGAAAAAGCGACAGTTTTGTTTTATCCTCGCTCGCCAAGTAAGTCTCTTGGAACTTTAATTTTGCATTTAGCTACAGTTTGATCCATTTTTATCTATCTTTCTATCTCTTATTTGATCTTTTTTAATTTATGTTAAGGTGGGTTTGTGGGTGAGGACTGGTTTCTGAATCAGAACTTGTATGAGATTCATAAGCACTAAAACATATAATTATTAGTTAGATTTTAGGATAAAATTAAAAATCAAATTCGTTGCGGAGTCTTATAAAGTAATTGACTACGTAGATGTGAAGAAAATCAAGAATGGTGACTTCTGTGATCTTGATCGTGTCAGTTTACAGTTGAGGTACATTGCAGGTTTGAATATAGCAACATGTGATGTGTCTTTCCATAGGTTGAGCATGGGGGATTGCGAAGGCCCAGGAACTTCAATGTTGAGTGTAGAAGAACATTCCCGGTCATGCTAAATTTTTGTACAGGAAACTGTGGTTCTGCCTGTTCTAGTACTTTACTGTTTGCTAGTTCTGATTATTTCCATCTTTCTATAGAATCTGATATGCTCTGAGATAATGCCCTACAGTCCTTTAGCTCAAACATAGTTAAATGAAGATGCTTTATTAGGAGTCTGCACGGCTGTGCCATTGGCGGCAGTCTCAGGATTGCTTTTTTATGTCTCACATTTAGTTTAAAACGGGCTTGTTTACTTACAGGGCATTACTTTTGAGCTTGATGAAGAAATGTGTGCGGAAGATGAAGAAAGGGAGTCTTTGCAAGAAATCATCAACAATACGAAGTTAAGTGAAGGTTATCTTACACTTGCTCGTGATATAGAAGTGATGGAGCCCAAATCTCCCGAGGATATTTACAAGGTATGGATATCTTTGACATTTCCTAATGTTCTGATTATCACCGTGTGGTTGCTTGTCACAGCTTTTTCCATAGTTTTGTTGGTAAACATTCTTTTGAGTCTTCAGTTGGAATGGTTGTGTAATTTACTTCTCTTTTGGATTGACTATACAATCTTTGATTACTTCACGTTACTGTGATTTTACTATTTAATATTTCTCTTAACCTCTTCAAAAACATAAAATCAGAAACCAAATAAAATGTGTTAATTTCTAAGTATGTGCTGTGGATCCTCAGGCACATCTAATTGACGGCCGTGGCAGTGGTGGTGGAACTGTTGATTCCGCCAGGCAGAATTTGGCAGCAACATTTGTCAATGCATTTGTAAATGCTGGTTTTGGTCAGGTAAGTCAATGTTAATTAAATATTTAACTTCATTCCAAGTATAAAGTTTATAAATTTTGTCTTAATTATACTTGTGCAGGATAAGTTGATGACTGTTCCATCAGAAGCTTCTAGTGGTAGTTCTACAACAAGCTGGCTCTTTAAAAATAAGGAACATGGGAAGGCTAGTGCTGCGGCCAGTCTGGTATATACCACTGCTCTTTGTTCAATTATTTTCTTTAAATATTTTTTCAAGTGACTGGATAATTGTTTCTCTTTTAACACTGCAGGGCATGATTCTACTTTGGGATGTTGATTCTGGACTTGCTCAACTTGACAAGTACTTCCATAGCACTGATACTCATGTGATCTCGGGTGCATTATTAGGAGTTGGGATTGTGAACTGCGGTGTCAAAAATGATTGTGATCCTGTAAGATCCTCAACTTTCAGTGTCCTCATCTAACATTTCTGAACACGCTAAAGAACTTCTGAAAAAATAAATATTACTGTATTTGTTTATTCGCTTGGACTGTCTGCAATTGTCATGTACACCTGACTTACAGATTTTTATGATATTTATTACTTGTTTTCACAGGCTTTGGCTCTTCTGGCAGAATATGTTGACAAAGAAGATTCTTCGATTAGAATAGGTGCAATAATGGGTCTAGGCCTTGCATATGCAGGTTCTCAGAATGAGCAAGTGAGTTTTAACACTTTTCAACCTTCAAACTTTCGTGGTCATTTAGTAAGCTTTTGGATAGATCTAACTAGTTTTCTGATTTTCCAGATACGCAGTAAACTTATGCCCTTGCTTGGAGACGGAAAGTCATCTCTTGATGTCATTGCATTTACCGCTATCTCCCTAGGCTTGGTATATGTGGGTTCGTGTAATGAAGAGGTCGCACAGGCAATTATATTTGCTTTGATGGATCGGAGTGAGGCAGAACTGGGGGAGCCCCTCACCCGTTTCTTGTCTTTGGGTCTTGGTCTGCTCTACCTTGGGAAGCAGGTAACTAGGTTCATGCTCATGGAGCAGGCCTGCAATTCAAAGAAGCCAAAACATTTTAACGTGTTGACCTTAGTGATCAGGCTATATTTCTCTGTAACAGGAAAGTGTGGAAGCTACAGCTGAGGTTTCAAAAACATTTAATGAGAAAATTAGAAAACATTGCGACATGACCTTGCTTTCTTGTGCTTACGCAGGGACTGGGAATGTTCTTAAGGTATAAACCCTTGCACTTGCGTTTAGATATTACTCTTCTAATTTTCAATGAAGTTGCTAATTGCTTTTTCCCATTACAGGTTCAACACTTCCTTGGTCAGTGTGCACAACATCTTGAGAAGGGTGAAACATTCCAGGGACCAGCTGTTCTTGGAATTGCTATGGTGGCGATGGCTGAGGAACTGGGGCTTGATATGGCCATTCGTTCATTGGAGCATCTTTTGCAGTATGGTGAACAGAACATTAGAAAGGCTGTACCACTAGCTCTTGGGCTTCTCTGCATATCAAATCCAAAGGTGATATGTCCTATGATGTTGCAGGTTTTATAACTTTGATATAAATGGAGAATATGAACCTCAAGATTCTCTGTAATATGTTTCTCAAACGAGTTTCCTATTGCGCAAGATGTGGACTTGTGTGTTCAACATTTGAAACTAAGCATTGTTTAATATGATTTTCAAAATTGGTTCTTTAATTAAAACTTGAATAGTGCTGAAATTAGAAATTCTTTGTACAATTGCCGAGTATTGTGGCGTCAACAAGCACCCGAGACGGGTAGTTTTGGAAAGGGTGTAAATGACATGATTTCCTTTAAGATCCATAGACTTGGTACTCCTTATTGTATTAATCTTATATAAGCAATATCTAATTTAATTCACAGAAGTCTCATTTTATAACCTCTTTGTCATCTAGACTAAACTTGTTTGGTGAATTTGTGACCGAACAGGTCAATGTCATGGACACGTTAAGCAGGCTCAGTCATGATGCAGACACAGAAGTTGCAATGGTAAAATATAGTACTTCTGCAGAACAATTATCTATTGAAACTATTCTGGAAGTAAAATTTGTACAAGGGAATTTTAGTGACTTATTCAAATACATTTTGAGTTTTACAGGCTGCCATCATTTCTTTGGGCTTAATCGGTGCGGGAACCAACAATGCTAGAATAGCTGGAATGCTTCGTAATCTTTCAAGCTATTACTATAAGGATGCCAGCCTTCTTTTCTGTGTATGTGTTCAAATTCACCATTTGTGCACCTTATTGCAATTTCCACACACATCCAGATCTCGGAATTCTTGGTGAGTCTAAAACAATGTGCTTCTGCCAATTGTGCAGGTACGGATTGCTCAAGGTCTTGTCCATCTGGGAAAAGGATTGATGACACTTTCTCCATATCATTCTGAACGATTCTTGATGTCTCCGTAAGTTATCTTTTGTAATATGCACCTTGTTCATTGATCTTTCATTTTCCTAAGATGACTTGGACTACCCTGATTTGTATGCTTTGAAATCTTGAGTAAGCATCTATAGAAATTAGAAGACGGGGGGGAAGATGGTGGACCAGTCTCTTGTTGTATTATGAATATTAAATTTACAAAAATGACGTGCTTTCCTGCAGAAGGTGGAGGCTACTAAATTTTAGTTAAAAGATACTATCTAGTATCTATATCGCTATCCTTTTTCCTTGTATACGAACCAATTTTATGTAGTATGGCAGGAACAATGAATTACCACTATTAATCTTTTCTCTTAGGGAAAGTGTGGGTTGCTAACATGAATAAGAATCATATATTTTTGTACTACACGACTTACTCTGGGCTTTATGGTATTGAGACTTGGAAAAGTTTGATCCTAGTCTGATTTCTAATGGGTTGATACATATAGGGCAATTTTAAAAATATGCATTGATTGTCGAGCATTGCTTACAATTTTGACACGCTTTTCTTCAACCTCGTTTCAGGACCGCTCTGGCTGGACTAGTGACTTTGTTGCATGCATGTCTTGATATGAAAGCTATCATCCTGGGGAAGTATCATTATGTTCTATACTTCCTTGTACTGGCCATGCAGGTGAGTTGTATTATGCCATTTCTGAACTTTGTCCTCTTCGGTTGACTTTCTTTTCTCTAATTTCATCTGTTTCTTATTCTCTGTTTTTTACAGCCAAGGATGCTTTTGACTGTGGATGAAAATCTGAAACCACTATCAGTACCTGTTCGTGTGGGCCAAGCCGTTGATGTCGTTGGCCAAGCGGGTCGCCCCAAGACCATAACGGGATTCCAAACTCACTCGACTCCTGTTCTTCTGTCCGCTGGTGACAGAGCTGAGCTTGCAACGGAGAAGTAAGATATATAGATATGTTGTATGTATATATGGTGCTATTCTTTATTTACATAACTAATTTTATCTACCCTAATATTGGTTCTTGGCAGATACATTCCTCTATCGCCCATTCTCGAGGGATTTGTCATCTTAAAAGAGAATCCAGACTACAGAGAAGATAATTGATACTGATCACGTTGAATGAATTGTACTGTTTTTTATAATGGCTGGTTTAGCCTTTTTCCAAATTTCATAGGGTTATATTAGATTTGGCGTTGGACAAGCAATATTTATTACTCTGTTTTGATTTGGAAGAGTAGATACACGCATATATACATTGATGATTATGTGTTTATGATCTTGTACTTTATTTCCATTTACTACTAAAGCTAACAATACTTGCCCACTTACCCTATGCCTATGCTTCAGATCCAGGCTGGAATTCAACCTGGTTGTATCTTTTTTACTTCAAATTCTACATGTGTTGATTCTACATGTATCTATTTCTAGTGGATCCTTAATGAGCCAACCATAAATTCTTTTGTATCCATCATTGATCCATAACAAATTCAATTCACCTAAACGGAAGTCCAATTTTTTCGAAGTATAAATATGTAAGATGATGAAGGATTGCTTGCTAGAATAAATTGTGGCATGTCCGCCTTATTGCACAATATCGGAGTCTTCTTCAATTCACGGTTAAGATTTCGTGCAAGGTTTTGTATATGATGGATGTTATTAGTTAATAAAATTCTTCGGAGTCCGACCCGTTCAACCTGAGTATCTATCTGACGAAAACATTTTTTGTCAGTTCCCGTTGCAATGAAGTAAGAGATACCTTCAAGGTTTTCATGGAGAGTTAGCAGCATCTACTGAGTGATATAAATACTATTGCTTTGGCTTTATTCACGTAAGTGGCATGTGGCATGTGATATTCCGAATACAAAAGTGTGTGATTTAGTAAATTCAAACCCATTTGGGGGTTGTCATGTTTGATGATTTGATCAACATATTATTTTACCAAAAAAGAATATAACAATTCTCACAACAACGTACTTCTATAAACTTGCAAGAATATTTAGAAAGAAAAACATAACACGAAAAAATAAAAATAAAAAGATGTATCAAGGAAGTATCATGTTAATCACGTCATATATGATTTACCAATAAACCACACATGTATATTTAACTGATTAAGTTTATATTTTTTTCATCAATTTGAGATCTGGATACTAAGAATTCTTTGGTTCAATTCTTAATAGTATCGGTTGTTTATTAGTTTGATTTTCTTAAATTTGATATATTGTAAATATTTTAATGTAATGTTCGATTAATGTATTAGTCCTAAAAAAAACGAACAATTTTTAAAAAAATTGTACTTTTATAAACTTGCAAGAACATTTTAAAAAAAAAAAAAACCACCCAAAAAAAAAAATCTCCATCCCTAGTATCATGTAAATCATGGCATATTTGATATACCAATAAACTACAACACTTTGTATTTCTTGTATGTATGTATATGTAACTAAGACAAAATATTTTTTGCTCGATCTTTTAATTAGAGCAAATTCACGAGAGCAAACCATAATTCTTGATCGACCCTAAAAGACCATAATTGCAATACCACCCCTTCTTTTAGCTCATTTCTCTTCACAATATCATTCCATGTCCCATTCAAGACGTAGCACACACTATCGCTTCCCTTTTTCTTCTTCATCTCCCATCTCCGCAACTTCACCTTTCCTTGTTTCAAACTCGGCTCAACAATCTTTACCTCCTTAAAATTCAAATTATTTTTCTCATCACGGGTGCAAAGATAATTCTTCTCCTCATCATTCAAAAAGTTCAAATCCTTTAACTTATTGACGGGAATCGATAAACGATTGTGGCCCCTATTTAGGTCAGTTGTGTATAATCTCTTTTGTATCACCAGTTTGGTCTCTGAGAGGTTTTTTCCTTGAGCAAATTCTCTTATCGAGTTCATGAACGCTTCCGTAAGCGGAGGGGGTGGTTGTGGCCCATTAGGATTCTCCATCTTTTCAGACCTAGAATTGCGTTTTCTTTTGTTGAGATTTATGCCACTTGGATTTGGTCCTCCTCCCTTGTTTAGTACTTCATTGTTATATTTTTCAGCAGCTTTTTCTACAACAGCAAGAAAAAAGTTTTTCAAAGACCAATTTTCTTGAGGATCAATGCCATCAAGGTCTTCAATTTTCAAAGACATAATATATATAATTTTAACAAAATCTACAAGAGAGAATCAAATTGAGAATAAAACAAGAAAAATATGAGAACGTATACAGATTATATAGCTTATATTAAATCTAATCGAGATTAGAGTTCTATTTGTGTTGCATGATCCTTTGGATTTTCTAATTAATTCTACAAGGTCACTTAGATATATTGTTTAACTCTAACTCTAACTGATCATTACATTGATATATTGTACAAGACACCTAGTTGTAATAGGATATGACAATATGAATTTTGAATCGAATTATAGGGATTTTCATAAGTAGTTTCTCCTTGGTGTAGGGTCATTCATTTCAGGGTTCTGTTTGATTGTGCGAGAAGCATATTTTGTTCTAATTCATTGCTACGCCCACTTATTTGGGATTATAATATAAACTCAAAATTGATGCTGGTGATGACCATCATAAATTAAGTCAGACTTTTTTTTTTTTTTTTTTCCCTTCTCAACTAAATTATTTAATTTATCACATATTCGATGTTTTTAATATAACACTGACAAAAATAAGTTTAATATTTAATCTTCAAGATTAATGCAACCTTGTATACAAATACCACACATATTTAATTATTTATAAAGAAAAGCAATTAGCTTCGGAAAATACAAAATGCATTAAAAAAATAATGGAATATCGAGGAATAAAATATAATTAATGAAACTCAAGTTAATAATTAGAATGCTGACCTTTTATACAAATCATATATGATGAAAAACTATTTAAATTCACGATTGAACATAAGTAATTTTTATAATCAAGGCCAAATACTTCAAAAATCACGATATAGATGTAAAAGTGATTTTAAGAGCTCCAATCGCTGGGTCAAACTCACCCTTAGCATCTACGATAATATTTAGAGAAGGAATATAGATATATGACGTTTTGACCTTTTATACATTATGCTAAAAAAATTCGAACATATATATGTGATATATATTTTTTTTTTATTAATTTGATAATGAACGTATATGTTATTTTTAATTGGGAAAAAGGATTGTGCTATTTATTAGCAAAAGATCCTTCTGAATTAACAAGTCAATTATCCTCAAAAAGGGTAGTATTCTTCAAGATCTGCAAGAGAAAGTCACAAATAAATATATGAACATTTTTTTTTTTGAACATAATGATAAAACAAATTATTCACTCCAGAAATTTGACAACACCAGTACATTTGAAAAAATTAACAATATAACCCCTGACAAGTAAATTCTTAATTTTCAAATAGATGCAATAAACTAATAAATGATAATAAAAGAGATTTTTGCTAATAAAATAATAATTTGTACTCTACCCGTCTCATTATATTTGTCATATTTCTTTCTTGGGATGTCTCATAACGAAATTCTCTTTCTTTTAATGTATGTTTTCTTTCAAAACTACATTCTCACCATGGATCAAAGTTTCGTTTCATAGGTGAGTTTCGGGTATCCAAAAATTTGAAACGTTTCGGAAACGTTGCGGAAACGCTAAGAAAAATTACAAAAACCTGGAAACACACAAATAGTCATAAAAAATACATAAAAATCATGTTCTTATTTCTAAAGCATAATTTAACTTGAAATAAGTGCAAAATGAATGCAAACAATTATTAATAATGCCCTTTACAAATCTTGCAAACCAGTATCACCAAACAAGAATGAGTGCTTGTTAATAATTAAAAAAAAGAATTGCATCACAACTAAACAATGAAAAGACAGCGGAATATCCTAGATGAAATCTATAAACTACAATCAAAATAACCGTACCTCAAAAACTAACAAAAGTTAATACAGAATTAAAACATAGCTTAATTAAAGTTCATGATATTAAAGTACTAATAGTTCAAAAATAAAATTAAATTAAAAGATCCAATTGTTTATACGTAACATAAGCAAATTGATTTCCACTTCCACTTCCCCTTCCGCATAAACTAAAATTTTGATCGATGGCTACCATGATCTTCATCTTGAGTAGCATAATCAAAGTATTGTTCTTCAGAAAAATAAATTCCTTGTTGGCTAGCTTTACATTGACTCAAGTTGGTAAACTCCCCACCATTTTCTGGATTTAAAAAAAATTTGGATCGTCTTTTTCGAGGAAGGCAACGGCTATTTTCGAAAATTGAAGGAAACTTTGCAAGTTTCCATTGTTTCGGTGGAAAACTCGGAAACATTGTGGGTTTCGAAGGAAACCTTGTAGTTTCGAAAATACATTGAGGAATCGTTTCGGTCCCTTGAAAAACCGAAAAGTTTCGGATTTTTCCTAAGAAAAATCCGAAATTTTGATCCATGATTCTCACATAATATTGATGATTTGACTTTACTAACTCTCAATCACTATTTTTTTTAGGGTAAAAAAATACAAGAATATAACAATATTTCAGTTTGTTAACTCTTACAAAACTCCGCGAAAAACCTAGATTGAGGAAAAAATATGCGACGGAGGGAGTACATATATATTTTTCTTTAAAAATTAATAAAGATAGTACACGAGGTTATATCCATTTAAAATAACATAGAGGGGTGAAATTCGGAAAAAAAAAAAAATAGAGGGTATGTTTTTTTTTTTTTTTTTTTTTCTCTGCTAAAATAAACGATTTTTAACTTTGCTGAATACTCTTTGTAACATAAGCGTCTTTCAATTTCATCTCGCCAGGGTTTGGGTTATGTCTCCTAGGGTTTAGTCTCTCTCCCCCAAACTCAACACGCACAAAGTCACACAATGAAGGTGAAAGTGATTACCCGCTCTACCGATGAATTCACTCGAGAACGAAGTCAAGACCTTCAATTTTGTTTTTGATGCACACTGGATCAATTATCAATAAATCCCAACTATCAACAATTCAATTAATAAACCAATTAACAGAATCTCCAACCCAATCTATTAATCAATGGAAATGAACGTAATATTCAACCAAAATAAACTTAATACAACTCCGAACTACACCACTTAATCAAAAACAATACCCAACAAGTATACAATCAAACATCACTAAACAAGACAACTATGCAATGAAACTCCAAAATGGGATTCGGATGCAATCAATTGAACTGAGATCTTCGTGGTTACCTGAAACGAAGATGGGCAGCTCAATCAATGGTTAAGTTCAATCAAACAGTGAAAGAGAAGAAGAGGAAGTTTCTTACGGCATAAATTTCATGATCCTTTCCATTTTCAGCTCAGGTGCTATTTATGTGATGTTCGTTGGTGACGTGTCAACCCCTGCCAAGTGTTCGCCCTGTCAGCTACACTTTTTCCAGCTCAATCCACTCCTGTGCAAGCACGTGGATATCAGCTCTCCTTTGTTTACTTACAGAAGCGTGTTTTTTCCTCCTTGCGTTTTAGCCGTTAAGGCTGTTAAAAGAGTCCAGCTATTGAAATGCATTTTCCCCCCTGTTCTTTTGCAAAAAACCCATTGCCTTGTTCAGTTTATTTTGCTTGTTACTCCTTGGATTTATTTAAATTCTAACAAAGGGGGTTTATTTAAATACTCACGTATCAATACCCTCCCCTTGAAACACTCCTTGACCTCAAGGACGAAAATGAGGAAACCTTTGAAGGAGTTGGTGATAGTCCTCCCAAGTGTTTTCCTCATCAGAAACATTCCACCATTTAACCAAGACCTGTGTTCCAGCTGCCCCATTCTTCTTGTACATTCTATTGTCAATAATCTTTTCAGGTTCAAGGATCACATGACCATGTGAAGTGTGAGAGACAGGTAGTAAGGGTGAGACCACTGCAGTACCCAATTTTTTCCTGAGTTGAGAAATATGAAAGACATTATGGATTTTAGCATCCAGTGGTAGAGCCAATTTGTAAGCAACTGCTCCAATTCTTTGCACTACCTCAAAAGGGCCAAAAAACTTGGGACTCAATTTGGTGTAAGGGGAACTCCTCATTGAAACTTGTCTGTATGGTTGTAGCTTGACAAAAACCCAATCCCCCACCTGAAATTCCTTATCCACCCTCTTTTTATTTGCCATATGTTTCATCCTGTTTTGAGCTCTGAGAAGATGAGTCTTTAAAAGTCTGATTGTTGATTCCCTTGCAGCTAAGCTTCTGTCAACACTATCCACATTGGAACTAAGAGGTTAATAAAGAATGTGAGCAGGAGGTCGTTGACCATAAACTATCTCATAAGGAGTGTGCTGGATAGAAGAGTGAAAGGTGGTGTTGTAACACCATTCAGCTAAGGATAATGGAAGTAACCAAGTCTTGGGCCTATCCACTATCATGCATCTTAAATATGTCTCCAAACACCTATTCACTACTTCTGTCTGACCATCTGTTTGAGGATGGTAGGCAGTAGAGTGAAGTAATTTAGTCCCATTCAGTTTGAAGAACTCCTTCCAGAATGAGCTCATGAACACAACATCCCTATCACTTGTAATAGTTTGTGGCATCCCATGAAGTTTAAATATGTTATCCACAAAAGCTTGAGCTACAATCAAGGCTGTATAGGGGTGTGAGAGAGCAATGAAATGAGCATATTTGCTCAGTCTGTCTACCACAACAAAGACTACTTCCTTACCATGGACATTAGGGAGACCCTCTATAAAATCCATGGAAATATCTTGCCTTATTCTTTTAGGGATGGGAAGAGGTTGTAGTAGGCCATAGGGGTGAGTAGTAAGAGGTTTACATTGTTGACAAATAACACATTCCTGCACATATTTAAAAATCAAGGTTTTCATATGTTTCCAATAAAAATACCTTTCCAGTCTGTGAAGGGTATTGGCCATGCCTGAGTGTCCACCCTCTTTACTGTCATGGTATAAATGGATGAGTTCCAACTTTAGGTTGATATCATCACCAATCATTAATTTTCCTTTCCTTCTGAGCAGGCCATCCTTATAAGAGTAGTTTGGATAATCAGAAGGGTGTTTTTGCAAATCTTCAATTAGTTGGGTTAGCTTGGGGTCAGCAACTAGGATGGCTTTGATCTTGTTAATTAGACTTGAGGTAATGATAGATATGGCACATAGTTGACCATCACATGCTTGCCTGCTGAGGGCATCATCTACTTTATTCTCTGAACCTTTTTTGTAGACAATAGAATAGTCATATCCCATCAACTTGATCAACCATTTCTGTTGAGCAGGGGTGGTAATCTTTTGCTCAAGAAGGTACTTTAAACTCTGGTGATCAGTGTGGATCACAAAATGTCTTCCTATGAGGTAGGGCCTCCATTTCTCAATTGCAGTTACTAATGCTAGTAACTCCCTCTCATAAACAGGAAGTGCAGCATGCCTGTCATTTAGAGCCTTGCTAAAGTATGCTACTGGCCTGTTGTTTTGCATAAGTACAACACCCAGACCTCTCCCAGAAGCATCAGACTCCACAATAAACTCAGTGGATAGGTCAGGTAATGCTAGGACAGGAGTTTGAGTCATAGCTTGTTGTAGTTCCTTGATAGCTGTTGTAGAATCTTTTGTCCAGTGAAACTTATCTTTTTTGAGCAAGTTGGTGAGGGGCCTAGCAATGGACCCATAGCCCTTTACAAATCTCCTGTAATATTCAGTTAAGCCAAGAAACTCTCTCAAGTCCTTGATATTTTTAGGTAAGGGCCATTCCAACATGGCTTTGACCTTTTGTTCATCAGCAGCAACTCCATTTTCAGAAATGATGAAACCAAGATATTCAACCTGTTGTTGTGCAAAACTGCACTTACTACCCTTAATGTATAACTGATGAGTCCTTAGCACATCAAAAACCAACTCAAGTTGCTGTAAGTGATCATGCCAAGTGGTATTGTAAATTAGGATGTCATCAAAGAATACTAGTACAAACCTTCTGAGGAAATGTTGAAATATTTGATTCATCAAGCTCCGAAATGTAGAGGGGGCATTGGTGAGGCCAAAAGGCATGACCAAGAATTCATAATGTCCATTGTGTGTCCTGAAAGCAGTTTTGTGTACATCCTGCTCCCCCATTGTGATTTGGTGGTAGCCAGACCTTAAATCTAACTTTGTAAAGAACCTGGAACCATACAACTCATCCAAAAGTTCCTCAATGACAGGAATAGGAAATTTGTCTTTGATGGTAGCCTTATTGAGCTCCCTGTAGTCCATACACAATCTCCAAGTTCCTTCTTTCTTTTTGACCAGAACTACGGGTGAAGAATAAGGGCTGGTGCTATGTTGAGCCACTCCTGACTCCAACATTTCATTAACAATCTTCTCAATTTCATTCTTCTATAAGGCAGGATATCTGTAAGGTCTTACATTAATAGGTGGTGTTCCTTCCTTCAATGTAATGGCATGATCAGGAGATCTTTTGGGTGGTAATTCAGTAGGTACTTGAAAGAGGTCTTGATATTGATCCAAGAGATTCTGCAGGGCAGGTGGATGTTCAACAGTTTGAGTGGACTCCATTCCCATCAATTGTTTCAGATTGTGTGTTAGTTAACCAAGTTAGACTTAACATAGAAAGTTCAGCTGGATTAGACAGAAGTTTATCCATGGTACTACTTTTGACAGTTTTCACAGAAGGTTTCTTCCACCTTAGAGAAATTTTCCTACCCTTAACTTCAAATTCCATAGCCAACTTACTGAAGTTCCATTTGATATCACCAAGTGTTACAAGCTACTGTACCCCTAAGACTAAATCACAACCCCCAATTGGCATCACTAAGACATCAGAAACAAAGGAGGCCCCATGTATTTTCCAATCAAACCTTTTACACATAAAGTTGCTATGGACCTTGTCCCCATTTGCAACACCCACGGTAAAAGGGGTAGTAGGTTTACATCCCAGTTTCTTTGCTACCTCTATGTCCAAAAAATTGTGAGTACTCCCTGAATCTATCAGAATGTGTATGTTTTTATTCCCATGAGAACCAGTGATCCTCATTGTATAAAAATTATGTAGTCCAGTAATAGCATTCAAAGAGATCATAGGTATAGACTCATCATCAATATCATTAGAATCATCCTGCATAGCAGTAGCATCATCATTGGCTTCCCAGTCTCCTTTCTCCTCTACGTCCATTATAAACAGCTGCCTCCTCTTTGGACATTGGTGACCAGGGGTGAATTTGTCATCACACCAGAAACACAACCCTTTTGCCCTCCTATCAGTCATCTCAGCAGTAGTGATCACCTTAGATTGCTTTGCAGGATTAGGGGTGTTTTTGCTAATAGGTGTAATTGGGTTCTTGAAGTTGGGAGTAGGTAAAAATGGGGGTGTTCTGTTGACTGGTGTAAAAGGTTTCCTAAGAGATTCCAAGTTGCTTTTCTCCTGCATTCTAGCTAACCCATAAGCTTTTTGAAGGGTTTTAGGAGAGAACATCCTAACTGGAAATTCAATTTCCTTCTTCAAACCAGTTAGGAATATGCTTACTGCATAAGGTTCAGGGATGTCTACCTTATTTAGCAAGTCATCAAATGCATCAAGGTAGTGTTGGACAGAACCAGCTTGTTTCAACTCCTTCAATTCCCCCATTGGATCATCAAACAAAGTCACTGCAAATCTGTTTTGCAAAGCCCCAACATACTCTTCCCAGTAAACAGTACCCCTTCTCATCTTCATGAATGATTGATGCCATACTAGAGCCCTTCCTTCTAAATGGATAGCAGCCACCCTCACCTTGTTGTTATCAGGTGTTTCTTCTAAGTCAAAATACATCTCTGCTCTGTACAACCAGTTTTTTAAATCATCACCCTCAAAACGAGGGAAGTCCATTCTAGCACTGTACCTATGATTCCCCTTGTGAAAATTCTGCCCAGAAGAATAGGAGGGTCCATCTCTTTGCTCCTCTTCACCCTCAATACCAGATTGTCCCTCTTTTGACTTCAGGGTAGCTAACTCAGCTATGGATGCAATGGATCTCCTCAACTCCATCATGTGATCATCCATTTTCTTCTCCAGAGCCTCATGTTTCATAGACTGTTCCTCACTATAAGATTTCAATTGATCCAGCTCCTTTTGAAGCTCCTGAGCACGTGTATTAGCCATTGCGCAGGGATCAACCTGTCTCTAGATACCACTGATGCACACTGGATCAATTATCAATAAATCCCAACAATCAACAATTCAATTAATAAACCAATTAACAGAATCTCCAACCCAATCTATTAATCAATGGAAATGAACGTAATATTCAACCAAAATGAACTTAATACAACTCCGAACTACACCACTTAATCAAAAACAATACCCAACAAGTATACAATCAAACATCACTAAACAAGATAAACTATGCAAAGGAACTCCAAAATGGGATTCGGATGCAATCAATTGAACTGAGATCTTCGTGGTTACCTGAAACGAAGATGGGCAGCTCAATCAATGGTTAAGTTCAATCAAACAGTGAAAGAGAAGAAGAGAAAGTTTCTTACGGCATAAATTTCATGATCCTTTCCATTTTCAGCTCAGGTGCTATTTATGTGATGTTCGTTGGTGACGTGTCAACCCTTGCCAAGTGTTCGCCCAGTCAGCTACACTTTTTCCAGCTCAATCCACTCCTGTGCACGCACGTGGATATCAGCTCTCCTTTGTTTACTTACAGAAGCGTGTTTTTTCCTCCTTGCGTTTTAGCCGTTAAGACTGTTAAAAGAGTCCAGCTATTGAAATGCATTTCCCCCCCTGTTCTTTTGCAAAAAACCCCTTGCCTTGTTCAGTTTCTTTTGCTTGTTACTCCTTGGATTTATTTAAATTCTAACAAAGGGGGTTTATTTAAATAATCACGTATCAGTTTTGTTTGGTAAAAATTGTAATTTGCTTGCGTTTTTCTCCAGAGGGTATTTCGTAATTACGACCCTAACCTTCGATCTCAAGAAAAAGCTGTGGAGTATGTTCGTGCTCTTAATGCAGCTAAATTAGATAAGATAGTTTTCTTTAAATGATAACTGATGTTATGATTTTATACTGTGTATGATATATGTTATTTGTCAACTGTGTTAGAAATTAAATTCTAATATTTAATTAAGTTTTTTTTTGAAAGATTTTTGCCCGTCATTTTGTTGGGGCAATGGATGGACACATTGATGCAGTTTCATGTATGACTAAGAACCCTAATCATTTAAAGGGAATATTCTCCGGCTCAATGGATGGAGGTATATTTCTTTTTCATTTTCTCTTTCATTTAGCAATCCATTCTATTGCACTTTTAGTTTCATACTGTCAGGATGTTACTATTATATATTACTTGCATGGTTTTCGGGAGACACCGAGGGTTATTTGTGTGCACAGTGTTATAATTATTTCGTAAAGTTGAGTTCTATTGAGAAGAGTTTTTGTCTTTTTATTGAAGAATCTGAAGTTTAAGACCTGTCTTACTTCTTTTCAATTGCAGATATTCGTCTATGGGATTTAGCGACAAGGTATAAACAATAAACTCTTAAATCTTCTCTTTTTTTCTTGTAATATCAGGAATTGCTCTTTTGCATTTGATATATGGTCTGAGTTATGAATTCGAGTACGTTAATTTAACTGCCTGATATGTGTATACACAATTTTCAAATGAAAATATGTGGTTAAGTCAATTTCCAAATTCTCAAAAGTTAATATTCTTCATGGAATTAGGCGGACAGTTTGCCAGTTTCCTGGTCACCAAGGTGCAGTGAAGGGTCTGACGGTATCTACAGATGGTCGTGTTCTTGTTTCATGTGGGACTGATTCCACGTGAGGCCTAATCTCTTGTTGTAACTTTGGTTGGAATTTAAATACACAATTCACTTTAATCATCTTCCTTAAACTTGTTGTTTCAGTGTTAGGCTCTGGAATGTCCCCATTCCTTCTCTAATGGAGTCTGATGACTCATCAAGTAATGAAGCCAAGGTTGGTGCTGCTTTTTTTCAACACATTGTTTGTTATGATTTGGAGGCTGAATAATATTGTTTTTTTCTTAAACTACTGTGTTCTGGATTTCTGGCAGCCACTAGCAGTCTATGTTTGGAAAAATGCTTTCTGGTAAAATTTATTTGCTTTTGCCAACTTAAATTATCTTAAATTGTGTCATATCTACATTATTACTAATTAGGTCCGTTACACTTTCTTGAAATTCTGATTATAAGTTGATGTGTGTCATTTGACCTTTTTTTTTCTCTTTCAGGGCTGTTGATCATCAATGGAATGGTGATCTTTTTGCTACAGCCGGAGCTCAAGTAGATATTTGGAACCACAACAGGTTTCAAATGATTGTATTTCTAATTATGTATCACATTTTGGAGAGATATAATTTTACATTATGTTTTTCTCTTCAATCAGGGCGCAGCCTGTCAACACTTTTGAATGGAGTAAAGATACAACTATATCTATACGGTTTAACCCAGGAGAACCAAATATATTGGCAACATCGGCCAGGTCTGCCCTTCATACGGGACTTGAGTTAATTATTCCTTTGATATGGACTAACAATATCTGGAATCATTTTACTTTATTCTCGATCTTACATGTCTACCACAATGTATTCTGGAGCTATTATGACATTCACCTCGCTAACTTGAACTTGAAATCATTGCGTCTTGTTCCAGTATGACTATACATGCTGGATTTTCACAAATTTTGGTTGCTAATTACATAATATGTTCTTTTTGCAACAACAGTGACCGAAGCATTACAATATATGATTTACGATTGCAATCACTGTTGGAAATAATTGAAATTTCCACAATGCATGAATTAAATTGAAGAGTCACTTTAAATTCAAGGAACTAGTATTTTCAAGATGAGTTAGATACATGAATGTATCTACATTAATTTGTATCTAGAGTGTTCTTAGACTAGTATAAATAGGAGCTCATAGTGTCATTTGTAAGGGAGCAACTCCAAGAGAGCAAAGGCTCCCTAGACCACCAAAGTGGCTAGTCAGTGTAGCCACAATTGGCACACAAAATATATCAATGAAGAATGCAGCATGAATGCATATATCTTCCATTAAAATAAAATTTCCAACATGGTATCAGAGCCTCAAGTGATCTTGAGGATCTGTTCATAGAGCAATCGCTTCCAAAAAGCATGAAGATATAGGTTAGAGCCAAATGAAGAGTTCTACCAACAAAAGACGTGCAACAGCAGTCAACATCCAAAAATCAAATTGTCAGAAGAGTCGAAGAAAAAAAAAAAAAACTTCAAAAACTCAATGCATGCATGATGGACTCCCAAGGAATCACATCTAATATGAAGATAAAGAGAAATGAGCAATATCTGCGACATCATCCGTGAAATGAAAAAGTACAAAAATGAAAATTTCAATTACGGGGGATGTTGGAAATAATTGAAATTTCCACAATGCATGAATTAAATTGAAGAGTCACTTTAAATTCAAGGAACTAGTATTTTCAAGATGAGTTAGATACATGAATGTATCTACATTAATTTGTATCTAGAGTGTTCTTAGACTAGTATAAATAGGAGCTCATAGTGTCATTTACAAGGGAGCAACTCCAAGAGAGCAAAGGCTCCCTAGACCACCAAAGTGGCTAGTCAGTGTAGCCACAATTGGCACACAAAATATATCAATGAAGAATGCAGCATGAATGCATATATCTTCCATTAAAATAAAATTTCCAACAATCACCAGCAAGAAAGATTATCATGAGGGTGAGTGAAGCACTGTCTAATCTGATTATCATGTGAAGAAGCCTATTTTATATGAGCATATTATAAACTAAATTTCAAAGCATATATATGCTTATAAATCCAGCAAGAAAGATTATCACGAGGGTGAGTGAAGCACTGTCTAATCTGATTATCATGTGAAGAAACCTATTTTATATGAGCATATTATAAACTAAATTTCAAAGCATATATATGCTTAAATTTATAATCTTCCATGCCAAACTTTGATGTATAAGGAGTTCTGATCAGTGATGATAATATATTTCCCGCCTTCATACTGGGAGATTAGTCTCCAAACAACTTGATGCTATTGATTAGAAGCTCAAGGAAAATTATGTGTAGATTGGTGACACTGGAATGTTCTTATCTTTCGAGAAGTGGCGTTTGAATTGATTAATCTGTGATTTCTTGGAAACCTTTATTAATTTTATATAGTATAAGATTGTTTAATGTATTATATAGCTCTTCTTAATCTTTGTTAAAGAGTCCGCAAATCTTTTAAAGAGCTATCAGTATGAATCTTCTAATGAGTTATTAAGTTTCCCAAGATCCTCCTCCCAAGCAGTGATATTATTTTCTTGAAATTTTTCATCATTCCAATATTTATCCTGCTCCATTTGTCTGCTATAGGTTTGTGCAAGAAACTTTGTAATATTTGGATGGTATAATTAAGTTGCCTTTTTTAAGGTAATACTATATAGTTGTTGGTATTTACTTGACCCTTGGATATGCCAATGTAAACATTTTCGAATTGCAGGTTACCCCCCTATGAAATGTCGAATGAGCAATTAGCTCCATGGTTAATTATCCCTGTCAAAGATAATATTGATAGCTCCTTGGATGACTTGTTGCACATGCTATCAATATTTGTATATAAAGTTATTTCAAAATTTGAATAGTAAACACTTGTCCTAACTTTCTTTCTTGTTTGGCTGACAAGAACTAATTCTATAGCATGGAATCCAATGGAGCCAATGAACTTTACAGCTGTATGTGATATTGAAACTTATATTATATTTTTTTCCTGTTTGTTTTAGATGAGCAATAAAAGATTGAAAAAATGCTTTCCAATATAACTGAGATCATGATGCTGGAGATCCCAAAGCCTAAATTCCTGACTTATCTGTATAAAAGGAAGAAAATTTTATCATGTCCTAAGTCTGGTTGGAATATCTTTTTATTTTTCCTAACCTACTGATTATATTGCAATTGATTGGTAGCCATTAGTATAGGCGTTTCTGTGCAGATAGTCATGCAAACCTAATCTCCATTATGTCATCTTTGTCAAGTGTAAAGTAAATTCTGATCTAATCTTTAGACAGTTATAGTCTGAAAACACTGATTAGGATGAGAAAAGAGTTTCTTAGAATTTTCAACTTGCTATAACATTGTCTAGGACCCTTTGCTTAGGATGAGTTTGCATGCCAAATTCATTATTCTGAACTCAAATTTTTAATAAATACGCCTGCATGAAAATCTAGAACCTGGGTGCCTACGGTTTTCAGAGCATGCTTAGTAATTAATTCTGTGGATTAATATCTTTTGTTAATGTAGGCAAATGAAGATTGCAATTGTTATAGCTATGATGCTCGAAAATTGGATGAGGCTAAATGCGTGCACAAAGATCATGTTTCTGCTGTGTAAGACCACCATCTATTATTCATTATTCTTGTGACCAATGCACAAGAATAAATAAATAATTTGGTTTGCTAATATTTCATTTGCCTTTTGTAGCATCGATATTGATTATTCACCAACTGGTCGTGAATTTGTTACTGGATCTTATGATAGAACTGTGAGTTTTCTACCTTTCACCTCATAATTCTAATTCTTTGACATCGTAATTGAAGCCAGTGCGTAAAAAAGTTTATGAACATTCGTGAGATACTAAACTGTGATGTTACTATATTTTCCTGTTTCAGGTTAGGATTTTCCAATATAATGGCGGTCACAGCCGAGAAATCTATCACACCACAAGAATGCAAAGGTACAAATTTCAAATTAGAACTATAAACGTTTTAATCCCTCTTAATGTATAGAGTAAAACATGGATATACCAAATAATATTGATGAATAGAAATTGTTATGCAAATCAATTCTTTTTGTGGTTTTTATTTCAGCGTATTATGATGAGAAATATATATTGCATGCAATCTATTTCAAATTAAGTTCAATATCTCCTGACATAGTTTTGTTATCTTTATAGGGTCTTCTGTGTCAAGTTCAGTAGTGATGCAAGTTATGTAGTCTCAGGGAGTGATGATACCAACCTTCGGCTTTGGAAAGCTAAAGCATCTGAGCAATTGGGAGTTGTATGATTCTGTCTCTTATCCTTTTCTATTAAATTTCTTGTTGTACCTGTCAAGATTGGTGATCAAATTACTTGGGATGGCTCAATCGTAAATTCGCTATAACAACATGCAGAAATGAATTTCTTTTTCCTTTCTCTAGAAGAGGGTGTAAAGGGTGTTTAATTCGTGATGAACCTTATGATGAGACATCTAGATGGTCACAAATGCCATTTAGATGTCAAAGATCAAGTTAACTAGTAATAGTTAATTATAACTTCAATTTTTCTGCTAGTTTTGGTGATTTTGAAGTGGATTATGTGACTCAAAATTTCATCCTATAGTCTCTGGCCATTACTATATTTGCCAGCTCTTGCCAAGAGAACGTAAAAATCACGAGTATTTGGAGGCTGCCAAGAATCGCTACAAGCATCTTCCTGAGGTTAAGCACATAGTCAGGTACAACAATATTGATTTGATTTATCTCTGAGGCTCTGTTTGTTAAGTAGGCGAAAGGCCAAACTATAAGCCTATTAGAGTTGGGTTGTGAAATATTTATCTTACTTTGCTTTATTCTGGAGGCCACCTTGCTCCAAAAGTGCAGTTTTTCGACTTTATAAACGAGTAATCCATGCTAATCTTTTCTGCTTGTTCTTCTTATGATGGTACAGGCACAGACACTTACTGAGACCTATATATAAAGCAGCTTCTCTCAGGCGTATTATTACTGATGCCGAAAGAAAGAAAGATGAAAGGAGGAGAGCTCATAGTGCCCCGGAAAGTATGCCAAAGGATTCATTGCGTAAAAGAAGAATCATCAAAGAAATTGAATGAGTTTTTCTTTCGTTTTTGTTGCAATTTTGTTGATTACTTCTCTTCCCTACATTGTATTACTAAAATTTATATAAATTAACAATTGTTGAAGATAATAGAAAGTTTCACATTAGAAGGTGTTACTAATTTGGTTAACCTATCATTCTGAACCAGAACTTTACCAAACTGAATCAAAATGTGAGGGGAGTCATAAGAGGAGGCTGTTGTTTTGGGGTGAGGGTTGTACAAAAGACAAAAGTACATAGATTATTTTATTTGAATTTGTAAATGTCTTTTAGGACGGAAAATCAAATTAAATTATTGGAGAGCTGTAAAAGATTGTTTGAGTTCAATTCAATATGCATAACAAATAAATTTAAATAATTTTTTTTTATTTGAATTTTTTTAAAGCTCAAACTTTAGTTGCAAGATTGGTCTCGTAATTATTGTTTGTTGGCAAAAAGGTCCTGTAATTTTTTGGGCTGGCATATTTTTTTTTGTAATTAATATATTTTGGCAATATAGTACTATTTTGGTCCGAATTGCTGACGTGGACAATTATCACCTTGGTCTCGTAATTATTGTTTGCTGGTAAAAAAGTCCTGTAACTAATAATTTTGGCGATTAAGTCATGTAACTAAGTTAATTTGGCAATTTAATCCTATATTGGTCCAAATTGTGATTTTTTTAATTGTGTTCGCCAAATCATCCACCCATTTCACGCGAATAATTAACCTATAGCTGATGAACACTAACTTAAAATTAATTTAGGTTCACGATAATATTGTAAGGTATTCAAATAACACCAAAATTTACCAACATAACATTGAAATACTAGAATCAAACTAGACTAATAAAATGAATTCTTACGAGGTACCCTATCACAACATAATGCACAAAATTACAACAAAGCACATACATGACAGAATCAATCTTCAACACCAAATTTTTTTTCTAAAAAAAAGGGAAAAAAACAATTTTTTTTCAAGATTATCGAATAACAGTGACAAAGGAACTACAATTAAGTTCAATAATTTGCCCAAAAATAGTTACAAGTAATCTCAAAATTACATCAAAACTTAATCTTGAGATGAAGATGAAGTTGAAGATTATGTTATAACTTAATTGCATGTAATTTTAGGTACATGACTTAATTGCCAAAATATATTAATTACAGGACTTTTATGCCACTTCAAAAAGTTAGAGGACTTTTTTGCCAGGAAGCAATAGTTATGGGACCAATTTTATAAATTCCCACGTCAGCAAGGGGGTTAATTTTTAAAGTCAGCAAGGGGCGGGTGACTTGGTAGACATGTTGGCAATTTGGACCGAAATAGGACTATATTGTCAAAATATATTAGCTATAGGACCTTTTTGCCAGCCCATAAAGTTACAAGACTTTTTTGCCAATGAACTATAGTTACGGGACTAATTTTACAATTTTCCCATTAACTAATCTTTAAATTTTTAGTTCTTTTATTACCTAAGTCATTTAAACTTGTATGTGACATCATCCAACATATATATGTTTTCATTAATTTTAATTTTGAAAAAGTTTTTGAAGACTAGAAAAAAGAAATTAATGAAAGTGTTGAAGGAGAATGGATGGTGAAGAAAACGTTTCAACTTACTGAGCATTCTTTTTGGGTGCATATTGAATGAATATTGATGGAGTAGATTGTTGACACTTGACAGTTATTTCTGACCTTTATTTATTTAATTTTTTTTTTATAACTCATGTGTTCAAGCTCACATTAGACTGATCCTGTACCCTCAGAACCCTAAAGGATGTAAATCGCGGGATGTGCCTCCATCAAGCCTCGGGATCCCACCATACTGCTGAATACTCTACGCATAAAGGATTCTTTACCACAAATGACCCTTAGACAGACTAATGAAAATGCTTCCATCCAAGTTCGCATATTCCCACCAAAATTTGCATCAAGAGACTCGATCTCTGCATTAACCCCTTTTGCAGTTGGAAGCAACTCATTAGATAGGAAGGAATTCCCTGAATTCCTGATTTAATTAAGATCTCCTTCCTAGCCTTCAAATAATTTTTTCAACCCAAACCTACAGTCTTTACAAACGAGTTCTTTGATATAAGCAAAAATCTCATTTTTTGAATGCCCAACAGCCAGCGGAAGTCCAAGATACTTATCATATTTATACTTGTGTTGAAGCAGTAATATGTTGAGAATTTCTCACTAGTCGTTAGGGTAGTGTTTTTGCTGAAAACGACACTTGATTTGTTGATATAAATGCATTGACCTGAAGCTTGAGCATAAATATCAAGAACTGACAAAAAATCAAAGTATCATCAACGAAAGGAATGTATGAAATAGCCAGAGCAGTAGAGCATATTGAAATTCCGGAAATTTCCCTCTCCACTCTTCCTGACAAATCAATGAACATAATCCTTTCACATCTACAAAAAACATGAATAAATACGAAGAGGGAGGATCTCCTTGACATATGCCTCTATGAAGTATGACAAGACCAATCTGTGAACCATTAATCATAAAAGAATACGAAACATAAGTAACACATGACATGATCAAATATATCAACAAATCTATTAGCATTTAATCCTATCATATGCTTTACTCATGTCCAATTTAATGGCAATGTTACCAACTTTACAAGAATTACATTATTTGTTTCATATGATCGGTTAGCTCATAGGCAAGAACATTATTAGTGATTTGCCTACGAGGGACAAAAGCTGTTTAATAGGCAGATATAACAAAATTCGTTAAAGGTTTTAATCTATTAGCTATGGTTTTGGAAGCTTTATAAATAAAATTAACTCCATGTTTTAAGACCTCAGTATCAGAGCAATATTAGTGAAATTCCAATCAACATTACTAGAACAATTATAGATAGGAAGTAGGGCATATTGAAATTCTGGATTTCCAGTTGGCCGCAAGCGTGGATTGAAATTACAGTCAAGTGGACTTAACTTGCAGGTATAGAAAAGTTATAGGACGCATTTGCTTGCCGAATATTATGTGTCCTGATTTCACGGACCAGTGAAAATTAAGAGATGTAAAATGCTATTTTTCGTCTTAACTTTCTAATTTTCTTTTATTGTTCTAGCATAAGCCAATTTTAAAAAGGCCTTATGGAATTGTTAAATTATATAAAGGCCATTAAAAAGTTAATAATTTGTAAAATACCATTAGCTTTGGTTAATTAACTTAATTAATTGTTCCTAATTAACCTACAATTTAATAAATTATTAACTATAACACTAAATTTCAAATAATCAAAATTAAACCACATTTCTTCCATATTCATTCTCTCACTAAAATCAGAGAAGAAAATGAAGAAGAACAACATAAATTGTTAGAGTTTGCAAGTTACCTGATTTTTTGAGTGATATGATTGGCAGAACGCGAATTTTTTTTACAGTTTTTTTCGCTTTTTTGTGGCGTTTGGCGTTTGGCGTTTGGGAATGACTCCAAACGCCAAAAACTCGTAACCAGGAATTCAGATCTTAGAATCGGAGAAGAAGGCGACGAAACTTATCGCAAACGGTCATTCTCCTTGGTTTCTCCTCTCCCTATCGATTGCCATTACATGTGCTATCCCTAGTTTGCAAGAATCTGGGAAAAAATTGGAATATGAGAGTTGAGAGAGTTTGAGAGTTGGAAGATTTTGAAAACTTAGAATTGTGTTTTAAGTTTTTTTGTTAATTATTAGGGGGAAGTTTATTATGGTTTAAAGAATAGGGAAGTCTTTTGCAATTAATTATAACTTTATTTACATTTTTTATTTTTTTTTATTTAAAGAAAAAACAAATGGCTTTTTCTAATTAAATAATTTAAATATGACATTTGGCCAAAATCCCCATTCTAAGGTAAAATTTCCCTTTCTATTCCTACATGCTCGTGCGCTCTCTCTAAAATATGCACATATCCTATAAACCGCCATAAATTACCGCTCCTTTATTTCCCTCTCTAAAACGCCCATTCGCCGCCGTAAAGTTTCCTGCTGCTTTCTCTCTCTCTAAAATGCACATCTCCTATTATGTGTACATTTCGACAGTTTATATGGTATTGCAGACATCTATATGTTTTTTTCCTTTTGAGTGTCTGCGATTTAGAATTTAGCGGCTTCTACTGGCTCTTAACCGTAGATAATCGTGATGGCGAATCCGATTGGAGGGATATAATTGGAGTTGTGGCCGAATCTTTCTCTGTTAACTTTTTTGGTATATGCGATGTTGTACTTCAGCTTTAGAGGTACATTCTCCATTATTATCCTCTCATATTATTCCTGATATAATGTGACTGTAATTTTTAGTATTAATATATTATATTTGATGTTCAATCTCTTAATATTTTTCGTGATATAGTAGTGATATATAGTAATTTCATCTTAATATACTATATTTGGTTTAGGAATTATATTGTTACTATGAGGTAAATTGTCAAGGTAGGTTATGTATATGTTGGTCCCAAGTGGTCAGATGAGGTCTAGAGGGGGGGGGGTGAATAGACCTCTAAACTTTTTGATTCAATTTATAACTTTAAAACTTTTGTTCTAACTTGAACAGACTAAGCTGTTACCGAACAGTAAGCTACTTGGCTGATCGCGAACAAATCTTTGAACAGCTTAGGTGACCACTAATCTGATAATTACTTAGTTGATTTTGTTAAAATCAGTTTCAATACTTAGAGTACTTGCAGCGGATTTTAAAAGTGTTTTTCACAAGTAAACTTAGTAGTTTGAAAGTTTTGTCCCCAGTTTTATAAACTTCTTTTAAGCTCTTTCAAACAGTTTTGATTGTGTTTTATGCAATCTGAAAATATGCAATTTTAAAGCAATGTAAAAACACAAGTAATTTTTATAGTGGTTATATGGATTTAAATATCCTTTAGTCCACTCTTCCAAGTCACTCAGATCTTGGGTTATACTATAAATACACAGTTTACAATATCTCCACTTACACCAAAACAACAAATGAATATGGCCGTAAGCTCGCAGCAGGAAATCACAAAGAAACTCCTACTCTCCGAAGTAATATCACTCACAAAGATGGATATCTACTTCTCACAACACTCACTTTTACAAATTCACTCAGAAGATGTATTTATCGTTGTTCTTCAACTCTGCTTTTCGTCAACAAATGACTAAGCTGATGAGTGGGCTGTTTTGAGACTTAAGAGATTCTGCTTCGGGAATTTTCTCAGAGATTGTGTTGTTGTTCTCTCTTCGTCTCTTTCAGCTATTTATACTTGAGGTTTGAAAAATGTCCGTTGAAGAGAGACAAGATTCAAATTCCTCGAGTTCTGGTCCTTAATTTCCGCGAACGGCTCTCTGCAGCTGTCCGTACTGTCAACAGTACTTTTCTGCAGGCAGCATTAAATGCACCCAGCTGATGCGAAGCATTTCTTCAATCATTTGTCTTTAATAACCTTGTACTTCAGCATTTATTACATCCAGAGGCATTTATTACCGTTGGGATGGCTTCTTGATCTTTTCCACTTGGCTGACGAAAGGACAAGTCTGATGGCGAGCTAAGCTGATCTCAAGGTTGAACAAATTTGTTTTGAGTCGGCTGATCTTCACCCGTCTGATTTCTTTCCTTCAGCAGATCAGAAGTCTTGGACCTTGAATTTTGACTCTTCTGATATCTTCTTTACTTAGTCAAAAATTCTCCAAAAGGGCATCAGCTAAGTTAATCCATACTTAGCAGATTTGAAGTTTTAGAATGCATCAAAACCTCCCTCTACTAATTGTCTTCAGTGCCTTCATCTTCATCCTTATCCAACAATTTCCCCCTTTTTGATGATGACAAAACTTCAGCTAAGTACCTGTTAATACCTATACTAAAGAATGTAATCCTCAAAATTTTCTGAGATAGAAAAGATGTGTTGGAGTAAACTTGACTTTTTATTGATAATGAAAATATTACAAGTACAAGTTTGTCAGATGAGATGTCTGAAGGATAGATAAAGTAACTGATTACAAACAGATTTGTCTTTCCTAATTATCAGCTTCTTCATCAGATCCTTCTAACACTTCTTCATACTCATAAGATGATTCTTCATCATCTTCTTCTTCATCATCATCAGCATCTCCAAGGATATTTGATTTGACAGCTTCCATCTTTGCTTTCATTGCTTCTTCTTCAGCTATCTCTTCAATCTTCCTTTTTAATCTGTCTTCATCCTTAAACTTAGTGAAAGGCTCTGATTTGTCTTCATCAGAATCCTTGGAAGCAGCTTTGTCTTTAGCAGACGTGGCTTTTTCCTTAGAAACTTCAGCAGATGTCTCTTTGCCTTCAACCACTCCAGGTTCAGCAGCTTCATCAGTCTTCTTAGCTTCAGCAACAGCAGCAGTTTCCTTTGTTGGTTCCTCCCTTTTATCTTCCCCCATTTTGTCATCATCAGTCTTGGTGACATTTTCAGGATCAGCAGCAGGGTTAAGTGCAACAGTAGGAATCTTCAAAGCAGCACATAAAGCCTTGATATTCTGATTAGCTACATCATGACTGGGAATTAAATGATGAAGAGTAGTGCTGATGGTGTCATTCTTGTCATTCAGGCAGTCAATGTTTAGTTGCATGGTGGAAAGTTCTTCATGGATAACATCACCAGCTTTGTTAACCTCCTGCAACAGCCCAACATTGATAGCTTTTTCCTCGTCACTGATTTTGATGAAGTTTGTAGTTAAATCAGCAATCTTATGTTCAGCTCTCTGTAAAGCAGTATGAAGGTGATTTACATCAGCCTTCACATCTTCTACATTTCTTCTTACTTCAACTAAACTTTGCAGCAACTGTTTTGAATGATCTTCTGGCAGGGGAAAACTATCTATGGATTTCTTGATAGATTCTGCAGTTAAGAAATGTGAGCTTTCCAGCTGTTGCCTGTTGGTCTCTGCCAATTCTTGATGCAACTTCTTCAACTGTAAGCTGTTGGACTCTGCCAATTCTTCCTTTAGTTTCTTCAACTGCAGGCTGTTCTTCTCTTCCAGCTCCTTTATTTGATTTTCCATTAATAACTGGAAAGCTTCCATCAGTGATGAATGTAAGTCACTTGATGAAGCAGAAGTATCAGCTTCCCTTTCCTCAGTTTCCTGGTGGACAGGTGCATCTTTCAGCTCTGTTTCCTGATCAGCTTTAGACTCCTTAGCATTCCACTCAATAGCTAAGGGTTCATCAGCAGCCTTGTGCTGATCAGTCACATCATCATAAACCAGACTTGTGATAGTGCCATCATCATTGAAGGAAATTGTTTGACGTATTTGTCTAACAATAATCCATGGATTTGTAAACGCGTTGTTTCCTTTGGGCACTTCACAGTACTCCTTCACTTCCTTGCCAAATGTAATCTGCTGAATGCTTGGCAGCTGAGGCAAATCACTTGAACATCCTTGCTGATATCTTGACCTTGCTGCCCATCTCTTCAAGGCGGTCATGACAGCTATGTTAATTGCCCTTTCTTCAGCATCATCAGATTTTCTCCTTTTTGATGGCAAAGTGTTTTGGATGATCCTGGCCTCCTCTAATGCAAAGTCCTTTGCATACTGATGCATAGCATCCCTTACAAAATGAGGATCCAAAGCCTTCTGTACTGAGTCAGTCCTTAGCCAATTGAGAACCCATTGTTCCTCATCAGCTAATTCCCTCCAACTCTGAAGTTCTGTAACAGATCTGTTCAGCCTATAGTCTCTCCACTTCATGTACCTAGGGTTCTCATGGGTGAACAGAGTCTTTAGAATAAGCTTCTGGTCATAGTAGGCCAATGTCTTCTCAAATCTTTTGAAGAGAGCTTTGTCAGCATGAATGATGTCAAAGGCTCTCCTAACTTCGTACTCCTTTGGCTTGACCTCTCCAGCAGGCATCTTAGGCTTCTTGGCAGCCTCTTCATCAATCTTTATGCCTCCACTGTGAACAGGTCCATGAGCATTAGTCTTGCTGATCTCTATGACCATTGCCAGTTCTGCATCTTCAGCAGCTTTTCTTTCTGCCTCAGACATTTTCCTTCTTGCCTCATCTTTGGCTTCTTGAACCTTGCTCAGTTCAAGAACCTTTTTCTCCTCCATCTCATCCCTCTTTTTCTGTTCAGCTTCCTCCCTTTTTCTCTTCTCAGCTGCAGAGATCTTCTTCTTTTTGATCAGAATTTTTCTTTTTCCTTTGTCAGCTGGGGCAGGAACTGGACCAGCAGATGAGATAGGTGCAGCAACAATAGGATGGATGATCACTACATCAGGATCATCCTGAGGTTTGGCAGCCTCAATTGTTGGCTGTGCTGGAGTAAGCTGTTGCTCAATAGTCTGTTCAGCAACCAAAGCTTCCTTAGCTCTAACAGGTCTTTCAGCAGTTTGAGGACTTTGCCTTACTAAGTTCTCCAACTCAGTAGGTTCCTCAACAAAGGTCATCTGCTTCCTTGCTGTTTTCTATGATCTTCCTTGAATATGTCTGAAAACAGCAGTGTCCCTTAACTGACTTCTTGTCCTGTGAGAGACAGTCTCATCAGGCACATGAGCTGATGGTGTTCTTGAAGATGATGCAGGAGACATGTTCCTGACATCAGCAGTGGTCTGATCAATTATATTATCAACATCAGCAGTGTCAGCCACTATCTTCACTTTCTTCGGAGCCTTCTCCATAGGCTTTTCAGCAGCCTTCTTTTTCTGGGTCTCAACAGCTAACTCAGCTGTTTTGACCAATCTCCTTGGCCTTTTGGCAGGAACCCCCTTTGGTTTTATCATCTTCATCCTCATCAGGCTCATCAGCCTTTCTCTTCAAAACAGGCAAATACTTAGACATTGCCTTGGATTTGTGGATCTCCTTTCCATCTGTCATAGCACAACTCAGTTTGAACAGCAGAACAGCAGATAACTGAGCGTGATTCTGTGGTTGGTCTGAGGAGTCTTGCCTTTCTTCACCTCGTGGAAACCAGCCAAAATGTACCAAACAATAACAGACCAGTTGACTTCAAGTCCGTAGTAAATGGCGGCCATGATGCTGTATCTCTTCATGGTAACATCATCCAGAGAAAATGTGCAGTTCTCAATCAGTTTAGAGACCATATCAGCCATCCGCTGATACTCGTCTTTCAACTGTTTCTTCTTGATGTTGCCAGACAACATCTCTCCTTCCTTGGAACAGATTGCCCAAAATTGTTGGTGCTTATCCTCTGTCAGCACAGTGATATCATGACGTCCTCTGTTAGGAAGACCAAAAGTCTCGTGAAGGACTGCAGGGGAAATAACGATGGATTTACCACCAACTGTAGCCTTGATTTCCAAAGTGTTGTGATCAACAGTTGCAGTCTTGTAGTACTCCAAAACCTGGTCGGTCCAGATCACTCCTTCATTGTACTCCATGAAGTTTACCAGTAAGGCCGACTTGAACTTCTCCAGCAGTTCTTTCATCAGATCGGTACCAGATTGGTAATAGGAATCATAGACTAAGTACATACCTTCAGCAGCCATTTTGAATCTGTTGGAAGTTAAAGAAACAAGAAGAATTTTCACAGAAAATTGCAAGTTTTTCTCTCAAGTGCTCTTTGAATGTTTTGGGTGCGTAAAGAACTACACGGCTGATCAGATTGGGATTTATAGAGTTAGGGTATTTCGGTTTCCGTGATACCAGCTAACCGTTAGATCCGTTTCTTGTCAGTGCTGATCGTGCAGCGTCATTTACGACCTTTCAAATTCAAATCGCATTAAATGAGGAGCGGGAATATGTACCGCTCTTTTATCACTTGTAAAAGCGTTTTTTTTTAAATAAAGCGTTTTAAACAGTAAGCTTTTACATAAGCGATCAAATGAGTAAAATAAATACTTATCTGATGGACTACTGTCCTAATGACAAAGCTGTTATCAGTGAAAGCCAATAACTGATAACCTTCCTCGGCTGTTTGTCAATCCAGCTAGATAATAAATATTCTTCAAGACTTTAATCTTCTGTTGAAAACATAACTTCAACTAACTGTCATCAACAAATTTCATCTTTTAATCAGAAGTACCGATAGTCTTACACGTTCCCCCTGACTTTAAGAATTCATAAGTTAACTAGTCTGTTGAGAGTTAATCCTTGAAGATGAGTGATGAGTAAGCTGTTGAACTTTCGTCTTCTGTTGAGTTCCCCCTCAGCTTATGCATCTAATTTTAATAACCCCAGTTCAGCTCTTAGAGTTGAAAACCTTGTCTCACTTAGAGGTTTTGTGAAGATGTCAGCAATCTGATTTTCAGTAAATACATATTCTATCATGACATTCCCTTTCTCCACATGGTCTCTAATAAAATTATGTTTGATCTCAATATGCTTAGTCCTTGAATGACTCGTAGTATTCTGAGTAAGGCTGATTGCACTTGTGTTGTCACAATAGATAGGTATTCCACTGATTTTTATGTTGTAATCTTCAAGTTGATGCTTCAACCATAATATTTGTGCACAGCAAGCTCCAGCAGCTATGTATTCAGCTTCAACAGTTGATATGGATACTGAAGTCTGTTTCTTACTCATCCATGAGATCAAACGACTACCTAAGAACTGACAGGCACCTGTTGTGCTCTTTCTGTCAATCTTGAAGCCAGCAAGGTCAGAATCTGAATATCCAATTAGTTCAAATCCAGATTCCCTAGGATACCACAATCCCAAATCTTCAGTACCTTTAAGATACTTGAGTATCCTTTTGGCAGCTAAGAGGTGAGATTCCTTAGGATTTGATTGAAATCTCGCACAAACCCCAACATAGTACATAATATCAGGTCTGCTAGCTGTTAAGTATAACAGTGACCCAATAATTCCTCTGTACTTGGTTATGTTCACTGAATTGCCATCTTCATCTTTATCCAAACGAAGACTAGTAGACATTGGAATATTAGCGGTAGAGCTAGTTTCCATACCAAATTTCTTGAACAGATCCTTTGTGTATTTTGCTTGGCCGATGAATATTCCATCAGGCAACTGTCTAACTTGCAAGCCAAGAAAATAATTAAGTTCTCCCATCATGCTCATTTCAAACTTGTTCTGCATCAGCTTTGAGAACATATCACACATCTGTTGATTAGTTGAACCAAAAATAATATCGTCCACATAAATTTGCACAAGCAAAATATGATCTTCCCACTCAATAGTGAACAGGGTCTTGTCTACCTTTCCTTTACGAAATCCTTTAATTAAGAGGAAATCAAATAGAGTATCATACCGTGCTCTTGGAGCCTATTTCAGTCCATAGAGGGCTTTCTTCAGACGATACACCTTGTCTTCTTCTTGATAGGCTTCAAAATCAGGTGGTTGTTCAACATAAACTTCTTCTTGCAATTCTCCATTGAGAAAAGCTGATTTCAGATCCATCTGATAGACTGTAAAATTCTTGTGAGCAGCATAAGCAAGAAAGAGTCTGATAACCTCTAATCTTGCTACTGGTGCAAAAGTTTCATCAAAGTCAATGCCTTCTTCTTGGCAATAACCCTTGGCCACTAATCTTGCTTTGTTTCTGGTGACTTCACCATCTTCATTCATTTTATTCCTGAAAACCCATTTAGTGCCAATGACTCTTTGCTGACTTGGTCTAGGAACTACGTACCAGACTTCATTCCTTTCAAATTGATTTAGCTCTTCTTGCATAGCTTCAATCCAGTTTGAATCACTAAGAGCTTCTTCAATCTGTTTGGGCTCAATTTGAGATAGGAAGCTGAAAAACATTGCTTTACTTGCAGCAGCTCTCCTTGTCTTCACTTTATCAAAAGGATCACCAATCACCAGCTCTGGTGGGTGATTCTTGAGCCATCTCAGATCAGGTTGCAAGTCATAATGTTGTCCTTTGTTTTGATCTTGCAACACTACTGTTGGAGTTCCAGTAGTAATCTGTTAAACATTTGTTGTTTGTTGAACAGTCTCTGGTCTATCAGCTGTTTGCAACTCGTCTATTAGACAATCATCATTGTGATTTTGAACAACAGTCGAGTTATCAGCTGGGTTGAGATCATGTAGTATGATAGGAACATATTCTTCATTCTTTCCAACATTCAACTTCTGTAAATCAATAGACAGATCTTGATTAGTACTTTGATTCTTTTCAGAAGATTGACTTGGTTCATCAAATACTACATGAATGGATTCCTCTATAAGTAAAGTTCTTTTGTTAAAGACTCTATAAGCTTTACTAACAGTGGAGTATCCTACAAATACTGCTTCATCAGCCTTTTCTGCAAAAGCAGTTAGGTGATTTTTTCCATTATTTAAAACAAAGCATTTACAACCAAATATCTTAAAATAATGAATGTTTGGCTTCCTGTTGTTCCAAACTTCATATGGAGTCTTGTTTTGGTGCTTGTTGATCATGCATCTGTTTTAGGTAAAGCATACTGTATTTGTTGCTTCTGCCCAAAATCTTTGAGGCAGTTTAGCTTCAGCTATCATTGTCCTGGTAGCTTCTTTAAGAGTTCTGTTTCTCCTTTCAGCAACTCCATTCTGTTGAGGGGTTCTGGCAGCAGAGTACTCATGACTGATTCCTCTGATATTACAAATAATCTTCAACAGTAGAGTTTGTAAACTCAGTCCCTCTATCTGATCTGATCTTTAGTATTTTCATACTTTTCTCATTCTGCATCTTTTCCATCAGATTTGTAAGATGCTCCTTGGTTTCACTTTTCTTCTTCATGAAAATAACCCAAGTGTATCTTGAATAATCATCCACAGCAGCTAGGCAGTATTTCTTTCCACCATTGCTAACAGGATCAATGGGTCCAAATAAGTCCATATGTAGCAGCTCCAATATTCTTCCAGAAGATTGATGCTTCTTGCTTTTGAATGATGACTTGATTTGTTTACCCTTCTGACAGGCATCACAGAGCTTATCTTTGCTCATGACTGTCTTTGGAATTCCTTCTATCAGATTGTTCTTGATAAGTCTGTTGATGGTCTTGAAATTCACATGATTCATTCTTTTGTGCCACAGCCAACTGACTTCACTTGGTGTTGATGCCACCAAACAAACACTTGAATTCTTGTCAGCAGAATTCCAGTCCACTGTGTAGACATTCCCTTGTCGTCTTCCAGATAAAATCACCTTTTTTGTACCGATCTGTTCAACGTAGCACTTATCTATTGAGAAGATGACTGGATATCCTTTGTCACAAAATTGACTTATGCTTAGCAAATTGTATTTGTGGCCTTTAACATAAGAGACGTCAGATATCTCAATGTTGCCTTTGATCAGCTTTCCACTTGCTACAATCTTGCCTTCTTTGTTGTCCCAAAAAGTAACTTTAGGACCATCCACATCAACAGCATCAGTCAGCTCATGTATGTTTCCACACATGTGTCTTGAACAGCCACTGTCCAAGTACCAGATTTTCTCTAATTTACTCTTACTCCTAATCATAACCTACAAAACAAAATAAAATTGTTTTAGGTACCCTTATTGAGAGGGTCCTGAAGGATTAGTTCCACCTTTGACAACCCAAGATGATGAAGTCTTAGGCTTCTTAGGTTTATGTTGTTTTGCAGGAGCATGGACAGTTTCATCTTCATCATGTTTATTAGATTTGCTATGTTGATGATAATTAGCATGATAAGGATATTGTTCAAATGCAGAGTAAGATGCATGATAAGAAGGATATGCATGCATTGGATGAGCAGGATATGGTGCATAGTAAGATGGAAATTGAGGTGCATGATACATAGGAGGATATGCAGCGGTTGCACATAATATGACTCATTTTCATACCAAGCATTTTGGTTTTTCTTGTTCTTATGCTTCTTTGGTTTACTAGATGCTTGCTCATTGACAGTAGACTTAGCTTTACCACTAGTCTGATTGGTTTTAACCATATCAGTTGACTTCTTTGGGCTAGGCTCTTTAGACTTACTAGTCTGTTTTCCTACACTAGGCTCTTTGCTCTTTTTAGCCTTAGGAGGTTTCGTCTCCTTTAATACTTTCTCAGGTGAAGCAGGTTTAGTTGTCCGAACATACAAAATGACCTTGCTATTGTCAGCTGATATAAATTTTTCAGTATGATTCAGTTCTAACTTGTCCCGATCTAAAGGTGTCTTCTGTTTACTAGACATGTGAGTGGATGCAACAGATGACTTATCATGAGACTCGATGACTTTCTCAAGATCAATGATTTTACCCTTATAAACTTCACATTCAGCTTTCAGAGATTCATTCTCTTGCTCATGCAGTTTGTATTCAGCTGATTCTCTTGGCTTTTCAGCTTTAAGTTTCAGTGAACTGTTTTGCTCTTTCAGCAATATCATCTCTTCCTTAAGCTTTTTAAATGCATCATTGTTGAGCATCATTTGTTCAAATGAACTAAATAATTCATTTTCAAGAGGAGTTACCTCATCATCCTCTGAGTTATCAGATTCCTTAGCCATCAGGCAGAGAAGAGCAGGACTTTCTTCATCAGAAGACTCTTCATCAGAAGTGTCTGAATCTGAATCAGATGAGTAGACATCAGCTAGCTTTTCTGCTTCTGCTACCAGCACCTTTCCTTTCTGATGCTTTCTTTCCTTTCTGATTCTCTTTTCCTCTTCTGTATACTTCTCAGCTTTAGGATATGGGCAATCTCTGATGAAATGACCCAGTTTCCTGCAATTATAGCACATCATTTTGGATTTATAAGAATCCTTATCTTGAGAAGAAGAAGTAGGGTTAGAAGTAGAAACATTGTTGTATTTGTTCTTCATTTTCCGTCTGTAGAACTTTTTGAAGTTGTTCATCAGCAATGCAACGTCTCCAGCAGTGTACTCTTTTTTGTTGAGTAGTGTGGCTTCATCAGATGAGTCCACATCTTTGCTTTTGTGAGCTGGCCTTCTGGGATTTTCAGCAGCAACAAGTGCAGCTGTGGGACTTGAAGTAGAGGTTTCTTCAACACCTATTCTTGGCAGTTTATACTCGTACGCCTTGAGTACTGAGAACAACTCGGTGAGAGAAATCTTGCCCAGATCTCTTGACTCTTCCATGGCTGTCACCTTCATGTTGAACTTCGGAGGTAGAGCCTTCAGAACTCTGACGGTTATCTCCTTATCAGTGAAGGTTTTTCCAAGCTTTAAAACTTCATTCAGCGTCCTTGTAAACCTTGTATCCATCTGGTCAATGGTTTCCGCAGACTTCATCTTGAAGTTGTCCAGCTTTTCCAGAGCAACACTCAGCTGATGCTCTTTGATGGCGTCGTTTCCTTCGCTCATATCACGAACCTTATCCCACATCTCTTTGGCAGTCTTGCAGTGCTTGACTTTGTCAAATCGATCATTGTCAAGGGCCTTGGTCATGATGAAACGGCCAACTTTATCCAGATTGAACAGCTTTATTTCTTCGGCTGTCATTTCTGTTAGATCTTTTTTCACCACTATTTCAGCTTCATCAACCGTGATAGTCTTGGTGAATCTGAATGGACCTTTGATGATACATGTGTACATGTTATCATTGTAGGCAGCCAGGAAAATCTCCATTCTGATTTTCCAGTCTTCAAAACTCATACCAGCTATGTGGGGAACATGGCTGATACAATCCATTTTTCAAAAATTTTAGTTTTTCAAAATATGCTCTTTTGAAAAGTTTGAAAACCTTTGAAAAACACTCGGATCAAGCTCGTTGATCAGGCAGCTGATTCTAATGAACCACCTGCTCTGATATCACTTGTTGGTCCCAAGTGGTCAGATGAGGTCTAGAGGGGGGGGAGGGTGAGTAGACCTCTAAACTTTTTGATTCAATTTATAACTTTAAAACTTTTGTTCTAACTTGAACAGACTAAGCTATAACCGAACAGTAAGCTACTTGGCTGATCGCGAACAAATCTTTGAACAGCTTAGGTGACCACTAATCTGATAATAACTTAGTTGATTTTGTTAAAATCAGTTTCAATACTTAGAGTACTTGCAGCGGATTTTAAAAGTGTTTTTCACAAGTAAACTTAGTACTTTGAAAGTTTTGTCCCCAGTTTTATAAACTTCGTTTAAGCTCTTTCAAACAGTTTTGATTGTGTTTTATGAAATCTGAAAATATGCAATTTTAAAGCAATGTAAAAACACAAATAATTTTTATAGTGGTTATATGGATTTAAATATCCTTTAGTCCACTCTTCCAAGTCACTCAGATCTTGGGTTATACTATAAACACACTGTTTACAATATCTCCACTTACGCCAAAACAACAAATGAATATGGCCGTAAGCTCGCAGCAGGAAATCGCAAAGAAACTCCTACTCTCCGAAGTAATATCACTCACAAAGATGGATATCTACTTCTCACAACACTCACTTTTACAAATTCACTCAGAAGATGTATTTATCGTTGTTTTCAACTCTGCTTTTCATGAACAAATGACTAAGCTGATGAGTGGGCTGTTTTGAGACTTAAGAGATTCTGCTTCGGGCATTTTCTCAGAGATTGTGTTGTTGTTCTCTCTTCGTCTCTTTCAGCTATTTATACTTGAGGTTTGGAAAATGTCCGTTGAAGAGAGACAAGATTCAAATTCCTCGAGTTCTGGTCCTTAATTTCCGCGAACGGCTCTCTGCAGCTGTCCGTACTGTCAACAGTACTTTTCTGCAGGCAGCATTAAATGCACCCAGCTGATGCGAAGCATTTCTTCAATCATTTGTCTTTAATAACCTTGTATTTCAGCATTTATTACATCCAGGGGCATTTATTACCGTTGTGATGGCTTCTTGATCTTTTCCACTTGGCTGACAAAAGGACAAGTCTGATGGCGAGCTAAGCTGATCTCAAGGTTGAACAAATCTGTTTTGAGTCGGCTGATATTCACCCGTCTGATTTCTTTCCTTCAGCAGATCAGAAGTCTTGGACCTTGAATTTTGACTCTTCTGATATCTTCTTTACTTAGTCAAAAATTCTCCAAAAGGGCATCAACTAAGTTAATCCATACTTAGCAGATTTGAAGTTTTGGAATGCATCAAAACCTCCCTTTACTAATTGTCTTCAGTGCCTTCATCTTCATCCTTATCCAACAGTATAAAGTTTTTTCTTTTGCATGCCTGCTTCAAGATCTTCAGCTGATAAACATATGAAGCACATAATTGATATAGCATGACACATAGCTTGGATTAGCATAGTTAATATCTTAATATATAGATTACCCAAAACTATAGGATGCTTGAATCATGTTTTGATTTTGGCTCATGATGTTAGAAGCGGCCTTATGGCTAGGCAACAGAAGACCTTGCCTAGGGCTTCAACCATAGAAATAAGTAATTTCTTAATTAATAAATTTTATATTTTTTTTATCGAATATAAATTATGTATAAGATGTAAGTTGCAAAAAGAGTCAAATGAGGTTGTAAAAACTCTTGGATACAAGATAACCAAATTTTTGAAGAAGTAAGAATGTGAATTGTGGAATAAAGTAAGATGGTTGTAAGAATAATTTAAAATATTTTACTGCTATTAAACTTGGATAATTTACAAATGAGATATTGCCTATTTATAGAACCATATTCTCGAACGGACTGTATAGCAACTTGATCTATTTACTAAGAATGATATTCATAGACTTTTATTAGAAATTTCTATAGATCTATCTAGAAATTACTACTCTAAAATAGTGTACATGAATGGAGAAATATCTATAGTTTTCTCATAGAAATCTACATAGAATATTCAAGAATCTAAAACCATATACAATTAAGCTATATTTTATCTATCAAATTAACATGAATCGAATATTGGTTAATTTTATTTGAGTTTTAGTCTAACTATAGTTGTCTATTTTATGGCTATAATGAGTATAAATATGCACACGATTCTATAAATCGACCAAATCATATTTAAATCGAACGTATGATTCATCTTTCAATACTGATCTAAGTGTCACTTCGATATTCGCTACAAAGCCTGATTACGAAAGCTTATTCCTTTTCGATGTTAGTATTACCAGTCGATTTACTAGCCGAACCGGCAATAACAAAATTATGAATTTTATTTTTACTTGTAATTGTACCCATTAAAAAGTCTCTCACTTGACATTTTGATTATCCTTGTACCCAAAAAAGAGTTATATTTGTCCTTCCTTGCCTCCGTTCTCTAATTTCTCTCGTCTGTGCTGAAGTTTGCACAAAGTCTGTGTCGCCCGTCCAGCTCTTCAAGTTCTCCTTCCATCCACCGTTCATTTAATCTCTTGGCAAGTAAGGAATCAATTCCTCATCTCTTTTCTTATTTTCTTTCTTTTTCCTTCCTGCTTTGTTTGTTTCGAACAACACTACACATTCTACTGAAACTCTCTTTGTCTATGTTTTCAAAATAATTGTTTTGTATTATTGATATCAAATGATCAAGAGTATATGCCATTGATAGTATATCTATTTAAGTTTTATTGTATCTTACTATTTTGGTAACAAAATTATGTTACTTGTAACTTTGCAACATTACATCATATTCATGATTTGGAGATATCAAAGTTATACGTAGGTGCCATTTTTTTTTTTCTGCTTATTATGGTATATAGGATCAACTTAAAAATTAAATTGATATTTAAGTTGATTCAACAACTCTGTCAAGCTACAAATTTAAAAAATTAATTTACATGAAATTTACAAAAAGGCCTAAAACTGCACTTTTTGGTGCTTTGATACCAAATCGAACCAAATTGCTTGGTTTGACACACGATACCAATTTTGAAATTATCAAACCAATCTGGATAAAAAATTGATATGGCTCAGTTCGATTGTAATGAAGAGCCTATCTTGTAACATAGTTGTGAAAACATAAACATTCTACTTTAATGTTTTATCTATTTATTGATTTTACAAGTAAAGAGTTAACTCTATTAATGTACATTAGTTATATAGTTATATTTCAATATTTATAGTATTTATTTTTCGAATACAATTTAAAAAAAATTTAAATTGATTGGTCATTTTATTTATCCATAACATATTTGTTAGAGAAAAAGCATGTAATACTTCATAAATACTTTTACAATTTTAGAAGTAAGAAAATAAATTTGAATAAAAATCAAAAAAAAATTTCGTAGAATAGGCCTCGATTTTACATTTAGCCTAGGTCCCCCTATAAGTCGGGCCGGCCCTGCATCATGTATATTCCTAATTCATGGGCCGTCATTTTTCCAATGGGTCAAGAAATATGGACCCATTTTTATCAAAGTTCTTTTTGGGAAATTTTTTACTCAAATCGGGTTTGATCGAACCTAAAGTAATTAAAAAACAAGTGAAATACACTTGTTTTGGGATTGGATACAATTCACAAGGGACAGACCAACCACAAAGCAAGTGCAATTAATTAATTTAATGATTGAATGAGTTTGACCAAGCCAGGCTTGGACAAGAATTTTTTGTTTTTTTGTCCTACAATCGTGTAAGAAAATCAGACAATTGACTGTGACAGTTGTGAAAGTGCGGCTCTTTCTGTGAGCTCACTTCAGATGACTCTTTTTTCAAAGGTTTCTTTGATGCCAGGGTTGAGAGCGGTGCTCTCAACCCTCATTTATGCAACACGTGTCTTTATTTTTTATTTCTTTTATTTACTTTCTTTTTCTCTTTCATTCCACAAGAAATCGACACGTGTCATTTTCTTTTTTTCTTTTCCTGAATTCTCTCATACGCTATCTTTTTAACACAATTCTTTTGACTAAGCTACTAACTATGGTTAAACTATTGATTACTTGAAAAATTAAACACCCAAACATTTTAATTTTCTTTTCAATCTCTCTTCCCTCACTTTCTCTGCTACGGCTTTTCAAATGCCCAGTTGAAGGTCGTCTCCACCCGCCACTGCAGAGGTCATCTCCATAGGCGGTAAACAACATAGTCAAGCCTATTAGGCCGCATTTGCATCCAAAGTCCCATTTTCCCTTTCAATTGTTGTCCTGTTGTGTTCCATTCTCAATTACTCAAGGTAATTTTTATTTTTCAAAATTAATTTTTTCAATGACAACTTTTTATGTTCAGTGCATAAAAGTAATGGGCAACAAAATTACTTCTATTTTTTATGTATTCTCTCTTAATTGATTTTTTTATTATGTTAATATGTTATTACAAGTAAAAATAGATTATATATATTGATTGTTGATATAGGTGGGTATATCACTGTTTATTTATAATACTAAACCAATGTTTGTTTTTTTTATGTGTAGGTTTCAGTCAGTTTCACATAATGGAACAAGATTTATATATGTCACTTGATGACAATTTTTTATCTGAAGTTCCAGGTATTTTTATATTTGTTTTAGTGAATTATTAAAGAGTTTAATTAAATAATGATATAGTTGTTCTTTGTTTTACTAGACTTGAACATTGGTGATGAAGTTGATGAAATAAATTCAAACAAAGAACATCTAATCTTTGGAGATTCATCAATGCCTTGCGATAATGAGGTGCCTTGTGATGATGAGGTTGATGTTGGGGATGAGGACGAGGCTGTGGATGAGTTAGAAAGAGCAGCTGTAAATGAGGTTGAACATTTAAATTTTACTGTAGAAGATTCACAGAAAAGATTGGAAGTTGGTGAAATTGTTGAAAATGAGTATATTGCATATGGATTATATTGCAAATATGCACGTGAAATAGGATTTAGTGTGAGAAAGGGGAAAACTTTAAAGTTTGGGGATGGGTCTGGACTACTTAAAGCGAAAATTTTTGTATGTTCATGTGAAGGTAAGAAAGATACAAAACGTACTAAATGTAAGATACCCTTGTACCAAAAACCAACAATGAGATGCAATTGTGAGGCCAAACTTAGAATAGCACGAAGAAAGGATGATGTGTGGAGGGTGACTACTTTCAAAAAAGACCATAATCATGATATGTTCGCCCCTGATCAAAGACATTTGTTGAGATCGGCACGTAAATTGTCGGATGAACAAGAAGTGTTGATATCTACGATGGTTCAATCTAAAATACCTGTCGTGAGAGCTTATGATATGTTGGAAACTATGGCTGGTGGGAGAGAAAATGTAGGATTCATTCCTAGAGATGCATATGATGCTCTTTACCGTGCTCGAAAAACAAAAATGGAAAATGAAGATGCTTCTGAATTAGTTAAACATTTTATAGACAAATCAAACAAAGAACCATTCTTTTATTGGAATATTGAAGTGGATGACGATAATAGGTTGATGAATTTTTTCTTCAGGGATTACCGATGTATGGTTGACTATAAGCATTTTGGAGATTTGGTTTCATTTGATACCACTTATAAAACAAATAAATACGAATTAATTTGTGCTCCCTTTATAGGCATAGATAATCATAACCAAAATGTCATGTTTGGGTTAGCTTTCTTGTCAGATGAAACTGAGAGCTCTTTTGAGTGGTTATTTAGAACATTCCTCGAGTCAATGGGTGGAAAACATCCGGAAACTATTTTCACAGATCAATGTCAAGCAATGATGAATGTTATTTGAACTGTATTTCCAAAGGCGTATCATCGCTTGTGTCAATGGCATATCAATTGGAATGCTATTTCACATTTTGGTAGATTGAAAGAAAATAAAAGGTTTAAGTATTTGTGGAATAAATGCATGAGTTATTGCCAGAATGAAGAAGAGTTTGAGGAGACATGGCAAAAAATGATGGATAATTACAATCTGAATGGACAAAAATGGTTCCAAAAGATGTACGAGTTGCGACATAGATGGGTTTCTGCTCTTAGTAACCATATATTTAGCACTGATCTTTCGACAACTTCTAGAAGTGAGGGAACAAACACAGCGTTGAAGAAAGCAATTGGAAACAAAACATCTTCTTTGATTAATTGTGTCACTGGATATGAAAAAGTTCAAGACAATTGGGGTGCTAGTGCAGAAACAAACGATAATTATAGTCATGTTAGCACTCCCGGATTTCTTGTACCAAACAATCCTTTATTGAAACATGCTGCTAATGTCTATACTCTCAAAATGTTTGATTTGTTTCAAAAAGAACACATTGAGACCATGGGCTTTGAGTTGACAGAACAAGTAACATATGGTGGATCTTCATTAAGATTATATGAGGTGAAATCATATGGTGCAGGCTCAAGAATAAGAACAGTCGACTTTGATAGTGAAAATTTGGAAATAAGATGTATCTGCCACAAGTTTGAGACACATGGTATTTTGTTTAGTCATGCTTTAAAGGTTTTTGATTTTTTAAAGATGACTACAATACCTGAAATGTACATCAAACGGCGATGGACGAAATCTGTTGGAAAAAGAGTGTGTAGTAATCAAAGTACATCAAGTGGAAATGGGAGTGGGAGAAGCAGTAACTTTGTGTCAGAGATGGCATTCGTCAATCATACAACAAGGGAAATTCATAATCTTGCTTTACGAGCCAAAACCCATGAAGGTGCTAGACATATCTTGATAAAATGTATTGAAAATGCTAAAAAGGAAATTGAGTTATTTTTTGAAAACATGAATCCAAATGAATTGCCTGCATCTAGTGGATTGAATGCTCTTAAAGAAAACAATCAAGCAAATCCATGTCTAGTTCTAGCTCCTCTTATTGCCAAGACAAGAGGAATTAAAAAGTTTGACACATGCCATTGGGCTGATAAAAGCAAAAAGGGAAGAGGAACGAGTAAGTACTTCAGTAAATCTTTAATTATTATACTATATTATGATATATTAAAATAATAAATATTATTTGTATGTGTTTTTTTAAATCATTGTAGAGAGAACTGCACAAGGTACAATACGAATAGGGCAAAATTCACAAAATGTGCATGAGGTAGAGAATGCGCAACCATCCCAGGGTATTAGTCACCATCCTTCACTGGAGTCATCCTTTGATTTTCGAACTACCGCAACCCAACCTCTCTGGACACATCCAATGTCATTCCCAACAAGTCCCATGCCTCGTGACATGAATGTAAAGAAATATCAATTTTTACTTTGTGCTAACACTATTAAGAATTTTAAGAACTTTTTTCATTCTTCTCTAACCTTTTTATGCTAAACAGGAAGCACAATATAATATGGCAGGGTCCACTACAAACACAATTCCTTTGGGAGCTTTTAACTTATTCCAGGTATGACATTCATTTTGATAAGTAAATATTATTATGTTTTTTCATTAAGACACTTTTCTTTTTCAATGTATTCAATAATTGAAAAATTATTGTCTTTTATTTTTCAATGTAGGACAAGTTTAACTTAAACTGGAGGCCACCAAATTGACTGAAATGTGCTTATGATGGTGTATTGGTGTTATATCTCAAGTTGCAGGGAATTTTTGTATTTAGTTGGGTTGATTAATTGTGATCAAACTTGATTTTTGTAGAGAAATATGTGCAATTGGTAATTTATGTGCAATTGGTAATTTATCTCCCTGTAATATGAATAGACACTTTAACTCTCTGTGATATTTCATAATGAGCATTTTACCCCTTTGCAAAAATGCAAAAATCAAGAGGGAGGCGGTGTGCTTCTTTTATAGAAATATAGGAAGATAATTTTATGTGAAAATCTACCCCTTGTGTAAGGATAATTTTTTTGGTTTACCTATATATTATGATAAATATGACAATTTACCATCCAGATGAACAAATATTTTTCATGTCCACTTTCAATTTCGATAAGTGAGTCGCAGTTTTTGGCTAAAGGGGTAAATTGCTTCTTTAATTATTTTTTAGGGGGTAAATTGTTATTTTTCAAATCACATGGATTAAATTAAAATTTTTGCATTTTATAGAGGGTAAATTTCCATTAACTTTAGAGAAAAATTGGAATAAATATGAAAGTTGCAACGAAAATATGTCATATGGTACCAAATTCGCATTTTCGTATCTAATGGGACCAGAGTTGCAAGTTGGCTATTTTTTATGATTAAAAGAAAGAAGCAAATTTCCCCTTAAAAATGTTTGGTTTGTAGATATATGGACAAAATTGAATGATTACTGTTTTTCCCCTTACACCTTCTGCTCTATGCATCCAGAAATAAAGATCCTATCATGTTATTGGAAAACAAAATAAATAACTACGAAATAAAAATTATTATCCCTAGTAGAGTTTCCTTTATTACAAAATGAACTTCTTATAATTAATAAAATCAAGTACATGATGTTTGGTCATACCTCCAACAATACAACAAGATCTTAGCAAGTTTAAAAAGTATGTAGAAGTATAAACGTCATATACCAAGAAATGAGCAAAATTATATGAATTCTCTTTCATGTGTGTTGGGTCTACACAAATTATACAAGTGTTATAATATCAAGAGTATCTAGTTGTTTGATACATCATCTTCTCTTTTGCAAAGCTCTCTTGCAGCTTGACTTCAGCCAACAACTATCTGAATTTGTAATTCATGGTGATATGTGTCCCCTATCCTTAGTTCTTGAAGCTTCTACAAATACCCTCAGTTCTTTTTTCTTGCCAAAACATGTAAATATCACGATGAGTTAACGAAGAGCAGGTTTGCTCAGTTACCGTGGTATTAGAAGCTCAAAACAATCTTCAAATGCTTTGTAATTTTTTCTGGATTTATGACTTCTGATGAAGGCAAGTATATTTGGGCTTCAAGAGTAAACCAATATATATGTGAAAGAGACAAATGAGCGAATTATATCCCGATTCAGTTTCAGTTTTATATACACTAGCAACACAATCATTTGTACAAATTTGCATGCACAAAAGAATTCAATAAATTGTAAGATATTTCATAAGCAAAATGCTTTGCAAAGAAAGATGAAGGTATAGAAGACAGAGGTATATATTGGATTCTTAGGTCTGATTGTGGCCGTATATGTAATTACTATTTCTCAGTTTTTCCATGTATGTTATGCATAGTAAATGTAAGTTCGAGACCTTAATATAAGACAACCTTGTATCATTCCGAAAATTTAAACTGAAAACTGAATTATAAAACTATAAGAAAAAAATTATGACTTCGAATTTCAAAGCAGCTAAAAAAGTTTATCATGAGAAAATTAACAAATAGAAAATTGATTAAGATACCTTCACATCAACAATCATTAAAAATCAGTGATAATTACTTGAAACTAAATTCCCAAGAGTCGAAGTGTCGTTACCCTGAGTGAAATGCACTCAACCACTTAGTGTTAAACTGTTAATACAATGCATTACATAAAGATAACATATAAATTACGGAACATTGTATGAAGAAACAAAGTAGACCCTATTCCACTTTTGTTAACCTCAAAGAATCACAATACATTGGTTCATTGATTAAAGTCAATATGTACTTACATTAGAAAAAAGTAGAAGCACATGAATTAATAATATGGCATATGGACTATAATATCAGTACTCCATGTTTCAAGGTATCAAACAATTTAAATGTTAGTCTATCAAACAACTTTTGTAGATGAATAATCCAACCAAAAATGTCTTAAAACTGAATATGCACAAGATATTGCAAATGTATTCATAACAAGGCAGATAAGTATCCTCAAAAAGTTTTTTTCCATATAATCAAAGAAGGTTGAGCATGCTTGAGTTTCATTAAATCAAACAGATTTCACAAATCCAAAAAAAATGAAGAATATGTCCAAATCTCATAACACCTAACATAAAATTCAAACGAATATAGTAGAAATCGTAACTTACCAGCAAGTTTTGAATTTCCAACAACTTACCAACAATTTTCAAACCTCAGCCACTGTTGAATGCCCTCCAACGATCCATGCCTCTCCTTTCATCCTCAACCTTCAAAAATCTTAGTTATCAATTTCAAACATAGAAACCTCATTACAAATTCTACTAATCCTTAAAAACCCACTTGATTTAAAAGAAGAAAAAAAGAACAATTTCCAAGTACATTTAATTGTACTTTTCCAGTAAATATGCTCTTATGTAACATCCCCAAGTACAAACTAACATCTTGGTCATTGTCGACCAAAGAAAAACAAATTAAAAAGGAATAAATAGACCCCAACCAAAAAATCAGCATAATTAAGACTTTAGGGAAGAAATTATAATAGGCTAAAAAGAATTAGAAAGAGAAATCACTAGCCTTGAAAGTTTAATCCAGATGGGGAGAGAAAAGGTAGAGGACAGTTTTTCACGTTCATCTTTTTCGGTCCACATAGAGAGGACGAAGGCCATGGCATCCCATCTTACCCGACGTTTTTCCAAGTTGAAGAGGAGATGCTTTAAATTCCTCGTCGAAGATACTACTAAAAGTACTCAAGGTGTTGATAAAGTCATCGGCGGTGTAGTCTCGCCGAAATTTCACCGGTTGTCCGTATGACAAAAAAATTTATGAAATTATTTTTGTTCTATGAGACTTCATAGATTGAAACAAGTTACACCAGAATTTGAATTTTCAGAATTTTGAAATTCAAGTATCAAATTATCCCACCCCCTAAAACTTGAATTTGAGAAAGAAATTTTGAAATTCAAATTTCCCCAAAACTTGAATTTGAGAAAGTAAAGAGTAATGGTTAACCAGGGTTGAAGATGAAAACAAGGGCAAATAAATCGTATGAGAGAATTCAGGAAAAGAAAAAAGTAAATGACACGTGTCGATTTCTTGTGGAATGAAAGAGAAAAAAGAAAGTAAATAAAAGAAATAAAAAATAAAAACACGTGTTGCATAAAGGAGGGTTGAGATCACCTACAATCGTGTAAGAAAATCAGACAATTGACTGTGACAGTTGTGAAAGTGCGGCTCTTTCTGTGAGCTCACTTCAGATGACTCTTTTTTCAAATCCGTTGAATTACAGGTTTTCCAAACATTTGTCATAGATTTACTCTTATTTGTATCATATTTGATGTGATATTTGATCTATCAACTGTTGACAAGCTCGGTTTTTTTAACTATAGCTATTTCAAATTGAAAATATGATACTAAAGATGGATAAAGCAATACCAATTTTTTTTTCCTTTTTTGAGATAATTGCACTTTTAATCCTATAGGATTTTGATCCTCAAATATTAAAGGTTATGTACTTTTGGCCTCATCACATCCAGGGGACCAAAAATGCAAACATGAGACAATCATTCGAGACAAAAATGCTAATCAGTGACTATTTTGTGGGACCATAAGTGCAAAATTTTGTAAAGAATTTGGCCTCAAGTTCAATTGTAAAGTGCGGAACCAAAAGTTTCAACTGGGCATGTAAAGTACAACGTGACCTTTTCCTCTTTTGTGAACAGGCCCGTTCCAGTTTCAATCAATCAATGCATCAAGACGAGTCATATGACTTGTTTACTCTGTATATCATGCTAACTGTACTAATTAATATTAAATGACAATAAAATTTAGTATAAAATATTTGAGCTAATGCCAATTTATTCCATGTGAAATGTATAATGTTCAATTTATTCTATTTGTTATAAAATATATAATATTAGTGGATGTCCATGAAATATTTTGTCCTAGTTTTGTAACCTCCTATTGAAGAATATCATAAAGACCACATTTGAAAGGTTTTGTAACGTTTGTATTGATGGTCATAATAGGATCATTTAATTGTATTGTAACTCTAGTCTTATTGTATCTTTCGTTAGTCCTATAAATAGAGGACATTATCATGTTGATGGTGGGTATTTTGGACCTCAGTTTCTAATATACAATGAAAGAACCGGAACCTCAAACCCGAAGATGCTAACTCGAGCTTAAATTGAAGCCAGGATAACTCGACCCATTTGATCCAGCCCTTGAACAAATGTTACTGTTGGGCCGACCCCAGGCCCATATCTATGGGCCAATCCTCATTCTCGGCTATAAATACCCCAAGCATTTATGACGCCACACACGCTTTCCCAGGTGCTCTTCACTCGAAGCTATAGCTCGGATACATTACTCCGACCGCATTTATGTGTATTTCGCCCTCTAGCTTATACGGCATCCAATAATGCTCGGATAGGACCCCAAATATTTGTAACTTGTACTTCAACGTTCGGATATTTATACACATTGATCTCTCACTTGTTTTCTAGCGTTTATAATATTATTTTATTAATATTGATCATACTACGAATTTGCGTAAGATCAATTGGCGCCCACCAAGGGGCCTTATTCGGGTGTTAGATCGAAAAATGCCTACTACGAGGAGGAATATATATAACGGAGATACCGACGTCGGTGATAATATCGTCAGTCTTTATCACTATAATCTTTATTTGAACCTTCCGAAGGATTCCTACGATAAAATTATACAGTGCTGTCGGGAAGATTGCTCTCGATAGATTGGAAAAATTGCTATCAAGCTCTATTTTATCTTTCTGGAACTCAAAGCATGGTTCGAAAGTGTGGTATAATGGACTGACAAAACTACTCACCAATCTCTATTTTGTCCAGTATCATATCATCTCGTTCTGTCCTCGCTTATTTATTCGAAAAGGAGGATTATCTATCTTTTGGGCATCCTATTCACGTATAGAAATCTTATTTACGGTTCGAAAGTCTGTTATTATAGACGATGAAGGCTATACACGATCTTCTGGAATATCCACCATCTAGTTATTTCGCCTTATCTACGCTTATCTTATATTGGGAAGGGTTATCTATGTAATGGGAGTATATTTCGCCAGAAATAAGTTTATTCAAGGAAATTCTTTGGAGCAATCTTAATGTCAATCGATAAAAATGACTAAGGGTGAAAGCTGTTGCTATGCCCCTTAGATCGAAATATATGAAAAGGGTGAAAGCTGTTGCTAAGACCTTCAGGTGAAAGCTGTTGCTATGACCGATAAAAATGACTAAGGGTGAAAGCTGTTGCTATGCCCCCTAGATCGAAATATATGAAAAGGGTGAAAGATGTTGCTAAGACCCTCAGGTGAAAGCTGTTGCTATGACCGATAAAAATGACTAAGGGTGAAAGCTGTTGCTATGCCCCTTAAGATCGAAATATATGAAAAGGGTGAAAGCTGTTGCTAAGACCCTCAGGTGAAAGCTGTTGCTATGACCGATAAAAATGACTAAGGGTGAAAGCCGTTGCTATGCCCCTTAGATCGAAATATATGGAAAGGGTGAAAGCTGTTGCTAAGACCCTCAGGTGAAAGCTGTTGCTATGACCGATAAAAACGACTACGGGTGAAAGCCGTTGCTATGCCCCTCAGATCGAAATATATGAAAAAGGGTGAAAGCTGTTGCTAAGACCCTCAGGTGAAAGCTGTTGCTATGACCGATAATAACGACTAAGGGTGAAAGCCGTTGCTATGCCCCTTAGATCGAAATAAATATAAAGGGTGAAAGATGTTGCTAAGACCCATAGAGTGAATCTCCGATCTTCGAATATTTGGTTAGATTCTCCTATTCTCCAGTTCCTATCGACTTGATCATCAGTTAGCGACAATAGATTATGAAAGTCTTTGAAGTTACAGCCTATTAATGCTCGGAATTTATTTTTCCGATTATCAGATTTAGTCATCTCGGAATAATTACACGAATCAGTCACATTTGGAATTTATTTTTCCGAGCTGGGGGTTCGACAACTTCCCAATAATTATAAATTGTTTACTATCATCCCGGGTTCATTCTCGATCGGTCACGTAATTCCTGAAGATTATTTATCCGATTATCGGATACTTAGTTAGATCGGTTGCGACAGAATCGATTTCATGTTCTTGGTGGATGGCTACTACCAGTGGAATGGATCCGACAATTAATAAAATATCAGTAAAAGTCTGTTAGTACAATGATAACAAATTATATAAATCTTCATAGTTGCAACCTAATTTGCGCTACAGTTCGATTACAGAGAAATTATGATTCTGAAGGAAAGGGTTTGATAACTTCAAGTTAACTGCACAAAGTTGCAATCAATCAAGTTTCAACAAATCTTACTTATTTACGACCGAAGAAATTGAGAAGGCACGAAAGGAAAAAAACAACGAAATTCGAGCAGAAAAACAAAGCTTTATTATTATTCTTCGAACAAGTTACAAGTAAAGCCTCGAGTACAATATTAAATTTCGAGCTCAAAAGAAAAATAATACAATCGCTCCTACCCAACTACAAATCCTACGAGTAAAAATTAGACTTCTTCGATCCGCATTCTTGCGACCATTCCAGATGTAGAACTCAGCAGTGATTCTCCATTATGAGAGACGGATCGGAGCCTATCTCCAGGCCTTTTAAGCGATCTTAGGTATTCATCTGTAAATAATGATCGTTATGAACAATCATTATTCACAACCTAATCCGATCCAGAACAGCGGAAAGTTACCTCAGCGGAATCACCCCGAGCAATCTCAAAGGAACTATACTTCAAGAAAGTCCTCGAAGAAGGCGATGCTCGAGATTTAAAGAATTCCTCTGAGGGCAATCCACTTCCCGACCGGACGTAGCGCCAGAAACCAAGAATTCTAACCCGTCTCAGATGGATAAAATCCAAGAGAGCAGGTTGCTTGCCGGTATTCTAGGCGCAATTTCTTTTGCTGTCGATATTCTAAGCGAGAGAAGCTACACCAAAGGAACTAGGATTGAAAAACAGGGTCCGAGTCCTAATTTCAAATTCTATTATTTCAGAATGATTGCGGATCATTTTGCTAAAATTCAAAATTCGAGCTTTGGCGATCGGATGAGGCATTGTTAATAAGTGAAGAATATGTTGGGAAAAGTTGGAACTATTTATAGCATCGAAGGGTTAGAACCAACGGACCGGATATGTCACGGACGGTTATGATCTAAAGCAATAAATGTAATGGCTATTACATTTCCCGAGGAATAGGGTCCTGTTTGGTTAAGAAAAGAGGCAACCTTATAAACACATATGGTCCTGTTTGGCCAACACCGAGATATTCGTTTAAAAATTCGACCTTTTGGACGTACTATTCAAGATAAATACGACACTGGTTTGGAAAACTCAAAGCATTACTATGATCGAAAAGTCGCGTTCGAACACCAGGTCGGCAGAATTACATATGGTTATCATAAACCATATATGTGTTTTCAGAGGAATGGGCATCATAAATAATTAGGAAGTATATTTTTGTTTGAACAGCGGTTATCGGATCAAGATATCCGCCCTCGAATCATCATATTTGATTGACGGTAAAATCCGAATAATTAATACCAGTATCGGTATGGACAATATTTCCTCGGTAAGTTTTGTTCGAAAGTAAAGAATCCGGTTAACTTCAGAAATTTGGTTTTTGCTGAGGATCGGTATTTTTGGTTATTCATTGAATTACTCGCTATTTACCCACCCAAGAAGGGGTGTTTGATTATTCTATCAATCTAAAGTACCCAAATTCGGTCTGGTTATCGAAGTTAAAAATACATCTATCTGATTATTCGATCAACAAACAAAGGAGAAGACAAAAACTTTGTAAAATCATTTCAAGAGAAAAGAATGTGTACAATGGTACTCTTATTACAAAAATCTGAAAATTCGAAGGAGTAAGAAGATTACATTCCGAGAACGATACAAGCTAATACATTACGTTCAGATCCATTGCTTTCTACAATCCTATAAAATCTTCGGTCTCCTCTCCTACCGGTCAATCGAGATAACTCAGCTCCGAGCGTGGAATCTCCTTTGGACCCGCAGACTTATAGCTTTATTTGCGGCCCATCCGAAGACGTAAGGTCGAAGGCACAGTTTTATGGGAAACTTTGTCCTTCAGCACAGCCCCTAGTACGTTTCCCTAAATGCATTATGGCAACAGTCCCCCCCCCCCCAAACGGAAGCCCAGGCCAGAGGAATGATAAAAGTTACCGACCATCCTTGGAGAACTTGACGCGCGTACTCCATCAACACTTTTGCAGGTCGAGCGATTCTCCGGACCCCGAGGTAGTCGACTATGCCTTAATAGTATTCTCAACCGACCTCGGGCAAGGATCGGTAGCTCATAGGTTTTCTGGATCTGGCATATTGTCCTTCAAGATCCAGAATATATTTGCCTGACGATATTCTAAGCGAGCACAAAGCAGTTCTGTTCCTCTCAAAGATTGTTCGAAGTCTGAACTCAAAAAGTCGAGTTAATTGAATGATGATCTTGATCATCATGATCGAACAAATAAAAGAGCCAGAAAGATGGGATAGATTGTCTCAAAAATATGACACCGTCATTTATAGAAGGGGTTGGGATGAATCCAACGGTGGATAATTTGTTAGATGAATGGGTAAGATTTAACAACCGTTGGGATTCCCGATAAATAAGGAACTGATTGGCTACAGTAGGGAGTTCATTCAAACTTACCCAGGTCCAAAACATACGCGCAACAATTGATCAGACAACGATTGGATCAAACAAAGCAAGAATATCATGAAACATTATTCATAGAAGACTTCGGAAATGTTACAAAGCTACTTTTCGGTCCTATTACATCAAAATTCGATGCAGAGTTACCGTTCGATCCTATTACAAGCTACCAGAAGAAAACGCGGATCCTATTACAAACTAGACGCAATCTATCTAAATCACATCTTATGATTCTAGTAAAGATAGCAAGTTGATCCAACCTCCCGCGCCAAGAAATCGAATAGGCTCTTCTTTAGGCTTGACAAGTGGGAATTACTAGCCTTTCTGATCGATAATCCCCTTACTCGGAAGATTTACAAGGATAGTGAATATTGGGTGTTGGTTGATATTAGAAAGGGAAAAGTCGAGAGGTTGATTCGACGCTTGAGATCGAATAACTCAATTCGAACACCATCCCATTCGTTAAATCCGCACCACCCAACACCCTCAGCGGACATTGTGGCAACAGGTCCCTCGTTTCGAGAACCGTGCCGGAGAAATAATGGCTCGCCCTTCGAAGAGCCGACGGGGTTATTAGGGCCGTGGATGGTCAGCAATGCACCATGTTGGCCTTCAAGGTCGAATATTTCTTCGTCTACAGATATCCTAATCGGTAATAAAATACTCAATGCTTTGTGTCTCGCAAAACGCGTTCTAGCTCGAATTTCTAAGTATTGGGATGCAATAGGGTGTTCCTCGATCAACATGGTTGAAGAAGAAAATCTTTCTGAAGGAAAAGAATATCGATTTAAGAAGAGGCCCATTTATAGAAGCAGCTTAAATGTGATCCAACGAACGAGATGTGAAAGTTTATGCGGTCAGGATTTAATAACCGTTCAACTTCCCGAGGGTTAAGGCAACGTTTGGTCTTAAAAAAAAAATATGCAAACAACTGTGAAAGAAAGGAAGTTGTCAAATCAGCCCTTTGTACGATCGAAAATTTGGAAGTCGCCTTGGCCAACAATATGTTCGAACATGAAAACACGTAACATTATCGATAAGGATTTGATTGGATATCGAATACAAATTATTTATCAGAGTACAACAAGGCCTAGAGCAGAAGAGTAAAAACAATTTTGATCAGAGTTACGTTACAACGGAATTAGTCAAATTACACATGCCGAAGGTTATGCTCGGAGAAAATCTTTTTAAGGATCGATACTACGGTCATCGTATCCAGGAACATAAGGAGGCAGGAATTGGATTGAAGGGTTTTTCGACCTTAGATTATTTTATTGGTATAAGGAAACTCACATATCCTAAAACGGCCTTGGTGTTTGTAAGAAAGAGAGCATCCAGTTAGCATCATAACATACGATCATTGCCTAAAGAAAAGAATTCAGTACAAGGCAACAGAGGCTCTCGTTAAGACAACAATTTGATTAAGAGATGCAAAGGCAAAATGTACATACAAATGAAGAAACGAAAAATACACGGATCTACAAACTACAAATTAAGGTTTTACAAAGGATCAGACTTTTCGGTACTAGAATCACGACTTTTCTCCGTCTTTTCGCCCTCGGAATCGCTTTTCGAGCTATTATCAGTAGCACTACTCGAGCTACCGTCCCCTTCGCCGCCGTGATTATCAAAATTGGAATTACTGGTCCTAGGGGAGTGGGTGTTTTCTCCTTCCTGATCATCGGATTCGCCCTCGATGTCCACATCCTCATCCATTTCCCTCGAATTCTCCGTTTCTAGCATATCAGGATTGGGCATAGGAACACCAAATTCAGCAAGGAGGGGAGCAAACTCATGATCATCCAGACCCTCGATTTTAGGAGGAAGAGAGGAAGCCTTATAATCTTCACCAAAAATGTTTTTATAGGGGTTCATGTAGGGAAGAATTCGTCAATAGTGCCTCGAACTCTTCCGGCCACTAGGAGTTGCTGAACCCCTTTGTAAAAGAAGGCCTGATTGACTTCGCCCGATCGGGACCGAACTAAGGCATCAAGAAAAGGCGACTTTAAAAATTCCCTTATAGCTGGTAGCTTGCCTTCGTCTCGACCTCGAGCGTATGCTTGATCGGACGATGCCTTAGCCTGTTCGAGATCCGACTTTAATTTTGCGACCTCTTCCTCAAGGGCCCTCTTTCCTTCGAGTTCTTTCTTAGCAACCTCGAGCTCCTTCTCAACTTCACAAAGCTTAGAAGAGGCATCTTTCAGCTGATCGGCCTTGACGGCCTCTTCTTTCAGAATGTTAAGAAGAGCGTGATGGGACTGTGGAGACTCCTCTTCCAAAATGGCTAGTCGATAGGATTGATGAGTAAATAGATCTCCAGTCTGCAAAGGAAAAAGACTTAAGAAATAGAACGAAATTATAAAAGAGATTAATACGGTCGAAGAAAATAAAGGTACCCTTTGATGCGCATGAGCGAAATCGCCCATGATTTGAAACCCGTCCCTCTGATAGAGCACGGTGATATCGTCTTTGAACCTCCCGGCCATCAGCATTCAGAAGGACTTATCCACTGTATGCTCACCATTAGGGCCAAGGTCGGACTCGATGGTTCCATCCTCCGAAAACCCAGCAGCCCTCGGTCTGCGAAGGTGATCCTCTATAAAGTCTACCAAATCCAGCTCGGTGCGGCCGGGTCGACATTGAATTGGCCCAGGATTCCGACCAAATGGCCTAACCCTTCTCGAGGACTCGGGATCCCCGCTATTCCTTTTTCGGGCCATCCGAGCTTCAACGATCTCTCGGGATCGGATCCCCTAGAGCGTATAATAGCTACATCCCGTCGCATTCGGGTCAGACGAACCGGTCGAAAATACCGACCTACAAGCCCAGCATCTTGGGATTGCGAAGTTCCCTCTTCAGCAATTTGAAGAAAGCCTGTAGCTACGTTCGGAACTGCAGAATTATCAGTTCTGGCATCGGCTCTTTCGATCATCACAGTGGCCCTTGATTTCTTCTGCTTCCTAGGCAGACCTTGAGATTCTGTAGAAAATGAGGCAACGACCGAGCCGGCTACCGAGGTTCGAAACTTCTCAACTGTCTCAGCTGTAAAAATTTAAGGATGGATTTAATTTTGGACCAAGGAAAATTCAACTGAAATAAAGGAAGAGAAATAATATACCTAAGGTGGGGGGAACAGTTGGAGCAGGATCCTCCCCGTCGGCCTGGGCAACTTGGTTAACTGGGCCATCAGAAGGAATGATCGAGGACTCTCCAAAATTAATAGGAGGAGCAGGATAAGAACACTCACTGAGCCCCGCCATTCTCGAAACCCTCTCTTGGGTCAGCAGAGCAGTTTGGTAAAGATCGAGGTAGAGGGTCTGCAAAAATGCGTCTAGGAGCTCGTGATTCATTCGTCCTACAAGTTTCCTCCTACCATAAATCCAAGACCTCTCCCCAGGCCACTCATAAGGGGTCGGTTTAGGTGACTCCGCGGAAGATGGAGTATCAGGGCATCGGACAAAGAAGAATTCCTTTTTCCAACCTTTCAGGTTGCTCGAAACATTACTCGATAATATTGATCGATTAGACCTCTGCGAGAAGTACACGTAACCAGCATTCGAAGATGTGGAGGAGTTGACTTGGAAAACTCTCCAGAAATTTTGGAAAGCTGCTTTCTTCCCTTTGGCCTTCATCAGTACGCTAAAAGCGATGATATACCCGATCGAGTTCGGAAGAATTTGGGATGGAGACAGGCGAAAAGCCTGTAAAACACTACGAATCAAAGGACCGAAAGGGATGCGTAGGCCATAAAAGAATTGTATAGTGTAAAAGGCTTGACATCCCAGAGGAGGATTGGTGACTCGATCTTCTGGGGTCGGGATAACGATCGAAAATCCTTCACCTAAATATTTACCAAATTTGGTTTCCAAATATTCACGGTGTTTCTCAGTAAAACGGCAAACGATTTGATCGGTTCTCCTCTCAGTTTTGTTGAGCCGTGCGCTAGTCACAGGTTCTGTCAACTCAAAAATTGTAACGACTACACCTTTGCCTATTTTGAACTTGATCTGCTCATTCTTCCCTAGAGGAAGATCATCGTCCTCCGTAGACTCTTCGTTGGTGGCCTCGTTCGAGGAATCACTCTCCTCACCCTCGGAGCTAGGACTTAATTCCTCTTCTTTATCAGAGCCAGAATTAGGGCTCGGAACCCTTATGTTTTCTGCCTCCGAAGAACGGACGACCATGGCCCGTGTCTCGTCAGGACCACTCTCTTGCTCTTCTACTACCTTGGCCTTACCCTTGGAACCTATTGGGCTAGACATTATATATTCAGATTGATCGGACAAGAGTTGGGGTTTTCTTATCGATCTATGCGCTCCGATCTAGAGTTGCTTGTGAATTTTTGCGAAGTAAACATCCCACGATCAAGCTATATATATAAGGTTGAAACGGTAAATTGCAAACCGATCCCCGAAAGGTCTCGACGGATGAACTCCCTTAAGACAATTTCGAAACCTACTTTCTATTTAATTGCATAATAAACCCCTATGCTCAGCGGATTGATGGGCCGCGGCCCAGCACGTGAAGAGACGCAACACCCGAATATCAATGTTAATATTATGCTTGTGATTTTCTGTGCTATTATATGACCGAAAGAACCGAATTAAGAAGGGAAGCAAGGCAATATTATCAAGCTTGGCATCCATGACTTACAAATTATTAAGCAAACGGGATGTTTTTGAATAATCCTACGAATCATCATTGAAAAAGAATATTTTTGCATCCTTGAGAGTTCACGGAAATTTTAGTGATGTGCACTCTTTTTCCCTAACCTGGTTTTTATCCCAATGGGTTTTTCCAAGTTAGGTTTTTAACGAGGCACATCCATAATCCGTCGAGGTATGATCTCGTTGTCTTTATATTCGGAATGGCACATACTTCTTCGAGCTTAAGCTTCTCTTTATGCTCGAGAAGTGGGGGAGTATTGATGGTGGGTATTTTGGACCTCACTTTCTAATATACAATGAAAGAACCGGAACCTCAAACCCGAAGATGCGAACTCGAGCTTAAATTGAAGCCAGGATAACTCGACCCATTTGATCCAGCCCTTGAACAAATGTTACTGTTGGGCCGACCCCAGGCCCATATCTATGGGCCAATCCTCATTCTCGGCTATAAATACCCCAAGCATTTATGACGCCACACACGCTTTCCCAGGTGCTCTTCACTCGAAGCTATAGCTCGGATACATTACTCCGACCGCATTTATGTGTATTTCGCCCTCTAGCTTGTACGGCATCCAATAATGCCCGGATAGGACCCCAAATATTTGTAACTTGTACTTCAACGTTCGGAATATTTATACACATTGATCTCTCACTTGTTTTCTAGCGTTTATAATATTATTTTATTAATATCGATCATACTATGAATTTGTGTAAGATCACATGTATTGTACACACAAAAATAAACAAGAATGATATGATATGATATTCTCTCCCTCTACTCTATATTGCTCTTTACATTCCACTAATTATTTATATTTGTTGTTCATTTTAGCTTAGTTTTATAACACGTTATCAGCACGAATATGCTCTATCTTTTGATTCTAAACTAGGTAATCGGATCAACAAAGAGATGACCAGTATGAAAAGCTTTTGACGGATTTGTGTGGTACACTGCTAAAAATGAATTCACTCATTCAATAAGAATGTGTAATTAATGCGTTGGAGGTATATATGATTATTTTATTTCATTGTTTACTTATACTATTCCAATGTGATTTAATTTATAGTCATATGTCTCATTGTCATTTTGATGCTTCTAACAGCTTAAGTTAATATATTTTATTATATAGTTAATGATGTTGTGATACCTTTGTTAAGGTTAAAAAAAGCGAATACAAATACTCATAAGGGAAAATAAAAATACTTTTACCAGATTAGTACTCAGGATCTAGCTTCAAGATTTTTATATTGTATTTATGTAATTTACTAAATGAAAAGTATGATTTATAGGAAGATCTTGTGTTTAAATGAATGATTAATCATTTTGAATTTTTATTATATCAAGAACTTGAAGTTCTAACAAATGAAATATATTATATTAGGCCCGAAGCCTACATGATAATTTCAAACTTCAAGATTTGTACATATTTATGTTAGGCTTGAAGCCTTGGTGGAAACTCAAACTAGAAGATTCGAGTTCTATTAAACTTGAAGTTCATGTGATCAACTCAAACCCGTATATTTGAGTATATTTTAACAAGCTTATTTTCGGCTTAAAAAAGAGGCCTAGGTGATCATCTCAATCCCGAAGATTTGAGTCTAAAGTACTATGTTTATTTGTGCTTTAGAAATATAACAAATTTCACCAAGCTTTAATTGCTCTTGACATATTTGAAAATGATATGAAATGGATTATTGATGTTGAAATCCATTTGAATGAAAAATAAGGCCTTGAAAATTTTATCATGCAATGAAAAATTGGCCAAATGAAAGATAAAGTGATGGTAATATATGAGTGGTGAAACTTGAAGTTGCATCATATTCGAAAGAGCAACCCAACCACTAAATGTGAATAATACTCGCAAATTGTTCACTACAAATATTTGCACCCGAAGTTAAAAGTTTTTAAATACTTCACATTTTTTTTAATAAAATTAAATCTCAATTGAGATATATGGAGATTAAGTGTCATATTTTATGATTCTAAAATGCTCTTGAAGAAGCAATATCGAAAGAGAGGTTTTAAGAATACTCTCAATTTCTCAACTGATCTATTTTGTTGTTGAACAATGAACTCTAAAATCTTAATTCACACCTCACTAACTGATAAACATTACCTGAAGTGAATGCAATGTTGATATAAATTATTCATTTCCAGATGTAAATGAAAATAATTAATTCCCAGAAGAGAATGTGATTAATAATATAGTCAAAATTGATATTATGCATTTCGTAGAATGATTGCATTATTACCACTCGAAGTGAAACGATTATTGTGGTAAGCAAAAGAAAAGCAAGTGTGTATAAATTGATAACACTTATGAAGGTGTGGAGGAAATGACATTGATCTTGTAAATGTCGAATGCAAATGCACATTGTGGGTATTTTCTAAACATATACTATGTAAAGGAAATGATGTTAATTCATCGATGTCAAATATATTTTTGGTGTTAAAAATTAAATCACTTGAAAGTACTAATACAATATAGGTGATTTATTATATATATATATATATATATATATATATATATGGTTTTAGGTTTGATGATAAGTTTATGTTACAATGTTTTATACTTACTTGAATCTTTAATATGATTTATTATAATTCTAATTATCTGTTTATCTAATCATTTTTTTAAGTCTTGTGATATTTTATTAAGGTGAATAAAAGAAAGTTTAGGTAAAACTTATTTTTTTCTAAACTTTATTCACTTTGTCTTAAACAATGAGAAATAACATTGACATGAGCATCATGATAATGTAAAATGATATGTGTGCCATGTTAGATACATAATATTATGTGAGCATCCCGAAGATGCACGAAAAATTATGTGAGCCTTGTAAAGATGAATGGTGGAAATATTATTTGGTTGACAGTGGGTCAACACACATGATTATTTGGAAAAAAAAAATCCTCGAACATGAAATTGGCTAAAGCAAAATTTGAATAAAAGCTCCAGAAGAATAAATATAATATTATCTGGATGAGCAAATATTTAGGTGAAAGAGGTTTTGCGCTCTTTGAAATCCAAAATGGATTTATTGAATTTCAACGACATACGTCTTGATGTACATATTGACGAATTTCATATGGAAACTATAAATAAGGGGAATATGAAATTATGTGTACTACATCCAATATTACATGACAGAAAATATTATTGAATAGATCCCAGTTTTCACATTAAAAAAAAAATAGAAATATGCGACCATAAAAATGTTGGATCAAGATTTTTGTTGAACCAGAAGTTCATTGATTTAAATGGCATGATGGACCTGGCCATCCAGAGGCAATTACGGTGCACAGAATATTACGTGCATCTTTTAAAGAACAAGATGATTCTTTACCTATGATTATGTGTGTTGATTGCTCACAAAGAAATTAATTTGTAAGATCATCTCCTGTGAAGATTGGTCATGAATTCCAAACATATTTACGATGGTTTTAATGGGATATATGTAGACTTATATCCACGTTATGGACCATTGTGGTCATGTTAGACGCATTTTTTTTATGGTCTAATGTATGCCTACTGTCAACTCGTATGGCTTTTGCTAAAATTCTTGCTCAAATTATAAGATTGATAGCAAAGTTGCAAATTTTGTCGGGCTCAAAAGCCTAATATTTTCAACTGAATTTTATGATTGTGCGAATTATTTTTTAGTTTCTCCACCACTATAACAAATATGGGTCCATACAGATGTGTTGGTTGATTTTTATTCCCCGTTTGTAATCATATATCTTGAGCGCCTGACGAGGCGATATGGTTAAATCAAGATATGGTGATAATCATTTTGATGAGATAGTTTTCCCGCCGTTAGGGGGAGAATTGATGTCGGTTCATAATATTGAACGGCGTGAATGTACAATATTTATCTCATCGGTTCATAATATTGAACGGTGTGAATGTACAATATTTATCTCATCTGGACCCACGCGCAAATAATAATATGAGCAAGATTTGAAAATTGCACCAACATGGATTGAAATCCTTGAAGGATAATATGCTAGCACATTATAACCGCATTTAAAGAGAAGATTTACGATGGTACAAAAGATAAGAAAAAATGGTATTAAAAGTACATATTCCTCTGGAAGAGGAAACTGTTTCAAAACAAAGCGCTATAGATATGACTGATCAGTCCAAATCAAGAGAAGCCCATGAAGAGGTACATGAAACAGAACAATCTATTTGAGTTTTTTGAAAACTCTAAAAAATTGAGATAGAAAGAAAGTTTTATTGAGAATATTTTTGCTCATAAGGTCGCAATAAAAATTATAAAACAGGATCCTGAACTTTGATCGGTTGAATAAATGTCGACATAAAATAATTGGCTAATATAGAAAGATGTGATACCAGATCGATGTGGACTAGAAGTCCGTACGACTGAAGTCCTGAAAACCGATCATTTTGAAACTGTATAGTAATTGGAATAGTAGTCCACACGCCTGAAGTCGTGAAAATCGATTGAGTACAAATGAGTACTTGTACGAAAACAAAATTTGTGGGAGACAATGTAAGACTTGTTGCACAAGGTTTCTCACAAAGACTTGTAATTATTATGTTGAGACATATTCCCCCGTGATCAACGTAATCACGTTGCGATATTTAATTATCTTTGTAGTCTCTGAAAGACTATACATGCGTCTATTGGATGTAGTTATCGCATATTTGTATGGATCACTTGATAGTGATATTTACATGAAAATTCATGTGGGATTTAAGAGATTCGTATAGCACATAATCAAATTTCTCATGGGTTATATTTTATTAAACTGCAGTGTTCCTTGTACGGGTTAAAACAGTCTGACCAGATGTGATATAATCGGCTCAATGATTACCTTGTAAATAAATGACTCATGGATACTCCAATTTTTCCATGTATTTAAAAAAAAACAATTTGAAAATAGATTTTCTATCATTACGATACACATGGATGAGTTAATTCTCGTGGGGACTCTTGAAAGACTCACAATGACAGTAAATCATTCGATGAAAGAGTTTGAGATGGAAAATCTCGAAAAAATAATATTTTATCTCCGCCAGCAGATCGAGCATTTATTAGATGGAATCTTTGTCCATCAAATGACATTTTATATTGATTAAGCTTCGCAATTGAGCAGCCCCATGATTGTTCGATCTTTAGATATAAAGATAAATTATTTTCATCCTCTAGAGAACCATTAAAAACTAACTGGTCCTGAAGTACCTTATCTAAGAGGCATGACATAGCATTATCGGTTAATTTGCTTGCAAAGGTATATCTTTGCATTATCAAGAAGACATTATAATGATGTTGAAGATATATTACACCATTTTCGTGGAACAATTGACATGGGATTAATTAACTCTAAAGGTTCCAATATGCCTTCTTGATTATGGAGCATAAAAAAAGTATAATCACAAATTTTGAATTGTTAATGCACTTCGCGTTTTGTCGAATACACTATTTCATCTGGATGATTGTAGTTCTTTGTACAAAAAAATTTAATTAAATTATAATTATATATAATTAAAACTCTAGGACAATAAAATGATATATTGATAACCAAATATTTATAAGTGGTCTCAAAGGACTTATCAAAATTCTCAGAAAAAAGTACTAGGTTACATTTGTATTATTTTGAACAATTTTTATATAGTTGATAATTTGTTCAGATGGATTTTCTGAAGCAATTTTATAGACGAATTTTCCTTCAAAAACTGTCTTTGCCAAGATGAAAAAACAAGAAAATTTTGGAAAATTTTATTTTTCCATCTCGGGAAAGATAGTTTGTAAAGGAAAATTATTTTTAATGCTACATAATCAATTAGACATTGATCACCTATTTCTATAAAAAATTATGCATATGAAAATAAAACTAATAACTGGTTTTGTGATAAATTTGTGATAAAAATGGGTGTTGCAAATTTATATATGTCGCAAATCTTTAGGAAAAATTTATTTTATACAAAATTGTGTAAAATTTTTATAATGTTACCTGTCACATGTTACATCTGACAAAAAATGTCGCAAATTTTGGTGCTAAAATAAATAATTAACACAAGAATTTTGCAAAAAACTTGCAACGAAATCAAGTTCATGTAGCAAATGTTAGTTATTATTTTGTTGAAAGTTTTGTCATAAAAAATTTATGTAACTCTAAGAAATTTCGTTGCAACTCTACCACAAATCAGATAATTTGCAACACATACCATCCGTCACAAATTTTCCGTTGCAAAAGACCAAACTCCTAGTAGTGATGCGTACCATTCCACATAATTTTCATTCATTTTAGAAAATGAAATAATATCTTTTGGAAAATGAGATATTGAAATGATCATTGAGATGTGACTAATTGTGGTAAATTTTTTCTTTCTTTAATAGTAGAAATGGTTGATGATAGATTTATTACAAGATTATTTTTCATTTAAAGGGTAAAGGAAGTCAGTCAATATTATGGCTCCACTTGTTGAATGTAATCTAGCTGAATTCTATTATAAAAAAATAGAAAAATAAATTTATTAAAATGGTATGGATATACTTGTATTAACTGAAATGCTGGTTGAATGTAATCTATCTGAATTCTATTATAAAAAAAAATAGAAAAACAAATTTATTAAAAAGGTATGGGTATACTTGTATTAACTGAAATGCTGGTGATGAATGGAAAATAGGATGATTTACACATAGACCCCCTTAAGTTTGGGTATACTACAAGAAACTCCTCGATATTTCAAAAATTACAAGAATACCTCCTCAGGTTTTGGCATATAACAAGAAACCCATTACGACGTTAAAAACAGACGAAATTCGATGATGTCAGCAAAAAAATTTGATTTTCCAAATTTACCCCTAGCTAAATATACCCACATGAGGTGTCTATGTAATAATATTAAACCACATGGGGCGTCTATATAATAATATCATACCATATGGGGTGTCTATGAACCAGAATCAATCAATGGGCCGTTTGGTAGGATCTAATAGGATTTATTAGGTCATATTATATGAGTTAATATGACCTAATATAACGTTTGGTGGCACTGCTCTAATACCGGGTTAAATGGATTAAATCCTTACGGTCCGGTATTAAGACTAGATTATAATCCACCCAAGTATTGGTGGATTAGTTAATCCACGTGAATATGGATTAGGTAAAATGTCACTAATAACCTCAAATTTACATATTTCCTTTTTAACAAATCATTAAATATCATAAATTATTCTCAAATCTCTAAAGATGGAAACACATTATACATAAATAAATGGGCTTTAGGCACTTTGCACCCTCAAATTATAAGGTTTTGCCACTTTGCACCATAATTTAAAAGTTTTGGCACTTTGCACCCTGAAAAGACAATTTAGTTGGCACTTTGCACCCTAGTGTGTGTTTTGAAGAAAAAATTTATTGATTGAAGGGTATAATAGTTATTTACGAATATTTTTGGCACTTTGCACCCTAAAAGTATAGATTTGACACTTTGCACTCTGAAATAGAATATTGGCACTTTCCACCCAAAAAATATAATTTCTAGCATTTTCAACCCCGACTTAATATGATAATCTAAATAATGTAAATAACATGCCATATAATAATATGTTAGATATGTAAAAGTGTATTTTTTTTAGATATAAAGTATATAAACTATACGATACTTGAAAACAAAATGAAGACAATGTCTTTTTTTTAATTTAAATTTTACTGAGAAAAAATATTAAAATAAGTTATTATAAAGTATAATAAATTAGAATAACAAGTTATTGATTATTGTGAATAGAAATGACCATTTTATCTCTACATGGCCGACATTCATGAGTTTTTTTCTTTTCAAAATACATTAGAATGCAAAATAGTATACAAATTATATTTTTAGGATGCAAAGGGCTAAATATATCAATCTCAATATAAATAGAATAGAACATTATATTATATTATGTAATTATGTTGAAACTACATCACTTATAATTATTAATTATAAACACTAGAAAGGGCACTTGTTGTTGAAACTTCAAGTTTTCAAAATTCAAAGTAAAAGATTTGTAACAATCAAATTTGATTGCGTAATCTAAAATGTACTAATTTCTTTTATTTGCCATTATGTATCTATTTAAAATTGTTTGACCTTAGACATTCACACTACACTACTAGAAAAACTTAAATTTGCAACTGAATATTTACAACCGAATTAAATCGGCTGAAAATTTGAATAAAATTGCAACCGAAATAATTTCGATTGCAATTTTGGCCCAAAATTGCAAACGAAGTTGTTTCGGTTGCACTTTTTGCCCAATTTACAACCGAAGTTTAATTCAGTTGCAATTCTGAGACCAGAATTGCAACCGAATTTGTTTCCGTTGCACATTTTGCCCAATTTGCAACCGAAGTTTAATTCGGTTGCAATTCTTAGGAAAATAGTAGTTAGATGTCTTAGGAAAATATACAATTCACTAGATGTATAATTTGCATCTACAAAATCTATAATCTTATGAACGTGGTCACGATACGAGGCTATATTCCTGGAATTATATTAGGTGACATGTACTATTTGATCGTGCATGTGTTAAGAAAAAAGAAAAAAAGAAAAAAAGGCAATTGTTCAACCCCTTTTCTATAAAGAGAAATAGAGAAAAAGATGTTCAAACTATAAATTCTCTCAAATTTATACTACCCATAAGATAAATATGATATCCTTAATTACTATGTGAATGTACAACAAATAGATCATAGCACATGTGTGATTGAGAAGTTCTGCGAGAACAAGTTTAAACTAATCTCTCTCTTTCAGAAATTATATTATAACATTTGAATCGAATCGTGTATATCCTTATAAGAAGAGGCAAAGGTTCATCTCTTTTTGTGAAAAAAAAAAAACTATGAGATTTAGTCTTCCCCCAACCCCTCATCTTCAATAAAAAATGAGATTTTGATACATAAACAAAAATAGATATCAATTTTTTAAAAATAATTTCTTCTCAAATTTAAATTACTTGTGAAATGAATGTGATATATTTAGTATGTGAATGTATAATACAAATATGTGACGGGAAGTTTCTTTGATCCAAATTCAAATTAATTTCTCTTCCAAAAATTATATCAAGCGCCGTATGACATTTAAATCATGCCCTATAAAAAAAAAAAAGGGAAATTTTCACTCCGTTATTGTAAAAGAAAAGATACTAAGGAAACAAGATTAAATTTAGAGCAAATATCACATTTAAAAGGTAAATAGTTCAAAATTAATTCTCTCAAAATTAAACTAGTCTACAATGACTATGTTTTACTTACTATTTCAATTTATTAACACCAAAATATCTTAACACATTCCCCACGACAAGTTTAAATTAATTTCTATTCCTGGAATTATATTAGGGCACACTACTAAAAAAAACTAAAAATCCAGCCGACAATCCAACCAAAAATGGGTCAAAATCGGTTGGAAACTTGAATTTCCAACCGATTTTGCATCCGAAGACACCGGTTGGAAAAACCTCCGTTGGAATTGAGTTTGCAACCGAAATTCCAACCGAATATTTTTCCAACCGAATTTCCAACCGACTTAACACGCGGTTGGAATATCTTTCCAACCGAAAACTTTCGGTTGGAATATCTTTCCAACCGATAATGTTTGGTTGGAAAGACACCAACGGATAATTTTCGGTTGGTATATTTCCAACCGAAAATTACCAACCGATTATTTGTGGTTGGTATATTTTCCAACCGAAAATATTATCAGTTGGAATTTCTCTTTTTCTTTTCTTTTCTTTTTTTCTTTTTTTTTTTTTTTTTTTTTTTTTGGTTTTGGAATTTATAAATATAATCCAATAAATAAATTTCAAGTCTAATAAACACAATACAAAATTCATATGCACATATCAATTTTCATAAACACAATCCAAAATCAATTTTCACAATTCATACACATTTCAATTTTCATAAAAAAAATAAAAAAACATAATTCATAACCCAAAAACTACACAACTAAAACTAAAGTGGAATAATCCACAATCCATACTCCAAAAACATCTGAGTATTACAATTCAATCATCATTTTGGTTCTCCGATTGATTATCTTGAGACGGTTCATGATTTGGATGTTGCGGGGGCCTAGGGCCTAGATTTGGCAAATTATAGTAAAGAGGAACATTGTTCGGCTGAGACATACCCATAAAATTGAAATTTGAGATACCTTGGGAAGCCTGACTCACGATGTGCGAAATTCCCCCGAGAGATATGCCAGTTGGTTGCGAATAAATCCCCGGCTGAGTAGACTGGGAGGGTTGAGACGTGCCGACATTAAGGTTTATACCCCTTTGTTCGAGCCTAGGTAGTACAACATTTAATAAACTTTGAAATTGCGCCACCTGACCAGTAAGTATGTTAATCTGAGATAAATATTGGTCCGCTCGTTGTGCTTCCGCTCGTAGTTGCTCATCCCGAGCTGCATCCCTAACCCTCTGTTCTTGCCTCTCTGCTTCTACCATAATCCTTTGTTCTTGCATCTCTGCTTCTACTCTGCTTAATCTTTCATTAGTTTCCGGATCAGTTCGAGAATTTGATTGTAATCTTGAACGATTAGGGCGTACATGAACTGCGTCATTACCAAGACCGTATACAGTGCCCTTCTTCGATATACCTTGAACTTGTGTCCACACCTGTTAAAAAAAAAGATCAAATCGTTTGAGAAAATATAAATAGTAAATAGAAACTACTTGTTAAAATTGATTAAATTTCATACTTGCATCTGAACTTCTTTAGGTGGCGTCTGCGTATCCTCACCGTCATCTGTTTCAACTTCACTTACGATTCTTTCCATATAATCATTCTACAAAATTTGTAGAGGGTCGGGGTGTTGGTGCAGCCGTGCGGAACTGTTGCGGTGGTGGTGGTCGTGGTGCGGCCGTGGCTGTGCGCAGTGGTGGCTGTGCGCCCGGCTGCTGTGCGCAGAGGTCGTGGCTGTGCGCAGTGTTGGTTGTGTGCAGTGGTCGTGGTGTGGCTGCGAGGGGGGTGTTGCGGTGGTGTCGCGTGAGTGGTGTGGATTTGTGAAGGAAGTGAGCGGGAAAGGAAATGATTTTGTGAATGTGAACAGGTTCTTTGTTTTTTTAATTATATAAAATTGCAACCGAACAACCTTCGGTTGCAATTTGGGCAAAAAATTGCAACCGAAGTTTTCTTCGTTGCAATTTTGGCCCGTAATTGCAACCGAATATGACTCGGTTGCAATTTGTTTCCAAAATTGCAACCGAAGTTGAGTTCGGTTGCACTTTTTGGGTGAAAGTGCAACCGATTTTATATTCGATTGCAAATAATGTGCAGAAATTGTAATTTCAACCCCGACTCTAATCGAAATTAAAATTTCACAGGGTAATTTTTACAGGTTTAACATAACATAGGGGAGTATTTTGTATTTACCCCATCACTAATTTAAGTTTTCTTTTGTTGTCGACAAATTTTATTATTGTAAGACAGTTGACCAATTATCGCCTTTTGTGAGCGCAAATTTTCGTCTAATGTTTTCAAAATGAACAAACATAACCAAAGGATAGAATTGTTCTTTTGCAATTCTAAGTTCGTTACTTTTTAAGATTTGAAGGGGAGAGTATTTAGCATATTTAAAACATGTATAAGCTTAGACGTCGTAATTGTTTATTTTCTTGGATAACAGATCAAAACCCTCATTAAAGTTTTGTTGGACTAAAAAAAATTTCTTTCTTATTTGTGAAATTACGATGGAGGAAATTATTTTTTTCAGTTTTCATATCAGATAACTCAATTAGGATTAATGTTTTTTAATACTATGGTAGCATATGTTCTAAATTTCAATTTGAGAATTAATGTAAATTTATTTTATTTGGAGTTATGAAGTTTTAGAATAAATAAGCTGAGATAACATTATTATTGTTTAATTAGCTAATTATCAAATTTAATTAGATTGTTATAAACGATTTTTAATTAAAGAAACATCATCAACCACAATGGAAAACAATTGCGTTGAAAGATAGTTGTGCTTATTATATTTTTTTGGTTAAAAATAATACACCATGATTTATTATTTTGAAAACATTGCAACCGAAATAATTTCGGTTACTATTTTGGCCCAGAATTGCAACCGAATATGTTTCGGTTGCAATTCTAGGTTATAATTGCAACCGATATTCTTTCGGCAACCGAATTAAACTTCGGTTGCAAATTGGGCCAAAATTGCAACCGATATTCTTACGGTTGAAATTATGGGCCCATAATTGCAACCGAATTAAACTTCAGTTGCAAATTGGGCAAAAATTGCAACCGAAACAACTTCGGTTGCAATTCTGGGCCAAAATTGCAACCGAAATTATTTCGGTTGCAATTTTATTCAAATTTTCAATCGATTTGATTCGGTTGCAAATATTCAGTTGCAAATTTAAGTTTTTCTAGTAGTGGCATATACTATTTTAGTGTGCATGTCTTAAGAAAAAAGAAAAAAAGGCAAATGTTTTGCCCCTTTTTTATAAAGAGAAATAGAGAAAATGGAAATTCAAACTACATTATATCTTACATATTCAAAAAAAATTCTCTCAAATTTATAGAACTCACAAGATAAATATGATATTCTTAATTACTATGTTAATGTACAACAAATAGATCATAACACATGTCTGATCGAGAAGTTTTTTGAAAACAAGTTTAAATTAACCTTTCTTTCAGAAATTATATCAGTTGTCGTATAACATTTGAATCATGTATATCCTCAGAAGAAGAGGCAAAGGTTCATCTCTTTTTGTGAAAAATAAAACTCTGAGAAAATAGTGTGCGACCTATAGTAGATCTTACATATAAGAGAGTAGATAGATCCGATAATTTCTTATTCCAAATCTTTTATTTCCATTTTCTTTTCAATGTTCCAATTATGCATTTTATTCAAATTAATTATCTTTTCACAAAATCACCTTCTTTAAGTTAGAATATCAAAGAAAACTAGATATTCAACCAAGAGAGGAAAAATATTACCATTACTAAAAATTGAATGTGGAAGAAAACCAAAATACATTCAACACATCAATAAATTACAAAGACGACGTTCTTTTAGAGCTCAAATGACCTCACATAAAGTAAATGGTTTGTACTTCATAATTTTTTTCCCAGATAAAATATACTCCTATATTCAGAAGTGTTCATATTCACTTTTTATTAGATTATACGCAGAAAATTGAAGAAAATAGCAAGAAAAAGGAAGACAAACGGGCTAAAGAAGAAAAGGGAGCTGGTTGAAAATAAACAAAGGAGAAGGAAGAAAAGGAAATATATTTTTGTAAATAAATCTTTTATAAGTCGGTTCTTTCCTTCAGTGTTTTATATAAACACGTTTTTATATTAGTTACTAGCCGTTTACAATAGTTGTATAAATAGAGATTAGGTCCTTGTAAATTATTCATTCTGCTTAATCAAGAAATATAGACACGATTAATTTACACACAGTGCAATTCAATTTCACACATTATTCTCTCAAATTCAAACTACAATATTATCAATTTACAACTTCTAACATGGTATCAGCGAAGAATTTCTGATTTCTTCTGCTTCCGCATCCTTCTTCAAACGCCTTCCAGTGTTTGATTTCTCAATCTCTTCTTGATTTTTTGTTATTTTCCAGAATTTGATATCATCCTCTGTTTCTTGTTCTTGCCTTCTTATTATTTGATCGATCTTCCAGTTTATTTCTATACAAAACTTCATCTCTTTTTCTTGATTCTTCATCATGTCTTCGTCACCACCCACAGAAACTACCACTACCACTGCCTCCACCACCAATACACGCCATCAGATTGAGGACCCTACCAGTCCCTACTACTTACATCCGGCGGACGGTCCGGGACTGAAATTGGTCTCCAATCTTCTCACAGAACATAACTACCAATCTTGGTCCAGGGCAATGCTTCTTGGAATTAAAGTCAAGAACAAATTGGGGTTTATTGATGGTTCCCTCCCAAAACCCACCTCTGATCCTATTTTAATTAACACTTGGGAACGGAACAACACCGTAGTTGTGGCCTGGATTTTCAACGCCCTTTCTCAACAAATTACAGACAGTATTCTCTATCATTCTACAGCTTCAGTCCTTTGGAAAGAATTGCAAGATAGATTTGTCCAAGGCAGTGGTGCCAAGGTTTATTCCCTGCGAAGGGACATCATCCTTCTTCAACAAGGTAATGATACTGTAAGTACATACTACACAAAACTGAAAAAGATTTCAGATGAGATACAAAATTGTCGCCCAGACTGTGAATGTCATAAACTAGACACCTATTTTCAGCATGAACATTTATACAGCTTTCTCTTTGGGTTGAATGAGCAATATTCCAACTTAAGGAGTCAGATTCTCACTATGGACCCTTTACCTCCTATCACCAAGGCTCTTTCCTTGGTCACTAATGAAGAACAACAACTTCTCTTAAGGGCAAACAGCCTCAATCCTAATCCTCTCAATTCTATGGCCTACTCAGTCAGAAATAATTTCCCAGTTAATCAATATAGACCACCTTCCTCCTTCTACCCAAGAAACAGTCCTTCCAATCAATTTCCAAGAAATCCTAATCCCATGCCTAGACAACCTTTCAATCCAGCACTCACCTTTCCCACCCCCACCACAAATTCCCAGCCAAGAGCACCTTACAACCCCACCTCTAAAAGAAAGGATAGACCCTATTGTACACACTGCAACATGACCGGACACACTGTGGATACATGCTTCAAAATACATGGCTTCCCACCAGGCTACAGACCTAAACAATCCAATCCTACTGCCAACCAATTACAGTCTTCCACTCCTACTTCCTTCACTCAACCAGGGATTCAAGAGTTTGTCAGTAATCTCACTACAGATCAATACAACTATCTGACCACTCTACTTTCACAACAACAACAGCAACAACATATATCATATACTGACTCCACTCAGAATCAGGACACTATTGCTAACACTTATAATATCACTACAGTTTCAGGTAATGTTTCTTCAGCACACTCTCATTTCTTAAATTTCAATTCCAGCACCTGGATAGTTGACTCAGGGGCTACAAATCACATTTGCACAAATATAAAGCTATTTTCCAGCATACAAGTTACTCCTAATACATCAATTTCATTACCTAACAACTCCACTATTCCTGTTTATTTTATGGGACAAGTCCAGCTTAATTCTGATATTACATTATTTAATGTACTCTATGTTCCTTCTTTCAGGTTTCATTTACTATCTATCAGTGCTTTATTGCATAATATGCCTTATTGTGTTAAGTTCTTGCATACTAACCTTTTTATACAGGACTCAACCACCAAGAAGATGATTGGTCAGGGTAGCTTGGTCTACATCCTTCATTCTTCTGCACTGCCTGAACAGCATCAATCCATTGCCTGCAATAACATTTCTGTCAATACCTGGCACAATAGATTAGGGCACATTTCTTTTCAAAAGCTTTCTGTTCTTAAGAGTTCATTACTTTTTTCTGATACAAACAACAAAACTGATAATCCTTGTGAGATTTGCCCTTTAGCCAAACAAAAAAGGCTACCTTTTATTTCTAATAATAATTTTTCTTCCAAAGCTTTTGATCTTATTCATTGTGATACATGGGGCCCTCATCACATTGCTTCTCATACTGGTTTTAGGTACTTAATTACACTTGTTGATGATTATAGTAGATTCACTTGGGTTTACTTAATAAAAATGAAGTCAGAAGCTGCACAAGTAATCCCTACTTTTATAAGAATGATCCAGACTCAATTTAATACAACCATTAAAAAGTTTAGATCTGACAATGCCAGAGAATTATCATTTTCTAAATTGTTCTCTGACTTAGGTATACTTCATCAGTATTCCTGCGTAGAAACACCTCAGCAGAACTCTGTGGTTGAAAGAAAACACCAACACATACTTTCTATAGCCAGATCTCTCATGTTTCAATCCCACTTACCTATACATTTTTGGTCTGAGTGCATTTTAACTTCTGTATTTCTAATGAACAGACTGCCTTCTTCAATTTTACAGAATAATTGCCCTTATACATTGCTCTATCATAAAACTGTTTCTTATACCTTTCTTAGAACCTTTGGTTGCCTAGCTTATGCCTCTACTTTGCATGAACATAGGACAAAATTTCAACCTAGGGCTAGGAAGTGTGTCTTTATGGGATATGCCCCTGGGGTCAAAGGTTACAAATTGCTTGACATGACTACTAATTCATTTTTTATTTCCAGAGATGTCCTATTTCATGAATCTATATTCCCATTTCAGGACACTAGTAATAGTTTATCTGGCTATGCTTCTCAGTCTATCTTTCCTGAACCTCATTTCAGTGATTCTTCCCTTCTTATGCCATCTATTTCTTTTCCTAACCTACCCTTATCATCCACCACCCCTACTATTGTTCCTGATTCTAATCCTTCACCTCCTGAACCCATATCCACCTTACCTACTCCTTCCAGAAGGTCAACTAGGCCTACTAAACCTCCATCCTATCTTCAGGACTATCATTGCAACCTCCAACAGTCTTCTTCCCATCCTTATTCCCTATCTTCTGTCTTGGACTACTCAAGACTTTCTCAAACTCATAAATCATTTCTAGCTAATATTTCTTCTGTTCAAGAACCCCATACCTACAAACAAGCTATTAAATCTCCTGAATGGACTCAGGCCATTAAGGAAGAACTTCAAGCAATGGAAAACAACCATACATGGACAATTACAGATCTGCCTCCTTCCAAACAACCTATTGGCTGCAAATGGGTTTTTAAGGCAAAAAGAAATCCTGATGGGTCTATAGAACGTTACAAAGCTAGGTTAGTTGCTAAGGGTTTCACTCAACAAGAGGGGGTGGATTACATGGACACTTTTTCTCCAGTGGCAAAACTTGTCACTGTTAGGGTGCTTCTTGCCTTATCTGTAGCTAAACAATGGCATTTACATCAGCTAGATGTTAATAATGCCTTTTTAAATGGTGACCTAACTGAGGAAGTTTACATGGAATTGCCTTTGGGATATAATATTTCTACAACTACTGCTTCTCATTCTAAACAGGTTTGCAAACTCAATAAGTCAATCTATGGCTTGAAACAAGCCAGTAGATAGTGGAATTCCAAGTTAACTGAGGTTCTTTTATCTTTTGGTTTTACACAATCACTTTCAGATTACTCTCTTTACACTAAAGGTACAAATTCTTCTTTTATTGCTCTCCTTGTTTATGTTGATGATATTATCCTCACTGGTCCCTCTTTAGATATTATTAATCATACTAAAACATTACTAAGCACTAATTTTAAACTTAGAGATTTAGGAGTTCTTAAATATTTTTTGGGCATTGAATTGGCATATTCACAAAAAGGCTTGGTCATTTCACAAAGAAATTATACTCTTCAACTTCTTGAAGATACAGGTTTTTTAGCAAGCAAGCCTGCATTACTACCTATGGATCCTAATATCAAATTGACTTTAGATGATACTTCACTACTTGAGGACCCTTCTTCCTACAGGAGACTCATAGGAAGACTTATTTACCTTACCATTACCAGACCAGACATATGTTATTCTGTCCACAAATTAAGCCAATTCCTATCTAAACCATCACATATTCATCTAGATGCAGCTCATCATCTATTAAGATATCTTAAAGGTACACCTGGTCAAGGATTATTCTATCCTAAGTCAAATAATGTTATAACATTATCTGCTTTTTGTGATTCTGATTGGGGCAGTTGTTTGGTCACTAGGAAATCTACTACGGGGTTTTGCACTTTTCTGGGAAATTCGTTGATTTCATGGAAATCCAAAAGACAAGCAACTGTATCAAAATCATCCGCCGAAGCGGAATATAGGGCAATTGCAAGTATTACAAGTGAAGTATTGTGGCTTACCAGATTATTGAAAGATCTTCAGGTCCAATTGCCCTCTGCTCCAGCCATTTTTTGTGACAACGAATCAGCTCGGCACCTTGCCCTAAATCCCATTTTCCATGAACGGACGAAGCACATCGAGATAGATTGCCACTTCGTCCGTGAACATCTAGCTCGCAAACATATCAAATTACTCCCAATTTCCTCTTCCAATCAACTAGCTGATGTTTTAACAAAATCCCTTCCTCGTTCCCCTTTTCAAACTATTTTGGTCAAGATGGGAGTGTTCGATATCCACTCGCCATCTTGCGGGGGAGTATTAGATTATACGCAGAAAATTGAAGAAAATAGCAAGAAAAAGGAAGACAAACGGGCTGAAGAAGAAAAGGGAGCTGGTTGAAAATAAACAAAGGAGAAGGAAGAAAAGGAAATATATTTTTGTAAATAAATCTTTTATAAGTCGGTTCTTTCCTTCAGTGTTTTATATAAACACGTTTTTATATTAGTTACTAGCCGTTTACAATAGTTGTATAAATAGAGATTAGGTCCTTGTAAATTATTCATTCTGCTTAATCAAGAAATATAGACACGATTAATTTACACACAGTGCAATTCAATTTCACACATTATTCTCTGAAATTCAAACTACAATATTATCAATTTACAACTTCTAACACTTTTCCATGATTTAAAATATGTCATTATCCTTTTATGATCGAAATTCTAAGATCCTGCATGCTAAAGAATGCACGAATTAGAAAAAAATGCTTAATTGCATCCATTGCGGAGCTAAAAGATTTGAATACGAGCCTCCAAGTTTTTGTCGTGGGGATGGAAAAATTATATTGGCAACTTTTGAAATATCTGTATGAGTTACTTCTCAATCAGAAAGGGCAGTCTAACTTTCAAAAAATATAAGTCTATAATTTCAAATGATTATTAAAATGTACTCTCTAAGTTGCTAAATCCACGTAGGCTAATATTTGAGGTTCTCTTTATATATATATATATATATATATATATATATATATATATATATATATATATATATATATATATATATATATATATATATTTAAATTCACATAAATCATGATTTACACTTTTATGTGGTTGCAAATTGATGACCACGACTTAGTTCGGTACTGTTGCTAAAGGTCAAGCTGGCCACCACACCTTCAACATATAGCTCAGACTCTCTATCCATATTCGTCTTCCCCCAACCCCTCATATTTGACAAAAAATGAGACCTCGATACATAAACATATATAAATATCAATTTTTTGCTATAAATAATTTCTTCTGAAATTTAAATTACTCGTGAAATGAATGTGATATACTTAGTATGTGAATGTATAACATAAATCAATCTTAACTCATATGTGATGCACTGAAATTTTTCCTTTTGCAATGGAAAATTTGCGACTGATGGAATGTGTCGTAAATTAATTGTCATGGCAGAGTTGCAAAAAAATTTCTCAGAGTTATATAAATTTTTTTATGACAGAATCTTCAACAAAACAATGACTAACATTTGCAACATGCACTTAATTTCGTCGCAAGATTTTAGCAGAATTCTGGCGCTAATTATTTATTTTATCACCAAAATGAGTGAAAACATAATGTCATAAATTTTTGTCAGAAGTAACTTTGACAAGGAACATTGTACAAATTTGACACAATTTTGTATAAATAATTTTTTCCTAAAGATTTGCGACATATTTAAATCTACATCACCAATTTTTGTCACAAATGTATCGCAAAAGCCGTTATTAATTATTTTTTTACATGTGTAATTTTTCATCAGAAATAGGTGATCAGTGCCTAATTGATTATGGAGCATTAAAAAAAATATAACCATGATTTTTGAATTCTTAATGCTCGAATACACTATTTCATCTGGATCGTAGTAGTTCTACGTACAAAAAAATTTAATTAAAATTTTAAACATGAAAAAGTCTCGGGTTGCATTTGTCCTACATAATTATTTTGAACAATTTCTTTAATGTGGTTCATAATATTTGTTCAGATGGATTGTTTGAAGTTATTTTGTAGATATATTTTCATTCACAACTTATCTTTCCATGATGGAGACGACTTAGCTGTTCTTGAACTAAACTTATCGGCAGAGTAGACTGCATAGCTGATTCTGCTCATCAAGCTTATATAATCAGAGTTTCAAACAATGATGCAGCGGATATGCCAATGTGTATTTTTCAAACAATATTTTCAACTCAACTAACTTTAAATCACAAAGAGTGTTTTACCCCAAGTTAGAAATTCCTTAATTTAAAAGATTTTTCTTTTAAATGATTTACTTAGTTTATGAAATGCAATGCAAGACAAGTGAGGTAAATCACATAAGGAATTTTATAGTTATTCAGCAGAAACAAATCCTCTTAGTCCACTCTTCTAAATCAAACAGATTTAAGTTATACTTGAAACACAAAGTAACTAGTACAAAAGCTTGAAATTTTCCAACAAATGATAAGCCTCAAGTGGAACACTTAGTCCCCACGTAATTCACTTAGAAAAACCTATTGTAAAGCACTCAGTTAAAGAACAATTAAGCTTTACATCACATGTTAAGCCTTAAGTAAGAACACTCCGCTCACTCACGGAAAATCACTCAAATGAATCTAGTTCTCAGAAGTTATATCTTCTCACACATATCAAATACATACTCCTTAAAACAAAAATTGAATATCACTCAGATATAGAAGTTGTGTGATCTTTTTCTTCAACACTTTGCTTTGTGAACACATGATTCCGCGTAGCGATCAGACAACTCAACAGATGGAACTTGCTCTTATGATATGATCTTGAATTGTGCAACTCTCTCTTCAATCTTCAGTCCTCGATCTATTTATACTCTTGAATTTGAAATTCTGCCCGTTTAAGATAGACGAAAATACATTTTAATCCTAGGCAACGATCTTCTTCTCGAAGACAGCTTTTGCAGAATATTTATACACTTTGTTGTACGGATCTGAGCACTGTGTCAGTCGCATTTAATGCACTAAGTTTGTTACCATTGGAGAGCTTGTTGACCGACTTCACTTAGCCGATGGGAGTATTCTGCTGCCTCAAGACTGAATACATGATATATTGACACTGCTGACGGTAACCAATCTGATCTTATTGATCTGAGATCCCCACTAAGCTTATTTTGGTCACGTAGCTTCCAGACCATGAAAGAGGTTTACTAAGTTTTTCTTTTTTCTTAGTTGATGACTTTCTATTTATCATTTTGTTTATCTTCAAAATCTTTTACTCAATTCTAACTTAGTTAACTCAACTGCTAATATCACTTAGCTGTTATTTGAGTTAGTAAATTCTTCCAATAATTATTTTAGTCCAAGATCTTAGTAAATTATATATATTTGCTAAAATTTACAATCTTTTAGATGCCCTAGGTGAAACAAGAATATACTAAAATTTCTGACCTGGATTTTTCAATATAATTATTTGCCTTTCAAATTTCAATTGTACTTTAATCACGTGATATATAATGCTTGTTGGTATGTTACACCTAATTTTTTCTACACTTCTCTTTTGCCTACCATATCTAAAAAAATATAATACTCACAATACATAGATTGCATGATCGTAGTTTCATGTTCTTTTAGATTCAAAGATAACACGGTCCTTTTCGGTGTCCTGAGAGGAACACGAGCATTTTGAATATTTTTTGTTGATATTTTTCCTAGATGGACAATTGACAAATTCAACTAGTAAACAATTCAATGTTTACGTAATGGTGAATTCTAATATCGAGTTTCACATTCTTCTGAATTCACTTTAAATTGATCCACTTTGGAGAGTAATGCGTTCGAAAATAATATTTTGGTCTATTTGTGCCAATTTGGGTTTACAAGGAGGATGTGTTCTTACTGTCAAAATTTATAATGATTATTATCCACTTGATAATATTTTGATAGAGATTCATGTTTTTTCCGCTCTTCAATATAATTGCTTAGTCTTGTTAGAAAAATGACATTTTATAAACTTTTATCTTCATCCTTTATATATGAAACGTTGATCTGAGTCTCAGAATGTGTCCTAGAAACACGATGGAGAAAGTTATGGATGCGATTCGTGTTGTTCCAAGTCTATGTTGAACTTGTCATTTTCAGGGTATCATGAGTAAAACCCGGTCCTAGGAGTCCTAATAAATTGCATGCTTCGTGTACAAAATTAATTTGATTTAGAGATAAAATGGTCCATTTTCGGTCCACAGGGTCGAACTCAAGCATTCTACATTTTCTTTAGGGAAACATTCTTCGATGATCTTTCGATTTTCAAATTAGGCTAGCAAACAATTCACTTGATTGAATATTTATGTCCCAAGTTTCTTGTTCCACTGACTTCACTTGAAAAACAATCATTTTTGGGTGTTATGCGTAAAAGAATCACATTTTGGGAAATTTTTGCCAATTTATTTCACACAAAATTTTTAAAGTATTATTCACACAATAAACGATAATTGAGCCGAATTTTAATAGGTTAATCGAATGAAAATAAATGTCAAGAATTAGAGGTTAATTGGACAAGCCGAAGAAAGTTTGTTATTTTCATTCATTATTAGTATTTCAGTTCATAGAAGTATATCCATACCTTTTAATAATTTTGTTTTCCAATTTTTTTTTTATAATAGGATTCAAGTGTATTACATTTAACAAGTAGAGCCATCTTATTGAATGATTTCCTTCAACTTTAAAAAAAAAAATGTCTTTCAATAAATCTGTCATCAACCATTTCTACTATTAAAGAAAGAAAATTTTACCACTATTAGTCACATCTCATTTGTCCGTAAATATAGTTAATCATTCTCAAAAAACCTCTATCATATTGTAAGAATTTACTTTCATTTTTCAATAAATATTTTATCACTCATTTTTTTAATTCATATTGCAAGAATTTACTTCAATATTAAATAAATATTTTAGTGTAAACACCACTAATGGATCTCCTTATCATTAATTTTTTACAGAGTGGTCCCTCTTGTGTTTTTCTTCCCACGTTAGTCCTCATTATAGATTATTGGTTTCACTTTGGTCATTTTCAGGTGGTACTAAGTAAACTAAAGTGTCAAAACATTTTTATGAGAATTCATTATAGATTATTGGTTTCACTTTGGTCATTTCAGGTGGTACTAAGTAAACTAAAGTGTCAAAACATTTTTATGAGAATAATTCATAGTGAGGACTAACGTGGGAAGAAAAACACAAAAGGGACCACTCTTTAAAAAATTAATGATAAGGAGCACCATTAGTGGTGTTTACCCTAAAATATTTGTTTAATATTGAAGTAAATTCGTTCAATATAAATTCAGAAAATAAGTGATAAAATATTTCTTGAATATTGAAAGTAAATTCTTACAATATGATAGAGGATTTTTTGAGAATGCTTAACTATATTTACGGAAAAACTTTTATGAAGAGTAGTGAAATTTCAAAAAATGAGTTTCACGTTGAAATCATTGAGACGTGACTATAGTTGTAAACTTTTCTTTCTTTAATAGTAGAAATGGTTGATGATAGATTTATTAGAAGACTATTTTTTTTTTTTTTTTAAGTAGAAGGAAGTCATTCAATAAGATGGCTCCAATATTTTATCACTTATTTTCTAAATTTCTAATTTAAAGATGTTATATTTCAATCCTTAGATCATTTCAACATCTCTTTTTTCAAATGATATTATTTTATTTTCTCAGAATAAAAAAATATGTGAAATGGTACTATTAGAAATTTGGTCTTTTGCGACGGAAAATTTGTGACGAATGGCATGTATCGCAAATTAATTAATTTTTGGCAGAGTTGCGACAAAATTCCTCAGTGTTACAAAGATCTTCTTACTACGGAATCTTCAACAAAACAATGACTAACATTTGTGGCATGCACTTAATTTCGTCCAAACTTTTTGCAAAATTCTGGCTCTAATTATTTATTTTAGCACCAAAATTAGTCACAACAATATGTGACAAATTTTTGTCCGAACTAACTTTTGACAAGCAACATTATACAAATTTTACACAATTTTTTATAAATAATTTTTCCTAATGATTTGCGACATTTATATATCCGCAACACCCATTTTTGTCAGAAATGTATCTCAAAACCTGTTATTAACTTTTTTTTTTCACTTACGTAAGTTTTCATCAGAAATAGGTGATCAATGCCTTCTTGATTATGGAGCATAAAAAAAGTATAGTCGCAAATTTTGAACTGTTAATGTACCTCGCGTTTTGTCGAATACACTATTTCATCTGGATGATTGTAGTTCTTTGTGCAAAAAGATTTAATTAAATTATTAATTATATATAATTAAAACTCTAGGACAATAAAATGATATATTGATAACCAAATATTTATAAGTGGTCTGAAAGGACTTATCAAAATTCTCAGAAAAAAGTACTAGGTTACATTTGTCTTCCGCAATTATTTTGAACAATTTTTATATAGTTGATAATTTGTTCAGATGGATTTTCTGAAGCAATTTTATAGATAAATTAATTTTCTTTCACAAACTATCTTTGCCAAGATGGAAAAACAAGAAAATTTTGGAAAATCTTATTTTTCCATCTCGTGAAAGATAGTTTGTGAAAGAAAATTTACCTATAAAATTGCTTCAGAACATCCATCTGAACAAACATTATCAACTATATTAAAAATTGTTTAAAATAATTGTGGAAGACAAATGTAATCCAGTATTTTTTTTTGGAGAATTTGGATAAGTCCTTTGAGACCATTTATAAACATTTTGTTATCATGATATATCATTTTATAGTCCTAGAGTTTTAGTTATATAAGTTTAAAATTTTTAATTATATCTTTTTGGACATAGTACTACTACGATCCAGATGAAATAGTATATTCAAGGAAATGCGAGGTGCTTTAAGAGTTCCAAAATAGTTATATTATTTTTAATGCTACATAATCAATTAGACATTGATCACCTATTTCTGATAAAAAAATTATGCATACGAAAATAAATTAATAACTGGTTTTGTGATAAATTTGTGATAAAAATGAGTATTGCAAATTTATATATGTCGCAAATCTTTAGGAAAAATTTATTTTATACAAAATTGTGTAAAATTTATAAAATATTACCTATCAAAAGTTACATCTGACAAAAAATTGTCACAAATTGTCGTCGCAAATTTTGGTGCTAAAATAAGTAATTAACACAAGAATTTTGCGAAAAACTTGCAACGAATATCAAATGTTAGTTATTATTTTGTTGAAAGTTTTGTCGTAAAAAAATTATGTAACTCTAAGAAATTTCGTCGCAACTCTACCACAAATCAGATAATTTGCAACATATGCCATCCGTCACAAAAGACCAAACTCCTAGTAGTGATGCGTACCATTCCACGTATTTTTCATTCATTTTAGAAAATGAAATAATATCTTTTGGAAAATGAGAAATTGAAATGATCATTGAGATGTGACTAATAGTGGTAAATTTTTTCTTTCTTTAATAGTAGAAATGGATGATGATAGATTTATTACAAGATTATTTTTCATTTAAAGGGTAAAGGAAGTCAGTCAATATTATAGCTCCACTTGTTGAATGTAATCTAGCTGAATTCTATTATAAAAAAATAGAAAAACAAATTTATTAAAAATGTATGGATATACTTGTATTAAGTGAAATGCTGGTTGAATGTAATCTAGCTGAATTCTATTATTAAAAAAAAATAGAAAAACAAATTTATTAAAAAGGTATGGGTATACTTGTATTAACTGAAATGCTGGTGATGAATGGAAAACAGGATGATTTACACAAGACCCCTTCAAGTTTGGGTATATTACAAGAAACTTCTCGATATTTCAAAAATTACTGTTGGATGAAGATGAAGATAAAGCGCATTAAAAATAAATAAGTTAAGGGAGGTTTTGATGATTTCCAAAACATCAAGATCAGCTAAGTATGGAAAACTTAGTTAAAACCCTTAGAAGAATTTGGACCAAATAAGAAGACAAATCAGAAGGGTCAAAGATTCAAGGTCCAGAAGACTACTGATCTGCTGAAGAAAGAAATCAGATTGGTAAAGATCATCTGACTCAAATCAGATTTGTTCAAGTTTGGGATCAGCTCTGTTCAGTCATCAGACTTGTGTTCTCATTAGCCAAGTGGAAAGGATAAGAAAGTCTCTCCAACGGTAATAAATGCACCTGGAGTAATAAATGCTGAAGACGGAGGGTATTTATGGCAAATGATTGAAGAGAAACCTCGTATCAGCTTAGTGCATTAAATACTGCCTGACAGAAAGTATAGTTTGCAGTACTGTCACTGTGCAGAGAGCCGTTCGCGGAAATTAAGGACCAATACCCGAGGAATTTGATTTGTGTCTCTCTTCAACATACACTTTTCAAAACTGTGAGTATAAATAGTTCAAGAGACGAAGAGAAAAAGGATAACACAATCTCTGAGAGAAAATCCGAAGCTAAATCTTCAAGTCTCAAGACAGCTCACTCATCCGCCGAAGTCATTTGTTGACGGAAGCTTGTTTAAGAAAAACGAAAACACTTTCTGAGTGAATCTGTGTTAAAAAGAGTATTGTGAGGAGTACTTATCCGTCTTTGTGAGTGATAAGTCTCTGTAGAATAGGTCTTCTTTGTGATTTTCTATTGCGAACTTGTGGCCTTTTCATTTGTTGATTGGCGCAAGCAGAGTATACTGTAAACTTTGTGATTATAGTATAACCCAAGATCTAAGTGACTTGGAAGAGTGGACTAAAGGATTTAAATCCATATAACCACTATAAAAATTCAGTGTGTTCAAACTTGCATTATTTTCTGGAATTTTCACTAAACTGCATAAGAACACTTGAACAACTGTTTGAAAAGATTTTTAAAGGAGTTCAATAAAACTGGGGACAAAATCTTTCAATCTACCAAGCTTATTTGTGAAAAACACTTAAAATATCCGCTGTAAGTATTCTAGTGTTAAAACTGATTTTGACTAAATCAGCTAAGTGATTATCAAATTAGTGGTCAACTGTGCTGTTCAAAGATTTGTTAGCGATCATCTTAGTCAGCTTTCTGTTTTGTAACAACTAAGTCTGCTGACAGTCGAGTGAAATTTTTAAAGTTAAAATTTTCAGAGGTCTATTCACCCCCTCCCTCCCCTCCCCCCCTCTAGACCTCATCTGACCACTTGGGACCAACAATTACAAGAATACCTCATCAGGTTTTGGCATATTACAAGAAACCCTTTACGGCGTTAAAAACAGACGAAATTCGATGATGTCAGTAAAAAAAATTGATTTTCCAAATTTACCCCTAGCTAAATATACCCACATGGGGTGTTTATGTAATAATATTAAACCACAAGGGGGCGTCTATATAATAATATCATACCATATGGGGTGTCTATGAACCTGAATCAATCAAGGGGCCGTTTGGTAGGATCTAATAGGATTTATTAGGTCATATTATATGAGTTAATATGACCTAATATAACGTTTGGTGGCACTGCTCTAATACCGGGTTAAATGGATTAAATCCTTACGATCCGGTATTAAGACTAGATTATAATCAACCCAAGTATGGGTGGATTTGTTAATCCACGTGAATATGGATTAGGTAAAATGTCACTAATAACCTCAAATTTACATATCTCATTTTTAACAAATCATTAAATATCATAAATTCTTCTCAAATCTCTAAAAATGGAAACACATTATACATAAATAAATGGGCTTTTGGCACTTTGCACCCTCAAATTCTAAGGTTTTGGCACTTTGCACCATAATTTAAAAGTTTTGGCACTTTGCACCCTAGTGTGTGTTTTGAAGAAAAAATTTATTAATTGAAGGGTATAATAGTTATTTACGAATATTTTTGGCACTTTGCACCCTAAAAGTATAGATTTGACACTTTGCACTCTGAAATAGAATATTGGCACTTTCCACCCAAAAAATATAATTTCTAGCATTTTCAACCCCGACTTAATATGATAATCTAAATAATGTAAATAACATGCAATATAATAATATGTTAGATATGTAAAAGTGCATTTTTTTAGATATAAAGTATATAATCTATACGATACTTGAAAATAAAATGAAGACAATGTCTTTTTTTTAATTTAAATTTTACTGAAAAAAAATGTTAAAATAAGTTATTATAAAGTATAATAAATTAGAATAACAAGTTATTGATTATTGTGCATAGAAATGACCATTTTATCTCTACATGGCCGACATTCATGACCATTGTTCAACCCCTTTTCTATAAAGCGAAATAGAGAAAACGATGTCAAACTATATATTCAAAATAAATTCTCTCAAATTTATACTACCCACAAGATAAATATGATATCCTTAATTACTATGTGAATGTACAACAAATAGATCATAGCACATGTCTGATTGAGAAGTTCTGCGAGAACAAGTTCAAACTAATCTCTCTTTCAGAAATTATATTATAACATTTGAATCGTGTATATCCTCATAAGAAGAGGCAAAGGTTCATCTCTTTTTGTGGAAAAAAAAAAACTCTGAGATTTTGTCTTTCCCCAACCCCTCATCTTCAATAAAAAATGAGATTTTGATACATAAACAAAAATAGATATCAATTTTTTAAAAATAATTTCTTCTCAAATTTAAATTACTTGTGAAATGAATGTGATATATTTAGTATGTGAATGTATAATACAAATCAGTCTTAACTATGTGATGGGAAGTTTCTTCGATCCAAATTCAAGCTAATTTCTCTTCCAAAAATTATATCAAGCGCCGTATGACATTTAATTCATGTCCTATAAAAAAAAAAAAAAAAAGGGAAATTTTCACTCCGTTATTGTAAAAGAAAAGATACTAAGGAAACTGTTGGATGAAGATGAAGATCAACAGACATGTGATTTAAAGATTGAAAGGAGGTTTTGATGATTTCCAAAACATCATAACCAGCTAAGTTAGGAAAGTTTAGTGAAAACCCTTAGAAGAATTTTGATTGTAGTTAAAGTTATATCAGTCAAGTTAAAGTTCAAGAAGGTCCATGAAGACTACTGATCTGCTGGTGAAGAAAGAAATCAGATTGGTGAAGATCAGCCGACTCAAATCAGATTAGTTCAAGTTTGGGATCAGCTTTGTTCTACATCAGACTAGTGTACTCATCAGCCAAGTGGAAAGGATCAGAAAGTCTCTCCAACGGTAATAAATACACTTGGAGTAATAAATGCTGAAGACCGAGGGTATTAATGACAAATGATTGAAGCAAAACCTCGTATCAGCTTGGTGCATTAATTGCTGCCTGACAGAAAGTACAGTTGACAGTACTGTCACTGTGCAGAGAGCCCTTCGCAGAAATTAAGGACCAGTACCCGAGGATTTTGAATTCTGTCTCTCTTCAACGGACATTTTTCAAACTCAGGGTATAAATAGTTCATGAGACTGAAGAAGGAAAAAAAAAACACAATCTCTGAGAGAATAATCCGAAGCAGAATCTTTATGTCTCAAGAACAGCTCACTCATCAGCTTAGTCATTTGTTGACAAAAGCAGAAGTTGAAGATAAAAAAGATAAACATTTTTCTGAGTGAAAACTGTAAAGAGTGTTGTGAGAAGTGTAGATCCATCTTAGTGAGTGATCTAGCTTCAGAAGATAGGCTTTCTTTGTGATTTCCTATTGCGCACTTGTGGCCATTTCATTTGTTGTTTGGCACAAGCATTGTATACCGATTACTTTGTGTTTTCTAGTATAACCCAAGATCTAAGTGACTTGGAAGAGTGGGCTAAAGGATTTTTATCCATATAACCACTATAAAAATTCTTTGAGTTTTATCTTGCATTTTTACTTGCATATTTTCTAAGAGTTACATAAAACTTTCAAAGAAACTGTTAAAAGATTTTATAAGGAGTTTATTTAAACTGGGGATAAAATCTTTTAAATAGACTAAGTACACTTGTGAAAAATACTTTCAAATATCCGCTGCAAGTGCTCTGTTTTAAACCTTGCTGAAATCAGGTAAGTAGTATAAAGAGAAGTGGTTAACTGTGATGTTCAAAGATTTGTTCAACGATCAGCTTAGTCAGCTTACTGACCTACACCAGCTTAGTCTGTTGACAGTCGAGTGAAAACTTTTCAAGTCTAAAAATTTTCAGAGGTCTATTCACCCCCCCCCCCTCGAGACCTCATCTGACCACTTGAGACCAACAAGTGGTATCAGAGCGGGTGGTTCATTAGAATCAGCTGCCTGATCAACGAGCATGATCCAAGTGTCTTTCAAAAATTTTCAAACTTTTTCAAAAGAGCATATTTTTGAAAAATCAAAACTATTTGAAAATGGATTGTATCAGCCATGTTCCCCACATAGCTGGTATGAGCTTCGAGGACTGGAAGATCAGAATGGAGATCTTCTTAGCTGCCTACAATGACAACATGTACACATGTATCATAAAAGGTCCATTCAAATTCACCAAGACTATAAAGGTTGATGAAGTAGACATAGTGGTGGAGAAAGATTTACATGAGATGACAGCTGAAGAAATCAAGCTGTACAATCTGGACAAAATTGGCCGTTTCATCATGACCAAAGCCCTGGACAATGATAGATTTGATAAAGTCAAGCATTGCAAGACTGCCAAAGAAATGTGGGATAAGGTTCGTGACATGAGCGAGAGAAATGACGCCATCAAAGAGCATCAGCTGAGTGTTGCTCTGGAAAAGCTGGACAATTTCAAGATGAAGTCTGCGGAAACCATTGACCAGATGAATACAAGGTTTACAAGGACATTGAATGAAGTTCTCAAGCTTGGAAAAACCTTCACAGACAAGGAGATAACAGTCAGAGTGTTGAAGGCTCTGCCTCCGAAGTTCAACATGAAGGTGACAACCATGGAAGAGTCAAGAGATTTGGGAAAGATCTCACTCACCGAGTTGTTCTCAGTACTCAAGGCTTATGAGTATAAACTGCCAAGAATGGGTGCTGAAGAAAACTCAACTTCAGGCCCCACAGCTGCCTTGGTTGCTGTTGAAAATCCAAGAAGACCAGCACACAAAAGCAAAGAAGTGGACTCATCTGAAGAAGCCTCAATACTCAACAAAAAGTAGTACACAACTGGAGACGTTGCATTGCTGATGAACAACTTCAAAAAGTTCTACAAAAGAAAAATGAAGAATAAATACAACAATGCTTCTACTTCTAACCCTACTTCTTCTTCTCAAGATAAGGATTCCTATAAATCCAAACTAATGTGCTACAATTGCAGGAAATTGGGACATTTCATCAGAGACTGCCCATATCCTAAAGCTGAGAAGTATACGGAAGAGGAAAAGAGAATCAGAAAAGAAAGAAAGCATTAGAATGGCAAGGTGCTGTTAGCAGAAGCTGAAAAGTTGGCTGCTATCTACTCATCTGATTCAGATTCAGACACTTCTAATGAAGTATCTACTGAAGAAGAGAGTCCTGCACTTATCTGCCTGATGGCCAAGGAATCTGATGACTCTGAGGATGAGGTAACTCCTCTTGAAAAAGAATTGCTTAATTAATTCATTTGAGCAAATGATGGTAAATAATAATAGTATTGCTGACGCAATGTTAAGCTTAAGGAAGAGATGATATTGCTAAGAGAACAAAACAGTTCACTGAAACTTAAGGCTGAAAAGCCAAAAGAATCAGTTGAATATAAACTGCTTGAGCAAGAGAATGAATCTTTGAAAGCTGAATGTGAAGTTTCTAAGGGTAAAATCATGGAACTTGAAAATATAATTGAGTCTAATGATAAATCATTTGTTGCATCCCCTCACATGTCTAGTAAACAGAAGATGCCTTTGGATCAGGACAAGTTAGAGCTGAACCATACTGAAAAATTTGTATCAGCTGACAACAGTAAGGACATCCCGTATGTTCAGACAACTAAACCAGCTTCACCTGAGAAAGAATTAAAGGAGAAGAAAACTCCCAAGGCTAAAAAGAGCAAAGAGCCTAGTATAGGAAAACAGACTGGTAAGTCTAAACAGCATAGTCCTAAGAAGTCTGCTGATAAGGCTAAAATCAATCAAACTAGTAGCAAGACTAAGTCGTCTGTTATTGAGCAAGCATCTAGTAAACCAAAGAAGCATAAGAACAAGAAAAATCAAAATGCTTGGTATGGAAATGAGTCATATTATGTGCAACCTGCTCCATATTCTCCTATGTATCATGCACCTCAATTCCCAACTTACTATGCACCATATCTAGCTCATCCAATGCATGCATACCCTGCTTAACATGCATATATCTTATTCTTCTTATGAGCATCATCCTTATCATGCTGATTTTCAACATAGCAAATCTGATGGATATGATGAAGATAAACATGTTCATGCTCCTGTCAAAACTCAGAAGCCTAAGACTTCAACATCTTGGGTTGTCAAAGGTGGAACTAATCCTTCAGGACCCTCTCAATAAAGGGTACCTAAAACAATTTTATTTTGTTTTGTAGGTTAGGATTAGGAGTAGGAGTAAAGTAGAGAAAATATGGTACTTGGATAGTGGCTGTTCAAGAAATATGTGTGGAAACATACATTAGCTGACTGATGCTGTTGCTGTGGATGGTTCTAAAGTAACTTTTGGAGACAGCAAGGAAGGCAAGATTGTAGCAAGTGGTAGATTAATCAAGGGCAACATTGAGATGTCTGACGTCTCTTATGTGAAAGGCCTCAAATACAATTTGCTGAGCATAAGTCAATTTTGTGACAAGGGATTTTCAGTCATCTTCTCATCAGATAAATGCTACGTTGAACAAATTGGTACAAAGAAGGTAATTTTATCTGAAAGACGACAAGGAAATGTCTACACAGTGGACTGAAATTCTGTTGACAAGAGTTCAAGTATTTGTTTGGTGGCCTCTACACCAAGTGAAGTCAGTTGACTGTGGCACAAAAGAATGAATCATGTGAATTTCAAGACCATAAACAGATTAATCAAGAATGATCTGGTAGAAGGAATTCCTAAAACAGTCATGAGTAAAGATAAGCTTTGTGACGCCTGTCAGAAGGGTAAACAAATCAAGTCATCGTTCAATAGCAAGAAGCACCAATCATCTGGAAGGATCTTATAGCTGCTACATATGGACTTATTTGGACCCATTGATCCAATCAGAAATGGTGGAAAGAAGTACTGCTTAGCTGTTGTGGATGATTATTCAAGATACACTTGGGTGATTTTCATGAAGAAGAAAAGTGAAACCAATGAGCATTCTACAAATCTGATGGAGCTGATCCAGAATGAAAATGACATGAAGATATTGAAGATCAGATCAGATAGAGGTACTGAATTTACAAACTTAAATGTTGAAGAGTATTGTAATGTCAGAGGCATCAGCCATGAGTACTCTGCTGCCAGAACCCCTCATCAAAATGGAGTTGCTGAAAGGAGAAACAGAACTCTTAAGGAAGCTATCAGAACTATGATAGCTGAAGCAAAGCTGCCCCAAAGATTCTGGGCAGAAGCCACAAATACAGCATGCTTTACCCAAAACAGATGCATGATCAACAAACACCAAAACAAGACTCCATATGAAGTTTGGAACAACAGGAAGCCAAACATTCATTACTTTAGAATTTTTGGTTGTAAATGCTTTGTTTTAAATAATGGGAAAAGTCACCTTACTGCCTTTGCAGAAAAGGATGATGAAGCTGTTTTTGTAGGATATTCTACTGTCAGTAAAACTTATAGAGTCTTTAATAAAAGAACTTTACTTGTAAAGAATCCATTCATGTAGTATTTGATGAACCAAATCAATCTTCTGAAAAGAATCAAAATGCTGATCAGAATCTGTCTACTGATTTTCAGAAATTGAGTGTTGAAAGAAATGAAGATTATATACCCATCATACTACCTGATCTCAACTCAGCTGCTAACTCAAGTGCTGTTCATAATCACCCGGCTGATTGTCTAACTGACGAGTTGCAAACATCTGATAGACCATAGACTGTTCAACAAACAACAAATGTTCAACAGACTACTACTGAAACTCCAACAGTAGTGTTGCAAGACCAAAACAGAGGACACGATTCTGATTTGCAACCTGATCTCAGATGGCTCAAGAATCACCCACCTGAATTAGTGATTGGTGATCCTTTGGATAGAGTAAAGACAAGGAGAGCTGCTGCAAATGATGCAATGTTTGTCAGCTTCCTATGTCAAATAGAGCCTAAACAGATTGAAGAAGCTCTAAGTGTTCAAACTGGATTGAAGCTATGCAACAAGAGTTGAATCAATTTGAAAGGAATGAAGTTCGGTACTTAGTTCCTAGACCAAGTTATCAAAGGGTAATTGGCACTAAATGGGTATTCAGGAATAAAATGAATGAAGATGGTATTGTCACCAGAAATAAAGAAAGATTAGTGGCTAAGGGTTATTGCCAAGAAAAAGGCATTGACTTTGATGAAACCTTTGCACCAGTAGCAAGATTAGAGGCATTCAGACTATTTCTCGCCTATGCTGCTCATAAAAATTTCACAGTCTATCAAATGGATGTGAAATCTGCCTTTCTTACTGGAGAATTGCAAGAAGAAGTTTATGTTGAACAACCACCTGGATTTGAAGCTTACAAAGAAGAAGACAACGTGTATCGTCTGAAGAAAGCCCTATATGGACTGAAACAGGCTCCAAGAGCATGGTATGATACCCTATCTGATTTTCTTTTAATTGAAGGATTTCGTAAAGGTAAGGTAGACAAGACCTTATTTACTGTTGAATCGGATGATCATATACTGCTTGTGAAAATATATGTAGACGATATTATTTTTGGTTTAACAAATCAACAAATGTGTGACAAGTTATCCAAGCTGATGCAGAACAAGTTTGAAATAAGCATGATGGGTGAACTAAATTATTTTCTTGGTTTGCAAGTAAGACAGTTGCCTGATGGAATTTTTATTAACCTAGCTAAATACACAAAGGATCTGTTCAAGAAATTTGGTATGGAAACTAGCTCTACTGTTAGTGTTCCTATGTCTACTGGACTTCGTCTGGATAAAGATGAAGATGGCAAATCAGTGGATATAACCAAATACAGAGGCATTATTGGGTCACTGCTATATCTAACAACTAGCAGACCTGATATCATGTACTCTGTTGGGGTTTGTGCGAGATATCAATCAAATCCTAAGGAATCTCATCTCTTGGCTGCCAAAAGGATACTTAGATACCTTAAGGGCACTCAAGAATTTGGATTATGGTACCCTAGAGAATCTGGATTTGAGCTAATAGGTTATTCAGATTCTGACCCTGCTGGCTGCAAGATTGATAGAAAGAGCACAACAGGTGCCTGTCAATTCTTAGGTAGTCGTCTGATCACATGGATGAGTAAGAAACAGACTTCAGTATCCATATCTACTGCTGAAGCTGAGTATATAGATGCTGGAGCTTGCTGTGCACAAATACTTTGGTTGAAGCATCAACTAGAAGATTACAACATCAAAATCAGTGGAATCCCAATCTACTGTGACAATACAAGTACAATCTCTCTTACTCAGAGCACTACAAACCATTCAAGAACTAAGCATATTGAGATCAATCACTTCATAAGAGATCATGTGGAAAAGGGAAATGTTATAATAGAGTATGTTCATACTGACAATCAGATCGCAGACATTTTCACTAAACCTATAAGTGATGCAAGGTTTTCAATTTTAAGAGCTGAACTAGGTCTACTAAATTTAGATGCATAAGCTGAGGGGGAACTCATCAGAAGACTGGAGTTCATCAGCTTACTCATCTTGTCATCTTCAAGGTTAACTCTCAACATACTAGTTAACTTATGGATTCTTAAAGTCAGGAGGAACGTGTAAGACTAGCGGTACTTCTGATTAAAAGATGAAATTTGTTAATGAAAGTTAGTTGAAGTTAAGTTTTCATCAGAGAAGTTCTTAATTCTTGAAGATTGAAGATTAATTATCTGGCTGGATTGACAAACAACTGAGGAAAATTACTAGCTATTGGCTTTCACTAGTAATAATCTGTCATCAGGACACTTGTCCTATCAGATAAGTATTAAGCTTGCTGATCTAATCACTTATGTAAAAGACTTGTTATTTAAAAATGTTATATCTAAAATACGCTTTTACTAGTCGACTAAGGCTGTTCGCATTCCCGCCAGTCAATAAATGTTTTCTGAATTTTGAACTGCGTAATTATCGTCCCACGATCAATGCTGAATCAAAATTGATCTAACGGTTAGCGTGTAACACGGAAACCGACGCACCTCAACTCTTTAAAATCATATCTGATCAGCTCACTGATCCTTTACGCACCCAAATACTCTCTAAAGCATTCTAAGGATTTCTGCTCTTATTTTCTGCAAAAATCCTCTCTTGTTTCACTAACCTTTTCAGAATCATCATGAATCCACCACAAAAGGCAAGAGCTGAGGGTATGTATCTGGTCTATGATACATATCACAAATCTGGAACTGTCGTAATGAAACAAATTCTGGAAAAGTTTAAGACTGCAACCCGGGTGGATTTTATGGAAGGACATGACGAAATGGTTTATGAAGATCAAGTGTTGGAGTATTATGGAGCAAAGGATGATGTTGAATTCAACAAGCTTGAGATTAAGGCAACAGTCGGAGGAAAAGAAATCGTCATTACCCCTGCTCTGCTCCATGAGAAGTATGGACTATCCAACCAAGGAAGAACAGACCTGACAACCATGGTTGAGGAGAAGGAACAAGAGTTTTGGAGCATCTGTGCTCACAAAGGGGAAATACTATCAGGTAACATAAAGGAAAAGCAGTTGAAGGATGAATATAAGCGTATGGCTGATATGGTAGCGAAGGTGATAGAAAAATGTACTTTTTCTTTAGATAGTATTACTATGAAGAGATATGCTATGATGATAGCTGTTCACTATGGTTTTGAAGTAAATTGGGCAGAAATTGTTTGGTATATTTTGGCAAACTTCCATAAGAAGAAACAGACTAATCATAGGATTACTCTGAGTCATCTGTTCGTGATGTTGGGCTGTGATTTGACTAATGGGAAAGTCATTCACAATGCCAAGACAATGGTCCATTATCAAGCTGTTAAGGGTGGTTCAAAGAGGAAAATGGATGAAGAAGAGGCTGATGAGCCTAAGGAAAAGGCCCCTACTAAGAAAAGAAAACAATCTGTTCAGACAGCCAAGCCAGCTGTTATAGCTAGAACAGATGCTAATAAGAAGGCTGCTGCCTCCTTATTAGCATATCCTCATCCATTCCCTCGAATTCTCCGTTTCTAGCATATCAGGATTGGGCATAGGAACACCAAATTCAGCAATAAGATGCTAATAAGATGCTAATAAGAAGGATTCGCCCTCGATGTCCACATCCTCATCCATTTCCCTCGAATTCTCCGTTTCTAGCATATCAGGATTGGGCATAGGAACACCAAATTCAGCAAGGAGGGGAGCAAACTCATGATCATCCAGACCCTCGATTTTAGGAGGAAGAGAGGAAGCCTTATAATCTTCACCAAAAATGTTTTTATAAGGGTTCATGTAGGGAAGAATTCGTCAATAGTGCCTCGAACTCTTCCGGCCACTAGGAGTTGCTGAACCCCTTTGTAAAAGAAGGCCTGATTGACTTCGCCCGATCGGGACCGAACTAAGGCATCAAGAAAAGGCGACTTTAAAAATTCCCTTATAGCTGGTAGCTTGCCTTCGTCTCGACCTCGAGCGTATGCTTGATCGGACGATGCCTTAGCCTGTTCGAGATCCGACTTTAATTTTGCGACCTCTTCCTCAAGGGCCCTCTTTCCTTCGAGTTCTTTCTTAGCAACCTCGAGCTCCTTCTCAACTTCACAAAGCTAAGAAGAGGCATCTTTCAGCTGATCGGCCTTGACGGCCTCTTCTTTCAGAATGTTAAGAAGAGCGTGATGGGACTGTGGAGACTCCTCTTCCAAAATGGCTAGTCGATAGGATTGATGAGTAAATAGATCTCCAGCCTGCAAAGGAAAAAGACTTAAGAAATAGAACGAAATTATAAAAGAGATTAATACGGTCGAAGAAAATAAAGGTACCCTTTGATGCGCATGAGTGAAATCGCCCATGATTTGAAACCCGTCCCTCTGATAGAGCTCGGTGATATCGTCTTTGAACCTCCCGGCCATCAGCATTCAGAAGGACTTATCCACTGTATGCTCACCATTAGGGCCAAGGTCGGACTCGATGGTTCCATCCTCCGAAAACCCAGCAGCCCTCGGTCTGCGAAGGTGATCCTCAATAAAGTCTACCAAATCCAGCTCGGTGCGGCCGGGTCGACATTGAATTGGCCCAGGATTCCGACCAAATGGCCTAACCCTTCTCGAGGACTCGGGATCCCCGCCATTCCTTTTTCGGGCCATCCGAGCTTCAACGATCTCTCGGGAGCGGATCCCCTGGAGCGTATAATAGCTACATCCCGTCGCATTCGGGTCAGACGAACCGGTCAAAAATACCGACCGTACAAGCCCAGCATCTTGGGATTGCGAAGTTCCCTCTTCAGCAATTTGAAGAAAGCCTGTAGCTACGTTCGGAACTGCAGAATTATCAGTTCTGGCATCGGCTCTTTCGATCATCACAGTGGCCCTTGATTTCTTCTGCTTCCTAGGCAGACCTTGAGATTCTGTAGAAAATGAGGCAACGACCGAGCCGGCCACCGAGGTTCGAAACTTCTCAACGGTCTCAGCTGTAAAAATTTAAGGATGGATTTAATTTTGGACCAAGGAAAATTCAACTGAAATAAAGGAAGAGAAATAATATACCTAAGGTGGGGGAAACAGTTGGAGCAGGATCCTCCCCGTCGGCCTGGGCAACTTGGTTAACTGGGCCATCAGAAGGAATGATCGAGGACTCTCCAAAATTAATAGGAGGAGCAGGATAAGAACACTCACTGAGCCCCGCCATTCTCGAAACCCTCTCTTGGGTCAGCAGAGCAGTTTGGTAAAGATCGGGGTAGAGGGTCTGCAAAAATGCGTCTGGGAGCTCGTGATTCATTCGTCCTACAAGTTTCCTCCTACCATAAATCCAAGACCTCTCCCCAGGCCACTCATAAGGGGTCGGTTTAGGTGACTCCGCGGAAGATGGAGTATCAGGGCCTCGGACAAAGAAGAATTCCTTTTTCCAACCTTTCAGGTTGCTCGAAACATTACTCGATAATATTGATTGATTAGACCTCTGCGAGAAGTACACGTAACCAGCATTCGAAGATGTGGAGGAGTTGACTTGGAAAACTCTCTAGAAATTTTGGAAAGCTGCTTTCTTCCCTTTGGCCTTCATCAGTACGCTAAAAGCGATGATATACCCGATCGAGTTCGGAAGAATTTGGGATGGAGACAGGCGAAAAGCCTGTAAAACACTACGAATCAAAGGACCGAAAGGGATGCGTAGGCCATAAAAGAATTGTCTAGTGTAAAAGGCTTGACATCCCAGAGGAGGATTGGTGACTTGATCTTCTGGGGTCGGGATAACGATCGAAAATCCTTCACCTAAATATTTACTAAATTCGGTTTCCAAATATTCACGGTGTTTCTCAGTATAGCGGCAAACGATTTGATCGGTTCTCCTCTCAGTTTTGTTGAGCCGTGCGCTAGTCACAGGTTCTGTCAACTCAAAAATTGTAACGACTACACCTTTGCCTATTTTGAACTTGATCTGCTCATTCTTCCCTAGAGGAAGATCATCGTCCTCCGTAGACTCTTCGTTGGTGGCCTCGTTCGAGGAATCACTCTCCTCACCCTCGGAGCTAGGACTTAATTCCTCTTCTTTATCAGAGCCAGAATTAGGGCTCGGAACCCTTATGTTTTCTGCCTCCGAAGAACGGACGACCATGGCCCGTGTCTCGTCAGGACCACTCTCTTGCTCTTCTACTACCTTGGCCTTACCCTTGGAACCTATTGGGCTAGACATTATATATTCAGATTGATCGGACAAGAGTTGGGGTTTTCTTATCGATCTATGCGCTCCGATCTAGAGTTGCTTGTGAATTTTTGCGAAGTAAACATCCCACGATCAAGCTATATATATAAGGTTGAAACGGTAAATTGCAAACCGATCCCCGAAAGGTCTCGACGTATGAACTCCCTTAAGACAATTTCGAAACCTACTTTCTATTTAATTGCATAATAAACCCCTATGCTCAGCGGATTGATGGGCCGCGGCCCAGCACGTGAAGAGACGCAACACCCGAATATCAATGTTAATATTATGCTTGTGATTTTTTGTGCTATTATATGACCGAAAGAACCGAATTAAGAAGGAAAGCAAGGCAATATTATCAAGCTTGGCATCCATGACTTACAAATTATTAAGCAAACGGGATGTTTTTGAATAATCCTATGAATCATCATTGAAAAAGAATATTTTTGCATCCTCGAGAGTTCACGGAAATTTTAGTGATGTGCACTCTTTTTCCCTAACCTGGTTTTTATCCAATGGGTTTTTCCAAGTTAGGTTTTTAACGAGGCACATCCATAATCCGTCGAGGTATGATCTCGTTGTCTTTATATTCGGAATGGCACATACTTCTTCGAGCTTAAGCTTCTCTTTATGCTCGAGAAGTGGGGGAGTATTGATGGTGGGTATTTTGGACCTCACTTTCTAATATACAATGAAAGAACCGGAACCTCAAACCCGAAGATGCGAACTCGAGCTTAAATTGAAGCCAGGATAACTCGACCCATTTGATCCAGCCCTTGAACAAATGTTACTGTTGGGCCGACCCCAGGCCCATATCTATGGGCCAATCCTCATTCTCGGCTATAAATACCCCAAGCATTTATGACGCCACACACGCTTTCCCAGGTGCTCTTCACTCGAAGCTATAGCTCGGATACATTACTCCGACCGCATTTATGTGTATTTCGCCCTCTAGCTTGTACGGCATCCAATAATGCTCGGATAGGACCCCAAATATTTGTAACTTGTACTTCAACGTTCGGAATATTTATACACACTGATCTCTCACTTGTTTTCTAGCGTTTATAATATTATTTTATTAATATCGATCATACTACGAATTTGCGTAAGATCACATGTATTGTACACACAAAAATAAACAAGAATGATATGATATGATATTCTCTCCCTCTACTCTATATTGCTCTTTACATTCCACTAATTATTTATATTTGTTGTTCATTTTAGCTTAGTTTTATAACACGTTATCATCACGAATATGCTCTATCTTTTGATTCTAAACTAGGTAATCGGATCAACAAAGAGATGACCAGTATGAAAAGCTTTTGACGGATTTGTGTGGTACACTGCTAAAAATGAATTCACTCATTCAATAAGAATGTGTAATTAATGCGTTGGAGGTATATATGATTATTTTATTTCATTGTTTACTTATACTATTCCAATGTGATTTAATTTATAGTCATATGTCTCATTGTCATTTTGATGCTTCTAACAGCTTAAGTTAATATATTTTATTATATAGTTAATGATGTTGTGATACCTTTGTTAAGGTTAAAAAAAGCGAATACAAATACTTATAAGGAAAAATAAAAATACTTTTACCAGATTAGTACTCAGGATCTAGCTTCAAGATTTTTATATTGTATTTATGTAATTTACTAAATGAAAAGTATGATTTATAGGAAGATCTTGTGTTTAAATGAATGATTAATCATTTTGAATTTTTATTATATCAAGAACTTGAAGTTCTAACAAATGAAATATATTATATTAGGCCCGAAGCCTACATGATAATTTCAAACTTCAAGATTTGTACATATTTATGTTAGGCTTGAAGCCTTGGTGGAAACTCAAACTAGAAGATTCGAGTTCTATTAAACTTGAAGTTCATGTGATCAACTCAAACCCGAATATTTGAGTATATTTTAACAAGCTTATTTTCGGCTTAAAAAAGAGGCCTAGGTGATAATCTCAATCCCGAAGATTTGAGTCTAAAGTACTATGTTTATTTGTGCTTTAGAAATATAACAACTTTCACCAAGCTTTAATTGCTCTTGACATATTTGAAAATGATATGAAATGGATTATTGATGTTGATATCCATTTGAATGAAAAATAAGGCCTTGAAAATTTTATCATGCAATGAAAAATTGGCCAAATGAAAGATAAAGTGATGGTAATATATGAGTGGTGAAACTTGAAGTTCCATCATATTCGAAAGAGCAACCCAACCACTAAATGTGAATAATACTCGCAAATTGTTCACTACAAATATTTGCACCCGAAGTTAAAAGTTTTTAAATACTTCACATTTTTTTTAATAAAATTAAATCTCAATTGAGATATATGGAGATTAAGTGTCATATTTTATGATTCTAAAATGCTCTTGAAGAAGCAATATCGAAAGAGAGGTTTTAAGAATACTCTCAATTTCTCAACTGATCTATTTTGTTGTTGAACAATGAACTCTAAAATCTTAATTCACACCTCACTAACTGATAAACATTACCTGAAGTGAATGCAATGTTGATATAAATTATTCATTTCCAGATCTAATTAAAATAATTAATTCCCAGAAGAGAATGTGATTAATAATATAGTCAAAATTGATATTATGCATTTCGTAGAATGATTGCATTATTACCACTCGAAGTGAAACGATTACTGTGGTAAGCAAAAGAAAAGCAAGTGTGTATAAATTGATAACACTTATGAAGGTGTGGAGGAAATGACATTGGTCTTGTAAATGTCGAATGCAAATGCACATTGTGGGTATTTTCTAAACATATACTATGTAAAGGAAATGATGTTAATTCATCGATGTCAAATATATTTTTGGTGTTAAAAATCAAATCACTTGAAAGTACTAATACAATATAGGTGATTTATTATATATATATATATATATATATATATGGTTTTAGGTTTGATGATAAGTTTATGTTACAATGTTTTATACTTACTTGAATCTTTAATATGATTTATTATAATTCTAATTATCTGTTTATCTAATCATTTTTTTAAGTCTTGTGATATTTTATTAAGGTGAATAAAAGAAAGTTTAGGTAAAACTTATTTTTTTCTAAACTTTATTCACTTTGTCTTAAACAATGAGAAATAACATTGACATGAGCATCATGATAATGTAAAATGATATGTGTGCCATGTTAGATACATAATATTATGTGAGCATCCCGAAGATGCACGAAAAATTATGTGAGCCTTGTAAAGATGAATGGTGGAAATATTATTTGGTTGACAGTGGGTCAACACACATGATTATTTGGAAAAAAAAAATCCTCGAACATGAAATTGGCTAAAGCAAAATTTGAATAAAAGCTCCAGAAGAATAAATATAATATTATCTGGATGAGCAAATATTTAGGTGAAAGAGGTTTTGCGCTCTTTGAAATCCAAAATGGATTTATTGAATTTCAACGACATACGTCTTGATGTACATATTGACGAATTTCATATGGAAACTATAAATAAGGGGAATATGAAATTATGTGTACTACATCCAATATTACATGACAGAAAATATTATTGAATAGATCCCAGTTTTCACATTAAAAAAAAAATAGAAATATGCGACCATAAAAATGTTGGATCAAGATTTTTGTTGAACCAGAAGTTCATTGATTTAAATGGCATGATGGACCTGGCCATCCAGAGGCAATTACGGTGCACAGAATATTACGTGCATCTTTTAAAGAACAAGATGATTCTTTACCTATGTTTATGTGTGTTGATTGCTCACAAAGAAATTAATTTGTAAGATCATCTCCTGTGAAGATTGGTCATGAATTCCAAACATATTTACGATGGTTTTAATGGGATATATGTAGACTTATATCCACGTTATGGACCATTGTGGTCATGTTAGACGCATTTTTTTTATGGTCTAATGTATGCCTACTGTCAACTCGTATGGCTTTTGCTAAAATTCTTGCTCAAATTATAAGATTGATAGCAAAGTTGCAAATTTTGTCGGGCTCAAAAGCCTAATATTTTCAACTGAATTTTATGATTGTGCGAATTATTTTTTAGTTTCTCCACCACTATAACAAATATGGGTCCATACAGATGTGTTGGTTGATTTTTATTCCCCGTTTGTAATCATATATCTTGAGCGCCTGACGAGGCGATATGGTTAAATCAAGATATGGTGATAATCATTTTGATGAGATAGTTTTCCCGCCGTTAGGGGGAGAATTGATGTCGGTTCATAATATTGAACGGCGTGAATGTACAATATTTATCTCATCGGTTCATAATATTGAACGGTGTGAATGTACAATATTTATCTCATCTGGACCCACGCGCAAATAATAATATGAGCAAGATTTGAAAATTGCACCAACATGGATTGAAATCCTTGAAGGATAATATGCTAGCACATTATAACCGCATTTAAAGAGAAGATTTACGATGGTACAAAAGAGAAGAGAAAATGGTATTAAAAGTACATATTCCTCTGGAAGAGGAAACTGTTTCAAAACAAAGCGCTATAGATATGACTGATCAGTCCAAATCAAGAGAAGCCCATGAAGAGGTACATGAAACAGAACAATCTATTTGAGTTTTTTGAAAACTCTAAAAAATTGAGATAGAAAGAAAGTTTTATTTAGAATATTTTTGCTCATAAGGTCGCAATAAAAATTATAAAACAGGATCCTGAACTTTGATCGGTTGAATAAATGTCGACATAAAATAATTGGCTAATATAGAAAGATGTGATACCAGATCGCTGTGGACTAGAAGTCCGTACGACTGAAGTCCTGAAAACCGATCATTTTGAAACTGTATAGTAATTGGAATAGTAGTCCACACGCCTGAAGTCGTGAAAATCGATTGAGTACAAATGAGTACTTGTACGAAAACAAAATTTGTGGGAGACAATGTAAGACTTGTTGCACAAGGTTTCTCACAAAGACTTGTAATTATTATGTTGAGACATATTCCCCCGTGATCAACGTAATCACGTTGCGATATTTAATTATCTTTGTAGTCTCTGAAAGACTATACATGCGTCTATTGGATGTAGTTATCGCATATTTGTATGGATCACTTGATAGTGATATTTACATGAAAATTCATGTGGGATTTAAGAGATTCGTATAGCACATAATCAAATTTCTCATGGGTTATATTTTATTAAACTGCAGTGTTCCTTGTACGGGTTAAAACAGTCTGACCAGATGTGATATAATCGGCTCAATGATTACCTTGTAAATAAATGACTCATGAATACTCCAATTTTTCCATGTATTTAAAAAAAAAACAATTTGAAAATAGATTTTCTATCATTACGATACACATGGATGAGTTAATTCTCGTGGGGACTCTTGAAAGACTCACAATGACAGTAAATCATTCGATGAAAGAGTTTGAGATGGAAAATCTCGAAAAAATAATATTTTATCTCCGCCAGCAGATCGAGCATTTATTAGATGGAATCTTTGTCCATCAAATGACATTTTATATTGATTAAGCTTAGCAATTGAGCAGCCCCATGATTGTTCGATCTTTAGATATAAAGATAAAATATTTTCATCCTCTAGAGAACCATTAAAAACTAACTGGTCCTGAAGTACCTTATCTAAGAGGCATGACATATCATTATCGGTTAATTTGCTTGCAAAGGTATATCTTTGCATTATCAAGAAGACATTATAATGATGTTGAAGATATATTACACCATTTTCGTGGAACAATTGACATGGGATTAATTAACTCTAAAGGTTCCAATATGCCTTCTTGATTATGGAGCATAAAAAAAGTATAATCACAAATTTTGAATTGTTAATGCACTTCGCGTTTTGTCGAATACACTATTTCATCTGGATGATTGTAGTTCTTTGTACAAAAAAATTTAATTAATTATAATTATATATAATTAAAACTCTAGGACAATAAAATGATATATTGATAACCAAATATTTATAAGTGGTCTCAAAGGACTTATCAAAATTCTCAGAAAAAAGTACTAGGTTACATTTGTATTATTTTGAACAATTTTTATATAGTTGATAATTTGTTCAGATGGATTTTCTGAAGCAATTTTATAGACGAATTTTCCTTCAAAAACTGTCTTTGCCAAGATGAAAAAACAAGAAAATTTTGGAATATTTTATTTTTCCATCTCGGGAAAGATAGTTTGTAAAGGAAAATTATTTTTAATGCTACATAATCAATTAGACATTGATCACCTATTTCTATAAAAAATTATGCATATGAAAATAAAACTAATAACTGGTTTTGTGATAAATTTGTGATAAAAATGGGTGTTGCAAATTTATATATGTCGCAAATCTTTAGGAAAAATTTATTTTATACAAAATTGTGTAAAATTTTTATAATGTTACCTGTCACATGTTACATCTGACAAAAAATGTCGCAAATTTTGGTGCTAAAATAAATAATTAACACAAGAATTTTGCAAAAAACTTGCAACGAAATCAAGTTCATGTAGCAAATGTTAGTTATTATTTTGTTGAAAGTTTTGTCATAAAAAATTTATGTAACTCTAAGAAATTTCGTTGCAACTCTACCACAAATCAGATAATTTGCAACACATACCATCCGTCACAAATTTTCCGTTGCAAAAGACCAAACTCCTAGTAGTGATGCGTACCATTCCACATAATTTTCATTCATTTTAGAAAATGAAATAATATCTTTTGGAAAATGAGATATTGAAATGATCATTGAGATGTGACTAATTGTGGTAAATTTTTTCTTTCTTTAATAGTAGAAATGGTTGATGATAGATTTATTACAAGATTATTTTTCATTTAAAGGGTAAAGGAAGTCAGTCAATATTATGGCTCCACTTGTTGAATGTAATCTAGCTGAATTCTATTATAAAAAATAGAAAAATAAATTTATTAAAAAGGTATGGATATACTTGTATTAACTGAAATGCTGGTTGAATGTAATCTTGCTGAATTCTATTATAAAAAAAATAGAAAAACAAATTTATTAAAAAGGTATGGGTATACTTGTATTAACTGAAATGCTGGTGATGAATGGAAAATAGGATGATTTACACATAGACCCCCTTAAGTTTGGGTATACTACAAGAAACTCCTCGATATTTCAAAAATTACAAGAATACCTCCTCAGGTTTTGGCATATAACAAGAAACCCATTACGACGTTAAAAACAGACGAAATTCGATGATGTCAGCAAAAAAATTTGATTTTCCAAATTTACCCATAGCTAAATATACCCACATGAGGTGTCTATGTAATAATATTAAACCACATGGGGCGTCTATATAATAATATCATACCATATGGGGTGTCTATGAACCAGAATCAATCAATGGGCCGTTTGGTAGGATCTAATAGGATTTATTAGGTCATATTATATGAGTTAATATGACCTAATATAACGTTTGGTGGCACTGCTCTAATACCGGGTTAAATGGATTAAATCCTTACGGTCCGGTATTAAGACTAGATTATAATCCACCCAAGTATGGGTGGATTAGTTAATCCACGTGGATATGGATTAGGTAAAATGTCACTAATAACCTCAAATTTACATATTTCCTTTTCAACAAATCATTAAATATCATAAATTATTCTCAAATCTCTAAAGATGGAAACACATTATACATAAATAAATGGGCTTTTGGCACTTTGCACCCTCAAATTATAAGGTTTTGGCACTTTGCACCATAATTTAAAAGTTTTGGCACTTTGCACCCTGAAAAGACAATTTAGTTGGCACTTTGCACCCTAGTGTGTGTTTTGAAGAAAAAATTTATTGATTGAAGGGTATAATAGTTATTTACGAATATTTTTGGCACTTTGCACCCTAAAAGTATAGATTTGACACTTTGCACTCTGAAATAGAATATTGGCACTTTCCACCCAAAAAATATAATTTCTAGCATTTTCAACCCCGACTTAATATGATAATCTAAATAATGTAAATAACATGCCATATAATAATATGTTAGATATGTAAAAGTGTATTTTTTTTAGATATAAAGTATATAATCTATACGATACTTGAAAACAAAATGAAGACAATGTCTTTTTTTTAATTTAAATTTTACTGAGAAAAAATATTAAAATAAGTTATTATAAAGTATAATAAATTAGAATAACAAGTTATTGATTATTGTGAATAGAAATGACCATTTTATCTCTACATGGCCGACATTCATGAGTTTTTTTCTTTTCAAAATACATTAGAATACAAAATAGTATACAAATTATATTTTTAGGATGCAAAGGGCTAAATATATCAATCTCAATATAAATAGAATAGAACATTATATTATATTATGTAATTATGTTGAAACTACATCACTTATAATTATTAATTATAAACACTAGAAAGGGCACTTGTTGTTGAAACTTCAAGTTTTCAAAATTCAAAGTAAAAGATTTGTAACAATCAAATTTGATTGCGTAATCTAAAATGTACTAATTTCTTTTATTTGCCATTATGTATCTATTTAAAATTGTTTGACCTTAGACATTCACACTACACTACTAGAAAAACTTAAATTTGCAACTGAATATTTACAACCGAATTAAATCGACTGAAAATTTGAATAAAATTGCAACCGAAATAATTTCGGTTGCAATTTTGGCCCAAAATTGCAACCGAAGTTGTTTCGGTTGCACTTTTTGCCCAATTTACAACCGAAGTTTAATTCAGTTGTAATTCTGAGCCCAGAATTGCAACCGAATTTGTTTCCGTTGCACATTTTGCCCAATTTGCAACCGAAGTTTAATTCGGTTGCAATTCTTAGGAAAATAGTAGTTAGATGTCTTAGGAAAATATACAATTCACTAGATGTATAATTTGCATCTACAAAATCTATAATCTTATGAACGTGGTCACGATACGAGGCTATATTCCTGGAATTATATTAGGTGACATGTACTATTTGATCGTGCATGTGTTAAGAAAAAAGAAAAAAAGAAAAAAAGGCAATTGTTCAACCCCTTTTCTATAAAGAGAAATAGAGAAAAAGATGTTCAAACTATAAATTCTCTCAAATTTATACTACCCATAAGATAAATATGATATCCTTAATTACTATGTGAATGTACAACAAATAGATCATAGCACATGTGTGATTGAGAAGTTCTGCGAGAACAAGTTTAAACTAATCTCTCTCTTTCAGAAATTATATTATAACATTTGAATCGAATCGTGTATATCCTTATAAGAAGAGGCAAAGGTTCATCTCTTTTTGTGAAAAAAAGAAAACTATGAGATTTTGTCTTCCCCCAACCCCTCATCTTCAATAAAAAATGAGATTTTGATACATAAACAAAAATAAATATCAATTTTTTAAAAATAATTTCTTCTCAAATTTAAATTACTTGTGAAATGAATGTGATATATTTAGTATGTGAATGTATAATACAAATCAGTCTTAACTATGTGACGGGAAGTTTCTTTGATCCAAATTCAAATTAATTTCTCTTCCAAAAATTATATCAAGCGACGTATGACATTTAAATCATGTCCTATAAAAAAAAAAAAGGGAAATTTTCACTCCGTTATTGTAAAAGAAAAGATACTAAGGAAACAAGATTAAATTTAGAGCAAATATCACATTTAAAAGGTAAATAGTTCAAAATTAATTCTCTCAAAATTAAACTAGTCTACAATGACTATGTTTTACTTACTATTTCAATTTATTAACACCAAAATATCTTAACACATTCCCCACGACAAGTTTAAATTAATTTCTATTCCTGGAATTATATTAGGGCACACTACTAAAAAAAAACTAAAAATCCAGCCGACAATCCAACCAAAAATGGGTCAAAATCGGTTGGAAACTTGAATTTCCAACCGATTTTGCATCCGAAGACACCGGTTGGAAAAACCTCCGTTGGAATTGAGTTTGCAACCGAAATTCCAACCGAATATTTTTCCAACCGAATTTCCAACCGACTTAACACGCGGTTGGAATATCTTTCCAACCGAAAACTTTCGGTTGGAATATCTTTCCAACCGATAATGTTTGGTTGGAAAGACACCAACGGATAATTTTCGGTTGGTATATTTCCAACCGATTATTTGTGGTTGGTATATTTTCCAACCGAAAATATTATCAGTTGGAATTTCTCTTTTTTTTTTTTTTTTTTTTTTGGAATTTATAAATATAATCCAATAAATAAATTTCAATTCTAATAAACACAATACAAAATTCATATGCACATATCAATTTTCATAAACACAATCCAAAATCAATTTTCACAATTCATACACATTTCAATTTTCATAAACAAAATAAAAAAACATAATTCATAACCCAAAAACTACACAACTAAAACTAAAGTGGAATAATCCACAATCCATACTCCAAAAACATCTGAGTATTACAATTAAATCATCATTTTGGTTCTCCGATTGATTATCTTGAGACGGTTCATGATTTGGATGTTGCGGGGGCCTAGGGCCTAGATTTGGCAAATTATAGTAAAGAGGAACATTGTTCGGCTGAGACATACCCATAAAATTGAAATTTGAGATACCTTGGGAAGCCTGACTCACGATGTGCGAAATTCCCCCGAGAGATATGCCAGTTGGTTGCGAATAAATCCCCGGCTGAGTAGACTGGGAGGGTTGAGACGTGCCGACATTAAGGTTTATACCCCTTTGTTCGAGCCTAGGTAGTACAACATTTAATAAACTTTGAAATTGCGCCACCTGACCAGTAAGTATGTTAATCTGAGATAAATATTGGTCCGCTCGTTGTGCTTTCGCTCGTAGTTGCTCATCCCGAGCTGCATCCCTAACCCTCTGTTCTTGCCTCTCTGCTTCTACCATAATCCTTTGTTCTTGCATCTCTGCTTCTACTCTGCTTAATCTTTCATTAGTTTCCGGATCAGTTCGAGAATTTGATTGTAATCTTGAACGATTAGGGCGTACATGAACTGCGTCATTACCAAGACCGTATACAGTGCCCTTCTTCGATATACCTTGAACTTGTGTCCACACCTGTAAAAAAAAAAAGATCAAATCGTTTGAGAAAATATAAATAGTAAATAGAAACTACTTGTTAAAATTGATTAAATTTCATACTTGCATCTGAACTTCTTTAGGTGGCGTCTGCGTATCCTCACCGTCATCTGTTTCAACTTCACTTACGATTCTTTCCATATAATCATTCTACAAAATTTGTAGAGGGTCGGGGTGTTGGTGCAGCCGTGCGGAACTGTTGCGGTGGTGGTCGTCGTGGTGCGGCCGTGGCTGTGCGCCTGGCTGCTGTGCGCAGAGGTCGTGGCTGTGCGCAGTGTTGGTTGTGTGCAGTGGTCGTGGTGTGGCTGCGAGGGGGGTGTTGCGGTGGTGTCGCGTGAGTGGTGTGGATTTGTGAAGGAAGTGAGCGGGAAAGGAAATGATTTTGTGAATGTGAACAGGTTCTTTGTTTTTTTAATTATATAAAATTGCAACCGAACAACCTTCGGTTGCAATTTGGGCAAAAAATTGCAACCGAAGTTTTCTTCGTTGCAATTTTGGCCCGTAATTGCAACCGAATATGACTCGGTTGCAATTTGTTTCCAAAATTGCAACCGAAGTTGAGTTCGGTTGCACTTTTTGGGTGAAAGTGCAACCGATTTTATATTCGGATGCAAATAATGTGCAGAAATTGTAATTTCAACCCCGACTCTAATCGAAATTAAAATTTCACAGGGTAATTTTTACAGGTTTAACATAACATAGGGGAGTATTTTGTATATACCCCATCACTAATTTAAGTTTTCTTTTGTTGTCGACAAATTTTATTATTGTAAGACAGTTGACCAATTATCGCCTTTTGTGAGCGCAAATTTTCGTCTAATGTTTTCAAAATGAACAAACATAACCAAAGGATAGAATTGTTCTTTTGCAATTCTAAGTTCGTTACTTTTTAAGATTTGAAGGGGAGAGTATTTAGCATATTTAAAACATGTATAAGCTTAGACGTCGTAATTGTTTATTTTCTTGGATAACAGATCAAAACCCTCATTAAAGTTTTGTTGGACTAAAAAAAATTTCTTTCTTATTTGTGAAATTACGATGGAGGAAATTATTTTTTTCAGTTTTCATATCAGATAACTCAATTAGGATTAATGTTTTTTAATACTATGGTAGCATATGTTCTAAATTTCAATTTGAGAATTAATGTAAATTTATTTTATTTGGAGTTATGAAGTTTTAGAATAAATAAGCTGAGATAACATTATTATTGTTTAATTAGCTAATTATCAAATTTAATTAGATTGTTATAAACGATTTTTAATTAAAGAAACATCATCAACCACAATGGAAAACAATTGCGTTGAAAGATAGTTGTGCTTATTATATTTTTTTGGTTAAAAATAATACACCATGATTTATTATTTTGAAAACATTGCAACCGAAATAATTTCGGTTACTATTTTGGCCCAGAATTGCAACCGAATATGTTTCGGTTGCAATTCTAGGTTATAATTGCAACCGATATTCTTTCGGCAACCGAATTAAACTTCGGTTGCAAATTGGGCCAAAATTGCAACCGATATTCTTTCGGTTGAAATTATGGGCCCATAATTGCAACCGAATTAAACTTCGGTTGCAAATTGGGCAAAAATTGCAACCGAAACAATTTCGGTTGCTATTCTGGGCCAAAATTGCAACCGAAATTATTTCGGTTGCAATTTTATTCAAATTTTCAATCGATTTGATTCGGTTGCAAATATTCAGTTGCAAATTTAAGTTTTTCTAGTAGTGGCATATACTATTTGAGTGTGCATGTCTTAAGAAAAAAGAAAAAAAGGCAAATGTTTTGCCCCTTTTTTATAAAGAGAAATAGAGAAAATGGAAATTCAAACTAGATTATATCTTACATATTCAAAAAAAATTCTCTCAAATTTATAGAACTCACAAGATAAATATGATATTCTTAATTACTATGTTAATGTACAACAAATAGATCATAACACATGTCTGATCGAGAAGTTTTTTGAAAACAAGTTTAAATTAACCTTTCTTTCAGAAATTATATCAGTTGTCGTATAACATTTGAATCATGTATATCCTCAGAAGAAGAGGCAAAGGTTCATCTCTTTTTGTGAAAAATAAAACTCTGAGAAAATAGTGTGCGACCTATAGTAGATCTTACATATAAGAGAGTAGATAGATCCGATAATTTCTTATTCCAAATCTTTTATTTCCATTTTCTTTTCAATGTTCCAATTATGCATTTTATTCAAATTAATTATCTTTTCACAAAATCACCTTCTTTAAGTTAGAATATCAAAGAAAACTAGATATTCAACCAAGAGAGGAAAAATATTACCATTACTAAAAATTGAATGTGGAAGAAAACCAAAATACATTCAACACATCAATAAATTACAAAGACGACGTTCTTTTAGAGCTCAAATGACCTCACATAAAGTAAATGGTTTGTACTTCATAATTTTTTTCCCAGATAAAATATACTCCTATATTCAGAAGTGTTCATATTCACTTTTCCATGATTTAAAATATGTCATTATCCTTTTATGATCGAAATTCTAAGATCCTGCATGCTAAAGAATGCACGAATTAGAAAAAAATGCTTAATTGCATCCATCGCGGAGCTAAAAGATTTGAATACGAGCCTCCAAGTTTTTGTCGTGGGGATGGAAAAATTATATTGGCAACTTTTGAAATATCTGTATGAGTTGATTGAGAGGGCAGTCTAACTTTCAAAAAATATAAGTCTATAATTTCAAATGATTATTAAAATGTACTCTCTAAGTTGCTAAATCCACGTAGGCTAATATTTGAGATTCTCTTTTATATATATATATATATATATATATATATATATATATATATATATATATATATATATATATATATATATATATATATATATATATATTTAAATTCACATAAATCATGATTTACACTTTTATGTGGTTGCAAATTGAAGACCACGACTTAGTTCGGTACTGTTGCTAAAGGTCAAGCTGGCCACCACACCTTCAACATATAGCTCAGACTCTCTATCCATATTCGTCTTCCCCCAACCCCTCATATTTGACAAAAAATGAGACCTCGATACATAAACATATATAAATATCAATTTTTTGTTATAAATAATTTCTTCTCAAATTTAAATTACTCGTGAAATGAATGTGATATACTTAGTATGTGAATGTATAACATAAATCAATCTTAACTCATATGTGATGCACTGAAATTTTTCCTTTTGCAATGGAAAATTTGCGACTGATGGAATGTGTCGTAAATTAATTGTCATGGCAGAGTTGCAAAAAAATTTCTCAGAGTTATATAAATTTTTTTATGACAGAATCTTCAACAAAACAATGACTAACATTTGCAACATGCACTTAATTTCGTCGCAAGATTTTAGCAGAATTCTGGCGCTAATTATTTATTTTATCACCAAAATGAGTGAAAACATAATGTCATAAATTTTTGTCAGAAGTAACTTTGACAAGGAACATTGTACAAATTTTACACAATTTTGTATAAATAATTTTTTCCTAAAGATTTGCGACATATTTAAATCTACATCACCAATTTTTGTCACAAATGTATCGCAAAAGCCGTTATTAATTATTTTTTTACATGTGTAATTTTTCATCAGAAATAGGTGATCAGTGCCTAATTGATTATGGAGCATTAAAAAAAATATAACCATGATTTTTGAATTCTCAATGCTCGAATACACTATTTCATCTGGATCGTAGTAGTTCTACGTACAAAAAAATTTAATTAAAATTTTAAACATGAAAAAGTCTCGGGTTGCATTTGTCCTACATAATTATTTTGAACAATTTCTTTAATGTGGTTCATAATATTTGTTCAGATGGATTGTTTGAAGTTATTTTGTAGATATATTTTCATTCACAACTTATCTTTCCATGATGGAGACGACTTAGCTGTTCTTGAACTAAACTTATCGGCAGAGTAGACTGCATAGCTGATTCTGCTCATCAAGCTTATATAATCAGAGTTTCAAACAATGATGCAGCGGATATGCCAATGTGTATTTTTCAAACAATATTTTCAACTCAACTAACTTTAAATCACAAAGAGTGTTTTACCCCAAGTTAGAAATTCCTTAATTTAAAAGATTTTTCTTTTAAATGATTTACTTAGTTTATGAAATGCAATGCAAGACAAGTGAGGTAAATCACATAAGGAATTTTATAGTTATTCAGCAGAAACAAATCCTCTTAGTCCACTCTTCTAAATCAAACAGATTTAAGTTATACTTGAAACACAAAGTAACTAGTACAAAAGCTTGAAATTTTCCAACAAATGATAAGCCTCAAGTGGAACACTTAGTCCCCACGTAATTCACTTAGAAAAACCTATTGTAAAGCACTCAGTTAAAGAACAATTAAGCTTTACATCACATGTTAAGCCTTAAGTAAGAACACTCCGCTCACTCACGGAAAATCACTCAAATGAATCTAGTTCTCAGAAGTTATATCTTCTCACACATATCAGATACATACTCCTTAAAACAAAAATTGAATATCACTCAGATATAGAAGTTGTGTGATCTTTTTCTTCAACACTTTGCTTTGTGAACACATGATTCCGCGTAGCGATCAGACAACTCAACAGATGGAACTTGCTCTTATGATATGATCTTGAATTGTGCAACTCTCTCTTCAATCTTCAGTCCTCGATCTATTTATACTCTTGAATTTGAAATTCTGCCCGTTTAAGATAGACGAAAATACATTTTAATCCTAGGCAACGATCTTCTTCTCGAAGACAGCTTTTGCAGAATATTTATACACTTTGTTGTACGGATCTGAGCGCTGTGTCAGTCGCATTTAATGCACTAAGTTTGTTACCGTTGGAGAGCTTGTTGACCGACTTCACTTAGCCGATGGGAGTATTCTGCTGCCTCAAGACTGAATACATGATATATTGACACTGCTGACGGTAACCAATCTGATCTTATTGATCTGAGATCCCCACTAAGCTTATTTTGGTCACGTAGCTTCCAGACCATGAAAGAGGTTTACTAAGTTTTTCTTTTTTCTTAGTTGATGACTTTCTATTTATCATTTTGTTTATCTTCAAAATCTTTTACTCAATTCTAACTTAGTTAACTCAACTGCTAATATCACTTAGCTGTTATTTGAGTTAGTAAATTCTTCCAATAATTATTTTAGTCCAAGATCTTAGTAAATTATATATATTTGCTAAAATTTACAATCTTTTAGATGCCCTAGGTGAAACAAGAATATACTAAAATTTCTGACCTGGATTTTTCAATATAATTATTTGCCTTTCAAATTTCAATTGTACTTTAATCACGTGATATATAATGCTTGTTGGTATGTTACACCTAATTTTTTCTACACTTCTCTTTTGCCTACCATATCTAAAAAAATATAATACTCACAATACATAGATTGCATGATCGTAGTTTCATGTTCTTTTAGATTCAAAGATAACACGGTCCTTTTCGGTGTCCTGAGAGGAACACGAGCATTTTGAATATTTTTTGTTGATATTTTTCCTAGATGGACAATTGACAAATTCAACTAGTAAACAATTCAATGTTTACGTAATGGTGAATTCTAATATCGAGTTTCACATTCTTCTGAATTCACTTTAAATTGATCCACTTTGGAGAGTAATGCGTTCGAAAATAATATTTTGGTCTATTTGTGCCAATTTGGGTTTACAAGGAGGATGTGTTCTTACTGTCAAAATTTATAATGATTATTATCCACTTGATAATATTTTGATAGAGATTCATGTTTTTTCCGCTCTTCAATATAATTGCTTAGTCTTGTTAGAAAAATGACATTTTATAAACTTTTATCTTCATCCTTTATATATGAAACGTTGATCTGAGTCTCAGAATGTGTCCTAGAAACACGATGGAGAAAGTTATGGATGCGATTCGTGTTGTTCCAAGTCTATGTTGAACTTGTCATTTTCAGGGTATCATGAGTAAAACCCGGTCCTAGGAGTCCTAATAAATTGCATGCTTCGTGTACAAAATTAATTTGATTTAGAGATAAAATGGTCCATTTTCGGTCCACAGGGTCGAACTCAAGCATTCTACATTTTCTTTAGGGAAACATTCTTCGATGATCTTTCGATTTTCAAATTAGGCTAGCAAACAATTCACTTGATTGAATATTTATGTCCCAAGTTTCTTGTTCCACTGACTTCACTTGAAAAACAATCATTTTTGGGTGTTATGCGTAAAAGAATCACATTTTGGGAAATTTTTGCCAATTTATTTCACACAAAATTTTTAAAGTATTATTCACACAATAAACGATAATTGAGCCGAATTTTAATAGGTTAATCGAATGAAAATAAATGTCAAGAATTAGAGGTTAATTGGACAAGCCGAAGAAAGTTGTTATTTTCATTCATTATTAGTATTTCAGTTCATAGAAGTATATCCATACCTTTTAATAATTTTGTTTTCCAATTTTTTTTTTTATAATAGGATTCAAGTGTATTACATTTAACAAGTAGAGCCATCTTATTGAATGATTTCCTTCAACTTTAAAAAAAAAAATGTCTTTCAATAAATCTGTCATCAACCATTTCTACTATTAAAGAAAGAAAATTTTACCACTATTAGTCACATCTCATTTGTCCGTAAATATAGTTAATCATTCTCAAAAAACCTCTATCATATTGTAAGAATTTACTTTCATTTTTCAATAAATATTTTATCACTCATTTTTTGAATTCATATTGCAAGAATTTACTTCAATATTAAATAAATATTTTAGTGTAAACACCACTAATGGATCTCCTTATCATTAATTTTTTACAGAGTGGTTCCTCTTGTGTTTTTCTTCCCACGTTAGTCCTCATTATAGATTATTGGTTTCACTTTGGTCATTTTCAGGTGGTACTAAGTAAACTAAAGTGTCAAAACATTTTTATGAGAATTCATTATAGATTATTGGTTTCACTTTGGTCATTTCAGGTGGTACTAAGTAAACTAAAGTGTCAAAACATTTTTATGAGAATAATTCATAGTGAGGACTAACGTGGGAAGAAAAACACAAAAGGGACCACTCTTTAAAAAATTAATGATAAGGAGCACCATTAGTGGTGTTTACCCTAAAATATTTGTTTAATATTGAAGTAAATTCGTTCAATATAAATTCAGAAAATAAGTGATAAAATATTTCTTGAATATTGAAAGTAAATTCTTACAATATGATAGAGGATTTTTTAAGAATGCTTAACTATATTTACGGAAAAACTTTTATGAAGAATAGTGAAATTTCAAAAAATGAGTTTCACGTTGAAATCATTGAGACGTGACTATAGTTGTAAACTTTTCTTTCTTTAATAGTAGAAATGGTTGATGATAGATTTATTAGAAGACTATTTTTTTTTTTTTTAAGTAGAAGGAAGTCATTCAATAAGATGGCTCCAATATTTTATCACTTATTTTCTAAATTTCTAATTTAAAGATGTTATATTTCAATCCTTAGATCATTTCAACATCTCTTTTTTCAAATGATATTATTTTATTTTCTCAGAATAAAAAAATATGTGAAATGGTACTATTAGAAATTTGGTCTTTTGCGACGGAAAATTTGTGACGAATGGCATGTATCGCAAATTAATTAATTTTTGGCAGAGTTGCGACAAAATTCCTCAGTGTTACAAAGATCTTCTTACTACGGAATCTTCAACAAAACAATGACTAACATTTGTGGCATGCACTTAATTTCGTCCAAACTTTTTGCAAAATTCTGGCTCTAATTATTTATTTTAGCACCAAAATTAGTCACAACAATATGTGACAAATTTTTGTCCGAACTAACTTTTGACAAGCAACATTATACAAATTTTACACAATTTTTTATAAATAATTTTTCCTAATGATTTGCGACATTTATATATCCGCAACACCCATTTTTGTCAGAAATGTATCTCAAAACCTGTTATTAACTTTTTTTTTTCACTTACGTAAGTTTTCATCAGAAATAGGTGATCAATGCCTTCTTGATTATGGAGCATAAAAAAAGTATAGTCGCAAATTTTGAACTGTTAATGTACCTCGCGTTTTGTCGAATACACTATTTCATCTGGATGATTGTAGTTCTTTGTGCAAAAAGATTTAATTAAATTATTAATTATATATAATTAAAACTCTAGGACAATAAAATGATATATTGATAACCAAATATTTATAAGTGGTCTCAAAGGACTTATCAAAATTCTCAGAAAAAAGTACTAGGTTACATTTGTCTTCCGCAATTATTTTGAACAATTTTTATATAGTTGATAATTTGTTCAGATGGATTTTCTGAAGCAATTTTATAGATAAATTAATTTTCTTTCACAAACTATCTTTGCCAAGATGGAAAAACAAGAAAATTTTGGAAAATCTTATTTTTCCATCTCGTGAAAGATAGTTTGTGAAAGAAAATTTACCTATAAAATTGCTTCAGAACATCCATCTGAACAAACATTATCAACTATATTAAAAATTGTTTAAAATAATTGTGGAAGACAAATGTAATCCAGTATTTTTTTTTGGAGAATTTGGATAAGTCCTTTGAGACCATTTATAAACATTTTGTTATCATGATATATCATTTTATAGTCCTAGAGTTTTAGTTATATAAGTTTAAAATTTTTAATTATATCTTTTTGGACATAGTACTACTACGATCCAGATGAAATAGTATATTCAAGGAAATGCGAGGTGCTTTAAGAGTTCCAAAATAGTTATATTATTTTTAATGCTACATAATCAATTAGACATTGATCACCTATTTCTGATAAAAAAATTATGCATACGAAAATAAATTAATAACTGGTTTTGTGATAAATTTGTGATAAAAATGAGTATTGCAAATTTATATATGTCGCAAATCTTTAGGAAAAATTTATTTTATACAAAATTGTGTAAAATTTATAAAATGTTACCTATCAAAAGTTACATCTGACAAAAAATTGTCACAAATTGTCGTCGCAAATTTTGGTGCTAAAATAAGTAATTAACACAAGAATTTTGCGAAAAACTTGCAACGAATATCAAATGTTAGTTATTATTTTGTTGAAAGTTTTGTCGTAAAAAAATTATGTAACTCTAAGAAATTTCGTCGCAACTCTACCACAAATCAGATAATTTGCAACATATGCCATCCGTCACAAAAGACCAAACTCCTAGTAGTGATGCGTACCATTCCACGTATTTTTCATTCATTTTAGAAAATGAAATAATATCTTTTGGAAAATGAGAAATTGAAATGATCATTGAGATGTGACTAATAGTGGTAAATTTTTTCTTTCTTTAATAGTAGAAATGGATGATGATAGATTTATTACAAGATTATTTTTCATTTAAAGGGTAAAGGAAGTCAGTCAATATTATGGCTCCACTTGTTGAATGTAATCTAGCTGAATTCTATTATAAAAAAATAGAAAAACAAATTTATTAAAAATGTATGGATATACTTGTATTAAGTGAAATGCTGGTTGAATGTAATCTAGCTGAATTCTATTATTAAAAAAAAATAGAAAAACAAATTTATTAAAAAGGTATGGGTATACTTGTATTAACTGAAATGCTGGTGATGAATGGAAAACAGGATGATTTACACAAGACCCCTTCAAGTTTGGGTATATTACAAGAAACTTCTTGATATTTCAAAAATTACTGTTGGATGAAGATGAAGATAAAGCGCATTAAAAATAAATAAGTTAAGGGAGGTTTTGATGATTTCCAAAACATCAAGATCAGCTAAGTATGGAAAACTTAGTTAAAACCCTTAGAAGAATTTGGACCAAATAAGAAGACAAATCAGAAGGGTCAAAGATTCAAGGTCCAGAAGACTACTGATCTGCTGAAGAAAGAAATCAGATTGGTAAAGATCAGCTGACTCAAATCAAATTTGTTCAAGTTTGGGATCAGCTCTGTTCAGTCATCAGACTTGTGTTCTTATTAGCCAAGTGGAAAGGATAAGAAAGTCTCTCCAACGGTAATAAATGCACCTGGAGTAATAAATGCTGAAGACGGAGGGTATTTATGGCAAATGATTGAAGAGAAACCTCGTATCAGCTTAGTGCATTAAATACTGCCTGACAGAAAGTATAGTTTGCAGTACTGTCACTGTGCAGAGAGCCGTTCGCGGAAATTAAGGACCAATACCCGAGGAATTTGATTTGTGACTCTCTTCAACATACACTTTTCAAAACTGTGAGTATAAATAGTTCAAGAGACGAAGAGAAAAAGGATAACACAATCTCTGAGAGAAAATCCGAAGCTAAATCTTCAAGTCTCAAGACAGCTCACTCATCCGCCGAAGTCATTTGTTGACGGAAGCTTGTTTAAGAAAAACGAAAACACTTTCTGAGTGAATCTGTGTTAAAAAGAGTATTGTGAGGAGTACTTATCCGTCTTTGTGAGTGATAAGTCTCTGTAGAATAGGTCTTCTTTGTGATTTTCTATTGCGAACTTGTGGCCTTTTCATTTGTTGATTGGCGCAAGCAGAGTATACTGTAAACTTTGTGATTATAGTATAACTCAAGATCTAAGTGACTTGGAAGAGTGGACAAAAGGATTTAAATCCATATAACCACTATAAAAATTCAGTGTGTTCAAACTTGCATTATTTTCTGGAATTTTCACTAAACTGCATAAGAACACTTGAACAACTGTTTGAAAAGATTTTTAAAGGAGTTCAATAAAACTGGGGACAAAATCTTTCAATCTACCAAGCTTATTTGTGAAAAACACTTAAAATATCCGCTGTAAGTATTCTGGTGTTAAAACTGATTTTGACTAAATCAGCTAAGTGATTATCAAATTAGTGGTCAACTGTGCTGTTCAAAGATTTGTTCGCGACCAGCTTAGTCAGCTTTCTGTTTTGTAACAACTAAGTCTGCTGACAGTCGAGTGAAATTTTTAAAGTTAAAATTTTCAGAGGTCTATTCACCCCCTCCCTCCCCCCCCCCCCCCTCTAGACCTCATCTGACCACTTGGGACCAACAATTACAAGAATACCTCATCAGGTTTTGGCATATTACAAGAAACCCTTTACGGCGTTAAAAACAGACGAAATTCGATGATGTCAGTAAAAAAATTTGATTTTCCAAATTTAACCCTAGCTAAATATACCCACATGGGGTGTCTATGTAATAATATTAAACCACAAGGGGGCGTCTATATAATAATATCATACCATATGGGGTGTCTATGAACCTGAATCAATCAAGGGGCCGTTTGGTAGGATCTAATAGGATTTATTAGGTCATATTATATGAGTTAATATGACCTAATATAACGTTTGGTGGCACTGCTCTAATACCGGGTTAAATGGTAAATCCTTACGATCCGGTATTAAGACTAGATTATAATCAACCCTAGTATGGGTGGATTTGTTAATCCACGTGAATATGGATTAGGTAAAATGTCACTAATAACCTCAAATTTACATATCTCATTTTTAACAAATCATTAAATATCATAAATTCTTCTCAAATCTCTAAAAATGGAAACACATTATACATAAATAAATGGGCTTTTGGCACTTTGCACCCTCAAATTCTAAGGTTTTGGCACTTTGCACCATAATTTAAAAGTTTTGGCACTTTGCACCCTAGTGTGTGTTTTGAAGAAAAAATTTATTAATTGAAGGGTATAATAGTTATTTACGAATATTTTTGGCACTTTGCACCCTAAAAGTATAGATTTGACACTTTGCACTCTGAAATAGAATATTGGCACTTTCCACCCAAAAAATATAATTTCTAGCATTTTCAACCCCGACTTAATATGATAATCTATATAATGTAAATAACATGCAATATAATAATATGTTAGATATGTAAAAGTGCATTTTTTTAGATATAAAGTATATAATCTATACGATACTTGAAAATAAAATGAAGACAATGTCTTTTTTTTAATTTAAATTTTACTGAAAAAAAATGTTAAAATAAGTTATTATAAAGTATAATAAATTAGAATAACAAGTTATTGATTATTGTGCATAGAAATGACCATTTTATCTCTACATGGCCGACATTCATGACCATTGTTCAACCCCTTTTCTATAAAGCGAAATAGAGAAAACGATGTTCAAACTATATATTCAAAATAAATTCTCTCAAATTTATACTACCCACAAGATAAATATGATATCCTTAATTACTATGTGAATGTACAACAAATAGATCATAGCACATGTCTGATTGAGAAGTTCTGCGAGAACAAGTTCAAACTAATCTCTCTTTCAGAAATTATATTATAACATTTGAATCGTGTATATCCTCATAAGAAGAGGCAAAGGTTCATCTCTTTTTGTGGAAAAAAAAAACTCTGAGATTTTGTCTTTCCCCAACCCCTCATCTTCAATAAAAAATGAGATTTTGATACATAAACAAAAATAGATATCAATTTTTTAAAAATAATTTCTTCTCAAATTTAAATTACTTGTGAAATGAATGTGATATATTTAGTATGTGAATGTATAATACAAATCAGTCTTAACTATGTGATGGGAAGTTTCTTCGATCCAAATTCAAGCTAATTTCTCTTCCAAAAATTATATCAAGCGCCGTATGACATTTAATTCATGTCCTATAAAAAAAAAAAAAAAAAAAGGGAAATTTTCACTCCGTTATTGTAAAAGAAAAGATACTAAGGAAACTGTTGGATGAAGATGAAGATCAACAGACATGTGATTTAAAGATTGAAAGGAGGTTTTGATGATTTCCAAAACATCATAACCAGCTAAGTTAGGAAAGTTTAGTGAAAACCCTTAGAAGAATTTTGATTGAAGTTAAAGTTATATCAGTCAAGTTAAAGTTCAAGAAGGTCCATGAAGACTACTGATCTGCTGGTGAAGAAAGAAATCAGATTGGTGAAGATCAGCCGACTCAAATCAGATTAGTTCAAGTTTGGGATCAGCTTTGTTCTACATCAGACTAGTGTACTCATCAGCCAAGTGGAAAGGATCAGAAAGTCTCTCCAACGGTAATAAATACACTTGGAGTAATAAATGCTGAAGACCGAGGGTATTAATGACAAATGATTGAAGCAAAACCTCGTATCAGCTTGGTGCATTAATTGCTGCCTGACAGAAAGTACAGTTGACAGTACTGTCACTGTGCAGAGAGCCCTTCGCAGAAATTAAGGACCAGTACCCGAGGATTTTGAATTCTGTCTCTCTTAAACGGACATTTTTCAAACTCAGGGTATAAATAGTTCATGAGATTGAAGAAGGAAAAAAAACAACACAATCTCTGAGAGAATAATCCGAAGCAGAATCTTTATGTCTCAAGAACAGCTCACTCATCAGCTTAGTCATTTGTTGACAAAAGCAGAAGTTGAAGATAAAAAAGATAAACATTTTTCTGAGTGAAAACTGTAAAGAGTGTTGTGAGAAGTGTAGATCCATCTTAGTGAGTGATCTAGCTTCAGAGGATAGGCTTTCTTTGTGATTTCCTATTGCGCACTTGTGGCCATTTCATTTGTTGTTTGGCACAAGCATTGTATACCGATTACTTTGTGTTTTCTAGTATAACCCAAGATCTAAGTGACTTGGAAGAGTGGGCTAAAGGATTTTTATCCATATAACCACTATAAAAATTCTTTGAGTTTTATCTTGCATTTTTACTTGCATATTTTCTAAGAGTTACATAAAACTTTCAAAGACACTGTTAAAAGATTTTATAAGGAGTTTATTTAAACTGGGGATAAAATCTTTTAAATAGACTAAGTACACTTGTGAAAAATACTTTCAAATATCCGCTGCAAGTGCTCTGTTTTAAACCTTGCTGAAATCAGGTAAGTAGTATAAAGAGAAGTGGTTAACTGTGATGTTCAAAGATTTGTTCAACGATCAGCTTAGTCAGCTTACTGACCTACACCAGCTTAGTCTGTTGACAGTCGAGTGAAAACTTTTCAAGTCTAAAAATTTTCAGAGGTCTATTCACCCCCCCCCTCGAGACCTCATCTGACCACTTGAGACCAACAAGTGGTATCAGAGCGGGTGGTTCATTAGAATCAGCTGCCTGATCAACGAGCTTGATCCAAGTGTCTTTCAAAAGTTTTCAAACTTTTTCAAAAGAGCATATTTTTGAAAAATCAAAACTATTTGAAAATGGATTGTATCAGCCATGTTCCCCACATAGCTGGTATGAGCTTCGAGGACTGGAAGATCAGAATGGAGATCTTCTTAGCTGCCTACAATGACAACATGTACACATGTATCATAAAAGGTCCATTCAAATTCACCAAGACTATAAAGGTTGATGAAGTAGACATAGTGGTGGAGAAAGATTTACATGAGATGACAGCTGAAGAAATCAAGCTGTACAATCTGGACAAAATTGGCCATTTCATCATGACCAAAGCCCTGGACAATGATAGATTTGATAAAGTCAAGCATTGCAAGACTGCCAAAGAAATGTGGGATAAGGTTCGTGACATGAGCGAGAGAAATGACGCCATCAAAGAGCATCAGCTGAGTGTTGCTCTGGAAAAGCTGGACAATTTCAAGATAAAGTCTGCGGAAACCATTGACCAGATGAATACAAGGTTTACAAGGACATTGAATGAAGTTCTCAAGCTTGGAAAAACCTTCACAGACAAGGAGATAACAGTCAGAGTGCTGAAGGCTCTGCCTCCGAAGTTCAACATGAAGGTGACAACCATGGAAGAGTCAAGAGATTTGGGAAAGATCTCACTCACCGAGTTGTTCTCAGTACTCAAGGCTTATGAGTATAAACTGCCAAGAATAGGTGCTGAAGAAAATTCAACTTCAGGCCCCACAGCTGCCTTGGTTGCTGTTGAAAATCCAAGAAGACCAGCACACAAAAGCAAAGAAGTGGACTCATCTGAAGAAGCCTCAATACTCAACAAAAAGTAGTACACAGCTGGAGACGTTGCATTGCTGATGAACAACTTCAAAAAGTTCTACAAAAGAAAAATGAAGAATAAATACAACAATGCTTCTACTTCTAACCCTACTTCTTCTTCTCAAGATAAGGATTCCTATAAATCCAAACTAATGTGCTACAATTGCAGGAAATTGGGACATTTCATCAGAGACTGCCCATATCCTAAAGCTGAGAAGTATACGGAAGAGGAAAAGAGAATCAGAAAAGAAAGAAAGCATTAGAATGGCAAGGTGCTGTTAGCAGAAGCTGAAAAGTTGGCTGCTATCTACTCATCTGATTCAGATTCAGACACTTCTAATGAAGTATCTACTGAAGAAGAGAGTCCTGCACTTATCTGCCTGATGGCCATGGAATCTGATGACTCTGAGGATGAGGTAACTCCTCTTGAAAAAGAATTGCTTAATTCATTTGAGCAAATGATGGTAAATAATACTAGTATTGCTGACGCATTTGCTAAGCTTAAGGAAGAGATGATATTGCTAAGAGAACAAAACAGTTCACTGAAACTTAAGGCTGAAAAGCCAAAAGAATCAGTTGAATATAAACTGCTTGAGCAAGAGAATGAATCTTTGAAAGCTGAATGTGAAGTTTCTAAGGGTAAAATCATGGAACTTGAAAATATAATTGAGTCTAATGATAAATCATTTGTTGCATCCCCTCACATGTCTAGTAAACAGAAGATGCCTTTGGACCAGGACAAGTTAGAGCTGAACCATACTGAAAAATTTGTATCAGCTGACAACAGTAAGAACATCCCGTATGTTCAGACAACTAAACCAGCTTCACCTGAGAAAGAATTAAAGGAGAACAAAACTCCCAAGGCTAAAAAGAGCAAAGAGCCTAGTATAGGAAAACAGACTGGTAAGTCTAAACAGCAGAGTCCTAAGAAGTCTGCTGATAAGGCTAAAATCAATCAAACTAGTAGCAAGACTAAGTCGTCTGTTATTGAGCAAGCATCTAGTAAACCAAAGAAGCATAAGAACAAGAAAAATCAAAATGCTTGGTATGGAAATGAGTCATATTATGTGCAACCTGCTCCATATTCTCCTATGTATCATGCACCTCAATTCCCAACTTACTATGCACCATATCCAGCTCATCCAATGCATGCATACCCTGCTTAACATGCATATATCTTATTCTTCTTATGAGCATCATCCTTATCATGCTGATTTTCAACATAGCAAATCTGATGGATATGATGAAGATAAACATGTTCATGCTCCTGTCAAAACTCAGAAGCCTAAGACTTCAACATCTTGGGTTGTCAAAGGTGGAACTAATCCTTCAGGACCCTCTCAATAAAGGGTATCTAAAACAATTTTATTTTGTTTTGTAGGTTAGGATTAGGAGTAGGAGTAAAGTAGAGAAAATATGGTACTTGGATAGTGGCTGTTCAAGAAATGTGTGGAAACATACATTAGCTGACTGATGCTGTTGCTGTGGATGGTTCTAAAGTAACTTTTGGAGACAGCAAGGAAGGCAAGATTGTAGCAAGTGGTAGATTAATCAAGGGCAACATTGAGATGTCTGACGTCTCTTATGTGAAAGGCCTCAAATACAATTTGCTGAGCATAAGTCAATTTTGTGACAAGGGATTTTCAGTCATCTTCTCATCAGATAAATGCTACGTTGAACAGATTGGTACAAAGAAGGTAATTTTATCTGAAAGACGACAAGGAAATGTCTACACAGTGGACTGAAATTCTGTTGACAAGAGTTCAAGTATTTGTTTGGTGGCCTCTACACCAAGTGAAGTCAGTTGACTGTGGCACAAAAGAATGAATCATGTGAATTTCAAGACCATAAACAGATTAATCAAGAATGATCTGGTAGAAGGAATTCCTAAAACAGTCATGAGTAAAGATAAGCTTTGTGACGCCTGTCAGAAGGGTAAACAAATCAAGTCATCGTTCAATAGCAAGAAGCACCAATCATCTGGAAGGATCTTATAGCTGCTACATATGGACTTATTTGGACCCATTGATCCAATCAGAAATGGTGGAAAGAAGTACTGCCTAGCTGTTGTGGATGATTATTCAAGATACACTTGGGTGATTTTCATGAAGAAGAAAAGTGAAACCAATGAGCATTCTACAAATCTGATGGAGCTGATCCAGAATGAAAAGGACATGAAGATATTGAAGATCAGATCAGATAGAGGTACTGAATTTACAAACTTAAATGTTGAAGAGTATTGTAATGTCAGAGGCATCAGCCATGAGTACTCTGCTGCCAGAACCCCTCATCAAAATGGAGTTGCTGAAAGGAGAAACAGAACTCTTAAGGAAGCTATCAGAACTATGATAGCTGAAGCAAAGCTGCCCCAAAGATTCTGGGCAGAAGCCACAAATACAGCATGCTTTACCCAAAACAGATGCATGATCAACAAACACCAAAACAAGACTCCATATGAAGTTTGGAACAACAGGAAGCCAAACATTCATTACTTTAGAATTTTTGGTTGTAAATGCTTTGTTTTAAATAATGGGAAAAGTCACCTTACTGCCTTTGCAGAAAAGGATGATGAAGCTGTTTTTGTAGGATATTCTACTGTCAGTAAAGCTTATAGAGTCTTTAATAAAAGAACTTTACTTGTAAAGAATCCATTCATGTAGTATTTGATGAACCAAATCAATCTTCTGAAAAGAATCAAGATGCTGATCAGAATCTGTCTACTGATTTTCAGAAATTGAGTGTTGAAAGAAATGAAGAGTATATACCCATCATACTACCTGATCTCAACTCAGCTGCTAACTCAAGTGCTGTTCATAATCACCCGGCTGATTGTCTAACTGACGAGTTGCAAACATCTGATAGACCAGAGACTGTTCAACAAACAACAAATGTTCAACAGACTACTACTGAAACTCCAACAGTAGTGTTGCAAGACCAAAACAGAGGACACGATTCTGATTTGCAACCTGATCTCAGATGGCTCAAGAATCACCCACCTGAATTAGTGATTGGTGATCCTTTGGATAGAGTAAAGACAAGGAGAGCTGCTGCAAATGATGCAATGTTTGTCAGCTTCCTATGTCAAATAGAGCCTAAACAGATTGAAGAAGCTCTAAGTGTTCAAACTGGATTGAAGCTATGCAACAAGAGTTGAATCAATTTGAAAGGAATGAAGTTCGGTACTTAGTTCCTAGACCAAGTTATCAAAGGGTAATTGGCACTAAATGGGTATTCAGGAATAAAATGAATGAAGATGGTATTGTCACCAGAAATAAAGAAAGATTAGTGGCTAAGGGTTATTGCCAAGAAAAAGGCATTGACTTTGATGAAACCTTTGCACCAGTAGCAAGATTAGAGGCATTCAGACTATTTCTCGCCTATGCTGCTCATAAAAATTTCACAGTCTATCAAATGGATGTGAAATCTGCCTTTCTTACTGGAGAATTGCAAGAAGAAGTTTATGTTGAACAACCACCTGGATTTGAAGCTTACAAAGAAGAAGACAACGTGTATCGTCTGAAGAAAGCCCTATATGGACTGAAACAGGCTCCAAGAGCATGGTATGATACCCTATCTGATTTTCTTTTAATTGAAGGATTTCGTAAAGGTAAGGTAGACAAGACCTTATTTACTGTTGAATCGGATGATCATATACTGCTTGTGAAAATATATGTAGACGATATTATTTTTGGTTTAACAAATCAACAAATGTGTGACAAGTTATCCAAGCTGATGCAGAACAAGTTTGAAATAAGCATGATGGGTGAACTAAATTATTTTCTTGGTTTGCAAGTAAGACAGTTGCCTGATGGAATTTTTATTAACCAAGCTAAATACACAAAGGATCTGTTCAAGAAATTTGGTATGGAAACTAGCTCTACTGTTAGTGTTCCTATGTCTACTGGACTTCGTCTGGATAAAGATGAAGATGGCAAATCAGTGGATATAACCAAATACAGAGGCATTATTGGGTCACTGCTATATCTAACAACTAGCAGACCTGATATCATGTACTCTGTTGGGGTTTGTGCGAGATATCAATCAAATCCTAAGGAATCTCATCTCTTGGCTGCCAAAAGGATACTTAGATACCTTAAGGGCACTCAAGAATTTGGATTATGGTACCCTAGAGAATCTGGATTTGAGCTAATAGGTTATTCAGATTCTGACCCTGCTGGCTGCAAGATTGATAGAAAGAGCACAACAGGTGCCTGTCAATTCTTAGGTAGTCGTCTGATCACATGGATGAGTAAGAAACAGACTTCAGTATCCATATCTACTGCTGAAGCTGAGTATATAGATGCTGGAGCTTGCTGTGCACAAATACTTTGGTTGAAGCATCAACTAGAAGATTACAACATCAAAATCAGTGGAATCCCAATCTACTGTGACAATACAAGTACAATCTCTCTTACTCAGAGCACTACAAACCATTCAAGAACTTAGCATATTGAGATCAATCACTTCATAAGAGATCATGTGGAAAAGGGAAATGTTATAATAGAGTATGTTCATACTGACAATCAGATCGCAGACATTTTCACTAAACCTATAAGTGATGCAAGGTTTTCAATTTTAAGAGCTGAACTAGGTCTACTAAATTTAGATGCATAAGCTGAGGGGGAACTCATCAGAAGACTGGAGTTCATCAGCTTACTCATCTTGTCATCTTCAAGGTTAACTCTCAACATACTAGTTAACTTATGGATTCTTAAAGTCAGGAGGAACGTGTAAGACTAGCGGTACTTCTGATTAAAAGATGAAATTTGTTAATGAAAGTTAGTTGAAGTTAAGTTTTCATCAGAGAAGTTCTTAATTCTTGAAGATTGAAGATTAATTATCTGGCTGGATTGACAAACAACTGAGGAAAATTACTAGCTATTGGCTTTCACTAGTAATAATCTGTCATCAGGACACTTGTCCTATCAGATAAGTATTAAGCTTACTGATCTAATCACTTATGTAAAAGACTTGTTATTTAAAAATGTTATATCTAAAATACGCTTTTACTAGTCGACTAAGGCTGTTCGCATTCCCACCAGTCAATAAATGTTTTCTGAATTTTGAACTGCGTAATTATCGTCCCACGATCAATGCTGAATCAAAATTGATCTAACGGTTAGCGTGTAACACGGAAACCGACGCACCTCAACTCTTTAAAATCAGATCTGATCAGCTCACTGATCCTTTACGCACCCAAATACTCTCTAAAGCATTCTAAGGATTTCTGCTCTTATTTTCTGCAAAAATCCTCTCTTGTTTCACTAACCTTTTCAGAATCATCATGAATCCACCACAAAAGGCAAGAGCTGAGGGTATGTATCTGGTCTATGATACATATCACAAATCTGGAACTGTCGTAATGAAACAAATTCTGGAAAAGTTTAAGACTGCAACCCGGGTGGATTTTATGGAAGGACATGACGAAATGGTTTATGAAGATCAAGTGTTGGAGTATTATGGAGCAAAGGATGATGTTGACTTCAACAAGCTTGAGATTAAGGCAACAGTCGGAGGAAAAGAAATCGTCATTACCCCTGCTCTGCTCCATGAGAAGTATGGACTATCCAACCAAGGAAGAACAGACCTGACAACCATGGTTGAGGAGAAGGAACAAGAGTTTTGGAGCATCTGTGCTCACAAAGGGGAAATACTATCAGGTAACATAAAGGAAAAGCAGTTGAAGGGTGAATATCAGCGTATGGCTGATATGGTAGCGAAGGTGATAGAAAAATGTACTTTTTCTTTAGATAGTATTACTATGAAGAGATATGCTATGATGATAGCTGTTCACTATGGTTTTGAAGTAAATTGGGCAGAAATTGTTTGGTATATTTTGGCAAACTTCCATAAGAAGAAACAGACTAATCATAGGATTACTCTGAGTCATCTGTTCGTGATGTTGGGCTGTGATTTGACTAATGGGAAAGTCATTCACAATGCCAAGACAATGGTCCATTATCAAGCTGTTAAGGGTGGTTCAAAGAGGAAAATGGATGAAGAAGAGGCTGATGAGCCTAAGGAAAAGGCCCCTACTAAGAAAAGAAAACAATCTGTTCAGACAGCCAAGCCAGCTGTTATAGCTAGAACAGATGCTAATAAGAAGGCTGCTGCCGATACAATCATTAAAAAGACTACTGATGAAATTCTGGAGATATCAGCTGGTTCACCCTCCAGAACTGTATCAGAGGAGCAACCTGCTGAGAACGTTGCTAAGAGGATAGGAGTCAACTCAAAGACACTGCAACTTCAAGGCAAGAAAAGGAGAAAGTTGCACCTAAAAAGTCTGCTAAGAGGAAAATGGTCTTTGAACCATCTCCTGCTAAATCTGATGATTTAGTCAGAGAAGGCCCTCAATCAGCTGAGAGGCCAGTTGAAAATGATAAACTTGCTGATGCTGCTGCTGCTAAGAAGTCGTCTGATGATGCTGCAACAGCTTCCCAAAAGCAAGCTTCAACAGCTGAGGTTTCTGAACCTCAAGATGATCCAGAAGTGAGGATCATAGAACCAAAAGCAGGCATTCCACTATCATCTGCTGCTCCTGAACCTGCTGCTGATAAACCAAAGAAGAAGAAGATTGTGAAAAGAAAAATTTCTGCAGCTGAAAGGAAAAGAAGGGAGGATGCCCTAGAAGAAAAGAAGGCTAAGGAAGAACTTGCTGAAGCTATCAGGCTTAGCAAGATTGAAGCAGAAAAAGAAGAAAGGAGAAGGAAAATGACACCTGCTGAACGCCAAGCTGCTGAGGCTGCTAAACTGGCTATGGTTCTTGAAATGAGCAAGAAGGATGCTAATGGGCCTCAACATGCTGGTGGTATAAAGACTGGAGAATCCTTAAAGGCAAGACGGATTCTGCCACCAGGCATGCGAGTTGATAAATGCCCCTTTAATGTCAAATGGGCCTTAAACATTGTCAAAGGTCATCCCATTGCTTTTGCCAGATTTGAAGCTGCCTTACAAGAATTTGATAGACAGCTGCAGCATGCCACTCTATTCGTCTAGGAGAAGACTATATACAATTAGTGGAGAAGTCTGTTGCTGAGTTGAAGGCGTGGGAAGAATTTGAAGCTGAAGAGAAGTGGGTGCTAGACTTCTTTCGAACTGATTCTATCTCACAGGCCTTAGATCCTGATCACATAAGGGATGTCTTCCATAATATTGCAAGAGACAACGTTTACAAGCAATCAGAGAAAATCAAGAACTCCCTGCCCCCAAATAGAATAAAGAAGGATGATCCTGTGAAGAGGGCTGTTCAAATAGCTGTTTATCAAGCTCTGGAGAAGTGGTCTGAACGATCAAGATACTACAAAGGTTCTCCAAGTGATCTGCCTTCACTGCCCAGTGTTCAGCAGATTGCTTTTGGCTCTGAGGTAAGCAGTTACAAGGAAGTGATAAAGGCACCAGCTCAGGGATCTATGCCTAAAATCACTCAGGTAATCCATCAGACCACTAGAATATCTGAGGATGGAACGCCTGAAACTGTTAAGGTGGAGGAACAGTGAACTGTTCAACAAGTTGCTGCCAAGCCTGATGAAGAAAAAGTTCAAGAACCTGCTCAGGAGAAAGCTGGCGCCATTATTGTTCATTCAACTGCTCAGGAGCCTGCTAAGTCTGAACTAAATGAAGAAGAAGCAGAAGAGAACTTAGCTGATATTGAAGTTTACCAAACTGAGCCATCAGCTTCCACCTCCATTCCAAAAGCTGATAAACATTCAAGTCTGATGGAATCTATTCAGCTGCTGCTGGAACAGACCTTGGATGATAGAATTGGATAGCTGACGAAGGAAATGAAGGAACTGAAGGATGATAACAGACAAATACAAGAAGAAACAGGAGGTTACAGGAAGACAACAAAAACTTGCTCAAAGATGTTGCTGATAACCTTCCTGCTGACAACTCTCTTCAATTGATCCAGAGTTTGAACAGTCTGAATGGAAACATTGAAGACGTGAAGTCTGATGTAAATCATCTTCACACAACTCTTCAACGTAATGAAATTGATATTGCCAATGTCATTCGATCAATCACCAAGCTTGCTAATGCTGAAATGGAACTGAAAAGGGAATGGGAATCACACTTGGATGAAATTGCATCAAAGGTCCATGCTGAAATAGCCACTCTGCAACTGAACATGGATTATTTGAATGATCCGACCAGCACTCAGGGATCAACACTTAATCAACTATCATCAACACTTGTCACTATGGATGCAAATATCAATAGGATCTGCACTGCCATCAATCTGCCATTTGATGATTCTCTCCCTTCTGATGATGACAAAAAAGGGGAAGAGAAGTCAGTTTCTGAAAAGGATGAAGCTACTGATGTACCTAAAACTGCTCAAGTACCTGAAGACTCTGCTGTTGAGAAGGAAACTGATGGGAAGCAAACAGAGTCCGTACCTGAACCAGTCAAGGAAACTGAAGAGAAAGCTGAAACTGAGAAGGAAGCAGAGGCTCCTACAGAAGAAGCTGCTGATGCCAATGATGAAGCTGCTGAAAAGAAGTTGCTGATTCCAAGGATGAAGAAGTTGCTGATCAAGAAGAAAACGCCAAGGAACCAGTCAAGTCTGACAAAGAATTGGCTGCATCCAAGGATACACCCGAGGAGCAACTAGATCTATATACAAAGTACAAAAACTTAGATCGCCTGAAAAGAAGAATTGATGAAGCAGAACAGGAGCTAAAGCTTGAAAGGGAAATCAAGTAAAAGATGGAAGCTGCTCAGAAAAATCTTCTAAGTAGTGGTGAATCTGATGATGAAGTGGAAGATGAAGACGATGAAGAATTGTTTGAAACTGAAGAAGAAGTGATTGATGAAGAATCAGATCACTAGCACTTAAACTTCTTGTAATCTGTTTTTCATATTATTTGTAACTTTTCATCTGTCTGAAAACTTGTAACTTGTACCCACAACTCTGAATTTAATAAAAGTTCAAGTTTTTCATCCAACATATTATTTCTAACTCAGAAATTCTTGAGGACAAAAACTTTAGTCTAGGTACATGTACTTAGCTGATTAGGTTTTGTCATCATCAAAAAGGGGGAAATTATTGGATGAAGATTCATATCAACAGACAAGTGATTTAAAGATTGAAGGGAGGTTTTGATAATTTCCAAAACATCATAACCAGCTAAGTTAGGAAAGCTTAGTGAAAACCCTTAGAAGAATTTTGATTGATGTTAAAGTTATATCAGTCAAGTCAAAGTTCAAGAAGGTCCAATAAGACTACTGATCTGCTGGTGAAGAAAGAAATCCGATTGGTGAAGATCAGCCGACTCAAATCAGATTAGTTCAAGTTTGGGATCAGCTTTGTTCTACATCAAACTAGTGTACTCATCAGCCAAGTGGAAAGGATCAGAAAGTCTCTCCAACGGTAATAAATACACTTGGAGTAATAAATGCTGAAGACCGAGGGTATTAATGACAAATGATTGAAGGAAAACCCCGTATCAGCTTGGTGCATTAATTACTGCCTGACAGAAAGTACAATTGACAGTACTGTCACTGTGCAGAGAGCCGTTCGCAGAAATTAAGGATCAGTACCCAAAGATTTTGAATTCTGTCTCTCTTCAACAGACATTTTTCAAACTCAGGGTATAAATAGTTCATGAGACTGAAGAAGAAAAAAAAACAGCACAATCTCTGAGAGAATAATCCGAAGCAGAATCTTTAAGTCTCAAGAACAGCTCACTCATCAGCTTAGTCATTTGTTGACAAAAGCAGAAGTTGAAGATCAAAAAGATAAACATTTTTCTGAGTGAAAACTGTAAAGAGTGTTGTGAGAAGTGTAGATCCATCTTAGTGAGTGATCTAGCTTCAGAGGATAGGCTTTCTTTGTGATTTCCTATTGCGCACTTGTGGCCATTTCATTTGTTGTTTGGCACAAGCATTGTATACTGATTACTTTTTGTTTTCTAGTATAACCCAAGATCTAAGTGACTTGGAAGAGTGGACTAAAGGATTTTTATCCATATAACCACTATAAAAATTCTTTGAGTTTTATCTTGCATTTTTACTTGCACATTTTCTAAGAGTTGCATAAAACTTTCAAATAAACTTTTAAAAGATTTTATAAGGAGTTTATTTAAACTGGGGATAAAATCTTTTAAATAGACTAAGTACACTTGTGAAAAATACTTTCAAATATCCGCTGCAAGTGCTCTGTTTTAAACCTTGCTGAAATCAGCTAAGTAGTATAAAGAGAAGTGGTTAACTGTGTGTTCAAAGATTTGTTCAACGATCAGCTTAGTCAGCTTACTGACCTACAACAGCTTAGTCTGCTGACAGTCGAGTGAAAACTTTTTAAGTCTAAAAATTTTCAGAGGTCATTCACCCTCTTCCCCTCCCCCCCCCCACCCCCCCTCTAGACCTCATCTGACCACTTGGGGCCAACAGAAACAAGATTAAATTTAGAGCAAATATCACATTTAAAAGGTAAATAGTTCAAACTTAATTCTCTCAAAATTAAACTACTCTACAATGACTATTTTTACTTACTATTTTAATTTATTAACACCAAAATATCTTAACACATTCCCCACGACAAGTTTAAATTAATTTCTATTCTTGGAATTATATTAGGGCATATACTATTTGAGTGTGCATGTCTTAAGGAAAAAAAAAAGGCAAATGTTTTTCCTCTTTTTTATAAAGAGCAATAGTGAAAATGGAAATTCAAATTAGATTATATCTTACATATTCAAAAAAAAAAATTCTCTCAAATTTATACAACTCACAAGATAAATATGATATTCTTAATTACTATGTGAATGTACAACAAATAGATCATAACACATGTCTGATCGAGAAGTTTTTTTAAAACAAGTTTAAATTAATCTTTCTTTCAGAAATTTATCAGTTGTCGTATAACATTTGAATCGTGTATATACTCAGAAGAAGAGGCAAAGTTTCATCTTTTTTTGTAAGAAATAAAACTTTGAGAAAATAGTGTGCGACCTATAGTAGATCTTAAATATAAGAGAGTAGATAGATCCGATAATTTCTTATTCCAAATCTTTTATTTCCATTTTCTTTTCAATGTTCCAATTATGCATTTTATTCAAATTAATTATCTTTTCACAAAATCACCTTCTTTAAGTTAGAATATCAAAGAAAACTAGATATTCAACCAAGCAACCATCGGAGGAAAAATATTACCATTACTAAAAATTTAATGTGGAAGAAAACCAAAATACATTCAACACATCAATAAATTACAAAGACGACGTTCTTCGAGTGGATGGTTTGTTAGAGCTCAAATGACCTCACATGAAGTAAATGGTTTGTACTTCATAATTTTTTCCCAGATAAAATATACTCCTATATTCAGAAGTGTTCATATTCACTTTTCCATGATTTAAAATATGTCATTATCCTTTTATGATCGAAATTCTAAGATCATGCATGCTAAAGAATGCATGAATTAGAAAAAAATGCTTAATTGCATCCATTACGGAGCTAAAAGATTTGAATACGAGCCTCCAAGTTTTTGTCGTGGGGATGGAAAAATTATATTGGCAACTTTTGAATTCACATAAATCATGGTTTTACACTTTTATGTGGTTGCAAATTGAAGACCACGACTTAGTTTGGTATTGTTGCTCAAGGCTCAAGCTGGCCACCACACCTTCAACATATAGCTCAGACTCTCTATCCATATTCGTCTTGCCCTAACCCCTCATATTTGACAAAAAATGAGACCTCGATACATAAACATATATAAATATCAATTTTTTGTTTGAAAATAATTTCTTCTCAAATTTAAATTACTCGTGAAAGGAATGTGATATACTTAGTATGTGAATGTATAACATAAATCAATCTTAACTCATATGTGATGCACTACTAGAAAATTTTCCTTTTGCAATGGAAAATTTGCGACTGATGGAATGTGTCGCAAATTAATTGTCATGGCAGAGTTGCGACAAAATTTCTCAGAGTTATATAAATTTTTTTATGACAGAATCTTCAACAAAACAATGATTAATATTTGCAACATGCACTTAATTTCGTCGCAAGATTTTAGCAGAATTCTGGCGCTAATTATTTATTTTAGCACCAAATGAGTGAAAACATAATGTCATAATTTTTTGCCAGAAGTAACTTTGACAAGGAAAATCACTCAGATGAATCTAGTTCTCTGATGTTATATCTTCTCACACATATCAGATACATACTCCTTAAAAAAAAATTGAATATCACTCAGATATAGAAGTTGTGTGATCTTTTTCTTCAACACTTTGCTTTGTCAACACATGATTCCGCGTAGCGATCAGACAACTCAACTGATTCAATCTTCAGTCCCTGATCTATTTATACTCTTGAATTTGAAATTTTGCCCGTTTAAGATAGACGAAAATACATTTTAATCATAGGCAGTGATCTTCTTCTCGAAGACAGCTTTTGCAGAATATTTATACACTTTGTTGTACGGATCTGAGCACTGTGTCAGTCGCATTTAATGAACTAAGTTTGTTACCGTTGGAGAGCTTGCAAACCGACTTGACTTAGCCGACAAGACTGAATACAGGATATATTGACACTGCTGATGGTAACCAATCTGATCTTATTGATCTGAGATCCCCACTAAGCTTATTTTGGTCACGTAACTTACATACCATGAGAGAGGTTTACTAAGTTTTTCTTTTTTCTTAGTTGATGACTTTCTATTTATCATTTTTGTTATCTTCAAAACCTTTTACTCAATTCTAACTTAGTTAACTCAACTGCTAAGATCACTTAGCTGTTATTTGAGTTAGTAAATTCTTCCAATAATTATTTTTGTCCAAGATCTTAATAAAATTATATATATTTGCTAAAATTTACAATCTTTTAGATGCCCTAGGTGAAACAAGAATATACTAATATTTCTGACCTTGATTTTTCAATATAATTATTTGCCTTTCAAATTTCAATTGTACTTTAATCACGTGATATATAATGCTTGTTGGTATGTTACACCTAATTTTTTCTACACTTCTCTTTTGCCTACCATATCTAAAAAAATATAATATTCACAATCCATAGATTGCATGATCGTAGTTTCATGTTCTTTTAGATTCAAAGATAACACGGTCCTTTTCGGTGTCCTGGGAGGAACACGAGCATTTTGAATATTTTTTGTTGATATTTTTCCTAGATGGACAATTGACAAATTCAACCAGTAAACAATTCCATGTTTACATAATGGTGAATTCTAATATCGAGTTTCATATTCTTCTGAATTCACTTTAAATTGATCCACTTTGGAGAGTAATGCGTTCGAAAATAATATTTTGGTCTATTTGTGCCAATTTGGGTTTACAAGGAGGATGTGTTCCTAGAATCAAAATTTATAATGATTATTATCCACTTGATAATATTTTGATAGAGATTCATGTATTTTCCGCTCTTCAATATAATTGCTTAGTCTTGTTAGAAAAATGACATTTTATGAACTTTTATCTTCATCCTTTATACATGAAACGTTGATCTGAGTCTCAGAATGTGTCCTAGCAACACGATGGAGAAAGTTATGGATGCGATTCGTGTTGTTCCGAGTCTATGTTGAACTTGTCATTTTCAGGGTATCATGAGTAAAACTCGGTCCTTGGAGTCCTAATAAATTGCGTGCTTCGTGTACAAAATTAATTTGATTTGGAGATAAGATGGTCCATTTCGGGTCCACAGGGTCGAACTCAAGCATTCTACATTTTCTTTAGGGAAACATTCTTTGATGATCTTTCAATTTTCAAATTAGGCTAGCAAACAATTCACGTGATAGAATATTTTTGTCACATGTTTCTTGTTCCAGTGATTTCACTCAAAAAAGAACAATTTTTGGGTGTTATGCGTAAAAGAATCACATTTTTAGAAATTTGTACCAATTTATTTCACAATAAATAATCTTTGTGCCGAATTTCATGTTCCAATCACTACTTGGTTAATCGAATGGAAATAAATGTCAAGAATATAATGGTAAATGGACAAGCAGAAGAAAAGTTTGTTCTTTTCATTCATCACAAGTATTTTAGTTCATACAAGTATATCTTATCTCGTTGATAATTTTGTTTTCCTATTTTATTTTTATAATGGGATTCAACTATATTACATTCAACCAGTGGACCCATCATAATAAATGACTTCCTTCACCTTTCAAGGAAACATAGTCTTATAATAAATCTATCATCAACCATTTCTACTATTAAAATAGGCCTTCAGGATTCTAGGGCAAGGATTCTGAGGGTCCAGGATTAGTCTAGTGTAAGCTTGTACACCTGGGTTATCAAAAAAAAAAAAAAATAAGGAAAATTTTACCACTATTAGTCACATCTCATTAATTTCAATGTGAAACCCATTTAATGAAATTTCACTATTCTTAATAAAAGCTTTGTCCAAAAATACAGTAAATCATTCTCAAGAATTTACTTTCAATATTCAATAAATATTTTATCACTCATTTATTCAATTCATATTGTAAGAATTTACTTTCAGTATTCAATAAAGATTTTATCACTCATTTTATGAATTTAAAATTTTAAGATGTTTTATGTAATCCTTTGATCATTTCAACATCTTTTTTGTCTAGATGGACAATAGTAAAATTCAGCCTGTAAAGCATCCAATGTTTACGTAATGGTGAATTATTATATCAAGTTTCACATTCTTCTGAATTAATTTTGGATTGATACACTTTCCAGAGTAATGCATTTGAAAATAACATTTTGGTCTATTTGTGCTAATTTAATTTTCATGGAGGATTATTTTTACGACAAAAAATTATAATTGTTATTATCCACTTGATAGTATTTTAACAGAGATCCATGTTCTTTCCGCTCCTCAATATAATTACATTTGGAAAATTTGTGCAAATTTATTTCATACAAAATTTTGAAAGTGTTATTCACACTATAAACGATAATTGGGCCATATTTTATGTTCCAATCTATACTAGGTTAATCGAATGAAAATAAATGTCAAGAACAAAATGGTAATTGGACAAGCAGAAGAAAAGTTTGTTATTTTCATTCATTACCAGTATTTCAGTTCATAACATGTATATCCGTACCTTTTAATAATTTTGTTTTCCTAATAAGAGTTGCGACAAAATTTCTCAAAGTTACATAAATCTTTTTATGATAGAATCTTTAATAAAACAATGACTAACATTTGCGACATGCACTTGATATCGTCGCAAGTTTTTCGCAAAATTCTAGCTCTAATTATTTATTTAGCACAAAAATTACCGACAACAATTTGTGACAATTTTTTTTCAGAAGTAATTTGTGACATGTAACATTATACAAATTTTACACAATTTTGTATAAATAAAGTTTTTCTAAAGATTTGCAACATATATAAATCTGCAACACCCATTTTTGTCACAAATGTATCTCAAAATCTATTATAAATTTTACTTTCACAAGCGTAATTTTTCATCAGAAATAGGTGATCAATGCCTAGTTAATTATGGAGCATAAAATAAAATATAATCGCCATTTATTTCATCTGAATCGTAGTAGTTCTATGTAAAAAAATATTTATATATGTTGGTCCCAAGTGGTCAGATGAGGTCTAGAGGGGGTGGGGGGGGGGGGGGTAAATAGACCTCATAAAATTTTAATCAATTTTTAACTTTAAAACTTTTTGTTCAGCTGTTACAGAACAGTAAGCTGACGAAGCTGATCGCGAACAAATCTTTGAACAGATTTGTTGACCACTAATCTGATAGTCACTTAGCTGATTTAGTCCAAAATCAGTTTTAATATCAGAATACTTGCAGCGGATTTTGAAAGTGTTTTTCACAAGTAAACTTATTAGTTTGAAAGATTTTATCCCTAATTTTGTAGAACTTCTCTAATTCTTTTTCAAACAGTTTTATCAAGTGTTTTTGTGCTAACTGAAAATATGCAAGTAAAATGCAGGGTAAAAACACAAGGATTTTTATAAGGTTATATGGATGTAAATCCTTAAGTCCACTCTTCCAAGTCACACAGATCTTGGGTTATACTAAAAACACTAAGTAATCAGTATACACTGCTTGTGCCAAACAACAAATGAAATGGCCACAAGTTCGCAATAGGAAATCACAAAGAAAACCTATACTACAGAGTTTTATCTCTTCACAAAGATGGATAAACACTCCTCACAACACTCTAACAGTTTTTCACTCAGAAATATGTGTATATCTTTAATCTTCAACTTCTGCTTAAGTCAACAAATGACGAAGCTGATGAGTGAGCTAATCTTGAGCTTTTGAGACTTAGAAAATATTTTTCTTCGAAAGCAATCTCTCAGTTGTTGTGTATTTTCTTTCTCTTCATCTCTTCAGCTATTTATACTCACAGATTCAAAAAGTGTCCGTTGAAGAGAGACACAGTTTGAATTTCTCGATTTCTGGTCCTTAATTTCCGCGAACGGCTCTCTGCACAGTGACAGTACTGCAGATTGTCCTTCTGTCAGGCAGCATTTAATGCACCTAGCTGATACGAGGTATTTCTTCAATCATTTGCCATTAATACCCTCAGTCTTCAGCATTTATTACACCAAGTGCATTTATTACCGTTGGGGAGACTTCCTGATCCTTTTCACTCGGCTGATGAGAACGCAGGTCCGATTGTGAGCAGAGCTGATCCCAAACTTGAAAAAATCTGATTTGAGTCGGCTGATCTTCACCAGTCTGATTTCTTCCCTTCAGCAGATCAGTAGTCTTCTGGACCTTGAATATTTGACCCTTCTGATTTGTCTTCTTACTTGGTCAAAATTCTTCTAAGGGTTTTAAACTTAGTTTTTCATACTTAGGTGATCTTGATGTGTTTTGGAAATCATCAAAACCTCCCTTAACTTCAATGTACTCTTATCTTCATCTTCATCCAACAATTTTCCCCTTTTTTATGATGACAAAACTCCAGCTAAGTACCTGTTACCTATACCAAAGTTTTGATCCTCAAAATTTCTGAGACAGAAATGTATGTTGGAAAAGAACTTGAACTTTTTATAAATGATTGAAAATTATTACACAGTACAAGTCTTTCTGATGAGATAACTGAAAGGAAACTAAAGTAAACTGATTACAATGAATTATCTATTCTAATCATCAGCTTCTTCACTTCCTTCTTCAACTTCCTCAAAGTATTCATACTCTGATTTATCATCTTCTTCCTCTTCATCATCTGCATCATCAGTAAGCAGGTTTTCCTTAGCAGCTTTCATCTTTCTTCCCTCTCTGCTTCAGCTTCAGCATCCTCAATCCTCTTTTTGATGCGTTCTAAGTTTTTGTACTTGACAAATGGATCAAGTTGCTCTTCTGGTGTGTCCTTTGTTGCAACCATTTCTTTATCAGACTTGACTGGTTCCTTAGGATCTTCAACATCAGTTTCTTTGTCATCAATCTTTCCATCTCCTTCAGCAGCATCATTTTCCTTGGTTTCAGCTTCTCCATTTCCTTCAGCCTTTTCTTCAAATGCTTCGTTCTCTGTTTCTTCTGGTTTCTCTTGAGTAGCAGCATAGTCTACTTCAGCAGCTTGAATGGTTGTCTCTTCCCTTTTCTCTTCCACATTTTTGTCATCATCAGGGTTAACGGGAGGGTTGAGTCCAACAGCTTGGATCTTGGCAACAACACACAAGGTCTTGATGTACTGGTTCATTAAGTCTTGGCTTGAGGTAAGATGATGTAGAGCAGTATTGATGTTGTCAGCCTGTTCATTGATGCAATCAACGTTGAGTTGTAATGTGGAGATTTCCTTATCAATTTTGGAGGTAGTTTTGTGAACTTCTTCTACCAACAAATGATTCTTTGTAGTCTCCTCATCGGCAACTTTGATGAATGTGTTTGTCAGATGAGCAATACTATCTTCATTTCTCTTCAAGGCAGTATGAAGATGATCAACATCAGCTTTGACATCTTCAATACTTCTGTTCATGTTCATGATACTATGCGTCACCTCAGAGTACTGTCTTCTGGCAATGTGCAGTTATCAATGGCATCCTTAATCATTTTTGCAGTTTCTTTATGCATTTGCTCCATCTGCAGTCTGTTCCTCGCTTCCATATCCTTCAAAGAATTTTCAAGCAACATCTGGAAGGCTTCCATCAGTGATGAGTGCATATCAGCTGTTGGTGATGCAGTCTGATCTCCTTCCTGTTGAACAGGAGTGTCTTTTAGAACAGCTTCTTCTTCAGCAGTCTTTTGGTCCGTGACATCTTCGAAGATCTTGTTCACAATAGTTCCATCATCAGTGAACACAGTCGTCTGGCGAATTTTTCTGATAACAGGCAGACGATTGGGAACAGGTGTCTTCACTTTCAGCAACTCGTGATAATCTCTTATTTCTTTGCCAAATGTGATCTGATGTATGCCAGGTAGAGCAGGCAGATCACTTGGAGAACCTTGTCCATATCTGAAACGTTCAACCCATTTCTCCAAGGCAGTTATAATTGCAATTTTCAAAGCCCTCTTGACAGGATCATCCTGTTTTCTTATCTTGGCTGGCAAATTCTCAGAGATGAATTTGGCTTCGTCAGTAACAATGTCTTGTGCATACTTATGAATAACATCTCTAACATAATCAGCATCCAGTGCTTTGGTGATGGAAGTAGTCTGCAACCAGTTGAGGACCCACTTTTCCTCATCATCAAACTCTTTCCAGCTCTGGATTTCTTCAACAGACTTGTTCATCCTGTAATCTCTCCATCTGATGTATCTTTCATTTTCATGGGTGAACATTGTTTTATGCTGCAGCTTCTTATCAACATATGCTAAGGCAGCTTCAAATCTGTTGAAAATAGGAGGATCAATGTTTATAATTTCAAAAGCTTTTCTCACCTCAAACTTTTTCTTTTCCTGCTTCATTCCTCCAGGCATTTTCAGCTTGGCATTCATAGATTCACCGATCTTAATGCCACCAGCTATGTTTGGGCCATGAGAATCTTTCTTGCTTAGCTCAATGGTAAGTGCCAAGTCTGCAGCTTCAGCAGCTTTGAGTTCAGCCTCAGACATTTTTCTCCTTTCTTCTTCTTTTTGAGCTTCAATTTTACTGAGCTCAATGACCTTTTGCTCTTCTTGATCATCCCTCTTCCTCTGCTCTGCCTCTTCCCTCTTCTTTTTATCAGCAGCAGACACTTTCTTCCTTCTGATTACAATATTTCTTTTGCCCTTCTTCTTATCAGCTGTCTGTGCTTCTTGAGTAGCAGTAGGTTCAGGACCAGCAGATGCAAGTGGTGCAGCTGCTACTGGTTCGATGATCTGCACTTCATGATCATCTTGAGGTTTGGCAACCTCAGTTGTTGGGGTGGTTGAAGTAGTCTGTTGAGCATTAGACTCTTCTTCAGCTCCAGCAGGCCTCTCTGCTGATTGAGGACTTTCACGCACTAATTCAGATAACTTAGTGGGAGATGACACAAAAGTCATCCTTTTCCCGACCTCTTCCGTCCCACTATCTCTGAAATAGGCTTTGAGGCTACAGTGTCCTTCAACTGACTTCTTGTTCTCCTTGCTACATTTTCAGCCACTTTCTCCTCAGATTTGGTTCTGGAAGGTGAACCATAGGCCATGTCTTCTATTTCCTTTGTTGTCTGTTGGATGATATCATCCGCAACAAACTCTTCTTCTGTTCTGGATTTAATAGCTGGCTCGGCTGTTTGAACATATGCCTTCTTGGTAGGAGCTTTTTCCTTGGGCTCCTCGGTAGTAGTTTTCCTCTTCTTTTTGTCTGTTTGAAGAGGCTTCTTTGGCTTCTTAGCTGGAACCTTTTCTTTTGGTTCCTCAGCCTCCTCTTCTTCTTCTTCATTCTTTCTTTTCTTCCCAGCCTTGACAGTCTGGTAGGTTGCCATAGCCTTGGCATTGTGGATTTTTTTCCCTCTAGTCATTCCACAACCCAGATTGTAAAACAGGTAACTTAGAGTTATCCTGTGGTTGGTTTGCTTCTTCTGGTGGAAGTTAGCCAGAATGTACCAAATGACAACAGACCAGTTCACCTCATAGCCGTAGTAAATGGCCATCATTATGCAGTAGCGTTTCATGGTGACACTGTCCAGAGAGAAAGTACAATTCTCTATCAGCATTGACACCATATCAGCCATGCGCTAAAATTCATCCTTCAGCTGTTTCTTCTTCAGATTACCAGACATAACTTCTCCTTCTTTGGCACAGATTGCCCAAAACTCTTAGATTTTGTCTTCTTCCATAGAAGACACATCAGTTCTTCCCTGATTTGACAGTCCAAACTTCTCGTGTAGCAAGGCAGGAGTGATGACGATTGCTTGTCGTCCGACTGTGGCCTTGATTTCTAGCTTTTCAAAGTCAACAGCATCCTTAGCCTTGTAGTACTCCATCACTTGGTCCTTCCAGACCATTCCTTCATAGGGTTCCATGAATTTCACAAGTGTGGCAGCCTTGAACTTCTCCAAGATCTCTTTCATCACTGGAGTACCAGAATGGTGATATGTATCATAGACTAGATACATACCCTCGGCCTTAGCTTCTTGTTGAGGATTCATTGTTGGTTCTGTAGAAGATTAGTGAAGAAACACAAGAGAATTTTTGCTAAGTATAGAAGACAAATTTCTCAAAATGCGTTTGAATATATTTGGGTGCCTAAAGGATCACAGAGCTGATCAGATCTGGTTTTAAAGAGGTTGAGTGCGTCGGTTTCCGTGTTACACGCTAACCGTTTGATCCGTTTTGTGTCAGCTTTGATCGTGCGGCGTCAGTTACGCAGTTCAAAATTCAAAAGGCATTTATTGACTGGCGGGAATGCGAACCGCCTCAGTCGACTAATAAAAGCGTGTTTTAGATAAAACATTTTTAAAAGAACAGAGCTTTTACATAGTTGATCAGACGAGTAAACTTAAATACTTATCTGATGGGACTAGTGTCCTGATGACAGATTATTACTAGTGAAAGCCAATAACTAGTAATCTTTCTCGGCTGTTTGTCAATCCAGCTAGATAATTAATATTCAGTCTTCAGGAATTTAGATCTTCTGATGAAAACATAACTTCAACTAACTTTAATCAACATATTTCATCTTTTAATCAGAAGTACCGCTAGTCTTATAAGTTCCCCCTGACTTTAAGAATCCATAAATTAACTAGTCTGTTGAGAGTTAATCTTGAAGATAGTAAGCTGATGAACTCCAGTCTTCTGTTGAGTTCCCGCTCAGCTTAGGCATCTAAATTCAGTATTCCTAGTTCAGCTCTTAACGCTGAAAACATTGCCTCACTTAATTGTTTAGTGAAAATGTCAGCGATCTGATTGTCAGTAAGAACATGCTCTATTATAACATTTCCCTTTTCCACATGATCTCTTATGAAATGATGTTTGATCTCTATGTGTTTAGTCCTTGAATGACTTGAAGTGTTCTGAGTAAGAGAGATTGCGCTTGTATTGTCACAGTAGATAGGTATTCCACTGATTTTAACATTGTAATCTTCAAGTTGATGCTTTAACCCTAATATTTGTGCAGAGAAGCTCCAGCAACTATGTACTCAGCTTCAGCAGTAGATATGGATACTGTAGTCTGTTTCTTACTCATCCACAAGATGAGGCGACTACCTAAAAATTGACAGGCACCTATTGTGCTCTTCCTATCAATCTTGCAGCCAGCAAGGTCAGAATCTGAATAACCAATAAGTTCAAATCCAGATTCTCTAGGGTACCATAATCCCAAATCTTGAGTGCCTTTAAGATATTTAAGTATCCTTTTGGCAGCTAGGAGATGAGATTCTTTAGGATTTGATTGATATCTCGCACAAACCCCAACAAAGTACATGATATCAGGTCTGCAAGATAATGCCTCTGTACTTGGTTATATCCACTGATTTGCCATCTTCATCTTTATCCAATCGAAGTCCAGTGGACATAGGAACACTAACAGATGAGCTAGTTTCCATACCAAATTTCTTGAACAGATTCTTTGTGTATTTAGCTTGGTTAATGAAAATTTCATCAGACAACTGTCTTACTTGCAAACCAAGAAAATAGTTAACTTCTCCCATCATGCTCATTTCAAACTTGTTCTGCATCAGCTTTGAGAACTTATCACACATCTGTTGATTTGTTGAACCGAAATGATATCGTCCACATATATTTTGCACAAGCAATATGTGTTCCTCCCATTCAATAGTGAACAAGGTCTTATCTATCTTACCTTTACGAAATCCTTTAATTAAAAGAAAGTCAGATAGTGCATCATCCCATGCTCTTGGAGCCTGTTTCAGTCCATAGAGAGCTTTCTTCAGACGATACACCTTGTCTTCTTCATTATAAGTTTCAAATCCAGAAGGTTATTCAACATAAACTTCTTCTTGCAATTCTACATTGAGAAATGCAGATTTCACATCCATTTGATATACTGTGAAATTCTTATGAGCAGCATAGGCGAGAAAGAGTCTGATTGCCTCTAGTCTTGCTACTGGTGCAAAAGTCTCATCAAAGTCAATACCTTCTTCTTGGCAATAACCCTTGGCCACTAATCTTGCTTTATTTCTGGTGTTGCTGGTGACAACACCATCTTCATTCATTTTATTCCTGAATACCCATTTAGTGCCAATTACCCTTTGATGACTTGGTCTAGGAACTAAGTACCAGACTTCATTCCTTTCAAATTAATTTAACTCTTCTTGCATAGCTTCAATCCAATTTGAATCACTTAGAGCTTCTTCAATTTGTTTAGGCTCTATTTGAGATAGAAAACTGACAAACATGGCATTATTTGCAGCAGCTCTCCTTGTTTTTACTCTATCCAATGGATCACCAATCACCAGCTCTGGTGGGTGATTCTTGAGCCATCTAAGATCATATTGCAAATCTGAATGTTGTCCTCTGTTTTGATCTTGCAACACTACTGTTGGATCAGTAGTAGTCTGTTGAACAGTCTCTGGTCTGTCAGTTGTTTGTAACTCGTCTGTTAGACAATCAGCAGTGTGATTCTGAACAGCACTTGAGTTAGCAGCTGAGTTGAGATAAGGTAGTATGATGGGTATATACTCATCATTTCTTTCAATACTCAATTTCTAAAAATCAGTAGACAGGTTTTGATCAATACTTTGATTCTTTTCAGAAGATTGATTTGGTTCATCAAATACTACATGAATGGATTCTTCTACAAGTAAAGTTCTTTTGTTAAAGACTCTATAAGCTTTACTGACAGTAGAATATCCTACAAATACTGCTTCATCAGCCTTCTCTGCAAAAGCAGTAAGGTGATTTTTCCCATTATTTAAAACAAAGCATTTACAACCAAAAATTCTAAAGTAATGAATGTTTGGCTTCCTGTTGTTTCAAACTTCATATCGAGTCTTGTTTTGGTGTTTGTTGATCATGCATCTGTTTTGGGTAAAGCATGCTGTATTTGTTGCTTCTGCCCAAAATCTTTGAGGCAGCTTTGCTTCAGCTATCATAGTTCTGGTAGCTTCTTTTAGAGTTCTGTTTCTCCCTTCAGCAACTCCGTTCTGTTGAGGGGTTCTGGCAGCAGAGTACTCATGGCTGATTCCTCTGGCATTACAATACTCTTCAACAGTAGAGTTTGTAAATTCAGTCCCTCTATCTGATCTGATCTTCAATATTTTTAAGCTCTTCTCATTCTGGATCAGTTCCATCAGATTTGTAAGATGCTCCTTGGTTTCGCTTTTCTTCTTCATGAAAATCACCCAAGTGTATCTTGAATAATCATTCACAACAGCCAGGCAGTATTTCTTTCCACCATTGCTGATAGGATCAATGGGTCCAAATAAGTCCATATGTAGTAGCTCCAAGATCCTTCCAGATGATTGGTGCTTCTTGCTTTTGAATGATGACTTGATTTGTTTACCCTTCTGACAGGCGTCACAGAGCTTATCACTGCTCATGACTGTTTTTGGAATTCCTTCTATCAAATTATTCTTGATGAGTCTGTTTATGGTCTTGAAATTCACATAATTCATTCTTTTGTGCCACAGCCAACTGACTTCACTTGGTGTAGATGCCACCAAACAAATATTAGAACTTTTGTCAACAGAATTCCAGTCCACTGTGTAGACATTTCCTTGTCGACTTCCAGATAAGATTACCTTCTTTGTACCGACCTGTTCAACACAGCACCTATCTGATGAGAAGATGACTGAAAATCCCTTGTCACAAAATTGACTTAAGCTCAGCAAATTGTATTTGAGGCCTTTAACATAAGAGACGTTAGATATCTCAATGTTGCCTTTGATCAGCTTTTCACTTGCTACAATCTTTCCTTCTTTGCTGTCCCCAAAAGTAACTTTAGGACCATCCACAACAACAGCATCAGTCAGCTCATGTATGTTTCTACACATGTGTCTTGAACAGTCACTGTCCAAGTACCAGATTTTCTCTACTTTACTCCTACTCCTAATCCTAACCTACAAAACAAAAGTAAAATTGTTTTAGGTACCTTTATTGAAAGGGTCCTGAAGGATTAGTTCCACCTTTGATAACCCAAGATGTTGAAGTCTTAGGCTTCTTAGGCTTCTGAGTTTTGACAAGAGCATGAACAGTTTTATCTTCGTCACATTCATCAAATTTGTTAGGTTGATAATCAGCATGATAAGGATAATGTTTATAAGCAGAATAAGATGCCTGATAAGCAGGATATGCATGCATTGGATGAGTAGGATATGGTGCATAGTAAGTTGGAAATTGAGGTGCATGATACATAGGAGGATATCCAGCAGGTTGCACATAATATGACTCATTTCCATACCAAGCGCTTTGATTTTTCATATTCTTATGCTTCTTTGGTTTACTAGATGCTTGCTCATTAACAGACGACTTAGTTTTACCACTAGTCTTGTTGGCTTAAGTGTTATCAGCAGACTTCCTAGGACTCTGTTGTTTAGACTAACCAGTCTCTTTTCCTACACTAGGCTCTTTGCTCTTTTTAGTCTTATGAGCTTTCTTCTCTTTTAATTCTTTCTCAGGTGAGGCAGGTTTAGTTGTCTAAACATACAGTATGACCTTACTATTGTCAGCTGATACAAATTTTTCAGTATGGTTCAGTTCTAACTTATCCTGTTCTAAAGTTATCTTCTGTTTACTAGACATGTGAGTGGATGCAACAGATGATTTCTCATTAGACTCAATTATCTTTTCAAGTTCCATGATTTTACCCTTATAGACTTCACATTCAGCTTTCAGAGATTCATTCTCTTGCCAAGGAGTTTATATTCAGCTGATTCTTTTGGCTTTTCAGCTTTAAGTTTCAGTGAATTGTTTTGCTCTCTTAGCAATTTCATCTCTTCCTTAAGCTTACTAAATGCTTCAGTAATACCAGTATTGTTAAGCATCAATTGTTCAAATGAATTAAATAATTCATTGTCAAGAGGAGTTACCTCATCATTCTCAGAGTTATCAGATTCCTTGGCCATTAGTCAGATAAGAGCAGGACTCTGTTCTTCAGAAGACTCTTCAACAGAAGTGTCTGAGTCTGAATCTGAGGAGTAGATAGCAGCTAACTTTTCAGCTTCTGCTAACAGCACCTTGCCTTTCTGATGCTTTCTTTCCTTTCTGATTCTCTTTTCCTCTTCTGTATACTTCTCAGCTTTAGGATATAGGCAGTCTCTGATGAAATGTCCCAATTTCCTGCAATTATAACACATCATTTTGGATTTATATGAATCCTTATCTTGAGAAGAAGAAGTAGGGTTAGAAGTAGAAGCATTGTTGTATTAGTTCTTCATTTTTCTTTTGTAGAACTTCTTAAAGTTGTTTATCAGCAATGCAACGTCTCCAACTGTGTACTCCTTTTTGTTGAGTATTGTGGCTTCATCAGATGAGTCCACATCTTTGCTTTTGTATGCTAGTCTTCTTGGATTTTCAGCAGCAACTAGGGTAGCTGTGGGACTTGAAGTTGAGGTTTCTTCAACACCCATTCTTGGCAGTTTATACTCATACACCTTGAGTATTGAGAACAGCTCGGTGAGAGAGATTTTTCCCAAATCTCTTGACTCTTCCATGGCTGTTACCTTCATGTTGAACTTAGGAGGTAGAGCCTTCAATACTCTGACGGTTATCTCCTCATCTGTGAAGGTTTTTCCAAGCTTGAGAACTTCATTCAGTGTCCTTGTAAACCTTGTATCCATCTGGTCAATGGTTTTCGAAGACTTCATCTTGAAGTTGTCCAGCTTTTTCAGAGCAACGCTCAGCTGATGCTCTTTGATGGCGTCGTTTTCTTCGCTCATATCACGAACCTTATCCCACATCTCTTTGGCAGTCTTGCAGTGCTTGACTTTGTCAAATCGATCATTGTCCAGGGCTTTGGTCATAATGAAACGGCCAACTTTGTCCAGATTGAACAACTTTATTTCTTCAGCTGTCATCTCGTGCAAATCTTTCTCCACCACTATATCGACTTCATCAACCTTTATAGTCTTGGTGAATTTGAATGGACATTTGATAATACATGTGTATATGTTATCATTGTAGGCAGCTAAGAAGATCTTCATTCTGATCTTCCAATCCTCGAAACTCATACCAGCAATATGGGGAACATGGCTGATACAATCCATTTTCAAAAAGTTTTTGATTTTTCAAAAATATGCTCTTTTGAAAACCTTTGAAAAACACTCGGATCAAGCTCGTTGATCAGGCAGCTGATTCAAATGAACCACCCGCTCTGATACCACTTGTTTGTCCCAATTGGTCATATGAGGTCTAGAGGGGGGGGGGGTGAATAGACCTCTTAAAATTTTGAGCAAGTTTTAACTTTAAAACTTTTTGGTCAACTGTAAGCAGACTAAGCTGTTACAGAACAGTAAGCTGACGAAGCTGATCGCGAACAAATCTTTGAACAGCTTTGTTGACCACTAATCTGATAGTCACTTAGCTGATTTAGTCCAAAATCAGTTTTAATACCAGAATACTTGCAGCGGATTTTGAAAGTGTTTTTCACAAGTAAACTTATTAGTTTGAAAGATTTTATACCCAATTTTGTAAAACTTCTTTAATTCTTTTTCAAACAGTTTTATCAAGTGTTTTTGTGCAAACTGAAAATATTCAAGTAAAATGCAGGGTAAAAACACAAGGATTTTTATAGTGGTTATATGGATGTAAATCATTTAGTCTACTCTTCCAAGTCACACAAATCTTGAGTTATACTGAAAACACTAAGTAATCAGTATACACTGCTTATGCCAAACAACAAATGAAATGGCCACAAGTTCGCAATAGGAAATCACAAAGAAAACCTATACTACAGAGTTTTATCACTTCACAAAGATGGATAAACAATCCTCACAACACTCTAACAGTTTTTCACTCAGAAAAATGTGTATATCTTTAATCTTCAACTTCTTCTTAAGTCAACAAATGACGAAGCTGATGAGTGAGCTGTTCTTGAGCTTTTGAGACTTAGAAAATATTTTGCTTCGAAATCAATCTCTCAGTTGTTGTGTATTTTCTTTCTCTTCGTTTCTTCTGCTATTTATACTCACAGATTCAAAAAGTGTTCGTTGAAGAGAGACACAGTTTGGATTTCTCGATTTTTGGTCCTTAATTTCCGCGAACGGCTCTCTGCACAGTGACAGTACTGCAGACTGTCCTCTCTGTCAGGCAGCATTTAATGCACCTAGCTGATACGAGGTATTTCTTCAATCATTTGCCATTAATACCCTCGGTCTTCAGCATTTATTACACCAAGTGCATTTATTACCGTTGAGGAGACTTCCTGATCCTTTTCACTCGGCTGATGAGAACGCAGGTCTGATTGTGAGCAGAGGTGATCCCAAACTTGAACAAATCTGATTTGAGTCGGCTGATCTTCACCAGTCTGATTTCTTCCCTTCAGCAGATCAGTAGTCTTCTGGACCTTGAATATTTGACCCTTCTGATTTGTCTTCTTACTTGGTCAAAATTCTTCTAATAGTTTTAAACTAAGTTTTTCATACTTAGCTAATCTTGATGTGTTTTGGAAATAATCAAAACCTCCCTTAACTTCAATGAACTCTTATCTTCATCTTCGTCCAACAATATAAATCTTTAACATGAAAAAGTCCCGGGTTGCATATTTCATCCACAATTATTTTTTGATCTACTAGATGGATTGTTTAGATGGTTTTTTTTTTTTTTTTGATCTACTAGACTGTGTATTTACAGCTCAGACCGAAGAGTTCAAAGGGTATAGGTCCTCCCCAGTGTGGTGTCTCCAGTAGGATTCGAACTTGAGTCTCGCCTCTGGGGGTCGCAAGTCACTACCACTTGGCCCAACCTTTTCTTTTACAAACTATCTTTGCCATGATGGAGATAACGAAAATGTAAAGCGAAAAAAATGTGCAAGTAAAACTCAAATATTGTTGTCCAAGATTTAATGAAGAATATGTGAAATAGTATGAATAATTATAGACATTATTGTAGTCCAAGATCTTAACAAAAGAATAGATATTTGCTAAAATTGACTAATTTTAAGTTGCCCTAGGTGAAACAAGAATATACTAATATTCATGGGCATGAGTTATTTATGATAATTATTTACCATTCAAATTTTAATTGTGCTTTAATCACGTAATATAGAATACTTGTTGGTATGTTACGTATAATATTTTCTACACTGCTCTTTCGCACACCATATAAAAAATATATAATATTCATAATATATACATTGCATGATTAGAGTTTCACGTGATTGAATATTTATGTCCCAAGTTTCTTGTTCCACTGACTTCACTTGAAAAACAATCATTTTTGGGTGTTACGCGTAAAAGAATCACATTTTGGGAAATTTGTGCCAACTTATTTCACACAAAATAAAGTATTATTCGCATAATAAACGATAATTGAGCCGAATTTCATGATCCAATCTTTAATAGGTTAATCGAATGAAAATAAATGTCAAGAATTAGAGGTTAATCGAATGAAAATAAATTTCATTATTAGTATTTCAGTTCATAGAAGTATATCCATACCTTTTAATAATTTTGTTTTCCGATCTTTTTATATAATAGGATTCAAGTGTATTACATTTAACAAGTGGTGCCATCTTATTGAATGATTTCCTTCAACTTTAAAAAAAAAAAGTCTTTCAATAAATCTGTCATCAACCATTTCTACTATTAAAGAAAGAAAATTTTAACACTATTAGTCACATCTCATTTGTCCGTAAATATATTTAATCATTCTCAAAAAATCCTCTATCATATTGTAAGAATTTATATTCATTATTCAATAAATATTTCATCACTCATTTTTTGAATTCATATTGCAAGAATTTACTTCAATATTAAATAAATATTTTAGTGTAAACACCACTAATGGTGCTCCTTATCATTAATTTTTTATAGAGTGGTCCCTCTTGTGTTTTTCTTCCCACGTTAGTCCTCATTATAGATTATTGGTTTCACTTTGGTCATTTTCAGGTGGTACTAAGTAAACTAAAGTGTCAAAACATTTTTATGAGAATTCATTATAGATTATTGGTTTCACTTTAGTCATTTTCAGGTGGTACTAAGTAAACTAAAGTGTCAAAACATTTTTATGAGAATAATTCATAGTGAGGACTAACATGGGAAGAAAAACACAAGATGGACCACTCTGTAAAAAATTAATGATAAGGAGCACCACTTGTGGTGTTTACCCTAAAATATTTATTTAATATTGAAGTAAATTCGTTCAATATAAATTCAGAAAATAAGTGATAAAATATTTCTTGAATATTGAAAGTAAATTCTTAAAATATGATAGATGATTTTTGAGAATGATTAACTATAATTACGGATAAAACTTTTATGAAGAGTAGTGAAATTTCAAAAAATGAGTTTCACGTTGAAATCATTGAGACGTGACTAGTAGTGGTAAACTTTTCTTTCTTTAATAGTAGAAATGGTTGATGATAGATTTATTAGAAGACTATTTTTTTTTTTTTAAAGTAGAAGGAAGTCATTCAATAAGATGGCTCCAATATTTTATCACGTATTTTCTGAATTTATAATTTAAAGATGTTATATTTCAATCCTTAGATCATTTCAACATCTCTTTTTTCAAATGATATTATTTTATTTTCTCAGAATAAAAAAAATATGTGAAATGTTACTATTAGAAATTTGGTCTTTTGCGACGGAAAATTTGTGACGAATGGCATGTATTGCAAATTAATTAATTTTTCGCAGAGTTGCGACAAAATTCCTCAGTGTTACAAAGATCTTCTTACTACGGAATCTTCAACAAAACAATGACCAACATTTGTGGCATGCACTTAATTTCGTCCAAACTTTTTGTAAAATTCTGGCTCTAATTATTTATTTTAGCACCAAAATTAGTCACAAAAATATGTGACAAATTTTTGTCGGAACTAACTTTTGACAAGCAACATTATACAAATTTTACACAATTTTTTATAAATAATTTTTCCTAATGATTTGCGACACGCCACACCCATTTTTGTCAGAAATGTATCTCAAAACCTGTTATTAACTTATTTTTTTCACTTACGTAAGTTTTCATCAGAAATAGGTGATCAATGCCTTCTTGATTATGGAGCACAAAAAAAGTATAATCGCAAATTTTGAACTGTTAATGCACCTCGTGTTTTGTCAAATACACTATTTCATCTGGATGATTGTAGTTCTTTGTACAAAAAAGATTTAATTAAATTATTAATTATATATAATTAAAACTCTAGGACAATAAAATGATAAATTGATAACCAAATATTTATGAGTGGTCTCAAAGGACTTATCAAAATTCACAGAAAAAAGTACTAGGTTACATCTGTCTTCCGCAATTATTTTGAACAATTTTTATATAGTTGATAATTTGTTCAGATGGATTTTCTGAAGCAATTTTATAGATAAATTTTCCTTCACAGACTATCTTTGCCAGGATGGAAAAACAAGAAAATTTTGGAAAATTTTATTTTTCCATCTCGGGAAAGATAGTTTGTAAAAGAAAATTTACCTATAAAATTGCTTCAGAACATCCATCTGAACAAACATTATCAACTTTATTAAAAATTGTTTAAAATAATTGTGGAAGACAAATGTAATCCGGTATTTTTTATTGGAGAATTTGGATAAGTCCTTTGAGACCATTTATAAACATTTTGTTATCATTATATATCATTATATCATTTTATAGTCCTAGAGTTTTAGTTATATCTTTTTGGACATAGTACTACTACGATCCAGATGAAATAGTGTATTCAAGGAGATGTGAGGTGCTTTAAGAGTTCCAAAATAGCGGTTATCTTATTTTTAATGCTACATAATCAATTAAACATTGATCACCTATTTCTGATAAAAAAATTATGCATATGAAAATAAAATTAATAACTGGTTTTGTGATAAATTTGTGATAAAAATGGGTGTTGCAAATTTATATATGTCGCAAATCATTAGGAAAAAATTATTTTATACAAAATTGTGTAAAATTTTTATAATGTTACCTGTCAAAAGTTACATCTGACAAAAAATTGTCACAAATTGTTGTCGCAAATTTTGGTGCTAAAATAAATAATTAACACAAGAATTTTGCGAAAAACTTGCAACGAAATCAAGTTCATGTAGCAAATGTTAGTTATTATTTTGTTGAAAGTTTTGTCTTAAAAAATTTATGTAACTCTAAGAAATTTCATCGCAACTCTACCACAAATCAGATAATTTGCAACATATGCCATCCGTCACAAATTTTTCCATTGCAAAAGACCAAACTCCTAGTAGTGATGCGTACCGTTCCACGTATTTTTCATTCATTTTAGAAACTGAAATAATATCTTTTGGAAAATGAGATATTGAAACGATCATTGAGATGTGACTAATAGTGGTAAATTTTTTCTTTCTTTAATAGTAGAAATGGTTGATGATAGATTTATTACAAGATTATTTTTCATTTAAAGGGTAAAGGAAGTCATTCAATATTATGGATCCACTTGTTGAATGTAATCTAGCTGAATTCTATTATAAAAAAATAGAAAAATAAATTTATTAAAAAGGTATGAATATACTTGTATTAACTGAAATGCGGGTTGAATGTAATCTAGCTGAATTTATTATAAAAAAAATAGAAAAACAAATTTATTAAAAAGGTATGGGTATACTTGTATTAACTGAAATGCTGGTGATGAATGGAAAACAGGATGATTTACACATAGACCCCCTCAAGTTTGGGTATATTACAAGAAACTCCTCGATATTTTAAAAATTACAAGGATACCTCCTCAGGTTTTGGCATATTACAAGAAACCCTTTACGGCGTTAAAATCAGACGGAATTCGATGATGTCAGCAAAAAAATTTGATTTTCCAAATTTACCCCTAGCTAAATATACCCACATAGGGTGTCTATGTAATAATATTAAACCACAGGTGGCGTCTATATAATAATATCATACCATATGGGATGTCTATGAAATAATATCATACCACAACGGGTGTATTTGAAAGATTACAATAACTTCAGGGAGTTACTTGTAGCCAACTATCATATTTAAAAAAAATGATCATTAAATGTTACTGTTGGCCACATATTTTGGTTATAAATAGCAGTCCAAATATTTATTTTTAGTTTGTATTTTATCCCACAAATTTGATAATGTCTTCATCAAATTCAAGAGGTAGTGTGAGATGTTTAAAATATCGATAATCAAAATATTCACGTGTAGGGTGTGTAAAGAATGCACCCATAATGGTTGCAGATGCACGCCGAGATTTACAGTAACATCCATTGGCCAGTTTTTAAAATATGATAATTGGCTATACGTAACCACAAGAAATTTAGACTCAAAATATATGGCCAACAGTAACATCCTTTGATAATTTTTTAAAATATGACCGTTAGCTATAAGTAACCCCATGAAGCTATTGTATTTCTCCATATAAACCTCATGTGGTATAATATTATTACATAGACACCCTGTAGTATAATATTATTACATAGATTATCCATCCAAATATCAGATGCTTGGGTTACATTTAGAGAGCTGTTGACTTCTAGTGCACTGCATCGATTAAGGAATGTTATCGGGATCATGTTTGCAAGGCCAAAATCAGATACACATCCATATTGTTGTGAATCAAGAAATACGTTTGAGGCATTTATGTTTCCATGCACAAGCTTGGCACCACGTTGATTGTTAGTATAAGCAATACCTCTAGCTGCACCTAGGGCAATTCTTTTTCGTGTTTCCCAGTTTACATTTGCTCTATTTTCACCAGTTCTTCCTGGAAAAATAAGAAATTGGTTAAATCACAATCACACTTCACATTGTGTCCTAAGGGCTGGCATCTGTTGCAAATAGATGTAATAGAAATAGGACTAATCAATGATATTTTGGAAGTAAACATGGCCATGCCGAATAAGACAAGAACTTGAATCGAATAAGTTGATTTTCAATTGAACTTGAATCAAATGGTATCCTACAAACAGGCAAGACCCGGTCCTTGGAGTCCTAAAATTGCATACTTCGTGTACAAAATTAATTTGATTTAGAGATAAGATGGTCCATTTTCGGTCCACAGGGTCGAACTCAAGCATTCTACATTTTCATTAGGGAAACATTCTTTGATTCTTTCGATTTTCAAATTAGGCTAGCAAACAATTCACGTGATATAATATTTTTGTCACATGTTTCTTGTTCCAGTGACTTCACTAAAAAGAAACAATTTTTGGGTGTTATGCGTAAAAGAATCAGATTTTGAGAAATTTGTACCAATTTATTTCACAATAAACAATCTTTGGGCCGAATTTCATGTTCCAATCACTACTTGTTAATCGAATGAAAATAAATGTCAAGAATATAATGGTAAATGGACAAGTAGAAGAAAAGTTTGTTCTTTTCATTCATCACAAGTATTTTAGTTCATACAAGTATATCTTATCTCTTTAATAATTTTGTTTTCCTATTTTATTTTTATAATGGGATTCAGTTATATTACATTCAACAAGTGGACATATCATAATAAATGACTTCCTTCACCTTTCAAAGAAAAAATAGTCTTATAATAAATATATCATCAACCATTTCTACTATTAAAATAGGAAAATTTTACCACTATTAATCACATCTCATTAATTTCAATGTGAAATCCACTTAATGAAATTTCACTATTCTCGATAAAAGCTTTGTCCAAAAATACAGTAAATCGTTCTCAAGAATATCTCTATCATATTATAAGAATTTACTTTCAATATTCAATAAATATTTTATCACTCATTTATTCAATTCATATTGTAAGAATTTACTTTCAGTATTCAATAAAGATTTTATAACTCATTTTATGAATTTAAAATTTTAAGATGTTTTATGTAATCCTTTGATCACTTCAACATCTCTTTTGTCTAGATGGACAATAGTAAAATTCAGCCTGTAAAGCATTCAATGTTTACGTAATGGTGAATTATTATATCAAGTTTCACATTCTTCTGAATTAATTTTGGATTGATACACTTTCCAGAGTAATGCATTTGAAAATAACATTTTGGTCTATTTGTGCCAATTTAATTTTCATGGAGGATTATTTTTACGACAAAAAATTATAATTGTTATTATCCATTTGATAGTATTTTAACAGAGATCCATGTTCTTTCCGCTCCTCAATATAATTACATTTGAAAAATTTGTGCAAATTTATTTCATACAAAACTTTGAAAGTGTTGTTTGTCCCAAGTGGTCAGATGAGGTCTTGGGGGAAGGGGGGTGAATAGACCTCTGAAACTTTTTATCAAGTTTTAAACTTCAAAACTGTTGTTCAAACTTAAACAGACTAAGCTGTTACCGAAAAGTAAATTTACAAGGCTGATCGCGAACAAATCTTTGAACAGCTTTGTTGACCACTAATCTGATAATCACTTAGCTGATTTTTGTTAAAATCAGTTTCAATACTAGAGTACTTGCAGCGGATTTTCAAAGTATTTTTCATAAGTAAACTTAGTAGTTTGAAAATTATTTCCCCAGTTTTGTAAACTCTTTTAAGTTAATTTCAAACAGTTTTATGATGAGTTTTATGAAAATTTGAAAATATGCAGAAATAAACACCAGAATTTATATAGTGGTTATATGGATTGAAATCCTTTAGTCCACTATTCCAAGTCACTTAGATCTTGGATTATACTATAAACACACAGTTTACAATATACTCTGCTTGCGCTTTACAACAAATGATAAGCCACAAGTTCGCAATAGGAAATCACAAAGAAATTCCTACTCTCCGAAGTAATATCACTCACAAAGATGGATATCTACTCCTCACAACTCTTTTCTCTTACAGATTCACTCAGAAAATGTTTTCTTGAACTTCAACAGCTTCTGTCAACGAATGACTTTCAGCTGACGAGTGAGCTGTTCTTGAGCTTTTGAGACTTAGAAAATATTTTAGCTTTGAATTCGATCTCTCAAAAGTTGTGTGTTTTTTCTTCCTTCGTCTCTTCAGCTATTTATAGTCACTCTTTGAATTTTGTCCGTTGAAGAGAGACAAAATTCAAATCTCTTGATTTCTGGTCCTTAAAATCCGCGAACGGCTCTCTGTACAGTGACAGTACTGCAGACTGTCCTTTCTATCAGGCAGCATTAAATGCACCAAGTTGATACGAGGTATTTCTTCAATCATTTGTCTTTAATAACCTTAGACTTCAGCATTTATTACTTCCAGGGGCATTTATTACCGTTGGGATGACTTCTTGATCCTTTCCACTTGGCTGATCGAAAGTACAAGTCTGATGATGAACAGAGCTGATCCCAAACTTGAACAAATCTGATTTGAGTCGGCTGATCTTCACCAGTCTGATTTCTTTCCTTCAGCAGATCAGTAGTCTTCTGGACCTTGAATCTTTGACCTTTCTGATAGTCTTCTTAATTGGTCATAATTCTTCTAAGGGATTTTACAACTAAGTTTTCCATACTTAGCTGATCTTATGTTTTGGAAATCATCAAAACCACCCTTTACTAATTGACTTCAGTGCTTTTCATCTTCATCCTTATCCAACAATTTTCCCCTTTTTGATGATGACAAAACTTCAGCTAAGTACCTGTTTTACCTATACTAAAGTTTTGATCCTCAAAATTTTCTGAGATTGACAAGATGTGTTGGAAACAAAACTTGTACTTTTGATTGATAATATGATAATGGTTACAAGTTACAATTTCTGTTCAGATAGGATGACTGAAAAAGAATTAAAGATAACTGATTCCAATAGATTTACCTCTACTAATCATCAGCTTCTTCATCATCTCCTTCAAGCACTTCTTCATATTCATAAGAAGATTCTTCATCATCATCTTCTTCTTCATCTTCATCAGCATCATCATCCAAAAGTAGATTGGACTTAACAGGTTCCATTTTCTATTTTATTTCTTGCTCACTTGCTATTTTGTCCATCTTTCTCTTGAATCTTTCTTCATCCTTATACTTGGTATAGGACTTTGATTGTTCTCCATCAGAATCCTTAGATGCAGCTGTTTTCTTAGCTTTATCTTTGGATTCTTCAGCAGCTTCTTCTTTACCTTCAACCTTTTCAGTCTCTTCAGTAGTAGCTTCAGTCTTTTCAGGTTCAATGGCAGCAGCTTCCTCAGCTTTTTCCTCTTCCTTCTTCTCTTCCCTCTTTTTGTCATCATCAGAATTGGTGACACTAGCAGGTCTGATAGGAGGGTTGAGTGCAACTGACTGAATCTTCAATGCAGCACATACAGCCTTTAAGTTCTGATTAACTACATCGTGGCTGGCAGTTAGATGATTTAGAGTAGTGTTGATGGTGTCATTCTGATCATTAAGACAATTAATGTTGAGTTGCATAGTGGCAAGTTCGTCATGTATAACAGTTCCAGCTTGATTAACTTCCTGCAACAGACCAACATTAACTGTTTTCTCTTCGTCGCTGATCTTGATGAAGGTAGCAGTGAGATCAGCTATGTTGTTTTCAGTTCTCTTCAAGGCAGTATGAAGATGATTGACATCAGCCTTTACATCTTCAATATTTCTGTTCATCTCCACAACACTCTGAGTCATCTGCCTAGTATGATCCTCAGGCAGAGGAAAATTATCAATTGCATTCTTTAATGTTCTTGCAGTAAGTAATTGCATGTGCTCAAGTTGTAGTCTGTTAGATTCTGCCAATTCTTGCTGCAATTTCTTTAACTGCATGTTGTTCCTCTCTTCCATTTCCTTCATTGAATTTTCCATTAATAATTGAAAGGCCTCCATCAGTGATGAATGCAAATCAGCTGATGAAGCAGAATGGTCAGCAGTTTCCTTGTCTTCATCCTCCTGGTGGACAGGGGCATATTTCAGTTCAGTCTCTTGATCAGCTTTGGACTCCTTAGCTTTCCACTCAATTGCTAAGGGTTCATTAGCAGCTTTGGGCTGATCAGTAACAACTTCAAAGATTTTACTTATGATTTTGCCGCCATCAGTAAAGGTTGTTGTTTGACGAATTTGTCTCACAACAGGCCATAGCTTTGGAGCAGATGGCTTTACTTTAGGCATTTCATAGTAATCTCTTCCTTCTTTGCCAAACGTTATCTGTTGAATTTGCCAAACGTTATCATTTCAAATTGATTTAACTCTTATTGCATAGCTTCAATCCAATTTGAATCACTTAGAGCTTCTTCAATTTGTTTAGGCTCTATTTGAAATAGAAAGCTGACAAACATGACATTATTTGCAGCAGCTCTCCTTGTTTTTACTCTGTCCAATGGATCACCAATCACCAGCTCTGGTGGGTGATTCTTGAGCCATCTAAGATCAGATTGCAAATCTGAATGTTGTCCTCTGTTTTGATCTTGCAACACTACTGTTGGAGTTTCAGTAGTAGTCTGTTGAACATTTGTTGTCTGTTGAACAGTCTCTGGTCTGTCAGCTGTTTGTAACTCGTCTGTTAGACAATCAGCAGTGTGATTCTGAACAGCACTTGAGTTAGCAGCTGCGTTGAGATCAGGTAGTATGATGGGTATATACTCATCATTTCTTTCAATACTCAATTTCTGAAAATCAGTAGAAAGGTTTTGATCAGTACTTTGATTCTTTTCAGAAGATTGATTTGGTTCATCAAATACTACATGAATGGATTCTTCTACAAGTAAAGTTCTTTTGTTAAAGACTCTATAAGCTTTACTGACAGTAGAGAATCCTACAAATACTGCTTCATCAGCCTTCTCTGCAAAAGCAGTAAGGTGATTTTTCCCATTATTTAAAACAAAGCATTTACAACCAAAAATTTTAAAGTAATGAATGTTTGGCTTCCTATTGTTTCAAACTTCATATCGAGTCTTGTTTTGGTGTTTGTTGATCATGCATCTGTTTTGGGTAAAGCATGCTGTATTTGTTGCTTCTGCCCAAAATCTTTGAGGCAGCTTTGCTTCAGCTATCATAGTTCTGGTAGCTTCTTTTAGAGTTCTGTTTCTCCTTTCAGCAACTCCGTTCTGTTGAGGGGTTCTGGCAGCAGAGTACTCATGGCTGATTCCTCTGGCATTACAATAATCTTCAACAGTAGAGTTTGTAAATTCAGTCCCTCTATCTGATCTGATCTTTAATATTTTTAAGCTCTTCTCATTCTGGATCAGTTCCATCAGATTTGTAAGATGCTCCTTGGTTTCGCTTTTCTTCTTCATGAATATCACCCAAGTGTATCTTGAATAATCAACCACAACAGCCAGGCAGTATTTCTTTCCACCATTGCTGATTGGATCAATGGGTCCAAATAAGTCCATATGTAGTAGCTCCAAGATCCTTCCAGATGATTGGTGCTTCTTGCTTTTGAATGATAACTTGATTTGTTTACCCTTCTGACAGGCGTCACAGAGCTTATCTTTGCTCATGACTATTTTTGGAATTCCTTCTACCAAATTATTCTTGATTAGTCTGTTTATGGTCTTGAAATTCACATGATTCATTCTTTTGTGCCACAGCCAACTGAATTCACTTGGTGTAGATCCAACCAAACAAATATTAGAACTCTTGTCAACAGAATTCCAGTCCACTGTGTAGACATTTCCTTGTCGTCTTCCAGATAAGATTACCTTCTTTGTACCGATATATTCAACATAGCGCCTATCTGATGAGAAGATAACTGAAAATCCCTTGTCACAAAATTGACTTAAGCTTAGCAAATTGTATTTGAGGCCTTTAACATAAGAGACGTCAGATATCTCAATTTGCCTTTGATCAGCTTTCCACTTGCTACAATCTTGCCTTCTTTGATGTCCCCAAAAGTAACTTTAGGACCATCCACTGCAACAGCATCAGTCAGCTCGTGTATGTTTCCACACATGTGTCTTGAACAGCCACTGTCCAAGTACCAGATTTTCTAATCCTAACCTACAAACAAAAGTAAAATTGCTTTAGGTACCCTTATTGAGAGGGTGCTGAAGGATTAGTTCCACCTTTGATAACCTAAGATGTTGAAGTCTTAGGCTTCTTAGGCTTCTGAGTTTTGACAGGAGCATGAACAATTTTATCTTCATCGCGTTCATCAGATTTGTTAGGTTGATAATCAGCATGATAAGGATAATGTTCATAAGCAGAATAAGATGCCTGAATAGCAGGATATGCATGCATTGGATGAGCAGGATATGGTGCATAGTAAGTTGGAAATTGAGGTGCATGATACATAGGAGGATATGCAGCAGGTTGAACATAATATGACTCATTTCCATACCAAGCGCTTTGATTTTTCTTATTCTTATGCTTCTTTGGTTTACTAGATGCTTGCTCATTAACAGACGACTTAGTTTTACCAATAGTCTGGTTGGCTTTAGTTTTATCAGCAGACTTCCTAGGACTCTGCTGTTTAGACTAACCAGTCTGTTTTCCTACACTAGGCTCTTTGCTATTTTTAGCCTTATGAGCTTTCTTCTCCTTTAATTCTTTCTCAGATGAGGCAGGTTTAGTTGTCTGAACATACAGTATGACCTTACTATTGTCACCCGATACAAATTTTTCAGTATGGTTCAGCTCTACCTTATCCTGTTCTAAAGGTATCTTATGTTTACTAGACATGTGAGTAGATGCAACAGATGATTTCTCATGAGACTCAATTATCTTTTCAAGTTCCATGATTTTACCCTTATAGACTTCACATTCAGCTTTCAGAGTTTCATTCTCTTGCTCAAGCAGTTTATATTCAGCTGATTCTTTTGGCTTTTCAGCTTTAAGTTTCAGTGAACTGTTTTGCTCTCTTAGCAATATCATCTCTTCCTTAAGCTTACTAAATGCTTCAGCAATACCAGTATTGTTAAGCATCAATTTTTCTAATGAATTAAATAATTCATTGTCAAGAGGAGTTATCTCATCATCCTCAGAGTTATCAGATTCCTTGGCCATCAGGCAGATAAAAGTAGGATTCTCTTCTTCAGAAGACTCTTCATCAGAAGTGTCTGAGTCTGAATCTGATGAGTAGATAGCAGCTAACTTTTCAGCTTCTGCTAACATCACCTTGCCTTTCTGATGCTTTCTTTCCTTTCTGATTCTCTTTTCCTCTTCTGTATACTTCTCAGCTTTAGGATTATGGCAGTCTCTGATGAAATGTCCCAATTTCCTGCAAATATAACACATCATTTTGTATTTATATGAATCCTTAACTTAAGAAGAAGAAGTAGGGTTAGAAGTAGAAGCATTGTTGTATTTGTTCTTCATTTTCCTTTTGTAGAACTTCTTAAAGTTGTTTATCAGCAATGCAACGTCTCCAGCTGTGTACTCCTTTTTGTTGAGTATTGTGGCTTTATCAGATGAGTCCACATCTTTGCTTTTGTATGTTGGTCTTCTTAGATTTTCAGCAGCAACTAGGGCAGCTGTGGGGCTTGAAGTTGAGGTTTCTTCAACACCCATTTTTAGCAGTTTATACTCATACGCCTTGAGTACTGAGAACAGCTCGGTGAGAGAGATTTTTCCCAAATCTCTTGACTCTTCCATGGCTGTTACCTTCATGTTGAACTTAGGAGGTAGAGCCTTCAATACTCTGACGGTTATCTCCTTATCTGTGAAGGTTTTTCCAAGCTTGAGAACTTCATTCAGTGTCCTTGTAAACCTTGTATCCATCTGGTCAATGGTTTCCGAAGACTTCATCTTGAAGTTGTCCAGCTTTTCCAGAGCAGCACTCAGCCGATGCTCTTTGATGGCGTCGTTTTCTTCGCTCATATCACGAACCTTATCCCACATCTCTTTGGCAGTCTTGCAGTGCTTGACTTTGTCAAATCGATCATTGTCCAGGGCTTTGGTCATGATGAAATGGCCAACTTTGTCCAGATTGAACAGCTTTATTTCTTCAGCTGTCATCTCGTGCAAATCTTTCTCCACCACTATATCGACTTCATCAACCTTTATAGTCTTGGTGAATTTGAATGGACCTTTGATAATACATGTGTACATGTTATCATTGTAGGCAGCTAAGAAGATCTCCATTCTTATTTTCCAATCCTCGAAACTCATACCTGCAATATGGGGAACATGGCTGATACAATCCATTTTCAAAATGTTTTTGATTTTTCAAAAATATGCTCTTTTGAAAAAGTTTGAAAACCTTTGAAAAACACTCGGATCAAGCTCATTGATCAGGCAGCTGATTCAAATGAACCACCCGCTCGGATACCACTTGTTGGTCCCAAGTGGTCAGATGAGGTCTAGAAGGGGAGGGGGGTGAATAGACCTCTTAAAATTTTAATCAATTTTAACTTTAAAACTTTTTGGTCAACTGTAAGCAGACTAAGCTGTTACAGAACAGTAAGCTGACGAAGCTGATCGCGAACAAATCTTTGAACAGCTTTGTTGACCACTAATCTGATAGTCACTTAGCTGATTTAGTCCAAAATCAGTTTTAATACCAGAATACTTGCAGCGGATTTTGAAAGTGTTTTTCACAAGTAAACTTATTAGTTTGAAAGATTTTATACCCAATTTTGTAAAACTTCTTTAATTCTTTTTCAAACAGTTTTATCAAGTGTTTTTGTGCAAACTGAAAATATTCAAGTAAAATGCAGAGTAAAAACACAAGGATTTTTATAGTGGTTATATGGATGTAAATCCTTTAGTTCACTCTTCCAAGTCACACAGATCTTGGGTTATACTAAAAACACTAAGTAATCAGTATACACTGCTTGTGCCAAACAACAAATGAAATGGCCACAAGTTCGCAATAGGAAATCACAAAGAAAACCTATACTTCACAAAGATGGATAAACACTCCTCACAACACTCTAACAGTTTTTCACTCAAAAAAATGTGTATATCTTTAATCTTCAACTTCTGCTTAAGTCAACAAATGACGAAGCTGATGAGTGAGCTGTTCTTGAGCTTTTGAGACTTAAAAAATATATTGCTTCGAAATCAATCTCTCAGTTGTTGTGTATTTTCTTTCTCTTCGTCTCTTCAGCTATTTATACTCACAGTTTCAAAAAGTGTCCGTTGAAGAGAGACACAATTTGGATTTCTCGATTTCTGGTCCTTAATTTCCGCGAACGGCTCTCTGCATAGTGACAGTACTGCAGTCTGTCCTTTCTGTCAGGCAGCATTTAATGCACCTAGCTTATACGAGGTATTTCTTCAATGATTTGCCATTAATACCCTCGGTCTTCAGCATTTATTACACCAAGTGCATTTATTACTGTTGAGGAGACTTCCTGATCCTTTTCACTCGGCTGATGAGAACGCAGGTCTGATTGTGAGCAGAGCTGATCCCAAACATGAACAAATCTGAATTGAGTCGGCTAATCTTCACCAGTCTGATTTCTTCCCTTCAGCAGATCAGTAGTCTTCTGGACCTTGAATATTTGACCCTTCTGATTTGTCTTCTTACTTGGTCAAAATTCTTCTAATGGTTTTAATCTAAGTTTTCCATACATTGCTGATCTTGATGTGTTTTGGAAATCATCAAGACCTCCCTTAACTTCAATGTACTCTTATCTTCATCTTCTTCCAACAATATAAATATTTAACATGAAAAAGTCCCGGGTTGCATATTTCATCCACAATTATTTTGAATAATTTTTTTATAAAGTTGATAATGTTTGTTTAGATGGATTGTTTTATGGTATTTTGTAGATAAATTTTCTTTTACAAACTATCTTTGCCATGATGGAGATAACGAAAATGTAAAGCGAAAAAAATGTGCAAGTAAAACTCAAATATTCTTGTCCAAGATTTAATGAAGAATATGTGAAATAGTATGAATATTTATAGACATTATTGTAGTCCAAGATCTTAACAAAAGAATAGATATTTGCTAAAATTGACTAATTTTAAGTTGCCCTAGGTGAAACAAGAATATACTAATATTCTTGGGCATGAGTTATTTATGATAATTATTTACCATTCAAATTTTAATTGTGCTTTAATCACGTAATATAGAATACTTGTTGGTATGTTACGTCTAATATTTTCTACACTGCTCTTTCGCACACCATATAAAAAATATATAATATTCATAATATATACATTGCATGATTAGAGTTTCACGTGATTGAATATTTATGTCCCAAGTTTCTTGTTCCACTGACTTCACTTGAAAAACAATCATTTTTGGGTGTTATTCGTAAAAGAATCACATTTTGGGAAATTTGTGCCAATTTATTTCACACAAAATTTTGAAAGTATTATTCGCACAATAAACGATAATTGAGCCGAATTTCATGATCCAATCTTTAATAGGTTAATCGAATGAAAATAAATGTCAAGAATTAGAGGTTAATTGGACAAGCGGAAGAGGACAAGCGGAAGAAAGTTTGTTATTGTCATTCATTATTAGTATTTCAGTTCATAGAAGTATATCCATACCTTTTAATAATTTTGTTTTCCGATTTTTTTATATAATAGGATTCAAGTGTATTACATTTAACAAGTGGTGCCATCTTATTGAATGATTTCCTTCAACTTTAAAAAAAAAAATCTTTCAATAAATCTGTCATCAACCATTTCTACTATTAAAGAAAGAAAATTTTACCACTATTAGTCACATCTCATTTGTCCGTAAATATATTTAATCATTTAGAATCCTATATCATATTGTAAGAATTTATATTCATTATTCAATAAATATTTCATCACTCATTTTTTGAATTCATATTGCAAGAATTTACTTCAATATTAAATAAATATTTTAGTGTAAACCCCACTAATGGTGCTCCTTATCATTAATTTTTTACAGAGTGGTCCCTTTTGTATTTTTCTTCCCACGTTAGTCCTCATTATAGATTATTGGTTTCACATTGGTCATTTTCAGGTGGTACTAAGTAAACTAAAGTGTCAAAACATTTTTATGAGAATAATTCATAATGAGGACTAACATGGGAAGAAAAACACAAGAGGGACCACTCTGTAAAAAATTAATGATAAGGAACACCACTAGTGGTGTTTAATCTAAAATATTTATTTAATATTGAAGTAAATTCGTTCAATATAAATTCAGAAAATAAGTGATAAAATATTTCTTGAATATTGAAAGTAAATTCTTAAAATATGATAGATGATTTTTGAGAATGATTAACTATAATTACGGATAAAACTTTTATGAAGAGTAGTGAAATTTCAAAAAATGAGTTTCACGTTGAAATCATTGAGACGTGACTAGTAGTGGTAAACTTTTCTTTCTTTAATAGTAGAAATGGTTGATGATAGATTTATTAGAAGACTATTTTTTTTTTTTTTTAAAGTAGAAGGAAGTCATTCAATAAGATGCCTCCAATATTTTATCACGTATTTTCTGAACTTATAATTTAAAGATGTTATATTTCAATCCTTATATCATTTCAACATCTCTTTTTTCAAATGATATTATTTTATTTTCTCAGAATAAAAAAATATGTGAAATGGTACTATTAGAAATTTGGTCTTTTACGACGGAAAATTTGTGACGAATGGCATGTATCGCAAATAAATTAATTTTTGGCAGAGTTGCGATAAAATTCCTCAGTGTTACAAAGATCTTCTTACTACGGAATCTTCAACAAAACAATGACCAACATTTGTGGCATGCACTTAATTTCGTCCAAACTTTTTGTAAAATTCTGGCTCTAATTATTTATTTTAGCACCAAAATTAGTCACAAAAATATGTGACAATTTTTTGTCGGAACTAACTTTTGACAAGCAACATTATACAAATTTTACACAATTTTTTATAAATAATTTTTCCTAATGATTTGCGACACGCAACACCCATTTTTGTCAGAAATGTATCTCAAAACCTGTTATTAACTTATTTTTTTCACTTACGTAAGTTTTCATCAGAAATAGGTGATCAATGCCTTCTTGATTATGGAGCACAAAAAAAGTATAATCACAAATTTTGAACTATTAATGCACCTCGTGTTTTGTCAAATACACTATTTCATCTGGATGATTGTAGTTCTTTGTACAAAAAGATTTAATTAAATTATTAATTATATATAATTAAAACTCTAGGATAATAAAATGATAAATTGATAACCAAATATTTATGAGTGGTCTCAAAGGACTTATCAAAATTCGCAGAAAAAAGTACTAGGTTACATTTGTCTTCCGCAATTATGTTGAACAATTTTTATATAGTTGATAATTTGTTCAGATGGATTTTCTGAAGCAATTTTATAGATAAATTTTCCTTCACAAACTATCTTTGCCAGGATGGAAAAAAAAGAAAATTTTGGAAAATTTTATTTTTCCATCTCGGGAAAGATAATTTGTAAAAGAAAATTTACCTATAAAATTGCTTCAGAACATCCATCTGAACAAACATTATCAACTTTATTAAAAATTGTTTAAAATAATTGTGGAAGACAAATGTAATCCAGTATTTTTTATTGGAGAATTTGGATAAGTCCTTTGAGACCATTTATAAACATTTTGTTATCATTATATCATTTTATAGTCCTAGAGTTTTAGTTATATAAGTTTAAAATTTTTAATTATATCTTTTTGGACATAGTACTACTACGATCCAGATGAAATAGTGTATTCAAGGAGATGTGAGGTGCTTTAAGAGTTCCAAAATAGCGGTTATCTTATTTTTAATGCTACATAATCAATTAATAATTGATCACCTATTTCTGATAAAAATTTATGCATATGAAAATAAAATTAATAACTGGTTTTGTGATATATTTGTGATAAAAACGGGTGTTGCAAATTTATATATGTCGCAAATCTTTAGGAAAAATTTATTTTATACAAAATTGTGTAAATTTTTTATAATGTTACCTGTCAAAAGTTACATCTGACAAAAAATTGTCACAAATTGTTGTCGCAAATTTTGGTGCTAAAATAAATAATTAACACAAGAATTTTGCGAAAAACTTGCAACGAAATCAAGTTCATGTAGCAAATGTTAGTTATTATTTTGTTGAAAGTTTTGTCTTAAAAAATTTATGTAACTCTAAGAAATTTCATCGCAACTCTACCACAAATCAGATAATTTGCAACACATGCCATCCGTCACAAATTTTCCATTGCAAAAGACCAAACTCCTAGTAGTGATGCGTACCATTCCACGTATTTTTCATTCATTTTAGAAACTGAAATAATATCTTTTGGAAAATGAGATATTGAAACGATCATTGAGATGTGACTAATAGTGGTAAATTTTTTCTTTCTTTAATAGTAGAAATGGTTGATGATAGATTTATTGCAAGATTATTTTTCATTTAAAGGGTAAAGGAAGTCAGTCAATATTATGGATCCACTTGTTGAATGTAATCTAGCTAATTTCTATTATAAAAAAATAGAAAAACAAATTTATTAAAAAGGTATGGATATACTTGTATTAACTGAAATGCGGGTTGAATGTAATCTAGCTGAATTTATTATAAAAAAAATAGAAAAACAAATTTATTAAAAAGGTATGGGTATACTTGTATTAACTGAAATGCTGGTGATGCATGGAAAACAGGATGATTTACACATAGACCCCCTCAAGTTTGGGTATATTACAATAAACTCCTCCATATTTTAAAAATTACAAGGATACCTCCTCAGGTTTTGGCATATTACAAGAAACTCTTTACGGCATTAAAAACAGACTGAATTCGATGATGTCAGCAAAAAAATTTGATTTTCCAAATTACCCCTAGCTAAATATACCCACATGGGGTGTCTATGTAATAATATTAAACCACAGGTGGCGTCTATATAATAATATCATACCATATGGGGTGTCTGTGAAATAATATCATACCACAACGGGTGTATTTGAAAGATTACAATAACTTCAGGGAGTTACTTGTAGCCAACTATCATATTTAAAAAAAAAATGATCATTAGGTTACTGTTGGCCACATATTTTGGTTATAAATAGCAGTCCAAATGTTTATTTTTAGTTTGTATTTTATCCCACAAATTTGATAATGTCTTCATCAAATTCAAGAGGTAGTGTGAGATGTTTAAAATATCGATAATCAAAATATTCACATGTAGGGTGTGTGAAGAATGCACTCATAATGGTTGCAGATGCATGCCGAGATTTACAGTAACATCCATTGGCCAGTTTTTAAAATATGATAATTGGCTATACGTAACCACAAGAAATTTAGACTCAAAATATATGGCCAACAGTAACATCCTTTGATCATTTTTTAAAATATGACCGTTAGCTATAAGTAACCCCATGAAGTTATTGTATTTCTCCAAATAAACCTCATGTGGTATAATATCATTACATAGACACCCTGTAGTATAATATTATTACATAGATTATCCATCCAAATATCAGATGCTTGGGTTACATTTAGAGAGCTGTTGACTTCTAGTGCACTGCATCGATTAAGGAATGTTATCGGTATCATGTTTGCAAGGCCAAAATCAGATACACATCCATATTGTTGTGAATCAAGAAATACGTTTGAGGCATTTATGTTTCCATGCACAAGCTTGGCACCACGTTGATTGTTAATATAAGCAATACCTCTAGCTGCACCTAGGGCAATTCTTTTTCGTGTTTCCCAGTTTACATTTGCTCTATTTTCACCAGTTCTTCCTGGAAAAATAAGAAATTGGTTAAATCACAATCACACTTCACATTGTGTCCTAAAGGCTGGCTTCTGTTGCAAATAGATGTAATAGAAATAGGACTAATCAATGATATTTTGGAAGTAAACATGGCCATGCCGAATAAGACAAGAACTTGAATCGAATAAGTTGATTTTCAATTGAACTTGAATCAAATGGTATCCAACAAACAGGCAAGACCCGGTCCTTGGAGTCCTAATAAATTGCATACTTCGTGTACAAAATTAATTTGATTTAGAGATAAGATGGTCCATTTTCGGTCCACAGGGTCGAACTCAAGCATTCTACATTTTCATTAGGGAAACATTATTTGATTCTTTCGATTTTCAAATTAGGCTAGCAAACAATTCACGTGATATAATATTTTTGTCACATGTTTCTTGTTCCAGTGACTTCACTAAAAAAAACAATTTTTGGGTGTTATGCGTAAAAGAATCAGATTTTGAGAAATTTGTACCAATTTATTTCACAATAAATAATCTTTGGGCCGAATTTCATGTTCCAATCACTACTTGTTAATCGAATGAAAATAAATGTCAAGAATATAATGGTAAATGGACAAGCAGAAGAAAAGTTTGTTCTTTTCATTCATCACAAGTATTTTAGTTCATACAAGTATATCTTATCTCTTTAATAATTTTGTTTTCCTATTTTATTTTTATAATGGGATTCAACTATATTACATTCAACAAGTGGACATATCATAATAAATGACTTCCTTCACCTTTCAAAGAAAAAATAGTCTTATAATAAATAAATCATCAACCATTTCTACTATTAAAATAGGAAAATTTTACCACTATTAGTCACATCTCATTAATTTCAATGTGAAATCCACTTAATGAAATTTCACTATTCTCGATAAAAGCTTTGTCCAAAAATACAGTAAATCGTTCTCAAGAATATCTCTATCATATTATAAGAATTTACTTTCAATATTCAATAAATATTTTATCACTCATTTATTCAATCCATATTGAAAGAATTTACTTTCAGTATTCAATAAAGATTTTATAACTCATTTTAAGAATTTAAAATTTTAAGATGTTTTATGTAATCCTTTGATCACTTCAACATCTCTTTTGTCTAGATGGACAATAGTAAAATTCAGCCTGTAAAGCATTCAATGTTTACGTAATGGTGAATTATTATATCAAGTTTCACATTCTTCTGAATTAATTTTGGATTGATACACTTTCCAGAGTAAGGCATTTGAAAATAACATTTTGGTCTATTTGTGCCAATTTAATTTTCATGGAGGATTATTTTTACGACAAAAAATTATAATTGTTATTATCCATTTGATAGTATTTTAACAGAGATCCATGTTCTTTTCGCTCCTCAATATAATTACATTTGAAAAATTTGTGCAAATTTATTTCATACAAAATTTTGAAAGTGTTGTTTGTCCCAAGTGGTCAGATGAGGTCTTGGGGGGCGGGGGGTGAATAGACCTCTGAAACTTTTTATCAAGTTTTAAACTTCAAAAATGTTGTTCAAACTTAAACAGACTAAGCTGTTACCGAAAAGTAAATTTACAAGGCTGATCGCGAACAAATCTTTGAACAGCTTTGTTGACCACTAATCTGATAATCACTTAGCTGATTTTTGTTAAAATCAGTTTCAATACTAGAGTACTTGCAGCGGATTTTAAAAGTGTTTTTCATAAGTAAACTTAGTAGTTTGAAAATTATTTCCCCAGTTTTGTAAACTCCTTTAATCCTTTAAGTTAATTTCAAACAGTTTTATGATGAGTTTTATGCAAATTTGAAAATATGCAGAAAAACTTATGCAGAAATAAACACCAGAATTTATATAGTGGTTATATGGATTGAAATTCTTTAGTCCACTTTTCCAAGTCACTTAGATCTTGGGTTATACTATAAACACACAGTTTACAATATACTCTGCTTGCGCTTGACAACAAATGATAAGCCACAAGTTCGCAATAAGAAATCACAAAGAAATTCCTACTCTCCGAAGTAATATCACTCACAAAGATGGATATCTACTCCTCACAACTCTTTTCTCTTACAGATTCACTCAGAAAATGTTTTCTTGAACTTCAACAGCTTCTGTCAACGAATGACTTTCAGCAGACGAGTGAGCTGTTCTTGAGCTTTTGAGACTTAGAAAATATTTTAGCTTTGAATTCGATCTTCAAAAGTTGTATGTTTTTTCTTCCTTCGTCTCTTCAGCTATTTATAGTCACTCTTTGAATTTTGTCCGTTGAAGAGAGACAAAATTCAAATCTCTTGATTTCTGGTCCTTAAAATCCGCGAACGGCTCTCTGTACAGTGACAGTACTGCAGACTGTCCTTCCTATCAGGCAGCATTAAATGCACCAAGTTGATACGAGGTCTTTCTTCAATCATTTGTCTTTAATAACCTTAGACTTCATCTTTTATTACTTCCAGGGGCATTTATTACCGTTGGGACGACTTCTTGATCCTTTCCACTTGGCTGATCGAAAGTACAAATCTGATTTGAGTCGGCTGATCTTCACCAGTCTGATATCTTTCCTTCAGCAGATCAGTAGTCTTCTGGACCTTGAATCTTTGACCCTTCTGATAGTCTTCTTAATTGGTCAAAATTCTTCTAAGGGATTTTACAACTAAGTTTTCCATACTTAGCTGATCTTAGGTTTTGGAAATCATCAAAACTACCCTTTACTAATTGACTTCAGTGCTTTTCATCTTCATCCTTATCCAACAATTTCCCCCTTTTTTATGATGACAAAACTTCAGCTAAGTACCTGTTTTACCTATACTAAAGTTTTGATCCTCAAAATTTTCTGAGATAGAGAAGATGTGTTGGAAACAAAACTTGTACTTTTTATTGATAATATGATAGTGGTTACAAGTTACAATTTATGTTCAGATAGGATGACTGAAAAAGAATTAAATATAACTGATTACAATAGATTTGCCTATACTAATCATCAGCTTCTTCATCATCTCCTTCAAGCACTTCTTCATATTCATAAGAAGATTCTTCATCATCATCTTCTCCTTCATCTTCATCAGCATCATCATCCAAAAGTAGATTGGACTTAACAGGTTCCATTTTCTATTTTATTTCTTGCTCACTTGCTATTTCGTCCATCTTTCTCTTGAATCTTTCTTCATCCTTATACTTGGTATAGGACTTTGATTGTTCTCCATCAGAATCCTTGGATGCAGCTGTTTCCTTAGCTTTATCTTTGGTTTCTTCAGCAGCTTCTTCTTTACCTTCAACCTTTTCAGTCTCTTCAGTAGTAGCTTCAGTCTTTTCAGGTGCAATGGCAGCAGCTTCCTCAGCTTTTTCCTCTTCCTTCTTCTCTTCCCCCTTTTTGTCATCATCAGAATTGGTGACACTAGCAGGTCTGAGAGGAGGGTTGAGTGCAACTGACTGATTCTTCAATGCCGCACATACATCCTTTAAGTTCTGATTAACTACATCGTGGCTGGCAGTTAGATGATTTAGAGTAGTGTTGATGGTGTCATTCTGATCATTAAGACAATCAATGTTGAGTTGCATAGTGGCAAGTTCGTCATGTATAACAGTTCCAGCTTGATTAACTTCCTGCAACAGACCAACATTAACTGTTTTCTCTTCGTCGCTGATCTTGATGAAGGTAGCAGTGAGATCAGCTATGTTGTTTTCAGTTCTCTTCAAGGCAGTCTGAAGATGATTGACATCAGCCTTTACATCTTCAATATTTCTGTTCATCTCCACAACACTCTGAGTCATCTGCCTAGTATGATCCTCAGGCAGAGGAAAATTATCAATTGCATTCTTTATTGTTCTTGCAGTAAGTAATTGCATGTGCTCAAGTTGTAGTTTGTTAGATTCTGCCAATTCTTGCTGCAATTTCTTTAACTGCATGTTGTTCCTCTCTTCCATTTCCTTCATTGAATTTTCCATTAATAATTGGAAGGCCTCCATCAGTGATAAATGCAAATCAGCTGATGAAGCAGAATGGTCAGCAGTTTCCTTGTCTTCATCCTCCTGGTGGACAGGGGCATATTTCAGTTCAGTCTCTTGATCAGCTTTGGACTCTTTCGCTTTCCATTCAATTGCTAATGGTTCATTAGCAGCTTTGGGCTGATCAGTAACATCTTCAAAGATTTTACTTATGATTTTGCCGTCATCAGTAAAGGTTGTTGTTTGACGAATTTGTCTCACAACAAGCCATAGCTTTGGAGCAGATGGCTTTACTTTAGGCATTTCATAGTAATCTCTTCCTTCTTTGCCAAACGTTATCTGTTGAATTTGCCAAACGTTATCATTTCAAATTGATTTAACTCTTCTTGCATAGCTTCAATCCAATTTGAATCACTTAGAGCTTCTTCAATTTGTTTAGGCTCTATTTGAAATAGAAAGCTGACAAACATGACATTATTTGCAGCAGCTCTCCTTGTTTTTACTCTGTCCGATGGATCACCAATCACCAGCTCTGGTGGGTGATTCTTGAGCCATCTAAGATCAGATTGCAAATCTGAATGTTTTCCTCTGTTTTGATCTTGCAACACTACTGTTGGAGTTTCAGCAGTAGTCTGTTGAACATTTGTTGTCTGTTGAACAGTCTCTGGTCTGTCAGCTGTTTGTAACTCGTCTGTTAGACAATCAGCAGTGTGATTCTGAACAGCACTTGAGTTAGCAGCTGAGTTGAGATCAGGTAGTATGATGGGTATATACTCATCATTTCTTTCAATACTCAATTTCTGAAAATCAGTAGAAAGGTTTTGATCAGTACTTTGATTCTTTTCAGAAGATTGATTTGGTTCATCAAATACTACATGAATGGATTCTTCTACAAGTAAAGTTCTTTTGTTAAAGACTCTATAAGCATTACTGACAGTAGAGAATCTTACAAATACTGCTTCATCATCCTTCTCAGCAAGAGCAGTAAGGTGATTTTTCCCATTATTTAAAACAAAGCATTTACAACCAAAAATTCTAAAGTAATGAATGTTTGGCTTCCTGTTTTTTCAAACTTCATATCGAGTCTTGTTTTGGTGTTTGTTGATCATGCATCTGTTTTGGGTAAAGCATGTTGTATTTGTTGTTTCTGCCCAAAATCTTTGAGGCAGCTTTGCTTCAGCTATCATAGTTCTGGTAGCTTATTTTAGAGTTCTGTTTCTCCTTTCAGCAACTCCGTTCTGTTGAGGGGTTCTGGCAGCAGAGTACTCATGGCTGATTCCTCTGGCATTACAATACTCTTCAACAGTAGAGTTTGTAAATTCAGTCCCTCTATCTGATCTGATCTTCAATATTTTTAAGATCTTCTCATTCTGGATCAGTTCCATCAGATTTGTAAGATGCTCCTTGGTTTCGCTTTTCTTCTTCATGAATATCACCCAAGTGTATTTTGAATAATCATCCACAACAGCCAGGCAGTATTTCTTTCCACCATTGCTGATTGGATCAATGGGTCCAAATAAGTCCATATGTAGTAGCTCCAAGATCCTTCCAGATGATTGGTGCTTCTGGCTTTTGAATGATGACTTGATTTGTTTACCCTTCTGACAGGCGTCACAGAGCTTATCTTTGCTCATGACTGTTTTTGGAATTCCTTCTACCAAATTATTCTTGATTAGTCTGTTTATGGTCTCGAAATTCACATGATTCATTATTTTGTGCCACGGCCAACTGAATTTACTTGGTGTAGATCCCACCAAACAAATATTAGAACTCTTGTCAACAGAATTCTAGTCCACTGTGTAGACATTTCCTTGTCGTCTTCCAGATAAGATTACCTTCTTTGTACCGATCTGTTCAACATAGCGCCTATCTGATGAGAAGATGATTGAAAATCCCTTGTCACAAAATTGACTTAAGCTTAGCAAATTGTATTTGAGGCCTTTAACATAAGAGACGTCAGATATCTCAATTTGCCTTTGATCAGCTTTCCACTTGCTACAATCTTGCCTTCTTTGATGTCCCCAAAAGTAACTTTAGGACCATCCACTGCAACAACATCAGTCAGCTCGTATATGTTTCCACACATGTGTCTTGAACAGCCACTGTCCAAGTACCAGATTTTCTAATCCTAACCTACAAACAAAAGTAAAATTGCTTTAGGTACCCTAATTGAGAGGGTCCTGAAGGATTAGTTCCACCTTTGATAACCCAAGATGTTGAAGTCTTAGGCTTCTTAGGCTTCTGAGTTTTGACAGGAGCATGAACAATTTTATCTTCATCACGTTCATCAGATTTGTTAGGTTGATAATCAGCATGATAAGGATAATGTTCATAAGCAGGATAAGATGCCTGAAAAGCAGGATATGCATGCATTGGATGAGCAGGATATGGTGCATAGTAAGTTGGAAATTGAGGTGCATGATACATAGGAGGATATGCAGCAGGTTGCACATAATATGACTCATTTCCATACCAAGCGCTTTGATTTTTCTTATTCTTATGCTTCTTTGGTTTACTAGATGCTTGTCATTAACAGACGACTTAGTTTTACCAATAGTCTGGTTGGCTTTAGTTTTATCAGCAGACTTCCTAGGACTCTGCTGTTTAGACTAACCAGTCTGTTTTCCTACACTAGGCTCTTTGCTCTTTTTAGCCTTATGAGCTTTCTTCTCCTTTAATTCTTTCTCAGGTGAGGCAGGTTTAGTTGTCTGAACATACAGTATGACCTTACTATTGTCAGCTGATACAAAATTTTCAGTATGGTTCAGCTCTCATTTATCCTGTTCTAAAGGTATCTTATGTTTACTAGACATGTGAGTAGATGCAACAGATGATTTCTCATGAGACTCAATTATCTTTTCGAGTTCCATGATTTTACTCTTATAGACTTCACATTCAGCTTTCAGAGATTCATTCTCTTGCTCAAGCAGTTTATATTCAGCTGATTCTTTTGGCTTTTCAGCTTTAAGTTTCAGTAAACTGTTTTGCTCTCTTAGCAATATCATCTCTTCCTTAAGCTAACTAAATGCTTCAGCAATACCAGTATTGTTAAGCATCAATTGTGCAAATGAATTAAATAATTCATTGTCAAGAGGAGTTATCTCATCATCCTCAGAGTTATCAGATTCCTTGGCCATCAGGCAGATAAGAGCAGGACTCTCTTCTTCAGAAGACTCTTCATCAGAAGTGTCTGAGTCTGAATCTGATAAGTAGATAGCAGCTAACTTTTCAGCTTCTGCTAACATCACCTTGCCTTTCTGATGCTTTCTTTCCTTTCTGATTCTCTTTTCCTCTTCTGTATACTTCTCAGCTTTAGGATATGGGCAGTCTCTGATGAAATGTCCCAATTTCCTGCAATTATAACACATCATTTTGTATTTATATGAATCCTTATCTTGAGAAGAAGAAGTAGGGTTAGAAGTAGAAGTATTGTTGTATTTGTTCTTCATTTTTCTTTTGTAGAACTTCTTAAAGTTGTTTATAAGCAATGCAACGTCTCCAGCTGTGTACTCCTTTTTGTTGAGTATTGTGGCTTCATCGGATGAGTCCACATCTTTGCTTTTGTATGATAGTCTTCTTGGATTTTCAGCAGCAACTAGGGCAGCTGTGGGGCTTGAAGTTGAGGTTTCTTCACACCCATTCTTGGCAGTTTATACTCATACGCCTTGAGTACTGAGAGCAGCTCGGTGAGAGAGATTTTTCCCAAATCTCTTGACTCTTCCTTGGCTGTTACCTTCATGTTGAACTTAGGAGGTAGAGCCTTCAATACTCTGACGGTTATCTCCTTATCTGTGAAGGTTTTTCCAAGCTTGAGAACTTCATTCAGTGTCCTTGTAAACCTTGTATCCATCTGGTCAATGGTTTCCGAAGACTTCATCTTGAAGTTGTCCAGCTTTTCCAGAGCAACACTAAGCTGAAGCTCTTTGATGGCGTCGTTTTCTTCGCTCATATCACGAACCTTATCCCACATCTCTTTGGCAGTCTTGCAGTGCTTGACTTTTTCAACTCGATCATTGTCCAGGGCTTTGGTCATGATGAAACGGCCAACTTTGTCCAGATTGAACAGCTTTATTTCTTCAGCTGTCATCTCGTGCAAATCTTTCTCCACCACTATATCGACTTCATCAACCTTTATAGTCTTGGTGAATTTGAATGGACCTTTGATAATACATGTGTACATGTTATCATTGTAGGCAGCTAAGAAGAGCTCCATTCTTATTTTCCAATCCTCGAAACTCAAACCAGCAATATGGGGAACATGGCTGATACAATCCATTTTCAAAAAGTTTTTGATTTTTCAAAAATATGCTCTTTTGAAAAAGTTTGAAAACCTTTGAAAAACACTCGGATCAAGCTCATTGATCAGGCAGCTGATTCAAATGAACCACCCGCTCTGATACCACTTGTTGGTCCCAAGTGGTCAGATGAGGTCTAGAAGGGGAGGGGGTGAATAGACCTCTTAAAATTTTAATCAATTTTAACTTTAAAACTTTTTGGTCAACTGTAAGCAGACTAAGCTGTTAACGAACAGTAAGCTGACGAAGATGATCGCGAACAAATCTTTGAACAGCTTTGTTGACCACTAATCTGATAGTCACTTAGCTGATTTAGTCCAAAATCAGTTTTAATACCAGAATACTTGCAGCGGATTTTGAAAGTGTTTTTCACAAGTAAACTTATTAGTTTGAAAGATTTTATCCCCAATTTTGTAAAACTTCTTTAATTCTTTTTCAAACAGTTTTATCAAGTGTTTTTGTGCAAACTGAAAATATGCAAGTAAAATGCAGGGTAAAAACACAAGGATTTTTATAGTGGTTATATGGATGTAAATTCTTTAGTTCACTTTTCCAAGTCGCACAGATCTTGGGTTATACTAAAAACATTAAGTAATCAGTATACACTGCTTGTGCCAAACAACAAATGAAATGGCCACAAGTTCGCAATAGGAAATCACAAAGAAAACCTATACTTCACAAAGATGGATAAACACTCCTCACAACACTCTAACAGTTTTTCACTCAAAAAAATGTGTATATCTTTAATCTTCAACTTCTGCTTAAGTCAACAAATGACGAAGCTGATGAGTGAGCTGTTCTTGAGCTTTTGAGACTTAAAAAATATATTGCTTCGAAATCAATCTCTCAGTTGTTGTGTATTTTCTTTCTCTTCGTCTCTTCGGCTATTTATACTCACAGATTCAAAAAGTTTCCGTTGAAGAGAGACACAATTTGGATTTCTCAATTTCTGGTCCTTAATTTCCGCGAACGGCTCTCTGCACAGTGACAGTACTGCAGTCTGTCCTTTCTGTCAGGTAGCATTTAATGCACCTAGCTTATACGAGGTATTTCTTCAATCATTTGCCATTAATACCCTCGGTCTTCAGCATTTATTACACCAAGTGCATTTATTACCGTTGAGGAGACTTCCTGATCCTTTTCACTCGGCTGATGAAAACGCAGGTCTGATTGTGAGCAGAGCTGATCCCAAACTTGAACAAATCTGATTTGAGTCGGCTAATCTTCACCAGTCTGATTTCTTCCCTTCAGCAGATCAGTAGTCTTCTGGACCTTGAATATTTGACCCTTCTGATTTGTCTTCTTACTTGGTCAAAATTTTTCTAATGGTTTTAATCTAAGTTTTCCATACTTTGCTGATCTTGATGTGTTTTGGAAATCATCAAAACCTCCCTTAACTTCAATGTACTCTTATCTTCATCTTCATCCAACAATATAAATCTTTAACATGAAAAAGACCCGGGTTGCATATTTCAACCACAATTATTTTGAATAATTTTTTTATAAAGTTGATAATGTTTGTTTAGATGGATTGTTTGATGGTATTTTGTAGATAAATTTTCTTTTACAAACTATCTTTGCCATGATGGAGATAACGAAAATGTAAAGCGAAAAAAATGTGCAAGTAAAACTCAAATATTGTTGTCCAAGATTTAATGAAGAATATGTGAAATAGTATGAATATTTATAGACATTATTGTAGTCCAAGATCTTAACAAAAGAATAGATATTTGCAAAAATTGACTAATTTTAAGTTGCCCTAGGTGAAAAAAAAAATATACTATATTCTTGGGCATGAGTTATTTATGATAATTATTTACCATTCAAATTTTAATTATGCTTTAATCACGTAATATAGAATATTAGTATAATATTATTACATAGATTATCCATCTAAATATCTGAGGCTTGGGTTACATTTAGAGAGCTGTTGACTTCTAGTGCACTGCATCGATTAAGGAATGTTATCGGTATCATGTTTGCAAGGCCAAAATCAGATACACATCCATATTGTTGTGAATCAAGAAATACGTTTGAGGCATTTATGTTTCCATGCACAAGCTTGGCACCACGTTGATTGTTAATAAAAGCAATACCCCTAGCTACACCTAGGGCAATTCTTTTTCGTGTTTCCCAGTCTACATTTGCTCTATTTTCACCAGTTCTTCCTGGAAAAATAAGAAATTGGTTAAATCACAATCACACTTCACATTGTGTCCTAAAGGCTGGCTTATGTTGCAAATAGATGTAATAGAAATAGGACTAATCAATGATATTTTGGAAGTAAACATGGCCATGCCGAATAAGACAAGAACTTGAATCGAATAAGTTGATTTTCAATTGAACTTGAATCAAATGGTATCCTACAAACAGGCAAGACCCGGTCCTTGGAGTCCTAATAAATTGCATACTTCGTGTACAAAATTAATTTGATTTAGAGATAAGATGGTCCATTTTCGGTCCACAGGGTCGAACTCAAGCATTCTACATTTTCATTAGGGAAACATTCTTTGATTCTTTCGATTTTCAAATTAGGCTAGCAAACAATTCACTTGATATAATATTTTTGTCACATGTTTCTTGTTCCAGTGACTTCACTAAAAAAAGAACAATTTTTGGGTGTTATGCGTAAAAGAATAAGATTTTGAGAAATTTGTACCAATTTATTTCACAATAAATAATCTTTGGGCCGAATTTCATGTTCCAATCACTACTTGTTAATCGAATGAAAATAAATGTCAAGAATATAATGGTAAATGGACAAGCAGAAGAAGAGTTTGTTCTTTTCATTCATCACAAGTATTTTAGTTCATACAAGTATATCTTATCTCTTTAATAATTTTGTTTTCCTATTTTATTTTTATAATGGGATTCAACTATATTACATTCAACAAGTGGACCTATCATAATAAATGACTTCCTTCACCTTTCAAAGAAAAAATAGTCTTATAATAAATATATCATCAACCATTTCTAATATTAAAATAGGAAAATTTTATCACTATTAGTCACATCTCATTAATTTCAATGTGAAACCCACTTAATGAAATTTCACTATTCTTGATAAAAGCTTTGTCCAAAAATACAGTAAATCGTTCTCAAGAATATCTCTATCATATTATAAGAATTTACTTTCAATATTCAGTAAATATTTTATCACTCATTTATTCAATTCATATTGTAAGAATTTACTTTCAGTATTCAATAAAGATTTTATAACTTTAAAATTTTAAGATTTTTAATTTATGTAATCCTTTGATCATTTCAACATCTCTTTTGTCTAGATGGACAATAGTAAAATTCAGCCTGTAAAGCATTCAATGTTTACGTAATGGTGAATTATTATATCAAGTTTCACATTCTTCTGAATTAATTTTGGATTGATACACTTTCCAGAGTAATGCATTTGAAAATAACATTTTTGGTCTATTTGTGCCAATTTAATTTTCATGGAGGATTATTTTTACGACAAAAAATTATAATTGTTATTATCCATTTGATAGTATTTTAACAGAGATCCATGTTCTTTCCGCTCCTCGATATAATTACATTTGGAAAATTTGTGCAAATTTATTTCATACAAAATTTTGAAAGTGTTGTTGGTCCCAAGTGGTCAGATGAGGTCTAGAGGGGGGGGGGGGAAGGGGGGTGAATGGACCTCTGAAACTTTTTATCAAGTTTTAAACTTCAAAACTGTTGTTCAAACTTAAACAGACTAAGCTGTTACCGAAAAGTAAATTTACAAGGCTGATCGCGAACAAATCTTTGAACAGCTTTGTTGACCACGAATCTGATAATCACTTAGCTGATTTTTGTTAAAATCAGTTTCAATACTAGAGTACTTACAGCGGATTTTCAAAGTGTTTTTCATAAGTAAACTTAGTAGTTTGAAAATTATTTCCCCAGTTTTGTAAACTCCTTTAAGTTAATTTTCAAACAGTTTTATGATGAGTTTTATGCAAATTTGAAAATATGCAGAAAAACATATGCAGAAATAAACACCAGAATTTTTATAGTGGTTATATGGGTTGAAATCCTTTATTCCACTCTTCCAAGTCACTTAGATCTTGGGTTATACTATAAACACACAGTTTACAATATACTCTGCTTGCGCTTTACAACAAATGATAAGCCACAAGTTCGCAATAGGAAATCACATAGAAATTCCTATTCTCCGAAGTAATATCACTCACAAAGATGGATATCTACTCCTCACAACTCTTTTCTCTTACAGATTCACTCAGAAAATGTTTTCTTGAACTTCAACGGCTTCTGTCAACAAATGACTTTCAGCAGACGAGTGAGCTGTTCTTGAGCTTTTGAGACTTAGAAAATATTTTAGCTTTGAATTCGATCTCTCAGAAGTTTTGTGTTTTTTCTTCCTTCGTCTCTTCAGCTATTTATAGTCACTCTTTGAATTTTATCCGTTGAAGAGAGACAAAATTCAAATCTCTTGATTTGTGGTCCTTAAAATCAGCGAACGGCTCTCTTTACAGTGACAGTACTGCAGACTGTCTTTTCTGTCAGGCAGCATTAAATGCACCAAGTTGATACGAGGTCTTTCTTCAATCATTTGTCTTTAATAACCTTAGACTTCAGCATTTATTACTTTCAGGGGCATTTATTACCGTTGGGACGACTTCTTGATCCTTTCCACTTGGCTGATCGAAAGTACAAGTCTGATGATAAACAGAGCTGATCCCAAACTTGAACAAATCTGATTTGAGTCGGCTGATCTTCACCAGTCTGATTTCTTTTCTTCAGCAGATCAGTAGTCTTCTGGACCTTGAATCCTTGACCCTTCTGATAGTCTTCTTAATTGGTCAAAATTCTTCTAAGGGATTTTACAACTAAGTTTTCCATACTTAGCTGATCTTAGGTTTTGGAAATAATCAAAACCACCCTTTACTAATTGACTTCAGTGCTTTTCATCTTCATCATTATCCAACAAGTGTTATTCACAATATAAACAATAATTGGGCCATATTTTATGTTTCAATCTATACTAGGTTAATCGAATGAAAATAAATGTCAAGAACAAAAGGGTAATTGGACAAGCAAAAAAAAGTTTGTTATTTTCATTCATTACCAGTATTTCAGTTCATACATGTATATCCATACTTTTTAATAATTTGTTTTCCTAATAAGAGTTGCGACAAAATTTCTCAAAGTTACATAAATCTTTTTATGATAGAATTTTTAATAAAACAATGACTAACATTTGCGACATGCACTTGATATCGTCGCAAGTTTTTTGCAAAATTCTAGCTCTAATTATTTATTTAGCACAAAAATTACCGACAACAATTTGTGACAATTTTTTTCAGAAGTAATTTGTGACATGTAACATTATACAAATTTTACACAATTTTGTATAAATAAAGTTTTTCTAAAGATTTGCAACATATATAAATCTGCAACACCCATTTTTGTCACAAATGTATCTCAAAATCTATTATAAATTTTACTTTCACATGCGTAATTTTCATCAGAAATAGGTGATCAATGTCTAGTAAATTATGGAGCATAAAATAAAAAATAACCTTGATTTATTTCATCTGGATCGTAGTAGTTCTATGTAAAAATATATTTATATAAATCTTTAATATGAAAAAGTCCCGGGTTGCATATTTCATCCACAATTATTTTGAACAATTTTTTTATAAAGTTGATAATGTTTGTTTAGATGGATTGTTTGATGGTATTTTGTGGTTAAATTTTCTTTTACAAACTATCTTTGCCATGATGGAGATAACGAAAATGTAAAGCGAAAAAAATGTGCAAGTAAAACTCAAATATTGTTGTCCAAGATTTAATGAAGAATATGTGAAATAGTATGAATATTTATAGACATTATTGTGGTCCAAGATCTTAACAAAAGAATAGATATTTGCTAAAATTAACTAATTTTAAGTTGCCCTAGGTGAAACAAGAATATACTAATATTCTTGGGCATGAGTTATTTATGATAATTATTTGCCATTCAAATTTTAATTGTGCTTTAATCACGTAATATAGAATACTTGTTGGTATGTTACATCTAATATTTTCTACACTGCTCTTAACACACTATATATAAAAAATATATAATATTCATAATATATACATTGCATGATTAGAGTTTCACGTGATAGAATATTTATGTCCCAAGTTTCTTTTTCCACTGACTTCACTGGAAAAACAATCATTTTGGGGTGTTATGCGTAAAAGAATCACATTTTGGGAAATTTGTGCCAATTTATTTCACACAAAATTTTGAAAGTATTATTCGCACAATAAACAATAATTGAGCCGAATTTCATGATCCAATCTTTAATAGGTTAATCGAATGAAAATAAATGTCAAGAATTAGAGGTTAATTGGACAAGCGGAAGAAAGTTTGTTAATGTCATTCGTTATTAGTATTTCAGTTCATAGAAGTATATCCATACCTTTTAATAATTTTGTTTCCGATTTTTTTTTATTATAGGATTCAATTGTATTACATTTAACAAGTGGAGCCATCTTATTGAATGATTTCCTTCAACTTAAAAAAAAAAAAAAAAAAAAAGTCTTTCAATAAATCTGTCATCAACCATTTCTACTATTAAAGAAAGAAAATTTTACCACTATTAGTCACATCTCAATGATTTCAATGTGAAACACAATTTATGAAATTTCACTACTCTTCATAAAAAGCTTTGTCCGTAAATATAGTTAATCATTCTCAAAAAATCCTCTATCATATTGTAAGAATTTACTTTCAATATTCAAGAAATATTTTATCACTCATTTTCTGAATTTATATTGAACGAATTTATTTTAATATTAAATAAATATTTTAGGGTAAACATCACTAATGGTGCTCCTTATCATTAATTTTTTACAGAGTGGTTCCTCTGGTGTTTTTCTTCCCACGTTAGTCCTCACTATGAATTATTCTCATAAAAATGTTTTGACACTTTAGTTTACTTAGTACCACCTGAAAATGACCAAAGTGAAACCAATAATCTATAATAAGGACTAACGTGGGAAGAAAAACACTACAGAGACCACTCTGTAAAAAATTAATGATAAGGAGCACCATTAGTGGTTTTTACCCTAAAATATTTATTGAATATTGAAGTAAATTCTTGCAATATGAATTCAAAAAATGAGTTATAAAATATTTATTGAATAATGAAAGTAAATTCTTACAATATGATAGAAGATTTTTTGAGAATGATTAACTATATTTACGGATAAAACTTTTATGAAGAGTAGTGAAATTTCAAAAAATGAGTTTCACGTTGAAATCATTGAGACGTGACCAGTAGTGGTAAACTTTTCTTTCTTTTTAAAAAAGGTTTATCCCGAAGGAGAAATCCTCCTCCTGCATCAGAGGTCCCTTGACCAGGAAGGATGTTAATCGAGGGATGTGCCGGATGACAGGGTTTTGAGGGAGAGAGCCAACAGGATACCAACCCCAACACAACCCCCATAATATTTCAATGGAGAATTGTGCCACACGAGGTTCGAACCTGCGTTGCCGGAGGAAAAGATTCCCCACATCACCCCAAGCCTTACCAACTCCGCTATGCCCCTGGGGACAAACTTTTCTTTCTTTAATAGTAGAATGGTTGTTGATAGATTTATTAGAAGACTATTTTTTATTTTTTTAAAGTAGAAGGAAGTCATTCAATAAGATGGCTCCAATATTTTATCACTTATTTTCTGAAATTTTAATTTAAAGATGTTATATTTCAATCCTTAGATCATTTCAACATCTCTTTTTTCAAATGATAATATTTTATTTATTGGCTTCATATAATTCAGAAAACACTAGTTTTCTCGAAGTTTCTTGTTCATATCTCGCAAATTAATTAATTTTTGGCAGTGTTGCGACAAAATTCCTCAGTGTTACAAAGATCTTCTTGCTACGGAATCTTCAACAAAACAATGACTAACATTTGTGGCATGCACTTAATTTCGTCCATACTTTTTGCAAAATTCTGGCTCTAATTATTTATTTTTTACCAAAATTAGTCACAACAATTTGTGACAAATTTTTGTCCGAACTAACTTTTGACAAGCAACATTATACAAATTTTACACAATTTTTTATAAATAATTTTTCCTAATGATTTACGACATTATATATCCGCAACACCCATTTTTGTCCGAAATGTATCTCAAAACCTGTTATTAACTTTTTTTTCACTTACGTAAGTTTTCATCAGAAATAGGTGATAAATGCCTTCTTGATTATGGAGCATAAAAAAAGTATAATCACAAATTTTGAACTGTTAATGCACCTCGCGTTTTGTCGAATACACTATTTCATCTGGATGATTGTAGTTCCTTGTACAAAAAGATTTAATTAAATTATTAATTATATATAATTAAAATTCTAGGACAATAAAATGATATATTGATAACCAAATATTTATAAGTGGTCTCAAAGGACTTATCAAAATTCTCAGAAAAAAGTACTAGGTTACATTTGTCTTCCGTAATTATTTTGAACAATTTTTATATAGTTGATAATTTGTTCAGATGGATTTTCTGAACAAATTTTATAGATAAATTTTCTTTCACAAACTATCTTTGCCAAGATGGAAAAAAAAGAAAATTTTGGAACATTTTATTTTTCCATCTCGGGAAAGATAGTTTGTAAAGGAAAATTTACCTATAAAATTGCTTCAGAAAATCCATCTGAACAAACATTATCAACTATATTAAAAATTATTTAAAATAATTGTGGAAGACAAATGTAAACCAGTAATTTTTTTCGGAGAATTTGGATAAGTCCTTTGAGACCATTTATAAACATTTTGTTATCATGATATATCATTTTATAGTCCTAGAGTTTTAGTTATATAAGTTTAAAATTTTTAATTAAATCTTTTTGTACACAGTACTACTACGATCCAGATGAAATAGTGAATTCAAGGAAACGCGAGGTGCTTTAAGAGTTCCAAAATAGCGGTTATATTATTTTTATTGCTACATAATAAATTAGACATTGATCACCTATTTCTAATAAAAAATTACGCATATGAAAATAAAATTAATAACTGGTTTTGTGATAAATTTGTGATAAAAATGGGTGTTGCAAATTTATGTATGTCGCAAATATTTAGGAAAAATTTATTTTATACAAAATTGTGTAATTTTTTTATATGTTACCTGTCACAAGTTACATCTGACAAAAAATTGTCACAAATTGTTGTCGCAAATTTTGGTGCTAAAATAAATAATTAACACAAGAATTTTGCGAAAAACTTGCAACGAAATAAAGTTCATGTAGCAAATGTTAGTTATTATTTTGTTGAAAGTTTTGTCGTAAAAAATTTATGTAACTCTAAGAAATTTCGTCGCAACTCTACCACAAATCAGATAATTTGCAACACATGCCATCCGTCACGAATTTTCCGTTGCAAAAGACCAAACTCCTAATAGTGATGCGTACCATTCCACGTATTTTTCATTCATTTTAGAAACTGAAATAATATCTTTTGGAAAATGAGATATTGAAATGATCATTGAGATGTGACTAATAGTGGTAAATTTTTTCTTTCTTTAATAGTAGAAATTGTTGATGATAGATTTATTACAAGATTATTTTTCATTTAAAGGGTAAAGGAAGTCAGTCAATATTAAGGTAATCTAGCTGAATTCTATTATAAAAAAATAGAAAAACAAATTTATTAAAAAGGTATGGATTTAACTGAAATGTTGGTTGAATGTAATCTAGCTGAATTCTATTATAAAAAAAATAGAAAACAAATTTATTAAAAAGGTATGGATATACATATATTAACTGAAATGCTGGTGATGAATGGAAAACAGGATGATTTACACATAGACCCTCTTAAGTTTGGGTATATTACAAGAAACTCCTCGATATTTCAAAAATTATAAGGATACCTCCTCAGGTTTTGACATATTACAAGAAACCCTTTACGCGTTAAAAACAGACGGAATTCGATGATGTCAGCAAAAAAATTTGATTTTCCAAATTTACCCCTAGCTAAATATACCCACATGGGGTGTCTATGTCATAATATTAAACCACAAGGGGCGTCTATATAATAATATCATACCATATGGGGAGTCTATGAACCTGAATCAATCAAGGGGCCGTTTGGTAGGATCTAATAGGATTTATTAGGTCATATTATATGAGTTAATATGACCTAATATAACATTTGGTGGTACTGCTCTAATACCGGTTTAAATGGATTAAATCCTTACGATCCGGTATTAAAACTAGATTATAATCCACCCAAGTATGGGTGGATTAGTTAATCTACGTGAATATGAATTAGGTAAAATGTCACTAATAACCTCAAATTTACATATTTTCTTTTTAACAAATCATTAAATATCATAAATTCTTTTCAAATCTCTAAAAATGGAAACACATTATACATAAATAAATGGGCTTTCAGCACATTGCATCCTCAAATTATAAGGTTTTGGCACTTTGCACCCCGAAAAGACAATATAGTTGGCACTTTGCACCCAAGTGTGTGTTTTGAAGAAAAAATTTATTGATTGAAGGGTATAATAGTTATTTACGAATATTTTTGGCACTTTGCACCCTAAAAGTATAGATTTGACACTTTGTACTCTGAAATAGAATATTGGCAATTTCCACCCAAAAAATATAATTTCTAGCATTTTCAACCCCGACTTAATATGATAATCTAAATAATGTAAATAAACTGCAATATAATAATATGTTAGATATGTAAAAGTGATTTTTTTTTAGATATAAAGTATATAATCTATACGATACTTGAAAACAAAATGAAGACAATGTCTTTTTTTTAATTTAAATTTTACTGAGAAAAAATGTTAAAATAAGTTATTACAAAGTATAATAAATTAGAGTAACAAGTTATTGATTATTGTTCATAGAAATGACCATTTTATCTCTACATGGCCGACATTCATGAGTTTTTTTCTTTTCAAAATACATTAAGATGCAAAATAGTATACAAATTATATTTTTAGGATGCAGAGGGCTAAAAATATCAATCTCAATATAAATATAATAGCACATTATATTACGTAGGTTTTTTTATAAATAATATATTATGTAATTATTAAATTAATCTTTCTTTCAGAAATTATATCAGTTGTCGTATAACATTTGAATCGTGTATATCCTCAGAAGAAGAGGCAAAGGTTCATCTCTTTTTGTGAAAAATAAAACTTTGAGAAAATAGTGTGCGACCTATAGTAGATCTTACATACAAGAGAGTAGATAGATCTGATAATATCTTATTCCAAATCTTTTATTTCCATTTTCTTTTCAATGTTCCAATTATGCATTTTATTCAAATTAATTATCTTTTCACAAAATCACCTTCTTTAAGTTAGAATATCAAAGAAAACTAGATATTCAACCAAGCAACCATCGGAGGAAAAATATTACAATTACTAAAAATTGAATGTGGAAGAAAACCAAAATACATTCCACACATCAATAAATTATAAAGACGACGTTCTTCGAGTGGATGGTTTGTTAGAGCTCAAATGACCTCACATAAAGTAAATGGTTTGTACTTCATAATTTCTGTCCCAGATAAAATATACTCCTATATTCAGAAGTGTTCATATTCACTTTTCCATGATTTAAAATATGTCATTATCCTTTTATGATCGAAATTCTAAGATCCTGCATGCTAAAGAATGCATGAATTAGAAAAAAATGCTTAATTGCATCCATTGCGGAGCTAAAAGATTTGAATACGAGCCTCCAAGTTTTTGTCATGGGGATGGAAAAATTATATTGGCAACTTTTGAAATATTTGTATGAGTTACTTCTCAATCAGAAAGGGCAGTCTAACTTTGGAAAAATATAAGTCTATAATTTCAACCATGATGATTATTAAAATGTACTCTCTAAGTTATATATATATATATATATATATATATATATATATATATATATATATATATATATATATATATATATATATATATATATGTAAATTCACATAAATCATGGTTTTACACTTTTATGTGGTTGCAAATTGAAGACCACGACTTAGTTTGGTACTGTTGCTCAAGGCTCAAGCTGGCCACCACACCTTCAAGATATAGCTCAGACTCTCTATCCATATTCGTCTTCCCCCAACCCCTCATATTTGACAAAAAATGAGACCTTGATACATAAACATATATAAATATCAACTTTTTGTTTTAAAAGAATTTCTTCTCAAATTTAAATTACTCGTGAAATGAATGTGATATACTTAGTATGTGAATGTATAACATAAATCAATCTTAACTCATATGTGATGCACAACTAGAAAATTTTCCTTTTGCAATGGAAAATTTGCGACTGATGGAATGTGTCGCAAATTAATTGTCATGGCAGAGTTGCGACAAAATTTCTAGGAGTTATATAAATTTTTTTATGACAGAATCTTCAACAAAACAATGACTAACATTTGCAACATGCACTTAATTTCGTCTCAAGATTTTAGCAGAATTCTGGCGCTAATTATTTATTTTAGCACCAAAATGAGTGAAAACATAATGTCATAATTTTTTGTCAGAAGTAACTTTGACAAGGAACATTGTACAAATTTTACACAATTTTGTATAAATAATTTTTTCCTAAAGATTTGCGACATATTTAAATCTACATCACCAATTTTTGTCACAAATGTATCGCAAAAGCCGTTATTAATTATTTTTTCACATGTGTAATTTTTCCATCAGTAATAGGTGATCAGTGCCTAATTGATTATAGAGCATTAAAAAAAATATAACCATGATTTTTGAATTCTTAATGCACCTCGCATTTTTTCGAATACACTATTTCATCTGGATCGTAGTAGTTCTGCGTACAAAAAAATTTAATTAAATTTTTAAACATGAAAAAGTCTCGGGTTGCATTTGTCCTACATAATTATTTTGAACAATTTCTTTAATGTAGTTCATAATATTTGTTCAGATGGATTGTTTGAAGTTATTTTGTAGATATATTTTCATTCACAAACTATCTTTTCCATGATGGAGACGACTTAGCTGTTCTTGAACTAAACTTATCGGTAGAGTAGACTGCATAGTTGATTCTGCTCATCAAGCTTATATATAATCAGAGTTTCAATCAATGATGCAGCGGATATGCCTATGTGTATTTTTCAAACAATGTTTTCAACTCAACTAACTTTAAATCACAAAGAGTGTTTTACCCCAAGTTAGAAATTCCTTTATTTAAAAGATTTTTCTTTTAAATGAATTACTTAGTTTATGAAATATGCAATGCAAGACAAGTGAGGTAAATCACATAAGGAATTTTGTAGTTATTCAGCAGAAACAAATACTCTTAGTCCACTCTTCTAAATCAAACAGATTTAAGTTATACTAGAAACACAAAGTAACTGGTACAAAAGCTTGAAATTTTCCAACAAATGATAAGCCTCAAGTGGAACACTTAGTCCCCACATAATTCACTTAGAAAAACCTATTCTAAAGCACTCAGTTAAATAACACTTAAGCTTTACATCACATGTTAAGCCTTAAGTAAGAACACTCCGCTCACTCACGGAAAATCACTCAGATGAATCTAGTTCTCTGAAGTTATATCTTCTCACACATATCAGATACATACTCCTTAAAACAAAAATTGAATATCAATCAGATATAGAAGTTGTGTGATTTTTTTCTTCAACACTTTGCTTTGTCAACACATGATTCCGCGTAGCGATCAGACAACTCAACTGATGGAACTTGCTCTTATGATATGATCTTGAATTGTGCAACTCTCTCTTCAATCTTCAATCCCCGATCTATTTATACTCTTGAATTTGAAATTCTGCCCGTTTAAGATAGACGAAAATACATTTTAATCCTAGGCAACGATCTTCTTTTGGAAGACAACTTTTGCAGAATATTTATAAACATTGTTGTATGGATCTGAGCACTGTGTCAGTCGCATTTAATGCACTAAGTTTGTTACCGTTGGAGAGCTTGCGGACCGACTTCACTTAGCCGATGAGAGAATTCTGTTGCCTCAAGACTGAATACAGGATATATTGACACTGCTGATGGTAACCAATCTGATCTTATTGATCTGAGATCCCCACTAAGCTTATTTTGGTCACGTAGCTTCCAGACCATGAGAGAGGTTTACTAAGTTTTTCTTTTTTCTTAGTTGATGACTTTCTATTGATCATTTTTGTTATCTTCAAAACCTTTTACTCAATTCTAACTTAGTTAACTCAACTGCTAAGATCACTTAGCTGTTATTTGAGTTAGTAAATTCTTCCAATAATTATTTTAGTCCAAGATCTTAATAAAATTATATATATTTGCTAAAATTTACAATCTTTTGGATGCCCTAGGTGAAACAAGAATATACTAATATTTCTGACCTGGGTTTTTCAATATAATTATTTGCCTTTCAAATTTCAATTGTACTTTAATCAAGTGATATATAATGCTTGTTGGAATGTTACACCTAATTTTTTCTACACTTCTCTTTTGCCTACCATATCTAAAAAAATATAATATTCACAATACATAGATTGCATGATCGTAGTTTCATGTTCTTTTAGATTCAAAGATAACACGGTCCTTTTCGGTGTCCTGGGAGGAACACGAGCATTTTGAATATTTTTTGTTGATATTTTTCCTAGATGGACAATTGAAAAATTCAACCAGTAAATAATTCAATGTTTACGTAATGGTGAATTCTAATATCGAGTTTCACATTCTTCTGAATTCACTTTAAATTGATCCACTTTGGAGAATAATGCGTTCGAAAATAATATTTTGGTCTATTTGTGCCGATTTGGGTTTACAAGGAGGATGTGTTCTTACTATCAAAATTTATAATGATTATTATCCACTTGATAATACTTTGATAGAGATTCATGTTTTTTCCGCTCTTCGATATAATTGCTTAGGCTTGTTAGAAAAATGAAATTTTATGAACTTTTATCTTCATCCTTTATACATGAAACGTTGATCTGAGTCTCAGAATGTGTCCTAGCAACACGATGGAGAAAGTTATGGATGCGATTCGTGTTGTTCCGAGTCTATGTTGAACTCGTCATTTTCAGGGTATCATGAGTAAAACCCGGTCCTTGGAGTCCTAATAAATTGCATGATTCGTGTGCAAAATTAATTTTGATTTAGAGATAAGATGGTCCATTTTCGATCCACAGGGTTGAGCTCAAGCATTCTACATTTTCTTTAGGGAAACATTCTTTGATGATCTTTCGATTTTCAAATTAGGCTAGCAAACAATTCACGTGATAGAATATTTTTGTCACATGTTTCTTGTTCCAGTGATTTCACTCAAAAAAGAACAATTTTTGGGTGTTATGCTTAAAAGAATCACATTTTGAGAAATTTGTACCAATTTATTTCACAATAAATAATCTTTGGGCCGAATTTCATGTTCCAATCACTACTTGGTTAATCGAATGGAAATAAATGTCAAGAATATAATGGTAAATGGACAAGCAGAAGAAAAGTTTGTTCTTTTCATTCATCACGAGTATTTTACTTCATACAAGTATATCTTATATCTTTAATAATTTTGATTTTTTATTTTATTTTTATAATGGGATTAAACTGTATTACATTCAAAAAGTGGACCCATCATAATAAATGACTTCCTTCACCTTTCAAAGAAAAAATAGTCTTATAATAAATCTATTATCAATCAATTCTATTATTAAAATAGAAAAATTTTACCACTATCAGTCACATCTCATTAATTTCAATGTGAATCCAATTTAATGAAATTTCACTATTCTTAATAAAAGCTGTCCAAAAATACAGTAAATCATTCTCAAGAATTTACTTTCAATATTCAATAAATATTTTATCACTCATTTATTCAATTCATATTGTAAGAATTTACTTTCAGTATTCAATAAAAAATTTATCACTCATTTTATGAATTTAAAATTTTAAGATGTTTTATGTAATCCTTTGATCATTTCAACATCTCTTTTGTCTAGATGGACAATAGTAAAATTTAGCCAGTACAGCATTCAATGTTTACGTAATGGTGAATTATTATATCAAGTTTCACATTCTTCTGAATTAATTTTGGATTGCTACACTTTCCAGAATAATGCATTTGAAAATAACATTTTGGTCTATTTGTGCCAACTTAATTTTCATGGAGGATTATTTTTACGACAAAAAATTATAATTGTTATTATCCACTTGATAGTATTTTAACAGAGATCCATGTTCTTCCTGCTCCTCAATATAATTACATTTGGAAAATTTGTGCAAATTTATTTCATACAAAATTTTGAAAGTGTTATTCACACTATAAACGATAATTGGGCCATATTTTATGTTCCAATCTATACTAGGTTAATCGAATGAAAATAAATGTCAAGAACAAAAGGGTAATTGGACAAGCAGAAGAAAAGTTTGTTATTTTCATTCGTTACCAGTATTTCAGTTCATACATGTATATCCATACCTTTTAATAATTTTGTTTTCCTAATAAGAGTTGCGACAAAATTTCTCAAAGTTACATAAATATTTTTATGATAGAATCTTTAATAAAAAAATGACTAAAATTTGCGACATGCACTTGATATCGTCGCAAGTTTTTCGCAAAATTCTAGCTCTAATTATTTATTTAACACAAAAATTTCCGACAACAATTTGTGACAATTTTTTTTCAGAAGTAATTTGTAACATGTAACATTATACAAATTTTACACAATTTTGTATAAATAAAATTTTTCTAAAGATTTGCAACATATATAAATCTGCCACACCCATTTTTGTCAAAAATGTAACTCAAAATCTATTATAAATTCTACTTTCACAAGCGTAATTTTTCATCAGAAATAGGTGATCAATGCCTAGTTAATTATGGAGCATAAAATAAAATATAACCGCGATTTATTTCATCTGGATCGTAGTAGTTCTATGTAAAAAAATATTTATATAAATCTTTAACATGAAAAAGTCCCGGGTTGCATATTTCATCCACAATTATTTTGAACAATTTTTTTATAAAGTTGAGAATGTTTGTTTAGATGGATTGTTAAATAGTATTTTGTAGATAAATTTTCTTTTATCTAAGTGACTTGGAAGAGTGGACTAAAGGATTTAAATCCATATAACCACTTGATTTAACCGTTTTTCGTCGGGTTAATTTAATATCAGTGAATTTGTGATACCGGGGGTTTGGATATTGAATTATTCAGTATATTGGGCTCTGTTACTTTATTCTGGATGGATCGTTTACAAAGAAAAGCAATAATCAAAGGCAAGAAGTAAAACCATTAACAAAATTAAGAACACAACGATATGAAGGTAAAATACTGCAATAATAATGGATATTATTGAGTTCTATTGTTATCAGTGTATTCTTGTGTAATCTCAGAATTAAGAGAATTCGTGGTTGTCTCATACAATGATTAACTAGGTATATATATTACGCTAAACCTAGTATTACAAGGAATCATAGTCCTGTTTGGACTCGGCCCAGCTATCCTTCTTGGGTCCGGAGTATAATCCTTACTTGGAGCGAGCAGCATTTGGCAGGGTCTGTAAGAAGATCCCGATCTTTATAATTGGTCGAACCGATCTTATAATCTTTGTTCGATCTGATCAGTATGTAGGGTGCGAAATAGCCCCCATCAGTACTCCCTCACTTCTTCGAGCGTATAGATGATAGGAGCTCGTAGAAGTAGATAAATCTGGTCGACTGTTTCTTTTCTATGAACGGAGCCTCGTTAAAAACCTTACTTAAGAAAAAACCCAGTGGGAAAAAATCTTAAGTAAGGAAAAGAGTGCTACGTATCATAGATAGTCGTTTCTTCTGTCTAATCATGGATCTCCACGCGTCTGTTCAGGAGGCTTTTTGTATCCTTCCGTTTTTGGCGGGAATTTGAGTAGCTGCGATGAGTTCGAAACGTCTTTTCTCATTTCCTTATAAATAGGTGGCTTTCGAGTTTGCCATTTCTCTTTTATATTTGCTTTTAGATCGCAGTCATTTTCTAGTTTGGTCGTTCGTCGTATAAAATTTTCCTTTCATCGACCTTCTTCTTCCGAGAATTAGAATATAGATGGCTTCCGTTAGAAGATCTTCTTCTTCTCCTAGAGAGATCATTGCCCCCGATAACGAGGAGGAGTTACATTCTAATCCTCTGGGTGAACAGACTATGGTATCTGACCTTGTTATCCCTGTAGAAGATACTTACAAGGTACGAATCCTTTCCGATGCGGATGTAGCCGCTCGAGCCAAAAAGGGCAAAGGTACTGTTCCTCAGATTTCTGAACCAATTGAGGATGTAGCTTGCGCATATACAGAGGAAACATTCCCTGAAGTCGTGAATAACTATACCAAATATTTTCCGGAAGGTTCTGAAATAATTCTTCCTTCCCCTACTGATAGGGTCACTTCTCCACCGGAGGGATGTCGAGCCTTTTATACGGCTCACTTTAATAGCGGACTGCGTCTTCCTTTGTCTCCCCTTTTTCTGGAAGTTCTAAAAACTTTCAGCGTGTGCTTGACACAACTGGTTCCAAATTCTGTTGCTTTCGTGGTTTGTTTTTCCGTTCTGATGATTGCAAAGGGATTTAAACCTTCTTTCCGTAACTTTACGCAACTTTTTTGTTTTAATATTTCTAGTTCTTCAAACCGTGGATACTTCTTCGCTAGTCAGCGGCCCAGCCGAGCAATCTTTGATGCTCCGGTTTCTAGTAATCCTTCCTGGAAATCTCATTTCTTCTTTGTTCGTCCTCCGTCTAATCTCCGTTTGGCGGATGGTTCGACCACGCCTTTCTCGTGGGATCATGGTTCCAGGTGGATTCCCGGAGGTCGCTCACCGACTGGTGAACTTGTTCCTGACGATGTACAGTTTATCACTGAGATTCCCGAGATGCGTACAAACAAATATCAAAGCGCTCTTCTGATTGGGGAATCTTTTCTTTGTAAGGCGGGGTTAAGTGTCCATAATTTTCCCATCAGTTCATCATCTGAACCTTTAGGTTAGCATTTTATTTGATCTTTAGTATTGTCACTATACTTTTCATAAGAAGAAATTAACTTTATTTTGTTTCTTTTTCAGCTCATATGGTAGAAAACTCCCGACATTCTTCGAAGGGAAAAATGGTGCTGTCGAAATCTTCCAAGTCAGTGGAGAATAATCCTATCGAGCAGAGGGCGTCTCGGAAAAGGAAATTGGAGTTGGGTCACGAATCCGAGGAGAATAGAGAGGAATCTCCGGATTCTTCACGTGAGTCCCCTATTCGTCAGGGCATGGGATCCGGTTATCCTCCGCTTCATCTTAGAACTTCTTTGGGTATTCGAGGATGTCGCAGCTGGTCAATGCCTCACCCATCTGATAATCCAGCTAACAGGAAGAGGAGCTACTATGGACGTTCTGGTGACGACCTTTCTTTACTCGGGGATAAACATCCAAATCCTACTCTGGTCGAAATGATCGAGGATCACTTAGAGGGAAGGAGGGCCGCCGGTTATTCCGAGAAGGATTCTCTTATTCATGATAATAACGAGAATGCGGTCGATAAGGCGACCCGTATTCTTTTATCTGGCGTTCTTACTTGCGATCTTAATAAGCTTCTTCATAAGGATCCTTTGGAGAAATTCCAGCGAGCTTCTCTTTACGCTGAAAAGGTGAGATCCTTTTCTTTCTATTATTCTGATGAAGTGATCTTCCAGGATTTTCTTTAATTCGCTAATTCGTTTCTTTCTGACCCCTTCGTTATTTCAGGTTAACACCTGTCTGACATCGTACGCCTATGAAAATTCTCTCTGGAAACAACAGTGCGATTTTCTTGAAGAGAAGTATAAAGCTTTACTTCATAAATCTTCCGGTTCAGAAGTTGGTCCCTCGACATCTTCCTCTGTTCCTATCGTAGAGACTCGTGCTGCCGGGACCGAAGATCAAGAAACGATAGATAGGGTGATAGAGGTTTCTCGTGCTCAAGAACAAGCCAATCAGATGGCAAGAAAATTAGAGGAATTGCAGTTGCAGAGCACGACTCGAATTAGTGAGCTTGAATCTCAAGTATCAACCCTTGAAGCTTCTTTAGAGGAGTATGAAAATGATGTCCCACTTAGGCAAAGAGATCGATATGTTAGGAAATCTGACGAACAAGTTGTTCGTGAATTCCTCAACTTTCCTGTTCATACGGCGTTGGTGTACCGGATGGTCGGCCCTCTTCTTGAGAATACTTTTAAAAAATTGATTCATCAACTGGTCGCTTTGGAGATGATCGACGATCGTCGGAAGGAATATTTTAAGGCAGCTCATATCCGGTTGAACCGTTATGGCGAGCTTTATTCTTCTTCCGAGGTTCCAGATGTCGAATATCAAGGTTTTCCTCTGGCTCATCTTGTCGAGGAATTTGGAAATCCATTGCCGATTCCTCCTTCTGATGTTAACGATGAGCTCGATAATACTTTCATCGATCCGGTAGACGAAGAGGAAGAAGGAGACGATACAGGCATGACTGAGGACATCGATAGTGAGCAGAAGATTCCGGAAAGCGACCAGGCTTCTTGAAATAGTGATTTATTTTTGAAATAATCTTTGTAATTATCCGCTTGTAGGTTTAATTGTAGCTTAGCTTTCCCTACTTTGTACACTAAACGTTTCTTATTCTGACAGTCGTGTCCTTTCACATTCGCTGTAATGATTCAGACAAGTCATTTAATTTGCCGTAATCATTATATATGTGTCTTTTCAAATTCTAGCGTTTGCTCCAAGGTCAGTTTTCCTGTTTCGCGCCCTTTCTTCGGGTCAGTCGCGTCTTTTCGTGTAGTATAAATACGAGAGGTAAAATTTGACTTGTTTTTTACTGCTATTCTCCTCTCTCAACAGAATACTCTTTCTTTAGCTAGTCGATAAACTTTCTCGATAGTAATTTGTATTTTTCTTTAGTCCGATCATGAGTAACCTTTTCGGTAATACTTCAAAGCGACCTTCTCGTGAGGGCGCTAGAGATAATAGATCTAAAAAATCTCGAAGAGAAGGGCCTTCGATGGAGCCTCCTCGTTCGTCCTCAGTTAGTAGTTCGATGATCGATACTCCTATTACCACGTTCCAACCTTTATCAGAAGTTAGTTCGTCGCTCCTCCAACCAAACTTTTCTTCTACCCCCGCGGGAGGTAATAGATCTTCCCCAGGTCGATTAGCTTTCGGAGACCCGTCCAACATGGAACAGGTTTACGACATACCTGTTTCTTCAGGTTTTTCTTCTTACGAGTATGGATCTCATGGAGGGGATTTTGTTAGTTCCCTTCCCTTTTCTACTTCTACTGCCCTGCTAGTTAGTGAAGGGCAAGTCGGTGATGGTTTTTCTGTCAATCCTTCCATAACGCAGTCTATTTCGCAATATGGTCCTGAATATCTGTTTCATGATACCACTGTAACGACTGCTTCTTTTGAGTCTGGGGGACCTTCTGGAGGTCGATCTGGGTCGAGGTCTGGTCGTCGGACCGTTATATCTGCTTCCGGCAAAGAGACCTCTGTTAGTCCCGACGAGAGGGACTCCCCTCGTCCGTTAGATGATCGCTGCGTGCTTATGCAGGTTAATGACATTCTTTTGTCGGAGACTCCACGTTCCGACGGTGTCCCTTTGACAAGCGAACTGCCTGGTTCTGTTGAACCTGATGCTTTGTCTTGGGACTTAGGCATGAGTACTATTTTGCCCGGCGAATTGAGGAAGCTCGAAGGTACTTCCAATGTTCGCCTTGTTCAATCTCTGGTGAAGATATGTGAACAGGTAAACATATTTCGAACATTTTTCCTGTTCTTTGTTTTGAATTCTTTGTGGTACGGCGGTTTTTCTTACTCTTTCTGTTTTTAGGGCAAGTATTTTGCACTCCAGCTGGGTGTGCAAAATGACGAACTGTGGACGAGTAAGCGTGCTTATCAACGTCAGTTAGAGTCGGAAAAAGCTAAAGCTGCAGGGCTGACGCTGGAGCTTCAGATTGCCAGAGATGATCTCCAAAAATTGGAGGCTGATAAAGTTGTTCTTGAAAAAGAGAAAAATGATTTAATACAGGCTGCTGCCCTTGCAGAGGAGTCTCAACGGCGGTCCTATGAGGAAGGGTATGACGCTGGTTATCTGAAGCGTCAAGAGGAGCTGATGGCCTTTGCTGGTAATTTGACTCCTCGGAGGACTGTTTCTAGTAGTCGGCCTACTGACCGTCTTTCTCAGTGATCTTTTGTTCGTCCTGGCAGGCCTTGGACTGTCTTTTTTTTTTTTTTTTTTTTTTTATTTCGCCCACTTTGTGCACTTGTTTGGGCTGGAAATTATTTTGTAATGGGAGAAGTACTAAATTGGAAATATTAACCTTCAGGCAGATTCTCGCCTATATCTATTTTCTTCTCTTTGTTATGCACAATTTGTCATTATGCAAAAATATAATCATCATAAAATAATCAGTATTGTATAGCATACTTATCTGAAATTGATCTTTGCCAAGAATGTAGAATAAGGTAGCTTTGATCTCGATGTTTGTTTTGCGAATCCAATCTTTGTCGATCAACCCGGTATAGTCCCTTGGGTTATATTCAAAATCCTGCTTGCGTATAATCATGCAGATAGTAGGCTTATTCGTATCGATCTGATTTAGGGAACGTTCAACATTTTGGTCGATGTTCGACCCATGCCTTATAAATTTGTCCTTATATGACATATATCTTATATAAGGAGGTTATTGTTCCTCCTGTTGAATTCCAGTTTTTCTTTCCCTCAAAGGGAAATTTTCCTTTAGGTGCTTTTCACCTATCCATGTCTTCCATCATTAGCTTTTCAATTATACATTTCTCTAGCCAGTATATCATACTCTTGATATGGGAGGAATTGGAAAATGTAACAGTCCTGGCCAGATCTGACCCGTTCAGACCTCCTTCAGCAATTCTTTGGAAAATTAGGCAGTGACGGCCTTATAGTTTCGAATAGGGAGGGCTATTCTCCTGATTTCGATGTCAGATTTCTTGGATTCCAAATGGAATTCTTGTATGGCCAACTTAGTAGTCCCCCAATGATGTATGAGGCAGTTACGACCCCCATATTGTGGAGGCTCTGGTCGTTTTTAAGCAATTATCCTCTTTTAACGGTTCAACTTTGCATGCCTTCGTTGAGGAGTTCTTAATATATTCTATTAGGCGACCCTCATATATGATCGTGCAGATCGTTTTGGTCTTTGAACTTCTTTTAAGTTTTCTTGGATTATTTCGTTGATCGCTTCGATCTGTAGATTTGTTTGTCATCGATCAGTTGAGTCGATCAGACGGGCACCGTTCCAACTTACTAGCATTTATTTCGGGAAGTCAAAGGGTCGCGTTCTTATCCCTTGATTAAACTCCTATCGTCCGTAGGATCATTCCCACGAGCGCCTATAAATACGTTGGCAGTTTCCTTATTTTCCATTCATAACAATGGATATCTCGGTTTCCTTAGATTTCATTTTGCCTTCGGACCCCATAATGTTCAAGAAGTCACATTATCGTGATTTGTTCGTTCGGAGTAAAGGAATTGTCCCCAGTCTTGTATTGACGGGTCCCATGTCAGCCCTTCCTTGTATCGACGGACCCCATGAGATCTCCGCTTTAGTCTTCATCACTTTAGAGGTCCGTGGTTTCCGTCTGCACATGGAGGGTTCGTACTTTGCCAGCCATCCTCGTCCTTGGAGGTTACTTCCGGATCGATAGACCAACGGGGTGGCTGGTAAACTTACCGTTTTACGACGGTCCCGAAGAGATGCTGCTTTAGAGTAAAATGTTTTATAGATAATGTAAAAGCAGTATCTTTTGTGGGTGAATTGAGTACTGCTGGTTATCTGGCTGGTAATGCTCATTTCACCTGGAGGAACATACCGATCTTCAGAGCCTGGCCACCGAACTAAAGAAGTCGACCATCGTGAGCAGCATGCTTCTTAGGTCGCATACTATAATCGATGAGGTACTAGGGAGGAGATTGGTGTTTCCGTGGACATTGTCGTGAAGATATTCGATCCCATAGGATCAATTTAAGTAGATCATTGTAACAATCTTTAGGTAGCAAGCAGATCTCTGTAACGTAGTATATTTGTATGTAATTGATTTGATGAATAAAATATTATTTATTTCTTGCATCTTCTTTGTCGATGTTACCGTAATTTATTCTTCAATTGTAATCGAGGAGTGTTTATTGAGCGAATCAATGTGTACTCGATCTTGCTATAATTTAGACTTAGGATTTCATACCAAAAGCCTTTTTTATCGTTGTAATTAATCGAGGAGTTTTTATTGAGCGGATCAATGTTTACTCAACTCGTTTTGTTTAGACTTAGGTTTTTAACCCAAAAAATCTTTTTGATCGTTGAACATATATCGAGGAGTTTTTATCGAGCGGATCGATGTTTACTCAACTTGTTTTGTTTTAGACTTAGGTTTTTAACCCAAAAAAGTCTTTTTTTGATCGTTGAATATATATGCTGAGGAGTTTTTATCGAGCGGATCGATGTTTACTCAACTCGTTTTATTTAGACTTAGGTTTTTAGTACCCGAAGTCTTTCAATCATTATAGATATATCGAGGAGTTTTTATCGAGCGGATCGATGTTTACTCAACTCGTTTTGTTTAGACTTAGGTTTTTAGTACCTGAAAGTCTTTCAATCATTATAGATATATCGAGGAGTTTTTATCGAGCGGATCGATGTTTACTCAACTCGTTTTGTTTAGACTTAGGTTTTTAGTACCTGAAAGTCTTTCAATCATTATAGATATATCGAGGAGTTTTTATCGAGCGGATCGATGTTTACTCAACTCGTTTTGTTTAGACTTAGGTTTTTAGTACCTGAAAGTCTTTCAATCATTATAGATATATCGAGGAGTTTTTATCGAGCGGATCGATGTTTACTCAACTCGTTTTGTTTAGACTTAGGTTTTTAGTACCTGAAAGTCTTTCAATCATTATAGATATATCGAGGAGTTTTTATCGAGCGGATCGATGTTTACTCAACTCGTTTTGTTTAGACTTAGGTTTTTAGTACCTGAAAGTCTTTCAATCATTATAGATATATCGAGGAGTTTTTATCGAGCGGATCGATGTTTACTCAACTCGTTTTGTTTAGACTTAGGTTTTTAGTACCTGAAAGTCTTTTTGATCATTATAGATATATCGAGGAGTTTTTATCGAGCGGATCGATGTTTACTCAACTCGTTTTGTTTAGACTTAGGTTTTTAGTACCTGAAAGTCTTTTTGATCGTTGAATATATATCGAGGAGTTTTTATCGAGCGGATCGATGTTTACTCAACTCGTTTTGTTTGGACTTAGGTTTTTCGCACCAATAAGTCTTTATCTTTGTTGTGTTCGATCGAGGAGTTTTTATTGAGCGGATCAATGTTTACTCGACTCGTTTTGTTTTTGTGGTCGGAATGAGGAGTGTTTATTGAGCGGATCAATGTATACTCGACTCATTATAATTTAGACTTAGGTTTGTAACCTAAAAGTCTTTTTTTTTTTTTTGCCGTTGACATAATTCGAGGAGTGTTTATTGAGCGGATCAATGTATACTCGACTCGCTTCGACCTGATATTTATCAAATATGCTAGTGTAATTCCACAGAGCGTTAATCGAAATAATCGATGTATAGAAAATGCTAAAATTTTTACTAATTGAACTCTAGGCTGAGGCCTTTGTTACAAGGATTAAAACTTGATAAAGTAAAGTAAAATAAAACAATGCAGTATAATCTGCTAAAATATATTTACCATAGTATTTCCTAATGTTGACTGCGTTCCAGGTTCTTGGTAAGGCTGTCCCATCCATGTGTGCAATTTTGTATGAACCTTTCTTTCCTACGCCAATGACGATGTAAGGTCCATCCCAATTTTGCTGTAACTTTCCCACATGCTTGGATACTTCTACCTTTTTCAAAACCAAGTCTCCTTCTTTGAAGGTTCGGACGCGTACTTTTTGATTGTATGCTTTCTCCATATTTGCCTTAGTGGCTTGTAGGCGTACGGCAGCTTTATCCCTTAAGGCTTCTGTTAGATCGACGTCATTTTCTCTTGCCTTTTTATTTTCTTGTTCATCAAACATCTCTATTCTTGGCGTTGGAATTAAAGTTTCCACAGGAATAACAGCTTCCGACCCATATACCAAGCTGAATGGGGTTTCCCCAGTTGAGTTTCTTACCGTGGTTCGATTAGCCCACAATACTCCTGGTAGTTCATCGAGCCATTTTCCTTTGGCTGATCCTAATCTTTTTTCCAAAGATTTTATTATCTCTCGGTTTGCTACTTCGGTTTGTCCGTTCGCTCTTGGATGCCCGACTGAAGTGAAATTTTGTTGAATTCCTAGTTTCGAACACCATTCTATCACTTGTTTTCCAGCGAATTGGGTTCCATTATCGGAAATTAGGATCCTAGGGATGCCAAATCGACAGACTATGAACTTCCAAAGGAAGTTGATCACTTGGAATTGAGTTATTCGCGCTAAGGCGATGCACTCTATCCATTTGCTGAAATACTCTACAGCGACCAGGACGTAAGCTTTCTTTGATCTGGCCGCTGGGAAAGGCCCCACGATGTCCATTCCCCATTGATCGAAAGGCCAACAAATTGGAATCGGGTGCATATTTTCTGCTGGTTGATGACATACGTTGGCATGTACTTGGCAATGATGACATTCTCGGACGTAATTTGCGGCGTCCTTATTGACAGTAGGCCAATAGTAACCTGTTCTGAGGCATTTTAAAGCCAATGCCCTCGATCCGCTGTGATTTCCCGCGTCTCCTTCATGTATTTCTCGCAGTATTTCAGCGATTTGGGATTCAGAGACGCATCTCAGGAGAATTCCTGATACTGACCTTCGGTAGAGTTTTCCTTCTACGAGTGTATATTTTGGGGCTCGATATTTTATTTTCCGAGCTTCATTCTGATCAGATGGTAGTTTTCCTTCACGAAGATAGTCTATCATTGGTGTCATCCAATTATCTTCGACTTCTTCGATTTCCATTATATCGACTGTCGGTGTCTCATCGATGTCGACAGCCGGTGTAGAAGAGATTAGCCAGTTGATCACTCGTTCGGTCTTTCCGTCTTGGGATCCTGTAAACTTAGATAGTTGATCGGCCCATTTATTTTCCGAACGTGGAATGTTTTGTATGTCGAAATCTTCAAACTTCTCGGCCAGTGCTTTTACTTTGGCGAGGTATTTGATCATGTTGAATTCCTTAGCCTCGTATAAGCCTTCTATTTGCCTTTGTACTAACTCTGAGTCGGTTAATACTTTCAGTTTCTTTATGTTGGCTTTGATTGCCATTTCCATTCCTGCGATTAACGCCTCATACTCTGCTTCGTTATTTGTTACGACAAAGTTCAATGTAATAGCATAATTCAAATCTTCTTCATTAGGTCCGGTGAAGTTGATTCCGGCGCCTCCTCCTTCCCGGCTTGAAGCACCATCTACATGCATTAACCAGGTTTGATCTTCTATGATCAATATATCCTCATGGAGGGTGTTTGATGATTGTGTTGGTGTTTCCAATAAAAAATCAGCCAATACTTGGGCCTTGATGGCGACCCTTGGTTTGTAGTTGATATCGAATTGGCTGAGTTCGATGGCCCATTTGATTAGTCTTCCGGAGGCTTCTGGTTTTGCTAGGATCTGCCTAAGCGGTTGGTTCGTCAAAACGATGATTTTGTAGGTTAAGAAGTAGGGTCGGAGTTTTCGAGCAGCCACTACTAAGGCCAGCGTGAATTTTTCTATTTCCAAGTAATTCTTCTCCGCCCCTTGTAATAATTTGCTGAGATAATAGACAGGCTTATGCTCTGAACCATCTATCTTAATTAGTACTGAGCTAATGGCCGTATCGGAGATGGAGATGTATATGTACAATGGTTCCCCTTCTGTTGGTTTGGCCAACATCGGAGGGGATGTCAAATATTCTTTGAGTTGTTCGAAGGCTCGTTCACATTCTTCGGTCCAAACGAAGTTTTTCGCTTTCCGAAGCGTTTGGAAAAAGGGCAAGCTTCTGTCCGCAGATTTAGATATGAATCTATTCAATGCTACGATCTTCCCAACCAAGCTTTGCACTTGAGAGATGGTCTTGGGAGGTTTCATTTCAGTTATTGCTCGAATTTTCTCTGGGTTGGCTTCTATTCCTCGCTGGTGTACCAAATATCCCAAAAATTTTCCTGACTTAACACCGAAGGTGCATTTTGCAGGGTTCAACTTCATACGGTATTTTCTTAGGATTCGGAAACATCGATCTAGATGTCTTACGTGATCCGCTTCATTCATACTTTTTACTAACATGTCGTCTACATAGACCTCCATTATTTCTCCGATTAATTCCCTGAACATTAGGTTTACCAATCTTTGGTATGTAGCCCCGGCGTTCCTTAATCCGAACGGCATTACTATAAAGCAGTATACTCCCTGTTCGGTTATGAATGCGGTCTTCTCTTGATCCCGCTCGTCCATGTATATTTGGTAAAAACCTTGGAAGGCGTCCATCATGCTGAACAGCGCGAAGCCGGCGGTCGAGTCGACCAATAAATCAATTCTCGGGAGGGGGTAAGGGTCGCGTGGACATAACTTGTTAAGGTCGGTGAAATCATTACACATCCTCCATTTGTTGTCCCTTTTATCCCCTTTTGCTACTAGTACAACATTACATAGCCATTCCGAGAAATGTATTTCTCGGATTTGTTTTGCTTCCAGCAGTCTCTCAACCTCGGCTTTGATAATTTTATCTTTTACTGGTCCATGATTTCTTTTCTTCTGTCTGGCGGGTTTCGCTGAAGGGTCAATTTTTAGGGTATGCTTGATTACCCTAGGATCGATCCCTTCGATGTCATTTGCACTCCAGGCGAAGACGTCCACGTTATTTCTTAGAAATTCGATTAACATTATTTCTCCTTCTTTGCTCAATTCTGTACCAATCCTTGTCTTTTTGGACGAGTCGCCTTCTACCAGAATTATATCTTTATGTTCTGGGGGTTGCAAGGATAAGTCTAGTGGTTCTTTCCCCTTTTTATCTAATCGATCAGTAATAGGAATTTCGACCTCATTTCTAGTGAGATCGTCTACGATCTTTCTCTTGCTCGGAGTAATTGACTTGGGGTGTTCTTTCAACGTTAATGATGTGCTGTAGCAGTCCCATGCCATACAGTGGTCGTTCGTTATTTCTCCGATGCCGCTGTCGGTTGGAAATTTTATTTTCTGATGATAGGTAGAGACTATAGCTCGAAAAAGGTTAAGGGCTGGTCGCCCTAATATAGCGTTATAAGCGAAGGGTGTATCTACCACTAGGAATTTTACCAACTTCACGGTCCGAAGCGGTTTCTTTCCGAGCGATACACTCAAAGATATCGTTCCGCTGGGGATGATCTCGGAGCCTCCAAAGCCTACTAACGGCGTTGCTACCCTTTGTAGGTTTATTTGCCCGAGGTTCATTTGTGCTAAGACCTCTCTGGAGATGATGTTTGCTGAGCTTCCATTATCGATTAGGATTCTTCTCACATTATAATTTGCTATTTCTAACGACACTACCATAGGGAAATCTGGGTTATCCTCTTTTGTATCCCAAGTGATGTTTTTAGGTACTTCACCTTCGTTAAAGCTGATCGGCTGGTGATTTGTTGGCCTGTTTTCTAATGTCCATATTTCTTTTGGATATTTAGAATTTGCCATTATGGATCTGGTCGTTCTTCGTCTAGCATTACGACTATCTCCACCCGCAGGCCCCCCGGATATAGTGTGGATAGTCCCATTGACCTGGTCGTGATTCAATTCCTGAGTAGGCCGACGTTCAGGTGATCTTCGATGAGAACTTCTCCTTTGAGTTCCGTTCCGGGGGCTTCTGCTTCTTTCCCTTTTGCGATTATCTCGTTCTATGTATTCGTCTAGTTTTCCTTGCTCGATCAGTTTTTCAACTTCTCTCTTAAGGTGAAAACAATTTTCCGTTCGATGCCCATGTGCCCTATGGTACTTACAGTATTGATCATAGTTTCTAGACCCTGGTCTGGGCTGAGCGATTTTCCTCGCCTCGGGAATCCAATTATTCCTTTCTAGAACTTCCAAGATTTCTTCCATTGGAGCATTTAATCTTGGGTGTTCTACTTGATTTACTCTGCTTCTGATTGGTTGTTCAAGGTTTCTTGGTCTTTGGTAGAAATTAGGTTGCCTTTCTTGGTCGGCTCTGCTGTATTCCAGTCGCTGGAAAACGTTACCTCTCCTGGAAGATCGCTCGTAATCCAAGGATCTTTGGGCGGGAATCTTGTCATGCCGCTTAGACCCTGTAGCCGCGACTTTGTTTTTGTTCTTATCCTTAAAGGAATTCATCTCTTCTTGGGTCATATATTTAGACGCCAGGCTCATGATGTCGGCGAACGTTCTTGGTTGCTTTCGACTGAGGGCATTTCCGAACTGCCTGTTTTTAGTGAGATCGAAGAGGATTGATATTATGTAATCGATATTTGGGGAATCTATTTTAAGTAATTCTACGTTGAATCTGGCCAACCAATTCCTTAGGGATTCTCCTTCTTGTTGATATATAGTTCCAAGGTAGCTCATCGGAAGTTTTTGTCTCTTCTGACTGGCAAACTGCTGCGTTAATTTGTTACAGAGTTCTCTAAAGCTGATATGGAGTTGGCAGGTTGTTTAGCGAACCAGTCCAATGCGAGTCCTTCGAATGTAGTTACCATTAACTTGGCAGTGAATTCGGCAGAGTGGGCATATAAATTCATTATATTCGTAAAGCTAAAAATATAATCATCCGGGTCAGTGGTTCCATCATAGCGAGGTAGCCTACCCGGGACTTGTCCGATCGATTGTGCCTCTTTTATTTCCCTGCAGAAGGGAGAACAGGCCGCAAGGCTCTCCTGGAGTTCCGTGGTTCGGGCCCATGGATTTTGAATAGATCGTAAGCGTTGTTCGAGTCGGTCCTGCACCATCCTTTCAATTTCTCTTTCCGTCAGTCGAGCCGTTCGTGGTCGATCAGGGATTGTATCGTCTATGTCATCCTCAATAGGGATAATTGTACGTTCCCTGGATCCACTGCGCTTCGCCTGGGTTTTTCTGTGACCTGGTTTTCTTCGAGGATTATTGTCGGAGGGTTTTGAATTGTCCTGTTGTGGACTGTGTAGTGAGCGGTGCTCGCTTGGTGGGCTATCAGCTTGTTGAGATACTTGATCGTTTTGTCCGGGCGTTCTCCGAGCAGGAATTGTCCTGGCAGCCCTAGGGTTCCGCGGAATTTGATCAAGCACAAGTAATTCTTCAGGGGAGAGCGATTTAACGAGCATCGCTATTTGTCGTAATTTCTCCTGAGCACCCGGGAGAGGAACAGGGATCTCGGGGACTTCCGGCTCTTCCTGTATCGTACCGGGAGGACCTTCTAAGGGTTCCTGATGTCGGGGATGGGTATTCTGCAAATTCTCGTCGGTGTTGGGAACATTATTATTGTCGTTCTCCTGTGGATCTTCAGATGTGTCATGACCGGTGGTTGTGTTACTTCTTGCTCCGACACGGGCGCTTTTCCTTGGGCGAGCCATATGTCGATCGAATAATTAACCTAGCCCCACGGTGGGCGCCAACTGATTTAACCGTTTTTCGTCGGGTTAATTTAATATCAGTGAATTTGTGATACCGGGGGTTTGGATATTGAATTATTCAGTATATTGGGCTCTGTTACTTTATTCTGGATGGATCGTTTACAAAGAAAAGCAATAATCAAAGGCAAGAAGTAAAACCATTAACAAAATTAAGAACACAACGATATGAAGGTAAAATACTGCAATAATAATGGATATTATTGAGTTCTATTGTTATCAGTGTATTCTTGTGTAATCTCAGAATTAAGAGAATTCGTGGTTGTCTCATACAATGATTAACTAGGTATATATATTACGCTAAACCTAGTATTACAAGGAATCATAGTCCTGTTTGGACTCGGCCCAGCTATCCTTCTTGGGTCCGGAGTATAATCCTTACTTGGAGCGAGCAGCATTTGGCAGGGTCTGTAAGAAGATCCCGATCTTTATAATTGGTCGAACCGATCTTATAATCTTTGTTCGATCTGATCAGTATGTAGGGTGCGAAATAGCCCCCATCACCACTATAAAAATTTCTGTGTGTTTTTACTTTGCATCATTTACTTGCATATTTTGAAGTTTGCCTAAAAACACTTTGATAAAACTGTTGATAGATTTTGTGAAAAGACTTTGATAAAACAAGGGGATAAATCTTTCAAACTATTAAGAGTCTACTTGTGAAAAACACTTTATAAATCCGCTGCAAGTACTCTGCCCTTTTTAAAAGTTGATTTTGCTGAAATCAGCTAAGTAGTATAAGGAGAAGTGGTTAACTGTACTGTTCAAAGACTTGTTGAACGATCAGCTTAGTCAGCTTACTGACCTACACCAGCTTAGTCTGCTGACAGTCGAGTGAAAACTTTTTAAGTTAAAAATTTTCAGAGGACTATTCAACCCCCCCCCCCCCTAGACCTCATCTGACCACTTGGGACCAACAAGTGGTATCAGAGCGGGTGGTTCATTAGAATCAGTTGCCTGATCAACGAGCTTGATCCGAGTGTTTTTCAAAGGTTTTCAAACTTTTTCAAAAGAGCATATTTTTGAAAAATCAAGAACTTTTTGAAAATGGATTGTATCAGCCATGTTCCCCACATAGCTATTATGAGCTTCGAGGAATGGAAGATCAGAATGGAGATCTTCTTAGCTGCCTACAATGACAACATGTTCACATGTATCGTAAAAGGTCCATTCAAATTCACCAAGACTATAAAGGTTGATGAAGTAGACATATTGGTGGAAAAAAATCTTCAAGAGATGACAGCTGAAGAAATCAAGCTGTACAATCTGGATAAAGTTGGTCGTTTCATCATGACCAAAGCCCTGGACAATGATAGATTTGATAAAGTCAAGCATTGCAAGACTGCCAATGAGATGTGGGATAAGGTTCGTGACATGAGCGAAGGAAACGACGCCATCAAAGAGCATCAGCTGAGTGTTGCTCTGGAAAAGCTGGACAACTTCAAAATAAAGTCTGCGGAAACCATTGACCAGATGGATACAAGGTTTACAAGAACATTAAATGAAGTTCTCAAGCTTGGAAAAACCTTCACAGACAAGGAGATAACCGTCAGAGTGCTGAAGGCTCCGCCTCCGAAGTTTAACATGAAGGTGATAGCCATGGAAGAGTCAACTGCAAAGAATGGGTGTTGAAGAAACCTCAACTTCAGGCCCCACAGCTGCACTTGTTGCTGCTGAAAATCCAAGAAGACTAGCATACAAAAGCAAAGATGTGGACTCCTCTGATTAAGCCACAATACTCAACAAAATGGAGTACACAGCTGGAGACGTTGCACTATTGATGAATAACTTCAAGAAGTTCTACAAAAGAAAAATGAAGAACAAATACAACAATGCTTCTACTTCTAACCCTACTTCTTCTTCTCAAGATAAGGACTCTTATAAATCCAAACTAATGTGTTATAATTGCAGGAAATTGGGTCATTTCATCAGAGACTGCCCATATCCTAAAGCTGAGAAGTATACGGAAGAGGAAAAGAGAATCAGAAAAGAAACAAAGCATTAGAATGGCAAGGTGCTGTTAGCAGAAGCTGAAAAGTTGGCTGCTATCTACTCATCTGATTCAGATTCAGACACTTCTAATGAAGTATCTACTGAAGAATAGAGTCTTGCACTTATCTGCCTGATGGCCAAGGAATCTGATGACTCTGAGGATGAGGTAACTCCTCTTGAAAAAGAATTGTTTAATTCATTTGAGCAAATGATGGTAAATAATACTAGTATTGTTGACGCATTTGCTAAGCTTAAGGAAGAGATGATATTGCTAAGAGAACAAAACAGTTCACTGAAACTTAAGGCTGAAAAGCCAAAAGAATCAGTTGAATATAAACTTGCTTGAGCAAGAGAATGAATCTCTGAAAGCTGAATGTGAAGTTTCTAAGGGTAAAATCATGGAACTTGAAAAGATAATTGAGTCTAATGATAAATCATCTGTTGCATCCCCTCACATGTCTAGTAAACAGAAGATGCCTTTGGATCAGGACAAGTTAGAACTGAACCATACTGAAAAATTTGTATCAGCTGACAACAGTAAGGTCATCCTGTATGTTCAGACAACTAAACCAGCTTCACCTGAGAAAAAATTAAAGGAGAAGAAAACTCCTAAGGCTAAAAAGAGCAAAGAGCCTAGTATAGGAAAACAGACTGGTAAGTCTAAACATCAGAGTCCTAAGAAGTCTGCTGATAAGGCTAAAATCAATCAAACTAGTAGCAAGACTAAGTCGTCTGTTAATGAGCAAGCATCTAGTAAACAAAAGAAGCATAAGAACAAGAAAAATCAAATGCTTGATATGGAAATGAGTCATATTATGTGCAACCTGCTCCATATCCTCCTATGTATCATGCACCTCAATTCCCAACTTACTATGCACCATATCCTGCTCATCCAATGCATGCATACCCTGCTTATCATGCATCTTATTCTTCTTATGAGCATCATCCTTATCATGCTGATTTTCAACATAGCAAATCTGATGGATATGATGAAGATAAACATGTTCATGCTCCTGTCAAAACTCAGGAGCCTAAGACTTCAACATCTTGGGTTGTCAAAGGTGGAACTAATCCTTCAGGACCCTTTCAATAAAGGGTACCTAAAACAATTTTATTTTGTTTTGTAGGTTAGGATTAGGAGTAGGAGTAAAGTAGAGAAAATCTGGTACTTGGATAGTGGCTGTTCAAGAAATATATGTGGAAACATACATTAGCTGACAGATGTTGTTGCTGTGGATGGTTCTAAAGTAACTTTTGGAGACAACAAGGAAGGCAAGATTGTAGCAAGTGGTAGATTAATCAAGGGCAACATTGAGATGTCTGACGTCTCTTATGTGAAAGGCCTCAAATACAATTTGCTGAGCATAAGTCAATTTTGTGACAAGGGATTTTCAGTCATCTTCTCATCAGATAAATGCTACATTGATCAGATTGGTACAAAGAAGGTAATTTTATCTGAAAGACGACAAGGAAATGTCTACACAGTGGACTGAAATTCTGTTGACAAGAGTTCAAGTATTTGTTTGGTGGCCTCTACACCAAGTGATGTCAGTTGACTGTGGCACAAAAGAATGAATCATGTGAATTTCAAGACCATAAACAGATTAATCAAGAATGATCTGGTAGAAGGAATTCCTAAAACAGTCATGAGCAAAGATAAGCTTTGTGACGCCTGTCAGAAGGGTAAACAAATCAAGTCATCGTTTAAGAGCAAGAAGCACCAATCATCTGGAAGGATCTTAGAGCTGCTACATATGGACTTATTTGGACCCATTGATCCAATCAGCAATGGTGGAAAGAAGTACTGCCTAGCTGTTGTGGATGATTATTCAAGATACACTTGGGTGATTTTCATGAAGAAGAAAAGTGAAACCAATGAGCATTCTACAAATCTGATGGAGCTGATCCAGAATGAAAAGGACATGAAGATATTGAAGATCAGATCAGATAGAGGTACTGAATTTACAAACTTAATTGTTAAAGAGTATTGTAATGTCAGAGGCATCAGCCATGAGTACTCTGCTGCCAGAACCCCTCAACAAAATGGAGTTGCTGAAAGGAGAAACAGAACTCTTAAGGAAGCTACCAGAACTATGATAGCTGAAGCAAAGCTGCCCCAAAGATTCTGGGCAGAAGCCACAAATACAGCATGCTTTACCCAAAACAGATGCAAGATCAACAAACACCAAAACAAGACTCCATATGAAGTTTGGAACAACAGGAAGCCAAACATTCATTACTTTAGAATTTTTGGTTGTAAATGCTTTGTTTTAAATAATGGGAAAAGTAACCTTACTGCCTTTGCAGAAAAGGATGATAAAGCTGTTTTTGTAGGATATTCTACTGTCAGTAAAGCTTATAGAGTCTTTAATAAAAGAACTTTACTTGTAGAAGAATCCATTCATATAGTATTTGATGAACCAAATCAATCTTCTGAAAAGAATCAAAATGCTGATCAGAATCTGTCTACTGATTTTCAGAAATTGAGTGTTGAAAGAAATGAAGAGTGTATACCCATCATAATACCTGATCTCAACTCAGCTGCTAACTCAAGTGCTGTTCATAATCACCCGGCTCATTGTCTAACTGACGAGTTGCAAACAGCTGATAGACCAGAGACTGTTCAACAAACAACAAATGTTCAACAGACTACTACTGAAACTCCAACAGTAGTGTTGCAAGACCAAAACAGAGGACAACATTCTGATTTGCAACCTGATCTCAGATGGCTCAAGAATCACCCACCTGAATTAGTGATTGGTGATCCTTTGGATAGAGTAAAGACAAGGAGAGCTGCTGCAAATGTTGCAATGTTTGTCAGCTTCCTATGTCAAATAGAGACTAAACAGATTGAAGAAGCTCTTAGTGTTCAAACTGGATTGAAGCTATGCAAGAAGAGTTGAATCAATTTGAAAGGAATGAAGTTCAGTACTTAGTTCCTAGACCAAGTCATCAAAGGGTAATTGGCACTAAATGGGTATTCAGGAATAAAATGAATGAAGATGGTACTGTCACCAGAAATAAAGCAAGATTAGTGGCTAAGGGTTATTGCCAAGAAGAAGACATTGACTTTGATGAAACCTTTGCACCAGTAGCAAGATTAGAGGCATTCAGACTATTTCTCGCCTATGCTGCTCACAGTCTATCAAATGGATGTGAAATCTGCCTTTCTTACTGGAGAATTGCAAGAAAAAGTTTATGTTGAACAACCACCAGAATTTGAAGCTTACAAAGAAGAAGACAAGGTGTATCGTCTGAAGAAAGCCTTATATGGACTGAAATAGGCTCCAAGAGCATGGTATGATACCCTATCTGATTTTCTTTTAATTGAAGAATTTCGTAAAGGTAAGGTAGACAAGACCTTATTTACTGTTGAATGGGATGATCATATACTGCTTGTGCAAATATATGTAGACGATATTATTTTTGGTTCAACAAATCAACAAATGTGTGACAAGTTCTCCAAGCTGATACAGAACAAGTTTGAAATGAGCATGATGGGTGAACTAAATTATTTTCTTGGTTTGCAAGTAAGACAGTTGCCTGATGGTATTTTCATTAACCAAGCTAAATACACAAAGGATCTGTTCAAGAAATTTGGTATGGAAACTAGCTCTACTGTTAGTGTTCCTATTTCTACTGGACTTCGTCTGGATGAAGATAAAGATGCCAAATCAGTGGATATAACCAAATACAGAGGCATTATTGGGTCACTGCTATATCTAACAGCTAGCAGACCTGATATCATGTACTCTGTTGGGGTTTGTGCGAGATATCAATCAAATCCTAAGGAATCTTATCTCTTGGCTGCCAAAATGATACTTAGATACCTTAAGGGCACTCAAGAATTTGGATTATGGTACCCTAGAAAATCTGGATTTGAGCTAATAGGTTATTCAGATTCTGACCCTGCTGGCTGCAAGATTGATAGAAAGAGCACAACAGGTGCTTGTTAATTCTTAGGTAGTCGTCTGATCTCATGGATGAGTAAGAAACAGACTTCAGTATCCATATCTACTGCTGAAGCTGAGTACATAGCTGTTGGAGCTTGATGTGCACAAATACTTTGGTTGAAGCATCAACTAGAAGATTACAACATCAAAATCAGTGGAATCCCAATCTACTGTGACAATACAAGTGCAATCACTCTTACTCAGAGCACTACAAACCATTCAAGAACTAAGCATATTGAGATCAAACATCACTTCGTAAGAGATCATGTGGAAAAAGGAAATGTTATAATAGAGTATGTTCATACTGACAATCAGATCGCAGACATTTTCACTAAACCTATAAGTGATGCAAGGTTTTCAACTTTAAAGCTGAACTAGGTCTACTAAATTTAGATGCATAAGCTGAGGGGAAACTCATCAGAAGACTGGAGTTCATCAGCTTACTCATCTTAACATCTTCAAGGTTAACTCTCAACATACTAGTTAACTTATTGTTTAATTCATTTGAGCAAATGATGGTCAATAACACTAGTATTGCTGACGCATTTGCTAAGCTTAAGGAAGAGATGATATTGCTAAGAGATGATAAAACTATTCATGCTCCTGTTAAAACTCAGAAACCTAAGAAGCCTAAGAATTCAACATCTTAGTTTGTCAAGGGTGGAACTAATCCTCCAGGACCCTCTCAATAAGGGTACCTAAAGCAATTTTATTTAGTTGTAGGTTAGGATTAGGAGCAGAAATAAAGTAGAGAAAATCTGGTACTTGGACAGTGGCTGTTCAAGACACATGTGTGGAAGCAAACATGAGCTGACTGATGCTGTTGCTGTGGATGGTCCTAAAGTTACTTTTGGGGACAGCAAAGAAGGCAAGATTGTAGCAAGTGGAAAGCTGATCAAAGGCAACATTGAGATATCTGACGTCTCTTATGTTAAAGGCCTCAAATACAATTTGCTGAGCTTAAGTCAATTTTGTGACAAGGGATTTTCAGTCATCTTCTCATCAGATAGGCGCTATGTTGAACATATCGGTACAAAGAAGGTAATCTTATCTGGAAGACGACAAGGAAATGCCTACACAGTGGACTGGAATTGTGTTGACAAGAGTTCAAGTATTTGTTTGGTGGCATCTACACCAAGTGAAGTTAGTTGGTTGTGGCACAAATGAATGAATCATGTGAATTTCAAGACCATAATCAGATTAATCAAGAATGATTTGGTAGAAGGAATTTCTAAAACAGTCATGAGTAAAGATAAGCTCTGTGACGCCTGTCAGAAGGATAAACAAATCAAGTCATCTTTCAAAAGCTAGAAGCACCAATCATCTGGAAGGATTTTGGAGCTGCTACACATGGACTTATTTGGACCCGTTGATCCAATCTGCAATGGTGGAAATAAGTACTGCCTAGCTGTTGTGGATGATTATTCAAGATACACTTGGGTGATTTTCATGAAGAAGAAAAGTGAAACCAAGAAGCATCTTACAAAATCTGATGGAGCTGATCCAGAACTAAAAGAACATGAAGATATTGAAGATCATATCAGATAGAGGGACTGAGTTTACAAACTCAGCTGTTGAAGAGTATTGTAATGCCAGAGGAATCAGCCATGAGTACTCTGCTTCCAGAACCTCTCAACAAAAAGGAGTTGCTGAAAGGAGAAACAGAACTCTAAAAGAAGCTACAAGAACTATTATAGCTGAAGCAAAGCTGCCACAAAGATTTTGGGCAGAAGCAACAAACACATCAGGCTTTACCCAAAACAGATGCATGATCAATAAGCACCAAAACAAGACTCCATATGAAGTTTGAAACAACAGGAAACCAAACAGTCATAACTTTAGAATTTTTGGTTGTAAATGCTTTGAGTAAAACTATGGGAAAAATCACCTTACTGCTTTTGCAAAAAAGGCTGATGAAGCTGTTTTTGTAGGATATTCTACTATCAGTAAAGCTTATAGAGTCTTTAACAAAAGAACTTTACTTGTAGAAGAATCCATTCATGTAGTATTTGATGAACCAAATCAATCCTCTGAAAAGAATCAAAGCACTGATCAAAATCTGTCTATTGATTTTCAGAAATTGAATGTGGAAAGAAATGAAGAGTATTTACTCATCATACTACCTGATCTCAACTAGCTGCTAATTCAAGTGCTGTTCAAAATCACACTGCTGATTGTCTAACAGACGAGTTGCAAACAGCTGAGAGACCAGAGACTGTTCAACAGACAATAAATGTTCAACAGACTACTACTGGAAATCTAACAGTAGTGTTGCAAGATCAAAACAGAGGACAACATCCTGAGTTGCAACCTGATCTCAGATGGCTCAAGAATCACCCACTAAAGCTGGTGATTTGTGATCCTTTGGACAGAGTAAAGAAAAGGAGAGCTGCTACAAATGATGCAATGTTCGTCAGCTTCCTATCTTAAATAGAGCAAAAACAAATTGAAGAAGCTCTTAGTGATTCAAATTGGATTGAAGCTATGCAAGAAGAGTTAAATCAGTTTGAAAGGAATGAAGTCTGGTACTTAGTTCCAAGACCAAGTCATCAAAGGGTAATTGGCACTAAATGGGTATTCAGGAATAAAATGAATGAAGATGGTATTGTCACCAGAAATAAAGCAAGATTAGTGGTCAAGGGTTATTGCCATGAAGAAGGTATTGACTTTGATGAGACTTTTGCACCAGTAGCACGACTAGAGGCAATCAGACTCTTTCTCACCTATGCTACTCATAAAAATTTCACAGTCTATCAAATGGATGTGAAATCTGCCTTTCTCAATGGAGAATTACAAGAAGAAGTCTATGTTGAACAACCTCCTGGATTTGAAGCTTATCTAGAAGGACATATGGTGTATCGTCTGAAGAAAGCTCTCTATGGACTGAAACAGGCTCCAGGAGCATGGTATGATACCCTATCTGATTTTTTTTTAATTAAAGGATTTCGTAAAGGTAAGGTAGATAAGACCTTGTTCACTATTGAATGGGAGGATCACATATTGCTTGTGCAAATATATGTGGACGATATTATTTTCGGTTCAACAAATCAACAGATGTGTGATAAGTTCTCCAAGCTGATGCAGAACAAGTTTGAAATGAGCATGATGGGTGAACTTAACTATTTTCTTGGTTTGCAAGTAAGACAGTTGTCTGATGGAATTTTCATTAACCAAGCTAAATACACAAAATATCTGTTCAAGAAATTTGGTATGGAAACTAGCTCATCTGTTAGTGCTCCAATGTCAACTGGACTTCGTTTGGATGAAGATGAAGATGGCAAATCAGTGGATATAACCAAGTACAGAGGCATTATTGGGTCACTGTTATACTTAACAACTAGTAGACCTTATATTATGTACTCTGTTGGGGTTTGTGCGAGATATCAATCAAATACTAACGAATCTCATCTCCTGGCTGCCAAAAGGATACTTAGATACCTTAAAGGCACTCAAGACTTGGGATTATGGTACCCTAGTTAATCTGGTTTTGAACTTACTGGATATTCAGATTCTGACCTTGCTGGCTGCAAGATTAATAGAAAGAGCACAACAGGCGCCTGTCAATTCTTAGGTAGTCGTCTGATCTCATGGATGAGTAAGAAACAGACTTTAGTGTCCATATCTACTGCTGAAGCTGAGTACATAGCCGCTGGAGCCTGCTGTGCACAAATACTTTGGTTGAAGCATCAACTAGAAGATTACAACATCAAAATCAGTGGAATCCCTATCTACTGTGATAATTCAAGTGCAATCTCTCTTACTCAAAACACTACAAGTCATTCAAGGACTAAACACATAGAGATCAAACAACACTTAATAAGAGATCATGTGGAAAAAGGAAATGTTATAATAGAGTATGTTCATACTGATAATCAGATCGCTGACATTTTCACTAAACCTTTAAGTGATGCAAGGTTTTCAACTTTAAGAGCTGAACTAGGTCTACTGAATTTAGATGCATAAGCTGAGGGGGAACTCAACAGAAGACTGGAGTTCATCAGCTTACTCATCTTATTATCTTCAAGGTTAACTCTCAACAGACTAGTTAACTTATGGATTCTTAAAATCAGGGGGAACGTGTGAGACTAGCGGTACTTCTGATTAAAAGATGAAATATGTTGATGAAAGTTAGTTGAAGTTATATTTTCATCAGAAGATCTAAATTCTCGAAGATTGAAGATTAATTATCAAGCTGGATTGACAGACAGCCGAGGAAGATTACTAGTTATTGCCTTTCACTAGTAATAATCTGTCATCAGGACACTGATCCTATTAGATTAGTACTTAAGTTTACTCGTCTGATCAATTATGTAAAAGCCTGGTTGTTTATAAACGCTTTATCTAAAAACACGCTTTTACTAGTCGACTGAGGCGGTTCGCATTCCCGCCAGTCAATAAATGTTTTTTGAATTTTGAACTCAAGAAGGGGAAATCTTGTCTGGGAACATCGAGAAGAAACAGCTGAAGGACGAATATCAGCGGATGGCTGATATATCGCAAAGATTATAGAAAACTGCACATTTTCGTTGTATAGCATCCCAATGAAGAGATTTCATACTTTGATTGCAGTTCACTATGGGTTTGAAGTGAATTGGGCTGTTTTCATATGATATATTCTGGCGAATCATCACAAGAAGGGGAACACTCATCACAGAATATTCCTAAATCACCTGTTCACTGATCTTAGATGTGGTCTGACAAATGGCAAGCCAGTCCACAACTCAAAAGCTATGCTTGTCTATCAACCTGTGAAAAGAATGACTAAAAGGAAAGCTACTGAAGAGCCCACTGCTGAACCCCAGAAGAATGTGATCAGTAAGAAGAAGAAGGTCACAATTCCTAAGCCTTCTGTTCAAACAGCTGACCTAGCTGTTAAAGCCAGAACAGAAGAGGAGGTTGTTGCGGATGATATCATCCAACAGACAACAAAGGAAATAGAAGACATGGCTTATGGTTCACCTTCCAGAACCATATCTGAAGAAAAACCGGCTGAAGATGTTGCTCAAAGGACAAGAAGTCAATTAAAGGACACAACAACATCCAAATCTGTTCAAATGGGAAGGAAAAGAAGCATAGTTAGAAAGAGGATGACCTTCGTGTCATCTCCTACTAAAATTTCTGACTTAGTCAGAGAAAATCCTCAATCAGCAGAGAGACCTACTGGAGCTGAAGAAGAGTCTGCTACTAAAGAGTCAGCTGCTGATCAAGCTGTCCAACATACTACTTCCACCGCACCAACAGCTGAGGTAGTTCAACTTCAAGATGATCCTGAAGTGCAAATCATCAATCCTGTTGCAGCTGCTCCACTTGCATCTGCTGCCCCTGAACCTGCTGCTATTGAAGAAGCACAGACAACTGATAAAAGGAAGGGAAAAAGAAAAATACTCATAAGTAGAAAGAAGGTGTCTGCTGCTGACAAGAAAAAGAGAAAAGAAGCAGAGCAAAGGAAAAAGGACGAAAAGAAATTCAAAAAGTTGTTGAGCTTAGCAAGATTGCAGCTGAAAATGATGAGCAAAAGAGACGAATGACTGCTGCTGAGCGACAAGCTGCTGAAGCTGCAGACTTGGCACTTGCTATTGAGCTAAGCAAGAAGGACTCTCATGGTCCAAACACAACTGGTGGCATCAAGATTGGCGCATCACTGAACGCCAAGCAGATCCTACCTCCTGGCATGAGACCAGAAAAGAAAAAGTTTGAAGTGAAAAGAGCTTTTGAAATCATAAATTATGACTCTTCTGTTTTCAACAGATTCGAAGCTGCCCTGGCTTACATTAACAAAAAGCTGCAGCATAAAACCCTGTTTATCCAAGAAAAGAGAGATACACAAGATGGAGGGATTACAGGATGAATAAATCTGTTGAAGAGCTCCAGAGCTGGAAGGAGTTTGCAAGTGAGGATAAATGGGTCCTCAGCTGGTTGCAAACTACCTCAGTCAACAAAGCCCTGGATGCTGATTATGTAAGAGATGTTATGCATTTCTATGCACGAGAATTTGCTGCTGCATAAGCCAAAATCATCTCTGATGCATTGCCAGCCAAGAGAAGAAAACAAGATGATCCTATAAAGAGGGCTGTGCAAATTGCTTTTTATACTGCTTTGGAGAAATGGGCTAAACATTCAAGATATGAACAAGGATCTCCAAGTGATCTGCCTACTCTACCTAGTGTACAACAGATTACTTTTGGCTCAGAAATGAAAGAGTATCAAACGTTGCCTGGAGTGAAGACACCTGTTGCCAATCGTCTACCTGTTATAAAAAGAATCCGCCAGACGACTGTTTTCACTGAAGATGGAACTATTGTTACTAAAATATTTGAAGAAGTCAAAGAACAGGCTGCTGCTAAAGAGTCTTTAGCTATTGAGTAGAAAGCTAAAGAGAAGACAGACGAAGAACCTGTTCTAAAAGACGCTCCTGTCCACCAGGAAGAAGATCAGACTGCATCACCCTCTATTCTTAAAGCTGATATGCATTCTTCGCTAATGGAATCCTTCCAGCTAATGCTTGAAAATTCACTTAAAGAAATGGAAGAGAGGAATAGGATGCTGATGAAGCAAATGCATGAGGAAAGTGGAAGAATGGTCAATGATGCCATTGACAACTTTCCAATGCCACAAGACAATTCTCTTATGATGACCAAAATCATTCTGGATATGAACAGAAACATTGAAGATGTCAAGGCTGATGTTGGTCATCTTTATGACGTTTTTAAGAGAAGTGAAGACACTATTGCTCATCTGACTGACACATTCATCAAAGTTAGTAATGCAGAGACTACAAAGAATTTATTATTGGTTGAGGAAGTTCAAACAACTTCCAATAAAGTCCATCAAGAAATCTCTACTTTACAACTTAATGTTGATTGCGTCAATGATCAAACTGGAACCATCAACTCTACTCTGAATCATCTAAGTACAAGACAGGACTTAATAGAACAGAACATCAGGAACTTATGTGCTGATGTCCAAATCCAAGATGTTGAGCTCAACCCTGCTGTTAACCCTGCTGATGATAACAAAAAGGGGGAAGAGAAAAGGGAAGAGACAACTGTTCAAAGTACTCAAGGAGACTCTGCTGCTGCTCAAGAAGAACCAAAAGAGCCAGAGAAACAAGTACTTGAAGAAAAAGCTGAAGGAGATGGAGAAGCCGACAACAAGGAAACTGATGAACAAGCTGCTGAAGAAGAACCTAAGGAACCAGTCAAGTCTGACAAAGAATTTGCTGCAACGAAGGACACACCTGAAGAGCAACTTGATCCATTTGTCAAGTACAAGAATATAGAACGCATCAAAAAGAGGATTGAGGATGCTGAAGCTGAAGCAGAAAGGGAAGCAAAGATGAAATCTGCTACGGCAAATATGCTTACTGATGATTCAAATGATGAAGAGTAAGAATATGATGAATCTGAGTATGAGTATGAGGAAGTTGAAGAAGAAGTTAGTGAAGAAGCTGATGAATAGTATAGAATGTTTTATCATTGTATCAGTTCACTTTACTTTTTCAGTTATCTCATCTGATAAAAGCTTGTAACTTGTAATCACTTTCAATCATTAATAAAAGTTCAAGTTTTTATTCCAACACACAATTTCTATCTCAGAAATTTTGAGGATTAAAACTTTAGTTTAGGTAACAGGTACTTGGCTGAAGTTTTGTCATCATCAAAAAGGGGGAAATTGTTGGATGAAGATGAAGATCAACAGACAAGTAATTTAAAGTGTAAAGGGAGGTTTTGATGATTTCCAAAATATCATAACCAGCTAAGTTAGGAAAGCTTAGTGAAAACCCTTAGAAGAATTTTGATTGAAGTTAAAGTTATATCAGTCAAGTCAAATTTCAAGAAGGTCCAAGAAGACTACTGATCTGCTGATGAAGAAAGAAATCAGATTGGTGAAGATCAGCCGACTCAAATCAGATTTGTTCAAGTTTGGGATCAGCTTTGTTCTCCATTAGACTAGTGTACTCATCAGCCAAGTGGAAAGGATCAGAAAGTCTCCCCAACGGTAATAAATGATCTTGGAGTAATTAATGCTGAAGATCGAGGGTATTAATGACAAATGATTGAAGGAAAACCTAGTATCAGCTTAGTGCATTAAATGCTGCCTGACAGAAACTACAGTTGACAGTACTGTCACTGTGCAGAGAGCCGTTCGCAGAAATTAAGGACCAGTACCCGAGGAATTTAAATTATGTCTCTCTTCAACGGGCATTTTTCAAACTCAGGGTATAAATAGTTCGAGAGAGTGAAGAGGAAAAAAAACACAATCTCTGAGAGAAAATCCGAAACAATATCCTCAAGTCTCAAAAACAGCTCACTCATCAGCTTTGTCATTTGTTGACACAAACAGACGTTGAAGATCAAAGATAAACATATTTTTCTGAGTGAAAAACTGTTAGAGTGTTGTGCGCAGTGTAGATCCATCTTTGTGAGTGATCTAACTTCAGTGGATAGGTCTTCTAAGTGATTTGGGGCTCGAAAAAAGTGCTACAATCAGGACTTAGATGGAGAGTGGGGGATGGGCGTAATATCAAAATTTGGAGGGACAAATGGCTCCCGAACTCTAACGGCTTAGGTATCTCGTCTCCTCCTTCGGTGCTCCCAAGTGACGCTACCGTTTCCTGCCTTATTGATGAAGACTTGAGATCTTGGAACAAAGATCTAGTGAACTCGATTTTTTGGGAAGAAGAAGCAAAATGCATACTTTCGATCCCTCTTGGCAGCTCATTAAATAGAGATATGCTGATTTGGCATTATGAGCGTTCGGGTTCATTTTCTGTCAAATCAGCGTATCGACTCCACCGAGATATGAAAAATTTATTACGTGAATCACAAATGGGTGGACCGAGCACTAGTGTTTCCCGTGACTGGAATTGGATCTGGAAGGTCATGGCACCTCCAAAAATCAGAATGTTCCTCTGGTTTTGCTGTTCGAATTCACTGCCGGTTTGTGATCGGCTTCGACAGAGACGAGTCGCTAATGATGGCAGCTGTCCTCGATGCGGGTTCGAGTCCGAATCAATCATCCACTGTGTTCTTAAATGCACGTATGCTAGGCAGGTTTGGGCTCTTTCAGGCATCTCATTTGCTTCGTATAATAGTGATCTTAATGACACCGAACTTTGGTTCAACTCTGTCCGTTCGAAAACTGATGCAAAAGAGTTCGGTCGCTTCGCCATATTCTGTTGGTGGATCTGGTATAGTCTCAATAAGTGGGTTTGGGAGAATTTGGATTTACAACCCCATCTCCTTTGTGTGCTAGCTTCTAACTTTGTTACAAGGTTTCTAGAATCAAGGTCCCAAATCTCCATTCAGTCCCCTAGTCCCTCTTCTTGCAGCTGGACTCCACCACCTAATGGCTGTTACAAGATCAACATGGATGCCGCTTTTAGTACTAATGGAGAAATTATCGGAATTGGTCTTCTTGCGAGGAATTCAGCAGGTGTTTGCATTGGTTGGAGTACTAAAACACTTCGATTACCGCTTAACCCGGAATCAGATGAGGCTTTTGCGGCCCTTGGTGCGATTGAGTTCGGACTTGCACATGGTTGGAATAATCTTATTATTGAAGGAGACTGTCTAGCTGTTATCCACGGTATCCTTAATACCTCCTCTTCTTTATGCGCTCTTGGTCCAATTTATGATGACATTAGAAGACTTGGTACTGGGTTACACTCTTTCCAAGCCTCTCATGTTGGTAGGAATCTCAATAACACTGCTCATGGATTAGCTAAGCTTGCTGCTAGTGAATTTTGTTTTTCTTCTGTTCTTCCTGCTTCCATTGCCTCTACTGTAACTCTTGAACAATCTCTTTGAATGAATTCATTTGTTTCTCAAAAAAAAAAAAAAAAAACTTATTTCTGAAAAAAAATTATGAATATGAAATTAAAATTAACAACTGGTTTTGTGATAAATTTGTGATAAAAATGGGTGTTGCAAATTTATATATGTCGCAAATCTTTAGGAAAAAATTATTAAAAATTTATTTTATACAAAATTGTGTAAAATTTTTATAATGTTACCTGTCAAAAGTTACATCTGACAAAAAATTGTCACAAATTGTTGTCGCAAATTTTGGTGCTAATATAAATAATTAACACAAGAATTTTACGAAAAACTTGCAACGAAATCAAGTTCATGTAGCAAATGTTAGTTATTATTTTGTTGAAAGTTTTGTCGTAAAAAATTTATGTAACTTTAAGAAATTTCGTCGCAACTCTACCACAAATCAGATAATTTGCAACACATGCCATCCATCACGAATTTTCCGTTGCAAAAGACCAAACTCCGAATAGTGATGCGTACCATTCCACGTATTTTTCATTCATTTTAGAAACTGAAATAATATCTTTTGGAAAATGAGATATTGAAATGATCATTGAGATGTGACTAATAGTGGTAAATTTTTTCTTTCTTTAATAGTAGAAATTGTTGATGATAGATTTATTACAAGATTATTTTTCATTTAAAGGGTAAAGGAAGTCAGTCAATATTATGGCTCCACTTGTTGAAGGTAATCTAGCTGAATTCTATTATAAAAAAATAGAAAAACAAATTTATTAAAAAGGTATGGATTTAACTGAAATGTTGGTTGAATGTAATCTAGCTGAATTCTATTATAAAAAAAATAGAAAACAAATTTATTAAAAAGGTATGGGTATACATATATTAACTGAAATGCTGGTGATGAATGGAAAACAGGATGATTTACACATAGACCCTCTTAAGTTTGGGTATATTACAAGAAACTCCTCGATATTTCAAAAATTATAAGGATACCTCCTCAGGTTTTGGCATATTACAAGAAACCCTTTACGCGTTAAAAACAGACGGAATTCGATGATGTCAGCAAAAAAATTTTATTTTCCAAATTTACCCCTAGCTAAATATACCCACATGGGGTGTCTATGTAATAATATGAAACCACAGAGGGCGTCTATATAATAATATCATACCATATGGGGTGTCTATGAAATAATATCATACCACAACGGGTGTATTTGAAAGATTACAATAACTTCAGGGAAATACTTGTAGCCAACTATCATATTTAAAAAAAATGATCATTAGATGTTACTGTTGATGAGGGCGATTTCGCACCCTACATAATGTGCGGATCGACTAAAGTACATAAGATCGGTTCGACCAAATCAGACAGTTCGGGTTCATCTTATCGACCCGGCCGAATACAGCTCTCTTCGACAAGAAGACTATACTCCGGACCCAAGAAGGATATTTGGGCCGAGTCCTATTAGGACTATATTTCCTTGTAAAGCTAGGTTTAGTATGATATAAATACTTAGTCAATCATTGTATTAAACAAGGCTGAATCATAAGGCAAATACGCCATTGAATTCTGCATTAACAGCACAACTCACTATTATTCAATAAATAAAGAGCTTTCTCTTCGTATTGTGTTATTTTTACGTTGGTTTCAATATTTACTTATTGTTCTTACGATACTGCTCTTCCTTGAGTTTTGATCCATCCTGAATAAAGTAACAGAGCCCTATAAAATATATATATTGAAAATCCCCAATATCACAATTTTACTGATATCTTGAACCCGACCAAATCCGGTTAAATCAATTGGCGCCCACCGTTGGGATAGGTTAATTATTCGATCGACATATGGCTCGCCCAAGGAAAAGCGCTCGTATTGGAGCAAGAAGTAACACAACCACCGGTCATAACACATCTGAAGATCTACAGGACAACAATGATATTAACGCTCACAACACCTACGAGAATTTGCAGGATACCCACCCCCATCAGCAGGAACCCCAAGGAGGTCTTCCCGGTACAATACCGGAAGAACCGAAAGTCCCTGCGATCCCCGTTCCTCTCCCGGGCGCTCAGGAGAAATTGCGACAGATCGCGATGCTCGTTAAATCACTCTCTCCAGAAGAATTACTTGTACTTGATCAAATTCCTCGAAACGTTAGGACTGCCAGGGCAAATCCCGCTCAAGGAGCGCCAAGGCAAAACGATCAAATCTCTCAACAAGCTGACAGCCCGGCAAGCGAGCGACGCTCGTTACACAGTCCGCCGTAGGGCAATTCAAAACCATCCGATAACCATCCACAAAGGAAACCAGGACAAAGAAAACCACAGCCGCGGCGCAGTGGGTCCAAGGAACGTACAATAATCCCTATCGAGGATGACATAGATGATGCAATCCCAGATCGACCACGAACAATGCGATTCTCTGAGAGAGAAATCGAAAGAATGGTGCAGGAATGACTCGAGCAACGCCTACGATCTGTTCAAAACCCGTGGGCCCGAACCACGGAACTCCAGGAGAGCCTTGCGGCCTTTTCTCCCTTCTGCAGAGAAATAAAGGAGGCACAGTCAATCGGATAGGTCCCGGGTAGACTACCCCGATACGACGGAACCACTGATCCGGATGACTATATTTTTAGCTTCACGAATATAATGAACTTATACGCTCACTCGGCGGAATTCACCGCCAAATTAATGGTGACCACATTTGAAGGACTCGCTTTGGACTGGTTCACCAAGCAACATGTCAACTCCATATTCAGTTTTCGGGAATTGTGCAACAAATTGACACAGCAGTTTGCCAGTCAGAAGAGGCAAAAACTTCCGATGAGCTACTTAGGAACTATACACTAACAAGAGGGAGAATCCTTAAGAAACTGGTTGGCGAGATTTAACGTAGAATTACTAAAAATCGATTCCCCGAATATCGATTACATAATTTCTATTCTCTTCGACCTCACAAAAAATAGGCAGTTCGGAAATTCCCTCAGTCGAAAACAACCAAGAACGTTGGCCGACATCATGAGCTTGACATCTAAATATATGACCCAAGAAGAGATGAATTCCTTTAAAGATAAAAACAAAAACAAAGTCACAACCTCAGGCTCCAAACGGCAAGATAGGATTCGTGCCCAAAGATCCATGGATTATGAACGATCTTTTAGAAAAGGCAACGTTTTCCAGCGGTTGGAATACAATAAAACCGACCAAGACAGACAGCCTAATTTCTATCAAAGACCAAGAAACCCCGAACTAGCGATCGGAGGCAGGGTTAATCAAGTAGAACACCCAAGGCTAAATGCTCCGTTAGAAATTGGAAGTGCTAGAAAGGAATAATTGGGTCCTTGAAGCGAAGAAAATCGCTCAACCCAGACCAGGATCTCGAAACTATGAGTTATACTGCAAATACCATCGGGCACACGGACATCGAACGGAAAATTGTTTTCACCTTAAAAAAAGAAGTTGAAAAACTAATCGAACAGGGAAAACTAGACGACTATCTAGAGCGAGATAACCGCAAGAGGGAAAGAAGTAGAAGCCCTCAGAATAATAATCAAAGAAGGAGTTCTCGTCGAAGATCACCCGTGCATGGTCCTACGCAGGAATTGAACCATGACCAGATCAATGGGACTATCCATACAATATCCGGAGGACCCGCAGGCGGAGATAGTCGTAACGCCCGACGAAGGACAGCTAGATCCATAATTGGAAGCTTAAAATACCCAAAAGAAATATGGACTCTCGAAAACAAACCAACAAACGACCGGCTGATCAGCTTTGACAAAGGCGAAGTACCCAAAAACATTGTTTAGGACACAAAAGAGGATAACCCCGATTTCCCAATGGTAGTGTCGCTAGAAATAGCGAATTATAATGTCAAAAGGATCCTAATCGATAATGGGAGCTCGGCGAATATCATCTCCCGGGAGGTTTTAGACCAGATGAACTTGGGACAGATAAACCTACAGAAAGTAGCTACGCCATTAGTAGGGTTTGGAGGATCCGAAATCATCCCCAGCGGAACAATAACCTTAAGTGTATCACTTGGGGAAAAAACCGCACCGGACAGTGAAGCTAGTAAAATTTATAGTGGTAGAAACACCCTTCGCTTATAACGCAATATTAGGACGACCAGCTCTCAACCTATTCCGAGCTGTTGTCTCTACTTATCATCAGAAGATAAAATTTTCGACCGACAGAGGTATCAGGGAAATAATGAATGATCACTGTATGGCATGGGATTGCTACATCACCTCTTTAACTTTTAAAGATCACCCCAAATCAATTACCCCGAGCAAAAGAAAACTCGAAAACGATCTCGTTAGAAACAAGGTTGAAATCCCTAGTACTGATCGAATAGATAAAAAGGGAAAAGAACCGCTAGATTTAGCTTTGAAGGCACCAGAACATAAGGATGTAATTCTAGTACAAGGGGACTCGTCCAAAACAACAAGAATAGGTACTGAATTGAGCAAAGAAGGGGAAGTAATGTTGATCAACTTCCTCAGAGATAATGTCGACATCTTCGCTTGGAGCGCGAATGACATTGAAGGAATTGATCCTCGAGTAATCAAGCATTCGCTAAAAATTGATCCCATGGCAAAACCCGCCAGACAAAAGAAGAGAAATCACGGGCCGGTAAAAGATAAAATCATCAAAGCAGAAGTAGAAAGGCTACTTAAAGCGAAACAAATTCGAGAAATACACTTCTCAGAATGGTTATGTAATGTCGTTCTAGTAGCAAAAGGGGATAAAAAGGATAACAAGTGGAGAATGTGTAACGATTTTACCGACCTTAACAAATTATGCCCGCGTGATCCATATCCCCTCCCTAGGATCGACTTATTAGTTGACTCAACCGCTGGCTTTGCGATCTTCAGCATGATGGATGCCTTTCAAGTGTTTTATCAAATATACATGGATGAACAGGACCAAGAGAAAATTGCGTTCATAACCGAGCAGGGAGTATATTGTTTTATAGTAATGCCATTCGGCTTAAGGAATGCCGGGGCTACTTACCAAAGGTTAGTAAACCTAATGTTCAAAGAGTTAATCGGAGAGATAATGGAAGTCTATATAGATGACATGTTAGTCAAAAGCATGAACGAAGCGGATCACGTAAAACATCTTGATCGATGTTTCCGGATATTGAGAAAATACCGCATGAAGTTAAATCCCGCGAAATGCACTTTCGGTGTTAAGTCAGGAAAATTCTTGGGCTATTTGGTACATCAACAAGGAATTGAGGCCAACCCAGAAAAAATTCGAGCCATAACTGAAATGAAGCCTCCCAAAACCATCTCCCAAGTACAAAGCCTGGTAGGGAAAATCGTAGCGTTGAACAGATTCATATCGAAATCAGCAGACAGAAGTTTGCCCTTCTTCCAAACGCTTCGAAAAGCAAAAAACTTTGTTTGGACCGAAGAATACGATCAGGCCTTCGACCAGCTCAAAGAATATTTGACGACATCCCCATTGTTGGCCAAACCGACGGAAGGGGAACCATTGTATATCTACATCTCGATCTCCGACGCGGTCGTTAGTTCTGTACTAATCAAAATAGAAGGATCAGAACATAAGCCTGTCTATTATTTAAGCAAATTACTACAAGGGGCGGAGAAGAATTACTTGGAAATTGAGAAATTCGCGTTGGCATTGGTAGTGGCAGCACGAAAACTTCGACCTTACTTTTTAACCTACAAAATCGTGGTTTTAACAAACCAACCGCTGAGACAAGTCTTAGCAAAGCCAGAAGCTTCCGGAAGACTAATCAAATGGGCGATCAAACTCGGTCAATTCGAAATTGACTACAAACCGAGAATTGCAATTAAGGCCCAAGTGTTAGCTGATTTCCTACTAGAAACTCCCACACAAGCAACCGAACTATCGAGCAGCCTCAACGACGATATCTTGATCATAGAAGATCAAACTTGGTTAATGCATGTTGACGGTGCTTCATGCCGAGAAGGAGGAGGCGCTGGAATCAACTTCACCGGACCTAATAAAGAGAATTTAAATTATGCAATAACATTGGACTTCGTCGTAACAAACAATGAAGCAGAATATGAAGCGTTAATCGCAGGAATGGAAATGGCAATCAAGGCAAACATTAGAAGCCTTAAAGTATTAACCGATTCAGAGTTAGTGCAAAGACAAATAGAAGGCCTATATGAGGCTAAGGAATTTAATATGGTTAAATACCTTACCAAAGTGAAAACACTAGCGAAAAAATTCGAAAGCTTCGGTATACAGAACATTCCACGTTCGGAAAATAAATGGGCCGATCAACTATCTAGATTCACAGGAGCCCATGACGGAAAAACTGAAAGGGTGATCAACTGGTTAATCTCTAGTACACCGGCGATCGATATCGATGAAGTACCGCCGGTCGATATAATGGAAATCGAAGAAGCAGAAGAAAATTGGATGACTCCAATGGTAAACTATCTTCGAGAAGGAAAATTGCCACTTGACCAGAATGAAGCTCGAAAAATAAAATATCGGGCTCCAAAATATACATTAATAGGAAAAAGACTCTACCGGAGATCAGTGTCAGGAATTCTTCTGAAATGCGTCTCTGAATCACAAATAAATGATATTTTACGAGAGGTACATGAAGGAGACGCAGGGAATCACAGTGGAGCAAGGGCATTGGCTTTAAAATGCCTCCGAACAGGTTATTATTTGCCTACCATCAATAAGGACGCCGCTCAGTATGTCCAAGAATGTCATCACTGCCATGTCCATGCTAATATATGTCATCGACCAGCAGAAAACATGCACCCTATACCGGTATGTTGGCCTTTCGACCAATGGGGGATGGACATCGTGGGACCATTCCCAGCGGCTAGATCCAAGAAAGCTCACATCCTGGTCGCTGTAGAATACTTCAGCAAATGGATTAAATGCATCGCCCTGGCACGAATAACTCAATTCCAAGTGATCAACTTCCTATGGAAATTCATAGTTTGTCGATTTGGCATCCCGAGGATCCTAATTTCTGATAATGGAACCCAATTCGCGGGAAAACAAGTAATAGAATGGTGTTTGAAACTAGGGATTCAGCAAAGCTGAATCCCACTTCGGTCGGGCATCCTAGAGCGAATGGACAGACTGAGGTGGCAAACCGAGAAATAATAAAATCCATGGAAAAAAGATTAGGAGCGGCCAAAGGGAAATGGCTTGATGAACTCCCAGGAGTACTTTGGGCTAATCGAACCACTGTGAGGAGCTCAACCGGAGAAACCCCGTTTAGCTTGTTATATGGTTCGGAAGCTGTTATTCCTGTTGAAATTCTAATCCCAACACCAAGAATTGAAATGTACGATGATCAGGAAAATGAAAAGACAAGAGAAAATGACATCGATTTAACAGAAGCTTTAAGAGAAAAAGCCGCCGTACGCTTACAAGCCACTAAAGCAAATATGGAAAAGGCATACAATCAAAGGGTACGCATCCGAACCTTCAAAGAAGGAGATCTGGTCTTGAAAAAGGTAGAAGTATCAAAGCATGTTGGAAAATTACAACAAAATTGGGATGGACCTTACGTTGTCATTGGCGTAGGAAAGAAAGGTTCATACAAAATTGCACGCTTGGATGGAACAGCCTTACCAAGAACCTGGAATGCAGTCAACCTTAGGAAATACTATGGTAAATAAATTTTAGCGGAGTATGCTGCCTTATTTTATTTTATTAAGTTTTAATCTTTGTAATAAAGGCCTAAGCCCACAGTTCAATTATTTTAGCACTTTTAAGTCAAGATTGGGTATAAATCGATTGTTTCGGTAAACACTCCTTGGAATTCTACTATCATGTTGGTGGAGATCGGGACAATAGGAGTTAAGTATACATTGATCCGCTCAATAAACACTCCTCGATCCAACCAAACAACGAGTCGAGTATACATTGATCCGCTCAATAAAAACTCATCGATCTACTTATGACGATTAAAAGACTTCTGGTATTAAAAACCTAAGTCTAAACAAAACGAGTCGAGTATACATTGATCCGCTCAATAAACACTCCTCGATCAATTTTTCAACGATCTAAAAGACTTCTGGTATTAAAAACCTAAGTCTAAATTTTAACGAGTTGAGTATACATTGATCCGCTCAATAAACACTCCTCGATTTGTTTTCGACGATCTAAAAGGCTTCTGGTATTAAAAACCTAAGTCTAAATTATAACGAGTTGAGTATACATTGATCCGCTCAATAAACACTCCTCGATTTGTTTTCGACGATCTAAAAGGCTTCTGGTATTAAAAACCTAAGTCTAAACAAAACGAGTCGAGTATACATTGATCCGCTCAATAAACACTCCTCGATCAATTTTTCAACGATCTAAAAGACTTCTAGTATTAAAAACCTAAGTCTAAACAAAACGAGTCGAGTATACATTGATCCGCTCAATAAACACTCCTCGATCAATTTTTCAACGATTTAAAAGACTTCTGGTATTAAAAACCTAAGTCTAAATAAATAAAGAGTTGAGTATACATTGATCCGCTCAATAAACACTCCTCGATCTGTTTTCAACGATCTAAAAGGCTTTTGTTACAAAAACCTAAGTCTAAAATGCAAAAGAGTTGAGTATACATTGATCCGCTCAATAAACGCTCCTCGATTAAATGTTAACGATTAAAAAGGCTTTGGTATAAAACCTAAGTCTAAAAAGCAAAAGAGTTGAGTATACATTGATCCGCTCAATAAACGCTCCTCAATTAAACGTTAACGATTAAAAAAGCTTTGGTATAAAACCTAAGTCTAAATTATAACGAGTTGAGTATACATTGATCCGCTCAATAAACACTCCTCGATCTGTTTTCAACAATCTAAAAGACTTTTGTTATGAAAACCTAAGTCTAAATTATAACGAGTCGAGTATACATTGATCCGCTCAATAAACACTCCTCGATCAAGTTTTCAAACGATTAATAGACTTCTGGTATTAAAAACCTAAGTCTAAATAAATAAAGAGTTGAGTATACATTGATACGCTCAATAAACACTCCTCAATCAGTTTACAATGACTAGAAGGCTTTTGGTAAAAAACCTAAGTCTAAATTATAAAAAAGTTGAGTATACATTGATCCGCTCAATAAACACTCCTCGATCTATTACAACAACTAGAAGGCTTTTGGTATGAAAACCTAAGTCTAAATTATACAGAGTTGAGTATACATTGATCCGCTCAATAAACACTCCTCGACCTATTCCTAACGATCTAAAAATGATCTGCCAATACACCTAAGTCGTGAAAACGAATTGAGTATGAATCCATCTGCTCGGAAAATGCTCCTCGTAAATAAAATTATGACAACATCAACAAAAAAGGAGAATGCAAGGGATAAAAGTAATATTTTATTCATCAAATCAATTACATACAAATGTCCTAAATTACAGAGGTATACAACTTAAACAGCGTTACAAGGGTTTAGATAAAATGACCCTATAGTTCAGCGATCTTCACGACAATGTCCACGGAAACACCAATCTCCTCCCTAGTACCTCGTCGATTATGATAAACCACCTAAGAAGCATGCTGCTCAGGATGGTCGACTTCTTTGGTTCGATGGCCAGGCTCCGAAGATCAAATGTTCCTCCAGACGAAATGAGCATTACCAGCCAGATAACCGGCAATACTCATTCACCCACAACAAGATACTGCTTTTACTTAAAAATAAAACATTTTACTCTAAAGCAGCATATCTTCGGGGCGGTCGAGAATTATTAATATTTACCAGCACACCCCGGCAGTCTATCACTCCGGAGGTAACATCCAAGAGTGGGGGTGACCGGCAAATATGAACCTTCCATGTGCAAACAGAAACCACGGACCTCAAATCTGTGAAAACAACATTTGAGGCCTCATGGGACCCGTTAGTATAAGGTAGGGCTTCCATGGGACCCGTTAGTACAAGGCAGAAGAACATCAAGCTATTACGGTATGAATCACGATAATGTGACTTTTTGAATATTATGGGATCTGAAGGCAAAATAAAATTTAAGGAAACTGATATCTCCATCCTTTTTGAGAAATTGCAAATGAAGTATGCAAACCACCTCCCTATTTATAGGGATAGATCTAAGCAATCCAACGGCTGAAAAAGTATTTGATCAAGGGACAGAAATGCGACCTTTTTACTCCCCATAATAAATGCAAGTAAGTTGGAACGGCGCCTAACTGATCGACTCATTGAATCGGAAATAAAAACGAAACTAGATCGTTTCGATCAATGCAGTAGAAAGCAGATCTAAAAGAGCTCCGCACTAAGGAAATTTACACACTCACATATGCTATTCGCTCATGCAAATATGGTGTTCGAACCTACGAGGGTCGTAACTGCCTCATACGTCATATGGGAAACTATTAAATTAGCCATACAAAAACTCCATTGGAGTCCAAGAAATCTGACGTCGTTACTAAGACGATTAATACCACCACGCTAGACTGCAAGGCCGTCACTGCCTAATTTTCCAAAGAATTGCTGAAGGAGGTCTGAACAGGTCAGATCTGGCCAAGACTTCTACATTTTCCAATTCCTCCCATATCAAAGAAATGCTATAGTGAAACACTGGTTGAGGAACATATAGTTCACAGTTAATGTAGAAAAACATAAAGGAAGATACTGAAAGGGATATCTTCTCTTAGTCTTATGAAAAAGAAAAGTAGAGTTCAACAGAAGGAATAAAAAGCCTCCTTATATAAGATATATGTCACAAAAAGACAAATTTACAAGGCATGGATTGAACATCGACCAAGATGCTAAGCGTTCCTTAACTGCTATTCAATCGATTATCGATACGAATGACCTACTATCTACATTTTGAGGAACAACGCGGTTTTGGGTATAACCCAAGGGACTATACTGGGTTGATCAACAAAAAATTTATTTTGCAGAGCAAACAGTATAAAGTGACCGAGCAAGATTAAGCTACCTTATTCTCCATTCTTGGTATCCTCCGCAAGGATCAATATCAGATAAGTATGCCAAATCTATGCTGATTATTTCATGATGTTATATTTATGTATGACAGCAAAATGTGCATAACAAAATATATCAACAGAATAAAATTGATCAAGGCAAGGATCTGCCTACAAAAGATCATAATTTCCAATTTAGTTGTTCTCCCAATACAAAAATTCAGCCCAAAACAACTACACAAAAAAGTTGGGCACAAAAAAAAAAAAAAAAAAAAAAAAAAAAAAAAAGAGACAGTCCAAGGCCTGCTAGGTCGAACAGATCACTGAGAAGAATCGCCAGCAGGACGACTAGCAGAAACAGTCCTCCGAGGAGTCAAGTTGCCAGCAAACGCCATCAACTCCTCTTGACGCTTTAGATAACCGGCGTCATAACCCTCCTCATAAGACCGCCGTCGAGACTCCTCCGCCAAGACAGCAGCCTGAACTAGATCATTTTTCTCTTTCTCAAGAACGACCCTCACGGCCTCTAATTTTTTAAGATCATCTTTAGCAAGCTGCAGTTGCAGGGTCAGCCCTGCGACCTTCGCCGATTCCGACTTCAACCGTCTTTGGTAAGCATCCTTACCATTCCACAGATCGTCATTTTGCACGCCCAGTTGGAGTGCAAAATATTTGGCCTAGAAAAGAAAAAAAAAGAATGAGAAAAACCCCCACATAACGACGCAGTCAAAATAAAAACAAGTAAAGTAATGAAAGAATTTTCCACATGTTCGCACATCTTCACTAGCGACTGAACAAGGCGAACGTTGGAAGTACCCTCAAGTTTCCTCAGCTCACCAGGCAAAATGGTGCTTAAGCCCAGATCCCAAGACAAAGCATCAGGCTCAACTGAGCCAGGCAATTCGCTATTAGAAGGGACACCGTCAGGGGGCGGAGTCTCCGACAACATAATATCCTTAACCTGCTCAAGGATGCATCGATCGTCTAACGGACGAGGAGAATCCCTCTCGTTGGGACTAACTGAGGTCTCCTTACCCGAAGCAGAAATAATGGTTCGACGACCAGACCTCGACCCAAACCGACCCCCAGAAGGTCCTCCAGATTCGAAAGAAGTAGTCATCACAGTAGTATCATGAAACAAATAGTCAGGACAATCTTGCAAAATAGATTGTGTTCTGGAAGGATTGACAAAGGAGCCCTCACCAGCTTGGCCTTCGCTGACGACCGGGGCAGTAGAAGTAGAAAAAGGAAGGGAGTTAGCAAAATCCCCTCCATGAAAAACATGCTCAAAGGAAGAAACGCCTGAAGAAACAGGTATATCAAAAGTCTGCTCCATGTGGGATGTATCATCGAAAGCCACCCGACCAGGGGAAGGCCTACTCCCAACTTCAGTAGAAGAAGAAAAATTTGGTCGTACAAAAGACGAACTAATTACGGAAAAAGGTTCAGAAGGGATAACATGAGTGTCGATCACCGACCTAGTTATTGGAGACGAACGAGGAGGCTCCATCGAGGGCCCCTCTCTTCGAGATTTTTTAGATCTGTTATCCCTAGCGCTCTCACGAGAAGGTCGCTTCGAAGTATTGCCAAAAAGATTACTCATGATCGAATTGTTGAAAAGTACAAAGTAAATAACGAGAAAATTTATCGACTAGCCAAAGAAAAAGTATTCTATTAGAAGAGACGAGTATAAACGGTAAATAACAAGCCATGTTTTTACCTTTTGTATTTATACTACACGAAAAAACGCGACAGACCTAAAAGAAAGGGCGCGAAATACTGAAAGATAGCCATGGAATTCCTCTAAAAGAATTTGAAACGACATACGCATAATGATTACGGCGAAGTTAATGACTTGTCTGAATCATTACATAAGAACACGGAAGGACGCGACTGTCAGAATACGAAACGTTTATTTCAAAGGGATGAAAGGGTAAAGTTACAATTAAACCTACGGGTAAATAATTACAAAGATTATTTCAAAAAGTCAATATATCATAGAGCCTGGTCGCTATCTGGAATTTTCTGTTCGCTACCGACGTTCTCTTCCTCGGTCATGCCAATATCTTCTTCTTCTTCTTCTTCTTCTTCGTCTTCACTATCGATGAAGGTTTTGTCGAGCTCATCATTGATATCTGAAGGAGGAATTGGTAATGGTTTTCCGAACTCTTTGACAAGGTGTGCCAAAGGGAAGTTTTGATATACAACATCTGGAAGCTCGGAAGGAGAGTATACTTCGCCATAGCGGTTCAACCGAATATGTGCCGCTTTAAAGTATTCCTTTCGACGATCATCTATCATATCGAAAGCGACCAACTGATGAATCGCCTTCTTGAACGTATTTTCTAAAAGTGGACCGACCATCTGATTTACCAACGCCGTATGAACGGGAGAATTAAGGAATTCACGAATCACTTTTTCATCATAATTACGACCATAATGGTCCCTGAGTCCACTCAAAGGAATGTCCTTCTCATACTCCTCGAATGAAGCTTGAAGACTTGATACTTGAGATTCTAGCTCACTAATTCGAGCAGTACTCTGAAACTGGAATTCCTCTAACTTTTTAGCCATTTGATCGGCTTGCTCTTGAGCACGAGAAGTCTCCAGGACCCTGTTCATGATCTCCTGGTCTTCGGTACCTGTAGCCCTAGTCTCAACGACCGGAACAGAAGAGGACGTTGAAGGGCCTACCTCTGAACCAGAGGACTTATGGAGTAAAGCTTTATACTTCTCTTCCAGGAACTCACACTGTTGTTTCCAAAGAGCATTTTCATAAGCATATGATGCAAGACAAGTTTTAGTCTGAAAGAACAAAGAGAGCAAAAAGAAATGGGTTAGCAAATTAAGAAAGATCCTTAAAGAAAATTACTTTGTTAGTATGATCAAAGAAAAAGAGAAATCACCTTTTCAGCATAAAGAGAGGCTCGCTGAAATTTCTCCAGAGGATCCTTACGAAGAAGCTTATTCAGATCGCGAGTAAAAACTCCAGACAAAAGAACACGGGTTGCCTTATCGACCGCATTCTCACTATCGTCATGAACAAGTGAATCATTCTCAGAGTAACCAGCGGCCCTCCTTCCCTCTAAATGATCCTCAATCATTTCAACCAAAGTAGGTTTTGGATGATTGTCTCCGAGTAAAGAAAGATCGTTACCAGAACGATCATAGTAGCCCCTCCTTCTATCAACTGGATTATTAGTAGGATGTGGCATCGACCAGCTGCGACATCCACGAATACCCAAATATGTTCTAAGCTGAAGAGGAGGATAACCGGATCCTGTGCCCTGACGAATAGGGGACTCTCGAGAAGAATCTGGAGATTCCTCTCCATTCTCCTCGGACTCATGACTCAACTCCAGTTTCCTCTTCCGTGACGCTCTCTGCTCGATAGGGACGTTCTCTACGGATTTGGAAGATTTAGACAGCACCATTTTTCCCTTCGAAGAATGTCGGGAGTTTTCTACCATATGGGCTGAAAAAGAAACAAGATAAAAATTAGATTCTCAGTAAAAAGGATATAATCGCATCACTAGGCTGTAGTAAAATACTTACAAAGTGATTCGGATGATGAACTGATTGGAAAATTATGAGCGCTTAATCCCGCTTTACGAAGGAAAGCTTCCCCAATCAGGAGAGCACTCTGGTATTTGTTGGCACGCATAGCGGGGATTTCACCAATAAACTGAGCGTCATCTGGAACAAGTTCACCAGTCGGCAAGCGACCTCCAGGAACCCAACTGGAACCATGATCCCATGAGAAGGGCATGGTCGAACCATCCGCCGAACGAATACAAGGTGGGGGACGAACAAAAAAGAAGTGAGATTTCCAAGAAGGATTGCTAGAAACAGGGGAATCGAAGATTGCTCGACTAGGCCTTTGACTAGCGAAGAAATATCCACGATTGGAAGAACTGGAAATGTTGAACCGGAAAAGTTGTGTAAAATTACGAAAAGAAGGTTTTAACCCCTTTGCGATCATCAAGACAGAAAAACAAACCACAAAGGCCACATAATTTGGAACTAATTGTGTCAAGGACACACTGAATATTTTTAGGATATCAAGGAAGAGGGGAGACAACGGAAGACGCAGGCCGCTATTGAGGTGAGCCGTGTAAAAGGCTCGACATCCTTCCGGTGGAGATGTAACCCTATCAGAAGGGGAAGGAAGAATTATCTCAGAACCCTCCGGGAAATATTTGGCGTAATTATTCACAACCTCTGGAAAAGTGTCTACCGTATAAGCACAAGCTAGGTCCTTAATTGGTTCAGAAATCTGAGGAGTAGTACCTTTGCCCTTTTTGGCTCGGGCAGCGACATCTGAATCGGAAAGGATTTGTACCTTAAAGGTGTCTTCAACAGGAACGACAAATTCAGGGACTGCAGTTTGTTCGCCCAAAAAATTAGAATGCAACTCCTCCTCGTTGTTAGGGGCGACATTCTCCCTAGAAGAAGAAGAAGATTTTCTTAAAGAAGCCATATTTTCAGATTCTCGGAAGATGTAGGTCGATAAAAGGAAAACTTTATATGATGAACGACTAAGCAAGAAAATGACTACGAACTATAAGCAAGTATAAAGGAAAAATGACGAACTCAAAAGTCACCTATTTATACTAAGATGAGAAAAGACGTTTCGAACTCGTCACAACTAATCACATTCCCGCCAAAAACGGAAGGAGATTAAAAGCCTCCCGAATGGACGCGTGGCGATTCGTAATTGGAAAGAGAAAACGACTATCTATGATGCGTTGCACTCTTTTCCTTCCTTAAGATTTTTTCCCACAGGGTTTTTTCTTAAGAAAGGTTTTTAACGAGGCACCATTTATAGAAGAGAAACAGTCGTATAAAATTGTCTACTTCTACGAGCTTCCATTATCTATACGCTCGAAGAAGTGAGGGAGTATTGATGAGGGCTATTTCGCACCCTACATAATGTGCGGATCGACTAAAGTACATAAGATCGGTTCGACCAAATCAGACAGTTCGGGTTCATCTTATCGACCCGGCCGAATACAGCTCTCTTCGACAAGAAGACTATACTCCGGACCCAAGAAGGATATTTGGGCCGAGTCCTATTAGGACTATATTTCCTTGTAACTCTAGGTTTAGTATGATATAAATACCTAGTCAATCATTGTATTAAACAAGGCTGAATCATAAGGCAAATACGCCATTGAATTCTGCATTAACAGCACAACTCACTATTATTCAATAAATAAAGAGCTTTCTCTTCATATTTGTGTTATTTTTACATTGGTTTCAATATTTACTTATTGTTCTTACGATACTGCTCTTCCTTGAGTTTTGATCCATCCTGAATAAAGTAACAGAGCCCTATAAAATATATATATTGAAAATCCCCAATATCACAATTTTACTGATATCTTGAACCCGACCAAATCCGGTTAAATCAACTGTTGGCCACATATTTTGGTTATAAATAGCAGTCCAAATGTTTATTTTTAGTTTTATATTTCATCCCACAAATTTGATAATGTCTTCATCAAATTCAAGAGGTAGTGTGAGATGTTTAAAATATCGATAATCAAAATATTCACGTGTAGGGTGCGTGAAGAATGCACCCATAATGGTTGCAGATGCACGCCGAGATTTACAGTAACATCCATTGGCCATTTTTTAAAATATGATAATTGGCTATACGTAACCACATGAAATTTAGACTCAAAATATATGGCCAACAGTAACATCATTTGATCATTTTTTAAAATATGGCCGTTAGCTATAATTAACCCCATGAAATTATTGTATTCCTCCAAATAAACCTCATATGGTATAATATTATTACATGGACACCCTGTAGTATAATATTATTACATAGATTATCCATCCAAATATCAGATGCTTGGGTTACATTTAGAGAGCTGTTGACTTCTAGTGCACTGCATCGATTAAAGAATGTTATCGGTATCATGTTTGCAAGGCCAAAATCAGAATCAAGAAATACGTTTGAGGCATTTATGTTTCCATGCACAAGCTTGGCACCACGTTGATTGTGAATATAAGCAATACCTCTAGCTGCACCTAGGGCAATTCTTTTCACCAGTCTACATTTGATCTATTTTCACCAGTTCTTCCTGGAAAAATAAGAATTGGTTAAATCACAATCACACTTCACATTCTATCCTAAATGTTGGCTTCCGTTGCATATAGATATAATAGAAGTAGGACTAATCAATGATATTTTGGGAGTAAACATAGCCATTCAGCCTAATAAATTATTGCCCACTAAGACAAGAACTTGAATCAATCAAGGGACCGTTTGGTAGGATCTAATAGGATTTATTAGGTCATATTATATGAGTTAATATGACTTAATATAACGTTTGGTGGCACTGCTTTAATACCGGGTTAAATGGATTAAATCCTTACGATCCGGTATTAAGACTAGATTATAATACACCCAAGCATGGGTGGATTAGTTAATCCACGTGAATATGGATTAGGTAAAATGTCACTAATAACCTCAAATTTACATATTTTCCTTTTAACATATCATTAAATATCATAAATTCTTCTCAAATCTCTAAAAATGGAAACACATTATACATAAATAAATGGGCTTCTAGCACTTTGCACCCTCAAATTATAAGGTTTTGGCACTTTGCACCATAATTTAAAAGTTTTGGCACTTTGCACCCTGAAAAGACAATTTAGTTGGCACTTTGCACCCTAGTGTGTGTTTTGAAGAAATAATTTATTGATTGAAGGGTATAATAGTTATTTACGAATATTTTTTGCACTTTGCACCCTAAAAGTATAGATTTGACACTTTGCACTCTGAAATGGAATATTGGCACTTCCACCCAAAAAATATAATTTCTAGCTTCAACCCCGACTTAATATGATAATCTAAATAATGTAAATAACATGCAATATAATAATATGTTAGATATGTAAAAGTGCATTTTTTTTATATATAAAGTATATAATCTATACGATACTTGAAAACAAAATGAAGACAATGTCTTTTTTTTAATTTAAATTTTACTGAGAAAAAATGTTAAAATAAGTTATTATAAAGTATAATAAATTAGAATAATAAGTTATTGATTATTGTGCATAGAAATTACCATTTTATCTCTACATGGCCAACATTCATGAGTTTTCTTCTTTTCAAAATACATTAGGATGCAAAATAGTATACAAATTATATTTTGAGAATGCAGAGTGCTAAAAATATCAATCTCAATATAAATAGAATAGAACATTATATTACGTAGGTTTTTTTATAAATAATATATTATGTAATCATGTTGAAACTACATCATTTATAATTATTAATTTTAAACACTAGAAAGTGCACTTGTTGTTGAAACTTCAAGTTTTCAAAATTCAAAGTTAAAGATTTGTAACAATCAAATTTGATTGCGTAATCTAAAATGTAATAATTTCTTTTATTTGCCATTATGTATCTGTTTAAAATTGTTTGACCTTAAACATTCACACTATAAATAGTAGTTAGAGGTCTTAGGAAAATATACAACTCACTTGATGTATAATTTGCATCTACAAAATCTATATTCTTATGAACGTGGTCACGATACGAGGCTATATTCCTGGAATTATATTAGGCTACATGTACTATTTGATCGCGCATGTGTTAAGAAAAAAGAAAAAAAAAAGGCAATTGTTCAACCCCTTTTCTATAAAGAGAAATAGAGAAAACGATGTTCAAACTATATATTCAAAATAAATTCTCTCAAATTTATACTACCCACAAGATAAATATGATATCCTTAATTACTATATGAATGTACAACAAATAGATCATAACACATGTCTGATTGAGATGTTCTGTGAGAACAAGTTTAAACTAATCTCTCACTACAACAATTTATGGTTTTCCAGGCACTTTATTCCCAGCGCTTTTGTACCTGTCGGGAATAAATTTGATACCCGGCGCTTTTTTATTATTCCCGATGCTTTTTATGCGCCGGGAATAGTTTTAATTTCCCAACGCAATTTCAATGGTTTGTAAGCGCCGGGTATAATTTGATGGTACCTTATGCATTTCAAGTTGTACTTGTGTTTCATTGTTGTTATGTTTCTAACACATTCATTTTTTTTATTTTAGGAAGGTGTTGCCAAAGAAGAAGGTTTAAGATGAAGGGTTACCTTACACATAATTTTGTATTTAGTTTGATAGATATTTTTTGTTAATGCAAATTGTTGAGGCATTTCATTTGTTGGATAATTTGGAAAAGATGTATATTTTGATAGTATATATTGGATGATTAGAAAAATTTATTGTGATTGAATTTGTAAAAAGATCATAAAGAAAAAATTAGTGGATTTAGATTTGGGATATATAAATGCACTAATGTTGGATAAGGATGAAGATGAAGGCACTGAAGACAATTAGTAAAGGGAGGTTTTGACGCATTCCAAAACTTCAAATCTGCTAAGTAAGGATTAACTTAGCTGATGCCCTTTTGAAGAAATTTTGACTAAGTAAAGAAGATATCAGAAGAGTCAAAATTCAAGGTCCAAAGGCTACTGATCTGCTGAAGGAAAGTGATGGGGGCTATTTCGCACCCTACATACTGATCAGATCGAACAGAGATTATAAGACCGGTTCGACCAATTACAAAGGATCGGGATCTTCTTACTGACCCAGCCTGATGCCGCTCGCTCCGAGTAAAGATTACACTCCGGACCCAGGAAGGATAGGTTGGGCCGAGTCCAACTAGGACTATGATTCCTTGTAATACTAGGTTTAGCATAATATAAATACCTAGTTATTCGTTGTATAAGAGAACTACGAATTCTCTTAATTCTGAGATTACACAAGAATACATTGATAACAATAGAACTCAATAATATCCATTATTGTTGCAGAACTTTACCTCCATATCATTGCGTTCTTAATTTCGTTAATGGTTTTACTTCTTGCCTTTGATTATTGCTTTTCTTTGTAAACGATCCATCCAGAATAAAGTAACAGAACCCAATATACTGAATAATTCAATATCCAAACCCCCGATATCACAAATTCACTGATATTAAATTAACCCGACGAAAAACGGTTAAATCAGTTGGCGCCCACCGAGGGGCTAGGTTAATTATTCGATCGACATATGGCTCGCCCAAGGAAAAGCGCTCGTATCGGAGCAAGAAGTAACACAACCACCGGTCATGACACATCTGAAGATCCACAGGAGAACGACAATAATAACGTTCCCAACACCGACGAGAATTTACAGAATACCCATCCCCGAGATCATGAACCCCTAGGAGGTCCTCCCGGCACGATACAGGAAGAGCCGGAAGTCCCCGAGATCCCTGCTCCTCTCCCGGGTGCTCAGGAGAAATTACGACAAATAGCGATGCTCTTTAAATCACTCTCCCCGGAAGAATTACTTGTGCTTGATCAAATTCCGCAAAACCCTAGGGCTGCCAGGACAATTCCTGCTCGGAGAACGCCCGGACAAAACGATCATGTATCTCAACAAGCTGATAGCCCACCAAGCGAGCACCGCTCGCTACACAGTCCACAACAGGACAATTCGAAACCCTCCGACAACAATCCTCGAAGGAAACGAGGTCACAGAAAAACCCCGGCGAGGCGTAGTAGATCCAGGGAACGAACAATTATCCCTATTGAGGATGATATAGATGATACAATCCCTGATCGACCACGAACGGCTCGACTGACGGAAAGAGAAATTGAAAGGATGGTGCAGGACCGACTTGAACAACGCTTACGGACTATTCAAAATCCGTGGGCCCGAACCACGGAACTCCAGGAAAGCCTTGCGGCCTGTTCTCCCTTCTGCAGGGAAATAAAAGAGGCACAATCGATCGGACAAGTCCCGGGCAGACTACCTCGCTACGATGGAACCACTGACCCGGATGATTATATTTTTAGCTTTACGAACATTATGAATCTATATGCCCACTCCGCCGAATACACCGCCAAGCTAATGGTGACAACATTCGAAGGACTCGCGTTGGATTGGTTTGCCAAACAGCCGGCCAATTCCATATTCAGTTTCCGAGAATTATGCAATAAACTAACACAGCAATTTGCCAGTCTGAAGAGACAAAAACTGCCGATGAGTTACCTAGGAACAATATACCAACAAGAGGGGGAATCCCTAAGAAATTGGTTGGCAAGATTCAACGTAGAGTTACTCAAAATCGACTCTCCGAATATCGATTACATAATTTCTATCCTCTTCGACCTCACTAAAAACAGGCAGTTTGGAAACGCCCTCAGCCGAAAACAACCAAGAACGTTCGCCGACATCATGAGCCTAGCATCTAAGTATATGACTCAAGAAGAGATGAATTCCTTTAAGGATAAAAACAAAAACAAAGTTACGGCTACAGGGTCTAAGCGGCATGATAGGATTCCCGCCCAAAGATCCTTGGATTACGAGCGATCTTCCAAGAGAGGTAACGTTTTCCAGCGACTGGAATACAGCGGAGCCGACCGAGAAAGGCAACCTAATTTCTACCAAAGACCAAGAAACCCTGAACCACCAATCAGAAGCAGAGTGAATCAAGTAGAACACCCAAGATTAAATGCTCCAATCGAAGAAATCTTGGAAGTTCTAGAAAGGAATAATTGGATTCCTGAGGCGAGGAAAATCGCTCAGCCCAGACCAGGGTCTAGAAACTATGATCAATACTGTAAGTACCATAGGGCACATGGGCATCGAACGGAAAATTGTTTTCACCTTAAGAGAGAAGTTGAAAAACTGATCGAGCAAGGAAAACTAGACGAATACATAGAACGAGATAATCGCAAAAGGGAAAGAAGCAGAAGCCCCCGGAACGGAACTCAAAGGAGAAGTTCTCATCGAAGGTCACCAGAACATCGACCTACTCAGGAGTTGAATCACGACCAGATCAATGGAACTATCCACACTATATCCGGGGGGCCTGCGGGTGGAGATAGTCGCAATGCTCGACGAAGAATGGCCAGATCCTTAATTGCAAGTTCTAAATATCCAAATGAAATATGGACGTTAGAAAATAGGCCAACAAATCACGAGCCGATTAGCTTTAACGAAGGCGAAGTACCTAAAAACATTACTTGGGATACGAAAGAAGATAACCCAGATTTCCCTATGGTAGTGTCGTTAGAAATAGCGAATTACAATGTGAAAAGAATCCTAATTGATAATGGAAGCTCAGCAAATATCATCTCCAGGGAGGTTTTAGCACAAATGAACCTCGGACAAATAAACCTACAAAAGGTAGCCACACCGTTAGTAGGCTTTGGAGGGTCCGAGATCATCCCCAGCGGAACAATATCTTTGAGTGTATCGCTCGGAAAGAAGCCACTTCGAACAGTGAAGCTGGTAAAATTCCTAGTGGTAGAAACACCCTTCGCTTATAACGCTATATTAGGGCGACCAGCCCTTAACCTTTTTCGAGCTGTGGTCTCTACCTATCACCAGAAAATAAAATTTCCGACCGATAGCGGCATTGGAGAAATAACGAATGACCACTGTATGGCGTGGGATTGCTACAGCACGTCGCTGACCTTGAGAGAACATCCTAACCCTATTACTCCGAGCAAGAGAAAGATCGAAGACGATCCAATTAGAAATGAGGACGAAATTCCTATTACTGATCGATTAGATAAAAAGGGGAAAGAACCACTAGATTTATCCTTGCAACCCCCAGAACATAAAGATATAATTCTAGTAGAAGGCGACTCGTCCAAAAGGACAAGAATTGGTACAGAATTGAGCAAAGAAGGAGAAGTAATGTTAATCGAATCTCTAAGAAATAACGTGGACGTTTTCGCTTGGAGTGCAAATGACATCGAAGGGATCGATCCTCGAGTAATCAAGCATACCCTAAAAATTGACCCTTCGGCGAAACCCGCCAGACAGAAGAAAAGAAATCATGGACCAGTGAAAGATAAAATCATTAAAGCCGAAGTTGAAAGACTGATGGAAGCAAAACAAATCCGAGAAATACATTTCTCGGAGTGGCTATGTAATGTTGTACTAGTAGCAAAGGGGGATAAAAAGGACAACAAATGGAGGATGTGTAATGATTTCACCGACCTTAACAAGTTATGTCCACGCGACCCTTACCCCCTCCCAAGAATCGACTTATTGGTCGACTCGACTGCTGGCTTTGCGCTGTTCAGCATGATGGACGCCTTCCAAGGCTTTTACCAAATATACATGGACGAGCGCGACCAAGAGAAGACCGCATTCATAACCGAACAGGGAGTATACTGCTTTATAGTAATGCCGTTCGGATTAAGGAACGCTGGGGCTACATACCAAAGATTGGTAAACCTAATGTTCAGGGAGTTAATCGGAGAAATAATGGAGGTCTATGTAGACGACATGTTAGTTAAAAGTATGAATGAAGCAGATCACGTAAAACATCTAGATCGATGTTTCCAAATCTTAAGAAAATATCGTATGAAGTTGAACCCCGCAAAATGCACCTTCGGTGTTAAGTCAGGAAAATTTTTGGGATATTTGGTACACCAGCGAGGAATAGAAGCCAACCCAGAAAAAATTCGAGCCATAACTGAAATGAAACCTCCCAAGACCATCTCTCAAGTGCAAAGCTTGGTTGGGAAAATCGTAGCGTTGAATAGATTTATATCTAAATCGGCGGATAGAAGCTTGCCCTTTTTCCAAACACTTCGAAAAGCGAAAAACTTCGTTTGGACCGAAGAATGTGAACGAGCTTTCGAACAACTCAAAGAATATTTAACATCCCCTCCGATGTTGGCCAAACCGACAGAAGGGGAACCATTGTACTTATACATCTCCATCTCCGATACGGCCGTTAGCTCAGTCCTAATTAAGATAGAGGGTTCAGAGCATAAGCCTGTCTATTATCTCAGCAAGTTATTACAAGGGGCGGAGAAGAATTACTTGGAAATAGAAAAATTCACGCTGGCCTTAGTAGTGGCTGCATGAAAACTCCGACCCTACTTCTTAACCTACAAAATCATCGTTTTGACGAATCAACCGTTAAGACAAATCCTAGCAAAACCAGAAGCCTCCGGACGACTAATCAAATGGGCCATCGAACTCAGCCAGTTCGAGGTAGACTACAAACCGAGGATTGCCATCAAGGCCCAGGTGTTGGCCGATTTTATACTAGAAACACCGACGCAGGCCACTGAATCGTCGAGATGCCACAACAACGATGTTTTGATGATCGAGGATCAAACTTGGTTAATGCATGTCGACGGTGCTTCATACCGAGAAGGGGGAGGCGCCGGAATTAACTTCACTGGACCAAATAAGGAAGATTTGAATTACGCGATAACATTGGACTTCGTCGTAACAAACAATGAAGCCGAATATGAAGCGTTAATCGCAGGAATGGAGATGGCGATAAAAGCCAACATAAAGAGTCTTAAGGTACTAACTGATTCGGAATTAGTACAAAGACAAATAGAAGGCCTATACGAGGCTAAAGAGTTCAATATGATCAAATACCTCGCCAAAGTGAAATCTCTAGCTGAGAAATTTGAAAGCTTCAGTATCCAGAACATCCCACGTTCGGAAAATAAATGGGCCGATCAGCTATCAAAATTCACAGGATCCCATGACGGAAAGACCGAACGGGTGATTAACTGGTTGATATCTAATACACCAGCAATCGATATCGATGAAATACCGATAATCGATATAATGGAAATCGAAGAAGCCGAAGAAAACTGGATGAACCCAATGAAAGACTATCTTCAAGATGGAAAACTACCATCTGATCAGAATGAAGCTCGGAAAATAAAATATCGAGCCCCAAAGTATACACTTATAGAAGGAAAACTCTACAGACGATCAGTATCGGGAATTCTCCTGAGATGCATCCCTGAATCACAAACCATGGATATACTGCGAGAAATACATGAAGGAGACGCAGGAAATCACAGTGGATCGAGGGCATTGGCCTTAAAATGTCTCAGAACAGGTTACTATTGGCCAACCATCAATAAAGATGCCGCTCAATATGTCCAAGAATGTCATCACTGCCAGATTCATGCTAACATATGCCATCGACCAGCAGAAAATATGCACCCTATCCCGATTTGTTGGCCATTCGATCAATGGGGAATGGACATCGTGGGACCTTTCCCAACAGCTAGATCAAAGAAATCCTATGTCCTGGTCGCTGTAGAATACTTTAGCAAATGGATAGAATGCGTCGCCCTCGCACGAATAACCCAATTCCAAGTTATTAACTTCCTCTGGAAATTCATAGTATGTCGATTCGGCATCCCAAGGGTCCTTATCTCCGATAATGGAACTCAATTCGCGGGAAAACAGATAATAGAATGGTGTACAAGACTCGGAATTCAACAAAATTTTACCTCGGTAGGACATCCTCGAGCAAATGGACAAACTGAAGTAGCAAACCGAGAGATAATAAAATCTTTGGAAAAAAGGTTAGGAGCCGCCAAAGGAAAATGGCTCGATGAGCTACCAGGAGTTTTGTGGGCTAATCGAACTACGGTAAGAAATTCAACTGGGGAAACCCCATTCAGCTTGATGTATGGGTCGGAAGCTGTTATCCCTGTGGAAACTTTAATTCCAACTCCAAGAATAGAGATGTTCAATAAAGAAGAAAATGAAAAGGCGAGGGAAAATGACGTTGATTTAACAGAAGCCTTAAGAGATAAAGCTGCTGTACGCCTACAAACCACTAAGGCAAATATGGAGAAAGCATACAATCAAAAAGTACGCGTCCGAACCTTCAAAGAAGGAGACTTGGTTTTGAAAAAGGTAGAAGTATCCAAGCATGTGGGAAAGTTACAACAAAATTGGGATGGACCTTACATCGTCATTGGCGTAGGAAAGAAAGGTTCATACAAAATTGCACACATGGATGGGACAGCCTTACCAAGAACCTGGAACGCAGTCAACCTTAGGAAATACTATGGTAAATAAATTTTAGCAGATTATACTGCATTGTTTTATTTTTACTTTATCAAGTTTTAATCCTTGTAACGAAGGCCCTAGCCTAGAGTTCAAATAGTAAAAATTTTAGCATTTTCTATACATCGATTATTTCGATTAACGCTCTGTGGAATTACACTAGCATATTGATAAATATTAGAACGAAACGAGTCGAGTATACATTGATCCGCTCAATAAACACTCCTCGATCTATATCAACAGCAACAAAGACTTTTTGGTGATAAACCTAAGTCTGAATTATAAATGAGTCGAGTATACATTGATCCGCTCAATAAACACTCCTCATCCCGACGACAAAAACGAGTTGAGTAAACATCGATCCGCTCGATAAAAACTCCTCGACAAATATATTCAACGATCAGAAAGACTTTTGGTACGAAAAACCTAAGTCTAAATTAAAACGAGTCGAGTATACATTGATCCGCTCAATAAACACTCCTCGATCTATATCAACAGCAACAAAGACTTTTTGGTGATAAACCTAAGTCTGAATTATAAATGAGTCGAGTATACATTGATCCGCTCAATAAACACTCCTCATCCCGACGACAAAAACGAGTTGAGTAAACATCGATCCGCTCGATAAAAACTCCTCGACAAATATATTCAACGATCAGAAAGACTTTTGGTACGAAAAACCTAAGTCTAAATTAAAACGAGTCGAGTATACATTGATCCGCTCAATAAACACTCCTCGATCTATATCAACAGCAACAAAGACTTTTTGGTGATAAACCTAAGTCTGAATTATAAATGAGTCGAGTATACATTGATCCGCTCAATAAACACTCCTCATCCCGACGACAAAAACGAGTTGAGTAAACATCGATCCGCTCGATAAAAACTCCTCGACAAATATATTCAACGATCAGAAAGACTTTTGGTACGAAAAACCTAAGTCTAAATTAAAACGAGTCGAGTATACATTGATCCGCTCAATAAAAACTCCTCGTTTAATTTTATTAACGAAAAAGACTTCAGGTGCGAAAAACCTAAGTCTAAACAAAATGAGTTGAGTAAACATCGATCCGCTCGATAAAAACTCCTCGATATATCTATAATGATTAAAAGACTTCAGGTATTAAAAACCTAAGTCTGAACAAAACGAGTTGAGTAAACATCGATCCGCTCGATAAAAACTCCTCGATATATCTATAATGATTAAAAGACTTCAGGTGCGAAAAACCTAAGTCTAAACAAAATGAGTTGAGTAAACATCGATCCGCTCGATAAAAACTCCTCGATATATCTATAATGATTAAAAGACTTCAGGTATTAAAAACCTAAGTCTGAACAAAACGAGTTGAGTAAACATCGATCCGCTCGATAAAAACTCCTCGATATATCTATAATGATTAAAAGACTTCAGGTGCGAAAAACCTAAGTCTAAACAAAATGAGTTGAGTAAACATCGATCCGCTCGATAAAAACTCCTCGATATATCTATAATGATTAAAAGACTTCAGGTATTAAAAACCTAAGTCTGAACAAAACGAGTTGAGTAAACATCGATCCGCTCGATAAAAACTCCTCGATATATCTATAATGATTAAAAGACTTCAGGTATTAAAACCTAAGTCCAAACAAAACGAGTTGAGTAGACATCGATCCGCTCGATAAAAACTCCTCGATATATCTATAATGATTAAATGACTTCAGGTACTAAAAAACCTAAGTCTAAACAAAACGAGTTGAGTAAACATCGATCCGCTCGATAAAAACTCCTCAATATATGTTCAACGATCAAAGAGATTTTTGGGTTAAAAACCTAAGTCTAAACAAAACGAGTTGAGTAAATATTGATCCGCTCAATAAAAACTCCTCGATTAATTACAACGACAAAGAAGGATTTTGTTATGAAATCCTAAGTCTAAATTATAGCAAGATTGAGTACAAATTGATACGCTCAATAAAAACTCCTCGATCTACTCCTAACGATCTAAATAAGATCCGCTGATACTCCTAAAGTTTTGAAAGGTAAATCAAGTATGAATTCATCTGCTCGGAAATTACTCCTCGTAAATAAAATTATCAAACGACAAAGAAAATGCAAGAAATAAATAATATTTTATTCATCAAATCAATTACATACAAATATTCTACGTTACAAAAATCTGCTTGCTATCTAAAGATCGTTACAATGATCTAGTTAAATTGATCCTACGGGATCGACTATCTTCACGACAATGTCCACGGAAACACCAATCTCCTCCCTAGTACCTCATCGATCATAATAAACCACCTAAGAAGCATGCTGCTCAGGATGGTCGACTTCTTTGGTTCGATGGCAGGGCTCTGAAGATCGTATGTGATTCCAGATGAAATGAACACTACCAGCCAGATAAGCTAGCAATGCTCACTCACCCAGAAGAAGATACTGCTTTTACTTTATCTATAAAACATTTTACTCTAGAGCAGCATCTCTTCGGGACCGTCGTGAAACGGTAAGTTTACCAGCCACCCCGGCGATCTATCACTCCGGAAGTCACATCCAAGAGCGAGGGTGACTGGCAAGTATGAACCCCCCATGTGCAGACGGAAACCACGGACCTCTAAAGTGATGAAGACTAAAGCGGAGATCTCATGGGATCCGTCGATACAAGGAAGGGCTGACATGGGACCCGTCAATACAAGACTGGGGACAATTCCTTTACTGCGAACGAACAAATCACGATAATGTGACTTCTTAAACATTATGGGATCTGAAGGCAAAATGAAATCTAAGGAAACCGAGATATCCATTGTTATGAATTGAAAATAAGGAAACTGCCTACTTATTTATAGGCGCCCGTGAGAATGATCCTACGGACGATAGGAGTTTAATCAAGGGATGAGAACGCGACCCTTTGACTTCCCGAATTAAATGCAAGTAAGTTGGAACGGCGCCCGTCTGATCGACTCAACTGATCGACGACAAACAAATCTACAGATCGAAGCGATCAACAAAATAATCCAAGAAAACTTAAAGAAGTTCAAAGACCAAAACGATCTGCACGATCATATATGAGGGTCGCCTAATAGAAAATATTAAGAACTCCTCAACGAAGGCATGCAAAGTTGGACCGTTGAAAGAGGATAATTGCTTAAAAACGACCAGAGCCTCCACCATATGGGGGTCATAACTGCCTCATACATCATAGGGGGACTACTAAGTTGGCTATACAAGAATTCCATTTAGAATCCAAGAAATCTGACATCGAAATCAGGAGAATAGCCCTCCCTATTCGAAACTATAAGGCCGTCACTGCCTAATTTTCCAAAGAATTGCTGAAGGAGGTCTGAACGGGTCAGATCTGGCCAGGACTGTTACATTTTCCAATTCCTCCCATATCAAGAGTATGATATACTGGCTAGGGATATGTATAGTTGAAAAGCTAATAATGGAAGACATGGATAGGTGAAAAGCACCTAAAGGAAAATTTCTCTCTGAGGAAAAGAAGAACTGAAATTCAACGGGAGGAACAATAACCTCCTTATATAAGATATATGTCATATAAGGACAAATTTATAAGGCATGAATCGAGCATCGACCAGACAGCTAAGGGTTTACACAACGACGATCGGCTGGATCGATCAACAAAGATTAAATATGCGAAGCAAATATTATACCGTTCAGTTATCTTACAAGCGACCAAAGCAAGATCAAGCTTACTTTCTCCATACTCAAATCTCTCCGCAGAAATAAAAATTCAGATAAGTAAAACTAATCTTTGTCAATTACTACATGATGGTATATTTGTGCGTAGCAATTACATATATGAAAAAGATATATCATTAGAATCAAGGCAAGAATCTGCCTACAGAAGAGATCATAATATTTCCATTTTAGTACTTCTCCCATTACAAAATTTCAGCCCAAACGAATGCGCAAATGTTGGGCGACAAAAAAAAAAAAAAAAAAAAAAAAAAAAAAAAAAAAAAAAGAGACAGTCCAAGGTCTGCCAGATCGAATAAAGATCATTGAGAAGAATCGCCAGAGGGGCGACCAGCAGAAACAGGCCTCCGTGGAGTTAGGTTACCAGCAAACGCCATCAACTCCTCCTGGCGCTTAAGATAACCGGCATCATAACCATCATCATATGCCTGTTGACGAGATCCCTCTGCCGACGCGGCAGCCTGAACTAGGTCGCCTTTCTCTTTCTCAAGAATAACTTTGTCAGCCTCTAACTTTTGGAGATCATCTTTAGCAAGTTGCAGCTGCAGCTCCAAACCCCTGGTTTTAGCTTTCTCCGACTCCAGCTGACCTTGAAGAGCTCTCCGACTATTCCACAGTTCATCATTTTGCACACCCAGCTGGAGTGCAAAATACTTGCCCTAAAAACAGAAAGAGTAAGAAAAACCACTGTACAACAAAGAATTCAAAACAAAGAACAAAAATGTCTACCTGCTCACATATCTTCACCAAAGATTGAACAAGGCGAACATTGGAAGTACCTTCGAGCTTCCTCAATTCGCCGGGCAAAATAGTACTCATACCTAAGTCCCAAGACAAAGCATCAGGTTCAACAGAACCAGGCAGCTCGCTTGTCAAAGGGACACCGTCGGAACGTGGAGTCTCCGACAAAAGAATGTCATTAACCTGCATAAGCACACAGCGATCATCTAACGGACGAGGGGAATCCCGCTCGTTGGGACTAACAGAGGTCTCTTTGCCGGAAGCAGATATAACGGTCCGACGACCTGACCTCGACCCAGATCGACCCCCAGAAGGTCCCCCAGACTCAAAAGAAGCAGTCGTTACAGTGGTATCATGAAATAGATATTCAGGACCATATTGCGAAATAGACTGCGTTATGGAAGGATTGACAGAAAAACCATCACCGACTTGCCCTTCACTAACTAGCAGGGCAGTAGAAGTAGAAAAAGGAAGGGAACTAACAAAATCCCCTCCATGAGATCCATACTCGTAAGAAGAAAAACCTGAAGAAACAGGTATGTCGTAAACCGGTTCCATGTTGGATGGATCTCCGAAAGCTAATCGACCTGGGGAAGACCTATTACCTCCCGCGGGGGTAGAAGAAAAGTTTGGTTGGAGGAGCGACGAACTAACTTCTGATAAAGGTTGGGACGTGGTAATAGGAGTATCGATCATCGAGCTACTAACTGAGGACGAACGAGGAGGCTCCATCGAAGGCCCTTCTCTTCGAAATTTCTTCGATCTATTATCCCTAGCGCCCTCACGAGAAGGTCGCTTCGAAGTATTACCGAAAAGGTTACTCATGATCGGATTACGGAAAAATATAAATTAATATCGAGGAAGTTTATCGACTAGCTCAAGAAAGAGTATTATGTTAAGAGAGGAGTATAGCAGTAAAAAAGACAAGTCAAATTTTACCTCTCGTATTTATACTGCACGAAAAGACGCGACTAGCCCGAAGAAAGGGCGCGAAACAGGAAAACTGACCTTGGAGCAAACGCTAGAATTTGAAAAGACACATACATAATGATTACGGCAAATTAAATGACTTGTCTGAATCATTACAGCGAATGTGAAAGGACACGACTGTCTGAATAAGAAACGTTTAGTGTACAAAGTAGGGAAAGCTAAGCTACAATTTAACCTACAAGCGGATAATTACAAAGATTATTTCAAAAATAAATCACTACTTTAAGAAGCCTGGTCGCTATCCGAAATCTTCTGCTCACTATTGACGACCTCAGTCATGCCTATATCGTCTTCGTCTTCTTCTTCATCTACTGGATCGATGAAAGTATTATCGAGCTCATCGTTAACATCAGAAGGAGGAATCGGCAATGGATTTCCAAATTCCTCGACAAGATGAGCCAGAGGAAAACCTTGATATTCGACATCTGGAACCTCAGAAGAAGAATAAAGCTCGCCATAACGGTTCAACCGGATATGAGCTGCCTTAAAATACTCCTTCCGACGATCCTCGATCATCTCCAAAGCGACCAGTTGATGAATCGATTTTTTAAAGGTATTCTCAAGAAGAGGACCGACCATCCGGTACACCAACGCCATATGAACAGGAGAGTTGAGGAATTCTCGAACTACTTGTTCGTCGGATTTCCTAACATATCGATCTCTTTGCCTAAGTGGGACGTCGTTTTCATAGTCCTCTAAAGAAGCTTCAAGGCTTGACACTTGAGATTCAAGCTCACTAATCCGAGTCGTGCTCTGCAACTGCAATTCTTCTAATTTTCTTGCCATTTGATTGGTTTGTTCCTGAGCGCGAGAAACCTCTATCGCTCTATCTAGCATTTCTTGGTCTTCGGTCCCGGCAGCACGAGTCTCTACGACAGGAATAGAGGAAGATGTTGAGGGACCAACTTCTGAACCAGAAGACTTGTGAAGTAAAGCTTTATACTTCTCTTCAAGGAAATCGCACTGTTGTTTCCAAAGAGAATTTTCATAGGCGTATGATGTCAGACAGGTGTTGACCTGAAATAACGAAAGGGTCAGAAAGAAACAAGTTAGCAAATTGAGAAAATCTTAAAAGATCACTTCATCAAAATAATAGAAAGAAAAAGGATCTCACCTTTTCAGCATAGAGAGAAGCTCGCTGGAATTTCTCCAAAGGATCCTTATGAAGAAGCTTATTAAGATCGCGAGTATGAACGCCAGATAAAAGAATACGGGTCGCCTTATCGACCGCATTCTCGTTATTATCATGAATAAGAGAATCCTTCTCGGAATAACCAGCGGCCCTCCTTCCCTCTAAATGATCCTCGATCATTTCGACCAGAGTAGGATTTGGATGTTTATCCCCGAGTAAAGAAAGGTCGTCACCAGAACGTCCATAGTAACTCCTCTTTCTATCAACTGGATTATTAGTGGGATGAGGCATCGACCAACTACGACATCCTCGAATACCCAAAGATGTTCTAAGATGAAGCGGAGGATAACCGGATCCCATGCCCTGACGAATAGGGGACTCGCGTGGAGAATCCGGAGATTCCTCTCTATTCTCCTCGGATTCGTGACCCAATTCCAATTTCCTCTTTCGAGACGCCCTCTGCTCGATAGGATTATTCTCCACTGACTTGGAAGATTTCGACAGCACCATTTTTCCCTTCGAAGAGTGTCGGGAGCTTTCTACCATATGAGCTGAGAAAGAAACAAAATAAAGTTAGTTTCTCCATATAAAAAGTATAGTGACAATACTAAAGATCAAATAAAATGCTAACCTAGAGGCTCAGATGATGAACTGATGGGAAAATTATGGACGCTTAACCCTGCTTTACGAAGAAAAGATTCCCCAATCAGAAGAGCGCTTTGATATTTGTTTGAACGCATCTCGGGAATCTCAGTGATAAACTGTACATCGTCAGGAACAAGTTCACCAGTCGGTGAGCGACCTCCGGGAATCCACCTGGAACCATGATCCCACGAGAAAGGCGTGATCGAACCATCCGCCAAACGGAGATTAGGCGGAGGACGAACAAAGAAGAAATGAGATTTCCAAGAAGGATTACTAGAAACCGGAGCATCAAAGATTGCTCGGCTGGGCCGCTGACTAGCGAAGAAGTATCCACGGTTTGAAGAACTAGAAATATTAAAACGAAAAAGTTGCGTAAAATTACGGAAAGAAGGTTTAAATCCCTTTGCAATCATCAGAACGGAAAAACAAACCACAAAAGCAACAGAATTTGGAACCAGTTGTGTCAAGCACACGCTGAAAGTTTTTAGAACTTCCAGAAAAAGGGGAGATAAAGGAAGACGCAGTCCGCTATTAAAGTGAGCCGTGTAAAAGGCTCGACATCCCTCCGGTGGAGAAGTGACCCTATCAGTAGGGGATGGAAGAATCATTTCAGAACCTTCCGGAAAATATTTGGTATAGTTATTCACGACTTCAGGGAACGTTTCCTCTGTATATGCGCAAGCTAGATCCTCAATTGGTTCAGAAATCTGAGGAACAGTACCTTTGCCCTTTTTGGCTCGGGCGGCTACATCCGCATCGGAAAGGATTCGTACCTTGTAAGTATCTTCTACAGGGATGACAAGGTCAGATACCGTAGTCTGTTCACCCAGAGGATTAGAATGTAACTCCTCCTCGTTATCGGGGGCAATGATCTCTCTAGGAGAAGAAGAAGATCTTCTAACGGAAGCCATCTATATTCTAGTTCTCGGAAGAAGAAGATCGATGAAAGGAAAATTTTATACGACGAACGACCAAACTAGAAAATGACTGCGATCTAAAAGCAAATATAAAAGAGAAATGGCAAACTCGAAATTCACCTATTTATAAGGAAATGAGAAAAGACGTTTCGAACTTATCACAGCTACTCAAATTCCCGCCAAAAACGGAAGGATACAAAAAGCCTCCTGAATAGACGCGTGGCGATCCACGATTAGACAGAAGAAACGACTATCTATGATACGTAGCACTCTTTTCCTTACTTAAGATTTTTTCCCACTGGGTTTTTTCTTAAGTAAGGTTTTTAACGAGGCTCCGTTCATAGAAAAGAAACAGTCGATCAGATTTATCTACTTCTACGAGCTCCTATTATCTATACGCTCGAAGAAGTGAGGGAGTACTGATGGGGGCTATTTCGCACCCTACATACTGATCAGATCGAACAGAGATTATAAGACCGGTTCGACCAATTACAAAGGATCGGGATCTTCTTACTGACCCAGCCTGATGCCGCTCGCTCCGAGTAAAGATTACACTCCGGACCCAGGAAGGATAGGTTGGGCCGAGTCCAACTAGGACTATGATTCCTTGTAATACTAGGTTTAGCATAATATAAATACCTAGTTATTCGTTGTATAAGAGAACTACGAATTCTCTTAATTCTGAGATTACACAAGAATACATTGATAACAATAGAACTCAATAATATCCATTATTGTTGCAGAACTTTACCTCCATATCATTGCGTTCTTAATTTCGTTAATGGTTTTACTTCTTGCCTTTGATTATTGCTTTTCTTTGTAAACGATCCATCCAGAATAAAGTAACAGAACCCAATATACTGAATAATTCAATATCCAAACCCCCGATATCACAAATTCACTGATATTAAATTAACCCGACGAAAAACGGTTAAATCAGAAAGAAATCAGACTGGTGAAGATCAGCCGACTCAAAACAGATTTGTTCAACCTTGAGATCAGCTTAGCTCGCCATCAGACTTGTCCTTTCGTCAGCCAAGCGGAAAAGATCAAGAAGCCATCCTAACGGTAATAAATGCCCCTGGATGTAATAAATGCTGAAGTACAAGGTTATTAAAGACAAATGATTGAAGAAATGCTTCGCATCAGCTGGGTGCATTTAATGCTGCCTGCAGAAAAGTACTGTTGACAGTACGGACAGCTGCAGAGAGCCTTTCGCGGAAATTAAGGACCAGTACTCGAGGAATTTGAATCTTGTCTCTCTTCAACGGACATTTTTCAGACCTCAAGTATAAATAGCTGAAAGAGACGAAGAGAAAATAACAACACAGACAACACAATCTCTGAGAAAATTTCGAAGCAGAACTCTTTAAGTCTCAAGAACAGCTCACTCATCAGCTTAGTCATTTGTTGACAAAAGCAGAGTTGAAGAAAAATACATCTTCTGAGTGATTTTGTAATCGTGAGTGTTGTGAGAAGTAGATATCCATCTTTGTGAGTGATATTACTTCAGAGTGTAGGTCTTCTTTGTGATTTCCTATTGCGCACTTGTGGCCTTTTCATTTGTTGATTGGCACAAGCAGAGTATACTGTAAACTTTGTGATTATAGTATAACCCAAGATCTGTGTGACATGAAAGAGTGGACTAAAGTGTATTTAAATCCAAGTAAACCACTATAAAAATTCTGTGTGTTTTAATTGCATTTTTATTTGCATATTTTTAGTCGCATAAAAACACTTTGATTTAACTGTTTGAAAAGTTTTATAAGGAAAGAAGTTTTAAAAAACTGGGGATCAAACTTGTTGGGATATGCTCGATTTTGTCAAACAACAAAGTGCGGAATTTAAAATTTTTCGAGTCATCCAATGGTCCCATATAAAAGGTCTCCATATTATGTATACAAAAGCATAAACAAAAACGCACACAATGAATTAACAAAGGGGGTTTTTGCGATATACCTCACCACAGGCAAGGTGGTGGAAACCTCCGGCTTCGTTTCTGAATCTGATCTGGTTCACAGGAGTGATCCAAGTGTCTCACCTCCAGGGATAGTCCACACCAATTGGATTCTGGCAACACCTCAAGATCTTAGGCTCAGAACTCGATTCAGGAGATTTGTTATTGCAGGATTGTGTTGAATCTCTTGACAGATCAAGATCTAACACAATGGAACAGGGAGATGGCGGCGGCGGCACCAAGGAGCCCACGGCAGCAGGTGGCGGCGGCTTAAGGTGGCGGCGGCGGCAGCTAGGGTTTCTAGCTTGGAGGGCGGCGCTTCTAGGGCAAAAGGAGGCTAGGGTTTTCTTTCTTAGGTGTTATGTTTTGAGCTCTAGTTGTGCTCTATTTATAAGCTCCTTCTGACCTAGGTTTGCAAGACTCCTTATGGGCTTTAATTAATAGAAGCCCATGTCTTGCAATCCTTTATTTAATTAACTACTTTAATTAAATGCCCAGTCCAATTAAATCAATATTTCTTTTAATTAACTAGCAACTCAATTATTAATTAAGTTAGCCAATTAATTAATCTCCCACTTGAATTAAATACTTTTAATTCATTTAATTGATTTAAATACCCTTAAATCAATTAATTCCTTTCATGTCCTTTTATAACAGTCACCGTCCAATTGTATTGTGTGTGACCCTCTGGGTTCACCATCAACTGGCAGCAGGCCCACGAATTCCTCGTGATTTAATTTATGAACAATAAATTGTTCCGGTCAATTTAAACAACCTTTAATTGACCACTCCTGGAATTAAATCCTCTATTAATTCAGGAGTACCCACACTTCATGGTCGATGTCTAGCCACAAGCCCATGAAGCCCAATTTCAGGTGAATTGATATTTGTGAACCTCGTCTCATATAATTGCCATGTACATACGGTCCTTCTATCGACTAATATTCCCGATCAAGACTTAGGGTGTGTGAATTGATCGGCACCTCTAAATTTGTCTCGATAGCTATACTTTCTAATTCAGGATAATATACCTTTGTGACCTTCTAAATTTGGAAACCCCTTTCCAAATCCGTCACCGACTGCGGCCGCAGATTCCTTGGATATATTATCTAAGAATCGTATAGGAAATTCTCTCACCCATTACGGTGAGTCAATAGATTCCATATCGGTACTAACCACTCGCGCACATGTCTATACGCACCCAACCTAGGCATGTTATGACCAAGCTACGTGGCCTATACCTAGATCTAAGTACGCACTTTCATGCACCGAATTCGCCCTAGTACCTCAAGTCAAAGGACTAAATCGTACACTATTATATTCCTTGAGAAACATCCCATCACCGATATGCGTCATGCGCTTCCACAATGGGTTTCTCTGTTCGGGTCGTTCGATGCGTTCAATCCTCCATTGAACCACCTACTCGTATGCACTGGACTCAAATTCCTTGCTCATGAAACACTACAAATTCACTCCATGTGAATCATGCATACTTGTACAAGTCTTGGCGATTCCTACAATACCCCGTCTCGTTCGGAATCTATGACTTGGAACGGATTTAAGATTACGACCTTTGAGACTGTTTCATGATTGCACTCAGTACTGAAGTGAATCGCCCCATAGTCAAATGTAATCTAAGGGTTTCAACCAATCGCTTAAATGTATTCGCGAAAGATGAAGTTGGCCATTGTTTATCCTTATACATATATAAATAAACATGCGTATTATTATAAAATCAAAGATCGTTTCATACAGGATAGATCTATTACAAGCTAACAGAACTGGCTTGCAGGGCACTATCCTATCAATCTCCCACTTGCCCTAAAGCCATTCACCTATGGTTCTAAGTCCCATCTGCTCTAGATGACTATCGAACGCCTTTTGTGAAAGTGGCTTAGTTAGTGGGTCAGCTACGTTGTCTTCCGATTTGACATACTCCATGTGCATGTCTCCTCTACCCATGATCTCCCTGATCACGTGGTATTTCCTCTGTACGTGTTTGGATTGATGGTGTGATCTCGGCTCCTTCGCTTGAGCTATCGCCCCGTTGTTGTCATAGAAGACGACTACAGGTTCAGCAATGCTAGGAACAACATCCAGTTCTTGGATGAAGTTTTTCATCCATACACTTTCTTTTGCTGCATCTGATGCTGCAATATATTCTGCTTCTGTGGTTGAATCAGCAGTGGTAGACTGTTTACAGCTCTTCCAACTAACTGCTCCACCATTGATGCGGAATATGTATCCAGAGTTGGATTTGAAGTCATCCACATCAGACTGGAAACTTGCATCAGTGAATCCTTCAAGTTTCAGTTCTCCACTACCACCGTAGACCAAAAACATATCCTTAGTCCTTCGCAGGTACTTTAGGATTGCTTTTACGGCAGTCCAGTGCTCTTCGCCTGGATTTGACTGATAGCGGCTCGTTACACTTAGAGCGTGTGCTATGTCTGGTCGAGTACACAACATCGCATACATTATGCTCCCTATAGCAGAGGCATAAGGTATGAGAGACATTCTCGTCTTTTCTTCGTCAGTCGTAGGGCACATAGACTTAGAAAGAGAGATACCATGTCTCATTGGAAGCAATCCTCTCTTGGATTCTTCCATCTTGAATCTTTTCAAGATTGTGTTAATGTACTGAGACTGAGAGAGTCCAATCATCTTCTTCGATCTATCCCTATAGATACGTATTCCCAATACGTAAGATGCGTCTCCCATATCTTTCATAGAGAACTGCGCGGATAACCACGCTTTAGTCTGCGCTAACATCTTGATATCGTCTCCGATCAACAAAATGTCATCGACGTACAAAACAATGAATTGTACTGTGCTCCCACTATTCTTCTTGTACACACAAGATTCATATACATTTTTGATGAAGCCAAATGCCTTGACTGTCTCATCAAATCGTATGTTCCAGGTTCGGGATGCCTGTTTGAGGCCATATATCGACCTTTGAAGTTTACATAATTTGTGTTCACTTCCTTTGGACGCAAAACCTTCAGGTTGTTGCATAAAGATCTCCTTGTCAATGTCTCCATTGAGGAAGGCGGTCTTTACGTCCATTTGCCATATCTCATAATCATGCCATGCGGCAATGGCAAGCAATATCCGAATGAATTTGGACATCGCTACGGGAGAGAAGGTTTCCTCATAGTCTATTCCAGGCCTTTGAGAATACCCCTTTGCCACTAAGCGTGCCTTGTGAGTTAAAACCTCTCCATTCATTCCAAGCTTACGCTTGAAGATCCATTTGCATCCTACAGGGATAGTTCCCTCAGGTGGATCGACCAAGGTCCAAACCTTGTTGGAATGCATGGAATCCATTTCGGATTGCATGGCTTCGAGCCACGCACCCGAGTCTATGTCTGACATCGCTTCTCGATAGGTCCTTGGATCATTATCACTTCTTTCGTTTTCGTGAATGAAACCAAATCTCTCTGGCTCCTTACGAATTCGATCAGACCTTCGAAGAGTAGGTGTACTAGTAGGTTCAGTAAATTCTGGTTCAGCTCCCACTGTTTGTGAGGATGGGTCCGATTCCTGGACTTCATCAAGTTCTACGATTGTTCCATTTCGATTGGAGAGGAAATCCTCTTCCAAGAAGTGGGCGTTCCTAGATACGAACGTATTACGTTCTTTAGGATCGAAGAACAGATATCCAATGGATTCCTTTGGATACCCCACAAATTTGCACAAACTAGATCTACTATCTAGCTTATCTCCCTTCTTGTTCTTTACATACGCAGGAGATCCCCATACTCGTAAGTACGAATACACGGGTGCCTTACCATACCATACTTGGTGCGGTGTTGTCGGCACTGACTTCGAAGGTACTATGTTTAGTATCTTCGATGCAGTTAATAGGGCTAAGCCCCAAAACGAAAAGGGAAGGTCAGCGAAGCTCATCATGGAACGAACCATGTCTAACAAAGTTCGGTTCCTCCGCTCGGACACTCCATTGAGTTGGGGTGTCCTAGGGGGAGTTCGCTGGGCGAGAATTCCATTCTCTTTTAGATAATCAAGGAATTCTTGGCTTAAGTACTCTCCACCTCTATCAGAACGAAGTGCTTTAATACTATGTCCAAGTTGATTCTCAACTTCCATTCGAAACTCTTTGAATTTCTCAAAAGTTTCGGATTTGTGTTTCATGAGATACACATATCCATAACGACTAAAATCGTCGGTGAATGTTACGAAGTAAGAGAATCCTCCTCTCGCATTGACAATCAATGGTCCACAAACGTCAGTATGGATTAAATCCAATGTTTGTTTGGTTCGCTCGGGATTCCCTGTGAAGGGTGATTTGGTCATCTTTCCTTTGAGACAAGATTCGCAAGTTGGGAGTTCATCCAAGTTCTTTATTTCAAGAGCCTTAGAGGAAACCAGCTTTTGAATCCTACTCTTGGAAATATGTCCAAGTCTAGCGTGCCAAAGTTGTGGAGTTTGATTATCATATTTTCTTTTCCTAGATTGAATGTGCATGACGTCGGATTTAACAGGTTCTAGGGAATAAAGACCATCTATCAAAGTACCACAAGCATACATTAAACCACCTTTAAATATGCTAAAAACTCCATTTTCAATGGAAAAATTAAAACCATCAATGTCTAGCATTGGTATAGAAATGATGTTCTTAATTATCGTTGGTACGTACAGACAATCCCTTAAAACCAAAGTAAAATTTCCTAAAACCAATTCGACGTCCCCAATAGCCTCAGCGGCGATCCTAGCTCCGTTTCCAAAACGCAGGATTCTATCCCCGGGCTTCAGGTATCTTACTGCTCCCATCACCTGCAAATCATTGCAGATATGAGAACCTGCTGCGGTGTCTAACACCCACGATGCACAGTTAATAGAAATATTAACTTCAACCAAGAAAATACCTTTGGCTACCAATTTCATCTTTAGGTAGTCTGGGCAGTTCCTTTTCCAGTGCCCTGCTTTCTTGCAGTGGAAACATTCGTCTTCTGGGCTTTTGCGCTTCTTTTCAACCACCTTGGTGATTGCCTTCGAAGAAACACTTTTCTTCTGCTTCTTACCTCTCTTGGGCTTTGCAGCCTTCGATTGGTGTGCAATCATCACCGGCTTCTCTTTCTTGAGAGTCGATTCTGTCGTTACCAACAAATTGGTCAGTTCGTGAAGAGCGAGGGTTCTATCCTCCATGTTGAAGTTCAACACGAACTGGTCAAAAGAACGGGGCAGCGTATGGAGGAGGAGGTCAGTGCTAAGATCAGCGTGCAAGTCTACTTCCAATCGCCCCAGTTTTTCAATCAGGTTGATGAAGCGTAGACAGTGATCCTTGACACTGCTTCCCTCAGCCATCTTGAGATGAAACAACTCCTTAGTGGTCGCGAACCTTTCGGTACGAGACCTCTCTCCAAACATCTGCTGGAGGTGGAGAAGTATCTCTCTAGCAAGCGGCATAGCAGCATGCTGTTTCTGCAGTTCATTCGACATCGAGGCTAGCATGAGACATCGAACCTGAAGATCATCATCAACCCTTTTAGCATGGGCGGTTCGTTGTTCCTCACTAGCTCGTGCTGCGGGTGCAGCAGGCATGGGTGTGTCGAGCACATAGCTACGTCGCTCGGAGTCGAGGACGATTCTGAGATTTCTCAGCCAGTCAACAAAGTTTGAGCCATTCAATTTGTTTGCGTCGAGGATAACAGATAATGGATTCTTAGACATTGTACTTAATATCTACAATTGGAAAGAAGACAACATTTAGCTAACTGATCTTATGCCTAATACTTATAATTATCGAATTTGGACTTGTTTTCGAAAAAGTTCTCCCACTATTTTATCGAAACAATCACCCCTTTGATTGCTCGGGAATTCTAATTCCTAGTAGGTCTTGACGTCCCAGCAGCAATTAATTGCACCCACGACTCGTGGCCATACAACCAATTCTCCAGGTAGGTATACATTTTACCAATTGTGTTACTCCACAACCTTCAAGCTTATTTTGCCTCGGCTTTCGCACTTATCTAGCACTGCTACATCATAAGTGTTACTAATCGTTAAGTCTAACCCATCAATCGTGATGAGCAACGGGCCCGGTCGTGAGTTCTCCGTAACTAGTTATCGGTCGATCCTCACATCCCGGCCAGTCCTCACCCTTGTCATGTTTAGTTAAAAACAGGAGTCAAGGAATTTCACGTATTGTCCCTTTCTTCGACTCGGGTGCCAGACTCTGGATCACCTCTATCGATAAGTAGACAACATACGTTAGTCCCTATTGATGGAAGGCTTGGATTTATATAAATACTTCATTTTATTTTAATCCAATATGACTTAATATTTAATTCGAGAGGGGGTTTTCTGGTTTTGAAAGTTATGCTAACTTTCCTCGAGATCTCACCGATTCAGTTATGCTTTATCTTTTATTACGATCTAGATTCTAGCGCGTAGCTAAATATAAATCGACAAATAAATAAAAGCCATACAAGCCTAGCATGCATACTACCACAATATGTTTTCGATCGGGAGCCTCCTATGTGGGCCATCATCGAGCCAATGATGTTGGCCCAATTGGTCAATCTAAAGGGTTCTCAAACAGGCCCTATGCTATTACACATTGTACCATGCATACATGGCCTTCTTATCTTCTTGGGCTCCCACCTTGCTTGTAAATGGGCCTCCATCCTAAACTAGGAAAGCAGTAAAGCCCTATTCTATTACAAAGGCTCAAAGTGGCCCAAAAATAATAATAGGCTCGCAGGCCCAATAAAAACCAAGCAATAAATTAAACCAATCACATCTACCCTAAGGTCAAGGCTCGTCTCGATCGAAAACCACGTAAACAGTTCACGTAGAGCAAGAAACATGTAAACATCTTTTACTTTCTTCTATCTTAATTTTATAACATCCTTTTAAAACTAACTTCCTATGATTCTTGCCTTTTAGTCACTACTACTTATGACAAAATAAATATCCGGGTAAACAAAAATTAATTTTCTGCTCAATTTCAGAATCTGTTTTTCAACTTTTGAAAATTGCATTTTCGACCCCTCAATTTTTGAAAATTGCACTTTGACCCCAAAACTTTTAAAAAGTTACAAAAACACCCCTGGGCAGATTTGGGCAGATTCCAGAAAATAAAATTTTGAATTTTGAAAAATTTTCGATTTTTCAAATTGACCCCTCAAGTTTCGGTAATTGCAAAACAGCCCCTAAGTTTTCAGAAATTGCAAAACGACCCCAAAAACCGTGCGACCAGAATTGCAAGAACAGTCCAGAATTTTCAAATTTCCAGATTTCAAAAATTTCGAATTTTCAGTCCCAAAAACCCTAATTTGCGATTTTTGCCCAAAAAGTCCTGAAGTTTCAAAAAACTATAAAAACGCCACAGATCTTGAAAAGCAGTTTTACCCAATGATAGATCTAGTCATAACAAGCAAGAATCAACTTATAGAACATAATTATCATGCGTTCTCATACATATAATTAAACATATACGGTGAACACAATTATGTTCAGGCTTTTGTATAATAATAATGGAGTTGGCTCTGATACCACTGTTGGGATATGCTCGATTTTGTCAAACAACAAAGTGCGGAATTTAAATTTTTTCGAGTCATCCAATGGTCCCATATAAAAGGTCTCCATATTATGTATACAAAAGCATAAACAAAAACGCACACAATGAATTAACAAAGGGGGTTTTTGCGATATACCTCACCACAGGCAAGGTGGTGGAAACCTCTGGCTTCGTTTCTGAATCTGATCTGGTTCACAGGAGTGATCCAAGTGTCTCACCTCCAGGGATAGTCCACACCAATTGGATTCTGGCAACACCTCAAGATCTTAGGCTCAGAACTCGATTCAGGAGATTTGTTATTGCAGGATTGTGTTGAATCTCTTGACAGATCAAGATCTAACACAATGGAACAGGGAGATGGCGGCGGCGGCACCAAGGAGCCCACGGCAGCAGGTGGCGGCGGCTTAAGGTGGCGGCGGCGGCAGCTAGGGTTTCTAGCTTGGAGGGCGGCGCTTCTAGGGCAAAAGGAGGCTAGGGTTTTCTTTCTTAGGTGTTATGTTTTGAGCTCTAGTTGTGCTCTATTTATAAGCTCCTTCAGACCTAGGTTTGCAAGACTCCTTATGGGCTTTAATTAATAGAAGCCCATGTCTTGCAATCCTTTATTTAATTAACTACTTTAATTAAATGCCCAGTCCAATTAAATCAATCTTTCTTTTAATTAACTAGCAACTCAATTATTAATTAAGTTAGCCAATTAATTAATCTCCCACTTGAATTAAATACTTTTAATTCATTTAATTGATTTAATTAACTTTAAATCAATTAATTCCTTTCATGTCCTTTTATAACAGTCACCGTCCAATTGTATTGTGTGTGACCCTCTGGGTTCACCATCAACTGGCAGCAGGCCCACGAATTCCTCGTGATTTAATTTATGAACAATAAATTGTTCCGGTCAATTTAAACAACATTTAATTGACCACTCCTGGAATTAAATCCTCTATTAATTCAGGAGTACCCACACTTCATGGTCGATGTCTAGCCACAAGCCCATGAAGCCCAATTTCAGGTGAATTGATATTTGTGAACCTCGTCTCATATAATTGCCATGTACATACGGTCCTTCTATCGACTAATATTCCCGATCAAGACTTAGGGTGTGTGAATTGATCGGCACCTCTAAATTTGTCTCGATAGCTATACTTTCTAATTCAGGATAATATACCTTTGTGACCTTCTAAATTTGGAAACCCCTTTCCAAATCCGTCACCGACTGCGGCCGCAGATTCCTTGGATATATTATCTAAGAATCGTATAGGAAATTCTCTCACCCATTACGGTGAGTCAATAGATTCCATATCGGTACTAACCACTCGCGCACATGTCTATACGCACCCAACCTAGGCATGTTATGACCAAGCTACGTGGCCTATACCTAGATCTAAGTACGCACTTTCATGCACCGAATTCGCCCTAGTACCTCAAGTCAAAGGACTAAATCGTACACTATTATATTCCTTGAGAAACATCCCATCACCGATATGCGTCATGCGCTTCCACAATGGGTTTCTCTGTTCGGGTCGTTCGATGCGTTCAATCCTCCATTGAACCACCTACTCGTATGCACTGGACTCAAATTCCTTGCTCATGAAACACTACAAATTCACTCCATGTGAATCATGCATACTTGTACAAGTCTTGGCGATTCCTACGATACCCCGTCTCGTTCGGAATCTATGACTTGGAACAGATTTAAGATTACGACCTTTGAGACTGTTTCATGATTGCACTCAGTACTGAAGTGAATCGTCCCATAGTCAAATGTAATCTAAGGGTTTCAACCAATCGCTTAAATGTATTCGCGAAAGATGAAGTTGGCCATTGTTTATCCTTATACATATATAAATAAACATGCGTATTATTATAAAATCAAAGATCGTTTCATACAGGATAGATCTATTACAAGCTAACAGAACTGGCTTGCAGGGCACTATCCTATCAAAACTTTCAAACTACTAAGTTTATTTGTGAAAAACACTTTACACATCCGCTGCAAGTACTTTAAGTATTAAAACTGATTTTAACAAAATCAGCTAAGTAATTATCAGATTAGTGGTCACCGAAATTGTTCAAAGATTTGTTCGCGATCAGCCAAGTAACTTACTGTTCTGTAACAGCTTAGTCTGTTCAAGTTAGGACAAAATTTTTAAAGTTAAAAATTAAGCAAAAAGTTTAGAGGTCTATTCACCCCCGCCCCCCTCTAGACCTCATCTGACCACTTGGGACCAACAACTAATATCAAAAGCATAAAATATCTTAAAATGAAAATTCTTTTATATTTATAATTAAAAACAGACTTATTCCCGGCGCATTTTAAGCGCCGGGAATAGCTTTAAAAGTGCCGGGAATATTTATTCCCGGTGGCTTTTTTATTCCCGGCGGCAGTGGGGCGCATTTTAGAAGCGCCAGGAATGTATTCCCGGCGCTAATTTTGCTATTCCCGGCGCTTTTTCGCTTAAAAAGCGCCGAGAAAACCCTTAAATGTTGTAGTGGAAATTATACCAGACGCCATAAACATTTTGTTAGCCGAATAGTTGATAATTGACAAATGAACTTTATAATATATTTTGGTGCTCTTGAGTTTTATGATTTGAACATGTTATTAATTTGCAAAAGATCAACTCATTTGCATTAGAGAAAGTTCAAACAATGAAAAGAACCAATTGTGAAGAAAAGGCTTGTGCGAATTTGGAAGTGAGCTCATGTGAAGCCCAACTTTTAAAAGAGGCTCGTTATGATTGAAGATCATCAAAGCTCCTAACACCCCTAAAGGGCCCAATTTTCAATTCAAGAAAGTTGTGGTCAACTTCGTGAGTAATTTTATTTAATTAAAAGAGCAAGAAATTTCTCAGCCCAAACAATTTTTTTATGGTTTTTGGCTCATGCAATTTCGGCCCCTTCCATTAAATTTTTTGAACAAAATTATTTCTTTTCCTTTACTCAAATGAGCCGAGAATTGCTTTTTTAATTAAGCCAAATGGCTTCTGGAAATTTAATAAGATTGGCTGTTAAAAAATGTATTTTATTACAAAGCCACTATTTGAAAATTTATCTCTTTAGGAAAGATTTCTCAAAGATTTTAACTTAGCTAGCAAGTAAATTTGTCTCTTACTTTTTCTATTTGATCTTTATAAAATATTCTCCATATCTTTTTGAAAAGGAAAGATTTAGTTTTCATCTTTTATTAAACCATGTCCACATTTATTTTAAATATTGAAGACTTGCCACGTGTTTTAAATTTTGCAAAATATTTTTGAGCATAAAATTTTTTTCCCTCTTGAGCAATCACCACACTTATAAATAGAGAGCCATTTCAATCGACCAACTAACCACAACAATTCTAGAAATTCATTTGCAAAAATCATTTCCCTAAGCTAAACTTTTTTGAGTGCAAAAATCGTTTTTCTCTGATGGAAAGGGAAGCTGATACTTCTGCTTCATCAAGTGACTTACATTCATCACTGATGGAAGCTTTCCAGTTATTAATGGAGAATCAAAGAAAGGATCTGTAAGAGAAGAACAGCCTGCAGTTGAAGAAACTAAAGGAAGAATTGGCAGAGTCCAACAGCTTACAGTTGAAGAAGTTGCATCAAGAATTGGCAGAGACCAACAGGCAACAGCTGGAAAGCTCACACTTCTTAACTGCAGAAACTATCAAGAAATCCATAGATAGTTTCCCCTGCCAGAAGATCATTCAAAACAGTTGCTGCAAAGTTTTGTCGAAGTAAGCAGAAATGTAGAAGATGTGAAGGTTGATGTAAATCACCTTCATACTGCTTTACAGAGAGCTGAACGTAAGATTGCTGATTTAACTACAAACTTCATCAAAATCAGTGACGAGGAAAAAGCTATCAATGTTGGGCTGTTGCAGGAGGTTAACAAAGCTGGTGATGTTATCCATGAAGAACTTTCCACCATGCAACTAAACATTGACTGCCTGAATGACAAGAATGACACCATCAGCACTACTCTTCATCATTTAATTCCTAGTCATGATGTAGCTAATCAGAATATCAAGGCTTTATGTGCTGCTTTGAAGATTCCTACTGTTGCACTTAACCCTGCTGCTGATCCTGAAAATGTCACCAAGTCTGATGATGACAAAAAGGGGGAAGATAAAAGGGAGGAACCAACAAAGGAAACTGCTGCTGTTGCTGAAGCTAAGAATACTGACAAAGCTGATGAACCTGGAGTGGTTGAAGGCAAAGAGACATCTGACAAACTTGTACTTGTAATATTTTCATTATCAATAAATAGTCAAGTTTACTCCAACACATCTTTTCTATCTCAGAAAATTTTGAGGATTACAATCTTTAGTATAGGTATTAACAGGTACTTAGCTGAAGTTTTGTCATCATCAAAAAGGGGAAAATTGTTGGATAAGGATGAAGATGAAGGCACTGAAGACAATTAGTAAAGGGAGGTTTTGATGCATTCCAAAACTTCAAATCTGCTAAGTATGGATTAACTTAGCTGATGCCCTTTTGAAGAATTTTTGACTAAGTAAAGAAGATATCAGAAGAGTCAAAATTCAAGGTCCTAAGGCTACTGATCTGCTGAAGGAAATAAATCAGACTGGTGAAGATCAGCCGACTCAAAACAGATTTGTTCAACCTTGAGATCAGCTTAGCTCGCCATCAGACTTGTCCTTTCGTCAGCCAAGTGGAAAAGATCAAGAAGCCATCCCAACGGTAATAAATGCCCCTGGATGTAATAAATGCTGAAGTACAAGGTTATTAAAGACAAATGATTGAAGAAATGCTTCGCATCAGCTGGGTGCATTTAATGCTGCCTGCAGAAAAGTACTGTTGACAGTACGGACAGCTGCAGAGAGCCGTTCGCGGAAATTAAGGACCAGTACTCGAGGAATTTGAATCTTGTCTCTCTTCAACAGACATTTTTCAGACCTCAAGTATAAATAGTTGAAAGAGACGAAGAGAAAATAACAACACAGACAACACAATCTCTGAGAAAATTTCGAAACAGAACTCTTTAAGTCTCAAGAACAGCTCACTCGTCAGCTTAGTCATTTGTTGACAAAAGCAGAGTTGAAGAACAACGAAAAATACATCTTCTGAGTGATTTTGTCATCGTGAGTGTTGTGAGAAGTAGATATCCATCTTTGTGAGTGATATTACTTCAGAGTGTAGGTCTTCTTTGTGATTTCCTATTGCGCACTTGTGGCCTTTTCATTTGTTGATTGGCACAAGCAGGGTATACTATAATCTTTGTGATTATAGTATAACCCAAGATCTGTGTGTCATGGAAGAGTGGACTAAAGGATATTTAAATCCATATAACCACTATAAAAATTCTGTGTGTTTTTCTTGCATTTTTACTTGCATATTTTTAGTCGCAGAAAAACACTTTGATTTAACTGTTTGAAAAGTTTTATAAGGAAAGAAGTTTTATAAAATTGGGGATCAAACTTTCAAACTACTAAGTTTACTTGTGAAAAACAATTTACAAATTCGCTGCAAGTACTCTAAGTATTGAAACTGATTTTAACAAAATCAGCTAAGTAATTATCAGATTAGTGGTCACCGAAGCTGTTCAAAGATTTGTTCGCGATCAGCCAAGTAACTTACTGTTCTGTAACAGCTTAGTCTGTTCATGTTAGGACAAAAGTTTTAAAGTTAAAAATTAAGCAAAATGTTTAGAGGTCTATTCACCCCCCCCCCCTCTAGACCTCATCTGACCACTTGGGACCAACAAGTGGTATCAGAGCAGGTGGTTCATTAGAATCAGCTGCCTGATCAACGAGCTTGATCCGAGTGCTTTTCAAAGGTTTTCAAACTTTTCAAAAGAGCATATTTTGAAAAACTAAAATTTTTGAAAAATAGATTGTATCAGCCATGTTCCCCACATAGCTGGTATGAGTTTTGAAGACTGGAAAATCAGAATGGAGATTTTCCTGGCTGCCTACAATGATAACATGTACACATGTATCATCAAAGTTCCATTCAAATTCACCAAGACTATCATAGTTGATGAAGCAGAATTAGTGGTGGAAAAAGATCTAACAGAAATGACAGCCGAAGAAATAAAGCTGTTCAATCTGGATAAAGTTGGCCGTTTCATCATGACCAAGGCCCTTGACAATGATCGATTTGACAAAGTCAAGCACTGCAAGACTGCCAAAGAGATGTGGGATAAGGTTCGTGACATGACCGAAGGAAACGACGCCATCAAAGATCATCAGCTGAGTGTTGCTCTGGAAAAGCTGGACAAATTCAAGATGAAGTCTGCGGAAACCATTGATCAGATGGATACAAGGTTTACAAGGACGTTGAATTAAGTGTTGAAGCTTGGAAAAACCTTCACTGATAAGGAGATAACCGTCAGAGTTCTGAAGGCTCTACCTCCGAAGTTCAACATGAAGGTGACAGCCATGGATGAGTCAAGAGATCTGGGCAAGATTTCACTCACCGAGCTGTTCTCAGTACTCAATGAGTACGAGTATAAACTGCCAAGAATGGGTGTTGAAGAAACCTCTACTTCAAGTCCCACAGCTGCCTTAGTTGCTGCTGAAAATCCCAGAAGGCCAGCTCACAAAAGCAAAGACGTGAGCTCATCTGATGAAGCCACATTACTCAACAAAAAGGAGTACACTGCTGGAGACGTTGCATTGCTGAGGAACAACTTCAAAAAGTTCTACAGACGAAAAATGAAGAACAAATATAACAATGCTTCTACTTCTAACCCTACTTCTTCTTCTCAAGATAAGGATTCTTATAAATCCAAAATGATGTGCTATAATTGCAGGAAACTGGGTCATTTCATCAGAGACTGCCCATATCCTAAAGTTGAGAAGTATATAGAAGAGGAAAAGAGAATCAGAAAGGAAAGAAAGCATCAGAAAGGCAAGGTGATGGTAGCGGAAGCAGAAAAGCTAGATGTTGTCTACTCATCTGATTCAGATTCAGACACTTCTGATGAAGAGAGTCCTGCTCTTCTCTGCCGATGGCTAATGAATCTGATGACTCAGAGGATGATGAGGTAACTCCTCTTGATAATGAATTGTTTAATTCATTTGAACAAATGATGCTCAACAACACGAGTATTGCTGATGCATTTAAAAAGCTTAAGGAAGAGATGATATTACTAAAAGAGCAAAACGGTTCACTGAAAAGCCAAAAGAATCAGCTGAATACAAACTGCTTGAGCAAGAGAATGAATCTCTGAAAGCTGAATATGAAGTTTATAAGGGTAAAATCATTGAGCTTGAGAAAGTCATTGAGTCTCATGATAAGTCATCTGCTGCATCCACTCACATGTCTAGTAAGCAGAAGACACATTTAGATCAGGACAAGTTAGATTGAATCATACTGAAAAATTTATATCAGCTGACAATAGTAAGGTCATTTTGTACGTACAGACAACTAAACCTGCTTCAACTAAGAAAGTATTAAGGGAGATGAAACCTTCTAAGGCTAAAAAGAGCAAAGAGCCTAGTGTAGGAAAACAGACTAGTAAGTCTAAAGAGCCTAGCCCAAAGAAGTCAACTGATAAGGTTAAAACCAATCAGACTAGTGGAAAAGCTAGGTCTACTGTCAATGAGCAAGCATCTAGTAAACCAAAGAAGCATAAGAACAAGAAAAATCAAAATGCTTGGTATGGAAATGAGTCATATTATGTGCAACCTGCTGCATATCCTCCTATGTATCATGCACCTCAATTTTCAACTTACTATGCTCCATATCCTGCTCATCCAATGCATGCATATCCTCCTTATCATGCATCTTACTATGCATTTGAACACTATCCTTATCATGCTAATTATCATCAACATAGCAAATCTGATAAACATGATGAAGATGAAATTGTTCATGCTCCTGCCAAACAACAGAAATCTAAGAAGCCTACGACTTCATCATCTTGGGTTGTCAAAGGTGGAACTAATCCTTCAGGACCCTCTCAATAAGGGTACCTAAAACAATTTTATTTTGTTTTGTAGGTTAGGATTAGGAGTAGGAGTAAAGTAGAGAAAATGTGGTACTTGGACAGTGGCTGTTCAAGACACATGTGTGGAAACATACATGAGCTGACTGATGCTGTTGCTGTGGATGGTCCTAAAGTTACTTTTGGGGACAGCAAAGAAGGCAAGATTGTAGCAAGTCGAAAGCTGATCAAAGGCAACATTGAGATATCTGACGTCTCTTATGTTAAAGTGCTACATTGAACAGATTGGTACAAAGAAGGTTATTTTATCTGGAAGAAGACAAGGGAATGTCTACACAGTGGACTGGAATTCTGCTGACAAAAATTCAAGCATTTGTTTGGTGGCATCAACACCAAGTGAAGTCAGGTGGCTGTGGCACAAAAGAATGAACCATGTGAATTTCAAGACCATCAACAGACTTATCAAGAACAATCTGGTAGAAGGAATTCCGAAGACAGTCATGAGCAAAGATAAGCTCTGTGACGCCTGTCAGAAGGGTAAACAAATCAAGTCATCATTCAAAAGCAAGAAGCATCAATCTTCTGGAAGAATATTGGAGCTGCTACATATGGACTTATTTGGACCCATTGATCCTGTCAGCAATGGTGGAAAGAAATACTGCCTAGCTGTTGTGGATGATTATTCAAGATACACATGGGTGATTTTCATGAAGAAGAAAAGTGAAACCAAGGAGCATCTTACAAATTTGATGGAAAAGATGCAGAATGAGAAAAGTATGAAAATACTAAAGATCAGATCAGATAGAGGGACTGAGTTTACAAACTCTACTGTTGAAGAGTATTGTAATATCAGAGGAATCAGTCATGAGTACTCTGTTGCCAGAACCCCTCAACAGAATGGAGTTCCTGAAAGGAGAAACAAAACTCTTAAAGAAGCTACCAGAATAATGATAGTTGAAGCCAAACTGCCTCAAAGATTTTGGGCAGAAGCAACAAATACAGCATGCTTTACCCAAAACAGATGCATGATCAACAAGCACCAAAACAAGACTCCATATGAAGTTTGGAACAACAGGAAGCCAAACATTCATTATTTTAAGATACTTGGTTGTAAATGCTTTGTTTTAAATAATGGGAAAAATCACCTTACTGCTTTTGCAGAAAAGGCTGATGAAGCAGTATTTGTAGGATACTCTACCGTTAGTAAAGCTTATAGAGTCTTTAACAAAAGAACTTTACTTATAGAGGAATCCATTCATGTAGTATTTGATGAACCAAGTCAATCTTCTGAAAAGAATCAAAGTACTAATCAAGATCTGTCTACTGATTTACAGAAGTTGAACGTTGGAAAGAATGAAGAATATGTTCCCATCATACTACCTGATCTCAACTCAGCTGATAACTCGAGTGCTGTTCAATATCACAGTGTTGATTGTCTAACAGACGAGTTGCAAACAGCTGATAGACCAGAGACTGTTCAACAAACAACAAATGTTCAACAGACTACTACTGGAACTCCAACAGTAGTGTTGCAAGATCAAAACAAAGGACGAAAGTTCAACAGCTTACTCATCACTCATCTTCAAGGATTAACTCTCAACAGACTAGTTAACTTATGAATTCTTAAAGTCAGGGGGAACGTGTAAGACTAGCGGTACTTCTGATTAAAAGATGAAATTTGTTGATGACAGTTAGTTGAAGTTATGTTTTCAACAGAAGATTGAATATTTATTATCTAGCTGGATTGACAAACAACCGAGGAAGGTTATCAGTTATTGGCTTTCACTGATAACAGCTTTGTCATCCGGACAGTAGTCCATCAGATATATATTTATTTTACTAATCTGATCGCTTATGTAAAAGCTTACTGTTTAAAACGCTTTATTTAATAACACGCTTTTACAAGTGATAAAGGAGCGGTACATATTCCCGCTCCTCATTTAATGCGATTTGAATTTGAAAGGTCGTAACTGACGCTGCACTATCAGCACTGACAAGAAACGGATCTAACGGTTAGATGGTATCACGAAAACCGAAATACCCTAACTCTATAAATCCCAATCTGATCACCCGTGTAGCTCTTTATGCACCCTAACATTCAAAAGAGCAATTGAGAGAAAATACTTGCAATTTTCTGCGAACAATCTTCTTGTTTCTCTAACTCCCAATAGATTCAAAATGGCTGCTGAAGGTATGTACTTAGCTTATGATTCCTATTACCAATCTGGTATCGATTTAATGAAAGAACTGCTGGAGAAGTTCAAGTCGGCCTCACTGGTAAACTTCATGGAGTACAACGAAGGGGTGATCTGGACTGACCAGGTATTAGAATACTACAAGACTGCTACTGTTGATTTCACCACCCATGAAATCAAAGCTACTGTCGGAGGTAGATCTATCGTCATCACCCCCACTCTTCTTCACGAGACCTTTGGGCTTTCGAACAAAGGGAGACATGTCGTCACTGTGCTGACAGAGGATAAGCACCAACAATTCTGGGCAATCTGTGCCAAAGAAGGGGAGATGTTGTCTGGCAACATCAAGAAGAGACAGCTGAAGGATGAATATCAGCGGATGGCTGATATGGTCTCTAAGCTGATTGAGAATTGCACGTTTTCTTTGGATGCGGTTACCATGAAGAGGTTCAGCATCATGGCCGCCATCTACTACGGACTGGAAGTCAACTGGTCTGTTATTATTTGGTATATTTTGGCTCACTTCCATGAGAAAAAGAAAGGCAAGGGTCCTCAAACCAATCACCGAATCACTCTCAGTTATCTGTTGTTCAAACTGGGTTGTGAAATGTCAAATGGAAAGGAAATCCATCAATCTAAGGCAATGTCAAAATATTTGCCTGTTCAGAAAAGAAAAGCTGATGAAGATGAGGATACTGAGGAGCCAAAGGAGGTTCCTGCTAAAAGGTTAAGGAGATTAGTCAAAACAGCTGAGTTAGCTGTTGAGACTCAGAAGATCAAGGCTGCTGAAAAGCCTAAGGAGAAAGCTCCTAAGAATATGAAGACGGTGGCTGATGTTGCTGCTGACCAAATTATTGATCAGACCACTGCTGATGTCAGGAATATGTCTACTGCATCATCTTCAAGAACACCATCAGCTCATGTGCCTGATGAGACTGTCTCTCACAGGACAAGAAGTCAGTTAAGGGACACTGCTGCTTCCAGACCCGTTCAAGGGAGGACGAAGAAAACAGCAAGAAAGCAGATGACCTTCGTTGAAGAGACCATTAAACCGGTGGATCTAGTAAGGGAATGTCCCCAAACTGCTGAAAGACCTGTTGGAGCTGAAGAAGCTTCTGTTGCTGAACAGACTAATGAGCAACAACTTACTCCAGCAAAGCCTACAGTTGAGGTTGCTAAACCTCTGGATGATCCTGATGTAATGATCATCCAACCTATTGATGCTGCACCTATCTCATCTGCTGGTCCAGTTCTTGCCCCAGCTGACAAGGGAAAAAGAAAATTCTTGATCAAAAAAAAGAAAGTCTCTGCAGCTGATAAAATAAAAAGGGGAGAAGCTGAGGAGAGAAAAAGGGATGAGATGGAGGAGAAGAAGGCTCTTGAGCTCAGTAATATTCAAGAAGCCAAGGACGAAGCAAGAAGAAAGATGTCTGAAGCAGAAAGAAAAGCTGCTCAAGATGCTGAGCTTGCCATGGTCATTGAGATCAGCAAGACTGACTCTCATGGACCTGTTCATGGAGGAGGCATCAAAATAGATGGAGAAGCTGCTAAGAAGCCAAAGATGCCTACTGGAGAGGTCAAGCCAAATGAGAAATATGAAGTAAGAAGAGCTTTCGATATCATCAATGCTGATAAAGAACTCTTCAAAAGGTTTGAGAAGACCTTGGCTTATTATGACCAGAAGTTAATGCTGAAGACTATGTTCACCCATGAGAAGCCTAGATATATGAAGTGGAGAGACTATAGGCTGAACAGATCTGTTGCAGAACTTCAGAGTTGGAGGGAGTTAGCTGATGAAGAACAATGGGTTCTAAATTGGCTAAGGACTGACTCAATACAAAAGGCCTTGGATCCTCATTTTGTAAGGGATGCTATGCATCAATACGCAAAGGATTTTGCCTTGGAGGAGGCCAAGAAAATTCAAAATTCATTGCCACGAAAGAAAAAGAAATCTGATGATGCTGTGGAGAGAGCACTTAACATAGCTGTTATGACCGCCTTGAAGAGATGGGCAGCAAGGTCAAGATATCAGCAAGGATGTTCAAGTGATTTGCCTCAGCTGCCAAGCATTCAGCAGATTACATTTGGCAAGGAATTGAAGGAGTACTGTGAAGTGCCCAAAGGAAACAACGCGTTTACAAATCCATGGATTATTGTTAGACAAATACGTCAAACAACTTCCATCAATGATGATGGCACTATCACAAGTCTGGTTTATGATGATGTGACTGATCAGCACAAAGCTGCTGATGAACCCTTAGCTATTGAGTGGAATGCTAAGGAGTCTAAAGCTGATCAGGAAACAGAGCTGAAAGATGCATCTGTCGACCAGGAAACTGAGGAAAGGGAAGCTGATACTTCTGCTTCATCAAGTGACTTACATTCATCACTGATGGAAGCTTTCCAGTTATTAATGGAGAATCAAATAAAGGAGCTGGAAGAGAAGAACAGCCTGCAGTTGAAGAAACTAAAGGAAGAATTGGCAGAGTCCGACAGCTTACAGTTGAAGAAGTTGCATCAAGAATTGGCAGAGACCAACAGGCAACAGCTGGAAAGCTCACACTTCTTAACTGCAGAAACTATCAAGAAATCAATAGATAGTTTTCCCCTGCCAGAAGATCATTCAAAACAGTTGCTGCAAAGTTTTGTTGAAGTAAGCAGAAATGTAGAAGATGTGAAGGCTGATGTAAATCACCTTCATACTGCTTTACAGAGAGCTGAACGTAAGATTGCTGATTTAACTACAAACTTCATCAAAATCAGTGACGAGGAAAAAGCTATCAATGATGGGCTGTTGCAGGAGGTTAACAAAGCTGGTGATGTTATCCATGAAGAACTTTCCACCATGCAACTAAACATTGACTGCCTGAATGACAAGAATGACACCATCAGCACTACTCTTCATCATTTAATTCCCAGTCATGATGTAGCTAATCAGAATATCAAGGCTTTATATGCTGCTTTGAAGATTCCTACTGTTGCACTTAACCCTGCTGTTGATCCTGAAAATGTCACCAAGTCTGATGATGACAAAAAGGGGGAAGATAAAAGGGAGGAACCAACAAAGGAAACTGCTGCTGTTGCTGAAGCTAAGAATATTGATAAAGCTGCTGAACCTGGAGTGGTTGAAGGCAAAGAGACATCTGCTGAAGTTTCTAAGGAAAAAGCCACGTCCGCTGAAGACAAAGCTGCTTCCAAGGATTATGATGAAGACAAATAAGAGCCTTTCACTAAGTTTAAGGATGAAGACATATTAAAAAGGAAGATTGAAGAGATAGCTGAAGAAGAAGCAATGAAAGCAAAGATGGAAGCTGTCAAATCAAATATCCTTGGAGATGCTGATGATGATGAAGAAGAAGATGATGAAGAATCATCTTATGAGTATGAAGAAGTGTTAGAAGGATCTGATGAAGAAGTTGATAGTTAGGAAAGACAAATCTGTTTGTAATCAGTTATTTTATCTATCTTTCAGACATCTCATCTGACAAACTTGTACTTGTAATATTTTCATTATCAATAAAAAGTCAAGTTTACTCCAACGCATCTTTTCTATCTCAGAAAATTTTGAGGATTACAATCTTTAGTATAGGTATTAACAGGTACTTAGCTGAAATTTCGTCATCATCAAAAAGGAGAAAATTGTTGGATAAGGATGAAGATGAAGGTACTGAAGACAATTAGTAAAGGGAGGTTTTGATGCATTCCAAAACTTCAAATCTGCTAAGTATGGATTAAGTTAGCTGATGCCCTTTTGAAGAATTTTTGACTAAGTAAAGAAGATATCATAAGAGTCAAAATTCAAGGTCCAAAGGCTACTGATTTGCTGAAGGAAAGAAATCAGATTGGTGAAGATCAGCCGACTCAAAACAGATTTGTTCAACCTTGAGATCAGCTTAGCTCGCCATCAGACTTGTCCTTTCGTCAGCCAAGTGGAAAAGATCAAGAAGCCATCCCAACGGTAATAAATGCCCCTGGATGTAATAAATGCTGAAGTACAAGGTTATTAAAGACAAATGATTGAAGAAATACTTCGCATCAGCTGGGTGCATTTAATGCTGCCTGCAGAAAAGTACTGTTGACAGTACGGACAACTGCAAAGAGCTGTTCGCGGAAATTAAGGACCAGTACTCGAGGAATTTGAATCTTGTCTCTCTTCAACGGATATTTTTCAGACCTCAAGTATAAATAGCTAAAAGAGACGAAGAGAAAATAACAATACAGACAACACAATCTCTGAGAAAATTTTGAAGCAGAACACTTTAAGTCTCAAGAACAGCTCACTCATCAGCTTAGTCATTTGTTGACAAAAGCAGAGTTGAAGAACAGCGAAAAATACATCTCCTGAGTGATTTTGTAATCGTGAGTGTTGTGAGAAGTAGATATTCATCTTTGTGAGTGATATTACTTCAGAGTGTAGGTCTTCTTTGTGATTCCCTATTGCGCACTTGTGGCCTTTTCATTTGTTGATTGGCACAAGCAGAGTATACTGTAAACTTTGTGATTATAGTATAACCCAAGATCTGTGTGACTTGGAAGAGTGGACTAAAGTATATTTAAATCCACATAACCACTATAAAAATTCTGTGTGTTTTTCTTGCATTTTTATTTGCATATTTTTAGTCGCATAAAAACACTTTGATTTAACTGTTTGAAAAGTTTTATAAGGAAAGAAGTTTTATAAAACTGGGGATCAAACTTTCAAACTACTAAGTTTATTTGTGAAAAACACTTTACAAATCCGCTGCAAGTACTCTAAGTTTATTTGTGAAAAACACTTTACAAATCCGCTGCAAGTACTCTAAGTATTGAAACTGATTTTAACAAAATCAGCTAAGTAATTATTAGATTAGTGGTCACCGAAGCTGTTCAAAGATTTGTTCGCGATCAGCCAAGTAACTTACTGTTCTGTAACAGCTTAGTCTGTTCAAGTTAGGACAAAAATTTTAAAGTTAAAAATTATGCAAAAATTTTAGAGGTCTATTCACCCCCCCCCCTCTAGACCTCATCTGACCACTTGGGACCAACAACTAATATCAAATGCATAAAATATCTTAAAATGAAAATTCTTTTATATTTATAATTAAAAACAAACTTATTCCCGGCGCATTTTAAGCGTCGGGAATAGCTTTAAAATTGCCGGGAATATTTATTCCCGGTGGCTTTTTTATTCCCGGAGGCAGTAGGGCGCATTTTAGAAGCGCCAGGAATGTATTCCCGGCGCTAATTTTGCTATTCCCGGCGCTTTTTTGCTTAAAAAGTGCCGAGAAAACCCTTAAATGTTGTAGTGGAAATTATACCAGACGCCATAAACATTTTGTTAGCCGAATAGTTGATAATTGACAAATGAACTTTATAATATATTTTGGTGCTCTTGAGTTTTATGATTTGAACATGTTATTAATTTACAAAAGATCAACTCATTTGCATTAGAGAAAGTTCAAACAATGAAAAAGAACCAATTATGAAGAAAAGGCTTGTGCGAATTTGGAAGTGAGCTCATGTGAAGCCCAAGTTTTAAAAGAAGGCTCGTTATGATTGAAGATCATCAAAGCTCCTAACACCCCTAAAGGGCCCAATTTTCAATTCAAGAAAGTTGTGGTCAACTTCGTGAGTAATTTTATTTAATTAAAAGAGCAAGAAATTTCTCAGCCCAAACAATTTTTTTAAGGTTTTTGGCTCACGCAATTTCGGCCCCTTCCATTAAATTTTTTGAACAAAATTATTTCTCTTCCTTTACTCAAATGAGCCGAGAATTGATTTTTTAATTAAGCCAAATGGCTTCTGGAAATTTAATAAGATTGGCTGTTAAAAAATGTATTTTATTACAAAGCCACTATTTGAAAATTTATCTCTTTAGGAAAGATTTCTCAAAGATTTTAACTCATCTAGCAAGTAAATTTGTCTCTTCCTTTTTCTATTTGATCTTTATAAAATATTCTCCATATCTTTTTGAAAAGGAAAGATTTAGTTTTCATCTTTTATTAAACCATGTCCACATTTATTTTAAATATTGAAGACTTGCCACATGTTTTAAATTTTGCAAAATATTTTTGAGCATAAATTTTTTTTCCCTCTTGAGCAATCACCACACTTATAAATAGAGAGCCATTTCAATCGACCAACTAACCACAACAATTCTAGAAATTCATTTGCAAAAATCATTTCCCTAAGCTAAACTTTTTTGAGTGCAAAAATCGTTTTTCTCAAAAGTTTTAAAAACCCTTTTCTTTTTTCTCTTAAATCTTGAAATTACTTTGAGTGATAGAAGAAAAAGAAGAGTGTTTAGATTGTCAAAAATTAGCTCACATAGGAGCATCTTTCGTTATCAAAATTATTTACAATTTGTTTGAGCGAAAGTTGTTAACTTGTAAGATTGTTAGTGCGATAGGGCCGAGAGTTCTACCAAGCACCGTGTTTGTGCGATAGGTAGTGACCTAGTAAGCACGGGTTTTGGAGCGATAGGTTTGTCCTAGCAAGCTCGAATTAAATCGAGAGAAAGTTTGTAACTTGTAATCTCGTGTGGTGAAGATTCGTCCTGCAAGCCACGTTTATAGTGAAATTCTCAGGGGTGCTGGAAGAGTGGAAGTAGGTCAATTGAGCGCGAACCACTATAAATTGGTGAATGCGTTTATTTAATTTTTTCGCACTTACTTTTTATTATATCAATTTACTTTTTTACAGGAACATTGTTCTTAAGCTTCTGGAACATTAAATTGTTTTCACTGGAATTTATAACTTAATTCTTTTGGAACGAAATTATACAAACAAACTTTGAAAAAAAAATTATACCTAATTCACCCCCCCCCCCCTCTCCTCTCTTAGGTAGATATTGAGTATCACATTTGAATCATTTATATCCTAAGAAAAAGAGGAAAATGTTCATCTCTTTTCGTGAAAAAAAAAATCTGAGAAAACAAATTTCAATCTATAGTAGATCTTACATATTGTTGGTGTCTAACAATCTGTGCACTTATATGTTTCACAAACATAGAATAGAGTAAATAATATTCTAACAAATAAAATTCATGCTTTATTAAAGCATATAAATCATACTTACTTGGTTAGGATTAATTTGTAGAACAGTTTAATCAACACGTAAATAGGAAATAAGACTGAGGCTTGTCGAAACAAATTTCCTTAAGACAATATTTTCGGGACTGCCACGGTGCATACGCTTTGATTTCCGGTAGTCTCCCAAGATACAACAGTCTGTTGTTCATTATTTGCACAAATAATGAACCCACGGCGAACTTGAACAAACAGAAATTTCGGACTAAATTTTTACGAAAGTAAGAGAAAAAGAGAGTAGTATTTTTCTCTTTTGTTACTATCAAATTGATTCAGAATTGGCCAGATTCTGTTTCATATTTATAGACACAAAAGTACCTCTTCAAGAGGGACACAATGGTTCGGTCCCAAGGGCACCTCTTCGGACCACATAGACACATCTCTTACTTTTATTTATTTCATTCACGCATAAAACCCTAACAATTCCCCACATGAATAAAATTGTTGTTCGATTTCCTTCACATAGACATATTATGTCGAAATATAGGAATAATACCGCATCGGGATAGGTGAAATCTTTCATCTTGAACCTTCCCTCGTTAAAGCTTATCGGATTTACTTAGCCAATCGGTAAAATATTTCATCTTAAACTGTCGGCTGTTTGTGTAAACCAAGATAATCAACTTAACACAGTACTAAACCGATTTGTTTCAAGTTTTCGGTTGTGTTCGTTTTGGCCCTGAACATTCTTGGTTATGCGAGTGCTTTAGAGAATTCCAGCCTATAAAGAAATTCTCAACGAGCCGATCCAGCTCACACTAACATAGGTGATCGCATCTATCAAGAGTATCCTACCATACTCTACTTGTTTTGACAAGATATAGACGTCATTAAGAACATTTGCTTAACCTATAAAATAACGCGGTGGGCTTGCACTTATTGCATCATAAGAATGGGATAGAGTGATACTCTTTAGTGCTTTCTTTTAAGTTAGCCAAGACTGGTAGTCCTATTGAACCTGGTCCGTGGGATCTCCAGTCGTCGGGTTAGGTTTTCGTATGAGGTAACTTAGTCTAATTTAGGCTTTAAGTCCATTCCCCTCGATCCACATATTACTCTCTAGATAAACCTTTAATATCCGGAATCGGGATTATTTTTTCACTTCATAAAGTCCATTCTATTTGAAAGTAGATGTCTCTCGGTATTGTATCAACGACAACGAATATGTCATGTCTTGACTTTACCATTATACATAGAGTTTGTTGAGCTCTGTGTATCATCGCTTGATTATCGCATTTATATATAACTAACACAATTTTCAGTCTTATTAGAATATCTTCTAAAAATTTTGTGAAGCCATTCAAATTCTTCACTAGCCTTATCCAATAATATTCACTCTTATCTCATAGTGGAATGAGTTATATGAGTATGTTTAGAAGATTCTCAGGAAATAGTGGTGCCTCCAAAATTGAATACATTTCTGTTTATAAATGTTGGTCCCAAGTGGTCAGATGAGGTCTAGAGGGGTGGTGAATAGACCTCTGAAAATTTTTAGACTTAAAAACATTCAAGTTGTCTGTCAGCAGACTAAGCTTATATGAATAGTAAGCTGAATGAGCTGTTCGTGAACAAATCTTGAACAGCAGAGTTGACCATTCTTCTTATAGTTACTTAGCTGATTTCAGCAAAAATCAATTTTGAAACAGAATACTTGCAGGGGATATTTGTAAGTGTTTTTCACAAGTAGACTTAGTATTTTGAAAGATTTTATCCCCAGGTTTTAACAAACTCCTTTAAAATCTTTTCAAACAAATTTCTAAAGTGTTTTATGCAACTTTGAAGATATGCAAGTAAATAATGCAAGTTAAAACGCAAAGAATTTTTATAGTGGTTATATGGATAAATCATTTAGTCCACTCTTCCAAGTCACTTAGATCTTGGGTTATACTATAATCACTTAGATTACAATACACTCTACTTACGTCAAAACAACAAATGAAGAGGTCGTAAGCTCACAATAGGAAATCACAAAGAAAACCTATCCTCTGAAGTTAGATCACTCACTTAGATGGATCTACACTTCTCACAACACTATAAATATAGTTTTCACTCAGAAAAATGATTTAACTTGAACTTCAACTTGGTTCTGCCAACAAATGACTTCACCAGGCTAGTGAGCTGTTCTTGAGACTTAGAGAGATTTTGCTTCGGAAATTTTCTCAGAGTTGTGTTGTTGTGTTCTCTCTCAAGCTCGCGAACTATTTATACTCTTGATTTGAAAAATATCCGTTGAAGAGAGACAAGATTCAAATGCCTCGAATACTGGTCCTTAATTTCGGCAAACGGCTCTCTGTACTGCTACAATACTGTCAACAGTACTTTATGTCAGCAGCATTAAATGCACCGAGCTGATACGAGGATTTCTTCAATCATTTGCCATAAATACCCTCCTTCTTCAACATTTATTACTCCAAGTGCATTTATTACCGTTGAGGAGACTTTCTGATCGTCTTCACTCGGCTGATTAGAGTCTCTTTTCTGATGATGTACTGAGCTGATCTCAAACTTGAACAAATCTAATTTGAGTCGGCTGATTTTCACCAAACTGATTTCTTCCTTCAGCAGCAGATCAGTAGTTTTCTGGACCAAATTGAATTTTGACTTGTCTGATTTGTCTTTGAGTTGATCAAAATTCTTCTAAGGGATTTTACTAAGCATTCCTTACTTAGTTGATTAAGATGTTTTGGAAATCATCAAAACCTCGCTTTAATTTTTAACTTCCTTGTGCTTTGATCTTCATCTTCATCCAACAATAAACTTTGATTCCTCTAAATCATAAGTTTCATTTGCATTACTACATCTATCCTAGATTGTTTGAAATTTTTTCAAAATATAATGCACATACGTATGTATTCTTTCAAAATTCAAGCATTCTCATTAATGCATCCCAACGAATGTTGATAAGATTGCCATGTATCTCCTTAGTTTATTAACCAAAAAGACGATGTCTAGCCATTTGCATTTTATGATATATGCGTGACATCTAATTTTATGAGTATACTCAAATTGTGATACTCTATCACATTTGTTCTCGTATAGCATACAAGGTATGAATTAAATAGAATTATGAAATCCCTTTTCATAAGTATTAAAATATTTATAACTCATCCACGTAATGTGCTTGAGATAGTTTAATATCATCACATGACCTCTTAATCATGATTGATTAAACTGATGTTTTTCATATCATAAGTTATATTTTCTCAATGGATTTAATACTCATAGTATTAGTCTCACATATTAACATATCAATTGCATATAAATAAACTTTGATACTCAATTATCTAGTTAGTTTATATAGACACACTTGTCATATTTATTAATATGACAGTCAAAATTTGTTAGTGACACTATCGCATTTTTGATGTCATTGTTTATAAGTTTGTTAAAGGTCAACAAGAAAATACAAAAGTTTCACAAACTATGTTTTCTTTTCATTTAACAACTAAACTCTCTGGTTACTCATAAAAATTTCTCATTTAATTCACCATTAAGAATAATAATCCCAACGTCCATTATATATAGCTATTAGAGCTATTAACATTCAAATGGATGTTATGCTAATCTCTAGTGAATATGAGTCAAAGAAGTAAAACTATTTATTTTAATAAGGCAACTTGGCTACTCGTCCAGCCTGGTTTTTATTGATTGACTTATCAAAGTTTTTGAACTCTTGAACTTAAAAACCCATCTACATCTAATTGGTTCACTCCTCAAGGTCTACCAATTTTATGAATGTAACTCGCTATCAATCGTCTGTTTACAATCCACGATATTGGAATGTGATATAATTTTTTTATGTGTTTGAGGTTAATCCTCTACATATAAGTTAGAATATCAAGATCGAAGAACTTGGAGCTTTTAGCTCATTTGTCTCTTCAACTCGTCAACAAACTCATGTTGAAGTAAGCGATTCATATGTATATTCTCGTAGAATATTGTAGTTTATAATTAATTATAATCATAAACTTCACAAAGTTGATCCTCTTGATGAAAATCAATTAAATATATTCGCAAAATATTCAATAAAATTTAAAAAAATATTCTAGTCTAAAATGGGTTAGACTATAGTGTTTATTCTCACAGAATAAATAATTTATAATTAACTCTAATTATAAATTATAAAAAGGTTTATGTAAGTAATATAATAAATAATATTACTTTATCATCGTTTAATATCAGTAAATCACACTTACTGAAAATAAATTTGAACCAAAAGAATGATCAAATTTTATAAAAAGTGATTCTCAAATCCTTCTTACTTTCTCAATGAATGTTACATCACGTGACTCGGTTCACATAATTACAATTATGTCAGATTTAAATACCAAAAATATGAACTACTAATATTTATCGCATAAGCTAGTAGTAATTAATATTTTTAAGTTATTTTCTTTTTCGGTGGTGAAACCGAAATCTGACCTAAATACCCCCACATTTGAAGGTATTTGGTTTTTTCTTCCCTTCCATAACTCATATGGAATGATAATTGACTTTCTTGTATGAAACTCAACTTAGTATGTGTGTAGACATCTAACAAGCTTTCTCCCACAAGTTGTCAAGTAAACCTGAATTTAAAGATTGACGTTTAACCACATCTTGAAATTCTGTTATTTTGGCAACCAAATTCAATTGAGTTGAGCTATGTAAATTATTTGACGAATTATTTCTAATTTAACACACTCTTGTGTAAATGAAAATATTCGTATTTACCCCCCACAATTCGGATATAAGAATTTTCCATTTTCTTATTCCATCATCCAGATTTGTATTTCACAAATGTATTTCTTCGTATTTCGTAAATACATTTATTGCCTCATATTTATTACTCAAAGAGAAACAAATAAATAAATTATAAGTACAATCAATATTTTTTCAACAAAATATTGATATTTATTTCTCACAAATAAAATATTATCAACATTTACTCAATAAAATATTGATATTTATTTCGCAAATAAATTATAAATATAATCATTATTTCCTTAATAAAATATTGATATCATAGCAAATTATAATTATTCCACAATTGAATTATAATTACTTTTACATATAAATTTTCAATATTTTCTCAAAATATTGTTATAAATTATAATTCTTATAAGTTATCAATATTTTCTCATTAAAATATCGACATGAATTACAAATATTCTGCAAACGATTTTAATTATTTGCCAATAATAAATTACCAATATTTTCTCATTAAAATATTGATATGAATATAATTACTAATTAATCCTTTATTTTCACATAAAGCTATTAGTAATTCACTCCTTTCCTTATGCTTGACATATGCATAATCACTCTAACAAATGTACACAAGCTATGAATCACATACTCATATGAGGTTCATAATTGCATGCTCATGTCATTAAATTTTACTCAAATTATTACCTTCATGGAATGACTTAATAATTCTCCTCATCTATATATTGAATTCGCAATTCAGATATAACATATATTACGATTTCTTATTATTTCTAGTTGAATCACATTCTAACAATTTGAAATAGATAATCGTGACGACTCTTCGTCTTTAATTTCATTTAATGATAATCACTCCAGATTATCATATCTTTATCGAACCCATGTAACAATTTAATGAAGTTGATTTTATCACATAAAAAAACTCGTACTCTCATGAATCAGAAACATAGGCTCCATTCATGCAAAAGGAGATTAGAGTCCAAATAATGCACCGCTTCATTAATGGTCACTAATGTCCCAAGTATATTTTTAATTAGTTTTGAAAATAGTGTTTCTACTAATTGAACCTCTTCGCAAGAATTCGTAACCTACACACCGATTCGCATACCTCTTCATAAATACGCTCATTCATAAAATTAGTTGACATACTCTAGTTAAACAACTCATTTAATTAGTTGTATATATATCAGAGTTAACTCTAACAATTTGTTTGTTTCTATTAGTATCTCACCGTGTAACAATTTAAATGCTAATGCACAAATAAAATATAAACATCTATTCATGCATGAAGGATTGCACTTATTCATTAACACAAAGGAATCAATTCTCTTCATTTTCTTCGGAGTGTTTAACGATTTTATAATGATCTTAATTCCTCCACTAATAGAACTTAATGGCATATTAATATAAAGCCTACACAATCCGAATTAATTTTCAATGGTTCGAACATTCTGTCTTCACACTTTTGAGTTTCATGACGTATGATTAGTAAGCAATATCCAAGCAACATGTTATCTCAATTCATACAAACTCAGGTTTAATTTTATCAAAAGTTTATCAACTTTACATGTCTTGTTTTGTGATTTTTACAGAATAAATGATCGTAATTAATCATTATAATATTGACACAGATGTTAAACAAAATTATTATTGTCTAACAATCTGTGTATGTTTCACAAAACATAGAATACAGTAAACAATATTCTAACAAATAAAATTCATGCATTATTAAATCATATAAATCATACTTACTTGGTTAGGATTAATTTGTAGAACACTTTAATCAACACATAAATAGGAAATAAGACTGAGGCTTGCCGAAAGAAATTTCCTTAAGACAATATTTTCGGGACTCTCACGGTGCATACATTTTGATTTCCGATATTCTCCCAAGATACAACAGTCTGTTGTTCATTATTTGCACAAATAATGAACCCACGGCGAACTTGAACAAACAGAATTTCGGACTAAATTTTTACGAAAGTAAGAGAAAAAGAGAGTAGTGTTTTTTTCTTTTTGCTATTATCAAATTGATTCAGAATTGGCCAGGTTCGATTTCATATTTATAGACACAAAAGTGCCTCTTGAAAAGGGGCACATTGGTTCGGTCCAAAGGGTACCTCTTCGGACCAAATAGACACATCTCTTACATTTATTTACTTCATTCACACATAAAACCCCCACACATATAAGAGGATAGGTTGATCAGATAATTTCTTATATCAAATTTTTTACTTCGATTTTCTTTTCGATGTTCCGAATAGGACTATGCTAGCATCATAGCGAAGCATCACATCCCAACATCTCAACCCATAATATAAAATTGCAAAAAGAACCCTTGTCAAATAAAAATAAACCCTATTTATAAAATAAACCATAAATCCTAAATTAAATATTATGCCATACACCATAAATTCTAGGCATTGCAAATACTTTTAAATTATGAGTCTATATTTTTATTGTAATTTTCGAAATATTTTATATTCAAATATTGATGAATGATAAATTAACATTTGAAAAGTAATGAATTATTTTTTATATGAGTAATATCGTATACTTTAGGTGTTCTTTTATAATTTTTTAAAGTTGAGATATTTATATTCAAATATTATTGAATATTCAATTATCACTTTGCATGAGTAACATCGGAAAATTTTGGTTCTCTTTTGTAATTTTTGAAAGTTGAGTGGGTTGTTAATAGATTAAAAAGATTATTTCAAGAAGAAACCTGCTAAACAGGTAGTAGGTGGTAACACAATTAACTTTAAAAACATAAAACATGGGTTGTACAAAGGGCTGTGAAATTTTGGGTTGTGATATAATAATTTTCCTTCCAAATAATGCTTTTTATTCAAATTAATTTTCTTTTCACAAAATCACCTTCTTTAAGTTAGAATATCGAAGAAATTGAGAGATTCAACCAAGCCACCATCGAAGGGAAAATATTACCATTACCAAAGTTTGAATATGGAAGAAAAACAAAAATATATTCAACACATCAATAAATTACAAAGACAATTCTTCGAGAGGGTAGATTGTTAGAGCTCAAATGACCTCACATAAATCAAATGGTTATTACTTCATAATTTCTTTTTCCATATAAAATATAATATTCAAAAGTGTTCATATTCACTTTCCATGATATAAAATATGTCATTATCCTTTTATGATCGAAATTCTAAGATCCTGCATGCTCAGTGATGCAAGAATTAAAAAAAATGCCTAATTGCATTTATTGCGGAGCTGAAGGATTTGAATACGAGCCTCCAAATTTTTGTTGTGCTGATGGAAAAATTATATTGGCAACCATTTGAAATATATGACGAGTTGTATGAATTATTTACTTCTCCAATAAGAAAGGGCCATCAACTTTAAAAAAATATTCGTTGTTTAAGTCCACAATTATAAATCTATAATCCCAACCATGATGATTATTAAAATTTACTCCAAAAGTCGATAAATATATTTGAGGTTTTCTTATATATATATATATATATATATATATATATATATATATATATATATATATATTACTTAAATTTTCATATATCATGGTTCTTCACTTTATGTGGATGCAAACTGAAAGCCACGGTTCAATTTGAAAATTTTCGTTACTGAAACTCCCTTTTCTTTCAGCCATGGCCAGCACATATTTGTCTTCGCCCAACCCCTCATCTTCAACAAAAAATTAGACCTCTGATACATAAACATGTATAGATATCAAGTTTTTTTTTTTTTTTAATAATTTCTTCTCAAATTTAAATAACTTGTGAAATGAATGTGATATATTTAGTATGTGAACGTATAACACAAATCAATCTTAACTCATGTGTAATGGGAAGTTCCGTTGATCCAAATTCAAATTAATCTCTTTCAGAAATTGTATCAAGCGCCGTCATTTGAATCATGTATATTCTCTGAATAAAAAGGAAAATCTCAACCCCTTATTGTAAAAAAAAAAAAAAAAAAAAAGATATTTTATGCCAACAAAAATGGAGAAAAATAATAATAATCTCCCTGATTTGATAATGTCACCTTAACATAAAGTAATGGTTGAAAGAGACTGTCTTAGTTTGTCACAAGCCTTGGGCACTACTCTCTTTTCAAGTTATGGTAGAATGAAAAAAAAATTCTTATGACTTGATTAACTAAGCAATATTTCTTTAGCCAGAGAAGTAATATATAATGAAAATTCAAGAATATCAAGACTTATATAACCTTGAATTTCATGGAATTTTATTCGTAAATAAATATATGAAATGAGTGAAAAACGGGTGAAAATGAATAAAAAAAATGTGAAAACATGTGAAATCAATTAAAAATCTGACTGAAATTGATGAATATTGGTGAAGTTAGTTAAAAAAAAAAGGCGAAATCGGCCAAAAATTTGCACGTGAAATCAATGAAATTCGGGTGAAATTTATGAAAAATAGGTGAAATCGATGAAGATTAGAAAAAAATATGAAATCGGTGAAAATATGTTAAATCAATAAAAATTCAGGTGGAATTGATGAGCATTTGTGAAGTTAACCAGTAAAAAAAGTGCTTGTGAAATCACTAAAATACATGCGCCGATGAAATTTTCGGTAAAAATCGTGAAAATGAATAAAAATAGGTGAAACAATGAACCAGTGAAATATGTGAAAACTACATAAAATCGGTGAAAAAACTTGACATGAATGAAAACATGTGAAATCAATGAAAATTCAGGTAAAAAAACATAAATCAGTGAACAAACAGGTGAAATAATCCTGTGAAATAAGTAAAAAAAAGTTTAACCAATAAAAACAGGGTGAAACCGATAGAATAATACTTTAAACTGGAAACCTCAAAAGATATTGACAACTGAAAATGGAATAACTATGAAATTAGGTTATAATAGATTTAAAAAAAACCAGGTAAATCAGTAGAAAAATATATTAAGCCGGTAAAAATAAATGAAATTAGCAAAAAGAAGAGTTAAACTGGAAACCTCAAAAGATATTGGGATTTAATTAATTGAGTTTATCTCTCCCGTAGAGATTTTCTCTCTCCTAGTTGAGTTTGGTTTTGTGCTTGTTCTTGAGGGTTTTCAACACAGTTTTGAACGCTAAATTCATTAGGGATTCTCTTTCAATCAATCTGGGCTTTGTGATATATCAAATATTCGATCACTGACTTGGCATACTCCACGTCATATAAATAAATCAATATCAGGATTAAAACTCAGTTTATATATAATGAACATGATTATATTCGACATCCAGTTCAGATTAATCTGTTCTGTTCGACATCAAGTTCATAGTTCAGATTAATCTGTTCCATTTGACATCCAATTCTGATTATTCTGGTCTATTCGACATTGAATTCTAGTTAAATCTGGTCTGTTCGATACATGTCAAATATAGTCCTATTCGACATCGAGGTTCAGATTAATCTGTTCCATTCGACATCCAGATCAGATTAATCTGTTCAATTCGACATCAATATAACATTTGATCCGATCCGAAAAGATCCGACCCAAAAGATCCGACCCGAAATATCCAACTTGGAAATCTATAAATAGAAGGCATTTATGGATTTCCAAAGGGAAGTTTTCTTCGAACAACGACAATTATACTTCTGTTATTCTGATCATCAGACTGTACTGACTTTATCATCGGAGGGTTTTCGCCGGATCAACCAACCGGCAAACACCTAACGAGTTCCTTTGAACGCAGGATTAGGATCCTAAAGAGGAGTTCCGTTTGATCTGACCAACAGAAACTCCTTACTGAAGAACGGATATCAACATCTACGTGGCGAGATATAATTGGACCAAGTATTCAGACGAAATATCCCTTCATCAGTTGGCGCCGTCTGTGGGAAACACTAATTAGTGTTCGAGGAGGAATGACAACGAGATCAAAAGCAGCAATGGCAGCAATGGCAGAAACTGCAGCACATGAGCGGGAGGAACAAGGAGACAATATCGAAGGTGATCAAGTTAGCATGCATGAGGAGCGGGAAGCTGTTGGACCTTCACGTCCAGCAGAAGAAATTTTCAAATTTACTCGAGAAGAGCGGCAAGAACTGATCACTACGGCGCATAAAGAATGGTTGAATAAATCGAAGCTATTTGATGTCGAAGGTCGAAGGCCTAAGTCTCCAGAACATCACTCAGGGAAGGAAATGAATCAACAAGCAGTTTCGGAGGAAGTAGATAGCAGACCAAGAGAGCAAGGATATCGACCAACTGATCGAAATAAAGCAAGACCAGTGGAATTCTCCATCGAAGTAAATAAACTTGCATCTCAGGTCAAATGTTTAACCAAGAAGTTAGAAAATCAAGAAAGAAGAGTTGAAGATGAAACTCCAGTCATTCGATCAAACAAGAGATCCCCATTCTGTGATGAAATATACTTCGAAAGATTGCTCTCAACACAAAGAATGCCTACCTAGATATGACGGAAAAGGAGATCCTGAAGAACATATCATACAATTCACACACATAGTGCAATTACATGATCTTTCGGACAACTTAGCAGCTAAACTATTTACTACGACTTTATCTGATGTAGCGCAAAGATGGTTTGGTCGATTGGAAGGAGGATCCATCAGTTCAATCGACCAGTTATATGATAAATTTGTTCATCAATTTGCAAGTGGAAAAGCAATCAAGCCACCCGCCAATCATCTATATTCAATTATTCAACAGAATGGAGAAAGTTTCAGAGCATTCATGCAAAGATTCAACACTGAACTTCTGAAAGTCGAAATGCCGAGAATCGACTTTCTCATAACCGTATTGTTTCAGAATGCTAAAAACAGAGATTTTGCCAATACCATTGTGAGGGAAAATCCAGAAACTTACGAGAAATTGATGGACACAGCGAGTCAATACATGACGCAAGAAGAAATGAATATCATGAGAGGGAACTTCTTTGGCATTAATAGAGCAAATGAACATCATTTCCAACAGCATAATCTTGACAGACAAACGGATTTCAAAATAGCAGACAGAAGATTCGATCAAAGAAATCAACGGAGGGCAAGATCACCGAATAGAAGATCGAACATTTTCACTCCGTTGACTAGCAACCAGTCACAGATTCTAATGGCAATTCAGGATCGAAATATGCTATGAAAACCATATCCGTTGAGAAATCAGCCTCTATCAAATAGATATTGTCGATTCCACAAACAAAATGGACATGACACAAATGACTGTTTTCAGTTAAGAGATGAAATCGAAAGGTTAATATCTGAAGGACATTTAACAGATTATGTGAAGAGAGACGGTGCAGGATCCGGTGCAATAAAAGCTCCCAGCTACAGAAATGGTCGACAAAGATCAAAATCACCAGATAAAAATGTGAGAGAGCAAAGCAATCAAGGGCAACCTGCTCGAGTTGTGATCAATATGATATCTGGTGGACCGGCAGGTGGAGACAGCAAAAACTCAAGGAGACAAGTTTCAAGGTCTTTACAGACCAGACAGTTCGATAAAAGAAGTAAAATATACTCTATCAATTCGATCTCGAATTGGAACAATAAAATTACTTTCGACGACTCCGATCTACATGTTGATTATCTGTTATATAAAGATCACGACGTCCCGGACTGGCCTATGGTTATAACATCTAAAATCGGGAATTGTACGGTAAAAAGAATCCTTATTGATTCAGGCAGTTCAGCCAACATTCTGTTCCTCGACGCACTTACCCAAATGGAGTTGGGAGTAAGTTCTTTACAACCTATCAACACACCTTTATCTGGTTTTGGAGGAGTAGAAGTCACGCCATTAGGAACATTAACCTTATCTACAACTCTTGGTACTGAAGATAATTGCAGAACAAGGATGATCAAGTACTTGGTAGTAGACTCGCCATGCGCATACAATGTTATCCTAGGAAGACCAGCCTTGAACGTTTTTCAAGCAGTTTTGTCCACTTATCATCAAAAAATGAAGTTCCCCACCAAGCTAGGTATCGGAGAAGTGATTGGAGATTCCAAAGAAGCTTGGGATTGTTACACTGTTTCGGTGGATAATAAGAAAGTCACTCAGCACCGGGTGATCTCGAACGAAGGAGCAGAAGACCCACACTTAACAAAAAGATTAAAAAAGGGAAAAGATGCTGTTAAATCACCCCATGTCGAAGAACCCTGCTCAAGAAAGCGAAAATTCGAAGCTCCAAGAGTTGAACCAGGCGAAGGTTTTAAAGAAATCGAACTCATCCCTGGAGAATCAAGCAAAACAACCAGAATAGGAACACAATTGAGCGAAGGGTTGGAAGTCCTCTTAATACAGTTCCTTCGAAAGAATATCGATGTGTTTGCTTGGTCTACCAGTGATTTACAAGGCATAGATCCAAGTATAATAGTTCACAGATTGAACATAGATCCTTCGGCCCGACCGGCTAGACAAAAGAAGCGAAATTTCGGACCTGAACGAAATAAGATTATCGAAGAAGAGGTGGACAAACTTCTGAAGGCGGGTTATGTGGTCGAAATACAATTTATGGACTGGCTATGCAATGTAGTTTTGGTTCCAAAGAAAGAAGGAAAATGGAGAATGTGCAATGACTTTACAGATCTAAATAAACTTTGCCCAAGAGATCCATATCCACTCCCCAGAATTGATACTTTGGTCGATTCAACCGCTGGCTGCGCAATACTGAGTATGATGGATGCATTTCAGGGATTCTATCAAATTTTTATGGCTTTAGAGGATCAAGAAAAAACTGCTTTCGTCACTGAGAAAGGCGTGTATTGCTTCAAAGTGATGCCATTCGGTCTAAAAAATGCAGGTGCAACCTATCAAAGACTGGTGAATAAAATGTTCGAGCCACTAATAGGGAAGTCAATGGAAGTTTACGTCGATGATATGCTAGTCAAAAGCTTAAAAGAATCAGATCATTTGGCTCATATTAAGCAAGCGTTCGACATAATGAGAAAATATGGAATGAAATTAAACCCATCAAAATGTACCTTCGGAGTACGAGAAGGAAAATTCCTAGGTTATTTGGTAAACGAGCGAGGAATTGAGGCTAATCCGGAAAAAAATCAAGCTGTCATTGATATGAAGCCACCAAAAAATGTCAAAGAAGTGCAGATACTCGTTGGAAGAATAACTGCGTTAAATCGATTTATATCGCGATCAGCTGACAAAAGTCTGCCATTTTTTAAGATACTGAAAAATGTAAAGAAGTTCAATTGGACCGAAGAATGTGACCTAGCATTCGACCAGCTAAAGTTGTACTTAACCTCATCACCATTACTGGCAAAACCTATCGCAAACGAAGTGTTATGCCTCTACGTGGCCGTATCAGATCAAGCTATCAGTTCAGTATTAGTAAGAGCAGAAGGAAATGAGCATCAACCTATATACTATGTTAGCAGAGTGTTGCAGGGACCTGAGAAAAATTATATGGAGATTGAAAAATTTGCGCTCGCCCTTATGACGACGGCACGAAAACTTAGACCTTATTTTCAATCCCACAAAGTAATCGTCCTAACAAATCAACCATTGAGGCAAGTTCTATCCAAACCGAATGCATCCGGAAGACTTATAAAATGGGCAGTTGAACTAGGAGAATATGATATCGAATTCCAACCAAGAACAGCTGTGAAGGCTCAAGTATTGGCAGATTTCATATTAGAAAACTCATCGTCTGAGCCGATGACCCCAACAGAAACCTGGATGTTACATATCGATGGATCCTCGACCACAACTGGAGGAGGAGCCGAAATCTACTTCCAAGGACCAGATGATATTGAGTTGGAATTCGCTTTGAAGTTGGACTTCATCGTTACCAATAACGAGGCAGAATATGAAGCACTGATATCTGGTCTAAAAATGGCAGTCGAGACCGGCATAAAACGTTTAATGGTTTATACCGACTCGCAGCTAGTAGAAAAACAATTCAAGGGATTGTTTGAAGCCAAGGAAAAATCTATGATCAAATACTTGGCCATGGCGCATGAATTAGCTGCAAAATTCGATAGCTTTCAAATCGAATACATTCCAAGAGAAGAGAATACTCGGGCAGACGCACTTTCAAAATTTGGAAATCTAATCGAAAGCATTAAACAAAGAAAGGTCACCCTGATATGGTCTACTAAATCATCAATTGAGGTCGAAACCAAGGATATTGCGAACATTGAAGAAACAGAGCAAAATTGGAAGACCGAATTTATCAACTATCTGAGGGACGGAACTTTACCTGAGGACAGAAATGCAGCAAGACGTTTGAAATATCGAGCACCTCGATATACACTTCTAAATGGAGATTTGTACAGAAGATCATTTTCTGGTCCTTTGGTGAAATGCTTGGCCCCGGCGCAGGCCAAAATAGTTTTGAAGGAGGTACATGAGGGTTCATGCGGAAGTCATTCGGGAGGTAGATCGTTGGCCTTAAGAATATCCAGACAAGGTTATTACTGGCCAGAGCTGACTCGCGAAGCAAATGAGTATGCACAAAAATGTACAAAATGTCAATTTCATGCTAATATCCCTCACCAACCTGCTCAAAATATGGAACTAGTATCGATTGCATGGCCATTTGATCAATGGGGAGTCGACTTAGTCGGACCACTTCCCATGGCTAAAGGGCAAATTAAATATCTGCTCGTTGGAGTCGAATATTTCAGTAAATGGATCGAAGTTGAACCGCTTGCTACCATCTCTCAGACCCAGATTATCAATTTTTATTGGAAGAATATTGTATGTCGATTTGGATTGCCAAGAACTATTATATCTGATAACGGAGCACAGTTTGTCGGAGCTAGAGTCGTTGCATGGTGTACCAAGCTTGGAATAAAACAGAGATTTGCCTCAGTAGGATGTCCACAAACAAATGGTCAAACGGAAGTTACTAATAAAGATATCATTCAACTATTGAAGAAAAGACTTGAAAGAGCAAGTGGAGCATGGCTAGATGAATTACCCTGGTTAATTTGGGCTAATCGAACCAAGGAAAGAACAGCCACGGGAGAAACTCCGTTCAGTTTGGTATATGGTTCTGATGCTGTGGTTCCAACTGAGATACAGATACCAACAACAAGAGTCAAATTATATGGAGAAGAGGCAAACGAGGAGCGAAGAAAATACGAAATAGACAATGCCGAGGCTAGAAGAGAGAGAGCTTTAACTAAAATACAAGCATATAAATCCACAATGGATAAAGCTTACAACAAAAATGTGCGTTTGAAGACATTTCAGATCGGGGATCTAGTGTTGAAGAAAATCGAAGTATCCAAGAACACTGGAAAACTGGACCCAAAATGGGAAGGACCTTTTAAAGTCATCGAAATTGGAAGAAAAGGAGCGTATAAACTCGAATATCTTAATGGAAAGCCCGTACCAAGAACTTGGAATGGAAGAAATTTGAGGAAATACTATACGTAGGATTTTCTTTTATTAAGATAAGACTGTCACTTACGACTAGCTCTTATATTTTGTACTATTGATCGTTATATCGATCAATATTTTGTGAACTTGTACTATTACGGAGTACGATCAATGGAAATGAATTATCTTTTCTGCAAAAATAAGGTGATGATTCTGACAAGACAATTGATAGCTTTCAAAGCATCAATCATTTAATCGACAGCTTTCAAAGCATCGAATCCTTACACTATAAAAGTGATAAGTGACAATTGATAGCTTTCAAAGCATCAATCATTTAGTCGACAGCTTTCAAAGCGTCGAATCCTTACACTATAAAAGTGATAAGTGACATTTGATAGCTTTCAAAGCATCAATCATTTAATCGACAACTTTCAAAGCATCGAATCCTTACACTATAAAAGTGATAAGTGACAATTGATAGCTTTCAAAGCATCAATCATTTAGTCGACATCTTTCAAAGCGTCGAATCCTTACACTATAAAAGTGATAAGTGACATTTGATAGCTTTCAAAGCATCAATCATTTAATCGTCAGCTTTCAAAGCGTCGAATCCTTACACTATAAAAGTGATAAGTGACATTTGATAGCTTTCAAAGCATCAATCATTTAATCGACAGCTTTCAAAGCGTCGAATCCTTACACTATAAAAGTGATAAGTGACATTTGATAGCTTTCAAAGCATCAATCATTTAATCGACAACTTTCAAAGCGTCGAATCCTTACACTATAAAAGTGATAAGTGACATTTGATAGCTTTCAAAGCATCAATCATTTAATCGTCAGCTTTCAAAGCGTCGAATCCTTACACTATAAAAGTGATAAGTGACATTTGATAGCTTTCAAAGCATCAATCATTTAATCGACAGCTTTCAAAGCGTCGAATCCTTACACTATGAAAATGATAACTGACAATCGTTAGCTTTCAAACATGATCAAACACGATATCTTCGAGACATTAACAAAGTGTTCGACCAAGGTGTATTCGACCAAAAAAAAAAAAAAAAAAAAAAAAAAAAGGTATTTAAATTTGTTCGACCAAAGTATTTAAGCATAAATTTGTTCAAGGAGTAAGTCGAACAGGAATAGGTTGAGCGATGCATCTTCAGGCCGTTGCGTTCGACCAAAATAATGTTACTCATGTTTTGTTCGACCAAAATTTCGACCAAAGTATTCAAGCACAAAATTTGTTAACTTATATTCATATGTCTTCGACCAAAGAGTTGCAAGATCAAAATGATTAGCAAGCTCGAACGAACAGATTAAACAGGATAAATTCGACCAAAATGGTATTCTCAGCATTTGGAATGCTAAATCTCGTCTTCAAGATGTATTCTAGTAGAGTGAACGTTTTATGTTCGACCTAAACATATCAGATAGTTCAAACAATGAATAAATTTGTTTATATACTTATCCCGACTAAGTAGTTCGACCTAAACATATCAAATTCGACCAAAATGATATAAGTTAGATTTGGTTGTTTGTTCAAGAAAGAACTTCAAAGGTACATTTCGACGAAAATAGCATAAAGTTTACAGAATAACAAAGCATAGATTAAAATAGCATAAAGTTTACAGAATAAGTATTCAGCAACAAACATCAAAAAGTGCATATTACAAAATAAGTTCGACATCATTCAGCGGTATGAGAATTAGTCCCCACCAAATCAGCAACATCGAGATGATCGAACGTATCAGTATTCAGTGTAGCTTCATATCATAATGTCAATTTGTTCACCTGTGATGACATTGTCCTGCGCAGATCGATCAGGCTCGGTTCGATCACCTTGAACCTGCTCTGATTCGACAAAAGCATTATCTGTTACTTGTTGAGAACCTTCTGGGCGCGTTGCTTCGAGAAAAATAGAATAATATATATATCACTATACTCATCGAATTAAGCAGAGTCTTCAACAATATCAGATTCCAAAATTTCGATCAAACAAAGATTCAACACAAACTATCGATTTCATAATCCATTCTATTCGAATAAATCATACGAAGAATATTTAAGGGGGAATTTAGGGTTTAGAGATTCAAGGTGTTCAATCGACAAAGGTGAAGAAAATTTACCCGGATTGAAGACAAATCGAATATCTCACTAATTCGATCAAATCTCGGACCTGCTCTTCTTCAACCAATTTCAAGTGCTCTTATTCGACCAGTTTTGGGTGTACTTCAACCAATCAGGTTGCCTTCTTCAACCAATTTCAAGTGCTCTTATTCGACCAGTTTTGGGTGTACTTCAACCAATTTCAGGTTGCCTTCTTCGACCAATTTCACAAATCTCCTTCTAAGAGTGCTTCGATGAACCTGTTCGACCAGAGCTAGGAAAATTAATAATTGAGAATTCGACCAAAGGTGGAAAGTTGAATAATTGAGAGGTGGAAGATATTTTTTATATATACATCGAATAATTATATATTCAGATAACTTATTAAATTAATCCCACTTTATATTATTCAATGTGGATGAGTGCTTAGACTTTGATTATATTAGAAATGTTTGTCACACAAATTTTTCGTTATTTACTTCACAAACTCGATATTATCACATCGACTTCATGAACTTGGGGGACTATTGATATACCACACAAATTGTACTGAAATACCGTATCCTTTTATCGGGTAATAGCATGACGTGTTGGCACATTGATTGGTTTTAACTCCGGTGGTATCAAATCTTTGTCTAAGTCACTCAATGTTCAAATGCTGTATTGGATGCTACATTGTTTATGAAGAAGTCGCTCAACGATCCTTTCAAATTACACGTATAATTGATATACCACACATAAATAAAAACCTTTCATAAAATTCAATGATTTTGATATTTTAAATATCAAAATACTTGAACTTGGGGGACTATTGATATATCAAATATTCGATCACTGATACTCCACGTCATATAAATAAATCAATATCAGGATTAAAACTCAGTCTATATATAATGAACATGATTATATTCGACATCCAGTTCAGATTAATATGTTCTGTTCGACATCAAGTTCATAGTTCAGATTAATCTGTTCCATTCGACATCCAATTCTGATTATTCTGGTCTATTCGACATTGAATTCTAGTTAAATCTGGTATGTTCGATACATGTCAGATATAGTCCTATTCGACATCGAGGTTCAGATTAATCTGTTCCATTCGACATCCAGATCAGATTAATCTGTTCAATTCGACATCAATATACCATTTGATCCGATCCGAAAAGATCCGACCCAAAAGATCCGACCCGAAATATCAAACTTGGAAATCTATAAATAGAAGGCATTTATGGATTTCCAAAGGGAAGTTTTCTTCGAACAACGACAATTATACTTCTGCTATTCTGATCATTAGACTGTACTGACTTTATCATCGGAGGGTTTTCACCGGATCAACCAACCGGCAAACACCTAACGAGTTCCTTTGAACGCAGGATTAGGATCCTAAAGAGGAGTTCCGTTTGATCTGACTAACAGAAACTCCTTACTGAAGAACGGATATCAACATCTACGTGGCGAGATATAATTGGACCAAGTATTCAGACGAAATATCCCTTCATCACTTTGCTCTTATCTTAGTGGAACCCCCTTGTTGGATCTTTCTGAAATTGGAGTTTCGTCTACTCTATTTTCTTGTTAGGGTTTCGGGTTTGTTTTGTTTTTCTTTTTTTTCGCCCCCTGTTCGTCTCCACCTCTGTTTTCTTCTTGTTCGTTTTTGCTGTTCTTTTTGTTTGCAGGGCTGCTGTTCGGGGGTTTTCTTGTTAGGGTTTCGGGTCTGTTTTGTTTTTTGTTTTTTTTTCTTTTCGCTCCCTGTTTGTTTCTCCTCTATTTTTTTCTTGTTCGTTTTTTGCTGTTCTTTATTTTGATTGCAGGGCTGCTGTTCGGGTGAAGAGACATAAGGTTATACACAATCGCTCCTTAGCTTTTGAGATGTCCATCTCGCTCATGATGGGCGACGAGTTAGAGGATTTCGAGAGTAAGTTAATCCTAACAGAAGAAGAGGAAGGTGAGCAGTTGGTACTTGATGATGCTGATTGGAAAGGGTCTGATGGGACGGCGATGCCGGTGTTAATGGGTAGAATCTTGATCAAGAAAGTCTATAACATGGAGATGCTTAAATCGGTTTTTTCAAGTTTATGGTGTCCTGTTCTTGGTATGAAAGTAAAATCCATAGGGGGGGGGGAAGAATTCTGTTTATATTCAACCATGAGATTGACATGAATAAGGCTCTGGATGGTGGACCGTGGACTTTCGACAAAGATATGGTTGTTCTAAGTAAAATTGATGATAATATTAACCCTTTAGATGTCGACCTTAACTGGTGTGATTTTTTCGTTCAAGCCTCTTGCTTGCCGTTAAACAAAATGACAAAACAGGTTGCCATGCAAATTGGAAATAAAATTGGCAGATTTCGGAGTATAGAAACGACGGAAGATGACATGGCTATGGGAGCTGTTTTGAGGTTCAGAGTGGGGTTAAACGTCACAAAACATATTCCAAGGGTTCTACGAATAGGTAGTAGCGATGGAAGAGATATTTTGGTAAAATTTCAGTTTGAACGACTTCCGAATTATTGTTATAGATGTGGGCAAATGGATCATATTATGAGTAATTGTGTATTACAGTATCATGAGAAAGCAAAAACTAATGAGAATTTTTATCAATTTGGGCCGTGGCTTCGAGCAACTGGGGGTCCCAATAATCACGCTTTTGAGGGTAATTCGAGAAGGGTTCCGGAATTTGGTCTAGGAATAGTTGGGATGATCGAAAACGAGCTTCAGGGAAAGAGTTGTTTGGTATAGCCTCGTCGCAATCGGAATCATCCGCGCATTTTGATAGGCGACCTACACAAATTAATATAGATAGAGATGTAGCGAAAAACAATGTCGGATTAGTCTTGGTGTGGGGAACGAACTGAGTAAGGGTAGTAAGGTAGTTTCTGGTTCGGGAGTATCAGGGGACGAAAGGGAGGTGAATTCTGATCCGTTTGGGTTGAAGGGATTGATCGAATTTACTGGAAAAAAGGTGGAAAATCTGAATATCGGTAGAGGTGTGGGTAAACGGGGAAAAGAAAAAATAAGTGAAGGGGGAGAGTATGACATGGGATCTGGAAAAGAATTAAACGGGACGGGGAATGATTCATTGGAGAGAAAGAGGGATTTTTGTACTGAATTTAATGAGAGAAATAAGGGGAGATGGAGTGAAACTAATTCGATTAATATGGAGTCAAATGTACAGCATGGTAATACTAATACGTATCAGTCTATGGTTTCAATGAATTCCGAAATAGGGACGAGGAAGAGAAAGGCTAATGCGGGAAGTGAGAGAAGGGAGAGGGGGAAGTTCGTTGCAAAGAAAAAGTATTCGACAAATAAAAGTGTTTCAGTTTCAGAAGAAGGGGAAAGATCTGCTAAGAAAAGAGCTATTGTGATTAATTCAGGATCGGGGGATTTGGCCTCCTCCAAGGCGGTGGTTGCTGAGCAGCCCCGCCGATCATTATGAATTGTTTAGTTTGGAACTGTCAGGGTTTGGGGGGCCCTTGGACAGTTCGTACGCTCGGTGAGCACATCCGAGATGTTAACCCCCAACTCATCTTCCTCGTGGAAACAAGAATTGGGGCGAGGAAGTTTGAGAGAATTAAAACCCAATTCAATTGTTTTGGAATTCTTGTTAGTCCTAGGAGAACAGCTGGTGGTTTATGCCTTTTGTGGAGAAAATAATTTGATGTAATACTTCAGATCATGTCAGCCCATCATATTGATGTCCATGTATTTTCACCAAATGATGAGGAAGGGTGGCGATTTACGGGCTTTTATGGTCATCCTATAGCATCTCGAAGGATGGAAACATGGCAATTGTTACAGGCCTTAGCGAATCGATCAAGGAAGCCATGGATATGAGCGGGGGACTTTAATGCTATGATGTCGAATGAGGAGAAAACAAGGGGTAATAGAGTTCCTAACTGGCAGATCAGGGATTTTAGAGAGTGTTTGGATAACTCTAACTTGGTTGACTTGGGGTTTGGGGTTTTCTGTTCACGTGGAGGAAAATACATGCGGGCCAGAGTACGGTTTGGAAAAGGATTGACAGAGCTTGTGCTACAACAGAGTGGATGCAAAAGTTCCCTAATTCTAAGGTTAAACAAATAGCTACAAGAAATTCAGACCATCTTCCCCTCTTGATTTCGCTCCAATCAGAACTTGGGAACCGAACAGTTGGACAAAAAAAACGACCCTTTAGATTTGAAAGTATGTGGCTAAAATCTGAAAAATGCAAAAGAGTTATTGAGGAATGTTGGGAAAAAGAAAAGTGTGACAATGCTTTTACGACAGTTTGGGAGGGTATCGAGAGTTGTCGAATTGGTCTTTTAAACTGGAAAAGAACTAGGTTTGGGCATTTGAGAAGCAGAATCAAGGAACTTACAGAGAAAGTTAACAAAGGCAGATTGGAGTCGTTCTCACCGGAGTCAAATATTGTTAATGGTGAGATTCAAGCTGAATTAGAGGATCTGTTAGATAAGGAGGAAATCATGTGGAAACAACAGGCAAAAACGCAATGGTTAAAAGAAGTTGACAAAAATACCCGTTTTTTCCACCAAAAAGCTTCGAACAGACAGAAACATAATAAGATTCATGGTTTGAGGAACGATAATTGGGTTTGGCATGAGGAGCCGAGAGATCTAGAAGATATCATTGAACTATATGGATTATGTTCTTAATGCTATGGATACGAGAGTTGACGACCGTATGAATCAACACATTGGACAACAATTCTCTGCAGCCGAAGTAAAAACAGCTCTAAATGATATGTATCCTTTAAAATCCCCCGGACCCGATGGTATTCCTGCTCTTTTCTTTCAAAAGTTTTGGTCAATTGTTGGTGCTGATGTGATTCGATTTGTTTTAGATTTCCTAAACAAGAAAGTTTTCCAGCCTAAGTGAAATTATACACATATTGTACTGATCCCAAAAATCTCAAATCCTCAGTCAGTATCTCAATTTCTCCCTATTAGTTTGAGTAATGTCATTTATAAAATAGCTTCTAAGACTCTGGCTAATAGATTAAAACCGTTGTTGAATTCCTTAATTTCTGATAGCCAATCAACTTTTGTCCCTTCCCGTTTAATTACAGACAACGTCCTTGTAGCCTTCGAAATCTCTCATTTTATGAAACGGAAAACCTGGGGAGGTGGCCATATGGCCATTAAGAGCAAAGCCTATGATCGGGTTGAATGGGTTTTGTTGGTCCCAAGTGGTCAGAAGAGGTTTAGATGGGGGGGGGGGTGAATAAACCTCTTTAAAATTTTCTTCCAATTTTAACTTTAAAACTTTTCTCTAACTGTGAACAGACTAAGCTGATCAGAGTAGTAAGTTACAATTCTGTTCGCGAACAAATCTTTGAACAGGTTTGTTGACCACTCGTCTGATAGTTACTTAGCTGATTTTGTTAAAATCAGTTTTAATACTTAGAGTACTTGCAGCGGATTTTTCAAAGTGTTTTTCACAAGTATTCTCAGTAGTTTGAAAAATGTTTCCCCAGTTTTATAAACTCCTTTAAATTCTTTTTCAAACAGTTAAGTAAAGTGTTTTATGCAATCTTGAAATATGCAAGTAAAGATGCAAATAAAAACACAAGTAATTTTTATAGTGGTTATATGGATGTAAATATCCTTTAATCCACTCGTCCAAGTCACAAAGATCTTGGGTTATAATAGAAACACAAAGTAACCAGTACACTCTGCTTACGCCTAACAACAAATGAACAGGTCGTAAGTGCGCAGTAAGAAATCACAAAGAAATCCTCCTCTCTGAAGTAATATCACTCACTAAGATGGATATCTACTTCTCAAAACACTCTGTTTTACAAATTCACTCAGAAGATGTATTTAGCTTGGTTCTTCAACTTCGCTTTTCGTCAACATGAGTGAGCTGTTCTTGAGACTTAAGAGTTCTGCTTCGAAAATTTTCTCAGAAAGTGTGTTGCTCATGTTCTCTTCGTCTCTTTCAGCTATTTATACTTGAGGTTTGAAAAATGTCCGTTGAAGAGAGACAAGATTCAAATTCCTCGAGTACTGGTCCTTAAAATCCGCGAGCGGCTCTTTTGCAGTATGTCCATACTGTCAACAGTACTATTCTGCAGGCAGCATTAAATGCACCCAGCTGATGCGAAGCATTTCTTCAATCATTTGTCTTTAATATCCTTGTACTTCAGCATTTATTACTTCTAGGGGCATTTATTACCGTTGGGAAGACTTTATGATCCTTTCCACTTGGCTGACGAAAGTGCAAGTCTGATGGCGAACTAGGCTGATCCCAAACATGAACAAATCTGATTTGAGTCGGCTGATCTTCATCAGTCTGATAACTTTTCTTCAGCAGATCAGAAGTCTTGGACCTTGAAAATTTTGACTCTTCTGATGTCTTCCTATACTTAGTCAAAATTCCTTCCAAAGGGATCATCAGCTAAGTTACTCCATACTTAGCAGATTTTGAAGTTTTGGAATGCATCAAAACCTCCCTTATTATTTTGTCTTCAGTGCCTTCTTCTTCATCCTTATCCAACAATTTCCCCCTTTTTGATGATGACAAAACTTCAGCCAAGTACCTGTTAAAACTTAAGCTAAAGAATGTAATCCTCAAAATTTTCTGAGATAGAAAAAGTATATTGGATTGAACTTGTCTTTTTATTGATATTGAAAAAGAATTACAAGTACAAGTTCATCAGATGAGATGTCTGAAGAATAGATAAAGTAAACTGATTACAATGGTTTTATAATTTCTAACTATCAGCTTCTTCATCAGATTCTTCAAGCACTTCTTCGTATTCATAAGATGACTCATCATCATCTTCTTCTTCACCTTCATCAGCTTCTTCACCTTGAAGAATAACTTCTTTGGCAGCTTCCATTTTCTCTTTAAGTTGCTGCTCTCTTAGAAGTTCCATCGCCTTTCTAGCTGATTCTGTATTCTTGTACTTGGTCAACTGCTCTGATTGATCAGCAGCAGAGTCTTTGGATTCAGCCATTACTTCATCAGTTTTGGCTTTTTCCTTAGTCTCTTCTTCAGACTTGTCTTTACCTTGTACCTTTCCAAGTTCTTCTTCAGCGGGCTTGGTCAGTTCAGTAGCTTCATCAGTCTTGTTGGCTTTAGCAGAAGTTTCCTTGGTTGATTCTTCCCCTTTATCTTCCCCCTTTTTTGTCATCATCAGACTTGATGACTTCTTCAGGTTTAGTAGCAGGGTTGAGTGCAACTGTTGGAACTTTCATAGCAGCACCTATAGTCTTCAAATTCTGATTCACTACATCATGACTTGCTGTAAGGTGATGAAGAGTTGTGCTGATGTTGTCAGTCTGATCATTGAAGTAGTCAATGTTGAGGTTTATAGATGCAATTTCATTTTAAAGTTCCTGTGTAGCGTTTGATACTTCTTGCAACAACCCTAAGTTGACTGCCTTCTCTTCTTCACTGACTTTGATGAAGGTTGCAGTTAAATCAGCTATCTTGTGTTCAGCTCTTTGTAGGGCAGTATGAAGGTGATTTACATCAGCCTTCACGTCTTCCACATTTCTGCTCATGGCATTTAAGCTGTGCACTAACTGCAAAGAGTTGTCTTGAGGAATAGGAAAGCTATCAACTTCTTTCTTTATGATCTTCTCTGTTGACTGTTGCATAGATTCCAGCTGAAGTTTATTGGACTCTGCCAACTCTGCTTTAAGTTCATTCTTCAGCTCCTCTTTGACCTTCATCAGCTGCTGATTATGCTTCTCTTCCAGTTCCTTTACTGAATTCTCCATCAGCATCTGGAAAGCTTCCATCAGTGATGAGTGTTCATCACTTGATGAAGTAGAAGCAGCAGCTTCTTTCTCTTCAGTCTCCTGGTGGACAGGAACGTCTTCCATCTTGGTCTCCTGATGATCTTCAGAAGCCTTAGCATTCCACTCAATAGCTAAGGTCTTGTCAGCAGTCTTGGGTTCATCAGTGACATCATCATAGAACAGGTTAGTGATGGTGCCATCATCATTGAAGCATGTTGTTTGTCTAATCTGCCTCACAATGATCCAAGGGTTGACAGGGACATTGTTTCCCTTTGGCACTTCACTGAACTCCTTTACTTCCTTGCCAAAGATAATGTGTTGGATACTTGGCAGTTGGGGCAACTCACTTGAGTGACCCTGCTGATATCTTGACCTTTCTGCCCATCTCTTCAAGGCGGTCATAACAGCAATGTTAACTGCTCTTTCTTCAGCATTGTCAGTTTTTCTTCTTTTGGCTGGCAGGGAGTTGTCTATTTTCTTGGCCTCCTCCAGTGCAAATTCCCTTGCATAATGATGCATGACATCTCTGACATAACTGGGATCCAGGGCCTTTTGAATGGAGTCTGTTCTTAGCCAATTAAGAACCCATTGTTCTTCATCAGCTAACTCCTTTAAGTTTTGAAGTTCAGTTATAGATTTGTTCAGCCTGTTGTCTCTCCAATTGATGTATCTTGGCTTTTCTTGATTGAACAAAGTCTTTAACATCAGCTTCTGATCATAGTAAGCTAAGGACTTCTCGAATTTCTTGAAGAGTTCCTTATCAGCATACACTATGTTGAAGGCTCTTCTGACTTCAAATCTCTCTTTGGGCTTGGCCTCAGCAGCAGGCATCTTAGGCTTTTTCTTTTCTACTTGATCCTTGCCTTCGCCAATTTTGATGTCACCTCCATGGACAGGTCCATAGGCATCAGTTTTGCTGAGCTCAATGGCAATAGACAAATCAGCAGCCTCAGCAGCTTTTCTCTCTGCTTCAGACATCTGTCTTCTGGCTTCATCTTTAGCAGCCTGAGCCTTGCTTAGCTCAATTGCTTTCTTCTCTTCCAACTCATCTTGTTTCCTCTGTTCAGCCTCTTCCCTTGCTTTCTTGTCAGTTTTAGAGATTTTCTTTCTCTTAAGCACTATCTTCCTTTTACCTTTGTCAGCTGGAGCAAGGGCTGGACCAGCAGATGAAATTGGTGCAGCAGCAATAGGATGTATGATCATCATGTCTGGATCATCCTGAGGTTGAGCAGCCTCAACTGTTGGTGTAGCTTGAGTAGTCTGTTGCTTATCACCTTTGTCAGCAGCAGAGTCCTCAACAGCTCCAACAGGCCTTTCAGCAGATGTAGGACTTTGTCTTACTAAGTTTTCTAACTCAGTAGCTTCTTCAATGAATGTCATCTGCTTCCTTGCAGACTTCTTTGATAAACCCTGAATGGGTCTTGAAGCAGCAGTGTCCTTTTGTTGACTTCTTGTCCTGTGAGAGACATTCTCAGCAGGCATTTCAGCAGACGGAGTCCTTGAAGGTGATGCAGGAGACATTCCCTTTACATCAGCAGTGGTCTGACTTATAATTTGGTCAACAACAACGTCAGCCACGGTCTTCACTCTCTTGGAAGCCTTCTCCTTAGGTTGATCAGCAACCTTCTTCTTCTTAGTCTCAACAGCTTAGTCAGCTGTTTTGACTAGTCTCCTTTGCCTTTTGGCAGGAACCTCCTTTGGTTCCTCATCTTCATCCTCTTCAGGCTCACCAGCCTTCCTCTTTTGAACAGGCAAGTACTTGGACATTGCCTTAGACTTGTGGATCTCCTTACCATTCAGCATAGGAAATCCCAGTTTGAACAGTAGATAAATGAGCGTGATCCTGTGGTTGGTGTAGGGACCTTTGCCTTTCTTCACTTCAAGGAAATCAGCGAAGATGTACCAAACTATGATGGACCAGTTGACTTCCAGTCTATAGTAGATAGCAGCCATGATGCTAAACCTTTTCATGGTAACAGCATCCAGAGAAAAAGTACAGTTCTCTATCAGCTTCGAAACCATATCAGCCATCCGCTGATATTCATCCTTCAGTTGTTTCTTCCTTATGTTGCCAGTCAACATTTCTCCTTCCTTGGCGCAGATCGCCCAGAATTGTAGGTGCTTTTCTTCAGTCAGCACTGTAACATCGTGTCGTCCTCCGTTTGGAAGACCAAACGTCTCGTGAAGAACAGCGGGTGTAATGACCACAGATTTGTCTCCAACTGTAGCCTTGATTTCCATAGAGTTATAGTCAGCAACTGCAGTCTTGTAGTACTCCATAACCTGGTCAGTCCAGATTACACCTTCGTTGTACTCCATGAAATTTACCAACTGTGCAGATTTGAACTTTTCCAACAGTTCCTTCATCAAATCCGTACCAGATTGGTAGTAGGTTTCATAAACGAGGAACATACCTTCAGCGGCCATCTTAATCTGTTGAAAATTAGAGAAATAGGAAGAAATTTGCAGAAAATTGCAAGTAATTTTTTTTTCTCTCAAGTATGCTTTGAATATTTAGGGTGCATAAAGAACTACACGGCTGATCAGATCTGGATTTATAGAGTTAGGGTATTTCGGTTTCCGTGATACCAGCTAACCGTTAGATCCATTTCTTGTCAGTGCTGATCGTGCGGCGTCAGTTACGACTTTTCAAATTCAAATCGCATTAAATGAGGAGCGGGAATTTGTACCACCCTTCTGTCACTTGTAAAAGCGTATTTTAAAATAAAACATTTTAAGCAGTCAGCTTTTACATAAGCGATCAGATGAGTAAAATAAATACTTATCTAATGGACTATTGTCCTGATGACACAGTTGTTATCAGTGAAAGCCAATAGCTGATAACCTTCCTCAGCTGTTTGTCAATCCAGCTAGATAATAAATCTTCATTCTTCAAGACTCTAATCTTCTGTTGAAAACATAACTTCAACTAACTGACATTAACAGATTTCATCTTTTAATCAGAAGTACCGCTAGTCTTACACGTTCCCCCTGACTTTAAGAGTTCATAAGTTAACTAGTCTGTTGAGAGTTAATCCTTGAAGATAAATAAGATGAGTAAGCTATTGAACTTTAGTCTTCTGATAAGTTCCCCCTCAGCTTATGCATCCAATTTTAATAAACCTAGTTCAGCTCTTAGAGTTGAAAACCTTGTCTCACTTAGAGGTTTTGTGAAGATGTCAGCAATTTGATTTTCAGTAAATACATATTCTATCATGACATTTCCTTTCTCCACATGATCTCTAATAAAGTGATGCTTGATCTCAATATGCTTAGTCCTTGAATGACTTGTAGTATTCTGAGTAAGGCTGATTGCACTTGTATTGTCACAGTAGATTGGTATTCCACTGATCTTGATATTGTAGTCTTCCAGTTGATGCTTCAACCATAAGATTTGTGCACAGCAAGCTCCAGCAGCTATGTATTCAACTTCAGCAGTAGATATGGATACTGAAGTCTGTTTCTTACTCATCCATGAGATCAGACGACTGCCTAAGAATTGACAGGCACCTGTTGTGCTTTTTCTATCAATTTTGCAGCCAGCAAGGTCAGAATCTGAATATCCAATAAGTTCAAATACAGATTCCCTAGGGTACCACAATCCCAATTCTTGAGTGCCCTTAATATATTTCAATATTCTCTTGGCAGCTAAGAGATGAGATTCCTTAGGATTTGATTGAAATCTCGCACAAACTCCAACTGAGTACATGATATCAGGTCTGCTTGCTGTTAGATACAACAATGACCCAATAATGCCTCTGTATTTGGTTATGTCCACTGATTTGCCATCTTCATCTTTATCCAAGCGAAGACTTGTAGACATTGGAATAGTAGCAATAGAGCTAGTTTCCATACCAAATTTCTTGAACAGATCCTTTGTGTATTTTGCTTGGCTGATGAATATTCCATCAGGCAACTGTCTAACTTGCAAACCAAGAAAATAATTTAGTTCTCCCATCATGCTCATTTCAAACTTGTTCTGCATCAGCTTTGAGAACTTGTCACACACCTGTTGGTTAGTTGAACCAAAAATAATATCGTCCACATAAATTTGCACAAGCAAAATATGTTCTTCCCATTCAATAGTGAACAAGGTCTTGTCAACTTTACCTTTGCGAAATCCTTTAATTAAAAGAAAATCAGATAAGGTATCATACCATGCTCTTGGAGCCTGTTTCAGTCCATAGAGGGCTTTCTTCAGACGATACACATTGTCTCCTTCTTGATATGCTTCAAATCCAGGTGGTTGTTCAACATAAACTTCTTCTTGCAATTCTCCATTGAGAAAAGCTGATTTCACATCCATCTGATAGACGGTGAAATTCTTGTGAGCAGCATAGGCAAGAAAGAGTCTGATTGCCTCTAATCTTGCTACTGGTGCAAACGTTTCATCAAAGTCAATGCCTTCTTCTTGGCAGTAACCCTTGGCCACTAATCTTGCTTTGTTTCTGGTGACTTCACCATCTTCATTCATCTTATTTCTGAATACCCACTTAGTGCCAATGACTCTTTGATGACTTGGTCTAGGAACTAAGTATCAGACTTCATTCCTTTCAAATTGATTCAGCTCTTCTTGCATAGCTTCAATCCAGTTTGAATCACTAAGAGCTTCTTCAACTTGTTTGGGCTCAATTTGAGATAGAAAGCTGGCAAACATTGCATTACTTGCAGCAGCTCTCCTTGTCTTCACTTTATCCAAAGGATCACCAATTACCAATTCTGGTGGGTGATTCTTGAGCCATCTAAGATCAGGTTGCAAATCATAATTTTGTCCTTTGTTTTGATCTTGCAACACTACTGTTGGAGATCCAGTAGTAGTCTGTTGAACTTCTCTTGTCTGTTGAACAGTCTCTGGTCTATCAGCTGTTTGCAACTCATCTGTTAGACAATCAGCTCTGTGATTTTGAACAGCACTTGAGTTATCAGCTGGGTTGAGATCAGGTAGTATGATGGGAACATATTCTTCATTCCTTCCAACATTCAACTTCTGTAAATCAGTAGACAGATCTTGATTAACATTTTGATTCTTTTCAGAAGATTGACTTGGTTCATCAAATACTACATGGATGGATTCTTCTATTAGTAATGTTCTTTTGTTAAAAACTCTATAAGCTTTACTAACAGTAGAGTATCCTACAAAAACAGTTTCATCAGCCTTTTCTGCAAATGCAGTAAGGTGATTTTTACCATTATTTAAAACATAGCATTTACAATCAAAAATCTTAAAGTAATGAATGTTTGGCTTCCTGTTGTTCCAAACTTCATATGGAGTCTTGTTTTGGTGCTTGTTGATCATGCATCTGTTTTGGGTAAAACATGCTGTATTTGTTGCTTCTGCCCAAAATCTTTGTGGCAGCTTAGCTTCAGCTATCATGGTTCTGACAGCTTCTTTTAGTGTTCTGTTTCTCCTTTCAGCAACACCATTCTGTTGAGGGGTTCTAGCAGCTGAATACTCATGATGTATTCCTTTGATATTACAATACTCTTCAACAGTAGAGTTTGTAAACTCTGTCCCTCTATCTGATCTGATCTTTAAAATTTTTATGCTTTTCTCATTTTGGATCAGTTCCATCAGATTAGTAAGATGTTCCTTGGATTCACTTTTCTTTTTCATGAATATCACCCAAGTATATCTTGAATAGTCATCCACAACAGCTAGGCAGTATTTCTTTCCACCATTGCTGACAGGATCAATGGGTCCAAATAAGTCCATGTGTAGCAGCTCCAATATTCTTCCAGAAGATTGATGCTTCTTGCTGTTCAACGATGACTTGATTTGTTTACCCTTCTGACAGGCGTCACAGAGCTTATCTTTGCTCATGACTGTCTTTGGAATCCCTTCTACCAAATCATTCTTTATCAACCTGTTGATGGTCTTGAAGTTTAAATGATTCATTCTTTTGTGCCACAGCCAACTAACTTCACTTGGTGTTGATGCCACCAAACAAACATTTGAATTCTTGTCAGCAGAATTCCAGTCGACTATGTAGATATTTCCTTGTCGTCTTCCAGATAAGATTACCTTCTTTGTACCAATTTGTTCAACATAGCACTTATCTGTTGAGAAGATAACTGAATATCCTTTGTCACAAAATTGACTTATGCTCAGCAGATAATATTTGAGGCCTTTAACATATGAGACGTCAGATATCTCTATGTTTCCTCTGATTAGTTTTCCTTTAGCTTTAATCTTGCCTTCTTTGCTGTCCCCAAAAGTAACCTTTGGACCATCCACAGCAACTGCATCAGTCAGCTCATGTATGTTTCCACACATGTGTCTTGAACAGCCACTGTCCAAGTACCAAATTCTCTCTACTTTACTCCAACTTCTAATCCTAACCTACAAAACAAAATGAAATTGTTTTAGGTACCCTTATTGAGAGGGTCCTGAAGGATTAGTTCCACATTTGACAACCCAAGATGATGAAGTCTTAAGCTTCTTAGGCTTCTGAGTTTCAACAGGAGTATGAACAGTTTTGCCTTTACCACGTTCATCAGATTTGTCGTATTGTTGATGATCAGCATGATAAGGATAATGTTCAAATGCAGAGTAAGATGCATGATAAGGATGATATGCATGCATTGGATGAGCAGGATATGGTGCATAGTAAGATGGAAATTGAGGTGCATGATACATAGGATGATATGTAGCAGGTTGCACATAATAAGACTCATTTCCATACCAAGCATTTTAATTTTTCTTATTCTTATGCTTCTTTGGTTTACTGCTTGCTTGCTCATTAACAGACGACTTAGTTTTATCACTAGTCTGATTAGTTTTAGCCTTGTCAGAGGACTTCCTAGGACTCTTCTGTTTAGGCTTACTAGTCTGTTTTCCTACACTAGGCTCTTTGCTCTTTTTAGCCTTAGGAGTTTTCGTCTCCTTTAATACTTTCTCAGGTGAAGCAGGTCTAGCAGTTTGAACATACAGGATGACCTTACTATTGTCAGCAGATAGAAATTTCTCAGTATGATTCAATTCTTGCTTATCCTGTTCTAAAGGTGTCTTCTGTTTACTAGACATATGAGTGGATGCAACAGATGACTTCTCATGAGACTCAATGATTTTCTCAAGCTCAATGATTTTACCCTTATAGACTTCACATTCAGCTTTCAGAGATTCATGTTCTTGCTCAAGCTGTTTATATTCAGCTGATTCTCTTGGCCTTTCAGCTGAGAGTTTCAGTGAACTGTTTTGCTCTTTTAGCAATATCATCTCTTCCTTAAGCTTTTTATATGCTTCAGCAATAGTAGTATTGTTTAGCATCATTTGTTCAAATGAACTAAATAGTTCATTTTCAAGAGGAGTTACCTCACTATCATCAGAGTCATCAGATTCCTTAGCCATCAGGCAGAGAAGGGCAGGGCTCTCTTCATCAGAAGACTCTTCATCAGAAGTGTCAGAATCTGAATCAGATGAGTAGACGGCAGCTGGCTTTTCTGCTTCTGCTACCATCGCCTTTGCTTTCTAATGCTTTCTTTCTTTTCTGATTCTCTTTTCTTCTTCCGTATACGTCTCAGCTTTAGGATATGGGCAATCTCTGATGAAATGACCAAGTTTCCTGCAATTATAGCACATCATCTTAGATTTATAAGAATCCTTATCCTGAGAGGAAGAAGTAGGGTTAGAAGTAGAAGCATTGTTATATTTGTTCTTCATTTTCCGTTTGTAGAACTTTTTGAAGTTGTTCATCAGCAATGCAACGTCTCCAGCAGTGTACTCCTTTTTGTTGAGTAGTGTGGCTTCATCAGATGAGTCCACATCTTTGCTTTTGTGAGCTGGCCTTCTTGGATTTTCAGCAGCAACAAGTGCAGCTGTGGGACTTGAAGTTGAGGTTTCTTCAACACCCATTCTTGGCAGTTTATACTCATACGCCTTGAGTACGGAGAATAGCTCTGTAAGAGAAATCTTCCCTAGATCTCTTGATTCTTCCATGGCTGTCACCTTCATGTTAAACTTGGGAGGCAGGGCCTTCAAAACTCTGACGGTGATCTCCTTGTCAGTGAAGGTCTTTCCCAGCTTTAGAACTTCATTGAGGGTTCTGGTGAATCTAGTGTCCATCTAATCAATAGTTTCTCCAGATTTCATTTTGAAGTTATCCAGCTTCTCCAAGGCAACACTGAGCTGATGCTCTTTGATGGCGTCGTTTCCTTCGCTCATGTCACGAACCTTATCCCACATCTCCTTTGCAGTTTTGCAATGTTTGACTTTGTCAAACCGATCATTATCCAGGGCTTTGGTCATGATGAAACGGCCAACTTTATCCAGATTGAACAGCTTTATTTCTTCGGCTGTCATCTCTGTTAAGTCCTTCTCCACCATTATTTCAGCTTCATCAACTATGATAGTCTTGGTGAATTTGAATGGACCTTTGATGATACATGTGTACATGTTATCATTATAAGCAGCAAGGAAAATCTCCATTCTGATTTTCCAATCTTCAAATGACATACCAGCAATGTGGGGAACATGGCTGATACAGTCCATTTTTCAAAAAGTTTATGTTTTTCAAAAAGATGCTCTTTTGAAAAAGTTTTAAAACCTTTGAAAAACACTTGGATCAAGCTCGTTGATCAGGCAGCTGATTCTAATGAACCACCCGCTTTGATACCACTTGTTGGTCCCAAGTGGTCAGAAGAGGTTTAGAGGGGGGGTGAATAAACCTCTTTAAAATTTTCTTCCAATTTTAACTTTAAAACTTTTCTCTAACTGAGCAGACTAAGCTGATCAGAGTAGTAAGTTACAATTCTGTTCGCGAACAAATCTTTGAACAGGTTTGTTGACCACTCGTCTGATAGTTACTTAGCTGATTTTGTTAAAATCAGTTTTAATACTTAGAGTACTTGCAGCGGATTTTTCAAAGTGTTTTTCACAAGTATTCTCAGTAGTTTGAAAAATGTTTCCCCAGTTTTATAAACTCCTTTAAATTCTTTTTCAAACAGTTAAGTAAAGTGTTTTATGCAATCTTGAAATATGCAAGTAAAGATGCAAATAAAAACACAAGTAATTTTTATAGCGGTTATATGTGATCTTACGGGATTTCGTTAGTTCGATCAAGGGTGGGATGTAATACAATAATAACAATAATAAAAGGAAAGTAAAGACCAAAGTATTTGTATTCGAATTGAATGAGTACAAATACAAGTATTTAGGGTCCTATTCGAGCATTATTGGATGTCGTACAAGCTAGAGGGCGAAATACATATGAGAAAACCTACACTACTATTCTCGAGTGAATCCGAACAGCAGTTTCAAAGCTAGTGCACCTGGGAAGTTGTGTTGTGCAATAAATGCATGGGGTATTTATAGCCGAATTGGAGGGCTTGGGCCTGGGCTCGGCCCAACAGTGTCCTTCGATCCCCGGTTCTCTTATGTGCTCGGAACAATCATTTTCAGGCTTTGGTTCGGCTCTTGGTTCCTGGGGATAGGATTCGATGCTATTCGAACTACGTTGAGCCTAGAAAGACAGGGGATCCGAATTACCCCTCATCAATACTCCCCCACTTCTCGAGTGCGAAGCGGAGCGAGCGCTCGAAGAAGTACAAAATACGTCCCATGCTATAATGAGACGAGCCGTTCAGAATGTCTTTAGGATATGCCTCGTTAAAAACCTAACTCGGAAAAACCCACTGGGATAAAAACCGAGCTAGGGAAAAAGAGTGCATATACAAGAAAACATACACCGGCGTGTTCTGAAGTTACCATTGTGGGAGGATGCTGAAGTAATAATATCCTTTTTGGTTCCAAGATGCGTTGTTCGACCCCTAGATGGATGCTTTCCAGGATTGTCGATTATAACAAGGAGGGCCTCCGAGATCCTTAGGGATAAATCGCAAGGACAAATTCCGCAATTCTAGAAAATGAAGGATCAAAAAGGCTATTTTGAGAGGGATAACCCAAAGTTTTTACCCTTGGTAAGTTCAACCGTCGCGGTTACTCGGGGACCTCTTTGCAATTTTACCTTTTTAACCCCGTATATATATGTTGACCCGTTGAAAATTACTTCCATGTTATATTTTCTCTTGAGCTCGAAGTGTTTGAATCGAAAAGGTAGTTACTTTAGTACATTCATTTCCGAATTCATAATGTCAAATTCTAGAAGTTCAAAGGGCAAGAATAAGGTCGAAGAGAGTCAAGAATCTGATCCTTTGTTAAAGCTCGTTGATGATTATGAGGATGGAGAATTCCGTCCAGGAGGCGAGGATGATGATCCGAGCGAGGATCTCGAAGAAAATGAGGTTGAGAAGCACAGCATCGGTGAGGGTGCCTTTGTCAGAATTTTCAAACCCAAGCTCACCTCTGAGGTCGTGACCTCGAACACGTCAGAACTTCCTGCTAAAGAAACCTCCTGTTGTTTTTCGAAGAAAGATCGCGTTTATCTTGAGACGGGGTTTGGGAAATATCTTCCAAAAGGGTTTTCAATCGTTATTTCTTCTTATTCCGACCGTGCTACCGAGCCCCCAGCTGGCTGTCAATCGTTTTACAAGGGCCAATTCTCCTGTGGTCTACGTATTCCATTCATTCCCCTTATCAGAAATGTCCTTTCTTTCTTTTCGCTGTCCCCCGCTCAACTTCTCCCGCACTCCGTCGCCTACATAGTGGCATTCAGCGCTCTCATGGAGGCAAAAGGAGAAGAGGCCTCTTTTAGTAACTTCTGGCATGCTTTCCGAATGGAATTGAATAAGGGCTCCAATGCGGGGTTCGTATCCATTCTCCAGAGGTCTAAACGACCTTTTCTTACTAAGATATCAACGAAAAAGAGTATAGGCTGGAAGAGGAGATTCTTCTTCGTGAAAGGTCCCGATGTTCCTGTGTCGGAAGGTAGTTCAAAGACTAGACCATATCGATGGGATGGCGCAGATTCTTGGTCGTATGGTTCTCGCAAGATCAGAGAAAAGCTCAGACAGCGTCTTTCCGACGAATTTCTCGAACAAATGCGATCCAATCCTTACCATACCAAGTCCCTAATTCAAGAAAGCGTTTTACGATTGGCTGGGTTGAGCCGCTGTGATTACCCTGCTCCTGCGATCAAGTATCCTAGTCAATCTTCTGACGGGTTTCGTCCGCAAACCAATGTCCTGCCAACCTCTGGTGCTCCGCCCTTTGCCACCCTTTCTCTGGGTACGTTTTCTATTTTCAGCTTACTTAAAGATTTGATCGAACGATTCTTCTTGTCTAAACCCGTGCCCTAATCGTATTATTCCTGTAGACCGAATCGTCGAGAAATTTCGAGTATCCCCTGCCGGCTTGGTCGGAGATAAACAATTTTATTTCGACCCGTTACCTTACGCTTCCGAAAGAAGAACAGACGCAAGTAACTTAGGTGGGAATCCAGTTGTCATTCCTTCAATGATCCCCGATTTGAGAGGGCTTGGCACTATGAGTTCCCTGAACTCCGCCACTGCCGTACCTCTTCGAACCCTGTTTTCCCCTGACACTTCTGCTCTTTCATCGGTTGGTTATAGTCAGCATTCCTGGAACCGGATTCAGGGTATCCAGGAGTATGAGAAGCTCCTGAGTCGAAAAAGAAACGCTGAACATCCCGGACCCTCAAGGAGATTAAAACCTTTCGGTGCGAAATCTGGCTCTGTTCCATGTCGAGAAGGTGGGTCGGAGCCTGATGTGGCAGACTTTATGGAAGAACATCTTCGAGGTAGCAGAGCTGCTGGATACCCTGAAGATGGCACTATTCTGACTGATCTGGATGCAGGTGGGGAGAATGAATTCGATAAGGCTACTAGAATCTTTATGGCTAGTCGGTTTAAACGGGATATCCTGCTTCATTCCATCAAAGGGGATTTTGAGGTTTTGAGTGATTTCTCCAGAATGTATCACGAGGTAAATACTCGTCTTTTGACTGTCTGTTCTTTCTTTAGAATTCTTAGTTTTATTGATACTCGAAAATGTCTTGTAGGTCGGGGATTTATTCGCCCTTCAATCCTATCATTTGGCGTTACTAGAGCAGGAATCGCAGGACGCTCATGATGCATATGCCCAGATTTTTGCTGATAACCAGGCCATTCGATCTCAGCTGGCGAAGAGTCAGCGAGAATTGTGCCAAGTAAAGAAGGAGCTCGAGAAAGCGAATACGAAGCATTCCTCCTCAGTAGAAGAGGACTTGCTGGCGTCCGTTAAAGAGAGAAGTGCCCTCGAGGAAGAGCTGAAGAAACTAAAGATAGAACTCGAATTGGCGAAGCAAGACTCCGAGCGTGCATATGCCCAGGGTCGGGAAGAAGCTGAGATTCCGGCCATACGAGAATTCTTGGAATCCCCTGTCATAGATCCTTTAGTTCACAGGAAAACGGGAGAAATTCTTCAGGCGATTTTTTATAAAGGGGTTCAACAATTAGTCGCGGCCGAGAAAATTCCGGATGACATGGAGGAATATTTTAAGTATATGGACCCTTTCAAGAATGCTGAAGGGAAGGATTATAAAGCTTCCTCTTTACCCAAGGCGAATACTAACTGGCAGGAACATCGCTTTGCCCCCTTAGTTGAGAAGTATGGCATTCCGATGCCTAACCCTGATGTGCTCGAGTACTCTTGCGATGATCCTTCTAATGTGTCCGGGGAGAGAGGCGAAGATGTCAATATAGGCAATGCCCCGGATAAGGGAGACGGTCGATCTTTCGAGCAAGCTGGGTAATTATCCAGCTTCAAATATATATATCGTCTGATCTTTGGTTTGGCGAGTTACTGGGGTTGATCAAGTCGGAGGGGGCGATTCAAGGTTCTCTAGTTAGGAATCAATTGTATTTACTCATGTAACCCAATTTTGTAAACGAGTTAATTTTATATTTTTTAATCTGATTCGTGTAACTTGTGAATTCTAACTTTATAATATTGATAACCTTTCACAGTTTCTGCTCGAACTTTGTTTATCCGAGTGGGATTTTTCTTCACGGTCGCGTCGATTCACTATCACAATCGTAGTGCGTAGCGTCTATAAATATTAGGATCTCTTCTTATTACTCATACGACATCCTTTCTTACAGAGATCGGAGCTCCCCCCATATTTTCTGCATTTTCTAAATTCCTTAAAAAGTAAAGATCCTAGCTTATCGATCCCGAATTCGCTTATTATGGAGAATGTATTAGGCAAAGCTATCGATCCCAGATCGCTATTTGGTGGTTCGAAGAATAAGAACTCGAGCAAAGAGCAGAAAGAACAGAAGGTTGCCAAGGAGGCCAAACCCTCCAAACCCTCTTCTAAGACCTCTGTGTCTTCCCCGAATGCTCCTAAAGGGGGAGAAAATAAGAAAGAGAAAACCACTTCCTCCCAGCAAACCAAGGGTAGTTCCGGCAAGTCCATTCTGGATTTAGAACTCGAGGCTACGCTCGGGGGTTCTTCCCCGAAGGTAGTTGATTTTCCGAGTGAGGATCCTGTTCGAGAAAATACTCCTATTCCTTCTTCGTATAAGAGGCCTTATTCCGATGGGGTCACTCCCATTGAGGCTTTGCAAAATCTTGCTATTGGTAGCAAGTCATCTTCCGATACTTCGACCGTTCCTCCCGCAGGGAATCTCAGCAAAAAATCCAAGTTAGAGATTGACGGAGGGGCCTCTGCTGAAGCTTCAGGAATTGATAATCCTCCCCGACCTCTTGTCGATTTTTCTCCTCCAAAAGTTGCTTCTTCCCTGCACGAGGAGTTGAAAGACGGATCCCCTTCTAAGGTTGATCCCATGGGTAACTTGTTGCAAGCTAACTTTACTTCCTCGGAGACTGACATACCCAAGGAGAGAAACGCATCCAAGGAGAGGAACATAGAAGAGTTTATTGAGTCTGGGCAGCACTTCCTCTTTCAGGTGTGCATTTATTTATTCTTCCTTTCTTCTTCCTCTCCTTCCTCTCTTTCTTTTTTTTTTTTTTTTTTTTTTTAGCGCTGTTGATCCTTCTAACAGGCCGGACAAGACTTTATTGAACTTAAAACATTTGCTGAGCGGGAGACCAATCAACGTGCTGCTATCTCTCTCGAGCTGGAGGAGAAGAAAGTCGAGTTCGACTGTGTCCTCGCAGAGAAGCTTGCTTTAGAGAGGGAGAAGACTGCTAACGAGCGTGGAGAGGAGGTCCATAAGCAGCTGAACGAGAAACTCGAAAAACTGAAGAGCCTTCACGAGCAGGAGAAACAAGATTTCATACGTCGAGAAAAGGAGGCTTATGATCGTGGATTTGAAGCAGGATGCGAGGCTCGTTCTGCTGAGCTTCGGAAAATTTTCTCCGATAATAAGCTCCTCTAAATATTTTATTTATTCGGATCTGCTGTATGACTATATATATTTATTTTCTTTCGTGTGATCATGAATAATTTCAGATATTTTATCCCCTCTGGTTTGTAATAATTTATTTGCTTCTTGTATTGCTTGTTCTTCTGTGACTTGATGAGTTCTTTTCTATCCATGCTTTGTTTGTTTTCTCCATTTGGCCTTGTGCCCGCAATTCTTGATCTTCGACCTTGGTATATTAACTTTTGCTTATTTTTCAAAATACATTATTTTTTCTTCTCGCTGAAGATCTCGGGAAGCGCAGTAGTCTTCCAATCTTGACCGTTCCTTTTGCTTTTTTGATAGCCGTTGGATTTCGAGGGTAGTACCTATAAATGTGGCTCTTCGTTTCTCATTTCTATATAAGGTTTCCCAAGTATAGATTTCTTCGATCATGCTGGCTAAAAGAAACTGTTGCATGACTCAGCGTTTCGACTTTCGAACTAGGACTTATTTTGCATACTATAGCCAAAGCTTCGTTTTAAATTCGACTAGGGTATCTGCAGGCGTACAGTATTTAGACCCTGAAGACCGAGCAGCTTTATTGCTGACCATCCACGACCCCGATAGCTCCATCAATCCTCTATTTTTGGGGAGATGATTTTTTTTTTTTTGGAAGATGTGAGGAGGTGATGCTTCGAGGATCGAGCTCCTCAAAAAGTATTCACATTACACCTAGAAAAAGATGCATTCCCCTCTTCTCTTTGAAAACTATAGAAAGGATAGAACACTGCCGGCTTGGTGGGCTGCTCTCTTTCGAGTAAAGACATTATCGTCAGCCGAAAATTTCATAGGATTTCCTGCTCATGAAGGTCTACTATGTTTAGAACATATAGATTAGTTCTTTGTTGATAATCTCAATATTGTATTGGCATCAAGAGATTAGCTCGAGATGTATCAGGAGTTGATATCTTTGTAACTTGTAATTCCTCAATATATCGGACTTCGGAAATAATAATATTCCTTGACCGAATCTTTTTAATCATTCTTATATGTTTTAATAGTGTATTCTGCCAATCTCGTTCGATTTTAGACGAGTTGATAACGCTTTCTTGATTAGCTGAAATCCGAATTTCTCAGAGGCAAGTGTTATTCTGGCCCCGCCTTCCTCCTCTGATCACTATTGACAGTTTATAAACTGGGAGTGATAATGGAGCTTGAGGTGTACATCTTTGTAGACAGTTCTTGTAGTAGGATTTAATGTAAAATCTCATCTCTGCTCGATTTTCTCTATTACTGTAATCACAAGTCCTCTTGTAATTGTTTGAAAGATCATAAATGAAATATTTGCTTCCTTCTTCAACTCAATTTTGTTAATTCGTAGGATTGCTTTATACACTGATATCGAGCATCTAGCTCTTCATCGCAAAACATAAATAATCGCTATTCTACAGCGACTGCGGTAGGTGTTTAGATAATAAACGATAATTGACATTCTTCGGTCATCGATATCCAGATAATTGGTAATAACAAAGGATAACTAATAATTGACGTTCTTCGTCGATTTCATTTTCCTCTAGAGTGATTGAAGATTGATAATACGTGAATAATAATAGGCATGTCAGCGGATCTTGATCGCTTTATTCCGAGATAGAATATTATTTGAATTATTCGGTGTAATCGATAACTTGCACTTAAGGTCTTAGCAACGGCTTTCACCTACTTGATAGTTTCGACCTAAGGGGCATAGCAGAGGCTTTCACCCTTAGTCGTTTTTAGAGCATTTTTAGCTCGAGGGTCCTAGCAGAGGCTTTCACCCGTTTGATAATGTCGATCTAAGGGGCATAGCAGAGGCTTTCACCCTTAGTCGTTTTCAGAGCATTTTTAGCTCGAGGGTCCTAGCAGAGGCTTTCACCCTTTTGATAATGTCGATCTAAGGGGCATAGCAGAGGTTTTCACCCTTAGTCGTTTTCAGAGCATTTTTAGCTCGAGGGTCCTAGCAGAGGCTTTCACCCTTTTCAATAATTTCGATCTAAGGGGCATAGCAACGGCTTTCACCCTTAGTCGTATCAGAGCATTTTTAGCCCTTGGGTCATAGCAGAGGCTTTCACCCTTTTCAATAATTTCGATCTAAGGGGCATAGCAACGGCTTTCACCCTTGATCGTATCAGAGCATTTTTAGCCCTTGGGTCATAGCAGAGGCTTTCACCCTTTTCAATAATTTCGATCTAAGGGGCATAGCAACGGCTTTCACCCTTGATCGTATCAGAGCATTTTTAGCCCTTGGGTCATAGCAGAGGCTTTCACCCTTTTCAATAATTTCGATCTAAGGGGCATAGCAACGGCTTTCACCCTTGATCGTAGCAGAGCATTTTTAGCCCTTGGGTCATAGCAGAGGCTTTCACCCTTTTCAATAATTTCGATCTAAGGGGCATAGCAACGGCTTTCACCCTTGATCGTATCGGAGCCTTTTTAGCTCGAGGGTCGTCACCCATTTTTATTTTTCGATCCAAGGGGCGTTGCAACGGTTTTCACCCTTGGTCGATTTTCAAGGGTCATAGCAACAACTTTCACCCTTAGATAATAGTAGACTTAGACAAATACGGATAGAATAACAGAGATCGATAATATCAGGGAGAGATGAATGAATATGAATATTGATGAAATTAGTTTCCCTTGAATATGTAACTCTGATCGAAATACATTTTGACGAGAAAATAGTCTTCTGCAATCATGAGAAAAGATGAATCATGGAGAAATAGCCAGTGGTGAATAACCCAATAATCCTTATGCTTTTGTCGAGAAAGCTCTATGTGTGTAGGTTCCCAATTTCGATAAGTTTGATTTTTTCAAAACGGTTCCCGTTTTACTGGGAATCGCAACGGTCGACAAATCTTGTCCGGTTACTTCGCGAATTATACGCCGTTGGATTCTTTTCTGTTTTCGGCTATAAAAGGCTGGCATATTGCTGAAATTATCTCACTCGTTGCATTGAGATTTTATTTATCTGATCATGGTGGTCAAGGCGATCATTCGATTAATTCAACTGTTTGAGTCCGGACTTCGAACCATTTTTAAGCGGAACCATCTTCGAGCGGAAGAAAAATTACAGCAACCACGCTTAGAATATCGACAGGCAAATGCGGTTTCCATCTGGAAAGCGAATAAGCCAGGCCCATGGACCTGTTGCTACAATGCATTTAGGAAGACGTGCTGGGAATAGAATGCCGGAAAATATTGCCGAGCGTTCGCCCCTCTGTCCTCGGAAGATTGCAAATAAAGTTAAAAGCCTGCGGGTCCAAAGGATATTCCGCGCTCGGAGCTAAATTATCCCGAGTAACCGATAGGACGGGAGACCGAAAATTTCACAGGATTGTAATAATGTATTGATGTAATGTAAAGGTTGGTGCTATGCTCGATATGTATTTTTCTCATCTTGTATTTTTCGAGATAATATAAATACGTTTCCTCTCCGTTTTGTTGACAACATCGATCATAACAAGATAAATGTTCATCTTCCATAATTCCATTTTGATCTTCTAATATCGATCAAGAAATAATCAAATATCACTTGCCTGCTTGGATGATAGATAAATATTTTAGCGGACCAGAAATTGATAAAGAAAACGATGCCATACATCTTTATCACTGCTGAATTTCCATAATTGCATTATTTCCAGGCCGAGAGTTCTGTTCGACTCGACCGATTATAGTTCTTCTAAGTTGGCAGCATAAAAGCATAATAATAACTACTTGAGTGTAAACATCTGAATAAACTGAATATGAATCCGACATGCCATTCTTCAATAATAATGTTAGGAATACGTCATAATGATTCAAAATTTAGAATGTCGTAATTCTTCTATACTCCCCACTGAATCACGTGTCCTTCTTGCCAAACAGGGCCCTATTTCTCGGGAAATGTAACGGTCATTCCATTTATTATGGACATCAAACCGCTCGTAGCCTGTTATCTGAGCCGTTGATTTAAAAACCCTTACCACTATAAAAAGGTCCCTTCGTGTATACAACACTTCTCACTTTTTTCTTATGCTCCCTCCGATCACCATGGGTCGAGTTTTAGATTTGATTCATACTTTTTCCAAGATAAAGGAGTTTAAGGTTAGACTCAGAACCCTGTTTCTCGATCTTAGCTCCTTTAGCATAAGCTTTTTCGCTTAGAATATCGACAGGCAAAAGAAATTGCGCCTAGAATACCGGCAGGCAACCTGTTTTCCCAGACATATCTTGTCTGTGACGGGTTAGAATTCTGGTCTTCTGGTGCAGTACCCGATCGGGCAGTTGGTTACTCCGAGAGGAGTTCTTTAAATTTGAGACTCCAGCCTCCTCGAGGGCTTTCTTACGAGATAGTTCCTTCGAGTTCCTTCGGAGCGCCTCTGCTGGGATAACCCTTTGTTGCTCCGGTTCGGATCATCCTGTAAACAATGATTGCGCGTTTCAATCATTGTTTACTGATGATGATCTTAGGTCGATCTGGTGCCCCGGAGAGAAGCTCCAATCCGGCTTTTATCCCGTTCGAAGACGGATGTGCGATACGTGGCTAGTGATTGCCAAGAAGAATCACTGCTGAGTTCTGCATCTGGAGCGAATGAAGACCGAGAACGTAACTGGGTAGAATTATTCGTAGAACTCACAATCGGATAGGAATGATTGTATTGTACTTCTTGAGTTCGAATTTTATTCGAGGCTTTTCTTTGTAACTTATTTGAAGAATTTGAATGATAAAGCTTTTATTCTCTAATCGAATTTCACCATTTATTCTTCCTTTTATTAGTCGAACGACTGCCGATATTTAGCTCCGACTTATAATTTGTTGTCGTTGTTCAAATATTCAACTCATTCCAATCGAATCGAGAAAAGTACAGGTAACTTATAAATAATGTATACGAATTATGCAACTGAACCCAAAGATAGCTGATTCGAGGAATTTTTCTTTTGAAAATAATAAATATTACGATCGGAAAAATAAATTCCGACCATCGATAAGCTCTAATTGCGTAGATTTTCTAAGTCTACGACGTTAATGATTAATTAAGAAAATGGTTCCTTTGTGGAAAATAAATCCATTGAAGAAAAAGATAAGCCGCGACAATCCCATGATAAAGTCGCTAACATTAAGTTCGGAAATTCATTGGATAGGTATTATTTTCAACTTCGAACGCTCGGGTGGTTGGGGGATCACCTCGAATAGTGATTGGCGGAGTTTCTGACCAGTAAAGCCTTTCGCTGGCATACATATTTCTCCTCGTAGTAGGCATATTTCGATCTAATACTCGAACAGGGCCCCACGGTGGGCGCCAATTGATCTTACGGGATTTCGTTAGTTCGATCAAGGGTGGGATGTAATACAATAATAACAATAATAAAAGGAAAGTAAAGACCAAAGTATTTGTATTCGAATTGAATGAGTACAAATACAAGTATTTAGGGTCCTATTCGAGCATTATTGGATGCCGTACAAGCTAGAGGGCGAAATACATATGAGAAAACCTACACTACTATTCTCGAGTGAATCCGAACAGCAGTTTCAAAGCTAGTGCACCTGGGAAGTTGTGTTGTGCAATAAATGCATGGGGTATTTATAGCCGAATTGGAGGGCTTGGGCCTGGGCTCGGCCCAACAGTGTCCTTCGATCCCCGGTTCTCTTATGTGCTCGGAACAATCATTTTCAGGCTTTGGTTCGGCTCTTGGTTCCTGGGGATAGGATTCGATGCTATTCGAACTACGTTGAGCCTAGAAAGACAGGGAATCCGAATTACCCCTCATCAATATGGATGTAAATATCCTTTAATCCACTCGTCCAAGTCACAAAGATCTTGGGTTATACTAGAAACACAAATTAACCAGTACACTCTGCTTACGCCTAACAACAAATGAACAGGCCGTAAGTGCGCAGTAAGAAATCACAAAGAAATCCTACTCTCTGAAGTAATATCACTCACTAAGATGGATATCTACTTCTCACAACACTCTGTTTTACAAATTCACTCAGAAGATGTATTTAGCTTGGTTCTTCAACTTCGCTTTTCGTCAACAAATGACTAAGCTGATGAGTGAGCTGTTCTTGAGACTTAAGAGTTCTGCTTCGAAAATTTTCTCAGAAAGTGTGTTGCTCATGTTCTCTTCGTCTCTTTCAGCTATTTATACTTGAGGTTTGAAAAATGTTCGTTGAAGAGAGACAAGATTCAAATTCCTCGAGTACTGGTCCTTAAAATCCGCGAACGGCTCTTTTGCAGTCTGTCCGTACTGTCAACAGTATTATTCTGCAGGCAGCATTAAATGCACCCAGCTGATGCGAAGCATTTCTTCAATCATTTGTCTTTAATATCCTTGTACTTCAGCATTTATTACTTCCAGGGGCATTTATTACCGTTGGGAAGACTTTATGATCCTTTCCACTTGGCTGACGAAAGTGCAAGTCTGATGGCGAACTAGGCTGATCCCAAACTTGAACAAATCTGATTTGAGTCGGCTGATCTTCATCAGTCTGATAACTTTCCTTCAGCAGATCAGAAGTCTTGGACCTTGAAAATTTTGACTCTTCTGATGTCTTCTTATACTTAGTCAAAATTCCTTCCAAATGGATCATCAGCTAAGTTACTCCATACTTAGCAGATTTTGAAGTTTTGGAATGCATCAAAACCTCCCTTATTATTTTGTCTTCAGTGCCTTCATCTTCATCCTTATCCAACAGGTTTCATTAGGAAGCTTTTAGATAAGTTAGGTTTTGCGAGTGATTTTATTGAGCTAATAATGTTATGCATAACGACTGTAACGTATTCATGTGTACTTAATGGTGAACAAATTGGTTATTTTGGGCCTCAAAGGGGTATCCGGCAAGGTGATCCCCTTTCACCCTATCTTTTTTGTTGTGTACAGAAGCTTTGAGTATGCTTATCTCACAGGAAGAAGAAAGAGGAGGGATAGTTGGCATATCGATACGTACCGGGGCTCCAAGTGTTTCACATTTGCTGTTCGCGGACGATACTATGATCTTTTGTCAAGCTACTGTGGAGGCAGCAACGCGCGTAAAGGAAATATTAATGATGTATGAAAGTGCTTCAGGCCAGATGATCAATATTGAAAAGTCGAATGTGGTGTATAGCAGGAATACGGATGTGGCTATACGGGAGGCAATAAGGGAGGTTTTTCCTATCCTAGAGGTAGAGAAGCATGAAAAATATCTGGGTTTACCGTCTGTGATTGGAAAATCAAAGAAGGAGGTTTTCGAGGTGATCAGAAATAAAGTCCGTACCAGAGTCCAAGGGTGGCGAGAAAAAACGTTGTCTATGGCAGGGAAGGAGGTACTCATTAAATCTGTCATTCAAGCTATTTCGTCATATGCAATGAGTTGTTTCAAGCTTCCGGCATATCTTGTTGCAGAGATAGAATCACTTATTGCTAGTTTTGGTGGGACAATAAACAGAGGAGAAAAATTCATTGGGTGAACTGGAAAGTGATGGGAAAAATTAAGAAGGGAGGAGGAATGGGTTTTAGGGACCTTACGGCTTTTAATCAGGCTCTATTCGTAAAACAGGCATGGAGAATTATTGTTAAACCTGATAGCCTCTTGAGTAGGATTTATAAGGCACGTTATTTTCCTTTGGTTGAGTTCCGTGAGGCCTTGGTAGGTTCAAATCCGTCGTTATCATGGAAGAGTATTTGTGAGGCTAAAGAAATTTTATTGGAAGGGTTACGTTGGTGAATAGGGAATGGGGAATCGGTGAATGTTTGGTTAGACAATTGGATACCGAGAGACGGTAGTCTTCGAGTCCGCACTCCTAGACTAGAGCGGTCAACAAGTTTGAAGGTTAGCTCACTCATTGATTTTGATGCAAATATGTGGAATAAACGAATGGTTGAAGAAATGTTTTGGGAAGATGATGCGAAAGAAATCTTGGCGATTCCTTTGGGTTCCAGATTGAATAGCGATAAGCTGGTGTGGCATTATACAATAAATGGACTGTTCTCCGTGAAGAGCGCGTACCACTTGGCGGTTGATATGAAAGAAAGGATTTTGGAGCAGAATGTTGGGAGTTCGAGTAGTGCTGGAGCAGCTGATTGGGGATGGCTTTGGGAAATTAATATACCTGAGAATGTAAAGATTCTTTTATGGAGGATTTGTAAAGGGGCTATTCCGACATTAGAAAACTTGAAGAGGCGAAAAATTTGTTATAGTGATATTTGTTCACTTTGTGATAATGGTTCAGAAACGAGTATGCATGTTTTTCTTCGATGTGGCTTTGCGAGACAAACTTGGGCAGTATCTAATTTGCGTTGGAGTTTGATTGAGAATGGTGAAATGTTACCAATGAGTTGGATGAAACGTTTGTGCAAAGAGTTGGAAAAAAATGATTTGGAGTTTGCTTTTATTATTGTTTGGTGGCTTTGGTATAGTAGGAATCAACGTGTTTTTGGTGAAGGGAAATGGGATCCCTTAGATGTTGCACATCAAGCAAGCACATTCATTGAGAGATATAGAGCTAGTAATAGCCAAGTTTTAAACGAAATAAATAGCAATTTTGGTGATGAAGGAACAATGCTCTGTTCTTGGAAGCTACCAGCGGGAAACCAAATAAAAATCAATTTTGATGGTGCAACTTTTTGCAAAAATGGTTATGTGGGTTTTGAGGCGATTGCGAGGGACGCAAGTGGTCGCTTTTTAGCTTGGTTTTCACGAAGGATTCCACAAAATTTATTACCAGAACACGTTTAAGCCTTGGCAGCAATACGCGCTATTGAGATGGCTCGTACATACCAGTGGTCGTATATCATCCTTGAAGGTGATTGTATGTCTGTGGTACGTAAAATCCAATAATCTGAAGAAGATTTTTCATCTACGGGGCCGATTATTGCAGATATAAAGGCGCCTTTGAGAATTTTTGATAAAAAAAAAAAAAAAAAAAAAAAAATTAAAATTTCATTACTTTTGATGTTAAACAATGTAAAATATTTCAGTTAGATATTTCAAGTCAATTGAGTCCCAACCTATCCAAATGGGCTTTAATATATACATCAACGTAACTGTATTTATTGTATAATACTTGGTGTCACATTCATTTTACAAATTCATGATAATAAAAATTTATCATATTTGACAAATACGAACATAAATGATATTAATTGTTGTATTAAAAATTTTAATGCTATGTTAAATAATTTTATATTGGTTATATAAAAAATTTAAAGACGTACAGTAATATGTAGCCCTAAACATATAAATAGAGCTCCTAAAATGAAAACTACTATTATGTTATAGAATAAACTGAATAATTTTCTTATGATCTTATTTTAGAATAAAATTTACAAGATCTCATAAATAAATCAATCATCATTTTATGTTTGATTACAAATTGAAAACCATCATTCTCTAATAAAATTAAAATTATATTGAAAAATAAATTTCATAAAAATAAATGAACACAAGTCATTAATTTGTGTTTTTTTTTATAATAAAGTTAATTTTACTCTAATTTATAAAAAAAGTATCCATGAAATTAGCTAGACACTTTCAACGTATGTGCATTTCCTAGTTTGACTAAATATATGATCAATTTAACAAAATAAAAAGACTTCATTATTCATATAATCTCCATAAAAAAAAGTGTTATGATTATATTTACCTATTGTGAGTTGTATTTTTTTGAATGATTTATGCTCAATCCTAAACTATTTGTGCTTTGTATATTCACAATGTTTATTTACATTATTTAAGAATTAAACTTTTTTTTTGAATAAAAAATAATAATGAAAATTCTCTTAATAATGAAACTTTTTTGGTTTACTTTTTGTACATTTCATTACCGTTTATTTGGATTACATGTATCCTCCACTTAAAGCACATTTTATGAATTGCGTGTAATTATTCAAAATAAATCAATCTAACTTGTTATAGTTCATGATTAAGTCTCTAAAATGAACTAATTCTAATTTATATTACTATTTTGTATGTTGTAAAGATGTGGAGAAAAGGAAATATTTAGTAGAAATATTACTGAATATTTAGATGTTAAATCTCGTAAATTAGGTAGTTTGTAATTAGTTTCCTAATTATACTCTTGTATTCTCTCCTATAATAGCAACCCTCGTAAATTTTCATCCAGTGTTTTGAAAATTGGACCGGATCGGCCGGTTGAACTGGTTTAACCGTTAACGGGTCCCCAATCCGGTCCGGTTTATCCCTAAAAACCAGTTCTTAAATTAACCAGTCCCAAAACCGGTAAAACCAGTCCCAAAACCGGTAAAACCAATGAACCAGTGGTTCACTTAAATTTTTTTTTTTTTAAATTTAGAGTTTTTTTGGTTATTATTATTTATTTGAACTCTTGTTTAACATTTAATAGGATTATATTTATATATTTTAATTGAAATAACATTCATTATTTTAGTGTTTTAACAATCAATGAGGAACAAAATAATGTAATATTACACTTTTTTTTCACATAAAAAAGTATATAGCCATTTTCTCATCATTGTGAATAATATTATTTTTTGTATGAAATTATGCAAATCTCAATTACCATATAAACATCAACTTACAACAATAGAACCCAAATGAATAATCCAAAACTTTGAAAATGAGATGAATTTTTAATTTTGTTGTCTTGTTTTGAATGTATGTATTTTTTAGGGATACTTGAGATTTATATTTTTGACATTGATCTTAATATTTAAAACATTTTGATTATTTGCATGAAACAAAAAAAAATTATATTAACAAAGAATGATTTTTTTTAATTATAATTGTATTTTAGATAATCTAAAAATATATATATAAATATTACATAATAATAAAGTCACACCGGTTATACCGATCGAACCAGTGGTCGACCCGATCTAACTGATCGAATCAGTAACCAGTAGAGTTTCCGGTTCAATGACCGGTCCGGTTTTAAAAACACTGTTTTCATCATTAAAATTTCCAATATATAGTTTCAATCCCACTGCTGCAGCTGATTAGGTGCAAAAGATTGTGTCATAAATTTCTTGACCACAACCTTAACATATTTTCTTAAACACAACACGAATGTGCGTTTGAACGTGTCTAATTCCTCCCCAAGAAAGTAAGAAGAACCATCAACAATTCTTTGAAACCAAATTCAATGGGGGAGTCCTTGAAAAATACGAGCTCGTGTTCTTTTTCCTCTTGGCTAAGATCAGTGCTAATATCAGCTAAATATTGGAATGGAAGAGAAAGTCGATCATTTGGATTCGAAAATGAAAGATTTGATCTGAAACTCGAACTAAAATCGGAGGATCGAAAGTGATGACATAAGGCTAGAATCTTGAATGTTGGTGACATAGTTGCCACAATTCCTCTCTAGGTATTACGGCAGCCACCAACTTCTCCCAATTGTCATGTGTTCTAGACATTTTTAGTCCCAAAACAAATTGAGGATGATCGAAAAGTATTATTAAGATGAGAAATTATTGAAAAGAAGGGAGTTGAAGAAGAGCACTTTCATTATTGGAAATTGACAAGTTCAACTTCTAGTGAGTATTCTACCTGTTGATGTCTAATATACTAGGAATAGTTCAGGCTAAATCACACTTATGATTCACAAGTATAAAGTGTTTACATTTATATCGTTCTTACCAAAGAATTTATACTTAAGACCTTTTTATTTAAAATGTGTTACACCGATCAATTTTATGGTGAAAATGCAATTGTGTGCAAGTCTCATGACTTGTAGTAAGGACATTTTCAAATTTTTAGGTTTATGATATTTTGACTTGATCGGTGTAACACATTTTATCAGTGTAATTTGGTTAATAAAGTATCTGAAATTTGATCGATGCAACATATTTTATATGAAAGGGATTTAAGTGTAAATTCTTTAACAAGAGGGTTATAAGTGTAAATCATTTTATACTTGAGGGACCATAAATGTGATTTAGCCAGTAGTTTACTAAATGGGATTAAATAAAGATGCTAAAGGAAGCAACATGTTAGTCTCTTAAATGAAGTCAACTTATGATTTAATTAAAAACTTAAGACACTTTCCATTCTTGAATTAATATACATAGAGATCCACCCCCGAGTCATTATCAATGAATTTAAGTAAGTAAACAAATTTGACTTATGACTTTTCATGAATATAAAGCACCAAATTGTTAAATAAAATTAAGAATACAAACCAAAACCAGCAACTTCCAAATAACAGCTGGATTTATAATCTAAGTACAAAATAATTAAAAGATTAAAAGAAACTAGTTGAATAAAACTAACTCTTACAATCAAGAATCTAAGTATTAATTGAAGAGGATCCAATCTCATGAGTCACATTTGGAGTTAAAGTTGGAGTTGAATCTGGGGATCTTGTTCCAGCAGATGGATTACTATGCCCTCCATGAAAACTTCTAATTTCCTCCACCATTCTCACAACTTCACCGATTTTCGGCCTTTGCTCCGGCATTCTAGCCACACAACTCATCGCTATTTGCAACAGTGCCACCATTTCTTCCTCTATATTAGGATACCTCAATAGCTCTACATCAAACACTTCACCTGTCCATTCCTCACGTACAACCGAGTGAACCCAACGTACAAGTTGGATTACCTCTTCACCACCCGAAGTAGGGATTGGGGACTTCCCCGTGAGAAGTTCAAGTAGAACAACTCCAAAGCTATAGACGTCAGAGGCCATGGACGCTTTTCTAGTGTCCGTGACCTCCGGGGCACGGTACCCTGTGGTTCGAATACCGGGAGGTGTGATTGGATTCATTAGTGTTGCTAGGCCAAGATCACATATACTACCGTATTGTTTGGAGTTGAGGAAAATGTTTGAGGCTTTTATGTTCCCGTGAACAAATTTTCCTCCGTTTTGTGAGTGGATGTGAGCGATACCCTTTGCTGCACCTACTGCAATCTTCAGTCGCGTTTCCCAGTCTAATGGAATTCGGTTCTCACCTCGTTTTGCTGCAAATTAATGAAACGAGGGTAGTGATTATATCGAAAAGTAAACTTTTTTCTAGCCGTAGAGAGTTGTATGAATTTTGAGAGTGGAGATTTCAACAAATCTGATTATTTTGACAATCTATGTGACATCTATGAATGCAAGAGTGAAATGCTAAAATACACGCTATACTTTGCCTATTTCAAAAACCCCTGTATTTTTTCTATTACCAAAAACCTCTTTGTACTAAATGACTATTATACCCCACCAACGATTGCAAAAACACCCCTGTTCACTTAAAAAATTGGCAATAACCTCCCTATGATTTTGAAGGAATTTCAAACATGTTCTTTTGCTAATAAGAAAAGAATACAAGGTTTTTTTGCTAATAAAAATAACACATTAGTTTTGTTAATAATTAGGCATAACATAAGAGGTATTTTTGCATTTAGCTCAAACAGAAGAGTATTTTCTTCATACATGCATAACTAAAACTTTCTTCAAACTAATCTAAATGAATGTTTCTAAAATCATATGGAGTAAAGATTTCTAAGATGTGAAGAGCATTCATTGAATATATCAGATTACATTTGACAATATATTCAACCAGTTTCTACGATAAACCCGAGTAGATTTGAAATTGATTCCAGATACCGAATAAGTAAAACAAAATCGAGAAATATAATGATGTTTTAGATTTAACATACCATGTAGCAACGCGGACACGCTTCCTCGATTGTAATAATCATACACCATGAGCTTTTCATCTTTAGAATAGTAGTAAGCCCTCAATGGAGCAACATTCTCATGCCTTATATTCCCAACAATCTCCATTTGCTGCTCAAACTCCTTTTTACCAACACCAACCTCTCTCAATCTTTTCACCGCAACTACAGTTGCATCCTCTAACGCCGCCTTATATGTCGTGCCAAACGTGCCCTTACCAAGAACCTCCGCAGAAGCCCTCAACAGATCTTCTAGATCAAAAGCAAGATTGCATCCCTCGAAAAATGTTATCCTGCCATTCGATTCTTGATTCTCGAAAACCATCCTCTTTTTAGATTTTCCTTTCTTTGTGGTTGACATATCATCATTTTTTTTCTTTCTATTGGTAACGATTAATAACAAGGCGATCGACACAAATGCAACTACACAACTAGCTATAACAATTCCAAGAATGGCGGATTCACTAAATTTTGAGGAATGTCTTCTAGGTGCAGTTGTGGGGGGAGGAACCGGAGGCAATGAATTTACGTTCAAAATATTATTACCCGAAAAAGATGAATAAGGGAATCGAAGAAGAGATCTAGGCACGACGCCAGTAAGATTATTATTTGATAAATCTAAGTACTGCAAACTAGGGACATTTAAATCGGGAATATCACCTTCAAGGAAGTTATTAGCAAGACTTAGAGCTGTCAAATGAGTCAAATTTGAGATCGAAGGAGAAATACTCCTGTTAAAAAAATTATGCGATAAGTTCAAAACCGAGAGATTTTTCCAAACCGAGAAATCCGACGGCAATGGGCCATGAAAATCATTGTACTGAAGATAAAGACCTATTAAATTTCCAAGCTTTAAAAGATCGGAAGGAAAGGTGCCATTTATACCGTTGGATCTCAAACTCAAGATCTGAAGTTCAGATAAACGGCTCAGAGTGTTCAAAGGAATATTCCCGCGGAATCCAGAAGCAGGCAATCGAACTGCGATAACTCGTGAATTGTTATGATTGCAAGTGACACCAATCCAGTTATCGCAAACTGAAGTTCTCTCATTCCAATTCAAATTTCTTGAATGGAAAATATTAGAAACGAAATCGAGCAAAGCTTGTTTATCTTCAACTGGTTCAGTTCTCGCTAGAATGAACAGAATACCATATAGTAAAATTTGTAGAAATGTAAACTTGATTCCCATTTTTTTTCCCTTTCTCTGTTTAGTCAAAACATGGATGCTCTCAAATAGTATCTTCAATCTTTGCCATTACTATAATAATCAAAACCAAGAGAAACAAATAATTAAAAATATATATAGTGATCATTTGAATTTTCTAATCAATGTTAGGTCAACAAACCCAACTAAATAGTTAGGTTGTGATAATAGAAAAATGTGTAAACATTTTCATCCCACTTTCAATGACTTTTGTGACTACATGTTACCAATTCCATTTTTAAATCTCAAATTTCATGCTGCAAACCAATTAAGTACACTATACAACAAAAACCCAGAAAAATTCAGCTGAAACTAAAAAGGGTTATTTACACGCAGACCCCATAAGGTCTATCATAATTACAAAAACCCCCTGTTTGAAAAATTAAATGGACACTACATAGTAAATCACCCAACTAAAAATTAATCCCAAAATTTCTGAAAGGGAAATAAACTACATTTAACTAATTCCATTTTTGAATCTCAAGTTTCATGCTGCAAACCAATTAAATACACTACACAACAAAAACCCACCAAAATTCAACTGAAAAAAAATTGAAAAATACTAACCTGTAATTTAGAGATCAGAGAAATTAAACCACTGCCATACACAGCACCCGAAATTTTTATACAAGTACAGTTACAGAAACTCCGAGAAGAATGTAAACAGAAAAAGAAAAAAAAAAACAGAATTGGAATCGGATTAATGTATACAAAAATCCAAACAAAAAAGGTTTGGAGGTGGGGAAGAAGAAGTGGATTATTCTTGCTTGAGGGAGCGGAAAGATAATGATTGGATTGGAGGTGGGGGACAGAGCAATAAATTATTGAGCAAAATTAATTTTTGTTGTGTTTTTATGTATATTTTAGTTTTGGTGCTTTAATGGCGCGGGAAGAGTGGGGAACTGCACGTGCTCTGTAGCGTAACTGCACAGAAGAGAAGAGAAGTTATAATGTATTCAATTAAAAAATGGGTTATTTGTACTTACACCCCCTTAATTATCGCTATTTTGCTGTTATCTCTGAATTTTTAATTTTTTGGCAGTCACAACCCCTCTGTTTATAAACCGTGCATTATTCTATAGAGAACTTTGAAAAATTGAATATATTGTTTACTGCCTAAACAAATTACATAAAACAAAATGTTTCAAATTCAAAAACTAAAATTGATGTTGAAAATTTATATACAAAAATTGTAATGTTTTTGCATTTGAAAATAGTAAGCATAGTGCTGCATATAATACTTTTATTTTGATGCTCTGATTACATAATTGTTTGAATTTTTGGGATAGAACCAATGTTATTAAATCGGATTAAATCAGTCAGTTTAACGGTGAATCGATGGTCTGTTCGGTCCAAATCTACCATCAGAACAGTGTGAATAGAATCGTCTATAAACCTGTTGAAATCGATCGGTTTTCATGGAACCGATGAATAGCTCAACAGGAAAAATTGATGGTTTGGATCTTTTAATTTTTTTTTTTCGTTGACATTTTGTTAAGTGTGTTTAATTAAAATGAAATTATAGGAACAAGAATTTGAGCTATGCCAGATTTGTGTTTTTTTTTTTTTTTTTTTTTTTTTTTTGCCAAATAAATATTCATATATCTTCTATATGACATTCTATATAAAGAAAACTTATAAGTTAATTTATCAGTTGAATTACTTAAATACAATTTTCTGTCAACTCAACAATATATTACTTAATAATATGAATGACTTAGTCATAATACAAAAGTTATTAAGAATTTCTTAATGCATATTTATATATTTTAACACCAAATACGATTTTCTTTTCTTTTCTCCACTACATTTTTTTAGATAAAAAGTAGTCAAGTTATATTCATATTATTTTCTAAGTTTATAAAAATTTTATATTGTTGTGTTATATATATATTTTTTCCTTTTTAACAATTATTGATATGTTAATTATTTGTGTTATCAAAAATTTCATTATGATAAATATAAATCATAAATATATTAACTAATAATTAAGTTATCTATGTTTGTTCATGTCTTTTAGTATATAATCTCATATTATTAAGAACCTAAAATATATCTCAATAATTAAATAAATTATTACGTGATCATAAAGTCATCCGGTCCAACCAATAAAAGCAGTTGTCAATCAACTCAACGATTCATTGTCAGTCCGCTACCGAGCTTTCACTTTCAAGTCAATCAACCCCGTGCTTTAGATCAGTTAATTGGGAATCTGAATCTGGATCTTTCCCAGAAATTGGGATCGCCCACTCATCTTGAGTATCTCACTTGGTCTGGTCTGGCCTGACTGATGCAAGACCTTGAATAGATCGTAGAAGCATGAAAGAAACAATTTTATGTTTTTACAATAAATAAAATAATATTCAGTGTTTCCAAAGTTCATATTATTAGAATCAATCCATGAAGCAGTTACAGGAGGGTAAAATAGACATTTAATTAGCTTTTCACCGTTGAGTAGACGGTTTCTTAACAAAAGGGGTGTGATTGTCAAAAATAAAAAAAATTGGGGATGATTGCCAATTAGAAATACTTCAGGTGGTGTAAGTGCAAATAATCCTTTAAAAATAGTATGAATTATTTATTTATATATTTATTTACTTGCAGTTATGGAAATGGTAGGGAGAGAGAGGGAGATCAGTCACGTTAAAAACACTTCAGTTCCACTAGTGTTCTTAAAAGAAACACGCTGTTTTTGGTAAAATTGCATTACTGGTCTAATGAAACTGAATTACTTAGCATTTTAGTTATCATACTTTATAAAATTATATTTTGGTTCCCTTATTTAAAATTTTTTGCACTTCTAATTATTGCTTCCTTTGAAATGAAAAGTGCAAAACTTAGATAATTATGCTGAACAGAGATTATTCTATTAGACATACACTGCAAAACACTTTATTAACTAGAGTGTGTAAAGTTTTTTTTTTTTCAAGGGTTTAATCCATTTCGAAGCGCGCCAAACATATTAAGTGGGAATCTCTATCAATAAAAATACGTTTTTATGTTTTGAGTTGACGTAATTTTTTCAAAGGAACTTCAAAACAGTAGCATATATCATATTATTTTTACTAAAAGATATAAAATAAAGAGAATAACTATAATAAACATATAAAAAAAAGTAACTGATTTAACAGAAAATCACACAAGAAAATCCATAAAATAAAAACTTCATTTAAAATTATTTCTCATTAGCTAACAGATCGAAACATAATAACATCATGCGATTTTTTTTATTGGAGTCCAAATATGATTTGACCTCGGGCGTCTTGTTAACTCGTTGCAATGTAAATAAATGCCATCATCCTTCGCAACCCAATAAGTTCTATCACATGTATGTCTCCATCCGGAACTATAAACGTCAAAGACACTTTCTTTGGATCCCCACCAAAGATGACAAAAGTATAAAGTCCTTGAAAAAAAGTTAAAGCAAAAGTTCCAATTGAAATTTTGATTTACATAAAGTATGTGATGCCCAAAATCGTCGTCTTTCGATGCACAATGCAATTCCAATGGTGGAGAATCCGGAGGGAGATTGTTAATCATAAATACTTCACGTAAATTTGTAAAAATACAACTGCGTTTTTCTTGAGCAATTGATTGAGCAACTACAGTTGCTGTAAAGAGCAAAATCAATAGAATATTTGCCATTGTCTTGTTAAAAAAATGCATGGTTAAAGATAATATGTTTTGTTTAAAATTTCAATTTCATTTATAGTGTTTACATAATTGAGTCATTAAGAGCAAATATGGATATTGAAAGTCAATAAGGTAAGTATGATAAATTTAAAATATACGGGGAATCAATATTTAATTATATTTCTATAATAGTTTGTCTAAACTGTAAGATTGAATTCAAATATCTAAATTTGATTTTTCGCTTTTTCACCCTCAAAATATAGGATTTTGGCATTATGTATTTCGACTTAAATATTTCAGCACTTTATACATTGAAAATACAATTCATTTGATACTTTGCACCCCTAATGTGTTTTAGTGAGAAAGTATGTTGATGGAATGGTATGATAATTATTTTTAAATTTTTTTAGCACTTAACACCCTAAAAATATAGATTTTGGCAAATAATATAGAATGTTTGGGCCTGTTTGTTTGGCGTTTCCCAAAAAAATTTCGTGTTTGGGAAATGTCAAACAAACATGTTTTCTATTTTTTCTGAAATAAATTTTTCATTTCTCAATTTTCTCAAACTACTCTCTCAAAACTCAAGCAAATAATTATTTTCTTATCTCTAAAGAAAACTTATATAAACTCTACTCTGATTCGACATAAAGTAACATATCTCTACACAATTTTATCTCACAACAAACATGATTTGACATAAAGTCTTACACATCTTACACCTACAACTTAACTCTTCCAAAAAAATCTACAACTACTTTATTTCTTAAACCACTCTCTCAAAACCCAAACAAACAACATTACGCAAATCGAGATTATTTCACAAACCTCCACTACTCTCCCAAAACTACTTTCTCAAACACCAAACAAACAGGCCCTTTGCATTTTGCACCCTAAAAATATAATTTTTTGGTGCATTCCACCCTAATTTAAAAAAATTTGAAACTTTGCACCCTAAGAATATAATTTCTAATATTTTGCACCCTGAAAATATATTTATGATATTTTGCACCCTAATGTGTTTACCTTTGAAAAATTATGTCGTCGGTGGAGAGATAAAATGGTCATTTTCCGTTACAACCTTCAAAAATGGAAAATGAAAAATGAAAAATGAAAAAAAAAATAAAGATGTTTTTATTTTGAGTTCAATTACAAAAGTAAATCAAAGGTTTTTTTTTTTTTTTTGCAATTATATGAACATTTTGTTCTAAAATAGACACTCATTTGCATTAAATGTGATATTCATACAATAGAAAAAATTTTTATTTTTTTGTTTCCATAATTTTTTTTTTTTTGGTAGTGAAAATGGTAGTAAGTGGGCTACCACTCGGAGCCGGGTCGCTGTTTACGGAAAGCTCTCCCCAAGGGATTCTTTACAGTGGAGGGGGTCGAACCCTTGACCTCCCTGTGGTTCTAGCCAGCTTTTATCCACTAGTTGATTCACTACAGAAAAAAAGCATATTATGTGACGAAATATTTTGTCACGAAACACGATTTTTTCGTCATGACGAAATAATTAATCACGGGGTTCATCACATAGGCCCCCTCAAATAAAGTGTAATGTGACAAAAGGCGTGTTCGTTGCATAACTCTGCGACGAAATTTATCTCATCCCAACAAAGCGATGTTTTACGACGGTTTATTTGTCGCATAAGCACAAATAATTATCACCGAAAGTGCACTTCATCACAACAAATGTGATTTTGACAAAGCTTTCTGTGATGATTTTATTTGTCGCATAAGCACAAATATTCAATATTTCCAAAGTTCATATTATTAGAATCAATCCATGAAGCAGTTACGGGAGGGTAAAATAGACATTTAATTAGTTTTTCACGGTTGAATAGACTGCTTCTTAATATGAGGGTTCTGATTGTCAAAAGATAAAAAAATTTGGGGATGATTGCCAATTAGAAATACTTCAGGTGTTGTAAGTGCAAATAACCCTTTAAAATTAGTATGAATTATCTATTTATATATTATTTATTTGCAGTTATGGAAATGGTGGGGAGAGAGGGAGATCAGTCACGTTAATAACACTTCAGTCCCACTAGTGTTCTTAAAAGGAACACGCTGTTTTTGGTAAAATTGCATTATTGGTCTAATGAAACAGAATTACTTAGCATTTTTGTCATCATACTTTTTAAAATTATATTTTGGGCTCTCTTATTTACGATGTTTTGCACTTTTGATTCTATTGCTTCCTTTGAAATCAAAAGTGCAAAACTTAGATAATCATGTTGAACAAATATTATTCTTTTAGACCTAAACTGCAAAACACTTTATTATAGAGTGAGTAATTTTTTTTTAGTTTTTCAAGGGTTTAATTCCTTTTGGAGGCGCGTTAGACATATAAAGTTGGAACCTCTTTCAATAGATATTCGAACATGAGTCTACTAATTTGTAGTGAACAGTCCCTTCCACTATACCAATCAAATATTGGGAGTTTTTTGCATTTTGCACTCCCAAAACATGGAAAATAGCCAGTTTGTACCCCTGAAATTTAGATTTAACACTTTGCATCCTCGAAATATGAAAAATGCTGTACTTTGCATCCTCTTTTATTTGACACTTTGCACCCTCAAAACTTGAGAATTTGGCACTTGGCACCCCTCAAAATAAAATTAGTATTTAACATCCTCTAATTAGAACAAAATCAGCAACTTGCACCCCCGAAACACAATAAATGGGCACTTTGCACCCCAAAACACAAAATTAGAACTTAACACCCTCGAAATATAAAAATGCAGCACTTTGCACCATCTTTTATTTTCAAGCAAAAACTAAAGGGCAAAATAGATAATTCACTTGTAAATTTTTGGCACTTTGCACTCTCAAAACTTGAGAATTTGGCACTTTGTACCCCCAAAATAAAATCAGCACTTAACATCCTCTAATTAAGAACAAAAACAGCAACTTGTACCCCCGAAACACAATAAATGGACACTTTACACCCAAAACATAAAATGATTCTGCAATATAAATTGACAAAATTTCTTAACTGTTAGTTCGCGATAAATCTACTCTTGTACTTTATATTTAGCACATTTTTTCTTAATCTTTTAAAGGCTATCGATGCCGGAGCAAATTTATTATTGTGTTATATAAAGTCTCAATAAATATAAATAAATAACATGTTTTCCACCAGAATTGCTTTTTTTCTTTTTTTTTTTTTTGGTTGTGAATTTGATACCTAAAAAAAAGGAAAACATGTTATCCACCGTTATTGAGTAGTTCGAAGATCAGGCATGAAAATTTAGGAAATTAAGGAATAAAGTTATATCAGGGAAAAAGAATTTGAAAAGTGTGGAATAACATAACGGGCTGTTCTACTGTTAGTACCACTTGTGTTGGTATTCATTAGGTCCCCCTTTAATTACCATTGGATCAAATTTACTTTTTAATTTACCATTCATTTTTTTTAAGGGCGACTCGTACAATAGGTTATCGTACTCCATAAATTTAATAACTCATTTTAAATTTTTACAAATAACTTTCCCAAAAAACACCCCACTTTTTTTATATTTTCTATAATTTTTGTTATGAGAAATATTTCAGAAAAAAAACACCAACGCCGTTCTCCTTCAAATCAAAGAAACACCCTTCCAGTCTATCCCTCCGGAACCCCTCATACTTTCCGGCACCGTTCTCCTTCGAATCACTTGTCTCGACAGATAGAAAGAAACAACCAATTTACTTGTTCCAGTCTATCCCTCCGGCGAACCCTCATCCTTTCCGACACCGTTCTCCTTCAAATCACTTGCCGCGCCGGATGAATCTGAAGCTATAGGCGAGAGATTGAATTTATTTTAATTCTTCCTCCATTTATGGTAAGAATATTCCTCAAAATTTTCACTTAATTTAATTTCATGGGTGAATCCAAAGAATCATCTTTCCAAAAAAAAGATCGTTTGCCGTTTGGACAAATAAAGTGATTGTTTAATATGTGTTTGGATGGCTTACTCTTCGTCTGTATTGTTGGTTAGGATAGGGAAATACTATGTTCAAGTTTTAATTTTGTGGGAACAGAAAAGATGATGAAATTACAATCTGGAGTCAATTTCTGAAGCATGAGGAATTGATCTGATTAGGAATTAGGTGTCCTTTTCTCCAGTAAATATTGTATGTATTGGTGGATTATTTATATCAAACCATTATTGTAGCAATGTTATTATCTGAAAGGTGTAGTGGTTTTGAACTTAGTAGATTTACTCTCCAGTTTAACTTCCTAGGTCGATTTTTCTCTGTTAAAAAACTAATCATTCATTGTGTTGGACTATCTAATCATTTAATGTGTTGGACATTACTTTGGTGATAGTATTTCCTATTTTATTCAATTTCCACCTTTAGCACAACCAATTATGAGAAGAAAATAGGAAGGAAGAATTGTTATACTGAGCACTGAGCAGGTAACTTTTATTGCAAACTCTACAATTTCAAAAGTAATTATCATACAGCTGCATTTTGAAGAAACCAGAAGGTCAAGAACTTTCAGTTGGCAGCAAAATAGGATGGGTGGATAGCATAAAACATAAGGTTTGTTCTGGGCTTGGGGAGCAACATTTTTTGTTAGGGTGAAAGATGATAAATTTAACCAATATTATGGCTTAAAATTCTTTCACATCTGTTCCTACATTGAGAATGAAATCTTTTTGGTTACTTGATTTTGATTTTTCACAAATCCTTTTGAATTTGATTGGTTTGTTGTCCTTCATATTATGTTTCTTCCAAATTTTGTTGCTTCCTAACATATTGGTTCAATTTCATGGCGTACAGCGGACGAAGGAGGACTAAAGTTGATTCCATATCACAGATGGACTGTAAATGGGAGACGATTATATTTCGTAAAGATGGTTCTTTATATTTGGCAACAGGACCTCAGTGCACATAAATGATTACATATATGTGATATTGTATTCATGGAAAATGACCTCATTAATTTATTTTGTTACTTTCTGTTTTTTTTGGGCTAAACTCTTATGCATTTTGAATTATATGTAATAGATTTGACTAGATGAAGATTATTAAATTTTAATGGTTCTCTCTTTGCGCGAGTGTAACAAGCGCAAAGTAAAAGAATTCTTCCTTGAACTTAAACTAACTGATAAAAGATTGAGAAGTATATATTTGATGTATAAATTTTCCACTTAAGAGTATTTTTTATTTAAATAACTTGCAACTGGCGCACACATCCTCACGTGCATAATTCCTATATTGTTATAACGTGTAACTTGGACAATTCTTCTTTTTGTTAAAAAAAGAATTCAAGTTTGAACAGAGCCTTACACAATATTCGGACATTTAAATTTTAGATTTATGTATTTGTGTAACGCATGACTTTCAGAGGTGGGCTGATATGCATAAAGTGTATGTTTGTAATAAATGTTGAAACTCAATTTTAGAGTGTATGTGGAATTTTTTAACAGATGTATACTATGACATCAGGATATGAAAATGTCTCCTTTTAATTTTCATTTAGTTTTATTGTTGCCATTTTCTATTGTGTGTATTTTCTCTCAAGTGCTTTGGGTGGTTGGGTATTGTTCAGCAATGAAAATCAGCTCAGACTTTAGTGTGAATAATTGGGAAATGTGAGAGAAATCTGAAGGAGTTCGATTTTTTCCCAAATATATTGACAAGTAAAAATTGATGAAATTTCAAACAAAAAATATCTAGTTTTAAGTATACATTGATAGATAATGTAGTTTAAAATCAAACCATTATTTGGGATTTGTTTGTGTCTGTAGAAAATTAAACCATAAACTAAGACCCACTCGCGTAATTTAAATAAAACCATAATTTGAGATCTGCTTTGTGTTCAAAGATAAAAATTAATTTGAACTCATGCATAACAAATCCAGTTGAAAAAGTTCGAGTTCAATTCGATAAAATTGAAAATTACTAAATAAACATATGTTTTATCAATCTATCCGAGTTCATGTCACATTTGGCTCATTCAAGTGTTTTTCTAGCTCTGTTTATTTAAGTGCAAATCAAGTTTAACCACAATCTCAAGGTGGTTCTCAAGTTTGACAACAAAATCACAGTATAATTGCACTCATAACCATATTGTACATTATCATAACCTCAATAACCATGGAACCCCTTATCTTTTTACTATACAAGGTTAGTTTTGAGTCAGCAACTTGCACTATAAAAAACATCAACTCCCACTTTGGGTGCTTTTTCAACTGTAAAAAGATGTCCAAAATTTGATCTTTCTTACAATATTCTACAAAAATGCACTTCACTAGGGAAATAACAGTTTGTTTGGTTGAGCTTATCCAAAAAAGCCTGAGCTATATTACCGAAGTTCACATTAACTGCACCAGCTGCAACAAACCTTTCAATATAAAATTTATAGACCATGTAAAAGCATGGAGCATAAACTTATATACAATGGCCACGTCGGAAATTTATATCGTTTCTCTGGAAAATTATTACTAAATTTTTTTTCGTGTTCAAAACCTTTCACCAAATGAGGTTCCAAGAAAACCAACAATTTTATATCAATCAGAAAAAGACGCCATAAAATGCTGCGTTATAAGATGATCAATTCTTTCGAACCAATGCAGCTGCTATCCCACCTGCTATGAGTCCAAGAACTGTTGCAGTAATGCCGATTCCAATCAAATTTATGCAATTAGTCAATTGCAAGATCTGAAAAATGAAAAATCAAATTGAAGCAAGCGATTCTTCTTCTTTAAGCATTATCCAAGGAAAATCCAATGCCATTACAAACTGAAATAAATCCAATTTTCACAATGCAATCAACTTATACATCAAAATAAACAACGATATAAGTCATTTTAATAAAAATATAGTGTACTTGGCATATGTTATCCAGTGCATATTACACTTCAAATTATATTAAAACATAAATTTAAACAGGACAATTGTATCATGATAGGGAGCATTATTGGATTACAAACTGAAATAAATCCATGTTAGACTAAAAAGTGTATTTAAATGTTAAACAATACCTGTTACATCTCAAATAATGGGCAGTTGATGGAGTTTCTAATGGATGATTGTGTTCGGGGACAAAATTGGTAACCTTATAAAATCCATCACGTATATCATGTGCTATGTGAAACAGAGCTGTACAACCACATCTAGTTTCATCTTTTGATCTTTGCCGGGGTTCACGACCTTGTATAGGGGGTTTGCGAAATCCTTCCCGAGAACATACCAATTGCACATTCTTTACAATACCACGTTTAGTTTTTCTATGACACTTTCGAACGTCGAATCCTTTTTTTCTACCGTATTCTATATAAAATGTCTGGGCCTCTTCATAAGAATTAAATACCAATTCCCATATTGACTCATTGTTTACAGGATCAAGATTCGGGTTTGATTTATCACCTCCAATATTATTGAATTCGTCTATATTATTCTCAGTGTTTGAAGAAACATCAGTAAAAACATAACCTTCTTCGTTCTTACTATCCATGTACTGTAAAACCAAAGTAAAATCAAAAATATTAAAAAAGAAAAATTGCTTTCATAGCCAACTTGACTAGACATTTACATATTGAATATAATGTAATCATAAAATGAAGAAACTTGATGATTTCAGCAAACCTGTAATTATTCAAGATCTAAGTTAGTCCAATAACTTAACATAAAAACATAAATTTCCAGTATATTCCACTTAAACATATATAATAGTCAACAAATCACAAGAAAATAAAAAGAGATAATTATTCCGTGCATCTAAATTTGAGGAGGTGTTAGACTTGACTCCAAGATCTCATCCCACCTAATTACTCCAAACCAGACAATTGTTTATTAATTCAACTTGTTTGTGCCATAAAACTGCATCATTATTACTTATTTGAAAAAAGCTATTAATAAAAAAAACAATTCCATGTGTAAGGCTTGAGTAACAAAACAAAGAATATCACGTACATATAAGGGTGCATATTAAGCAGTAATAATAATAGTAAATGTCTCTCATCTCTATTAGCTTGATGTTGGACATTCAATAATATGCATATTCTATTAAAAGTTCCCTTCAATGTGTAAGGTACTGAGATCATGTTAGAGAATCCAAATTAAATTATTTTTAAAAACAATGATGTTCCACAAGATACCAGAGTACACATATACAAGTTTCATGGCAAAATTAATAGAGCATGCAATCTGACAGAATAAAAACGCATTTTTAACAAATTGATATTTACTTACAGTTGCTTGTGATTGATGGAAATGTATGGCTTCTAGTGGAGGCACGGTGACGGCGAGACGGCGAAGAGGGCGGTGGTGCAGCGGCGACGGCGCGACGGCGAAGAGGGGGTGGTGCGGCGGCTGCTATGATTAGGTCAATTTTTGGGGATTTTAATTTTGATAGGATAAATGAGATGTCGTTTCCTTTTTTCTTGCTGTGTAAAAATATAATTTTTCATTCAGTAAATGGATTTTGTATTTGAATAAAATTATCTTAATCCAAAAAAGAAATTAATAAGTTATGGGTTGTTTTAGTAAGATCACATTTAAAATCAATACCTTTTGAAAAGGTATCAGGTAAACTTTATGCCACTTGGCAAAATTTTAAATAAGAACTTATAAAAGTGAGCACAAACTAGAACTAACCACAGAAAAACCCCTTACAAAGGAAATGAGAATTTTCTTATAATTAAGGATTAATGGTTAACTGATAAGACTTCATTTACAAAGGGCACATGTGAAATTATATAAAATTTGCTCTGGCCGCAACAATCTTAGATCTGACAATATCAACAGCCTTTTTAAAATGTAATCATTTAGCTTAAGATATTTGGTATTTTAATTTTCCTAACATATACATAAAATCTCATAATAGACAGCACTTCCACTACAACAAAAATGATCTTTGATGGTGTTAACTTAGCGGCATTTTAACACAATATAATACAAAATCCTAATTTAGTAGCATATACATAAATATGTTGCAAAATTTTAAATATCATAAAATTTTAACTATTAAAATCTAGTGGCACATTTTCGGTAAATGTCACTAAAATGAGAAGTATTTTACAATGGATTAACGTTTAAATGCTACCAATGTATACTTTTGTCTCACTAACATAGTATAATATTTTTAATATTATAACAATTTAGAATAATGAGTTTTAATTAAATTTTATTATTTTCTTAAATTTGATTTTAAGTTGGTACACATTTTTAATTAAATTAATTTTTAAAAAAAATTCGTTTTTTATGTTTTGAGTTGGCGTAATTTTTTCAAAGGAACTTCAAAACACTGTAACATATATCATATTACTTTTACTAAAAGATAGATAAAATAAAGAGAATAACTACAATAAATATATAAAAAAAATTTATCTGATTCAACAGAAAATCACACAAGAAAACCAATAAAATAAAAACTTCATTTAAAATATTTCTCATTAGCTAATAGATCGAAACATAATAACATCATGCAATCTTTTTTATTGGAGTCCAAATATGATTTGAACTCGGGCTTTTTGTCAAGTCGTCGCAATGTAAATAAATGCCATCATCCTTCGCAACCCAATAAGTTCTAGCACATGTATGTTTCCACATGGAATTATAAACGTCAAAAACACTTTCTTTGGATCCCCACCAAATATGACAAAAATATAAAGTCCTTGAAAAAAAGTTAAAGCAAAAGTTCCAATTGAAATTTTGATTTACATAAAGTATGTGACGCCCAAAATCGTCGTCTTTCGATGCACAATGTAATTCCATTGGTGGAGAATTCGGCGGGAGATTGTTAATCATAATCACTTCACGTTTATATGTAATAAAGCAACGGCGTTTTTCTTGAGCAATGGATTGAGCAACTACAATTGCTATAAAGAGCAAAATCAATAGAATCTTTGCCATTGTATTGTTAAAAAAATGAATGGTTATAGATAATATGTTTTTTTTTTTTTAAATTTCAATTTCATTTATAGTGCTTACGTAATTGAATCATTAAAAGCAAATATGGATAATGAAATTCAATTAGGTAAGTATGATAATTTATAATACACGGGGAATCAATATTTAATTATTTCTATAATAGTTTGTCTAAACTGTACAATTGAATTCAACTATCTAAATTGAATTTTTTGCTTTTTCACCTTGAAAATATAGGATTTTGTCACTTCGCATTTTGACTTAAATTTTTTTGGCACTTTTCACACTGAAAATATAATTCATTTGACACTTTGCACCCTAATGTGTTTTAGTGAGAAAGTTTGTTGGTGGAAGGGTATAATAGTAATTTTTAAATATTTTTATAGCACTTTGCACCCTAAAAATATAGAGTTTGGCAAATAATATAGAATGTTTGCATATTGCACCCTGAAAATATAAATTTTTGGTGCATTCCACCCAATTTAAAAACTTTGAAACTTTGCACCCTAAAAATATAATTTCTAATAATTTGCACCCTGAAAGTATATTTTTTGATATTTTGCACCCTAATGTGTTTACCTTTGAAAAAACATGTCGTCGGTGGAGAGATAAAATGGCCATTTTCCCTTTACAACCGTCAAATATGGAAAATGAAAAATGAAAAAATAATCAAGATGTTTTTATTTTGAGTTCACTTACAAAAGTAAATCAAAGTTTTGTTTTTGTTTGCAATTATATGTACATTTTGTTCTAAAATAGACATTCATTTGCATTAATTGTGATATTCATACAATAGACAAAACATTTTTTTTTTGGTTTCCATAATAAAAATATTGATTCACTAAAAAAATGGAATCTTATGTGACAAAATATTTTGTCACGAAACACGAGTTTTTCGTCACAAGAGGTTTACGTGACGAAATAATTCGTTACAGGGTTCGTCACATAGGCCCCGTCAAATAAAGTGTAATGTGACAAAAGGCATGTTCATTGCATAACTCTACGACGAAATTTATCTCGTCACAACAAAGCGATGTTTTGCGACGGTTTATTTGTCGCATAAGCACAAATAATTGTCACCGAAAGTGCACTTCGTCACAACAAATGTGATTTTGACAAAGCTTTCTGTGACGATTTTATTTGTCACATATAAATCTAACCAGTTATGACAAATTATTTTGTCACAACAAATAGTAGTTTGAAATTGTTTATATCCTTATGTGACAATATATTTCGTCACATAAGAATAGCCTTTAGGACAAAAAAAATTGTCAAAAAAAAATTTGATTTAAAATTCAACAAATGCTTTTGTGATAATATAATTTATCACTATAAATTTTACAATTAATAATTCTATTAAAATTCATAATATACGTTGTTCACCTCATTGATAAACTAAAATAGTAATATTACAAAACTAAAATTGATTATCAAAATAACAATATCAACCAACTTACAAAGTATTTAAGTTCAGAAATCACAATATCATTCATGTTCAAGTGTGTATCTCTACAACTGCATCAGACAAAATGATAGCACTTGTCAACAACCTATTAGCTTTAACAAAAAGGAATCCAAAACAAATTTTTATAGCCATTTTTCTCTAAGGATTAAATATTGGTACTGTGATTTTTATAGCATTTTTTTTCTAAATAATAATCAGTTAATATTTTTTAATATATTCATTCTTAAACATCTTAATTATATATATAAAAAAAACATCAACTTCTATTCTTAATTTATTTTAGTTTGAATAATTTCTTTTAACATTTTCTCTAAGTAAAATTAAACTTAGATTGATCTAGTGTAAAATGACATTAACTTCATGTTGTTTCCGATATTCTCCAAGATTGTGGACAGTTTATCTTAAAAATATGTTTATATATCTAACACCTTATCATATTGCATGATATAATTGTTATAAGAATCATATGTAGTTAAAATAGAAAATGTGCCAAATTTTTTAAATCAAGGTGAGGAATGGAAAATGTTTATATTTCCTGGGTGCAAAGTGCAAATATTATGTATTTTTAGGATGTATAGTGCAAAGTTCCATAAAAAATTGAAAATGACAATTCTATCCTTCCTACATGAAAATTTTCTCAACAAAATAAATTGTATTTCCAAGGTGTAAAGTACCAAAAATTTTAAGTCAAAGTGCAAAGTGTCAAAATCCTATATTTTAAAGGTGCAAAATACCAAAAACCCTAGCTAAATTATACAACGGAAATCAAACAAATTATGTATGATAACTTGAAATAAATGAGGAATCAATAATTAATTATATTTCTATTATAGTTTGTCAAAATTACTTCACCCGTCCCATTTACTTTGCTTTCTTGATACAGTCAACCGGTCATCTTGACTAAATTTACAAAAATTATTAATTATAATAAATAATTTAATTAATATATTTCACTAATTAGTTAATAATATCATATGACACCATATTAATATTCAAAAGGTTTATTACACAATAAATATGAATAATTTAATATGATAAGTCACTTATAAAATTGAAAAATTTGACCAAGTATTGTAACAAATGTAGTAAAATAAATAGGACGAAGGGAGTATGTACATACGTACCCAAAATTTAAAAAATTTTACAGATTCATTTTTTTTTTCTTGCAATAATTTAAAATAGGTTGATGAATAAATAATTAATCGTATTCCTATATTTTCAAGGCAAAACTTAAACCAAATGAAGCATATCCACTAATAATTTAGTCACAAGAAATTCAATATAGAAATTATTGCATTGGTAATTAGTTGGCTTTGTAGTACGATTAATGCCCAAAAGTATGTTGCGAGATATGTGAAAACCTGAATGTGAAACGTAACTTGTCAACTTTTTAGCTCCTATTTTTTATTTGACGATTGACAATGCAATCGTTATGATGGATTGAAATTTCGTTTCGAATGTATGTTTTGGTCAATCAAATATTGAAATTTTTTTCAGACGTTTTGTAAAAAAAATTACTAAATTAAAATAAATAAGAAAGTCTCATGTAAATAAATAGTTTCGAAATTATATCTAATTTTCATTTTGTAGCTACCTTTTAGGGATACCGTGGGCTTGCTAAACTAGTTTAATCCGTATTGCCTAAACAATCATTGATAGTCACCTGTTTGTTTGGTGTTTGGGAAAGTAGTTTGGGAGAATAGTGGAGGTTTGTGAAATAATCTCGATTTGCGTAATGTTATTTGTTTGAGTTTTGAGAGTGGTTTGATAAATAAAGTAGGTGCACTGGCGGAGCTACGCTTTGGACAGGGGGGTGCATGACACCCCTGAAATTTTGGTCCCAAATGTATGGTATATATGCTATATTGCTATATTAATTTATTCATGTTCAACTATAACATAATTTATAATTTTCTTTTAGTTTAAAATTAAATTTTTAAATAAAAAGGGTCCATGTATATTAGAGTTTGATAAATTTAAGAGTTACAAAGTGGACATTAACTCAAATTCTAATATTTTATTTTTATTTAGTAATTTGAATCATATTATTACCCTAATAATACTTTTTAGGGTTTGACACTTTTTAGGAATATCAAGAGTCTCTCTAATTTCATATTACTCTTTCTTTCATCTTCTTCTCCATTCTCACAAAAGAACCTATTTTAAACAAAACGTGCAAGACAAAAATACAAAGTACCAAAAAAAGTAAAACTGAGATCTGAGTTTTTCATATTAAGAGGTGATCCCATTGATTCTTCGGGAAGACATAAGGTATGAAATATGTATGTTTATAATTATAGTAGTGAATTATTTAATACTTTTTACTTGTAATATATATGGTCTAGAATAGATTAGAGTTATGGATAAAAGATTAACATTACTTTGATTCGCATAGATTTATTTTCTAGTGAAATTTTAGTTTATAATTGATTCTTAATTTTTACTAGATATAAATAATGGACAAGTTTGTTGTTAGAGTACCCAAAGTATCGACGTGTACATTTGTAAAGAGGAGTTTTCATTCCATTTAATTTATTTTGAGTTTGAATTAGTTTGGTCGTATTTAAATTTTTTTTTTAATATTTTAAATAATACTCATAAAATTATAAGGACCCCGATGAAAAAAGTTTCTGGCTCCGCCACTGAGTAGGTGTAAGTTATTTTTGCAAGAGTTAAGATTGTATGTGTAAGATGTATAAGACTCTATGTTAAATCATGTTTGTTGTGTAAGATAAGTTACTTTATATCAAATCAAAGTAGAGTTTGTATAGGTTTTGTTTAGAGATAAGAAAATTATTGTTTTGTATCGCTTTTGAGAGAGTAGTTTGAGAAAATTGAGAGATGCATATTTTATTTAATAAAGTTGAAATAATGTTTATTTGGCATTTCCCAAACAAAAAAAAATTGAGAAACGCCAAACAAACAGGCCCAACCTTTTTTTATGATAAATTTACTTCAAAAGTCAACACACATTGCCTTATATATACCCAACTAATATAAAAAAATGTTCAAGGGAGTTTTCTGTTTGTTGAATAGATAGACGAGAACAAGTGATGCAAATTATGAAATTCATTCCAAACTACTTTTAATTTTGGTATTTGTCTCAAGTTATATTACGTCGTCGAAATTTTGTTTGGTCATTAAGTTTCTAACGGGAACTATGTAACCTATGTTTGATTTAATTCCTGCAATTTAACTTAGGTATTATGTTATCCAATTATTCAATTAAAATAGTTATCCTTTTAGACGATCATCAATCTAATCTCAAATGAAATCACTTCGTTGGTGTACGTATCCACTCCTATAGTTTCTAGAGATAAAACTTAGGATTACTATATCCTTACCTAAAGGGGTATATGTATCAGCTAATCAATCTATCCAAATCGTACCCAATTCTCGAGAGATTACACTGAAACCCACATGCAATAACAGTAACATACATCTCAACATCTCTACAACTGATAGAATGAATATGGTCATTCACGCATAAACCACAATAAAAAAGAACACATTTAAGAAATCGGACATGTTATGCCAAACATAAATATTGTATGTAATAAATAATAAATCAAAACATAGAATTATACTTCATTGTGTTGTAGCCATAATGGTTAGATTAGCTACTGATAGATACTTAAAAATGCACTTAAATTATTCTAATTTTTCAATTAAACGAAGTGTTAATTTGATATTTTCATGAAATTAATAAAATTGCTTGGTATGAGAAAATATTGAGTTTAATTTGATTTTTAAGGAAAATAAAATAGGCTCACCAACTCATAGGCGATTTCTTTGAGAATACTTCACCAGTGGCTATCAAAGTTGAGTTATGCTTACTTTGACATGAAGAAAACACATTCAATAAAGAGTGGATTTAGTTGGAAACTCAGTGGATCAAGATTCCTAATTTCTCTAGAACAATCTCAACTAGAAATCTTATTTATCTTAATTTTGTAATCCCAAACCCCTATATGAAGAGAGGTTTGTCAAGAGTTTAGGTACAAACTACTGTTACTCTTCTCAAATCACTATCATATTTCTTTCTTAGTCTAAGTTACTATTACTCTTCTCAAATCGCTATCATATTTCTTTTTAAAACTTGTGATAATGATTAGCAAATTAGGCTAGAGTTCTTTGGTGAGGTAAGAGATGAACTTATATTATAGTGATTATATTTGGATTCGATTCTTCAAGATTACGTAGGTTTTATAAGTTTTAGTGAATTTTCTTAATACGATTTCAAAGAAAACCGAATAACCTTACAACTGTAAGAAGAATTAAACAAAAATAATATCTGAATAATTGAATAGTAACCAAAGTTCTCTAATATATCCACCAAACTAATAGAATCCTAAACCACCTAGGCTACTAAAGACGATAAGAAAGAAAACACTAAATAACTAGATACATAATTAAATAGCAATTACTAAATTAAATAACGGGTGCATCAGTCCATGTAGTGTGGGTTCGATCTCAGTGCATGGGTGCTGCACTGAACCGTAACATTCCCCTCCTCTTTAAAACGAACCTTGTCCTCAAGGTTCATATACGGGAACTCTTCCGTAGCACTCCGAAAGACTCCCATTTCGCATCCTCCTTCGGCAACGTCTTCCACTGCACAAGTACTTCTCGAACAAGTCCCTCATTTCCAGCCACCGTGCGTGTATCCAATATATTCTCCAGCTCTATAAGTGGACTCCCGGCAACATCATACGGCTGAAAGGTGGGCGTTGGGACCTCCCTGTCACCTACCTTACGTCAGAGTAAGGAGATATGGAATACCAGATAAATCCTTGATGTATCCGGTAACTTCAAACGATACGCCACTGATCCCACCCGACCAATCACTTTAAACTGCCTGTAAAAAATGACTATGAACACCGAATGTTGTTTGTAAGGTTGGATGTGAAGGTAAACCCAATCTCCCATTTTGAATCTCTCCTTCCTTCGATGCTTGTCAGCCATTTATTTCATACGGTTCCTCACAGCGATTAAGATATGCTTAAGTTCCCCCAATATTTCATCCCGTGATCTAAGAGCTCGGTCCACTTCTTGTACCGTCATTGTCCCAGGTGTAAAATATAGCAAAGTTGGTGGAGGCCGTCCATATACTGCTTCGAATGGTGACATCCCGATTGACTGATGAAACGACGAGTTAAACCAGAATTCGGCGCAAGCGAGGTACTCCTCCCATTGTCGAGGGTTGAGGCAAACAAAGCAAAGTAAGTATTGCTCGATACTACAGTTTACCACTTCCATTTGTCCATCTGTCTCCCAATGATAAGCTAACCTAGTTTTCAATTTCGTACCTTGTAAGCGAAATAATTCTCTCCAAAAGTTACTCAAGAAAACCCGATCTCTGTCTGATACAATGGAATCCGAAAATACATGTAACCACTCCCCATACAGAAGCATTCACCACGTCCTTAGCCAAAAACGGACGTGTTAATGTCAAAAAATGAGCGTACTTCGATAATCTATCTACTACCACCAAGATCGTATATTTCCCCCACGATCGTATCCATACATCAGTCCAAATCACCGACGACATTGGCAGTGGTTCGAGTAAACCTACAGTTTTACGATTATCAGTTTTATTCTATTGACACACATCGCATTCTCGAATGAATCTCCTAACATCCCCCTGTAGTCTGGGCCATGTAAACAACACCGAAATACTTTGTGGCTTTGACTCTTGGGTGTTATACATCCTGGTGGGATATCCATGTAGACTTTTTCAAATAATTCCCCATGTAAAAAAGCACTTTTTACATGGAATTGTTGCAGTGTACAGTCCAAGTTTGTAGCTAAAGATAGTAACACATGAATTGTGTTGATTTGAGCTACTGGTGCAAATGTTTCTATGTAATCAATTCCATAAGTTTGAGAGTATCCTTTTGCTGCCAGTCGCACGTTATAGCGCTCATTTGTGCAATTAGCATTGTATTTCACACTGTAAACCACTGCCATCCAACTGGTTTGATCAACTAGTTCCCACGTTTCATTTTTTCCAATAGATTTCATCTCTTCGTTGCTTTCCACTTAGGATCAGCTAAGGCTTCCTACGATAGATAATTAATTCATAAATGACATATCTAATTTCGACAAGCACTGGTAAGACACATAGTGGCACATGAGATATTTTACATTGCTAGAGATTTCAAGTTCATATGTAGGTTCATGAATACCTCTATCTAGTATAACGTAGTGGCAATTGCCTTCTATTAGCCTCAAGGACATCTTCAATGAAATGATGGGCTTGATTCTAACTATAATATTATTACTTGCATTAATTGAGTCTATGATATATGCGTGTATGATTATGCAAATAGGTGCATTTATGGATTCTAAAGAGAGGATAAAAATTTGGCAACGTGATCCGGTAAATAAGCTTGATTCTGAAATAAAAATGTTACTTAATTGCTCATACTCATCTATGTGATCGAGTTGCACTTTCGTACTTTGAGCCCATCCTAGAGGTGAAGCATTATCCTAAATTGTTTACATTTCATTGCTTTTAAAGTGTTTGTTGAATTGTCAAGCTTAATTTTACTATTAGCTTATTTACCAACCAAAATTATCTACATTCGGGTGTCTTTATTGACTTTTATATAATGATATAGGTTGCATAAATCCAAATCCCTGTGGGAATTGATACTTGATCTTACAATTTTATATTAGGGTGATTTACACTCAAATCTTTTCAGATTTGGGCGTATAACAAGAAACCCCCTACATAGGTGTGTATGCATATGCATATAGGTGCATTTATTAGTTACATCATTTAATTAATCAGACCATATTTTGTTTTATATTACACTTGCATGATTATTTATTTTTCATATGTAAGCTTTTAGATGGAGGAGCCTAACATAAACAATCGCGGAAAAAGAAATTTGGGTGTATATTTGAATGCTGATCCGACATTAGAACGTTCTAAAGATTTTAGCTATGATGAAGATTGGTGGAAAAAGATTGGTTGGACCTAGTTTCGTGACGAACAATACGTGAAGGGTATGTATCTCATTACTTCACTCTCTAATGTTAGTAAAATACGTCGAAATATGTATTTTGAGTTGATATCTCACATTATTTTTTCTATATTTGTTGTTAAGTTAGGGTTCATATTGCACAACTTACGTATTTTCAAAAAATTCCAAACTACATACACTAGTAGGGTTTTGGTTTGGTTTATATTGTATAAGTTTGTTAAAATCTCCAAAATTTTGAGTTGATTTCTCACATTTTTTTTTCTGTTTTTGTTTTTAAGGTAGGGTTCATAATTGTACAACTTACGTATTTTCAAGAAAATTCAAGCAAAGTACACTATATCGATTTTGTTTGGGATTATATTGTATAAAATATAATAAGTTTGTTAGAACCCCCAATATTTTGGTCATAAAGGTTTACAATATTTTTATTAAATCTTTCTTATTCTCGAAGAATGAGGTGAGGGGCAAGGGGATTGATAGAGAAAGATCTCTTGTTCTGGTTCATTGCTTTAGGTATCAGTACTATGGCATTGAAACAATCTGTAGTTGATATTTTGGATTTATTAAAACACTAATATTGATTTCTTTTTGTGCATTGCAGATGACGGATTTAGCATACACACTTGTGTTAAACTAACTTGATAGTATAGTGAAGCTTGAAAATGTTATCCAGATAGATACAACTACATTGATCTTTGTTTAGACATTAAAGAATCATTCCCTAGTATTAAAGACATTAATGCACTTAAAATTAGTTGTAGTATTGTTGGTGTTTTAGAGCTGATGGAAAGTTCTACTGATAGAGATGTTATGCTAATGTTTTCTAGAAATGCAGCTTCTTCTAGATTTGATCTATTTGTAGAGTATATATCATAGCAAAGTACAGATGCCGGCAATGAGGGGGATGATGAACATGAAGAGGATGAGGACAAGGAAGATGATGAAGAGATAGACGGTGAGGGAAAAGGAGTTGAAGATGGTGAGGGGGGTGGGGGCGCAAATAATGTAACTCTTGGAGAAGAAGATAGACCTGAAGTGTTGTATGAAACTGTTATATTGGCAGGATCAGAATTGGACACTAGTTCTAATTCTGATTTCAGGGCAAACACTGATGATGAAGACAATAGAAGTGAGATTGTGAGAACTCTTGCAGAAATACATAAATATTTCTTAGGGTGGCTCTAGACATTTCATCATCTAATAAATCCTGAATAAATTTCTAGCTGGACTTAATGTGGAATTTGATGAAGTACGGGGACGGATCATTGGGAGAACTCCACTTCCTTGAATAGATGAGGTGTTTGCTGAGGTTCGAAGAGAAGAGAGCCGCAGACATGTCATGTTGGGAAAAAAGACTACTAATGGGCTTGAGGAGAATTCTGCCCTTGTTACTGAGGCTATTGGCAATAAAGCAACCAGTTTTCAGCGAAAATCTGAAGACAAACCACGGGTATGGTGCGACTATTGCAACAAAATGCTTCACACTCGAGAGAGAATTGGCGGATAATCCATGGAAAAATAGCAAATTGGAAGAGCAGCAAGACTGCTGACAAAAATAATCGTGCAATTCCCACTGCTAATGAAGTTGAGACGGGTCCTTTCAGCAAGGAGCAAATTGATCACCTCTTGAAACTGCTAAATCTAACTTGTCGTCTAGTATTCCTACTGTTTCTCTTGCACAAACAGGTAGTGCCTTTAATGTCCTTTCTTGTAGTTTAAATTCTACTCCATGGATCATTGACTCTGGAGCTTCCGACATATGACCAGCCTTCCCGCTCTCTTTAGCAATTACTTACCATGTTCTGGCCTTGAAAAAATTAGAATTGCAGATGGTAATTTCTCAACCATTGCAGGAAAAGTGCTCATAAAATTATCAAAGAATATAAATCTGAATTATGTTTTCCATGTCCCTAAATTAACCTGTAATCTCCTTTCTGTGAGTAAACTAACCGAAGAATCTAATTGTCGTGCAATTTTTTGTGATTCTTCCTGCGAATTTAAGGACCGGAGCTCGGGGAAGAGGATTGGCAGTGCTAAGATGAGAGATGGACTTTACTACTTTGATGATTTCTTCTCCATTAATAATAAGGCTCAGGGTTTTAGCAGTGTTAGTTCTAATTCTGTTTATGAACAAATAATGCTTTGGCACTTAAAACTAGGGCATCCTAGTTTTCCATATCTTAAACATCTGTTTCCTACTTTATTTGAGGGTTTGAATTGCTCATCATTCTATTGTGTAAATTGTTGTTTATCTAAGAGTCATCGTACTAGTTTTAAGCCTAAATCCTACACTTCTTCAAAACCATTTTATTTAATACATAGTGACGTTTGGAGACCTTCAAGAGTCACTACTATTTCTAGAAAAAAAATGGTTTGTTTAATTTATCGATGATCATACAGGTTTCTGTTGGATTTATTTGATGAATGAAAAGCCTGAGGTAGAAAAGCATTTTAAAGAATTTTACTTAATGGTTGAAACTCAATTTCAAACAAAAATTAATATTCGTCATACTGACAATGGAACTGAGTATTTCAATATAAAATCTTTGGGGGGAAGCTGTTCTAACAACCTCTTACTTGATCAACAGAATGCCTATACGTGTTTTGAAATACAGCACGCCATTAGACTGTTTTAAAAAATTATTTCCCTTGTGAAGAATACACTCATATTTACCTCTTAAGGTTTTTGCCTGTATTGCTTTTGTTCATATACTTAATAGTAATCTGTCCAAACTTGATCCTCGGGCAGAAAAATGTGTTTTTATACGATATTCTCCAAATAAAAAGGGGTATAAGTGCTATAATCCCAAAACAAGAAAAGTTTATGTGAGCATGGACGTATCTTTCTTTGAAAATAATTCTTCAAGGGGGAGAATGAGGTGACAATGGAATTTTTGTTTGGGATTTATCTCCTACTCCTTCACCAAATATGATTTTGAAAACTTCACCTTATCCTCGCCCTACAGTTATTCCTGAAATCTAATGTGAGGAGCAATGTAATAAAATCAATGAAAGTATCCCTAGTCATAAAGTGCCAAACATGAAATTATGTGAAATAGGGGGAGAATCACGACAATTGGGTAAAACCAACATTGCGCCTCTAGTTTATACTCGGAGAAGACCTTATCAAAAAGGTCAAAGTCAACCTATATTTCTTGGAAATGATCAATTTCTACCCTCGGGAACTGGACATCCAAATATTACAGGTAGTGTTAGTCCTAACTCATCTTCAATTCCTATTACTTCTTCTAGCCAAGAACCTTCTCCTAGCCTAGAACTCTTAGATCTTAATATTCCCATAGATATTGGGAAAGGAACTCGAAGCTGCACTAAATATCCTATTGCCAATTGCCTTTCTTACGAAAAACTCTCTTACACGTATAAGGCTTTTACCTCAAAAATCTCACACTTGTTTGTCCTGAGAAACATTCCAGAAGCCCTTGATGATCCAAATTGGAAATTAGTAGTGATGGAATGAATGCTCTTAGAAGGAGTGGTACTTGGGAGATAGTTAATTTACCTAAAGGAAAAAGAACAGTGGGCTGTAAATGGGTATTTACTATTAAATGTAGAGCTGATGGTAGCATAGAGAGGTATAAAGGAAGGTTAGTAGTAAAATGGTTTACCCAAACCTATGGTATTGATTATCGGAAAACTTTTGCTCCTGTTGCCAAAATAAATTAGATCAGAAATCTATTATCTTTAGCTGTGAATTTCGACTGGCCATTACACCAATTAGATGTAAAAAAATGCCTTTCGAAATGGAGACCTTGAGGAAGAGGTTTTTATGAGCGTACCACCTGGTTTTGAGGAAATATTGGGACCAAACAAAGTTTGTAGACTAAGAAAGTCTTTATATGGTCTCAAACAGTCCCATAGAGCTTGGTTTGAGAGATTTGGAAGAGCTGTTAAGAGTTATGGCTACTATCAGAGCCAAGCTGACCATACATTGTTCTACAAACATAGTAGAGAAGGCAAAATTGCAATTTTTAATTGCCTATGTGGATGATATAGTTCTGACAGGGAATGATTATGAAGAATTGATGAGATTGAAGAGAAGACTTCCAGCTGATTTCCAGGTCAAGGACTTGGGTGAATTAAAATACTTTCTTGAAATACATTTTGCTAGATCCAAAGAAGGTATATTTATTTAATCAACGTAAATATATTCTTGATTTACTTGATGAGACAAGTCTACTAGGAAGCAAAACGAGTTGAGACACCTATGGAGGCTAACCTTAAGCTACAACCTTCTAAAGATGAAGACATTTTGAAGAAAGAGCAGTATCAGAGACTTGTTGGAAAACTGATCTATTTGTCACATACACGTCCGGATATAGCATTTGCAGTCAGCATGGTTAGCCAGTTTATGCATTCACCTGGGCAAGAACACTTTGGGGCAGTCTACAGAATTCTTAGATACCTATAAGGGACTCCTGGAAGAGGTCTACTATTTAGAAAGCATGGGCATTTGCAAGTTGAAGCCTACACTGATGCAGATTGGGCTGGAAGTATTATTGATAGACGGTCGACTTATGGTTACCTCTACATTTGTTGGAGGTAATCTTATCACTTGGTGAAGTAAAAAGTAAAATGTGGTTGCGAGAAGCAGTTCAGAGGGTGAGTTTAGATCAGTTGCTCATGGAATTTGTGAAGTATTGTGGATTAAAAGATTTTTACAAGAGTTGAAGATCTCAAATCCATTGCCTATGAGAGTGTATTGTGACAATAAAGTTGCCATTTCTATTGCTCACAATCCAGTACTTCATGATAGAACAAAGCACGTGGAGATGGACAAACACTTCATCAAGGAAAAGATCGAATATAGGTAATTTTATGTCGTACATTCCTTCTTCTGATCAAGTTGCGGACGTACTTACTAAGGGACTCCCTACTAGATAATTCGATTGATTAATTGGCAAGCTGGCTATAAAGGATATCTTTAAACCAGCTTGAGGGGGATTGTGGAGAATAGGAAATATTTAGTAGAAATATTACTGAATATTAGTAGCTGTAATTATGTAATTAGAATATTCTGTAAAATCTCGTAAATGAAGTAGTTTCCTAATTACACTCTTGTATGCTCTTCTATAAGAGCAACCCTTGTAAATTGTACGATATGCATAAATACATAAATATTCACAGAAAAAAAATGAGAAAACAAGAGTTACTGCTTATTATGGAGCTGAAATTGCAAGTGGAGACTCCATGCACCTGTCCTTCCTGACATTGTAACATTTATGATCAAGACTTAGAATTCAAAGCATACTTGTGTTAGGTCTGAAGTGACCAAAGAGGCATCTGCTAAATCGATTGCTTCAAAACTTGATGATGTATTAAGAGATAATCCTGATTTGAACTAGAAGGGGATCAAATATGAGTTGAGAAAGTATGGTATTAGTCTACCATACATGCAAATATTGATGATGTATGGTATGATATTTATTATCACAAATCCTGGGGGTGTTGTAACCTTACAGTGGCACATTGATGATAATGAAGATGAAGCAAGAAGTATACCAAGGTTACCATCATTTAAGAGGTTCTTGTTGGTCTAGCTGCATTGAGAGATGGGTTTTTGAGTGGTTGTAGACCATTCCTGGGTTTTGATGGGTGCCATCTTAAAGGGCCATATGGAGGTGTATTCCTATCACCTGTATGACTGGATGGAGACAATGGATTATATCCAGTTCCATTTGCTATTGTTGATTTAGAGTGCAAGGAAAGTTGGGGTTTCTTTTTGAAAACCTAAAAATTATGATTGGAGGATTTAATGGTGATAGGCGTTGGACATATATGAATGACAGATAGAAGAAGGTCTATTCTTCTTTTACCAATTTTTGTTCTACATCTTAAATTCATTTTATAGTTAGCTAATAATAAAACTTTTGAATGCAGGGACTAGTAGAGGCAATTGAAGAATTGGTCCCCTAAGCCATTAAAGAAAGTGTGCTAGGCATATCTGTGCCAATTTCAGAATTGTTTTTCCTGGTCGTCCATTAAAAAAATGGTTTTAGGTTGCTGCTAGGTCCTTCACTCCAGGAGGTTTTAATTTGTCTATGTTCAAGATAAAAGAATTGAACCCTGCTGCATATAAGTGGTTGCTAGATATTCCCAGTATGTTATGGTCTAGGCATGCGTTTGATACAAGACTTAAGAATGAGCATATAACTAACAACATAGCTGAGTCTTTCAATCATTAGATAACCATTTTATTATTTGGCTGATGAACTTAGAGCTAAGTTAATGAGTAGAATTACAAAGCGGGGTGATAGGGGGAAATGTGGGACCATGGTTTGGTGCAAAATGTAGTGAGTAAGTTAAACATTGTTAGGGACTAGTCTAGGCAATGTTACTTACTACATGCTGCAGATGATGAGTTTGAGGTGAGGGATAAAAGTCGTCATTATAATGTCAATTTGAAAGATATGACTTGTAATTGTAGGGTGTGAGATATATCTGGGATTCCTTACAAGTGTGTTGCAATAGCAATTGCTTACAAGAGAGAAAATCTTGAGGACTATACTGACACAAGCTATTCAAGAGAAAACTACATGAAAGCTTATAGTCATGCTATTCATCCAATCCCATATTGTGACTTTTGGCCACAAGACTTGGATGCAAATCCAATGGACTTGTTGCCTCCAATTTATAAGAGATTGCCTGGAAGACCAAAAAAAAGTAGAAGAAACGAAACAGGAGAGGAAGAATCTTCTAAAAGGTCATCTGTGGTGAATGCAAAAGGTGTGATGGTTGCGGGCATAATATTTGAACTTGCAAAGGTCCCAATGTTAATGGTGTAAATGGAAGAAGAAGTGTACCAAGGACTGCACATGTTCATTTATTCTTTACACATAAATTATTACACTTATTTGGCCTTCTAATTTTAATTGTTCATTGCAACAGGGGTAATGATGCTAATGTGGAGCATACAAATGATGCTAATGACAATGATGATAATGGTTTTCATGCAGCTCAATTTCAAGCATCTAACAATCCTATAAGGGATGTGGAACCTGAAGTTCCTCTTTCACAAGTACGAAACAATAAAAATATACCAAATTAATCTGCATAAGAAAGTAAGAGAAGGGATTATATCATCTTGATTTTGATAGTGTTCTTTAATTTTTCAGAATACTGAGCAAGTAAATGTTGTTGATATTGCTCCAAATAATGCAAAAGAAAACACCACTGCCAAAAAGCAAGTTTCTGCTGCAAGTGGAAAGCCTTCATTGTTGAAGGTATATAGTTGTTTGTTTTACTTGTTAGAATTTGATTACATTTCTTATTTTAATTATTTTATTGTGTCATATTTTTTCAGGAAGTACACGTTAAAGCTTCTTCTGCCAAGCTTTCTATCAGAAAATTCAAGAGAAATGATGTCCGAGTAACAAATTTTAATTCGCGTTTTTTACTTGTAATTTTCTTTAGAGTATTTGTTATAATTCTCATCATTTGGTTTACATGTGTTCAGGAAACAAATCTTGTCAAGTTTTCAAAACGAAAGGTTCTGAAAGAAAATTCGGGGGAAAATGATTCAAAGATACCAAGGCCGAACGAGAGTTGAATGATATTGGAAGTAACACGAATATTTGTTGGTTTTTATGGATATATGTTATGTTTTGTTGATAGTTAACATATAATGAAATTGGGAAGTTTTTCTGCTGTTTATTAAGTTATGGTGGATAAAGATATTTTATTGGATGTATTGTTGGTTTTTGTAGGTAATTTACATACAGTGTGGATGTGGATGTGTAAATGTCATTTTTTGTGCTTGGTAATATCTATGATGATAAAATATTGCTGATTTAAATGCTTTTTTTGGTATATATATGTTGATGATATGTTACTAGATAGCTTGTTAGGGTGGATGAGAGTTTTAGATTGTCATAATTATGACTTTTCATATTTCATCTTATACTTCCATCCATTAAATTTAATAACTTATTTTTTATTCTTGATTTCAATTGGATCGAAGTCAAAATAAAAACGATAAGAAAATTTTCAAATTGAAACAAGAATAACTTTGCGACTGGAAATTGGTGATTATAAAGGTTAACGATTATATTCTGCTATTTCAAAAAATATGTTGCAGGTAAATTTAAAATGTTAAAACTATTACATTTACCCCCTTCTTGAATATAAAATCTTATAAATACCCCCTATGAGGACAATTTCGTCCTTGAATATTTCATGTCATTCTTATAAATCCGAAATTTTGAAAAAATTACATTTATCACCCTTTGAATACAAAATCTTACAATTAACCCCCTGGGGGTAATTTCATCCGTAAATATTTTGTCATTTTTATAATTATTACAAATAACCCCCAGGGGTAAAATGGGAAATTCTCGGAGAATATTCCTTGGAATATTCTTTAAGAAGATAGAGATAACGGAGCAGGGGGTTAATTGTAAGATGGTGATAAATCTGATTGAAATTTTTGTAATTATCAATATGTGAGGGGAATTTTTGTAATTTAGCCTTACCTGAGGGGGGTATTCGTAATTTACCGGGTTTTTTGCACTTTGCACCCCCGAAATATGGGAAATAGGCACTTTGCACCCTCAAAACTTAAATTTAGCACTTGACACCCTCGAAATATGAAAAATATAGCACTTTGCACCCTCGTTTATTTTCAAGCAAAAATTCAAGGGCAAAATAGATATTTCAATAGTATTGGCACTTTGCACCCTCAAACTTGAGAATTTTGCACTTTATACCCCTAAAATATTATTAGCACTTAACACCCGCTATTTAAGAACAAATCAACAATTTCCACCCCCGAAACACAATAAATGGGCACTTTGCACCCGAAAACACAAAATTAACACTTAACACCCTCAAATTTAAAAAACCCAAACCCCACGTTTTTTTCGTCAAAGTTGACTATCGGAGTGAAAAAAATCTAAGGTAAAATAGGAAGATTCATTTTTTTACTTACATTTTGCAAAATACAATTATAAATACTCGAATACTCATTTCTCTCTTCATCTTTCTCTTCAACAATATAATCATAAATAACTAAATAAAGTACAAGTAAACTTCTCGAAGACCCATTGTCTACTTCAAATATCAAAGACCCATTAATAATTACCTATTTTGCCTTAAAAAAATTCACCTTAATGGTCAACTTTGCCGGAAAAAATGAGGGGTTTGAGTTTTTTTTTTTAATTTGAGGGTGTTAAGTGTTAATTTTGTATTTTGGGGTGCAAAGTGTCCATTTGTTGTGTTTCGGGGTGTGCAAGTTGTTAATTTGTTCTTAATTAGGGTGTGCTAAATGCTAATTATATTTTTTTTTTTGGGGGGGGGGGGGGGGGCAAAGTGCCAAAAATTATAATAGAATTACCTATTTTGCCCTTGAATTTTTGCTTGAAAATAAATGAGGGTGCAAAGTGCTGCAATTTTTATATTTCGAGGGTGCAAAGTGCCTATTTTCCATGGTTTGGGGGTGCAAAGTGCAAAAAACCCTAATTTACCCTATTATTTTTACTAAAAGATATAAAATAAATAGAATAACTACAATAAACATATAAATATAATTAACTGACTTAACAGAAAATCACACAAGAAAATAAATAAAATAAAAACTTCATTTAAAATTATTTCTCAATAATAACATAATAACATCATTCGATCTTTGTTGTTGGAGTCCAAATATGTTTTGAACTCGGGCTTTTTGTCAAGTCGTTGCAATGTAAATAAATCCCATCATCCTTCGCAACCCAATAAGTTCTATCACATGTATGACTCAATTCGGATCTATAAACGTCAAAAAGACTTTCTTTGTATCCCCACCAAATATGACAAAAATATAAAATCCTTGAAGAAAAGTCAAAGCAAAAGTTCCAATTGAAACTTTGATTTACGTGAAGTATGTGATGCCCAATATCATCGTCTTTCGATATACAATGTACTTCCATTAGTGGAGAATTTGGGGGGAGATTGTTAATCATAATCACCTCACGTTTACTCGTTAGAGAGCAACTGCGTTTTCCTTGAGCAATGGATTGAACAACTACAGATGCTATAAAGAGCAAAATCAATAAAATATTTGCCATTGTATTGTTAAAAATATGCATGATTATAGATAATATGTTATATATGTTTTGTTTAAAATTTCAATTTCATTTATAGTGTTTAGTTATTATATCATTAAGAGAAAATATGGATATTGAAAGTCAATAAGGTTAGTATGATAATTTAAAATATACGGGGAATCAATATTTAAGTATCTTTCTATAATAGTTTGTCTAAATTGTACAACTGAATTCAACTATCTAAAATGGATTTTTTGCTTTTTCATCCTGAAAATATAGGATTTTGGCACTCTGCATTTCGATTTAAATTTCTTGGCACTTTGCACACTGAAAATTCAATTTATTTGACACTTTGCACCCTAATGTGTTTTACTGAGAAAGTTTGTTGGTGGAACGTAGAATAGTCATTATTAAATATTTTTTTAGCACTTTGTACCCTAAAAATATAGATTCTGGCAAATAATATAGAATGTTCGCATTTTGCACCCTGAAAATATAAGGTGCACCCTAATTTAAAACTTTGAAACTTTGCACCCTAAAAATATATTTTCTACTATTTTACACCCTGAAAATATATTTTCTAATATTTGCACCATAATGTTTTTACCTTTGAAAAGATATGTCGTTGGTGGGGAGATAAAATGGCCATTTTCCCTTTACAACCATAAAAAATGGAAAATGAAGTATGAAAAAAGAAATCAAGATGTTTTCATTTTGAGTTCAATTACAAAAGTAAATGAAAGTTTTATTTTTGTTTGCAATTATATGTTCATTTTGTTCTAAAATAGACACTCATTTGCATTAATTAAGATATTCATACAATAGACAAAACATATTTTTTATTTCCATAATAAAAATATTGATTCACTACAAAAAAAAATATATATTATGTGACGAAATATTTCCTCACGAAACACGAGTTTTTTGTCATGACGAAATAATTCATCACAGGATTCGTCACATAGGCCCCGTCAAATAAAGTGTAATGTGACAAAAGGCATGTTCATTGCATAACTCTGCGATGAAATTTATCTCGTCACAAAAAATCGATGTTTTGTGACAGTTTATTTGTCGCATAAGCACAAATAATTGTCACCGAAGGTGCGCGTCGTCACAACAAATGTGATTTTGACAAAGCTTTTTCTGACGATTTTATTTGTCACATATAAATCTAACCAGTAATGACCAATTATTTTTTCACAACAAATATTAGTTTGAAATTGTTTACATCGTTATTTGACAATATATGTTGTCACATAAAAATAGCCTTTATGAAAAGAAAAAAATTGTCACAAAAAAATTTAATTTAAAATTCAACAAATGCTGATGTGATAATTTAATTTATCACTATAAATTTTACAATTAATAATTCTATTAGAATTCATAATATACGTTGTTCACCTCATTGATAAACTAAAATAGTAATATTACAAAACTAAAATTGATTATCAAAATAACAATATTAACAAACATACAAAGTATTTAAGTTTAGAAATCGCAATATCATTCATATTTAAGTGTGTGTCTCTGCAACTACATTAAACAAAATGATAGTACTTGTCAACAACCTATTAACTTTCCCAAAAAGGAATTCAAAACAAATTTTTATAGCATTTTTTCTCTAAGGAATAAATATTGGCACTGTGGTTTTTATAGCATTTTTCTCTAAAAAATAATCAAATTTTTTTTTAACATATTCATTCTTAAACATCTTAATTTTATATATAAAAAACATTAACTTATATTCTTAATTTATTTTAGTTTGAATAACTTCTTTTAACATTTTCTCTGAGTAAAACTTAAATTAATCAAGTGTAAAAAGACATTAACTTCGTGTTGTTTCCGGTGTTCTCTAAGATTATTGAGAGTTTATCTTAAAAATATGTTTACATATCTAACACCTTATCATATCGTATGATATATTGTTATAAGAATCACATGTAGTTAAAATGAAAAATGTGTCAAAAAATTTAAATCAAGGTGATGAATGCAAAAAAGTTATATTTCCTGGGTGCAAAGTGCAAATATTCCGAATTTTAAGGATATAGTGTCAAAGTCTATATTTCAAGGTGCAAAGTTCCATAAAATTTTGAAAATGATAATTCTAGCCTTCCTACATGAAAATTTTCTCACCAAAATAAATTGTCTATCCCGTGTGTAAAATATCAAAAATTTTAAGTCAGAGTGCAAAATATCAAAACTCTATATTTTCACGGTGTAAAATACCAAAAACCCTATCTAAATTGTACAATTGAAATCAAACAAAGTATGTATGATAACTTCAAATAAACGAAAATCAATAATCAATATTATTTCTAATATAGTTTGTCAAAATTTTAAGACGGTTATAAATCAGATTTGGATTTTTGTAATTATCAATATCTGAGGGGGATATTTGTAATTATGAATACGTGAGGGGGGTTTCTGTAATATAACCTTACCTCGGGGGGGGGGGGGTATTCGTAATTTATCCTATTATTTTTACTAAAATATATAAAACAAAGAGAATAACTACAATAAATATATAAAAAAATTAACTGACTTAACAGAAAATGACACAAGAAAATCAATAAAATAAAAACTTCATTTAAAATTATTTCTCATTAGCTAACAGATCGAAACATAATAACATCATTCGATCTTTTTTACTGGATTCCAAATAAGTTTTGAACTCGGGCATTTTGTCAAGTCGTCGCAATGTAAATAAATGACATCATCCTTCGCAACCCAATAAGTTCTATCACATGTATGACCCATCCGATCTATAAACGTCAAAAAAAATTTCTTTGTATCCCCACCAAATATGACAAAAATATAAAATCCTTGAAAAAAAAGTTAAAGCAAAAGTTCCAATTGAAAATTTGATTTACGTAAAGTATTTGATGCCCAAAATCATCGTCTTTCGATATACAATGTAATTCCATTGGTGGAGAATTCGGGGGTAGATTTTTAATCATAATCACTTCACGTTTACTTGTAAGAAAGCAACTACGTTTTTCTTGAGCAATGGATTGAACAACTATAGTTGCTATAAAGTGCAAAATCAATAGAATATTTGCCATTGTATTGTTAAAAAAATGCATGGTTATAGATAATATGTTTTGTTTAAAATTTCAATTTCATTTATAGTGTTTATGTACTTGTATCATTAAGAGCAAATATGGATATTGAAAGTCAATAAGGTAATCCTTTTAGATTTGGGCGTATAACAAGAAACCCCCTATATATGTGCGTATGCATATGCATATAGGCGCATTTATTAGTTACATCATTTAATTAATCAGAACAAATTTCGTTGTATATTACACTTGCATGATTTTTATTTTTCATCTGTAAGCTTTTAGATGGGGGAGCCTAACATAAAAAATCACGGGAAAATAAATTTGGGTGTAGATTTGAATGCAGATCCGACATTAGAACCTTCAAAAGATTATAGCTATGATGAAGATTAGTCGGAAAAGATTGGTTGGACCTAGTTTCACGACGAACAGTACGTGAAGGGTATGTATCTCATCACTTCACTCTCTTATTTTAGTAAAATACGTCAAAATATGTATTTTGAGTTGATTTCACATTTTTTTTTTTGTTGTTAAGTTAGGTTCATATTGCACAACTTACGTATTTTCGAAAATTTTCAAACAATGCACACTAGTAGGGTTTTAGTTTGGTTTATAATGTATAAGTTTGTTAAAACCTCCAAAATTTTGAGTTGATTTCTCACATTTTTTTTCTGTTTTTGTTTTTAAGGTAGGGTTCATAATTGTACAACTTACATATTTTCAAAAAAATTCAAGCAAAGTACATTATATGTGTTTGGGTTTATATTATATAAATATAATGAGTTTGTTAGAACCCCCAATATTTTGGTCATAAAGGTTTACAATTTACAATATTTTTATTAAATTTTGGATTTATTAAAACACTAATATTGATTTCTTTTTGTGCATTGCAGATGACTGATTTAGCATACACACTTGTGTTAAACTATCTGGATAGTATAGTGAAGCTTGAAAATGTTGATCCAGATAGATACAGCTACATTCATCTTTGTCTAGACATTAAAGAATCATTCCCTAGTATTAAAGACACTAATGCACTTAAAATTAGTTGTAGTGTTGTTGGTGTTTTAGAGCTGATGGAAAGTTCTACAGATAGAGATGTTATGCTAATATTTTCTAGAAATGCAGATTCTTCTAGATTTGATCTATTTGTAGAGTATAAATCACAGCAAAGTACAGATGCAGGCAGTGAGGGGGATGATGAACATGAAGAGGGTGAGGACAAGGAAGATGATGAAGAGATAGACGGTGAGGGAAAAGGAGTTGAAGATGGTGAGGGGGGTGGGGGCGCAAATGATGTAACTCTTGGAGAAGAGGAAAGACCTGAAGTGTTGTATGAAATTGTTATATTGGCAGGATCATAATTGGACACTAGTTCTAATTCTGATTTCAGGGCAAACACTGATGATGAAGACAAAGAAGTGAGATTGTGAGAACCCTTGCAGAAATACTTAAATATTTCTTGAGGTGGCTCTAGACATTTCATCATCTGATAAAATACTGAATAAATTTCTGGCTGGACTTGATGTGGAATTTGATGAAGTACGGGGACGGATCATTGGGAGAACTCCACTTCCTTCAATAGATGAGGTGTTTTCTGAGGTTCGAAGAGAAGAGAGTCCCAGACATGTCATGTTGGGAAAAAAGACTACTAATGGGCTTGAGGAGAATTCTGCCCTTGTTACTGAGGCTATTGGCAATAAAACAACCAGTTTTCAGCTAAAATCTGGAGACAAACCATGGGTATGGTGTGACTATTGCAACAAAACGCGTCACACTCGAGAGAATTGCTGGAAAATCCGTGGAAAAACAGCAAATTGGAAGAGCAGCAAGCTTGGTGACAAAAATAATCGTGCAATTCCCACTGCTAATGAAGTTGAGACGGGTCCTTTCTGCAATGAGCAAATTGATCACCTCCTAAAACTGCTAAAATCTAACTTGTCGTCTAGCATTCCTACTGTTTCTCTTGCAGAAACAGGTAGTGCCTTTAATGTCCTTTCTTGTAGTTTAAATTCTTCTCCATGGATCATTGACTCTGGAGCTTCCGACATATGACCAGCCTTCCCGATCTCTTTAGCACTTACTCACCATTATCTGGCCTTGAAAAAATTTGAATTGCAGATGGTAATTTCTCACCCATTGCAGGAAAATGGCGCATAAAATTATCAAAGTATATAAACTTGAATTATGTTCTCCATGTCCCTAAATTAACCTGTAATCTCCTTTCTGTGAGTAAACTAACCGAAGAATCTAATTGTCGTGCAATTTTTTGTGATTCTTCCTGCGAATTTAAGGACCGAAGCTCGGGGAAGAGGATTGGCAGTGCTAAGATGAGAGATGGACTTTACTACTTTGATGATTTCTTCTCCATTAATAATAAGGCTCAGGGTTTTAGCTCGTGCTTTAAAGTTTACAATAGAATTACCTATTTTGCCCTTGAATTTTTGCTTGAAAATAAATGAGGGTGCAAAGTGCTGCAATTTTTATATTTCGAGGGTGCAAAGTGCCTATTTTCCATGGTTTGGGGGTGCAAAGTGCAAAAAATCCTAATTTACCCTATTATTTTTACTAAAAGATATAAAATAAAGAGAATAACTACAATAAACATATAAATATAATTAACTGACTTAGCAGAAAATCACACAAGAAAATAAATAAAATAAAAACTTCATTTAAAATTATTTCTCAATAATAACATAATAACATCATTCAATCGTTGTTATTGGAGTCCAAATATGTTTTGAACTCGGGCTTTTTGTCAATTTGTTGCAATGTAAATAAATCCCATCATCCTTCGCAACCCAATAAGTTCTATCACATGTATGACTCAATTCGGATCTATAAACGTCAAAAACACTTTCTTTGTCTCCCCACCAAATATGACAAAAATATAAAATCCTTGAAGAAAAGTCAAAGCAAAAGTTCCAATTGAAACTTTGATTTACGTGAAGTATGTGATGCCCAATATCATCGTCTTTCGATATACAATGTACTTCCATTAGTGGGAATTCGGGGGGAGATTGTTAATCATAATCACCTCACTTTTACTCGTTAGAGAGCAACTGCGTTTTTCTTGAGCAATGGATTGAACAACTACAGATGCTATAAAGAGCAAAATCAATAAAATATTTGCCATTGTATTGTTAAAAATATGCATGGTTATAGATAATATGTTATATATGTTTTGTTTAAAATTTCAATTTCATTTATAGTGTTTAGTTATTGAATCATTAAGAGCAAATATGGATATTGAAAGTCAATAAGGTTGGTATGATAATTTAAAATATATGGGGAATCAATATTTAACTATCTTTCTATAATAGTTTCTCTAAATTGTACAACTGAATTCAACTATCTAAATTGGATTTTTTGCTTTTTCATCCTGAAAATATAGGATTTTGGCACTCTGCATTTCGATTTAAATTTCTTGGCACTTCGCACACTGAAAATTCAATTTATTTGACACTTTGCACCCTAATGTGTTTTAGTGAGAAAGTTTGTTGGTGGAACGTATAATAGTCATTATTAAATATTTTTTTAGCACTTTGCACCCTAAAAATATAGATTCTGGCAAATAATATAGAATGTTCGCATTTTGCACCCTGAAAATATAAGGTGCACCCTAACTTAAGGCTTTGAAACTTTCTACCCTAAAAATATAATTTCTACTATTTTACACTTTGAAAATATATTTTCTAATATTTGCACCATAACGTTTTCACCTTTGAAAAGATATGTCGTTGGTGGAGAGATAAAACGGCCATTTTCCCTTTACAACCATCAAAAATGGAAAATGAAGAATGAAAAAAGAAATCAAGATGTTTTCATTTTGAAATCTGTAAATATATAATATTTGTATGGATATAATTGAGAGAGAATGAAGAATGAATAATCTTTTGTATAAACTGAATTCTGTAAATTGAATTATGTACATTAGAGCAGCAGGAAGCTCTTTAAATAGGAAAGAATACAAGGGGCAAATAAGTAAACTACTGATAACTGAATAACAAGCTGGAGCCGGATAAATAACAAACCGGGTATGAACCGGATACAAATACAACCAATTAATCGACCCAATTAAATACATAATTTAAACCTAAATTGAATTATTTCTTCAACGTTTCTCTGTAAATCAATCCAACTTCTTTTCTTCTTCTTCCTTTAAATCTTTGTTGTTCATATCTGGTCGCCCCCCCCCCCCCCCCCCACAAGATGGCGTGTAGAGGTTGCGGATGCCTATCTTGAACAAAATCTCAGAAAATGATGGTTTTGGGAGAGGCTTCGTGAGAACATCAGCTAGCTGGGATGCTTAAGAGATGGGAAGAACTTTGATATGCTTTATGGCTATGTGTTCACGGACGAAGTGCAAGTCAATTTCCAGGTGCTTGGTCCGCTCATGGAAGATCGGATTGTGAGCCAGATGAATTGCGGAAGCGTTATCACAGTAAATTACTGGAGGTAAGTTTGAACTCAATTTTAAATCATTCAGTAATTGTCGAAGCCAAATCATTTCACTAGTAATGTAAGATAATGCACGATATTCAGCCTCTGCACTAGATTTCGATACTGTAGGTTGGGGTTTAGCTTTCCATGAAATTAGAGCATTTCCCAAAAAAATACAGAACCCAATAGTTGATCTCCTAGAATCAAGGCAGGAACCCCAGTCCAAATCACAAAATCCTGTAAGAGTGAGATTAGATGTTTTAGGATAAAACAAGCCTTGTCCTGGACTGGATTTTATGTATCTAAGTAAGTGATGGACTGCTGCCAAATGAGCATTAGTAGGCTTAGCAATAAACTGACTTAGTTTATGAACTGAATATGATATATCAGGCCTAGTTATTGTGAGGTAAATTAATCTGCCTATGAGCCTTCTATATGGAGAAGGATCAGTTAATAAATCATTATTGTCTGATTTTAAATTGTTTTTAGGATCCATAGGAAGTAGGACAGGTTTACTAGCCAAATATCTTGTGTCTTGTAGAATTTGAAGTGCATACTGTCTTTGAGAAATAATGAGTCCAGTGTTAGAATAGGCAAGTTCAATACCAAGGAAGTATTTCAATCTGCCTAGGTCTCTTAGTTTAAAAACTTGAGAAAGTTTAGTTTTAATGTCACAAATGAGCTTAGTATTAGGACCAGTGATTAATATGTCATCCACATAAACAAGAATTGCAATAAAACTAGAATCTGAACCATAAGTATAGAGAGAGTAGTCTGACCTTGATTGAGTGAAATTGAAAGAGTTAAGTACCTCAGTGAGTTTGTGATTCCATTGTCTGCTTGCTTGCTTTAAACCATATATAGATTTATGTAATTTACAAACTAAGGTTTGAGACATACCTGATGAGTTTATGTGAGGAAGAATGGTGTAGCCTTTAGGTAAGTGCATGTAAATTTCTTCGTCCAGTTCTCCATTTAAAAAAGCATTTGCTATATCAAGTTGATGCAAATCCCAGTGTTTAGCCATAGCTAAAGCCAATAGGACTCTAACAGAAACAAGCTTAGCCACAGGGGAAAAAGTGGCATTAAAATCAATTCCTTCTTGATGTGTAAAACCTTGTGCCACTAATCTAGCTTTATGTCTCTCAATAGTACCATCAGAATTAGTTTTAACTTTAAAAACCCATTTGCATCCAATAGGAACTTTATTAGGAGGCAAAGGTTGAATTGACCAAGTTTTATTATTATCCATAGCCTGTAGTTCTTCTTGTATTGCTTGAATCCATTCTGGATTTTTAATAGCTTGCTTGTAAGTATGAGGTTCAGAAATATTAGAAATGCTAGCTAAAAAGGCATGATGAGATTTGAAAACTCCAGAATAATCCAAAACAGAAGATAGGGGATATTTGGAGGGATTATGTTTGTTCAGATTACAGTGGAAATCCTTTAGGTAAGATGGGGTTTTGGGGATCCTAGATGACTTTCTTAATGTGGGAGAAGGTGGTGTAATGTTAGGTGAAAGTGGAGAATGATCATCAAGGGTGGTGGGAATGGTAGAATGTGAAGGTGTAACAATAGGATCCAGAAAATAGAGATCATTAGGAATCTGAGTGTGGTTTGAGGTAGTGTCTTGAGGATTAGTGAATTGAGCAGTATCTTTAAAAGGGAAAACCTGTTCATGAAATACTACATTCCTAGAGTGTAATATGTTATGAGATGATACATCAATAATTTGTAGCCTTTAATGCCAGGTGAATATCCTAAAAAATACATTTAGTAGCTCTATGATCAAATTTAGATCTGTTTTGTTTAATGGTGGAGGCAAATGCTAAACAAACAAAGCTTCTAAAGTAAGAATAATCCACTGGTTTTAAGGGAGTAGGTAGTCTGTTCATAAGAAATACAGAAGTCAAAATATGCTTTCATTCCAATATTCTATAGGTAGATCAGATTGAAACATTAAGGATCTTGCTATGTTGAGTATGTGTTGATGCTTTCTTTCTATCTTTGCATTTTGTTGTGGTGTTTCAATGCATGAGTATTGATGAATGATGCCCAAGTCAGAAAATAATTGTGTGAAAAATAATTCCTTTGCAATGTCACTTCAGAATTTCTTGATTGTTGAATTAAATTGAGTATGAACCATTTTTAGAAATCTTGGTATAATATGATGCACATCAGATTTAGAATGTAATAAGAAAACCCAGGTAAATCTTGTATAATCATCAACAAGTGAGAGAAAAAATTTAAAACCATTATAAGAGGTAAATTTAAAAGGGCCACATATGTCACAATGAATTAACTCAAAAGGATTAGAAGTAGTACTTGTACTAGAATTATAGGGAAGACATTTTTGTTTTGCAAGAGGACAAATTTCACATATATGTTTATTTAGCATAGAATGAGAAGGTAAATCAAGTATAGAATGTAGAAGATGAAGTCCATCTATGGCAGGGTGTCCTAATCTGTTGTGCCATGTGTCAATACTGATCTTATTACAAGAAATATTTGTGGATAGTGTAGGCTGGTTTAGTATGTAAAGCCCATCAACAATGTCACCCCTGCCAGTCCTCTTCAAAGATGTCTTGTCCTGAATGATGAAATGATGTGTGTGAAAAGTGATGGTAGAATTAGATGTAGCTAAGAATGCACTGACAGAAAAGAGATTGAATTTAAATTGAGGGACATACAGAACATCAAGGAGGGTTAGATTGTCATGCAGTAATACAGTGTCTTTAAAATGAGTAGGAATGATGCAATTATTTGGTAATGTTATTGTTGTGTTTGTGATGGGACTTAAACTAACAAAAGAATGTATATTATTGCGGATATGGCTAGATGCTCCTGAATCAAGAATCCAAGAATATTTAAATTGAGAGGAGCTAAGTAATGAAGTGGATAAGCAAGTACCTGATTGAGCATGCACAGTGCAGGTATGAGAATCAACATTAGTATATGTAGATTCTGAATTTGTAGCATTGTTGTTGATGTTAGATGTGAACAGTTAAGATAGTTGATTAATCTGATCTTGAGACGTAGATTGTAACAAATTCTGGACAGATGATTGTGATGAAGTAGTGTCTGTAGATATGGTATTGATCCTAGTGTTGGGTGAAGTAAAATTCCTAGGATTAGGTGGTCTGTAACCAGGAGGATAACCATGTAGTTTAAAACATGTATTTATGGTGTGTCCAACCATATGACAATGTGTACAGTAAGGCCTGTTGTTTCTTTGAAAGTTGGGGTTGTATGGTCTAGATTGGGATCTAAAACCAGTGTTTGATGAAGGGTGTGGGGTGGTTTGAAAGGGGGAATTTGGTAAGGATGGAGAGGGTGGTCTGGTAGAGAAGGAAGAAGGTGTTGTTTTAGTGGAAAAGGCCACTGAGTTGAGGGAGTCATTATTGAGAGGAAAGTCTTGAATAGCTCTTTGTGTTTCTACTTGAGAAACAAGAGAATAAGCCTTGGTAACATCTGGTAAGAGATCCATTAGTAATAACTGACTTCTTGTATAGGCAAGGGAATCTTGAAGTCCCATTAGGAAAATGATTAAGTAGAAATTTTCGAAGTATGGATCTAGGAGGCCACAAGTACACTTAGGTCTAAAATTGCATATTTCATCCCATATAACCTTCAATTTAGAATAATAATTGTTGACAGAAAGAGACTGTTGTTGAAGGTAAAGTAAGTCTCTGTGTAGTTTATAGAGTCTAGGGCCATTAGCCTGTTGAAATCTGTGTTTTAGTTCTTTCCAAAGGACTGTGGCCACTGAATGATATTGTATTGTGTGATTGACTTCCTTAGTTAAAGAATTCATAATCCATGTAATGACTATGGTATTGTTTCTGTCTCAGTAGTTTTGAAGGACAGGATCATGAATGGGGCGAGGTAAAGAATCATCTATGAAGGCTAATTTATTTTTGACAGTGAGAGCCCTAACCATGGCTTTGGACCAAGTTTGATAGTTTTTATCATCTAATTTTTCAAAGACTAGAATAACCCCTGGCCCATCAGCAGGATGTAAGTAAAAAGGGCTTGATGGATCTTCAATATCTGGGCGATTTCTTGAGGTAGAAGGAGATGATGTAGAGATTTGATTGGAATCAGATGAAGACATGATGAAAGAAAGGATAAAAGGATCAAGAATATGAAAGAAGCTGGAAAAAAGTTGGAAAAAGAAAAGAACAGAACCAGACTTCTGAGTGTGTATTGAGGACCGAAGAAGAAAACAATAAAAGAAAGACAGAGATGGAAAGAGTAAACCTGATGATGAAGAAACAATGGAGTTTGATGCGGATGAAGAAAGGACTGATGAGATGAATGAGGATGAAGGCACACCGTGGGAAGAATCTTCAAGGGTGGAATAGATTTTGATCAAGAATTTAATCAGAGAATAGAATTTTCTACTGATACCATGTAAAAATATAATATTTGTATGTATATAATTGAGAGAGAATGAAGAATGAATAATCTTTTGTACAAACTGAATTCTGTAAATTGTATTATGTACATTAGAGCAGCAGAAAGCTATTTAAATAGGAAAGAATACAAGGGGCAAATAAGTAAACTCCTGATAACTGAATAACAAACTGGAGCCGGATAAATAACAAACCGGGTATGAACCGGATACAAATACAACCAATAAATCGACCCAATTAAATACATAATTTAAACCTAAATTGAATTATTTCTTCAACGTTTCTCTGTAAATCAATCCAGCTTCTTTTCTTCTTCTTCCTTTAAATCTTTGTTGTTCATATCTGGAAATAAGTTCAATTACAAAAGTAAATGAAAGTTTTTTTTTACTTTGCAATTATATGTACATTTTGTTCTAAAATAGACAATCATTTGCATTAATTGTGATATTCATACAATAGGCAAAACATATTTTTGTTTCCATAATAAAAATATTGATTCACTACAAAAAAAAGCATATTATGTGACGAAATATTTCGTCACGAACACGAGTTTTTCGTCAGGATGAAATAATTCATCACAGGGTTCGTCACATAGGTGTTGCGGATTTTACACACGCAAATAAACGCAAGTGCACGTATCGCAAAAGTAATAAAGAGTAAGTTGAGTGTCGAACCCACGAGGACTTGAAACTAAAATTGTACCAAATTCCCTACCTTAATTCTTATTCTAATTCAACTAGGCTAAAATATTGTTGATTTGTTGATTAACTAACTACTAAACTAAGAAAAATAACTAATCTAAAATGATGATTAAAGTGCTTAAGAAGACAATCAATGAGACAAGGGTCTAGAGTTAAACTTCACCAATGTTATGCTCCTAATGTTCATTAACTCCCTAATTTTAACTAGTGATTCTTATTCGCTATCCTAGGGTTCACTTCTATCCTTAAGTGTCTTCCGAATCACCTAAGAACCTTTGAATTAATTTACTATTCTTATTCCTAAGTTAGTAGAATTAATAACATGCATGAATCATATGACCTAATTTGGATATGGGCGTGTCGGGTATATTCCTATACTAACAAGCAACCCACTACCTAATTCCTCTTCTATTCTTAATATTCCCTTCCCAGGTTCAATCAAGAAAAGTAAACAATCAAATAGGTGGCCAGTCAATTTGACAGTAAATTAGCACAAAATTAGATAAACGAATATCGATAAAGAAAAATCGAAAATCACTAAATTAAAACTAGAAAATAAAATAAAACACTATTCGCATAACATGGATCCGTAAAAACCCTAGACTAAACGAAATTAGTTCATGCTAAGAATAACGAAATAAACAATAAAAGAGGAGTTCATAGTCTTCTCTAATAAAGGAATACGAAAAATAGCAAAAAGTGTGATATGCGCTTGTTTCTCCTTGATCTTGCGTGTCTTCTTTTTCCTAATATGGTGTGTGACTTTTTCTGCTCTTTTTGCCTTTTTATTTCCTCCTTCAAAATCCTACTTGTAGTAGGATTCTATTTGCAAATTAATTCTTCAGCTTTTTTCAAATGGGCCGCCAGCCCATTAATGTTCAAAAGAGAGTTTCTGCCGCATACAACTTCAATTTCATCAAGATTGGACTCAAATTGCATTTTCAGCCCCTGATCATGTGCCTTTGTATCCTTTTACACCTTCAAGATTTGAAATTGCTCATTCTCAATTGATAGCAAGCTTTGTTGGTTCATTTAATCTCCTACAAGATAATAAATCGAATTAGTACCAAAAATCAAGGATTATTCTCCAAACTTGATTAAATTCATGAATCGACTCTAAAAAGTGAAATATGCAATAAAATCTCAAACGACTCACAATTATTCAAGAAAAATACTAATTTTAAGCCTAAAAAGTCCACGCGATAACTCTATTTTCACAGAGTTATCACACCCCCAAACTTAAATTGTTGCTCGTCCTCGAGAAATGACACTAATTTCAACATAAATCTAACCAACTCTAAACATTTATCATCATGCATTCAAAGTTAACTCCACACCAATATTTTCAAAATGTTATGCACTTTATCATGTAATTCCTGCGTGTGTGTGTGTATACATAATACGAGAATGTCGGAATCACCTAGATCACCATAGCTTCGAAATCATTGAGCCTAATTGCATGAATTCCTTACTTGCCAAACAAATTCTCTATTTTCTTGGGTTATCATACCAGTCACTAAGTTCTAGCAAAGCTTTTAGTCGAAGTTATTGACTCCTTTAAGTTCGAACTTTCACTTAGCAAATTTACATTTTTATTTATTTTTTATTAAATTTTTTTTTCTTTAGTAATATTTAGCACCACTCACGCTCATAACTCGTTCTAAAGAAGCAGTCAAAATAGAGGAGTGTCGAATAGTTAAATCAAAACACCCATATATCGTTCATCTTATCGCAGTTAAGTTAGATGAGTGCAAGTATAAGTCTCAAGCGATGAGGTTTTTCAGGTCTCATACAAGTGAGGTTGTTTTATTTGAACTTACTTTATAACTTTTTTTTTTTTTTTTCATTTGCTTCATTTGGTTCTTGTTAAAGTTATCCTTCCCCCCAAACTTAGGCGAAACTATCACTTAGACTCTTAGCACTTTAATCCTCGAATCTACAGATCAGGTAGGCAAGGAAAGATTTCTTAAGCTCTATTCTAACTATAATTTTCTAACGCCATCCTAAACTCTCGATTATGTATTCGTGCTTAAATGTGCAGGCAAAACATTCAAAAACACATAAAATTTCAAAAAAATTAGTCAAAGTCGACCTAGCATGCATGAAGTAAATGCGACCCCCCCAAACTTAGAACAAACAGTGTCCTCATTGTGACCTAAACAAACGAGTTGAAAATGCCAGACTAACCAAACAGGAAATACGAGAAAATGCACATGCAGACAGTAAGAAAACCACCAACAAAATATAAAAGAGAACAGTAAAAAGAATACGTCCCTACGAGGCGGTGACTGGCGGTCTCCCATATGTCTATCCATCCTAAGCAGCATTCTCGGGACCCGACTCAGCATCATCATAAATCCAACAATAGCACAATACGCCCTCAAACTAACAATCGAACTCAGAATTCAAGAATCGAATCAAGAAAGGCAAGAATCAATTATTACCGACCCTTGAGAGAAGCCCAATTGAGATAGAGGTGCTGTGGCGGCGTTAGGGTTTCGGCTAGTGGCGGTTTTGTGCAAGAGGCGGCGGAGTTAGGGTTTCGGCGCGGCTTTGGGGTGTCTGGACGGCTTGGTCGCGGCTGGGTGGGCTGGGTGCGGCTGATGTGCGACGGAAAAGAGGGATATGAAGGCGGATGGGTTTGGTGGTCGAGGTAGGGTTTGGAGAAGGCAGGTCGTGGAGAATTGGTGGTGGCACGGTGGTTTCGGCGCGGCAGGGTAGGGTTTCTGCGCGTCTGAACTCGCGTCGGGGCAGATCTGAGGTAGGAAGGGGTCGCGGTCACGGCTGAAGAAGAAGAAGGTGCAGTTGCGCGGTGTGTCGCGGTGGTGGTGGTTGGGAAGAGAGGGTCGCGGTGGCTCGATGTTGACTGGTACGGAGGTGGCTCGGTGTTGAAGGAGGAGTTGGTCTTGTTGATTTTGGTAGGGGAGAAGACAGGTCTTTTTTTCTTTTTTTTTTTTTTTGATGCCATGGCTCGATCCAATTTGAGCCATGGCCTTCAGCTTCTGGAAATTGATGTCTTGTAGCATTTGAAATGGAGCCATGGCCTTATTCAAGTAGTGCCATGGCTTAAGGCTGCTGGAATTTGTGCATTTTATTGAGCCATGGCCTGGCTGAAGTTGTGCCATGGCTTCAAGCTTCTGGAATTTATGCACTCTTTTTGTTCAAAATTGAGCCATGGCCTGGTTCAAATTGTGCCATGGCTTAATTTTTCTTCTTCTCCAAAATGCCCCAGTCCATGAAAGATTCATCTCCTCGTTACCTTGCATCGCGATATGTCTGCAAAACCCGACAAAACACCACATATCACACTAAAACTAAAACAAAATGAAACAAAAACGCAAAAACAAAAACAAGTAAAAGCTTGGGTTGCCTCCTAAGAAGCGCTTAGTTTTATGTCCTTAGCTCGACATGATACTCAGGTTACTTCATTCTAAGACCACAGAGGTCTTTTCATTCACAATTTCTCCACCCAAGTAATGTTTGAGACGTTGTCCATTGACTTTGAATTGTCTACCGGTCTCAGCTTCGGCTATCTCCACGGCACCATGTGGGAATGAGTTTATGACAACAAACGGTCCAGACCATCAAGATTTTAGTTTTCCCAGAAAAAGTTTGAGACGAGAGTTGAAAAGGAGTACTAATTGACCCGGTTCAAACAACTTAGTGGTAATAGTCCTGTCATGCCATTTCTTTGTTCTTTCCTTGTATAGTTTGGCATTCTCATAGGCTATGTATCTAAATTCATCGAGTTCGTTCAGTTGCATCAACCGTTCCTTCTCCGACAGTTCCAAACTCATGTTCAAGTTGCGAACAGCCCAAAAAGCCTTATGCTCCAATTCTAATGGTAAGTGACATGCTTTTTCGAAAACTAACCTATACGGTGACATTCCAATTGGTGTCTTAAAAGCCGTTCTGTATGCCCACAGAGCATCATCTAATTTCCTGGACCAATCTTTTCTTGTGGGACTGACTGTTTTCTCTAAGATCTTCTTGATTTCTCGATTAGAGATCTCTGCTTGCCCATTCGTCTGCGGATGGTACGCAGTTGCTACTTTATGCCGCACACCATATTTTGCTAGGAGAGCGTTGAAGTACTTATTGCAAAAGTGGGATCCTTGATCACTAATTATGGCTCTTGGTGTGCCGAATCTTGTGAAAATGTGCTTCTTAATGAATTGCATCACCACCTTCGAATCATCAGTTGGGAATGCTTCTGCCTCAACCCACTTAGACACGTAATCAACTGCAACTAAGATGTAACGATTTCCAAATGAGGGAATGAATGGTCCCATGAAGTCAATCCCCCAAACATCAAAAAGCTCTACTTCCAACATAGTCGACAGTGGCATCTCATCACGCTTCGTTAAATTTCCAACCCGTTGGCATCGATCACAACGCTTCACAAACTCATGAGCATCTTTATGTAAGGTGGGCCAGAAAAAACCAGATTGTAGGATTTTAGCTGCTGTGCGATCTCCTTTGAAATGCCCACCGTATGGTGAATTGTGACAATTACCCAGAATTTCCTCAAAATTTTCATCGGGAAGACACCTCCTTATCATTTGATCCCAACATTTCTTAAACAAGTATGGCTCATCCCAAATGAAGTTCTTCACATAATTTAGAAATCTCTTCTTTTGCTGAAAATTAATGTCGGGAGGAAGTAGGCCACTTACTAGATAGTTGACATAGTCGGCATACCATGGAAGTGTTGTTTGATTTACCGCAAACAATTGTTCGTCTGGGAAGACTTCGTTGATCAGCACAGAGTTTGACTCTTTGTTTCCTCCTCCAATCGTGACAAGTGATCAGCCACTTGATTCTCGGTTCCTTTCCTATCTTTTATCTCGAGATCAAACTCTTGCAATAAGAGCACCCATCGAATTAGCCTTGGCTTAGCATCCTTCTTTTCAATCAAATAGCGGATTGCGGAGTGGTCTGTATATACTATCACCTTTGTTCCTACCAGATACGCTTGGGAACTTGTCAAAAGCAAACACTACTGCCAACAATTCTTTTTCACTCACAGTGTAATTCACTTGAGCATCAGTGAGAGTTTTGCTTGCATAGTATATTGAGTGAAAGATCTTATCCCTTTTCTGTCCCAGAACAGCTCCAAGTGCGACATCGCTCGCGTCACACATCACTTCAAATGGAAGATTCCAATCTGGAGCTATTATTATTGGGGCTGTCACCAACTTTTCCTTCAATGTTTGGAAAGCCTGCATACACAAATCATCAAAAATAAATTTAGCATCTTTTTCAAGCAAATTACATAAAGGTTTAGAGATTTTAGAGAAATCCTTAATAAAACGTCGATAGAATCCAGCATGTCCCAGGAAACTACGAATTCCCTTGACTGACGTAGGCGGAGGGAGTTTCTCTATCGTCTCTATCTTTGCTCTGTCCACTTCAATGCCCTTGCTAGATACTTTGTGTCCCAGAACTATTCCTTCTTGTACCATGAAGTGACACTTTTCCCAGTTTAGCACTAAGTTAGTTTCTTCGCACCTGCGCAAAACCTTTGCTAAGTTATCAAGACATTCATCATACGAATCACCAAACACAGAAAAGTCATCCATGAAGACTTCGAGAAATTTCTCTATCATGTCCGTGAAGATTGCCATCATGCAACGTTGAAACGTGGCGGGTGCATTGCATAATCCAAAAGGCATCCGTCTAAAAGCAAATGTGCCATAGGGGCATGTGAAAGTAGTCTTTTCTTGATCCGCTGGTGCGATGAAAATCTGATTGTATCCCGAAAATCCGTCTAGAAAACAAAAATAAGCCCTTCCTGCTAATCTATCTAACATCTGATCTATGAATGGTAGCGGGAAGTGATCTTTTCTTGTAGCTTTGTTCAATTTTCGGTAATCCATACAAACGCGCCACCCTGTGACAGTTCTTGACGGGATTAACTCATTGTTTTGATTTTTCACCACTGTCATGCCACCTTTCTTAGGAATACACTGAACCGGGCTAACCCATCTACTGTCTGAAATAGGGAAGATAATTTCATAATCCAACCACTTGATGATTTCCTTTTTGACTACCTCTTTCATGATTGGATTTAGTCTCCTTTGATGTTCGACTGATCCCTTGTTCTCATCATCGAGTATGATCTTGTGCATGCAAAATGCAGGACTAATCCCCTTAATGTCTGCAATAGTCCACCCAATGGCTCGTATATGATTTCGAAGAACTCTCAGTAATTTCTCTTTTTGGGGTTCGGAGAGATATGCAGAGATGATTACAGGCAATGTGGATGATTCCCCTAAATACTCATATTGCAGATGTGCTGGCAGTGGCTTCAAGTCCAGCGAGGGTGGTTCTTCGATTGATGGTCGATGAGGCTTGCAAGTGGGTAGTTCCAATCCTTCAATCTTGTTGACTGGGTTATTAGCTCGCGAATTTGCTTGTAGGAATGCCACGCTTTGTACAACTTCTTTATTATCTATCGCCTCAAGATCCAACATTAGGGCTGCTTCCAACGAGTCTCGGTACATAGACGTTTCAAAGGTCTTAGCGACCAATGAGTCGATCATGCATACTGATGAACATTCTTCCTCATCGTCGGGATGTTGCATGGCTTGGAACACATTGAATGTAATCTTCTCGTCCTGCACTCTCATGGTTAATTCACCTTTCTGTACGTCAATTAATGCTCTTCCAGTGGCTAAGAATGGCCTACCCAAAATTATGGGTACATTCGAATCTGCTTCATAGTCTAACACAATAAAATCAACAGGGAAGATAAACTTATCTACTTTTACCAGAACGTCTTCAATTTTTCCTTCGGGGTATGTAATGGAACGATCTGCTAATTGAAGAGTTACTGTAGTTGGCCTTGCTTCCCCAATTCCCAATTTTTGAAAGACGGATTTGGGCATGAGATTGATGCTGGCCCCTAAATCGCATAATGCTTGTCCCACACGTACTTATCGCCAATGTTACATGGAATGGTAAAACTGCCAGGATCCTTGAGTTTGGGCGGGAGCTTATTCTGAGCATGGAACACACACTTGTCAAAAAACTGAGGGAAAGGGAAGTAGTCGGGCGTGGGATTCTATGCAAAGAATTTAAAAGTATAAGATGATTTGGTTGAATAAATTTTAGGATGAGAGTTTTATGCATGACACATATATATATAGGTGTAATATTTTCTACCGGTAATAAGATAGAATTACATGACATCAATAGTATAACACAACCTACAAATTCTAATGCAATTACATATGAGAGGTTCAGGATGGTACTTGTCTCTTCAATAATTATAGATGAAGACATGAAAAGAAAGCAAACAATGAAAGATAGGAAATTTATGGTGAGAGCTACAGTTTCGAATTCTCCTAATCTTTTCTTTCGTGACAGTACATCCTTCATGAATTTGACGTAATTTGGCATCTGCTCGAATGCTTCAACTAATGGAATGTTGATGTGAAGTTGTTTCAGGATATCAAGGAATTTTCTGAATTGATCATTCTTCCTTTGTTGTTGGAACCTTTGAGGAAATGGTGGTGGAGGTTTGATTGCCGGTAGATTAGTTACATCTTTCTTATCGCTCTCCTTTTCCACATCATTTTCTTCTTTTAGTTCAGAGTCCTCAGTTTTGTTTTGAGCTTCCTTGGGGTCCTTAACTCGAGCTTGTGTTCTGATGGGCTCTTCGAGTTCTCTACCATTCCTCAGAGTGATTGCTTTGCAGTATTCGTTATGTTTGGTCCTGGGGTTTTCAGTGTTACTTGGGAGCGAACCTGGAGGTCGGTGCTGCCTATCTTGAGCTAATTGAGCCATTTGGGTTTCTAGGTTCCGAATTGATGCATTTGTTGCAGTTGCTTGGGTTTCTAAGTCTCGAATAGATGCCTTTGTCTGGTTGAAGAGTGTAGTAGTATGGTTTATGAACTGCTTCAGCGTTTCATCTAATGATGGCTTGTTATCCACGGGTGGTTGTTTTTGTTGATTTTGAGAGCCTGGTGGATTATGTTGTTGCTGAGTTGTGGCATGGTTTAATCCTTGTCCAGCGTTCTGATTATTGCTCCATGAAAAATTGGGATGGTTTCGCCACCCAGGATTATAGCTGTTAGAGTAGGGATTATAACCTTGGTTGTTTCGATTATTTCCTACGTAACATGCTGTTTCGGGATTTGAAGGACAATTTTCATACGGATGGTCTCCCCCACAAATGATACAGTAAATCTCTGGGTTATGGATCATATTTACTTGTTGAGCTTGAAATGAGTTGGCTCCAGATTTACTTATCATGAACTTATCCACCTTCTTGGTTAATGCGTCTAATTGTGCTTGCACTGATGTCACTGGATCCACCTCAAATTTTCCAGGTGCAAGTTTTACTGATGAGCGTTCTGATGCCCATTGGTAATTGTTGTATGTCATTCTCTCTAACACATCATAGGCATCTGTATATGTCTTTCCCAAAAATGTCCCTTCTGCCGCTGCATCAAGAATTGTCCTGATTTGTCCCCCTAGTCCAGTGTAGAAGATATGAATCAGTTGCCAACCAGGAATTCCATGTTGTGGACACTGTGTCATTAGCCCCTTGAACCTTTCCCATGCATCGTAGAGTGACTCTCCCTCTATTTGTTGGAATGAGTGAATTTCCATTCGAACTTTCGCACTCTTGGTGGGTGGAAAATATTTCCTAAGGAATTTTTCAGTCAAATCAGTCCAAGATATGATGGAGTTAGGTGGCATTGAGTTTAGCCATGTTCGAGCTCGATCCCTTAAGGAGAAGGAGAAAAGTTTCATTCGTAGTTGCTCAGCTGTAACCCCATTCAATTTGAATGAATCGCAAATTTCCATAAAGCTCTTCAAATGGGCATGAGGATCTTCCATAGCCAATCCCGAAAATATAGCAGATGAATTGATCAGATTCAGCATTACCGGTTTCACTTCAAAGTGATTTGCTTCAATCTCTGGTCTGACAATGCTTGAATCTAGAACACCCAAGATTGGTGTTATGTATTCATTAATGGGTCTTTCGATTTCGACCGGAATGTGTGGACCCATTTGCTGATTTACTAACTGTTGATTCACTTGATCTTCATTCTGTGGATTCTCCATTAGATCAGTTTTTCCTTGGTTCTTATTTAGCGCTCTTCGTTGTTTGAAAGTCCTCTCGATCTCTGGATCAAAAGCTACTAATTCAGTTTTTTTATCACTGCGCATAAACCAGATATGAGTACCTACAAGGAAAATTTTGAACTATAAAAGTAAATCGAATTAAAACAAGAATAAAAGTTGAAACTTAGTAAATTATCAATTATCAAAGTCCCGGGCAACGGCGCCAAAAACTTGTTGCGGATTTTACACACGCAAATAAACGCAAGTGCACGTATCGCAAAAGTAATAAAGAGTAAGTTGAGTGTCGAACCCACGAGGACTTGAAACTAAAATTGTACCAAATTCCCTACCTTAATTCTTATTATAATTCAACTAAGCTAAAATATTGTTGGTTTGTTGATTAACTAACTACTAAACTAAAAAAAAATAACTAATCTAAAATGATGATTAAAGTGCTTAAGAAGACAATCAATGAGACAAGGGTCTAGAGTTAAACTTCACCAATGTTATGCTCCTAATGTTCATTAACTCCCTAATTTTAACTAGTGATTCTTATTCGCTATCCTAGGGTTCACTTCTATCCTTAAGTGTCTTCCGAATCACCTAAGAACCTATGCAATTAATTTACTATTCTTATTCCTAAGTTAGTAGAATTAATAACATGCATGAATCATATGACCTAATTTGGATATGGGCGTGTCGGGTATATTCCTATACTAACAAGCAACCCACTATCTAATTCCTCTTCTATTCTTAATATTCCCTTCCCAGGTTCAATCAAGAAAAGTAAACAATCAAATAGGTGGCCAGTCAATTTGACAGTAAATTAGCACAAAATTAGATAAACGAATATCGATAAAGAAAAATCGAAAATCAGTAAATTAAAACTAGAAAATAAAATAAAACACTATTCGCATAACATGGATCCGTAAAAACCCTAGACTAAACGAAATTAGTTCATGCTAAGAATAATGAAATAAACAATAAAAGAGGAGTTCATAGTCTTCTCTAATAAAGGAATACGGAAAATAGCAAAAAGTGTGATATGCGCTTGTTTATCCTTGATCTTGCGTGTCTTCTTTTTCCTAATATGGTGTGTGACTTTTTCTGCTCTTTTTGCCTTTTTATTTCCTCCTTCACAATCCTACTTGTACTAGGACTCTATTTGCAAATTAATTCTTCAGCTTTTTTCAAATGGGCCGCCAGCCCATTAATGTTCAAAAGAGAGTTTCTGCCGCATACAACTTCAATTTCATCAAGATTGGACTCAAATTGCATTTTCAGCCCCTGATCATGTGCCTTTGTAATTGATAGCAAGCTTTGTTGGTTCATTTCATCTCCTACAAGAGAATAAATCGAATTAGTACCAAAAATCAAGGATTATTCTCCAAACTTGATTAAATTCGTGAATCGACTCTAAAAAGTGAAATATGCAATAAAATCTCAAACGACTCACAATTATTCAAGAAAAATACTAATTTTAAGCCTAAAAAGTCCACGCGATAACTCTATTTTCATAGAGTTATCAATAGGATCCGTCAAATAAAGTGTGATGTGACAAAAGGCATGTTCGTTGCATAACTCTGCGACGAAATTTATCTCGTCACCAAAAATCGTTGTTTTGCGACGGGGCATAAGCACAAATAATTGTCACCGAAAGTGCGATTCGTCACAACAAATGTGATTTTGACAAAACTTTATGTGACGATTTTATTTGTCACATATAAATCTAACCAGTAATGACAAATTATTTTGTCACAACAAAAATAGCTTGAAAATGTTTACATCCTTATGTGACAATATATGTTGTCACATAAAAATAGCCTTTATGAAAAGAAAAAAATTGTCACAAAATAATTTAATTAAATTTTACAATTAATAATTCTATTAAAATTCTTAATATACGTTGTTCACCTCATTGATAAACTAAAATGGTAATAATATTACAAATCGAAAATTGATTATCAAAATAACATTTTTAACCAACATATAAAGTATTTAAGTTCAGAAATTGCAATATCATTCATATTCAAGTGTGTATCTCCGCAACTGCATTAAACAAAATGATAGTACTTGTCAACAACCTATTAACTTTCACAAAAAGGAATTCAAAAAAAAAATTATAGCATTTTTTCTCTAATTATTAAATATTGGTACTGTGGTTTTTATAGCATTTTTCTCTAAAAGATAATCAATTTTTTTTTAACATATTCATTCTTAAACATCTTAATTATATATATAAAAAAATATTAACTTCTATTCTTAATTTATTTTAGTTTGAATAACTTATTTTAACATTTTCTCTAAGTAAAACTTAGATTAATCAAGTGTAAAAGGACATTAACTTCGTGTTGTTTCCGGTATTCTCTAAGATTATTGACAGTTTATCTTAAAAATATGTTTATATCTAACACCTGATCATATTGCATATTGTTATAAGAATCTCATGTAGTTAAATTACAAAAATGTGCCAAAATTTTTAAATCAAGGTGATTAATGCAAAAAAATTATATTTCCTGGGTGCAAAGTGCAAATATTCTGTATTTTTAGGATATATAGTGGCAAAGTCTATATTTTAAGGTGCAAAGTTCCATAAAAATTTGAAAATGATAATTCTAGCCTTCCTACATGAAAATTTTCTCACCAAAATAAATTGTATTTCCAGTGTGTAAGGTATCAAAATTTTTAAGTCAGAGAGCAAAATGTCAAAATTCTATATTTTCACGGTGTAAAATACCAAAAACCCTATCTAAATTATACAATTGAAATCAAACAAAGTATGTATGATATTCTGAAATAAATGAGGAATCAATAATTAATTATATTTCTATTATAGTTTCTCAAAATTACTTCATCCGTCCCATTTACTTTGCATCCTTGACACAGTCAATCAGTCAACTTGACTAAATTAACGAAAATTATTAACTATAATAAATAATTTAATTAATATATTTCACTAATAAGTTAATAATATCATATGACACCATATTAATATTTAAAAGGTTTAATACACAATAAATGTGAATAATTTATTATGATAAATCTCTTAAAAGATTGAAAAGTTTGACCGAGTATTATAACAAATGGAGCAAAATAAATGGGACAAAAGGAGTATGTATGTACATACGTAACCCAAAATTAAAACAATTTTACAAATTCAATTTTCCTTTTTTTTTTTTCTTTTTTGCAATAATTTAAAATGGATTGATGAAGAAATAATTAATCATATTCCTATATTTTCAATGCAAAACTTATACCAAATGAAGCATATCCAGTAATAATTTAGTCACGAGAAATTCAATATAGAAATTATTATAATAGTAATTAGTTGGCTTTGTAGCACGATTAATGCCCAAACGTATGTTGCGAGATGTGTGAAAACCTGAATGTGAAACGCAGCTTGTCAACTTTTTGGATCCTATTTTTTATTTGCCCATTGAGAATGCAGTCGTTATCATGGATCGAAATTACGTTTCGAATATATATTTTGGTCAATCAAATATTGAAAAATTGTAAAAAAAATTATTAAATTAATAAAAATAAAAAAGTCTCATGCAAACAAATAGTTTCGGAATTATATCTTATTTTCGTTTCGTAGCTACCCTAAAACACCTTTTGGGATACCGTAGGCTTAAACAATTTTACTCCGTATTGTCTAAACAATTTTACTCCGTATTGTGTAAACAATCATTGATGTTTGAGACCTGTTTGTTTGGTGTTTGGGAAAGTAGTTTGAGAGAGTAGTGGAGGTTGGCGAAATAATATCGATTTGCTTAATGTTGTTTATTTTGGTTTTGAGAGAGTGGTTTGAGAAATAAAGTAGGTGTAGGTTATTTTCGGAAAAGATAGATTATAGGTGTATGATGTGTACGACTTTATGTCAATTCATATTTATTATGTGAGATAAATTATGTAAGAAATATGTATTTGAGAAAGTAGTTTGAAAACATTGAAAGATAAAATTTTATTTAAGAAAATAGAAATCATGTTTATTTGACATTTTTCAAACACAAATTTTTTTTGAGAAACACCAAACAAATAGACCCTAACCTCTTTTTTATGATAGATTTACTATGAAAGTCAACACACATTGCCTTATAGAGAGAACTTTTTCGGAGTTGGAGTATATACCCAACTAATATAAAAAAAATTGTTCGAGTTAATTTTCTGTATGTTGAATAGATAGACGACAACATGTGATGCAAATTATGAAGTTCATTCCAAACTAATTTTAATTTTGCTATTTGTGTCAAGTTATATTAGGTCGTCGAAATTTTTTTGGTCATTAAATTTCTAACGTGAACTATGTAACCTATATATGTTTTGATATAATTCATGCAATTTAACTTAAGTATTATGCATGTAACCGAAGTACCCAATTAAAATAATTATCCTGTTAGACGATCATCAATCTAATCTCAAATGAAAACACTTCGTTGGTGTACGAATCCACTCCTATACTTTCTGAGAGATAAAACTAAGAATTACTAAATCCTTACCTAAAGGGGTATATGGATCATCAAGAAATCTATCCAAATCGTACCCAATTCTCAAGAGAAAGAGATTACACCGCAACCCACATACAATAACAGTAACATACATCGTAACATCTCCACACCAGATAGAATGAATATGGTCATTCATGCATTAAAAAAAAAAACATTTAAGAAGTTAGACATGTACTGCCAAACATAAATATTGCATGTAAAAAATCAAAACATAAGTTTTTGATAGGTACTTGAAAATGCACTTAAATTGTTTAAACTTTTCAATTAAACCAGGTGTTAATTTGATATTTTTATGAAATTAATGAAATTTCTTGTTATGAGAAATTATTGAGTTTAATTTGATTTTTAAGGAAAATAAAATAGGCTCACCAACTCATAGGCGATTTCTTGGAGAATACTTCACCAGTGGCTATGAAAGTTGAGTTATGCTTGCTTTGACATCAAGAAAACACATTCAATAAGGAGTGGATTTAGTTGGAAACTCAGTGGATCAAGATTACTAATTCCTCTAGGACAATCTTCACTAGGGCTCTTGTTTATCTTAATTTTTTAATCCCAAGCCCCTACATAAGGAGAGGTTTGTCAAGAGTGACTTCTTAGTCTAACTTACTATTACACTTCTCAAATTATTATCATATTTTTTTCTAAAACTTGTGATAATGATTAGTAAATTAGGCTAGAGTTCTTTGGTGAGGTAAGAGATGAACTTATACACATGGTGATTTAATTTGGATTTGATTCTTCAAGGTTATGTAAGTTTTATAAATTTTAGTGAATCTTTTTTATACGATCTCAGAGTAAATCAAATAATACTTACGACTGTAAGAAGAATTAAACAAAAATAATATCTGAATAATTGAATAGTAAACATAGTTCTCTAATATATCCACCAAACTAATTGAGTCCTAAACCAACTAGACTACTAAAGAAGATAAGAAAGCAAATACTAACTAACTAGATAAATAATTAAATAGCAACTACTAAATTAAATAGTAGGTGCATCAGTCCATGTACTGTGGGTTCGGTCTCGGAGCACGGATGCTGCGCCGGACCGTAACATTCCCATCCTCTTCAAACGAATCTTGTCCTCAAGGTTCAAATTGGGGAACCTCTTCAATAGCACTCCGGAAGACTCCCATTTCGCATCCTCCTCCGCAACGTCTTCCACTGCACAAGTACTTCTCGAACAAGTCCCCCCATCTCCAGCCATCGTGTGTGTATCCAATATATTCTCCGGTCCTATAAGTGGACTCCTAGCAACATCATACGGCGGTAAGATAGGCGTTGGGACCTCCCTGTCACCTATCTTACATCGGAGTAAGGAGACATGGAATACCGGATGAATCCTCGACGTATCCGGTAACTCCAAACGGTAAGCCAATGATCCCATCTAGTTGTTGGTAAACTCTTTTGAACACCGAATGTGTTGGATAAAGATGAAGATAGAGTGCAAAGAAATAAAGAAGTTAAGGGATGGTTTTGATGATTTCCAAAACGTCAAAATCAGCTAAGTATGGAAAGCTTAGTTCCCTTAGAAGAATTTTGAACAAGTAAAGAAGACATCAGAAGAGTTCAAAGTTCAAAGCCCAGAAGACTACTGATCTCGTGCTGAAACAGCGAACAGAAGGGTAGACCATCAGCTGACTCAAATCAGATTAGTTCAGAGTTTGATCAGCAGAGTGCCTATCAGATGGGTTGCTTCGATCAGCAGAGTAGAAGAGATCAAGAGATTAGTCCAACGGTAATAAATGCAGCTGGTGTAATAAATGCTGAAAGAGAAGGGTAGTAATGGCAAATGATTGAAGAATATTCTCGGATCAACAGAGTGCATTTAGTGCAGCTACAGGAAAGTACAGCAAAAAGGTACTGTAGCAGGTAGCCGTTCTGATTCGGGCTAAGGCTATGGATTTGAAGATTTGATTTCCTTCAACGGTCATAAATTCAAATCCAAGTATAAATAGAGCTGAGTTCGAAAAGAGACACACACAACAACATTCTGAGATTTCGTTTTTGAAGCAGAAAATTATCTAAGTCTCAAGAAGCTCGAACAGCTCACTCATCTGGAGGAAGTCATCTGTTGACAGAAACCCAGTTGAAGAAAACAGAAAAATACAATCTGAGTGATTTTGTATTAGCTGAGTGTTGTGCGAAGTTTAAATCCGTCTTTGTGAGCGATTTAACTTCAGAGGATAGGTCTTCTTTGTGATTACCTATTGTGAGCTTATAGCCTTCTCATTAGTTGTTTAGGTATAAGTGGAGAAATATTGTAAACTGTGTGTTTATATTATAACCCAGAATCTAAGTGATCTGGAAGAGTGGACTAAAGGATTTTTATCCATATAACCACTATAAAAATTCTTTGTGTTAATTTGCATTTAAAGTTTTCTTGCATATTTTGAAGTTGCATAAGTTTACACTTTGAATTATCAAAAGATTTTATAAGGAGTTTCAAAACTGGGGATAAAATATTTTTAAAGACATAGTCTACTTGTGAAAAATACTTTCAAACATCCGCTGCAAGTATACTCTTGACAAAACTGATTTTCACTGAAATCAGCTAAGTAAACTGTGAGAAGAGTGGTCACTTTGCTGCTCAAGATTTGTTCACGATCAGCATAGTCGTCTTACTGTTCTTCATCAGTTTAGTCTGCTGACAGAAGAGTAAAAAGTTTTTAAGTCTAAAATTTTTAGAGGTCTATTCACCCCCCCCCCTAGACCTCATCTGACCACTTGGGACCAACAAGTGGTATCAGTGCAGGTGGTTCATTAGAATCAGCTGCCTGATCAACGAGCTTGATCCAAGTGTTTTTCAAAGGTTTTTCAAAACCCTTCAAAAGAGCATCTTTTTGAAAAATTAAAACTTTTTGAAAAATGGACTGTATCAGCCATGTTCCCCACATTGCTGGTATGTCGTTTGAAGATTGGAAAATCAGAATGGAGATTTTCCGTGCTGCTTATAATGACAACATGTACACATGTATCATTAAAGGTCCATTCAGATTCACAAAGACCATAAAGATCAATGAAGTTGATACGGTTGTGGACAAAGATCTTCATGAGATGACTCCAAAAGAAATAAAGCTTTTCAATCTGGATAAGGTCGGAAGATTCATCATGACTAAAGCCCTGGACAATGATCGGTTTGACAAGGTCAAACATTGCAAAACTGCAAAGGAGATGTGGGATAAAGTCAGAGATATGAGCGAAGGAAACGACGCCATTAAAGAGCATCAGCTGAGTGTTGCTCTGGAAAAGCTGGACAATTTCAAGATGAAATCTGGAGAGACTATAGATCAGATGGATACCAGGTTCACCAGAACATTGAATGAAGTCTTGAAGCTTGGAAAAACCTTCACGGACAAGGAGATAACCATCAGAGTGCTGAAGGCTTTACCTCCAAAATTCAACATGAAGGTGACAACAATGGAAGAATCAAGGGATTTGGGAAAAATCTCTCTTACAGAGCTGTTCTCAGTACTCAAGGCATATGAGTATAAACTGCCTAGAATGGGAATTGAAGAAACCTCAACTTCAGGACCCACAGCTGCACTTGTTGCTGCTGAAAATCCCAGAAGACCAGCACAGAAAAGTAAAGAAGTGGACTCATCTGATGAAGCCACTCTACTCAACAAAAAGGAGTACACAGCTGGAGATGTTGCATTGCTGATTAACAATTTCAAGAAGTTCTACAAGAGAAAAATGAAGAACAAATACAACAATGCTTCTACTTCTAAACCTAACTTTTCTTCTCAAGATAAAGAGGATTATAAAGCCAAACTAATGTATTATAACTGCAGGAAATTGGGACACTTCATTAAAGACTGTCCATATCCAAAAACAGAAAAATACACTGAAGAGGAGAAGAAAATAAGAAAAGAAAGAAAGCATCAGAGAGGCAAGGCAATGATGGCTGAAGCAGAAAAGCTGGCTGCTGTCTACTCATCTGATTCAGATTCAGACACGTCTGATGAAGAATCGTCTGATGAAGAAAAACCTGCAGTCCTCTGTCTAATGGCAAAGGAATCTGATGACTCCGAGGATGAGGTAACTCCTCTTGACAATGAATTATTTAATTCATTTGAACAAATGATGCTTAACAATACTGGTATTGCTGAAGCATATAAAAAGCTTAAGGAAGAGATGATATTGCTAAAAGAGCAAAATAGTTCACTGAAACTCACAGCTGAAAAGCCAAGAGAATCAGCTGAATATAAACAGCTTGAGCAAGAACATGAATCTCTGAAAGCTGAATGTGAAGTTTATAAAGGAAAAATCATGGAACTTGAAAAAGTTATTGAGTCTCATGAAAAATCATCTGTTGCATCCACTCATATGTCTAGTAAACAGAAGATACCTTTAGAACAGGATAAGCAAGAATTGAATCATACTGAGAAATTTATATCTGCTGATAATAGTAAGGTCATCCTGTATGTTCAAACTGCTAGACTTACTTCACCTGAGAATGTGGTAAAGGAGAAGAAAACTCCTAAGGCTAAAAAGAGCAAAGAGCCTAGTGTAGGTAAACAGACTAGTAAGACCAAACAGCAGAGTCCTAAGAAGTCTGCTGATAAAGCTAAAGTCAACCAGACTAGTGGTAAAACTAAGTCGTCTGTTAATGAGCAAGCAACTAGTAAACCAAAAAAGCATAAGAATAAGAAAAATCAAAATGCTTGGTATGGAAATGAGTCATATTATGTGCAACCTGCTGCATATCCTCCTATGTATCATGCACCTCAATTTCCTAGTTACTATGCACCATATCCTGCTCATCCAATGCATGCATACCCTGCTTATCATGCACCTTACCCTGCTTATGAACATTATTCTTATCATACTGATCATCAACATGACTTATCTGATAATTATGATAAAAATGAAAAAGTTCATGCTCCTGTTAAAACTCAGAAGCCTAAGACATCAACATCTTGGGTTGTCAAAGGTGGAACAAATCCTTCAGGATCCTCTCAATAATGGTACCTAAAACAATTTTATTTTTGTTTTGTAGGTTAGGATTAGGAGTAGGAGTAAAGTAGAAAAGATTTGGTACTTGGACAGTGGATGTTCAAGACACATGTGTGGAAACATACATGAGCTGACTGATGCAGTTGCTGTGGATGGTCCAAAGGTTACTTTTGGGGACAGCAAAGAAGGCAAGATTAAAGCTAAAGGAAAACTGATCAGAGGAAACATAGAGATATCTGACGTCTCATATGTTAAAGGCCTCAAATATAATCTGCTAAGCATAAGTCAATTTTGTGACAAAGGATATTCAGTCATCTTCTCAACAGATAAGTGTTATGTTAAACAGATTGGTACAAAGAAGGTAATTTTATCTGGAAGACGACAAGGGAATGTCTACATAGTCGACTGGAATTTTGCTGACAAGAATTCAAATGTTTGTTTGGTGGCATCAACACCAAGTGAAGTCAGCTGGCTATGGCACAAAAGGATGAATCACTTAAACTTCAAGACCATCAACAGATTAATCAAGAATGATTTGGTAGAAGGGATTCCTAAAACAGTCATGAGAAAAGACAAGCTCTGTGACGCATGTCAGAATGGTAAACAAATCAAGTCATCTTTCAAAAGCAAGAAGCACCAATCTTCTGAAAGGATCTTGGAGCTGCTACACATGGACTTATTTGGACCCATTGATCCAGTCAGCAATGGTGGAAAGAAATACTGCCTAGCTGTTGTGGATGATTATTCAAGATATACTTGGGTGATATTTATGAAAAAGAAAAGTGAAACCAAGGAACATCTTACTAATCTAATGGAACTGATCCAGAATGAGAAAAGTACAAAGATATTAAAGATCAGATCAGATAGAGGGACAGAGTTTACAAACTCTACTGTTGAAGAGTACTGTAATATCAAAGGAATACATCATGAGTATTCAGCTGCTAGAACCCCTCAACAGAATGGTGTTGCTGAAAGGAGAAACAGAACACTAAAAGAAGCTGTCAGAACCATGATAGCTGAAGCTAAACTGCCACAAAGATTTTGGGCAGAAGCAACAAACACAGCATGCTTTACCCAGAACAGATGCATGATCAACAAAAATCAGAACAAGACTCCATATGAAGTTTGGAACAACAGAAAGCCAAACATTCATTACTTTAAGATTTTTGGTTGTAAATGTTTTGTACTGAATAATGGGAAAAATCACCTTACTGCATTTGCAGAGAAGGCTGATGAAGCTGTTTTTGTAGGATACTCTACTGTTAGTAAGGCCTATAGAGTTTTTAACAAAAGAACATTGCTAATAGAAGAATCCATCCATGTAGTATTTGATGAGCCAAGTCAATCCTCTGAAAAGAATCAAATCACTAATCAAGATCTGTCTACTGATTTACAGAAATTAGACATTGGAAAGAATGAAGAATATGTTCCCATCATACTACCTAATATCAATTCAGCTGCTAACTCAAGTGCTGTTCAAAATCACAGTGCTGATTGTCTAACAGACGAGTTACAAACAGCTGACAGACCATAGGCTGTTCAACAGACTACAAATGTTCAACAGACTACTACTGAAACTCCAACAGTAGTGTTGCAAGATCAAAACAGAGGACAACATCCAGACCTGCAACCTGATCTTAGATGGCTCAGAAATCACCCACCAGAGTTAGTGATTGGTGATCCTTTGGATAGAGTGAAAACAAGAAGAGCTGTTGCACAAGATGCTATGTTTGTCACTTTTCTATCTCAAATAGAGCCTAAACAAATTGAAGAAGCTCTCAATGATTCCTTCTGGATTGAGGCTATGCAAGAAGAGTTGAATCAATTTGAAAGGAATGAAGTCTGGTACTTAGTTCCTAGACCAAGTCATCAAAGGGTAATTGGCACTAAATGGGTTTTCAGAAATAAGATGAATGAAGATGGTGTTGTCACCAGAAATAAAGCAAGATTAGTGGCCAAGGGTTATTGTCAAGAAGAAGGCATTGACTTTGATGAAACATTTGCACCAGTAGCAAGACTTGAAGCAATCAGACTGTTTCTAGCTTATGCTGCTTATAAGAACTTCACTGTCTATCAGATGGATGTGAAATCTGCTTTTCTCAATGGAGAATTGCAAGAAGAAGTGTATGTTGAACAACCACCTGGATTTGAAGCTTTTCAACAAGAAGACAAGGTGTATCGTCTAAAGAAAGCCCTCTATGGACTGAAACAGGCTCCAAGAGCATGGTATGATACCCTATCTGATTTTCTTTTAATTAAAGGATTTCGTAAAGGTAAGGTAGATAAAACCTTGTTCACAATTGAATGGGAAAATCATATATTAATTGTGCAAATATATGTGGACGATATTATTTTTGGTTCAACTAACCAACAGATGTGTGACAAGTTCTCCAAGCTCATGCAGAACAAGTTTGAAATGAGCATGATGGGTGAACTCAATTATTTTCTTGGTCTGCAAGTTAGACAGTTGCCTGATGGAATTTTCATCAACCAAGCAAAATACACAAGAGATCTGTTCAAGAAATTTGGTATGGAAACTAGCTCCACTGCTACTGTTCCTATGTCTACAAGTCTTCGTTTGGATAAAGATGAAGATGGAAAATCAGTGGACATAACCAAATATAGAGGCATTATTGGGTCACTGTTATACTTAACAGCAAGCAGACATGATATCATGTACTCAGTTGGGGTTTGTGCAAGATTTCAATCAAATCCCAAGGAATCTCATCTCTTAGCTGCCAAGAGAATACTTAAATATATTAAGGGCACTCAATAATTGGGATCGTGGTATCCTAGAGAATCTGGATTTGAACTTATTGGATATTCAGATTCAGACCTTGCTGGCTGCAAGATTGACAGGAAAAGCACAACAGGTGACTGTCAATTCTTAGGTAGTGGTCTGATCTCATGGATGAGTAAGAAACAAACTTCAGTCTCTATATCTACTGCTGAAGCTGAGTATATAGCTGCTGGAGCTTGCTGTGCACAGATACTATGGTTGAAGCATCAACTAGAAGACTACAATATTAAAATCAGTGGAATTCCAATCTACTGTGACAATACAAGTGCAATCTCACTTACTCAGAATACTACAAGTCATTCAAGGACTAAGCATATTGAAATCAAGCATCACTTCATTAGAGATCATGTGGAAAAAGGAAATGTTATGATTGAGTATGTTCACACTGACAATCAAATTGCTGACATTTTCACTAAACCTTTAAGTGAAGTAAGGTTCTCAACTCTAAGAGCTGAGCTAGGACTACTTAATTTGGATGCATAAGCTGAGGGGGAACTTATCAGAAGACTAAAGTTCATCAGCACAATCATCCGTTATCATATTCAAGGATTAACTCTCAACAGACTAGTTAACTTATGAAATCTTAAAGTCAGGGGGAACGTGTAAGACTAGCGGTACTTCTGATTAAAAGATGAAATCTGTTAATGACAGTAGTTGAAGTTATGTTATCAGAAGATCTGCTCTTAATTCTTGAAGATTGAAGATTATATTATCTTGCTGGATTTACAAACAGCAGAGGAAGATTACTAGCTATTGGCTTTCTCTAGTAATAACAGATAACAGACCACTCGTTTGTCAGATAAGTTAAACTCTACTCATCTGATACATTATATAAGCATGGTTATAAAATCGCATCTCTAGAAACACGCTTTTATAAGTAACAGATAGGTAACGTTTGAGTTTCCCGCCTGTCTGACATTAAAATAATAAAATTGAAATCCGCAGCTCCCACCCACATGATTAATAAACTGTCAGATTGATCCAACGTCTCAGATTAATCACGATAACCTAAACAATGGAAAATGTATAAAGTCCGATCTGAACAGTACAGTCGTCTTACGCACAAATAAACTCTCTAACTCTCAATCTCTCTCGCTTTCAAAAGTTTACTGCTTTCACAGATTTCTATTCAGAAATTTCAGAAATGGAGAAAATTCTTGATGGAAGGTACTTGAACTACAGCAAATTCCATTTCTCTGGTACTGATCTGATGCGCTCAATTATGGAGAAAATCAAAGAGGCATCTTTAGTTCCAGTTCTGGAAGCCCACGAAGATAGGGTTTACTTAGAAGACGTTGATCACTTCTATAAGACCAGGGAATTCACCAAAAATGACACTGTTATGTCAGCTGTCATTGGGGGTAAGAAAATCGCTGTCTCTGCTGCTGTTTTAAGTGAGATTTATAAACTGAAAAATAAAGGAGGAGACATAACAGACCTTGGGTCTGAAAAAGAGGAAGAATTTTGGGCAATTTGTGCTAAGGAGGGAGAAGAGATGACTGGGACTCTGATGAAGACTCAGTCAAAAGACGAGTATCAGAGGTTCGCAGACATCATCGCGAAGGTACTGGATTGCAGTACGAGCTCTTTAGAAAGGTTACCAAGGAAGAGGTACCATGATCTGCATCTACTATGGACTGAAGGTGAACTGGGCAGTTCATGTCTATGATCTGCTGAGTGACAAGAGGACTTCGCATGCCATCTTGCTTAGTCATCTGTTCATGTCACTAAATTGTCCTATGGCAGGTGGGAAGGTTACCCACGCCAGTAAAGAGTTTAAGTTGTATGAGCCAGTAAGGAATGTGGCTGCTCCTAAAAGAAAAGCTACTGCAAAGTCTAAGAAGACTCCTTCTAAGAAGAGCAAGAAGGAGGGTCAGACAAGTCAGTCTGCTGATCAAACAGCAAGCTCTGCTGTTGAAGCTGGATCAGCACAAGCTGAGTATGAAGTCCCTGAGAAGGTAATAGATGACATCACTGCCGAGCTTGAAAAGATGGAGACAGGTTCTTCTCCTGAAAGAACTGAATCTGTAGAAGAAATTCCTCTTCAAAGACTGAAGAGAATGAGGACCAAAAGAGAAGCAAGGGGACCTCCCCAAGCTAAGCCACCCACTAAGAGAAATCCAAAGTCTAAGGCAAAAAGGAAGGTGACATTCTCTAAGGAAACAACAGAAACAGTAAGGGAAACAACAGCATCAGCAGAAAGACCTATAACTATTGAAGAACCCTCAAATGAAACTGCTGTTGAGTCTACTGCAAACCCTGCTGTTGGAGAGTCTGCTGAGGAAAGAGTTGAACAGCAGACTAGCACAACAGGTGAAGGAGAAACACTCCTTCTGCATCCTACTCCTGTTGCTGCAACTCCACTTCAAGCTGTTGAGAGTCCTGAATCAAAGAAGCAAAGGACTGGTAAGATTGTGATTCCTTATGTTTCTACTGCTGCAAAGAAGAAGCTAGATGAAGCTAAAAAACAAAGGAAGGCTGCAGAAAAGGCTGAGGAGGATCGTCTTAAAGCCTTTGAGCTCAAGAGGCTGGAAGAAGAAGCCAGCAAAATGACTCAAGAGCAAAGGGATGCTATTGAGGCAGCAGAGTTGGCTGCTGCTATTGAAGCAAGCACCAAGGATGCTCATGGTCCAAAGCATTCTGGAGACATTGTAATTGGTGAACCAAGAGACCCCACCAAACCCAAACAAGTCATGCCTACCCCAGAGATTCAACCTAAGAGAAAAGAGGAGATCAAACTGGCTTTGGAGATTGTCAGAGATGATCCTGACATATTTGAAGAATTCCTTAAAAGGTTGGATGCTGAGAATGCAAGAATCACCCATCTGACAATGTTCAACAAAGAGAAGATAAGGTACAACAGATGGAGAGATTTCAGATTGACTAAGAGTCCAGAGCAGATTGCTAGTTGGAAAGCATTTGCTGCTGAAGAAGCCTGGGTGTTGAAGTGGCTTGAGACTGGATCTTTAACTCAAGCACTTGACTCGTAATTCTTTCTGGACAAGTTAAGATTAAGAATTAGTCATATTACCAAAGCTGAGGCAAAGAAGATTCTTGAATCTGTTCCTGAGGAGTATGCTGAATCAGAAGATCTCAAGGAGAGATCCATCAAGCTGGCAATTGCTCAGACAATGGAATTATGGGCTAAGAAGACTAGGAAGATGAAGGGACAGCCAAGCTCCATGATCCCTCTTCCTAATATCAAGCAGATTGTCTATGGTCCTAACATTAAACCATTTGAAGAATTGCCTAAGGACCCAATCTCCCCATTTATTCCTATTGATGATTTCACCTGGATTTCTCACAGAACTACTCTAGATAATGCAGGGTTGCTGAGAACTGTTCAAACTATCAAGAAGATTGAACCCCCTGCTGATAAAGATAAGAAGAAAGAAGACACTTCTGTTCCTGAAGATAAAACCAAAGAAAAAGAAGGGACTTCTGATATTGCTGATCAACAGAAAGAAACAGAGGGTACACCTAACCCCACTGATCAGAACAAAGAAAGAGATGACAAGTCTGAACCAGCTGATGAGTCAAAGGGAGAAGAAACTATCCCAGCTGATCAGATTAAAGAAAAGGAGGTTGCTGCTGAGCAAGATGATCAGACCAAGGAGAGGGAAAGCACTCCTAGTCAGGCTGAAGAGACCAAAGAAGAAGAGATTGCTTCTGGTCCAGCAGATCAGATTACTAAAGAAACAACTCCTGCAGCAGATCAGATTGCTGAAGAGGCATTTCTTGCCTTACCTCCTATTACATCTGAAGTTGCTTCTACTTCTCAAAGCTTACAGCAAACATCTTTGTTGGATTCTATTCAGCAAATGATATCAAGATCAATGAAGGAAATGGAAGAGAAGTTAACTGCAAATCAGAAAGCTGCTGCTGTTCCAATCTATCTGATAGAGGATACTGCTCAGAATGTCAAATCTGTCTGTCAAGAGATGGACACTATCAGAAGAAGAACCCAAAGCACAGCTGCTGGTTGGAGAGACATTACAGAAACGGTTGAATTGGCCATCCAAGCTAAGGATGAAACCTTGGAAAATATGATGAGAGACTTCAAGGCATCTGCTGATTTGCTGCTGGCAACTCAAATTCAGTTAGGTGATCAAGGTGAGGTTGTTCTCAACAGAATGAATGCATTTGAAGCCAATCAACTGCGACAACAAGCTCAACTGGATGCATTTGGAGCAAATCAACTAAGGCATCAAGCTCAAATGCATGCTATGGAAGAGAACATCAAGCTTCTCTGTGACTCACTTCATATTACACCAGTCTTACCAAATTATCCAATCATCCCTGCTGATGATGACAAAAAGGGGGAAGAAAGGGTACTTAGGGAAGATAAGGGACCTTCTGATGAAGAAGCAAATGCTGATTTGGAAGGAAATGAAGTGTTGGAGGAATCTGCTGCTGAAGATGAAAAGACTGATGAAGACAATGAAGGCACAAGCAGACCAATAGATGAGAAGATCACAGAAGAAGAAAGTGAAGCTGAAGAAACTGAAGCTGAAGCAAAAGCTAAGTCTGATAAAGAGATAGCTGCTGCTAAGGACTCAGCTGAAGAACAGCTTGACCCTGATGTCAAATACAAGAAGATGGAGCTACTTAGACAAAGATTCTTCAAAGAGGTGGAAGCTGAGACTTCCAAACATGCTGAAGAAGAAGAAAAGAACAAGGAAGCTGAAGAAGACAAGCTAGAAGACTAGTCCTGTTTAAGATTACTTATGTATTTCCTTGTAATTTTTTTTTGCATATCTCATCTGAACAGACTTGTAATATGTAATACTTTTCAAATATATAAAATGTTCAAGTTTGAAATTCAACAGACTATTTCTATCTCAGAAATTTTTGAGGATCAAAACTTTAGTTTAGGTACAGGTACTTAGCTGAAGTTTTGTCATCATCAAAAAGGGGGAAATTGTTGGATAAAGATGAAGATAGAGTGCAAAGAAGTAAAGAAGTTAAGGGATGGTTTTGATGATTTCCAAAACGTCAAAATCAGCTAAGTATGGAAAGCTTAGTTCCCTTAGAAGAATTTTGAACAAGTAAAGAAGACATCAGAAGAGTTCAAAGTTCAAAGCCCAGAAGACTACTGATCTCGTGCTGAAACAGCGAACAGAAGGGTAGACCATCAGCTGACTCAAATCAATTAGTTCAGAGTTTGATCAGCAGAGTGCCTATCAGATGGGTTGCTTCGATCAGCAGAGTAGAAGAGATCAAGAGATTAGTCCAACGGTAATAAATGCACCTGGTGTAATAAATGCTGAAAGAGAAGGGTAGTAATGGCAAATGATTGAAGAATATTCTCGGATCAGCAGAGTGCATTTAATGCAGCTACAGGAAAGTACAGCAGAAAAGGTACTGTAGCAGGTAGCCGTTCTGATTCGAGCTAAGGCTATGGATTTGAAGATTTGATTTCCTTCAACGGTCATAAATTCAAATCCAAGTATAAATAGAGCTGAGTTCGAAAAGAGACACACACAACAACATTCTGAGATTTCATTTTTGAAGCAGAAAATTGTCTAAGTCTCAAGAAGCTCGAACAGCTCACTCGTCTGGTGGAAGTCATCTGTTGACAGAAACCCAGTTGAAGAAAACAGAAAAATACAATCTGAGTGATTTTGTATTAGCTGAGTGTTGTGCGAAGTTTAAATCCGTCTTTGTGAGCGATTTAACTTCAGAGGATAGGTCTTTGTGATTAACTATTGTGAGCTTATAGCCTTCTCATTAGTTGTTTAGGTATAAGTGGAGAAATATTGTAAACTGTGTGTTTATAGTATAATCCAGAATCTAAGTGATCTGGAAGAGTGGACTAAAGGATTTTTATCCATATAACCACTATAAAAATTCTTTGTGTTAATTTGCATTTAAAGTTTTCTTGCATATTTTGAAGTTGCATAAGTTTACACTTTGAATTATCAAAAGATTTTATAAGGAGTTTTAAAACTGGGGATAAAATCTTTTTAAAGACTTAGTCTACTTGTGAAAAACACTTTCAAACATCCGCTGCAAGTATACTCTTGACAAAACTGATTTTCACTTAAATCAGCTAAGTAAACTGTGAGAAGAGTGGTCACTTTGCTGCTCAAGATTTGTTCACGATCAGCATAGTCGTCTTACTGTTCTTCATCAGCTTAGTCTGCTGACAGAAGAGTAAAAAGTTTTTAAGTCTAAAATTTTTAGAGGTCTATTCACCCCCCCCCCCTCTAGACCTCATCTGACCACTTGGGACCAACAGAATGTTTTCTGTAAGGTTAGAGGCGAAGGTAAACTCAATCTCCCACTTCGAATCTCTCATCCCTTCAATGCTTGTCAGCCATTTGTTTCATACGGTTCCTCACAACGATTAAGTTATGCTTAAGCTCCCCCAATATCTCATCTCGTGCTCTAAGAGTTTGGTCCACTTCTTGAACCGTGGTTGTCCCGGGCGTATAATGGAGCAAAGTTGGTGGAGGTCGTCCATATACTGCTTCGAATGGTGACATCCAAATCGACTGATGAAACGATGAGTTCTACCAGAATTCGACCCAAGAGAGGTACTCCTCCCACTGTCGAGGCTTGAGGCAAAGAAAGAAAAACAAGTATTGCTCGAGACTATGGTTTACCACTTCCGTTTGTCCATCTGTCTCCGGATGATAAGCAAAGCAAGTATAAGCTAAATAATTCTCTCCAAAAGTTACTCCCGATCTCTATCAGATATAATCGATTCCGGCAATCCATGTAACTTCACCACTCTCCGTACAAAAGCATTCGCCATGTCCTTAGCCGAAACAGATGTGTTAATGTCAAAAAAAAATGAGTGTACTTCGTAAACCCTCGATGAAATCCATACTAATATCAGTCCAAATCACCGATGGCATAGGCAATGGTTCGAGTAAACCTGCGGGTTTACGATTATCGGCTTTATTTCGTTGACACACATCGCATTTCCGAATAAGTCTTCTAACATCCCTCCGTAGTTCGGGCCATGTAAACAAGCCCGAAATACTTTTTGGCATTGACTTTTGGGTGTCATACATCCTTGTGGGAGATCCATGTAGACTTCTTCAGATAATTCCCCATATAAAAAAGCATTTTTTACATCAAATTGTTGCAGTGGCCAATCCATGTTTGCAGCTTCAGATAGTAAGACACGAATTCTGTTGATTTTGACTAATGATGCAAATGTTTGTGTGTAATCAATTCCATAAGTTTTAGAGTATCCTTTTGCTGTCAATCGCGCCTTATAGAGCTCAATTGTGCCATTAGTATTGTATTTCACGCTGTAAACCACCGGCATCCAACTGGTTTCTTTCCTGGTGGAAGATCAACTAGTTCCCACGTTTCATTTTTTTCCAAGAGATTCATCTCTTCGTTCATAACTACTTTCCACTTAGGATCAGCTAAGGCTTCCTGCATATTGTTAGAAATGGATACAATAGATAATTGATTCATAAATGACATATCTGATTTCGACAAACAATGGTAAGACACATAATGGCTCATGGGATATTTTACTTTGCTAGAGATTTCAAGTCCATATGTTGGTTTAGGAATACCTCTGGTATGACGTAGTGGCAACTGCCTTCTGTTAGCCTCAAGGACATCTTCAGTGAAGTGATGGGCTTGATTCCAACTATAATATTATTACTTGCATTAATGGAGTCTATGATATATGCGTGTATGATTATGCATATAGGTGCATTTATGGAGTCTAAAGAGAGGATAAAAATTAGGCATTGCAATTCGGTAAATGGGCTTGATTGTGAGATAAAAATGTTACCTAATTGCTCATACTCATCTATGTGAATAAATTGCACTTTCGTACTTTGAGCCCATCCTAAAGTGAAACATTATCCTAAATTGTTTACATTTCATTGCTTTTAAAAGTGTTTGTTGAATTGTCTAGCTTAATTTTATTATTAGTTTATTTACCAACCAATATTATCTGCATTCAGTTGTCATTGACTTTTATATAACCAAAAATCGAATATTAATGAAATAGGTTACACAAGTCCAAATCCCTGTGGGAATTGATACTTAATCTTACAATTGTATATTAGGGTGATTTACATTCAAATCATTTACCTTATTATGCATATGCATATATATAGGTGCATTTATTAGTTACATCATTTAATTAATCAGACCAAATTTCGTTGTATATTACACTTGCATGATTATTTATTTTTCATATGTAAGCTTTTAGATGGAGGAGTCTAACATAAACAATCACGGGAAAAGAAAGTTGGATGTAGATTTGAATGTAGATCCGACATTAGAACATTCTAAAGATTTTGGCTATGATGAAGATTGGTCGGAAAAAGATGGTGAAGAAACTTGGGATGAAAATAATTTTAGTTTTAATGAATTCGGGCCTTGTACTGATTATATGGATATGAATGAAGTCATGCGGATGACATTTGATAATGTAGAAGATGCGGAATTTTTTTACAATGCATATGCTAAATGTATTGGTTTCAGCATTCGGAAAAGAGATTTGAAAAAAGCAAAAGATATAATCACTTCAAGGGAATGGATGTGTAACAAGAATGGGTTCCGAAACAAAAATTCATTTACGAGAGAAGAACGAAAGAGAGAGCCCAAGGCCATAACAAGATGTGGATGCAAAACACACTTTCGAGTTCTATATGAGAGGAAAATATAATCTTACATTGTGACTAACTTTGTGAAAAAGCACAACCATGAATTAATGAACCAATATTCTGTTTTTTTTTTCTTTACTCGCACATAAATTTAAGAGATGGTGATATTGCAGAGACATGTGCAATGAGCAAGTGGAAATTAGAACAAGCCAAATCATGTCGTATTTTGCGAATAAAGCCGGTGGATATCAAGATGTGGGGTTTATTGTAACGGACCTCTACAATCATTTGAATAAACAACAAATATGTGACATTGTTGATGGATATGCTGAAGATGCATTAGCTTATTGCATTCCAAGGTAGACATTGATCCGATGTTGCTGTTGAATATGATGTAAATGATGAAAAGAGATTGCATAGATTATTATGGTCTGATTCAAAATCAAGATACGACTATGAGATCTTCGGTGATGTATTAGTGTTGGATTCGACTTACCAAACTAACATTTACCATAAGCCTTTGGTTGTTTTAGCAGGTGTGAATAACCATTTTATGAGACAATATTTGGATGTGCTTTATTGTCTGATGAATCTATAGAAACATAGACCTAGGTGTTTAAGACCTTTTTAAGCTTGATGAAGAACAAAAAACCAATCTCAGTGTTACCGACGGTGACAAAGCTATTTGTAAAAGCTATAAAAGATGTGATTTTAAAAGCACGTCACAGGTGGTGTAGTTGGCACCTACAACGCCATGTTCTTAAAAATGTTCCTATTGCCAGAGTTACTCAAGACTTTGTTAAGTGTACAAGGAAATAGTGTACTGAAGAAGAAATTGATGAGAGCTGGAGAAATTTTGTTGCAAAGTTTAATATTGAGAGTACTGACTGGATTAACGATACATATTCAGTCCGGGATAAATGGGCTACAACATATCTAAGATGATATTTCTTTGCTGGAATGAGCAGTACACAACATTACAAAGGAATGAATTCATTTTTGAAAAAAACATGTTGATCAAGTAATCAAATTATATGAGTTTCTCAGGTCATATGAATTGGCTATGGGTTGGCTTCGACATAAGGAGGTTGAACAAGGTACTAGTTGTAAGAATACAATGCCAGTCATGACCACTCAATTAAAGTATATAGAGGTTCATGCTACAAACATCTTCACTCGTAAGATGTTCTTCAAAGTTAGAGAATAAATTGAAAAGGTTGCAATTTTATCATATATTCATATTGAAATATATGAATTCAGTTGTACATACTCGATGTCCAAGTATGAAAAATCTTCGAGTTGGAATATAACAATCAATTTCAATATCAGGAGATGCAATGCTCATTTTTGCAACTTGAAACTGTGGGGTGGCCTTATTCGCATTTGTTTAATGTAATGAAATCTGAAAATATGAGGGAAATTCCATCAAGTTGCATAAAGAAAAGGTGTACTATAGAGGTCAAAGTTAAAGCAAGCAAACCGTATCATGAATCGATCCCTGCTGATGTAAGGGAAGTTGCATGTTATGGATCTTTGTTCCAAAAGTGCTAAGAAATGTGCTTCTATGCATCTCAAGTTGATAAAGGTTCTCAAGAATTAAGTTCTTTCATACCACACAGACTGAGAGGATGAAGTTGTTATACATGAAAAATAAGAATAATAATGGTAAATCTACAAGAACTATGAATGCTGAAAGTGTAAAAAGAATAATGCTAATACAAATGCTTAAAACACTAGGATGAGTGTCGATGACGAAGGCGATGATGCAAGTTTCAACACATGTTTCACTCACGACTATATGAATTCAGCATCACAAACTCCATTGCACCAAAATTCCACTACAATTGCTGATTATATGTCAAATGACTGGCATAATAGTAAAACCGACGTATATGTATAGCACTCTAGTATCATTGATTTCTTTATTCAATGCATCTTGCACTAGTTTAATGTGTTTTTTGATGTTATCATTGTAGAGTCCAACATTTACCTTTAACAACAGTGTGAATGCTAAAAATGTCAATTATGATGGTTGAAATATTGACATGGCAAATAAGGTAAAACATGTATATTATTTTACTTGGCCTTTGTGAATTTTCACATTTTATAATTTTCATAGTTGAGTACTAAAATAATCCTAAGTGTTTTTCATCAAATATTGTGATTGCAGGTTTGTGGATCACAAGAATTTAGCTTAGCCATGAGGTTGTAGTTGGGGTTTATTTTTTCTATAGGAGAATAAATGGAAACAATATTGATTAGCTTTAAAATTAGCATATATTGATTGGCAAATTTTAGCATATACTAATACCGTATGCAGGCTCATACCTGTAAAATTCTTTTTTTTCATATAATGATTTAACCGTTAATATTAGACCGTAGGTTTGCTTATTTACTAACACTGACTGCCTTTGAATTGTTGTCATATAAGGTCATGTAATTCAAACTTTCATTTGCCAGCATTAGCTATATAATATATAAGATTTATGCAGTAAGGTTACATTGTGACCCCAAAATTAGAAATCAAAGCCATAACAATTGACGAGTTCCTTAAGCCTGGTTTATGAATTGCAAGAAACCAATAAACGCAATCCACCCTTAGTTTGACTGCATCTTTATCCCACAAATTGAGGCGAGGTACTAAACCTTTTTCCAAAGATAAAGATTCCGATATATGTCCAAGGAAAAATATTCGCATGAAAAAAAATTAATTATTATTAATAATTAGTAAACAATTAAAAATAAGGACTTAAAATATAAATGGTACTTACCATAAAAAATGCCAAGCAACAACATGTACATACGTATTTTTTGTTTGCTGCCTTTCTTGTATCCCTTGCAACAAACAGTCAAATACATGGTGTATTTCAGCAAGTTTGTTAATATTCATGACAATAGAAGACAAAAAACCCTTCTCCTCATTAGGTTTTACAGTAGGAAAAAAAAAATCCAAACATACATAGAGCAAATTTACGTTTAAATTACTCATCCGCATCTTCCATATTTGATAGGTGATCCTTCAATTTGTTTAGGTTAAGATAATTGGAACCTATTGCAATATCATCAGATGGCACACATGTAATAACTCTAACCCCATGATCTTTTTAAACTCAATACATGACTAATATCACTAGGATCAATACTAATCTTCCTTCCGTTGATGTTTAGCATGCAAGTGTCACAATCAAATTCATTAACCAAATATAGATATAATTCTCTACAAATCTTAAAAGGTCTTAGTTCCAAAATACCGTCTAATCCTATCAACCTCACCAAATCTTTTTATTCTTTGGTTAGCTTTCAAATCACATTATATGCTCCTATCACTGACATACGAGTGCAAATTGTGTCCTCAATATTGAGTTATAGAAAAAAATATAACATTAATATAAATATAATAATATAATACTTCAATTACATGCATGCAAACATGATCTCTCGGGAACATTTGGGACTCCTTGGGGCAACTTTTCTTTGTACTCCTTGTACACTGTCTTTTTATAGTTGTTTATTTTGATAAGAGGTAATTTTTCACTATCTGAAAGTGAATGTTATTTCTCCATTATATGCTCCTTTAAGTCATTTTCTCCAATTGTATTCAAATCATTTCCTCCATCAATATTAGCACTCTTCATTTTTTCTCGTTCGTGTTTGCTGTATATAACAAAAAGATTCATTTTAATAAAAGAAACTTTAAAGTCTCACACTATCACAAAATTCAGTCAAGGTACATGGAAACAAAATTCAATAAGGGCCCATTTGGATGGATGGATTTGGGTTGGGTGAATTTGAAATCCATTGTCAAATCCGTCGTGCTATTTGGATAACAAATTAAATCAATTCATTTGAAATCTTGGATTTTAGTCCAATGGATTTCAGCCCAGTTTTAAGTGGATTTGAAATTCCTCCTAAAACTAGTCATTTGAAATCCATTTAAAAAAAAGTTCACATTGTATACTTTCAAAAATTGCAATTTGATCCCAGATTTTCAAAAAAACCTAGAATTGCAATTCACTCCATAATTTTCAAAAAAATAAAATTTGCAATTGGGCGACTATTTTCAGAAATTCGAATTGCACTTTTGGTCCCTCAATTTTTGAAAATTACAATTTTGACCCCAGGTTTTTGAAGAACCCAAAATTACAATTCAGTCCAGAATTTTCGTAAATTAAAATTTTCAATTAAGACCCTGATTTCAGGAATCAAATTTGCACTTTGGGTCCCTCAATTTTTGGATATTGCAATTTTGACCCTAGATTTTCAAAAAGTCAAGAATTGCAATTTAGTCCAGAATTTTAAGAAAATTAACATTTCAAATCGGCCACTGACTTTCAAAAAATAAAATTTGCACTTTGGTCCCTCAATTTTTGGAAATTACAATTTGACCCCAGATTTTTGAAAAACCAAGAATTGCAATTCAGTCAGAATTCTCAAAAATTAAAAAAATTCAATTCGACCCCAGATTTTTAGAAATTCGAATATACACTTTTGATCCCTCAATTTTCAAAAATTACAATTTGACCCTAGATTTTCGAAAAATCTAGAATTACAAATTCAGTTAATTTCGAAAGATTAAAATTTTCAATTCGGCCCCTGATTTTCAGAAATCTAAATTTTCACTTTTGGTCCCTTAATTTTTAGAAATTGTGACCCCATATTTTCAAAAAACCCAGAACTGCAATTCAGTCCATAATTTTCAGAAGATTAATTCAATTCAGCACCTGATTATCAAAAATCAAATTTGCACTTTTGGTCCCTTAATTTTCAAAAAAATTGCTATTTGACCCGAGGTTTTGGAAAAACCCAGAGTTCCAATTCAGTCCAGAATTTTCAGAAAATTAAGATTTTCAATTTGGCCCCAGATTTTCTGAAATTCGAATTTGCACTTTTGGTCCCTCAATTTTTGAAAATTATAATTTGCCCCAAATCGATTTATGCGATTTTATCCCGAGATCAACAACAAGAATTAACTAATAGAGCAAATTATAAGACACGATTGGGAATTTCAATAACACAAATGATATATAACAATGGATTTCAAATGAATGGATTTGAAATCCTTTGTAAAAAAATTTATCCAAACAAGAGATTGCAAATGAATGGATTTCAAATCAATTGGAATTTTAAATCCATTCATTTGAAATCCCTCTTCATTTCAAATCCATCCATCCAAATGGACCCTAAAGGTCCATGGAAATTAATGACTTTCACCATTTTTAATCTCATATATTACAATTTTGCATACATGGTCTCAACTTTTATTGCTACAAATTTGAATACCGTGTCAATTTTTCTTACTCTTTCCAAAAATTGCAGTTTTTGTTCCAACTTTTCAAATTATTTTGCACTTTCATCCCTAAATTAGCTTTTATTTAGCATTTTGGTCTCACTGTCTCATTTCTGCACTTTTCCAAACTAGGCGATGGGACTAAAACTATTATACATTTAAAAAAGTGACACCGATGAAAAAGACCTAGTAGTATCTGACATGAACAGTACAATTTGTAAATTGAAAAAGTGAAGAGTTTTCTGGCTGCATTTATAACTGTTTGAATTTGATAGGAGGACTAAGTTCATTTATGAAATTGTGGGATCTTTCAACCACCATAATTTCATTCACCCTTATTAATAGAAACAAGATTGAAGATAAGAAAAGCTTTTGCAAAATACATTCAAACATAATCTGAGAGCAAAAAAATAAGCTGTTCAATGTGAATTATTCATTTCTGACCCCTAAATTTAAAAACAAAATGTACAATCAGGTCCAAAAACGAAAACCAAATTTTGTTTCCAATTTTTATAATATGCAAATTTATTTCTCATAAACATTTCAAATACTTTCATGTCTCAACTCAGTGGTTTGAATATTTCACTTCCAATCTTCTCAAGTTTTATTACATGTGTTACTACTTTATTGTTGAATCTTGTTCATTTTAATCTTCGGTTGCCCATTTAATTAGAGTTGAATCTTGTTGTTATTATATCGGCCAGTGTTTAGATAGTCGATTTAATTTTCGACTTTCGGTAATTTAATTATAATTTGTTGAATCTTGTTGCTTTTAATGTTTGACGACAAACAATATTCTTGTTTCGATGTTTTTCACTTTTTTTTTTCCAAAGATTTGAATCTGCAATTCTGTCTCGTTCCCTTCCATAATAATCCGGGTATCCAAATTCTCGACCATTTTATTGGTTGAAGAATATTAGAGGGTGCAACTTGCAACAACTAATATGTTTCGAGGGTATATTCTGCCAAATTTTAGTTATAAGGGTGAAATGCGACAAAATGCTTAATTTCAAAGGGTGTAAGTTGTAAAATTCCTTTACAAAACCGCGATATATCGGCACGTCACTGTAAAACAAAAAGGAAAATCAACGAGAAGATGAGAAGATAAAATTATTCTACTATTGAAATTCACATAAATGTATCGATATAGCAGTAGCAGTAGCACCATAGCCTGACCCTCAAAATATCGCGAGAAATCAGACGAGTGTCTCTTTCTCTCCAGATCTGCAAAACTTCATGTAAGCTTTTCATTTCTTCTTCCTCACTGAATTTCTCTCTTTCTCGTCTTTTGATTTTTTCATTTCGTTTAAATTTAAGAATTTTTTATAAAAAATTTAGACCTAAAAGCATCATTTCCCCCCGATCGAACTGCACTCAACCCTCCATTAATTGAAAAGCAATGTTAGTTTATGAGATTTTTGTGACCAAAATTGGTTGCATAAGAGTGATTATCAGTAAATTAATGGAAAACAAACGATTCTCGGTTTATCGGTCATTTAATTTTGTAAGTATAATTAACAGTGATTTTATTTGAGCAATCTTTTTTTCTGGAAGTATATTACTTCATTTTGTTTACTGTTTTTTCTTCCCTGTATTTCCTAAAAAAAAATTTTGTTTTTAGGTGAGCAAAGAGGACATCAAGTCATACTCAGAGTAAGTCAATTAAACTTTCCCAATTCCTCTGCTAAATTGTAATATTTTGATTTTCTATATTAAATGTGATAAGTTTTCGATTTAGCCCTTGAATTATTTTATTAAAAGATGCATATTATAAAGATTTCGTTTGTTGTGGTAATATAATATGTTTTCAATAGACAATAATGTCTATGAATTTTTGAAATTGGTTCTTTGTTTTATACTAGTGGTCCGAGAAAAAGATGTTTGCTGGGAATATGCTGATAGATTAGAAGGAAACAAAGTGAGATGTAAATTCTGTGACAGAATTCTTAATGGTGGCATTAGTAGATTAAAACACCATTTATCTAGACTTCCAAGTAAAGGTGTAAATCCATGCACCAAAGTAAGAGATGATGTTACGGAAAAGGTAAGAGAAATCATAGCGTCAAAGGATGACTTTAGGGAAAATTCAATTATCAAAAGACAGAAGTTACCCGAGATTAAATCTCCTGTAGCTGTAAGTATATCTTCCGGAAAATCTCTCATGGCTGTTGAAGCAGCACCACTAATCGAAAAGGTGTTTCCAAGGAATGACCAAGAAAATGCTGAGAGAAGTGTTGCTCTTTTCTTTTTTGAAAATAAATTGGACTTCTGTGTAGCTCGTTCTTCATCTTATCAGCAAATGATCGATGCTGTAAGCAAATGTGGTGTTGGATTTATAGGACCATCACCGGAATCTTTGAAAACAACGTGGTTAGAAAGGATAAAATCTGAAGTGAATATGCATTCAAAAGATATAGAAAGAGAGTGGGCTATGACTGGTTGCACTATTATTGCAGAAACATGGACAGACAACAAATCGAGAGCTCTGATTAACTTCTTAGTTTCATCCCCTTCTAGAACCTTCTTCCATAAATCAGTTGATGCATCTTCGTATTACAAAAACATAAAGTACCTCTCTGATTTATTTGATTCCATTATTCAAGATTTCGGCCCAGAAAACGTAGTCCAGATAATCATGGATAATGCCTTGAACTGCCCTGGATTAGCTAACCATATAATTCAGAATTACGAATCTGTTTTTGTGACCCCTTGTGCTTCACAATGCATGAATGGGATCTTGGAAGAGTTTTGTAAGGTTGATTGGATTAATAGGTGTGTTTTACAAGCACAAGTTGTTTCGAAATATATTTACAACAATTCATCAATTCTTGATCTGATGAAAAAGTTTACTGGTGGTCATGAAATTATCAAAAGTGGGATTACCAAATTTGTTTCGAACTTTCTCTCTTTGCAATGTATGTTGAAGCAGAAGTCGAGATTGAAACATATGTTCAATAGCCCGGAATTTATATCGGCTTTTGCAAAATCGCCTCAGACAACGACTTGTGTTGGGATTCTTGATGATAACGAATTTTGGAGAAGCGTAGAAGAAAGTGTTGCGGTATCGGAACCTTTTTTGAAAGTGATGAGGGAAGTTTCAGGAGGGAAGCCTGCGGTTGGGTTCGTTTATGAGTTGATGACTAGAGCAAAGGAGTCTATTAGGACATATTACATTATGGATGAAGTCAAATGTAAGACACTTTTGGACATTGTGGATAAGAAGTGGCAGAACAATCTTCATTCACCTCTACATTCCGCAGCAGCCTTTTTGAATCCTAGTATTCAATATAATCCGGAGATTAAGTTTCTCGGATCAATTAAGGAAGAGTTTTATAGAGTTCTGGAGAAACTTCTTCCTACACCTGAGTTAAGACGTGATATGAGCAATCAAATTCTTTTGTTTTCGAGGGGAAGTGGGATGTTTGGCTGTAACCTTGCAAAGGAAGCAATAGATACAGTTTCACCTGGTAAGTCCGCATTGATTCATTTTTATCTTATAATTTACATATCATGAATGTCCTTTCATTCTATTGCAAATTTAAGTAGGGTTCTTAATGGCCGGTTTCAGACATATACGCATCCATTTACATGAACCAACTGGATTTTCAAAATCTCTAATCATGTTTGCATCCATCTGATGATCTGATATTTGGAATTTAGATAAAGTCTCGTATAAGATGAAATCTCCAACCTCAACCAATATCTTCGTATACAAGCCCCAGAACCATTCAAAGAATGTTTAATAGCTCTGACGTTTTTAACTACTTCAAACTGTTTATACAATATTGTCGTAAAACGATAACGTTAGTACTTTATCAATTGTTGTTAGGCGAGAATTGAGCTGTGCTTTGTCTAATTGACAAAAAAATCCCTGTTTTATTTTTATTGTCAAAAAACCCTTGTGTTCTTTTAGCAAAAAAGCCCTGTTTGAAATTCCTTCATAAATCAATAAGGAGGTTATTTTCTAATTTGTAGATGAACATAGGGTTATTGCCAAATTTAACAAAGGGATTATTGTCAATTTTTTAGGTAAATATAGGTGTTTTCCCATTTTTTAGTGGGTGTGTAATTGTCATTTTTCCTGTAAAATTTGTATTCTGGTTTGGGAGGAAGTCTTTTGCTAATAAAAAGAAGCATAGGGGGGTTTTGTTAATTAAAATAACTCAAGTTCTCTTTTTTTTGCTAATTAGCAATGCATAAGGGGTACTTATGCATTTAACTCGCGAGAACTTGGCATAAAAATGATATTGCAGTGGAAAATATTAATTCATATCTCGTTAATTTAACGTTGCGAGATTTTCTAATGTTACTTACATATCTAAAATTTTATGTAAATATATAACTTAGTATTTCCTGTGGGGTTTGGATCTTTAACCGATCGAACCAAGATAGAATCATTTTCACTATGTATTTGGGATTATGGATCTTTTTATCGTATCAAATATATCAATTTTAATCGATTTAAGATCCTAATCGATTATTTTTTGCAGGCATATGGTGGGAACAATTTGGTGACGCGGCTCCAATGCTTCAAAGAGTGGCAATACGAATACTTAGCCAAGTTTGCAGCACTTGTACTTTCGAGAAGCAATGGAGCACATTACAACAAATTCATTCAGAGAAACGTAACAAGATCGATAAGGAAACATTACATGACTTACTTTACATAAATTACAATCTCAAATTAGAAAAATCTATGAAATCGAATTCTTCATTATCCGATCCTCTTCAATTGGATGATATAGACATGACTTCGGAGTGGGTTGAAGAGACTGAAACTCCGAGCCCTGTACAGTGGCTTGACCGTTTCGGTTCAGCTTTGGATGGTGGAGATTTGAATACAAGACAGTTTAATGCTTCTATATTTGGTCCAGGTGACATTTTTAATTTGTGACCTATGTTGTATAAATGCATCTTTAGCTAATACTGGGTAGTGATTGTTGTGATTAATTGAATTGGCTTTCTGGTTAATAAAAGAGTGTAGTACTGTGAATGGCAATATGGGTCATGGCTCATCGGGTGCTCTGAAGTCCGAACGAACCTGGTCCAACCTTTTGTTTGAGCTAAAATTTAAATTTGTACCGGTTAAGCATGAGTCAAGAAATAAAAATAATCAATAAGGAAAATTAGTTTTTTGGTTCTAAATTTAGGGTTTTTTGCACTTTGCACCCCCGAAACATGAAAAATAGGCACTTTGCACCTTCGGAACTTAGATTTAGCACTTTGCACCCTCGAAATATGAAAAATGCAGCACTTTGCACCCTCATTTATTTTCAAGCAAAAATTCAAGGGCAAAATAGGTAATTCTATTGTAAATTTTTGGCACTTTGCCCCCCCCCCCCCCCCCAAAAAAAAAATTAGCACTTAACACTCCCTAATTAAGAAGAAATTAACAACTTGCACCCCCGAAACACAATAAATGGACACTTTGCACCCCAAAATACAAAATTAACACTTAACACCCTCAAATTTAAAAAAAAACTCAAACCCCTCATTTTTTCTAGCAAAGTTGACCATTAAGATGAATTTTTTTAAGACAAAATAGGTAATTATTTATGGGTCTTTGATATGTTGAAGTAGACAATGGGTCTTCGAGAAGTTTATTTGTACTTTATTTAGTTATTTATGATTATATTGTTTAATAGAAAGATAAAGAGTAAAATGAGTATTCGAGTATTTATAATTGTATTTTGCAAAATTTAAGTGAAAAAATGAATTTTCCTATTTTGCCTTAGATTTTTTTCACTCCGAAAGTCAACTTTGACGAAAAAAAAAACGAGGGATTTGATTTTTTTAAATTTGAGGGTGTTAAGTGTTAATTTTGTATTTTGGGGTGCAAAGTGCCCATTTATTGTGTTTCGGGGGTGGAAGTTGCTGATTTGTTTTTAAATAGCGGGTGTTAAGTGCTAATTTTATTTTAGGGGTACAAAGTGCGAAATTCTCAAGTTTGAGGGTGCAAAGTGCCAATACTATTGAAATACCTATTTTGCCCTTGAATTTTTGCTTGAAAATAAATGAGGGTGCAAAGTACTATATATTTTTCATATTTCGAGGGTGCAAAGTGCTATATTTTTTATATTTCGAGAGTGCAAAGTGCTAAATTTAAGTTTCAGGGGTGCAAAGTGCCTATTTCCCACGTTTCGGGGGTGCAAAGTGCAAAAAACCCCTAAATTTATTCAAGTTTTAGTTCCATGCAAGTTAGTCTTGAAATTAAACTAAATATTTGTTTTGAGGCGAAAAATTGTATTTTCTCTTAATTATATTGTACAAAATAAGTAAATCACAATTTAGATTCTTAATCATAAACTAATTTGTCTTTTCTTGTAATTGTAGTGTACGTTTTGGGAAAATTCTTACCCAAATTAAATTTGGCCAAACCCAAGTAACTACAAAAAAAATTTCCTACATTTTGTAATGTGTGATTAACACAACTTTGAACCCCAAAAACGAGTCGGACTCGCTCAACCAAATTTTCATTTGGATAATGTTGATTCTACCCCTTTTGACCCACATAAAACAATCTTAAACTAAATTTCATTTTCTCTTATAATTATACATTTTTTAAGTGCGATTAACAGACAACACATCACATTGAACCCGAAAAACGAGTCAAACCCGCTCAACCAAATTTTGATCTGGAACAATGTTTGACTCAATCCCTTTCGACATGCAGAAAGGGGGAAATAAAATATTTGAATCCAACCTATTTTGATCCACTCGAACCCGAACCGTCCCTTTTGCCAACCTTAATCAGACATGGTGACTTAAATTCATTATGACTAATGAGTATCAAAGAGACCAAATAAATTAGAGCCAATTTGAAACAAAAATGCAGGAACGACAAATCACAATATACACTCATGAAGTATATTCACAGACCAAATTACAATGTCATGAATTAATATTCTTATGATACAAACAAACAAACTGATAGTAAAAGAACTGTTAATGATCACAGTATTGTTATTTCAGGATGCAATGTTGAGAAAATGAGCCAATGCCTTATCCATATCATTATCATACGTGAGCAAGACTTCTGCAACATTGTTCGATGAGAATCCCATTTCGAGCAAACGAGTATATCCATTCGCAAATTCCTTAATCTGAGGATAATCAATCATCGATAGTTATGATCTAACGCAAGTCTTTATATGTCGGCAAAAGGGCATCCAATTGATCGTAAGTCATTGAACAACTCTTGCTAAGACATAAACGCATAATTTGCCATTTTTTCTTCTTACCTTTGTAGGATTGTCTCCATAATTTGCCACTGCGAGTGGCACAGCCTCTTTGTTAAGACCTGCAGCAATATATTTGTTCACTATTGGATCTGCGGTAGAATCCTGAAAACAATACATGTCATGAGCAAGCATATAATCTTCCACAAATCAACGCGTGTTGGTTATAATTTATCTAATAGTAATAAATAGTAATATTTCGACAAAGACTAAATACACAGCCAATCTGAGCCAAAATTGATCATTACATAAGCAAGAAAACACGCAATGTATGATCAATTTAAATACACGACCAAGCCTCGTAAAAGGAACAAGGCCCTTCAAATAAAGGGACATGAAAAGTTAAACTACAACCATGAAGTCGAAACAAAAACTTCAAGAACGGAAATTGCCTTTTAGTTCTAACGAATTTAGTCTATGCTTCAAGACGAGGAACTGATATTGTATATACTGTCAAGGATGAAACACCAATATCTGAACTTTGATGAATCTCATTGTTAGATACATGAAATGATGATTAACATCTGATGGAAAAAACAATTGGCCATAGACAAGTTCAAGTTATTGCAGTAAGGCGATATAAGAGATATTTGCAAATGCTTAATAAAGATGTTTCTCAACTTCTAGAACCAAAATAAAACAAAGCAATTTGGGAGTGCTTGAAAACATAACTTCTGATTTTGCTTTACAACATAAAACCAAAAGCAGAAGCAAGTCTGAAGCAGACACATACCTGCTTCAAAAACCAGATCTATTATGTTTTTCTTTTCTTTTGGGCACCTTTTAGATTGCATAATTTGCAAATATTTAAAAATTAACTTATAGTTTTTCTTTGGCAAAGTTTCAAAAATAGTCATATAACTTAGGATTTTTTTAAAACTAGTCCTCTAACTATACTGAATACACATTTAATCCTCTAACTTTCACCCAATATCAATTTTACACTTTCAGTCATATGCATAACAAATTTCATCTTCTAACTTTTAATAAATTTCAATTTTCGTCATGTAGTTATAAATTTTGTCCTCCAACTTTTAATATGTTTCAAATTTTGATTTTCAATTATAAATTTTTTCTATGCTAATAGGACCAAATTTGTAATTGCAAGATGAAAATTGAAACCTACTGAAAGTTGGACGGTATTTATTATGTTTTTAAAACTAAAATTCGGTGAAAGTCAGATGACGAAATTTGTTATGCATAGGACTAAAAATTGAAATTGGGTGAAAGTAGAAGGACTATATTTGTGTTCAATATAGTTATAGGACTACTTTTTAAAAACTTTCAAAGTTATAGGATCATTTTTAAAATTTTGCCTTTTTCTATGGAGTGAAATGCAAAAATATATGAAAATCTACCAGTATTGTTTCTTTCACCAAAACCCCCCATTTACTTATTTTTTATTAGCAAAAGAAAACCCCCAAGACGAAATAACAATTATACCCCACCAGAGGTGCCAAATGTATCAAAACACCCCTCTTAACCTAAAAAATTATCAAATAACCCCCTATAAATTTTGAAAATTGACAATCTTTCTTTTTTTCTTTTATAGTTTGGAAACATACGTCGGAAGAAGTTGATTCGGTTACCTTAGGAGGACCATCTCCAATAGGGTTTCCCTTCGCTGCTTCAGCTAAAACATAATTTCTCTCAAATTCGAAATCAAAATCAAAATTACTTCTCGGAATCTCTCCCAATCTCGAAAACGGAGGCTGCAAAATTTATAATTTGAATCAATTGCGAATTCAATACAGTATATTACATCCAATAATTCTTATTAAATAAATACCGGTGGTGTAATTCGATACTCTGGTTTAATAGAAACCATAATTCCAAATCCAGCTGCAAATCGTAGACAGAAAAATAATTAATAATTGAAAAATCAAATTAGAGGTCAGAACAAGTATTAAATTAATAATAATGGAGGAGAAAGAGGTGTACAACTGGGAGGAGGTGGGTTTCTCCCGTACATCGATGATCCTAAAGACGATTTCTCAAAATTTTCTAGTTTATGAGATTTTTGAAGAAGCACATTTTGATTTTGTTAATTAAAAGTTGAATTGGTCTCTCGAAATTAAACTAATCGTATTAAATTTTTATTTTAGGGTATGCACCAAGTCTCACTATCTATCTACTTATATAAATATATTTTGACATCCGTCTTTGATTTCAATTAATTTTTCTTGAACAAATATTAATTTTATAGAATTTTAAATTAATTTAATTAATAAAAATTTCAACTGTTGAAAATTTGAAATAAAACTTACTCAAAATCCCACCAAATTACCACACGTTCTTTCAACTCTCCAGAACCATATTTCAACTACTTAGTAACTTCTCCTTTCGATTTTTCTACTTCATAGTCTCTGCTTTCCCCCTATTTCCCCAACCTCTCATACTCACTTTCTCTCAACCATCATTAATTATTTGTTTGGTAAAAACAATGTAAATGTTTGTACGTAGGAGATTGCATCAGTGAATGATGAATTATCTTAGTTAGGGTAATATTGGCTAATTCATCTTTTTAGAAAACTAACTATGTCTAACTTTCTATTAATTCATTTGAATATTTATATGTTTTTATGGTTTGGCTCATATATAATATTCATCTAAGTGGAGTGAATCCAGATATATTTTAAAAGAACTCAAACTCATAATTGTTCTCCATCAACTTCAAAATGTGCTTTAGATGTTCGAGAAAATGCTCAAGAGAAATAATGTGAGTTGGAATTCTGATTTTTATGTCATTATTTAACATTATCTTCTACTTGATTTGAGAATCTATGTTAGACAAAGTACCTTGAAAAAAAAATGTTGTGAACCTGTATGTTAGAATATAATCATGTTTGGATTTTTTCTTTACCTATTTCAAGTTCTTTATTCTATTTGCATATTGATCATGAATTTGTTGATCTTTTTGTAGTTGTAAGTTTCCTCGGTTTAGTTATTGTCCACATGGATGATAAAGGTTGGCCTCGGTTATTCCCTATAATAATCAAGATATAAAAAAAGGGTATGTTTATCAAGGGATAATGATGTCTAAAAGCAAAATCTCATATATATTTTGAGGGTTGTTACGAAATATATATATATATATATATATATATATATATATATATATATATATATATATACATATATATATATATTGGAGGATTACCTTTTACGAGTACAAGTTTTAATGAAAAGAATCTCTCTCATTTTTGGTAATGAAACTAAGTAATTCAGGCAGGTAATAAAATTTTACAAAATCTTCAAAATCAAGAAAAAACATAGAGCAAATTTTTAGTCGCTTAATCAACAATTATCTCAGGCTTATATTGCATTTTTGGTGTTTCAATATATCTTACTCTTTATATGTTCCATTGTAGAGAAAAAGACAAAGGGGTTACATGACGAGGCTGCTATTCAGAAAATGAGTACCAACATCATGACAATAGTAGGGATGTTGTTACACCTTTGTCATGGGGGTGTTGTCGTGGAATCAAATGGTGGTTTTGGTGCGACATTGTGAACATAGGATAGAGTAATGGTATGACTTATGCAAGTGCCAATGAAATATTTCAAATTATTTTGGATGTGTTTAGATTCCTGTTTGAGCTCGATTCTCTATTTTCCTTTTTTAGGTTTTGTCGACCGAAGAGGTGGATAAGGGGTGCGGAAGTAAGCAAAGTTGTTTCAATTTTTTTTAACTCCGTTGAGTACGAGATATAACTCTCAGGATTCTCACCCAGATGAGTAAATTAAAATTTTTAATTTTATTCCTTTCATTTTGAGTTCAACTCTCTTCAATGTAAAGAAGTCAGCAAAGTTGTTGCATCTGTATTGATCTTACTACATAGTCACATTGATATTACGTTAATTCAATTTTTTTTATATTGACATTCTTGAAATGAGTTTAAAATAGGCTCTTATTATATGACAGGAAGAAACAATGCATTTTAGGGATGACTTGAAGCTGGAGGCCTTCTCATACGTTGTTGTTCCGAGAGAGGTTGCATTTTTTTTAATTATAAAATGAATGTTTCGTAGAATAAAATATTATAATATCCACTACTTTGTTAATATCCAATGAAGCCCAATAATCAAATGTCATGTGGGGATCTTCGAAAGGGAGTTATTATTATGCATGTTGTAAAACCATCAAAGCAAAAGTGAAGACATCTGCTAATTCTTTCACTTATTATTGGTAACTATGCGGCCGGCCAACTTGCTCATTTGTGAAACTAGAAGGTTAAGATATATGAAAGCTAATGTGATTGCATTTTTCATGACCTCTTTGGGGAGTATCACTAACTTAACTCCTTAATTATTGACAGAACAATCCATATGATATTTCCCTCTGAAGATCGGTACCATTAGTTGTGAAGACATCAGGTAATTTTTTCACTTATTATGGGTAACTATGTTGCCAACTTGCTCATTTGTGAAGCAAGAAGGTTAAGATATATATGAAGGATAATGTGATGTGCATATATCATGACCTCTTTGAGGAGTATCACTAACTTAACCCTTTAAAAAAATATCTAATTTGTATTGCACGCATAACCATCCATATATACTTATCCTTATCTTACTTTTGCATTTTGATCCAATATCAAATTAATGGTTTTGTTCTATCAAGTATAGATAAAGATATAAAATTAATATGGTAGAACTCATGTGATGTATGATAAAAACTACTCATTAAGTGGTGGCATGTTAATAATTATTTGACCTAAATCACAAGCGTAGTTTACACGTGGATTTATAGGTTAAGTATGTACTGAAAAAATGGTAGGTGTTTTTCCATAAACAGTTGGTAAACCTATATTAAAATTTTTAGTACACATTGGAGGTGTTACCGGGAGTAAATATATATGATTTATTTGTCGGTCTCTCAACATATTTCTCTCTGGTAGTTCTTGAATTCAGATTTGTTGGATTCACCCAGAAAGAAAAATAAAAATAAAGAGAGATTAATTAAAAGGTAGTTACTCCATGGAAGTCATGAAATTCTTAGCAATAACGTGAACTTTATGTATGCTGCTATCAGGTAATTATATTGGGTCAACAGCCTTTAATCTCAAGCATGAGATATGTGAAATTTATTTTTGATGTATTTAATTTTGTGGTTCAAGGAAGGGATGACGGATGTCATCACTATTATGGGCGGAGAGGGATGCGTGAAGATTAAAAGGGGCTATTCTATTGTGAACAATTGATGACAGCTCTAATTACATGGCGTTGGAGACGAAGTTTGTAGAGGGAATACCATGTTGATGGTGTTAATTGTGTTCCATTTTCTTTTCATGCTTCAGGGATGATGAAGAGTGAATAGATGAGTGCCCGAGAGAGGGAGTTTTGAGTATGAAATTTGCGTTTGTATTAGATTGTTTTGCAAACGTAGAAAATTGATGATATTGATCTTTGTTTTTCAATATGTGACCTAGCAAGATGCACAAGACTTAGAAGTTTATGATATTGCTTGGATTTTATATTTATTAATTTACTTATGTAGATAGAAAACGATCAAGTTCCCGTCATGTTTTTTTCTTATAATCGGAGCTTAAGCACTTTTGGTTAAAATTGGTTTTTTTTATATGCTTCTTAAAAATATTTTACACTAAAATTATACCTTCGATTCTGCTGTTAAAAAATATTTATTCTGCTGGTACAAATTGATTGGTTTGGAAAAAAGATGATAAAACAGAAGTTAATATATATTGAAAATTTGGAAAAACGAAATACAATTTTATAGAATGTGAGATCAAAAGACTGAATTTAATATAAATCCGTGCATAGCACGGAGCGTATACTAGTTCTAATAACTTCAACTCACTTTATATATATATATATATATATGTATGTATGTATGTATGTATGTATGTATGTATGTTATATAAATATGATAACATGTAAATGAGCGTTAAACTGTCCAAAATGATTGAATCATATAAATAGGAGCTAAATGTAAAAATCTACCCTATATTTTGTTTAATTGGTAAAAATACCCTAAGTTATTTTTATAATAAAAATTCCTTCTGTTCTTTTTTCTATTATTATTAGCAAAAATATTTATTTAGAATTCCTTGATAAATTATTTGGGCTGTAACTGTCAATTTTTAAGTGGACAAAATTAATAAGGGGATTATTATCAATTTTTAAGTGAACATGGATGTTTTCTTATTTTTTAGTGGTGGTATATTGTCATTTTAATTTGAAAGAAAAAAATTTCTTGTAAATATTAGCATAGGGGTGATTTTAGTAATAAAAATAACACAAGGGATTTTACTAATTAGGCAAAGCATAGAGAGAATTATAGTTTGATCAGGGTTGATCTTTGTTTAATCTCATGTCAAAATCATTTAAATACATGGAAATAATTGAATTGATTTTAATAAATAAAATTAAATAGAATATAAGTTTTGTTGCTTAAAAATAAAGAAGCGGCTTCACTCTCTTCTAGTTCACTGGACATTATCTTCAATTATCACTCCTTGCAATCTTTAACATCAATAATGAAACTTAACACATAATGACATTAACACAATAAAATATATGCTATATTTGTATGGCTTTTATTGATTAATTTTGCCAAATATAATTACTTACAAGTTATGGTGATCAATGTTTCTGTTTTAAATCTTGTATGATCTCCAAACGCTATAATACATTTCATATTTTCAACTCCAAAACTAAAAAATATAAAATTATCAACATTAAATTTGTTTTATAATTTATGTTTCAATATTTCAAATAGTTAACCAATATGTCCATGACACTTTTTTCTTTTCCTTATTTTTTGAAGAGATTAACGTACATCTCAGAAGCATTGAGGAAAGAAGGCAAAGTGCGGGATATTTTTCCTAATAAACTTTTATGGCTTCATGAAGCCACCATTCTTGAAATCAATGGAGTCCTTAAAGCATTGTTTCAATTCCAGAACACAAACAAAAGTGTAAACTTTCACACTTGATGATTTTCTATATTAAACCATTTGGGTAATTTTTTTTTTTTTTTATCTTTCTTAAAGATTGTGGATGCGCTTACATCATTAATAATCTTGTTCACAGATAAAATCTGAACAATAAATAGCAAAGTGACACGTGTGTTATATCCTTCTACTCATTATAAGAATTGTGGATGATGCAAGCGCTTACATCATCAATAATCTTATCTGCAAACAAAATTCAAACAACCAATAACAAAGTGACATGTACGTCATATCCACCCATCTAAAGGATTACAAAAGATATAAGTCCTTATGTCATCAATAATCTTATCTATTATATATATATATATATATATATATATATATATATATATCAATATGAATCCATTACAATATTCTACTTCACTCGAACAGTACTACTATTTTTCTCTCATACTATTTTACTCCAATTATTTATCTTTAGTCATTTCAGTAAGACTAGTAAAAGGGGTCTTGGGTTCAAATTCCTTGCAATTCCTAGCGATGTAAAAATGCATCATTCACCAAAGAAAATAATCTGATGTGGCATAAAATGATGAGCCAACAGCTTATGGAAAAGCAACCCCCCAGAAAAAATGATTTAAGTAAAGTTGTATAGATTATTCTTTTGAAATTATAGATTTGTGCATTGGTGCTGTACCTTCCAGTAAAATACAATTCACTCTTTTTTTTGGCCTGAGTTCGACTCCCGGGTGGCCCAAGTCCTTTTTTTGTTTTTGTTTTTAGTATTATTTTCCAATAATGAGGACTCAATAATGCCTTAGTTCATTTCAATTCCCAAATGACCCAAGTTTTCTTTTTATCCTTTTATGGTATTTTTTTTTTCAATAATGATTCAACTTTTTTATACAATTTAGCCTAGATGCATGATAAACAAAATTATCTTTTGTTGACAACTTTTTTACCATTTTGTCCTCAAATTCATCTAGCTTTATTTTTCTTTTAATTCGCTACTCAGAATTTTTAATGAACTTTGCATTTAAGCAAGCTTAAGTTCAATAACCATGACAAGTGATGTTGGTGTAAATTAGAGAAGGTTTTGAAGATGACAAAAAGGCCATAAAGGTTTTGAAGATCAAAAGGTTAAGTCATCAACTAAGAACAGCTTAGTGAAACCTATCTCATGGTCTGGAAGCTATGTGACCGAATCAGCCGAGTGGGATACCAGATCAGTAAAGATCAGATTGGTGATCATCAGCCGAGTCAAGATAGATATGTTCATTCTTGAATCAGCCGAGTAGCCATCAGCTTAGTACTCCCATCAGCCAAGTGAAGACGGTCAGCAAGCTGTCCAACGGAAACCTGCTGAGTGCATTAAATGCGACTGACAGAAAGTATAGCAGACTGTACTGTAGCAGTTGCAGGGAGCCGTTCCAGAAAATGGGGACCAAAACTCGAGGACTGCAGATTTCTGTCTCATCTTCAACGGGCAGAAATTCAAATTCAAGAGTATAAATAGAAGACTAACTGAAGATCAAAAAGGGGGACTTGCACAATTCAAGATCACATCTTAAGAGCGAGATCCATCAGTTGAGTCGTCTGATCACAAGCCCAGTCATTTGTTGACGAAGCTTTTCGTTGAAGAACAGAGAACTTGCGTTGTCTGTCTGAGTGACTTTCAACTGAGAAAAGAAAGGAGTGTATATCCATCTGTGTGAAGTGATATAGCTTCTTAGTGTAGGTTTTCTTTGTGAGCTCCTATACTGAAAATAGCGTGAGGAGTGTAGATCCGTCTGTGTGAGTGATCTAGCTTCGGAGAGTAGGATTTCTGTGTGATTTCTTACTGCGCACTTGTGGCCATTTCATTTGTTGTTTGGCGCAAGCATTGTATACTGGTTACTTTGTGTTTCTAGTATAACCCAAGATCTTTGTGACTTGGAAGAGTGGACTAAAGGATTTTTATCCATATAACCACTATAAAAATCATGTGTGTTTGATTTAGTGTTTCTTTATCTTGCATATTTTCAAAAGAACTCAAACATACGAACTGAACCAAAAGATTTTAAAAAGGAGTTGTGAAAACTGGGGATAAAATCTTTTGAGTGAGAAAACTTAAAGAGGAACAGATTGGTTGAAAAACACTTGATAAATCCGCTGCCAACTAGTTTCTAAAACTCTGATTGTATCTGAATCAGATTAGTGAAATCAGAAGAGTGGTCGACTCTGCTGTTCAAAGATTTGTTCGCGATCAGCTTAGTAGTCTTACGACTTCTTGATCAGCTTAGTCTGCTGACAGAAAAAGTTAGAGAAAAGTTTTTAAAAGTTTATGAGATCTATTCACCCCCCCCCCCTCTAGATCTCATCTGACCACTTTTGGGACCAACAAGTGGTATCAGAGCAGGTTGTTCATTAGAATCAGCTGCCTGATCAAACGATCTTGATCCAAGGTGTGTTTTTCAAAATTTTCAAAAAGAAAGCATATTTTGAAAATCAAAAACTTTTTGAAAAATGGATGTCATAAGCCATGTTCCTCACATTGGCCTTATGGACTTCGAAAGCTGGAAAATCAGAATGGAAATCCTTCTTGCCGCCTACGACGACAACATGCTTACCTGTTTTACAAAAGGACCATTCAGATTTCAGAAGACTGTGAAGGTTGCTGGCCAACCAGATCAGATAGTTGACAAAGAGCTGGATGAGCTGACTCCCAAAGAAGTCAAGTTGGTAAACCTTGATAAAAAGGCTAAGCTCATTATGTTCAAAGCTGTAGACGAAGAAAGATTCCAGAAGATCAAGCATTTCAAATCTGCCAAAGAGATGTGGGATAAAGTCTGCGAGCTAAGCGAAGGAAACGACGCTATCAAAGAACACAAGCTCAGTGTGGCTCTTGAGGAGTTTGAAAATTTCAAGATGAAGTCTGGTGAAACGATTGATCAGATGGATACCAGATTTACCAAAGCTCTGAATGAAGTTCTAAGGTTTGGTAAAGAATTTTCGAACAAGGAGATCACCGCAAAGGTTCTCAAGGCCTTGCCACCTAAATTCAACATGAAGGTGACAGCCATGGAAGAATCAAGGGATTTAGGGAAGATTTCCCTTTCCGAACTGTTCTCATCCCTCAAAGCATATGAGTATCAGATGCCAAGAATGGGATTAGAAGTGTCAACCAGTTCAGACCCTACTGCTGCTCTAATGGCGTCAGACAAGTCAAGAAAATCAGCAGACAAGTCAAAACAGAAGACTCTGCTGAGTTCAGAAAAAGTCTACACTGCTGACGACGTTACCCTGCTGCTGAATGATTTTGAGAAGTTCTACAAGAAGAAAATGAAATTAAAATATAAAAATGCTACTTCATCTTCTTCTGATCATTTTCAGGAAAACAGGGATTCCTCCAAAGCAAAACTTAGAGACTACAATGAAGAGGAGTATGGACTCTTGATCAAAGATCATTCTCACTCATCATCTGAAAAGTTTGCTGAAAAGGAAAAGCGTGCCAAAAAGGAGCGTAAGCTTAGAAAGAGCAAATCAAAGTTAGCTGATGCAGCAAAGCTAATAAACTCCGGCATATCTTATTCAGACAACCAGTCGTCTGATAAAGAATTTGAAGAAGTACCTGAAACTTTATGCTTAACTGCCATAGAATCTGATGATTCTGAAACTGAGGTAACTTCTACTATTAATTAAATGCACTATTTGAATCGTCTGAATAAATGCTGAATTACAAATTCAAATATTGTGTGTGCATTTGCCAAGCTTAATGAAGAGATGACTCTGCTGAAAAGAGCAAATCAGATTACTGAAACTTTAGGTTGAAAAACCTCAAGAATCAGCTGATTATCAAAAAGCTTGAGCATGAGAATGAAACTCTAAAAGCTGAGTATGCAATTTGTTTTGAAGATATAAATGAAATTTAAAAGAAAAACTTGCATCATTCTCTAAATAAAAAGAAATCAGAGGCTTAAAAGAAGAAGTCTACTGATGCTCAACAGGTTAGAAAACCTAGTAAGCTACCTAAGACGAATCAGACTACTAAAACCCATCAGCCGAATAGGCTGCTGATAGGAGTAAAATTTAAATGTCAAGTCTGCTAAATCTAAGGTGAGTTATTTAAATAACTCAGGTAAGAAATTGAGGCAAAAATAAATTATCTGGCAAGAATTTGAATCACAGTATGATAATTGTTATTATGACATGCATTATGCTTATTCATATTATCATATTGATCATGTTCACTGTGCTGATTGCCATCCTCATTTAAATGTGCATATTTATCACACATTTCATGCATCTTACCTTGCTTATGAGCATTGTTTTAATCATGACCAGTAAAGTGGTATCATAATGACAAGTGATATCATCATGATAAAACATAAGTCACTAGATCATCACATGTCAAAGGTTTTACTAACCCTGTTGGACCCAACAAATAAGGGGTACCAAAAATAGTCATCTGTTTTACAGGTGAAGTACATGTGAGATGACAAAGATGAGTTGACTGCCTTGCAAATTTCACCAAAGTTCAACAAGTGGTCTCACCAGCAAGCATGTACCAAGAAGTTTGTTATCAAATAAGTGGTATCAACAAATTGGTACAATTCAAGTGGTAGACTCTACATTTGGAAATGTCAAGGAACGCAAGAGTGTTGAAAAGTTGAAGATTATCAAGAATATCAAGTGGTATTAAAGACCAACAACTGATCGCAACAAGCAGTATCACCAACAAGTGTGGTATCAGTCAACCATGTGACAAAGAAAGTGGTTTGTTGATTTTGGATTCATAAGTTGAGGGGGAACTTATCAGAAGACTGACCCAGAACAGCTTACTGAAATTCAACGGCTGAGTGTCTTGAAGAGAAACTCTCATCAGACTACTTGACCACGGATTCTTGAACTTAGGGGGAACGTGTACGACGAGCGGTACTCCTAAATAAAGATGAAGTCTTCAATAAGTCAAAATGAAGCTATCAGAAGACTGCTTCTTATCAGCTGACTGGAACTCAACAGACAAGTATTATTCAAGAATGTACTACATCAAGTGGTATCAGCAAGTGTTATCACATCAACAAGTGATATCAGCTGACTAATCTGATTTACATTTATACAAGTAGTATCAGACTACAAGTAGCATCAGACTACAAGTGGAATCAGACCACAAATACCAACAAGTGGTATCAATTCTTGAAAGTTAAGGGAATTTTCTAGCTGGAGTGATAAACAGCAACGAAGACTACCTAAATCAGCCTAGTATTCACCAAATTGTCTTCAGCATACTAAGTTTGCAATCCTATAAAGAGAAGAAGTGGAAGAAGAGATGCAACTCAAGTATTATTGTTGATGACAAAAAGGGGGAAGATAAAGGATGCAACTAAGAACCCTTTAAACAGAAGATCAGAAAAGGGAAAAGAACCAACTATTGGTAATTTTTTTTTAAAGTTGTATCAGATCAATAAATTTCCATCTTAAGGTATGAAGACCAAATCTGAAGACTTAGAAGACGTTCTTAGTTGAAGGTTTTGTCATCATCAAAAAGGGGGAAATTGTTGGTGTAAATTAGAGAAGGTTTTGAAGATGACAAAAAGGCCATAAAGGTTTTGAAGATCAAAAGGTTAAGTCATCAACTAAGAACAGCTTAGTGAAACCTATCTCATGGTCTGGAAGCTATGTGACCGAATCAGCCGAGTGGGATACCAGATCAGTAAAGATCAGATTGGTGATCATCAGCCGAGTCAAGATAGATATGTTCATTCTTGAATCAGCCGAGTAGCCATCAGCTTAGTACTCCCATCAGCCAAGTGAAGACGGTCAGCAAGCTGTCCAACGGAAACCTGCTGAGTGCATTAAATGCGACTGACAGAAAGTATAGCAGACTGTACTGTAGCAGTTGCAGGGAGCCGTTCCAGAAAATGGGGACCAAAACTCGAGGACTGCAGATTTCTGTCTCATCTTCAACGGGCAGAAATTCAAATTCAAGAGTATAAATAGAAGACTAACTGAAGATCAAAAAGGGGGACTTGCACAATTCAAGATCACATCTTAAGAGCGAGATCCATCAGTTGAGTCGTCTGATCACAAGCCCAGTCATTTGTTGACGAAGCTTTTCGTTGAAGAATAGAGAACTTGCGTTGTCTGTCTGAGTGACTTTCAACTGAGAAAAGAAAGGAGTGTATATCCATCTGTGTGAAGTGATATAGCTTCTTAGTGTAGGTTTTCTTTGTGAGCTCCTATACTGAAAATAGCGTGAGGAGTGTAGATCCGTCTGTGTGAGTGATCTAGCTTCGGAGAGTAGGATTTCTGTGTGATTTCTTACTGCGCACTTGTGGCCATTTCATTTGTTGTTTGGCGCAAGCATTGTATACTGGTTACTTTGTGTTTCTAGTATAACCCAAGATCTTTGTGACTTGGAAGAGTGGACTAAAGGATTTTTATCCATATAACCACTATAAAAATCATGTGTGTTTGATTTAGTGTTTCTTTATCTTGCATATTTTCAAAAGAACTCAAACATACGAACTGAACCAAAAGATTTTAAAAAGGAGTTGTGAAAACTGGGGATAAAATCTTTTGAGTGAGAAAACTTAAAGAGGAACAGATTGGTTGAAAAACACTTGATAAATCCGCTGCCAACTAGTTTCTAAAACTCTGATTGTATCTGAATCAGATTAGTGAAATCAGAAGAGTGGTCGACTCTGCTGTTCAAAGATTTGTTCGCGATCAGCTTAGTAGTCTTACGACTTCTTGATCAGCTTAGTCTGCTGACAGAAAAAGTTAGAGAAAAGTTTTTAAAAGTTTATGAGATCTATTCACCCCCCCCCCTCTAGATCTCATCTGACCACTTTTGGGACCAACAAGTGATTTTTATGTTGAATTATGAGATCAACATTGTATTGTAATTACATATGTCAGAAACATAATTTTACCTTGATATTACATATATTAATGACACATTGTCTTTTCATTTATTGCAACTTGAATATATGTATTAAGTGCTTAAAAATTCGTATTTTTAAAGAAAATTGTTTGTGTATTTTTTTACCCTTTATTGAATAAAATTATAGTATTACATAAATTAATTTTGACATTTTATCAAAAATATAAATATCGAGTCTGTTATCAAAAAACTTAAACAAAAATAATAAATTACTAACATTTGTCATTTTATGAAAAATTAAAAAATGTATCGAGTTTCCTATAAAAAAAATCTTGAACCCCCTACAAATATCGGCTAGTAGGACTGTCAATTGAGTCGGGCTTATCCGAAGCCCGATGGCTCAACCCGATTAAAATTGGCTCGAACCCGAATACTTATGAGTCGGGTCGAGTTTGAGCTTGAGCCTAACACGGCTAAGCCCAAATAAAGCTCGAACATATGATTGTTTTAAATATTACGATTGATTATTTGTATTGTAGTTATAGTTACTAATTATTATTTTTATTAAGTAAATTTACAAAAAAGTTATAATGTAAACTCACATATATGTTGGTATATCAATTTCGTACTGATGACCAAAATTCAAAAAAAAAAAATGAATCAAAGTTAAAAAAATACGGTTCAATAAATTGAAGTATTGAGACTCTAAAACTCTACTGCATGTTCATATAGATCAAACGTATCTTAAAAAATTTGGGCAAATAACTCGATCTTTCAATTAAAATATTATTTAATAAAATATATTTGTGTCTTAAGTAATAGTAGTCTATTCATATGTGTTTCGGAAATCTAAATATTTTATACATCAAGCTATTTGTGCCTATATTAACAAACCCGATATAAGCCCGATATAGACCCGGAATCCGAAAAATTACATGGGCCGAGTTTGAGCCAGAGAAAACAGAAAATTTATGAGCCGAGTTTGAGCCTATAACTATGAAGCTCGACATTATTTGAATTCGAGCTACTTAAAGCTCGGCTCACAAGGCCCAATTGATAGTCCTATTGGCTAGGTCCGCCTCTACTGCAAATGACATACTTATCCAAGAAAGGAGAGAAGCGCCTAAAGCAAGAAAACTAGTCATGAAGGAAAAAAGCTCCAATAAAAGGCTGATGAACAAGACATGGAGGTAATGAGAAAGAATAAAGTAATCATTTAGCAAAATATTCTAGAGTCATTAACAAACAAGCCATCATTTATAGTGGAAACTTGCCAAAAGCAACTAGGAACTTGGATTTTAATGCTAGAGGAAGTGGAGGAACTATGAAGATGTGTATGTCCTCGAATCTACGAATAACTTGGAGTGCAACTCTAGTGAATATACTGAAAAGAGTTATCATCTAACAAATGGACATTTTCCTGATGAATTATTTCAGACAAGACTTTATTTTCGTTTTCTTATGAGTTTTTCTATTTTGTATTATTTCTACTGTCGTTTATTGTCTTTTATTATTATTTTATGTTCATTGTTGTCTCATTAACTACATATTTTATTTAGGATTTTGTCATCGTGAATTTCACTTTCATGTATTATTTAGATTTAATAATATTAATGAGGCTTATTGTCGTTTTATTAAGAATGTATTTCATTAAAATGTTAGTTGTCTTTTATTTTATTTTATTTGTTAATTAATGATACTTAGAGTATCTATTTTGTATATTATAAAAGTTAATAATTCAAGGTGGTTGGGTCAAGTGGTAGTGACTTCTGATTTTTAGATGCAAGACTTTAGTTCGAATCCTACTGGAGACACCACAATGGGGAAGACCTATACCATTTGCACTATTCGTTCCGAGATGTAAATACACAGTCTAGTAGATAAAAAAAATACATTTTTTAGTTAAGTGATTGGTTTTTAAATAAATACACTAATTAATAATAATAATAATAATAATAATAATAATAATTAATGGAGTCCCTAAAGCATATTAATAATAATAAAAATGTATCTAAGAATATACAAATTAATTAACAATAACATAAGCATATTAATGGAGTCCCTAAAGCATAATTTCAATCCCAGAACACAAACAAAAATGTAAACTTTCACTTTTGTCCAGTTTCTATACAAAAGCATTGGGTTCCAATATGCAACTGAAATGCAAAACTTACATGGTAGACAAATTAGGCAATTAATGAGGCAATGCAGAAAGCAATCAAAAAATATTTTTAACTGCTCCAGCATGAAAATGTTACATTCGACAGTCAACCTGTGTGCTAAAACTAATAAATGGTTCCTATTCTCTCTCTATATATGAAAATTTTTTGAGCAAAAAGAGAAATGTAGCTATGTGCCGTAAAAATGTCACTGTATTCTTGATTTTACCTTTGAGCAAGTCAAAATCGAATTTTCTGTTAAGGGATCTTTTCAGAAAGGCTACGACCGAAACACCTCAGGCCTCAGCCGTGGATGACTCCCCAAGCCAACCGGAGCCTACGCCGTCAAAAATAATAAAAGAAACTACCATTGCTTTATATTGTTTTCTGAATCTTCAACACACAATCATACACCTGAACATAGAGCTCCTGCAAAGAATATACCACGATGCATTCAGTTAGATGTCGATAAATGCTAATTCGTGGAGGTATTATAGTATGGTCATGTTTTCATAGTATCACATTTAATGGCTTGAGCATGGGTGGCTAAACTGGTCACAACCCATGGGTTGGCCCGACCCAACCGAAGTTACCGAACCCAACCCAATTCTTATGTCTTAATATTTTGTTGGATTGGGTTAGACTGGGTTGAGTTGAAATTTATAAGGGTCAAATGGGTTTTGCCTGGATAAATACGGATCAAGTAATAAAAAACACTCAGTACTGGAAACTTATTTAACATTTTTTTGACTTTCCAAGTTCATGTAAATTCTAATTACAAGCTAGGTATTAAATGGATCCTAAAACTTATAATAAAATTATATTTTTTCTTGATTTAATCAAAAAATACAATTTTATTTTAGTTTATCTTCCACAAAAACTTATATGTCATTTATATATAATTTAGATCATAAAAATAATTTGATTTATGTACATGTGCATTTAGAATCGTTTTCTTATAATTATGATGATGTATGTTTCTTAATGCCTTAATAGTGTTTTAGAAACAGGTTGACCGCCCAACCCGGGCTCAATCCATTCTAACCCGACCAATTTTGGCTAAAAAAATGACCCTTTTTGACCCAGCCTATTTTGACCCGTTGAAATCCGATTGAACCCGCCGTTAGCTACCCTTAGGAGAGAGAGAGAGAGAGAGAGAGAGAGAGAGAGAGAGAGACCTGAAGACCAAGAGGAGCAGCAAAATTTCCTCTCATCAATATGCTTGACATCTAAACCAATAAACCAGGAACCAACACTGATGTCATCATGGGCATAAGCACGAAGAATAGATCTGCAAACCCAAAAAAGAGGAGAGTTTGGCTTCTTAATGTTGAGCTCTCAAAGTCAGAAGCTCAGTGTGACCAAGATGAACGTACCTGTTGATCGATATGAACTTTGCCAAAGCTTGGGATATCACAAACATCTCACCTGAGGCGTGGCGGAAATAACTGTTCATGCAAACATCATATGTTAAATGAGGCCATAAACACACATGAACTGCAGGCATCAACAGCTATCTTGGTTTTAAGCCACATTATTAAAAATAAAAAAGCTAGGGTAGGATGAAATATTGCACGAAGAGAAGATTCTGCTTAAGCCTAAGCAAATCACTTACGTTTTTCCATCCCCAAATTTCCACCAGTCTGGTTCGTACCATTTCTGGCCCCTGCAAAGTCACAACAAAGACAGTTTTCTTAATATTGATGAAAAAATAGATGAGATATGCCTTGCAACACTGAATTTGAGATCTTCAATGTGTAAAACCATAAAAGGTTGGCCAACTCACTGTTCAGAGAAAACTTCTCCTGATTTCATACATCCAATATATACACGAGGTTTTCCCGAATGAGCTGCAAGTGTATTTACCAAGGCATCTGCAGGGAGGATAATATATATTAAATCATTTCACATTCCACGCAATATTTTTCTGATTTTAGTACCATCTCCAGATACAGATAGACAAAGTTAAAACTTAAAAGTTATTACACAAGAACATTCTCAAATTAAATGATTTAAGAATCTTTCATGTAACCTAGGAATCTTTTTTATTTTTGAGAGGCATGTAACCTAAGAGTTTTAGTCATATCCATCTGCAATATCGAATTATTAGCAGTTCTATAACCACAAAATAATAATATTAGCAGGTAATTGTACTTTGCACCTACCAACATTTACATAGACATCATCGTTGACTTTTGCAAAGAAATCAGCATCCCAATTTTCTGCAGCATGAGCGAAGAATAACTTTGTCTTGTTTGGTAGTTCCTCAGGTGCCTCCACGTGGTTTTCCTGATGGATTTTTTTGAAGGAAAAATAAGTCAACTAATTGTAAAAGTGATGCTAATAGATCAGTAGCCTTAATATCATAGAAAATGTTATGGCAAGCTCCCACAGTCCCACCAGATTAAAGTGTCTTCATAATATTGGTGACAAAATTCCGAATATTAAATTTGCAGCAGAGAGCTCAAATAATTTTTTTCTTCCATATAATTTATTCTATATCAGTAAGGATCAAATCCACGATGAATTGTAAATTAAAACATAATAAAATCCCTATTTTTGCAAAATAAATAAATTGAATTCATCCTATGGTACACACAAATAAAACCATCAGGGTGAATCATGGTGCCAAACTTACAAGAATAAAAATATCATTTGTTTGTTTGTTTTCATTATCAATGCTCCTGTCCAAGCTATCTCCTCGATTGGCACTGCAGATCACCATAATATTGGCTAAAGCACTGCCATAGACAAGAATATGCAAATATTGTTTGGTGGGTGGGAGAAAGAAAGAGAGAGAAGCACACCTTCGGCCAATTACAAAACGAACAATGATGCCTTTCTGGCTCTCCATTAAATTCAAAGTCCTACCTGTATAGATGATAAATAAAAGAGGATAAATTTTTGTTATCTTCCTCAAAACTACCTGTGGTAGCACATGATATCATAAAATGGAGGTGGAGGGGCGGGGGATCATATAGTTGAAATTCAAACTTCCTCCCCACCAATACAAATCTCGTAATTTTTATCCACAAGAGTTTGGATTTTTCCCATGGACTTATAATGAAATATAAGTAGTCATACACACACTTATTTTCTCTTGTATTTGAGACCTAACCGAGTCATCAAGCATAGAACGTTAAAGATGGCACAAAAAGATAAATTGTAAAAATACCATTGCCCATCCAGGCCTTGCGTATGGCATCTCTGTGGCTCTTTCGACCAAATCCCGTAAGAATTCCTACTACAACAAGTGGCTTTTTCTTAGGAGTCTGATTAACCTCAGCTAAATGCTTTGAGACAAAACCCTCCTGTCTGGCAGCAGCAAGTTCCATCTCCAAGCTTGTTAATGTCTTCTGCTGTTCCCTAATAAGCATGGGAGTTTGGATAAAAGTTGCACATGATAACACTTAAAAGAGACCACATTTATGAGAATGAAAAAGGCGAGAGGAAGTTAATGTCACCTGCACTCTATAATTTTCCATGAATCATCAACTGACATCACCGACTTCGACTGAATAATAAAAATAACAGCAAGAAACTAGTTAGTATGCACTTAATAGGTGAAACCCATTATTTAGAGCAAAACGAAAAGGAAAAAAATGTAACCAAAATGCTTGTGAGTTGTGACAATTTAGAACAAAATAAATCATTAGATTAAAAATCCAGTTCAAGTCTACTTACAATAATCTTGAACAAATATGTTCTCAAGTAATCAATTCCGGTAAATACCATCACAAGTTTAAATGTTTGTTTAGTTTGATTCAGTCAAAGAGGAGCATCAACTGCCATAAATGTGTAGATACTTTCATGGACCTATTTGTTCTTTACAGCATTAATTGCCATGCCTCAACATACACACAGTAAATTTTCTTGATTTACCTATATCTATACTACAGAACTGAATACAAAATAAAATTGCACAAGGAAAGAGAAAGCAAACTACATGCTAACATATTCTTATAAGTCCATATGTCATCCAAATTTATACCAAAACAATGTTACCTGACCGGTTATTCGGTCGAGCTCACTTGCTAGATAAACCCTGTTTTGAGCATCCTGCCACAATCTGTCACACCAAATTACCCATCAAAATCATATTTATTTATAGTAATATAAAATAACAGATGATAAAATCACTAATTTCATAAGGAATTCATGCTTGATTTCATGGATTATAAAAACCATACTATTACATTTAAAGATCAACAACTACATAACTAGAAACTAACTCAATCTCAAATAAGGAAAATTACATCCGCAAATTTATTTATAGTAATCATATGTGACAGATGATAAAATCACTAATTTCACAAGGAATTCATGAAATAAAGATCAAGAACTACATATTAGCAAATATTAAACGACCATAAATTTAAATAGGCAAAAAAAAAAAAAAAAAGACACAAAATACTGTACGATCTCATCTCATTGGGTATTGTCAAATCAAATTAATTTCACACCTTTAAATATAATAATGAGAAATTCCAGAAGCATAATAGAAATAAATCAATTTAAATAAAAAAAACTAACCGTCCGGCGACGTAGAGAGAAGCAAGAGTTGCGAACATTGAAAGCATCAAAGTTGAAATGCGAGACCGAATCACCATTCCTGTGAATCGCGCACTCGATCCCTTGCTCTGCATTTTCTCAACCCCAACTATTTTTCTTCAATTCAACGCGATTAATTAATTCATTTCGACAGATCCGAAGCCAAAATGAATCAAGTGATCGCCTATAATAATATTTTTTTTTTTTTTTTTTTTTTTTGGAGAGATCGCCTAGAATTACTTAATCAAATGTAGAAAGATAAAATTATAGAGACGGAGAAAAAGAAGATTAGGTTTGATTCTATGAATTTCAGTGTCAATTTCTTAACAATACAGATAAAAGTGATGACTGGTGAGGTTTTACAATTTTTAATTTTCTCGTTTTCGCGACGGTTTTTGATTATTAAATATATCATTAAAGATCATATAAAATTTATTATATGACTATGTTTCTTTAATCTAAATAATTTTTAAGGAAAAATATCACTTTGCCCCCTAATCTTTAATGTTTTTCCACTTTGTCCTCTAATCTTTGTGAGTTATCACTTAACTCCCTCAACTATTAAAAATATCAAAAATATCCCATATTACTACATTTGGACGTTCGCCAGGGTTTGTTGAATGTTAGGTGACAAAGTGCGAAAATATTCAATGATTTGGTGGTGAAGTGGAAAAATGTTGAAAGGTTGGGTGAAAGTATAGAAAAACGTTCAAAGTCACATCATTAAAGTTGGATGAAATATTCTGTTATATTCTAGATTTTTGCATCTTAAGGGGCAACATGAGATATATTTAATGACTAGAGAGTTATGTGAGAACTGTATGAACAAACAAACTTCGTACAAAATAAAAACACGTTCAAATATTAGGAGGCAAAGTGGAATTTTCGGAAAAAAAAAAAGTAAAAATTTTAAAAAAATTTACTATGTTAAGAAAAAGAAAAGGTTCCAAGATAAATATAGAGTTTAAAAATACTCCTAATTTTCATTTCAATTAATTTAAAAACAGAAATTTTTCGACGATGTTTATTAACGAAAAAGATGAAAATTTTGATCCGTGATTATTTATTTGGGTTTTATGAAAATAGTTTGTTAAATAAAATTTTATAGGTTTCTTTAGAAATTATGGATAAAAGAGAAATAATATAAGAATTAAACAATTTTATGTCAAACATCAATGTTATATTACGTTGTGTAAGAAATAAATTATTGTATGTCAACTCAAAATAGGATTTGTGTAGGACTTTTAAAAGGTAAAATATTTTTTTTCAAGATAAAATGTGTTAATGAGAAAGAATAAATATATTTATTAAAACAAAATATGTTTTTTTGTTTGACTTTAAAGGTGAGTTTGGCCCAGCGATTGGAGCTCTTAAAATTACTTTTACATCTCTATTGTAATTTTTGATATGTTTGGCCCTGATTATAAAAATTATTTTTTTTTCAATCGTGATTTTCATGGTGTATGACCCCCAAGATCATAATCACTTTGGGATTTCGAGAAGCAAAAAATTAACTTATTTTAGAAGCAAATAAATTGTTACTTTTACATAAACTATTATACAAAATAATTATTCTATAATCAATTTTTATCATCATTAACTATTATCAAAATCAATTTTAATAAAATTAATTATTCTATAATTACTTTTCGAATAGCTAGATCAAACTCACCCTAAGATGAGAACCAAAGCGTGAAAAGCGAGATAAACAGGCCCGGAATCCAGTGTTTTAAAAACCGGACCGGACCGGTCGGTTCGACCGGTTTAACCGGTAACCAGTTGCCAATCCGGTCCGGTTAAACCTCCAAAACCAGCTTTGTTCCTGACCAGTTTGAACCGGCAAAAACCGATTAAAAACCGGTAAAACCAATGAACCAGTGAACCGATTGAACCACTGGTTCACTTATAAAAATAAAAAGTTTAAGCTACGGATTTTTATTTCTCTACCGCGATCTTTAAACTTCAAAAATACTCTCACATCTTTTCTTCTGTTTTTCACTTTGAAATAAAGTATCAAATTCATTAGAAAAGTTATTTTTTTCACAAACTTCAAGTATTTTTATTTTTTTTATATAATTCAATGACAAAATTCATCAACAATTTATCTTTTTCATAGGTGATTAGGAATAAAATTATTGCTTTTGATATAGTGTTTATTATAATTTGAATTATTGCGTTGATATCATGTTATTATACTTGTAATTTTGTTGCTATCATTCATTTTTAACTCAAATTTTGTAAGAAAAATAATTGATAATAAGATAAACATTTAGTTTATGAAAATAAACTTGAAAAATGAATAAAATATTTTTTTAAATAGTTGATTACATATATTAAAATTAAAATTAAAATATTATATTGTAATGACGTCACACCAGTTGAACCAGTGGTTAAAACGGTTAAACCGATCTAACCAGTAACCAGTGAGGCTATCGGTTCGATGTCCGATCCGGTTTTTAAAACATTGCCGGAATCTCGCTGCCTTTTCCCTCCTTGAATACAAGTGCTTGCAATTTTTCTTTTTTCCTTTTTCTTTTTTTTTTTTTTTTTTATGCTTAAAATTGTTTCTACGCTTGATTTAAATATTAAATAAATCGAGCTCAAGCGAAAATCGAAGACCTTCGAACTGATGTCCTAACCGAAACCCTAGAACGTGTAGAGCTGCCTCGTTCACAGATGTATTTATTGCCAAAATGAGATACATAAATTAATAAATATGTCTTATTCAATTATTCACAAAGTTAAATTGTTATAGACCATAGTATCCTTTTTAGAATGAGAGAATTTTATTTGTAGTACCAAACTTTATATCGGTTATCACTTTATATTTGGTATCATAATTTTAATAAATTCACTTACATTTGATACTGCCGTTAAAAATCACCGTTAAATAATGATGTGGCAGTTAAATCTTATTGTGAAATTGATGTCATTACTTATGTTGACTGACAATTCTACTTCGTAACATTTCAGCTTTGCAAAATAACTCACATCTTCAGATTTACTGACGATTTTAGTCAACATAATTGCCTAATTTTAAAATTGGATCGAATAAAACATGTGCGAACCAATTTAAATATTTTACTTATTATAATAACATATTTATTTAACTAAGGGTTGAATCAATTATAAAAATGATATCAACTTTATTTTTTGATTTGTTTAATTATTTGTATAGTTAATTGGAGGAGAGTGAGTTTTAAAGGGGAAACAATTGCTTCCTCTTTACATTCCTTACATTACAATTTCTTTTTTTCTCACACTTTTTATTTGAGTAGTACACATATTTATAGTTGCCTATGGAACAATCTAGAGTACCAAGTTTTATCTATATTTTCTTAGTACAATCCACGCTCTCTGGATTTGTCAACATCTATCTTAGATACCTAGGATTTATTGATATTATTCTAGATCATTCTATCAAATTGATACTAACTTATACATGATATATCTTGACCAACCTTGCACTTTCTAGAAACTTGGAGCAAAATATTTCACATTTCAACATGTTGTCATATTTTCTCAAGGGAATGTTGTAATGGGGTAAATAATTAGATTCTTGTATGTCCCCTTTTTTTTGGATAAATAATTAGGTTCTTGATTAATTGTAAGAGTTATTTTCATATACCTAGTTTCTATTATTTCATTTTCTTAGAGTCTAAATTGTCCAGTTGCTCATTAAAAGTTAATGGTTTTTTGTTATTGGTTATGTATTGGGACATGGAATCTTGATAGAAAACGCACAATCCATGTAATCTAAGGAAAATTATTTCTTCGATTCCTATACCTATAGAAATAAACCTACCTGATTCCAGAGTGTGGTGTGGCTCACCGAATAGGATTTTGCAACTCAGCGTATAAAGCTTTAGAGACACATCAACCAGGCGGCAACTCTTGGTTTTCATGGTTGTGGAAGGTTAAATGCCCGCAAAAGCTGACATTGTTCTTGTGGCTTATTACTCATGGTTGTTTGTTGATAATTCGGTACGTTTTGATCGCCACTTAGCTAGTTCGGACCTTTGCCCAAGGGGTTGACCTGTGCGCAAAGATTTTTTCCACGTGTTATGTCTTCCCCAAACTAAGAAGATGTGAGATTATGTTGTCTCGCCATGAATACACTCACATTTGCTGCTCTTGGACGCAAGGACTGGCTGAGGAAGAACTTGTGCTTGGACATCCGAAATTCGATTCTCTCTTAACAACACTGGCCGCAAGTTTTTCTAGTAGGGATTTGGCATATCTGGAAAGCTAGGAATATTTGGGTGTTTGAAAGAAAGGAGGAGAATTCTCTTGCAACCTTCTCTAAGATTAAACGTCTTGCTCTTGACCTATGGGATAATTTCTCTATGGCATCCCGATCTACGCCTTTGGAGATTCAGGCTTGGAATCATCTTTTGGATAGGGGCTGTTTAAACTCAATACTGATGGGAGTTGGATACAAACCTAAATTTACTGGCTGTGGGTGGAGTCCTACGTGACGATGAAGGAAATGGGTATTGGGTTTTGGCCGTTGAGTTGGTATTTGCACCATCACTAAAGCGGAACTTTTGACAATTAGAGATGGCCTCACATGTTTGGATAGAAGTATTGGCAAGCTCATGGTGGAAATGATTAGAAGTCATATGCAAGTTGATAAAGAACAGGGGCACTAAAGATTATCCTTTGGATTACATTCTGGAAGACTGCAGAAGTTTGCTACGGAAACCTTGGGACATTTGATTGTCACATGTGAAAAAGTCTGCAAATAATGTGGCGGACGCATTTGCTAAATTGGGGCTCAAAGTTGGAAGCACCCTGAAGTTGATGGATGACCCACCAGATTCCCTTATGGAGTTGCTTATGTTGAATAAGATGAACTACGTTGTTGTTCAGCTTTTTTTAAGATAAATATATATATATATATATATATATATATATATATATATTCATGACATGTCATAAGTCAAATTTGTTTACTAACTAAAATTCATTGATTATGACTCGAGGCTCGATCTCTATGTGTATTCATTAAAGAATGAAAAGTGTCTTCAATTTTTAATTCTCTTATATTGCTTATCAGCATAACTTGACTTCATTTAAGAAACTAACATGTTGCTTCCTTTAGTTCCTTACCTATTACTTAAAGCCCTTTAGATAAACTACTCCTAGTATATTAGAAATAAACTCACTGAGGGTTGAATTTGTCAAATCCCATTAGCGGTGTTGATAGATAAACAAAGAAAGTGCTTTCCAACCATTTTTCACCGAAACAATTTTTTTAAACCATACTACGAAATCGAGTCAAAATTCTTCTAAATATATAGAACCTATGGGTGTAAGTGGATGAGTTTTGGCCCGGTTTCGCGGATTTCACGAGACTGATCAAAATCCTTTCGAATGAAGTTTCGTCAAATCCATAAAATCATAAAAATTCGGTTAAAAAACTCACATTCAAACTCTTCGAACCTATAAAACATTGGTTTGACACTTATCACCTACTTTTTTCCCCAAATCTCACAAAAAGGACATTGATTTGACACCTACCACCTACTTTTTTCTTTAAACCCCAACATCCAAACCCAATTCAAGCGAGGTTTCAACTTTTTGTAAATCACAAAATCTAACAGTCAAAACCCATCCAAATGCGATCTCAAAGGTTTCATCCACCCAAATCATTTTTTTAAATTGAGATATACTTGCAAAATTGAACCAAAATCCATACAAATAAACCCTATGGGGTTGTTTGTTTGGTGTTTGGGGAAGTAGTTTGGAAGAGTAGTGGAAGTTTGTGAAATAATATCGATTTGCGTAATATTGTTTGTTTGGGTTTTGAGAAAGTGGTTTGAGAAATAAAGTGGGTATAAGTTTTTTTGGAAGAGTTAGGTTGTATGTGTAATACTGTATGTCAAATCATGTTAGTTGTGAGATAAATTGTGTAAGAGATATGTTACTTTATGTCAAATCATAGTAGACTTTATATAGATTTTGTTTAGAGATAAGAAAATTGTTGTTTGTTTGAATTTTTGAGAGAGTAGTTTGAGAAAATTGAGAGATGAAAAATTTATTTCAGAAAATAGAGAAAACATGTTTGTTTGACATTTCCCAAACACAAAATTTTTTGGGAAACGTCAAACAAACAGGCCCTATGTGATTTTCATTTTCAAGTGTTTGCAAAAGTTAAAGAACTAAATTGCATTTTTGCTTATTACTTATTAGTTGAATTTATTAAAATGGTCCCTGCACTGAATTGTTTGTCTTATTTTCTCTGATCACGTGAGAGTTGACGTGGTCGTCGACCACATAGAGTCATAATATAATGTCCCTTTGGGAGGCTCTAAGGTGACTCTACATCATATAGAGTCACCAATATTTTGCTTTGGGCTGTACGTGGTGTACGTACCCAGGCAGAAGCTCGAAATGTCTAAAATACCCCAAATTAAAAACACTATTTTCTTATTTCCCTCCCACGAATTCTCCCCCAATTCTTTCTCTCTCTGCACTCAACGATCGTCTTCTACCTCCATTTCCCTTTCCCAGTCTTCCACAGTTCCATATTAGAATTTCTTTCCCTTCCATATTAAAACTCGGACCGAGCATTGATGAGCAACCTCTTGTATGAGCGAAACATTGATGAGCAACCTATCTAGGGTTCGAAGATTTTGAGCAGCTTGATTTCTGTTTCTTCAATTTAAAGTAAAGGTTTCCCATTTCCAGGTTAGAACATTTTGCGTGTATGTTTTAAATTTAAATAGTTTAATACTTGAAGATAATGTAGTATTGTTGGCCCTGTTGATATATTTTGTTGAGAAATTGTAATTTGGGTTGATATTCTATTTTTCTAATCAGTTGTGCTTTAAATTCATAGATTTTTCCCATGGGATAAGTAGACTTGCATTTATACAAGGAATTGGTATGTGGTCGTAAATTATTGATAACTCTGTGAATACTAAATCTCTCCATTACAGGTGTATTTTAATTTTAGAAATGCATTCTGAGGATGGAGTTCCATGTTGTTGTACACATTTGAATGACTTAAAGGATGGAAATGGGCATAGTCAGGATGAAGCTCCATATTCAATTGATTCTTTTAAACTAATTTTGAAAGATGAGTTGATAAGCAGTTTAGTATTTGATAGCGTTGACGATGCTGAAAAGTTTTACAAGGCTTATGCCAAATCTGAAGGCTTTGACGTTCGAAGACGTAGTTTGCAAAAGAATGGAGAAATAATAAAAAACAGGGTATGGGTTTGTAATCGAAACGGGTTCCGCGGCTCAAAACAAGAACCTCTTCTAAGAGAAGCTAAAACTTTGAGCAGGTGTGGATGCAAAGCTATTTTCCGTGCTGTGCTGGACAAAAATTCTGGAAAATATGTGGTTTCTACTTATGTTAGTCAGCACAATCACGAGCTACATGGATGTACGAAGAGGTAAATTATTTATTAACATTGAATTTATTTACATAATCTAAGTTTTTGATTAATTATTAGTTGATTTGTATTTTTGATCAGCTATTTGTCTTCCTCGGACAAGGCTACTCTCAGCTTGATGACGAACATTGGATTTAAGCCATCCCAAGTGATACATTATTTGGAACAATTGGCTGGAGGTCCTGGGAAACTTTCTTTTAGAAGAAGGACTGCATACAATTGGATAAATAAGCTACGAGCTGAAAGAATTAGAAAAGGCGATTTGAACACAGTTATTAAAAAGTTCAAGGATCGGAAAGATGATAGGCTATTTTACAAATATTGTGTGGATGATGAAGGCATACTTACTAGGCTTTTCTGGGCAGATGGTTCATCGAGGTTTGAGTACGAAGCTTTCGGTGATGTCTTGGTTTTTGATAGTACATACAAGACAAATGCCTATATGTATCCGCTTGTGATATTTTCTGGGGTAAATAACCATGGTTGTACATGCATATTTGGTGCATCCATTATTCAAGATGAAACGATTGAAACGTATCAATGGGTCTTGCAAACCTTTTTAGAGGCGATGGGAGGAAAAATTCCTGAAGCTGTTCTAACTGATCAAGATGGAGCTATGCGTGCTGCTGTTGTTTCTGAATTTCCTGGTACAAGACATAGGATATGCAGCTGGCATTTATGTCGTAATGTTCGAAAAAATATTAGAGATTCGGCTTTTTGCAACGAGTTTTGTTCGTTGGTTGATCGCAAGTGCTCCGTAGAAGAGTTCGAATCTGCTTGGTCTAATATGGTTGAGAAGCATGACTTATCCAATCACAAATGGGTGGTTGCTACTTATGAAATCAGAGATAGGCGGGCAGCAGCTTATTTTCGTAAGCAGTTTATGAGCATGATGACTACCACACAACGAGCTGAATCAGTAAATGCCCTGATTAAGTTAAGTGTTGACCGCAAAATGACCATTTCTGATTTTATCAGTCATTATGAGCTTACGCTTGAACGTCTTAGGAGTGATTTCATAATCATGCTGAAGGAATCTGAGGTAGATAATAGGAAAGTAAGAGATAGTCCATTGAAGTGCTTTGATGAGCAAGCTCTTAGATTATACACCTTGAAGATCTACTTCATTGTCCGGAAGGAGATAAGGGATGAACAAGGTGTTTTGTGAGAAAGCCGGAGCAAAGACATGGATGGAAATGATGTCTTTGTATTTAGTGAGGAGAAGGAAAATGACGTTTCAAATTACACTGTGGTAGTTGATCCAAGTAATTCAAAGTTTGAATGTGATTGCTTCAAGCTTGAGTCAGAAGGTGTACCATGTAGACACATTATATCAACGTTTAAGAACCTTAGATTGAAGAAATTCCCAGACGGCATTGTAAAACGTAGATGGTAAAAAGAGACGGGGACTGTTTTGAGAATGAAAATTCTCGAGCCTAAAAGTGTAAATGACATACAGCAACAAAGATTTGGTCTATTAAGTAAAGAAGCTCTCCTCATGTCTGTCGTGTCATCTCAATCTGAAAAAATATTTTCCAGCTCCATGAAGCGCATGAGGGACGTAGCGGATAGGGCCAAGGACGAATTAATGATGCAATCCCAATGTGGTAGTGTTCCGTCCGAAAATTTGCCAAAGGATGACACATGCACATCTGCTGCAGGACTTGACGACCCACCTATTGAGAAGATTGTTGATCCTTGCCGTAACAAAACTAGGGGAGCAACTGGTTGAAGGAAACAAAAGTGTGGGATTTGTGGGTATGCCCTTGAATGCATTTCCTAGAAACTATTTCATACAACGTATTTTTCCAACCACTATACTTATCATTTTTTGGACCTTTTGTAGTGTTCCTGGGCACAAATCTACTACTTGTGAGGTAGAAAAACCCAGCACTGGAGATGCAAAAAAGAAAAATAATGAGAAGAACAAACAGAAGAATAAGAAGAAGAAGGTATCTTCACCCCCAACAGAGAAAAGCACTAGTGTTGATGTTTCAAATGAATTTGCAGATTTCACTTCAGAAGAAAACAGACCACCTTCAATGCAATTCAACAGTTTTCAGGATTTGGGGTCGTATGGTACATTCTATAAATTTGACTCAATCTCTAATATCACCATAGGTTGCTTCTTGTGTTTAATGTACTACCAATCCCAGGTTTGGCTCCAATGTATCCCCAGGTAGTGTGTCCTGATGCAATTAGGATGAATAGCTTTGGTGGGCAAAATGTATTTGGACCAAACATAACTTTGTTGTGGCAACAAGGAACTGTAAGTTTTATTTATTTATGGGATAATATGCATAATTTGTAGATAAGTGCTAATTTATACTACAATCCTTTTCTGGTAGGGGGCCACATCCAGAAGTGTTCCGTTTATGCAACTGAAGTTCCCGTTTTCTCCGAATTAGACTATTTATAAGATGTCCTGAGCTTAGATGAATTGAACAATGAAAATTTTGAATCCACTATTGTAAAGGAAGAATCATGTGTTGGTTGTAGGATGAGTATATGGTCTCTGTATAATTTTAAAATCTTGAAGATTACTTGTATCATGTAAACAAGAATGATAGTCATTCCTTTCAATAAAAATGTTCAGTTGTTTAAATGATCTCTGTTCCCTTTTTCATATTTGCTCTTGGATTGATGTTTTATTTAGCCCTTCAAGTTTATGTGATTTTTGTGATTTTCGAAAGAATGATCGACTCTGCTGGGGGGACAAATGGTATTATGGAGTGTATTAGAAGGAAACTCATGAAGTTGAACAAAAATGGAATGTGCTCAAGAATGAACAGTTGTAATTTCGATTGTTAGTCAAAATATTAGATAAACGTATTTGCGTATTTAGAACTAGTTTTCCTTGCCGAATTATGTCCCTTCCTTTCTGTTGTAATTCATTCATTTCTTTAATGTGTAGAAATTAGATGTTTCATCAATAATACATCTTTATAGGTCTCTTAATACAAAATCAGTTCATAATAACTTTACCCCTATTAAATTTCACAGCTTATTATGAAAAATTTAGTAACAATCAGGGACATTGAATTACACTTAACACAAAAACTCAAAATAAATCATCACATTCCATAATAATAACCACAAAACATAGTGATGATAGTTCCCCTAGTTACAGCAGTCAACATTAAGCATTCATATAATCATAAACCATTCAGAAAAACATAAACATAACCCATATCAGGAATTCAAAAGTAACAGCAAGATAGTTCATACAAAATATGTCCGAAAATACTTAGTACTGAATTATAAACATATCCACAGGTTATAACATCCCACACCATCCCCTACGCGGTCCTCCTCCTCTTATTATCGTTGTCATCGCTGTCATTGCTGTCCCCCTCGGTCTCCCTCGCTCGGCGAAGTGGCAGCACCTGATTTGGTAACACTTTCATCTCATCCAATGGAAACTTATAAGCAAAGATAACACTGAATTCCCACCAGTATCGCTCGCCTTCGTGACGGTAGATACGTGCCCAATCGCGATGGAGTGAGCTCTATACCATATGTAAAGTAAAAATCAGAGTAAATAATTGCAAAAATAGTCTACCTTTTGACATTTGAAATTCTTATACCTCTACAAGAGTATCCCAAGTGTCGTCCTCACTAACCAGCACGTTCTTGTTTTGATCCCATCTAACAAAGCCACAGTTTTTTGCCTTTTCCCAAAGGCAAAACCGACGGTGCATGGAAGTAAATTTGAAATGCAATTGATCGATGGTGAATTTCTTCGATGTCATAGCCTCAAGTTTTGGTATTATCCTTTGAAACGCCTCGATATTATCCTCCCAGTAATGGATTTTTCCTTGGAAAGCCTCATCAACCAAGATGTCAATGAATGCTGCTGTCTCTTCGTCTGTCCATTCGATCTTCATGTTGTATCTGTATTTGACACAAAAATTAATTGTTAACTCACAATGGATGATAAAATAGTGATATAGATACATGCATGATGAAGATGAATAAGCACATAAAAATTATAGCTAAAATGTGGAGGAGAAACATGAGCTAATGCATTACACCTCCAGCCCAAGGAAGACAATTATGCACAAGTATTTTGGGATGCAGAGAACAAATTTTTATCATGAACTGGTGTATGGTGTATTAGACATTTTTGTCAGTGTATGAGCGAGCATAAGGGCTCAACAACCAACAAAATACTACTCATAAGATTATTCATACTGGTACGAGGACCAACTTTCGTGGCAGCAGAAATTGGTAAAAGGTCTCCTTGCATAGCCATTTGCTTCACTAACCCAAACCTCCCTAAAAGGATATCTAAAGTTTATGATATAAAGACATGAGCATCACATATTTATGTAAATCCACCTGCTACTTGATATTTTGCAGTCATGAAAAGTAATTACAATAATATTAGAATGTGAGGCAAAACTCAGAACTAGTATTCTAGATTTATTTCATCACCTTAAGGCAAACAAAATTACATTTCCTATGTATAGTACATATCCCAGAAACTATAACATTGTATATGGTCAACCCAGGATGAAATATGAATATACCATTCAGATAAAGACACACATTGTAACTAAAATTTAAATTAAAAGAAATAAATGTCAGGGCTTGCCTGGAATAGCTCATAGTTGAGCCTTTTATTCATTACTATATCAATAATTAACCATAGAAGTATTTGAAAAGGTTAAATGAACAACACAACTAATGCATGTAATAAATTGAACCTATACTCCAGATTTCCAAAAACAAAAGCAAATCCAAAATTTAGATAATCAATCAACTCTTCCCAATTTATAAACAAAAGTAAATCCAGATTTAAATAATCTAGATGATATATTTATCAGTTTAACTTAGTAGAAAAATTATACTTCAATAAAATCCCTTGAAACCCTTTGACATTTTTTGAGAGAAAACAGAACACACCCCAACAATTTCAGACAATCCATGATTTTCGTGACTTTTATAGAATAATACAGAAAGAAATTTAACAATAACCATAATCATAAAATAAAATGTTACCATTTACACAGTATTATATCTTAAATCTACCTCCTTAGGCATCTGAAATATACCTGGTGCTCATCTTCTATCCTTATCATTTGTACTGCTAGGATGGAGATGGAGATGGAGATGGAGATGGAGATGGAGATAAAAAAAAAGTGCGATGTACAAGTGATTTGCTTTGGAACTCGAACACTATTTATTTATTATGTAGTAGGGAAACGAAGAGGCGTGTTCAAGTTCTTGTGTAATGATTATTATTTTTGCAGTTGTATCTGAAGACTGAAGGCCGAACGAAGGGACGTGATCCTTGGAGATAGTGAATCTAGATTCATGAACTATTTAGGAATTGGATCTTCTATATTATACGATCGTGTATTTTTATCTGCATGTAATAAGAGGTTGCTTATTGGAACAATTCCTATTTTAGATATTTGTAGCACCCCACCTAAAATCATCAGAAAATTTGTATTTTGGGAATTACAATTTATTGACATTATTATTCATTACACTTAAATAAATTTTAAGTATAGGATAATCAATTAATAAATTATTACTTCATCCGTCCCATTTATTTTGCTCAATTTGCTACACTACTCGGTCAAGTTTTTCAATCTTAATTGTGACCTATCATATTAAATTATTCACATTTGTGGTATGTTAAACCTTATAAATATTAATATATATTGTGTTATAAAATATTATCAACTAAATAATTGTTATTAATATATTAGGTAAGTTATTATTATAATTTTTACAACTTTAGTCAAAGTCAATTTTGATCAAAATTGAAACACCTCACGACTTATTTAGTTACGAAGGTTTGACGTGACGACGTGTGTGTGCATGAATTGTGACGAAAATTAGAAAATTAAAATATTATCAGTGAACTGCTTTTCATAAACATACTATGCACAAGAACTCTAAAAATAATTATCATTGTTTGATATATAGCGACAAGGGCGGACCTCGACGGCTTTGGATTGATAGGCCAAATTCGTTAATTTGTCTATAAATGACATGTTATATAAAACATAATATAACAGTGAACATTACTTATGATTAATAGTATTAACTTAGTTTACAATATATTTGTTATTTATAAAAATTATGAAATTTAGTACTTATTAACTAAACCTGTTATATTTGAAGGGAATATATTGGTTTTCTAGTCCGGATTATATAAAGGGTTGGTTAAACCTTTGCAATGGGATGTAGTGGTCGGATGGTAGTGCTATTAAAAGGTCTTCACGAGGTTTGGAGGTCAAACCCTTGAAGAACAATTTTGTATTGTTCTTTCATTTTTTTTTACTTTCTCAATATTATATTAAATAAAAAATCCTTCAATAATATTTTCAATGTTTTCAATAGTAATTTTTTTCTTTTCGTAATAATATCTCGATAGTATGTGTTTTATAATTTTCTCCTTAATAAAAACAATATGAACTATCATTGTTTCTGTTGTTCGCATGATTTTTTTTTTCTTTATTCGAATTATTCATTAACTTTTTACAGAGTGGAGTGATCCCTCAATTGGTTTTTTTTTCCCACTTTAATCCCGACTATGAATTATTTGTTTCACTGTAGTCCTTTTCAAGTGATCCAAGAAGATTCCGAGCACATTTGATATGCTCAATAGGGCAATTTTGCCATTTCAAGTGTTTGATTAACAGGGATATATTCGTCTTTCTAATTCATCTCATGGGACTAAAATGAAGCAAACAATTTATAGTAGGGACTAAAGTCGGAAAAAAAATATAAGAGGAACAACTATGTAAAATATTGATGATAAGAGGGACCAAAAGTGGTATTTACCGTATTATATCATTAAGTACCCACAAGTTTTAATAAACGTTTATATTAATTGGTAATAACAGGGTATTTAATAGTTGGATTCCATATTAGCTCTCTTTCTTCAACCCTTGTGCACAAACGGAGACCGCGTTCAAGGGCAAAAAAAACTTCAATTCCAGTTCGAAGTTATTCCTTGCAACCTCATTCCATTTTATATCAAATAGTAATTCATTCATAACAGCCAAATATATTGGAGATATGGATCTGCCCAAATGGATGGCAACGGGGATGCGTTTTAAGTGTTTGATTAGCTGGGGATTCGGCCAAGAATTTGTAAGTATACATCTCAAGGTGGACATTAATATAGAGGTCAATTTTACGAAATTTATATGCATTTTTATCGATGTGAGCAAAATTGGATGTTGATTGTCAAGCTTACCAATTTAGCGCACAAAACTCAGTTCCTATATTTGATGAGCCTCTTTTTTGAACTTTTAAAAAACTTGTCCCACTTCAGTTGCATTTCAAATGGGGTAACTTTATCTATATGTATGTACCAAATTTAGGCTACAATTTACCTATTCTGCTTGAATGGAATTTTGGTCTCGGTTTCGTAAATGTCATATTCAGTAGGGATCTTTAAATTATGAAAAATCCCAATTCGTGGAAACATCTTTATCCATATGTATGTTCTAAATTTCATCAATTTGAATGGATAGTGCTGGAATTGTCCATATTTATCAACTCGTGTGATTGTAATTGGGATACTCATTTTAAAGGATATTGTCACTCTTCCATTTATGTGGGTGTGATTGCAATTTAATGTTAACTATGTTTCAGTGGTCCATGTTTAGTAGTGTGTGTGATTGTGATTGTGCTGTAATTGTCCATATTTATCAATTTGTGTTATTGCGAGGGGTTGTAGGTACTTCCAAAAAGGTTTACAAGGCTAGCATGTATCGATTTCCGTGGACTCATCCCACCTACTGCCACTATCAATGTCCGTGGTAATAAATACAGGTGTAATGTTAAAGAGGAGGATGGTGATTTGCTCATATTATGTGGTGAAGGAATATAATTTATGTCACGGGACCTAAATTTGGAAAATATGGACACCTTATTTTTCGAATATGTGGCTTTTAGACAATTTAACTGTACCATTTGTTCTGGCATAGACAGACTTGAGAAATTCCCACCAGGAATCACAGACCGAACCCCCTTCATATTCTTTGTGGACGATGGGTCGTTTGGGAAAAAGGGCATGGTATGCAATTCAATTTCTATATCAAGACTATTGTATTCTTATTTAAAATGTAAGCATATTTACAAAGAGGATGAATTACAGCATTACTCCAAAATTGTTTGATTGCAGCAATTGCCAAACCATCTCATGTCACTCACCCGATTACTAGAACCAGGTTTTGTGAGAATTCATACCCGTTTAGGTGTTTGGAAAATCCAGATTACCACAAACAGACATGGACCAGTTCTATCAGGAGCTTGTTGGGAGTCGTTCAGGGAGGAACACAGAATCCGCCGTTGTGAATGCATCCTGCTAGAGCTTTTCAACGAATCCGATTTTGCCGCGACCTTATACAGCAGCACGGATTGTGAGCCATGTTTCATCTTAGGTGGAAATATTTATAAACCGGGTAAAGTTGTTGATGATATGCTGTAGCCAAGTTACACTGTGGATGTTCCATACCTACTATATTCATGAATACGTAGTTAAATCAATCGTTGGTACATGTAGGTGAAGACTTTGAAGGGGGATTAGAATGTTATTGCGCTTCACATTTAGACTATAGTACTAATGGAAGCAACGAAGCTGTCCCACCCCCAACAACGCAAGATAATACACCGGCTTATGGGATCGTTGTTGCACCGCCAAATCCATGTGTGGTTCTCGATTCATGGAGGAAGAAAATTCTGCCCCATATGATGCCTAGTGCACGTTCAAGAACGCCATCCAGGCTGGTATATGTTTCTTAGTACTCAAATACCTGATCAAATTAACCTAATGAACAAGTCATATTACTGTAGTCTAAAATTACATGTTTTTTTGTAGTATATTCTGAAGAATGTATGGGCGAAACATCAGTTGGATGCAAAGACCAGATGTTTTGTAACTATCCTAGGGTTGCAAGATGCGGTATGGGAGGTTGACGTGCAGAGGTATGAAGCCACTAAGGGCTACAAGGACATGCGTCTTGCGTTGGCGAGAGGATGAGACAATGTTGCTAGGCAGCTAAGGATAGGCCGAACAGTGGAATTTCAGATTTTAAGGCGACCGATGGAAGATTTGGTGGATAGTCAATCCATGTACATGTCGATCGTCTTTATATAAGTACTAGTTTGCCTCGGGTATTAAGTTAAACATGATGTGGTCCATTCTTGAATTTTCGTTGGGGAATAGTCCTAGAACTTGCATACCACTATTTTGAGGTTCTCTATCGTTTACTATCTAGTACAGTTGTAGGACAATCTACAATTTCATAAAAATAACTTCGTATTATTATTTTAAATACATATGATATCTCATTGTGTTTCATAGTGAATTAAAAACAAATAGCTGTAGAAATTTATATACAGCTTAATAATTCCGATCGTTATTAAAGTCCAGGTTAAAATTTAAGATTTAAAGTTGTGAGGAAATAAATCTATAATATGGGATTGATAAGAGCACGTGTTAAGAATATAATTACTATAGTGATGTATATGTATAATAATTAATTAATGTAAACATAAAGGTTTCTTAACCCATCTGGTTTAGATATTTAGAGAATGTACGGGACGGGAGAATCAGGTTCGAACTATTTGTGCATCTGTATGTGTTTTAATTATCAAAAATAAAATATATATTATAATTTACTTGTGATGAGATTCATTTTCGAGGACTATATGCATTTTAAAATAATCAAGTTACAAAAAGCAATTATACTCAAATTTGTGATGAGATTCGAAATTGGGACCAAGTAGAGAACTTCAATCACGTCCAAAAATACTATGCAATGTGAATAAAGTATGAGTTCGCATTCCGATAATATATGAATAGAGCTAATATAATTTCTATAATCAACCCGCATCATAAATAGCCTTCAAGATCTACATTATTGACAGCCTATCTTTGTCCGATTGGAGTCTTACGGCATGCTTCAATCCTCTTCCACGTTACGTAGAAGAAATGCGCCATGTACTATGATCTCTGGATATACATAGTAGATATTAATATGAAAATATATTCCTTTGTATGTATGTATTGCTAATCTAAGTATTGCTCATGTCAATTAAAGCGGTTCCACTAGTCCTTTTATTATGTGGTATACCTAAAAGTAGGTTATTTATTATGTACCTTAATACGCGTGAAAACATATAAAAGTACAAATAATTTTGAACCGAAGTAGTATTATCAAATTAAGTATTTAATTTCAAAATTAAGTTTTGACGCTAGGGTAACAGTTAGGATACACACGTGAAGCCAAAAGTTACGTCTTATATGTGTACCATTATTAGTGTACTAAACTTGTGTACTAAGAATAAGTATTATTGCGTAGGCATAAATTGTTAAAATTAGCAGAGATAATTTACCAAAATTTAAATCATGTTAGAATTTTTGTAAAAATGTCAATTAAAATTTATTAAGCCAATTAAAGACCCCCTTTCCACGAATAGCTCTCATTCCCCTAAATCCCTAATTGGTAGATTCTAAAAACGATTCAATTCCTCTCAGATTTCTCTCTCAGCTTTCCCTCTCGAACTAGGTTATGTTACCAAATCCAGTACATCTATCTTATGTGAAATCAGCTTAGATATCACACACTTTGCTAAATAGTTGTGATTTGCACTAGGGTAATCTTCAGAAGCCTACTAATCCTTAAAGTTACCGACGGAATCAACACGATTCGAGGTGACTGGTCTCAATAATTGTCAATTCAGACGTATTATGCCATATGATAAGTTTAATGAGTTTTATGTGGTGTTTATGGAGTCTATTCGTGAAAAGTATGAAGTATTTATGGTCTAAATTTTTAGGACCTTCATGTACTCCGTATTATATATGCTGGAATAACATACATATATATGTGTACCAAGGTCCAGTCTGTTGCTCAACACACAATGTATTTGTTAAAATTGAAATTTATTTATTGTATAACTTGGTTGTAGTTTTACATTGATGATAATTAATTGTTCATGGTGTTTGGATTTTCAGCTTATTAACCGTTTGGGTTAGGCTGTTTGTGAAAAATGAAAAGAGCATCAATGGCTTTGGGAATCCGGTTCTTCGTAAGGATTGAAGATAGCTTTGAGTACATGTTTGTAAGTTCTTAACAGTTTATTAGAGTATAATCTAATTGATTTAGTATATTAAATTTTTTTACTAATACAGTATATTATTGGTTGTGTGATATGGTTAGAGCCACATGTGAAGTTTTTGAGATGTGTTATTATTCACATTTTCCTTTAGTTTGAGAGTTCAGATGTACTCAAACGTGACTTCATGACACATACTCAAATGGAAGTTTCCCTAATTAATTTATTGGTACCATTAATTATTATATGCGTTTTATTCTTTGCATATCCGTGTGAGGAAATATATAATGATTGAATACCACAAAATATTTGATAATTGCAGAAAATTCCACAAGTTCTTGTAGATCACGCTGCGAACGAGCTAAAGCCAAACAGCAAAGTAAAATTGAGGTCCCCTAACTGGACATATGATTGCAGAATCTATATGAGAAGGGGGACTTCTTATATAGGTGGGGATGCAATTCAGACAATGGCAACAGACTTCAGCTTCCTAATTGATGAATTAGTTTTCTTTGAGTACATGGGGAATGCACAATTTCAAATATTTGTTATCGACAATTTCAAGTTCCTGGAGAAGCGTGGGGACAATAATTTTGACAGTCCAAGGCGTTTCTGTGTGAATAAGAACTCGTATAACAGTGGTGTATTGGTAAGATACAAGACACATAATTCTTGTATTAATAGGTTGTGCTTATATGACATGCAATTAAATGCTCATACCCATATTTATTCAAGTGCAGTTTTTTCCTCTTCGTGTTTGCTGGTTTCTGGGCCCCTATGGAACAAGCTTTGTAAATATTCATACCCGCCTTGGTACGTGGAATGTAGAGCTCATTAAAGATGAAAGCCAAGCCAAATTGAGAGGACAATGTTGGAGGTCTTTTGCTAAAGCACACGACGTAAACTGTTCTTGCTTAATCCAGATGGACTATATCGTAACGAGTAAAATGCTTACAGCAACCATTTACCAGGAGTCATCTTCCGAGTCACGTAAGGTGATTGATGGGAAACTGTTCAGACAAGGTGACGTGTTTAAACAAATTTTATGCTTGTTCTCAATTATTGTAAAAATAAGTGAACTGCAAATATGAAAGGCTAATATCATTTATGTATTGCATAGTTCATCAAGGATCTGAACAATATAAGTGCCTGTGCAAGTCAGTGGAGCCTAGTCAGATGATGCGAATTAGGCAACATCCTCAACAGCCTCAATCACTCAATAATGTCCCAATTCGTGTAATAAATATATCTGATGATGATGATAATGATGAGCCAATACATGATGACACAGGTGATGATCTTACCAATATCAGTCATGGCAAAAAATTGGATCACGAGGCACCAATTAATAGTGGAGAGGGTCAGTTAGCAGACCACCAGGCCTATGGTGCACAACTCAATCCACCACTTGAGAGTTGGGTGACTGTGATCCTTAAACACAATGTGGTAATACCCTCAAGAACATTTATTCCAATGCTGGTACGAATTGGAGTTTCGTAATTAATTTGACTTACTTAGGGATCTTTTAAACTTGCTTCTAGCCTAAGACAATTAGGGCAAAAAAATTCAACTGGATTTTTGCAGTACTTCCCTACCCACATATGGAGAAAACATCACTTGGATGACATGAAAATGGCAGAAGTACAAGTGCAAGGATATGCTGGAAGGACTTGGATGATTAAGGTGCAGAGCTACAAACGTGCAAAAAGCCCGAATACAAGTGCTGTTGTATTAAATAAAGGGTGGGGCTTACTTGCAACAGATATAAACCTAAGGGTGGGCCAAAATATTGAATATCAAATTCTAAGGGTCCAGAGTGAAACAATGTACATGGCCTTGTTACCTAAATAGGTCATATTTTTCATCAAGGATTTCCAAAGTCCTGAAATTTGAATGTTTCATCAAGATATTGTTTGTTAATTTCAGTGATGGACAATTTTTTTGTTTAGGTACTGATTTGGCATCATATTAAATAGGATTGTGTTCTTGATTTGTTATTGACTGTCTAGGATAGTTATTAACGATGAGGAAAAAATTGAAAATTTGTGTTGATGTATTTAACGTGTATGAACCGACCATTATTGGATTTAGTATAAACATGAATTTGTAGACAATAACAATATTATACATCTGTTGTATCCTTGCTCAAAAACGATTTCCGTAAGACAAGAACTCAAACATATGGAAAGCTTTTGTAATTTTTTAGCATAAACATGAATCTTCTTACTATTGAAAAAGGAATCTCAAAATATATAACTTCACATCATGCCGCCACAACCATTATGATTTTCGTACATAGTCAGGTCAAACCAGAACATGGGGTCACTCATATTTGCATCAACCATAAGCTGGACTCTAGGAGCAACTATAATATTTCGCGGGATCGCTACTTCAAGCGGAACGTCTAATCCTGGCACCGTCTCTTGGATTGCACCGATAGCTCCAACATTTTGACCTCGATGCTGGTGGCCTATATTCTCCACTGGATTCCCAAAAATAATGCATAGATTGTCCCACTGAGGCTCTCCTTCGTTCATGTATGCTTCACCTAATCTATATTCCTATAATTAAAATGATTAGTATAACACAACTTGAACTGTAAGCTTAAAAAAATTAAGTAAAAATTGGACTGCAGAAATTTAACTCGACGAATTGCATCCCATTGTGAAGCATCACCAATCAGAACACGATTTGCATTCCGGTCGAACCCCGTTCCCAACATTGATAATATACCCGAAAACGTATGGTACCTCTCTTGCAATTTGCGCAACTTGGAGACCGCCTCCCTAATGCAAAAATTGGTTTCGAATTGGACATTAACTTCATCTATTGCCCGCTTAAGGACATTTTTTTTGTTTTCACCCTCCATATTTTCGTGTGCTAACATTTCTTCTACAAGCTTCTGGATGAACAAGTCATCCATTTCCTTATTCCAATATTTGTTGTAAAATAACTTAGATTGAGGGGGTGGGTTTCTTGAAGCCATTTTGTGTATTCCCATACACCTGGAATGGTGTAAATGGTTTTTAAATATAAGTAGGTTTGAATAGCACATATATAAATAGTAGAAAATGATGATTTTCAGTTGAAATCTTCAAATGGATTTTGTGTAGGGAGATTTTTGTGTATGCCAAAATCTCCCATGTAAAGGCTGTAAAGCACAATTCAAAATATTCTGAAATGGTCATTCTCTAATAAATAATGCAAGTGTTGCACTCTACTTTTTACAATACACGTGAACTTTCACAAAAAAAGAAATAAAAAATCAAATACTACACACTATATTCCAAGGTTTGTTGGGCCAAATGAACACTACACGGTACATAACCTATATTACATGTTTTAACAGCAACAAGTATTTCATAAAATATCTGGAAATAAGAATACAATGGATCAAAAGTTATGTGGTCATACAAACAATTAGTAATGTACATTTACGTGTTTACTAATTGTTCGAACAAAATAATGGAAGACGACCTCAAAACTATTATCTGTCATTCGCTATACAAGAACATGTTTCAAATATTAAAATATAGACCGGTCGTAGGTTCATAGCTTATAGGTTATGGCTGTAATCCATTGACGGTACATAAAATTAATATGTTGTTTAATTTATGTTCTTGTATAAGGTATAACAGATAATAGCTTTGAGGTCTTCTTCAATTATTTTTCGCGATCGCTTAGTATACACGTAAAGTTACGTCACTAACCATTCGTATCACAGCATAGCCGACCCTTATTGTATTCATCCATGTGTTTAATCTGTAAGATTAGGTAGAATACTTGTTAAAATTTTATGTAACGAGTTGGCCTAACAATGCTGATATTGTTATGACATTAACATAGAGAAGATTGAGAATAAATATATAGGGTAAATATAAACTTAAATGGTACATACCTTATTTTAACATAATGAATATGCAAAAATAATAGCAGCAGCTTCTCTACCTATTATCAACTCATTATTTCTTTATTTGTGACTAGTGTAAAATCTATGACATCCTTCACTGTATATATAGTGGAGCAATTTAATAAGGACAAATGCAAAATGATCAAGGAGAGCAATGGCCATGTCCACGTTACAAATTATTGACAGGCAGTGGCCATCATCACGTGGTATGTTGCTGGACAATTAATTGTGTATTCAAACAACCAACAAATTATATGGTGGGAATGATAGGGACTGTTTTTGTTAATATATGTTAGGTACTGTTTTGGCATTTTCTTGATTGAGTGTATGTTCATTCACATGCAATTTTATATTATCTATTTGTTTTTGTGTAATTATTTGTATATTATTAAATGTAAATTGGTATGATAGTTATATTTTCTCTATATTTTGTCGTTTTTTATCTTAACCATAAGTGTGTGTATATATATATATATATATATATATATATATACACACATTCAATTATAAACAAACAGGTCAAATCTTGAATGATTTGGTACAAAGATATTGACATAAAAGCATGTCCTTTTTCGGATCATGCATATACATGAGCACGAAATCCCGTATATTTACAAATTATAACATGTTATAAAACATATGCCCTCAAAGCTAGATATAGGATTCACGACAAATAATAGGGTCTTCTTGATTATTAATATTACTCCCAGAACGTGTCCTTAATCCTTAAAATCTCCTCTTTCAGCTCATCCAACAAATAAAAATCCGCACCTGCATCCAATTTTGCGACGGTGATGTGCTCGAACTCTTCCGTCAACAAAATGATTAATTTTTCCTTAATCTCCAATCTTAAACACCATATGTTACACAATTCTCCATTTCTTTCCAAGTTCATCATCAACCTTGATTTTCTTCGAACAATCAAATATTGCATCAAATTAAATAATGGAAGATAATAATTTAACTGATTATATATTCAACAATGCTGAAAGTTACCACAATGAAGTATTATAATACCTGAGCTTAACAGGACCATTGACAAATGGTCTAAACTTCCGAGGAGCACTACATACGTAAACATAAATAAGTCACACAAGTATTGAATTCGGCCCCCACATAAAATATCTGGAAATTATATTATAGCATACATATAATTTTCAAATCACAATTGAAACTATGAATAGATATAATTACGTACGGATTATGGTGCGTGACCCCGGCATCGTGTGATGATCGCAAATAGTGTAAAGCTATGTTGAACTTTTGAAAAATACAAAGACCCGGATCTAGTGTCCTAAAGTAACGAACAAATTCTCCGTTGCTGTACTCAGATACGAGGGCTAAAAGCAAATCGTCAAATTGACACCTTAGGCTTCTATTATACGAGCAACGATAACATATGGAAGAACCGTTATTAATATTCGGATTATTGACATGCCCATCAACGCAACACCCAGGAATTTGACAAATGTTTGTAGTCCGTGACGTAGCGGCTTGATCATTCATATTGATGGAAAACACCAACATACAAATCTTAGAGGCAAGAGAATTTCAAATAGCGTAAAATTCCTTTAAGTGCATGTCCTATAAATAGAGATGCCACAATTGAAAATTGCACCCTAAACCATCAAAATGCAGAATAAGGAACTTTGTTCCTATGATATACACTTTAGTCCTATATTTCTGTAAATGATCGGTTGTAGATTAAAATTACTCCAATACGATTTTAAATGCCAATATTCATATAAATTTATAAATATAAAAAATACACGGTTATTAAGTTGTTAAGTGAGTAAAATGCAAGATCAAGAAATGTTTGCTGTACAAATTCCATAATTAACTTGAAGGCATAATGGCCTTGTTATTGAGTACCATTAATTATGTAACCAATTGTGGAACGATAATTGAATGCCACCATGGATGAAAATTTCGGATTTTTCCTAGAAAAAATCCGAAACTTTTCGGTTTTTCAAGGAACCGAAAGGATTCCTCAATGTATTTTCGAAACTACAAGGTTTCCTTCGAAACCCACAATGTTTGAAAAGGGCATTATTAATATACTGTTTGCATTCGTTTTGCACTTATATTTCAAGTTAAATTATGTTTTAGAAATAAGAACATGATTTTTATGTATTTTTTATGACTATTTGTGTGTTTCTAGGTTTTTGTAATTTTTCTTAGCGTTTCCGCAACGTTTCCGAAACGTTTCGAATTTTTTGATACCCGAAACTCACCTACGAAACGAAACTTGCATCCATGAATGCCACCACATGACACATTAGTTTATTGAATTTTTACAGTAAAAAATTTATAATTATCCAATTACAAAGATAATTAACTTATAAGATTAATTATGGAATTTGTACAGCATAAATTGGACTTATGAAGTTGCATATATATGCCAAGACCCGTGACTTGCCACATGATAAAGCCTGTCATGCCATAAATTCATTTTTGACCATGGCCAATCCCCTCAATCACACACGGTATTCGAAGTCTAATGTCCTCACCTGCTGCCTCTCAGAGTGTCTGTCCACCACAAGCTTCCAAACCCTTCGAATACACTACAATGCATTATACGTCCATCACACATGTGCAGTAGTACACGGTCCAATGATGTATATATTTTTTCGGGTGTAGTGTAGTGGTAATTAGGAGATAATTTTAATAACATGTATTGCAACCTGCTTGTAGGATTAATTTGTTATTACAAGATGCATATTAAATGTGCATGTAAATTTATACCCTATCAAATATATTTTGCAATAAAATTGCTTAATTTTCGATTAATAAAGTGAAAAACCAAAATGGGCATTCTTTAATATACCTCACAATTAATGAGTATTATAAGCTGGCAAAATAACATAATCATTCATTGAACATACATCACTAATATCATCAAATTAGAAACTTAAAAATAATAAGGAAAAAAAAATCATTTTTTAGACTTTCCTTCGTTCAATTTTAAATTTCCCATAATTTTGAACAAATCAGTCATATTCTTGTTCAAATTTATAGCTTCATCCCTCTCAACCAGTATGCGATCTCTTTCCGATTGTAGCATTTCAATCTCCCGATGTAGGGATTCAAATTCATTGCTACTTGGTTCGTTTTGTTGTGTTGTCGATGATGAAGCATAACTACTGGAACAAGTCGAGTTGTGTGACAGATACGCTACATATGCCCTGTTTGCGTCTTCCCAACTCGGGAATGACTTGTAACACGCATGACTATACCCTCGTACTTGTTCATGAGCATTTGCCCAGTCGTCATATATCCCCGGATTACGGCCAACAAAAACCACGTAATGTTTTGCCTATAATTCAAGTTACAACATAATATTAATCGGAGATGAATAACTATCCATTAACATACAAAAATTGTTAAATAAAATAGACAAGGCAATAAAATGTTGAATACCATGTGGGAGATGAATGGAATGCTGTGATTGCTTGTGTCCCTCCGGATGGTTACTAAGAATAGATAACAGTTAGCTGATATGCAATATATAGGTAGCATTCTTATGAAATCATCCTATATTTATAAGCTACAAAAATACTTGTTGGTCCAAAATATAAGTCCATATAGAAATAAAAGCCAAATTTGTGTATTAGATGGTTATGACCAAATTCACACGTTACAGTCCAATCCAAGCTCCACTAAATGTCCACTCCCATCCAAGGCCCCTCCATCACATGATATTTTTATTTATAATTTCGTTTTGTTTTATTTAGTTATTTTTTTATCTTTATTTAAAAAAAAAATACTCAAATTTGTATATTATTTGGAGATAATTATTTTTAATTATAAAAAATAACTTTTATTTCATTAAATTAACACTAGTATTTTAATATTGATTTATTTCATTAAATTAACACTAGTATTTTAATATTGAATTATTTTAATAATTGTGGGGTTGTATTTACCACCCAAGAATAATTCTTGGTAAAAATTTAAAATAATACGATACAATCATGAAATCATGTTCGACTAAAACATAGACCTTAATTTTGACCTTGTGTGTCCCACACATGTTCGACTAAGTCTTTTCAGTTATTGTGATAAAAATAAGTAATACTATATATTTATCTAATAAAAGGTGAAGAAATATATTAACAATTTTTTTAATGAGTCTCATTCAACAAATGACTCAAAATATTGAGTAATTTTAAAACACATAAATATTTTTACAACATAAATTCAGTTCTATAAAAAAAAATGCTATAAAAAGTATCAAAACTAATATTAAAACTTATTTTTCTTTATTGTAGTGCATTTTATAAAATCAAATATTTACGTTAATTTTAGTACATATGACCATATTGCTGGTATATATTGATCCATATATTTATAATCTAGAAGAAAGAAAGAAAAATAGCTTATAAATTATTATTTGATGACTTAAATATAAATGCAATAGTTAATTACAAATTTTTTTGTTTTTATTAATAAATTTAGTAAACCTTCATTGATAATATAATGTATATGATGTAAAATATCAAATAAAATATGATTTTCAATGAATACATAATTTAATGAGAGCTAAAAACAAACTCGAACTCTAAATTAACAAGTTCTCATTAGACAAAAATCAAATTGTTCACAAAGAATAAATAAAAGGGCCGGGCAAAACTTTTCATAATTTTGAGTTTATAATACTTAATTTAGTGAATAACACTGAAATTAGGTATTTTATTTAGTAAAGCTAAACACTGAATTAGTATTAAATTTTCATAAGTTCGGTGTGATACCATTTTTGAAATGTATCCTACTTATGTATATAATAATAGCTTCGTATATGTAATATAATTTATTAACATATTTATACTAACATGACACTTAACAATTCAGTATACGAGGAAATCGTGAATTATTAGCTTTTGGAAAAAATTAAAATGTACCACTATCATATTTATGTTAGTATTAACGATTATAATTAGATTTAAATGCTTTTTAAACCATGAAAATTTATAATAAAAAATAGCAAGGATTTTTTCTCAAATCAGCCATTAGGGTGCCTCCCAAATAACCCATAACAAACTGGTCACTAAATCGTCTCAAACAAAACAAGATCCCATTAGGCAAACAAGGGGTCATTAGGGTTTGTTGTCTCACCATTAAACTGAAAATTGCGGTTTCCTCTTCACGATCCCGGCGAAGTAGGTAATTTGTATCAATTTTGTAAACCATGTATGGAGGCAATCTCGCTGTGGGTATGCGATTTTTCACGAGGGTGAGCCAAATGTGTCTGACGAAAATTGTAAGTGCCCTAGTACTTCAGACTTCATGTTAATAACTAGATTATAGAAACACCGACATCTTTTTTAGTTCGTGTGGTTTATTCTACCAACTATATCTACATTTTATGTTCGTACGTACTGTATTAGCACAGTGTATGTATAGGGACAGTTAATAGTGGATAAAAAGTAAGGAAGATTTAGATTTATGTATATCGTATGGTACACTAGCTAGTTTCCTAAATACATAATGCTTCTATTTCGGGTAATGTATATGACTGTTTATTATATGCATAAAAATTGTTTGGTCTGCAACTGCACATAGAAGAAGAAGTTTGAAAGTGATGTGTCATGTTTATATTTAAAAGGACCAACATCATTGTATTGATTACAATGTACTTGGTTGATAATGATGAGTGAGATTAAATTGCATGTTTAAGTTATCTTTTTAACTATGAATTGCTCACGTTAATGGGAATGCCAAATACTAAAGATGTATAAGGGCACATATGTGTCTCAACATTTAACTACGTACCTAATTTGTAAGGATGTGGCAAAAGGCAGAATCTTATTAGCAAAGTTTATACATGTTTGCATGATGTATATCCTATTTGGGATCCATTTGTTTCGTATGTCATTCCTGCATGACAGGATGTAAAATTGATTTGGGTAATATCATGCATAGTTGCATGGTATTGTGATTGGTAGATATCTGCATGGTATTCAAATTAGTTTAAGTCTCAATTACTTAGATAATGTTTTCTTCAATTTATACTTGGATAGACATTTCTTCAATTTATATGCTAAAATAAATACAATGTGGTCTTATTCATTTTGTTCGAATTAGGAAATTCCTGGAGATTTCAGAGAATTTGCTATTCATGATTTGAGGAATGGACAAAATGCAACTGTTAAGGCATGCAGGAAGATATATAGATGTAAGGTTCTCTTTTGTCGAACTGCGGTGTACATCGCTGGGGACGGAATTCTACAACTTGCAAAAGACTTTAAGCTGGAGGATGATGATGTGCTGTTTTTTGAGTACCTTGGCAGTGTTGAATTTTCGTGTGTTGTATGCTGCGGTAACACACTAATGGAGAAGAAAATAGGAAAAATGCGTAATGGTGAGCCGGTGAAGTTCTTTGTAGATTCCATTTCACATTATGGCTTGGTAATTGATTATCTTTATATCATAATGATTATTTAGTATACACTAATAAAATTTAGTAAATCAGGAATTGTGAGTGACAACATTATTAATTCGAATGCAGGAATTTCCAGAGGAGATGTTTTTTAATGTGAGTACGGATTTGAACAAGTTCTTCAGAGTTCAAACAAGAAATGGATCATGGAGTATACATTTTAAATTTGGCACAAATTGGGGCAGGCTGGGAGGTCAATGTTGGTATTCATTCTACTATGCCCACGATCTGCGTACTCCATCAATTATTCAAATGGATTATCATGGAAGTGGGGATTTCACAGCAACAGTTTACAAAATCCATTCAAGATGTGAACAACAATGCAATCTAAACGGAAAGCTCTTTGTGAAAGGTGATGAACCAAAACCACATGGATGCGTATTAATTTACCAATAAAAATCTCATGTTTATTTACAAACATATTTAAATGGTTTATCCCTTTATGTAGTTGAAGAAGGAACCGATGTTTTCAAGTGCCTGTGTAATGGTGAGAGACCTCATCGTGTAATATCTAAACTTAGGAAAATTCGGTATGATGAGGATGATGAAATGGATGTATCCAATGGTGAGGCTGATGAAGAAGAGGTGAATGATCAGCCTCCAGTTCCACAAAATGTATTGGATTACTGGACAATAACCACAAGGAAACATATGGTTCCTCATTATTGTACAAAGACACTTCTACGAATGGTAGAGCAAATGTTATGGTCTATATCGTATGTATTAATTGTTTTATGTCTAACAATGTTAGTAATAACATGTTTTTCTCCATATGTCACCAATGGTTGCAGTACTTTCCAGTGGACAAGTGGAAAAAACATCACCTGGATAGGAAGACTGTTGCAGTGTTCAGAGTTCCCCATGACGATGATATAAGGTGGGAAGTCAAGATTCGTCCTTACAAAACAGGATACAAAACAACACGTGTAGCACTGACTGACGGTTGGACCAAACTTGCATTAGATCTTCGGTTCAGAATTGGTGAAACCCTTAAATTCCATCTTCTCATGCCCCCTGTCCATGAGCCCAGCAATGACTCCAAAGTGTACATGTCCGTTGAATGGTAATTAAGAGATGAGTGTGGTTTCCTAATTCCGTATGCTTTTTATTATGCGTGCCTCGCAATATACTGGTTCAAAGACAATGTTTTGTGCTGTATATTATTATGTTGGACAACTGTTCAGGAACTCAAACATTCAGTTGTGTTTAATGGATGGTGTTTTTGACATCTTAATTAACAAAATGAACAAAGATGTAATTGGTTATTTTGTTAGATAATATTACGCCATCTTGAATTACTTGGTTATATGATTTATTACAGTCTAGCTGGTATAAGTTATGCAATTTATGAAATTTACTGTATATTCCGATGCGTAATATTCCAGTTTGTTAATACTTGTGATAACAAAATGCAAGTGCCATAATTTTTTTTTATATTTATTAAAGTAATAGTGATCGGATTATCCACTACCAAAAAAAAGTAGTCTAAAATTTAAAAGGCTTGAAAATGGTAAACCCAATTGATTGTAGAATAATTTTATAGAAATATATATAAATTTTCTATTTCTTTAAATCGCAGTGCTTTAACGTTTATATTTTTGTCGGGCTTTTTTTATTTAATATTTAGGAATTAGCATACATGGATTGTAGATTTAAAAGTTTACCAAACAGCTTCTCATCTAGTACATGTATCCGGTTCATATACGATTGAAGCATAAGTCTTACATGTCATGACCTTGTTTATTAATGCTCCAGAACACTGTTAACAAGGCAATGGGAACAAGTTTAATGTTATGATATAAACCCATTCATATAAACACGACTTACTAGTTTTTCATTTGAACATGGATCAAACTATACGTATTTTCCCGTGAAATATTCAGAAATTATCCGTTCTCTAATGAAATGAAACGAAAACCACATGCAATATTGAAACTATGTGTTTACCCTAGCAACTTTTTTTAAGTTTTAGTATAGGTAGTTTATCTAAACATATCGAATAGAATCAAAAACTATAAAATATTTGATTCCTCAAACCATAAACTTTTCGCGAAACTTTGCTACACTATTTCAACCAATAACAAAACATTGAGAATTAGTGAAATTATAATATCTCTACTATTATGGCAGCATGAATATTTTTTAACTTTTTTGTGAAGACTAAAATACCCCTATTTAAATTATAAAGTGATATTTTATTAAATAGTAAATATATAAAAGAATAAAAGTAATTGAAAAGGTATATTTAGACATAAAGTCTTATTATATTTATCTCCTATATAAACTCCTAAAACTTATAATTTTTCTTTTACATGAATTTTTGTAATTTTAATCTAAAGAAAATACTAATATTTTAAATAACCCCTAAAATATATATAAAATTATTATATTTTAGCATCAATATTTATTTAAGTAAGAAGATGCTAATTTAAACATTTAGAACAACATAAGTCATAAACACTCTAGATATAAATATTAAAATAAAATTCTCTTAAATACCATATATATGTTACAAAAAAAATTAGAATTGAATCGCCATCTTACTATGAAAGAATAAAAATTACTTATAACTTAGCTAATTAAGTAATTTTACTTTGGCTAGAATATAAAACATGAAGAATATTCAATAATTTCAAGACATGCATAACCTCTATGTAGTTCTTTTCGTGGAAAAACCGTTGAAATTCGTGGATAATGATGAAATAGATAAAATATAATCATTGAAACATGTGAAATCAATGAAAATTTGTGTAAAATTTGTGAACAGTGACGAAATTGATGAAAATATGGTTGAAAGTGATAAAAAAATACCCCGAACCTCGATGAAAATTCGTGAAAAGAATATGAAACCGGTGAAACGACAACAACAATGAAAAGCAGGTGAAATCGGTGAAAAAATGAACAAAGTTGACGAAAATGTGTCAAATTAATCAATGTAACATTCAGGTGATATTGGTGAAAAGAACATGTGAAAGTATCGAAAAAAATGTGTGAAATAGGTGAAAACGGGTGATATGATAAAAACGTTAGAATCAATAAAAAAAAATTAACAAACAAAATAAGGTGAAACCGGTAGAAAAATTAGTTTAAAACGGATAAAACAGGAGGACAAAATTGTAAAAACAATGAAAATAAGTAATAATCGATAAAAATGGATAAAACGGTAAAAAAAACTAAATTGATAAAAATGAATAAAATTGGTTAAAAAACATGTTAAATCAGTGAAAAATGAATTAAATATGTGAAAACTGGTTAATTTACTTTATTTTATGACATAACATCAGAATTAATTTTACTCTAACTTACAAAAAATATTAATGAAATTAACTAGACACGTACAAAGTACGTGCACTTTCCTAGTAACAAGAAAAAACACATACAACTTAAATTCATCATATAAATAATTAAATTACCAAATATTAAAATAATATTTACTTATCCATTATAAGGTTCAATGTCACACAACAAATTACCATTGTAATACATATATATATATATATATATATATATATATATATATATATATATATATATATATATATATGTATATATATATATATATATATATATATATATATATATATATATGTATATATGTATATATGTAAATGCCATTCACACTACATTATATAATTTTCGGACAGAAATTATTCATTTCCCATTCACTTCCCCCTTAAATATCAGAAATCAAATAAATATCTGATCCTATGTAATTACATTATCCAAGAAGTGTCAACTCCATGCTAAACACAATCATCATTAGAACATGTGTATATTCTTTGGCGGGTAAATTCTTCAGCCAATTTCCCTCCATTAAGTCAATATATTTTCTTCTTTCCCTTCATTAGTCTATAATATTCCCTCAAGAAATCAAGTAACAAACTCTATCTGCATTTGGGGTTTCATCTACAGTCAATCAGAACACAAGCAAAGCTGAGAAGTTGGAACTGATCACCATTATACACTAAGCAGATCTACTCCTCAACCTGAAACAAAGGAACCATGTAAGTAAACTTTATCTTTCAGTGACTGATTTGTTTTTTGATTATTGCATAAATAAAGGACTAAACATTAACAAAGGGAAGAAACAATCAGACTATGGCCTATATGAGAAGAAGATTCACAAAAAAAAATCACTCATCTGTATCAAGACTCTTAAGTTTATAATTCAAATATACATCATGTTTAGTTAAATTCTGGAGGCAGTACAGATGAACACAGCTTATACAAATGAAACACACAAGTCTCATCTACAAGTTTGAACATGTTTTAGAAGTTCTTTTGGGATGGAGTGTTGTTATTTAACTCTAATTTAGTGCAACATTTGATATTCCAACTTTACTTTACTTGCCCAATGGGGGATTTTGACTATGTACAAACTTTTCTTCGAATTTTATTGGGGTTCTTGTACAAAAGACGACCTTTTTATTGTTTCATGTTTAACTAATGAGCTGAAATTCATCTTAGGGGGAACGATAAAGAAGCAAAAAGGAAGCTCGACTTCCAGACAACAAATAAGCATGCTATTAAATTGAATCCTTCTTCTAAGTTGTCAAAACAGAAAGGTGTCTCAACACCGCTGCTGAAAATAGTAAAAGGGAAGGAAGCTGCTTCAAGTTTAAAGGACGAGATGGAAAGAATGCTTGATATAAATGAAACAAAACAGGATCCAATGGATTTGGACCTAGATTTTCTCTTTGACAAGCCAAGCTGGCATGTTGACAATAAATCACCTCCTCCCAACGGACTGTTATCAGCACGGGACCGCCTAGAACCTAACTCCCTCGAACTCAAGGAACTGTTAACAACCAAGGACGTCAAACTTATGAAGGAGTTTAAAGAATATTTTGAGCCAAAGGAGGTATTAATTTTAACCGTGTTTTAACTTTAGATTAAGTGTTATTCTGTGCCTTTAGCAAAATATTTTACTATTTTGCCACTTCTTTCATAACTTATATTGTTTGCATCTTTCATGTTTTAAGGGAACCAAGTTTGATCACAGAACATCAATGAAAAGACTTCTCAGTGTAAATAGCAAACTGACAGACGAACAACAAAACTGCATCGAGGAATTAGGGTTTGGATCGTTTACCAAGATAAAAATTGAATCAATCGATAAAGTAATGGTAAAATGGATACTGGACCATTACAACGTTCATGATCATAGGGTTTATGTGCACTCCGGTCATTTCGAAGTTAATGAGGAAGCAATTAGAGATGCACTCGGCATACCGATGACAGATTTAGCAATCAGAGTGAATAACGAATCTCCCGATGGATGGCTGAAATACAGAGATTTGTTTTCCGTTGTTAAAGGGAGAATTGACGTCAGAGCACTATCACTGAACCTAAGGAACTGTAATACATGTGACGAAGAATTCAAAGTCATGTATTTGGCATTGGTTCTGGCCACCGTGTTGTTACCGGGATCTCAACAGAACATGCCCAAGCACTACCTAAATATGCTACTTGATTTGCCGAATATAAAAGAATACAATTGGGCTGGATTAGTCCTTAATAAACTTCAAGAGGGAGTTGCTCAATGGAAGGATAGTGCACAAACATATGTGAGTGGATGCGTTCTCGCATTACAGGTAGAAACATATTCTGCAAAATTTTATTTATTAAATTTTGGTGCAAACAATTGTTAAAATTTAAAATCAAAATTTTTTGGGTTCTTCAACAGGTTCTGTTCTTGACGTATGTCATCCCCATTGGAACCATTTATTATATAAGGCTGGAGAAAGAATTCCCATATATAGAATATCTAACCAAGCATCGGGTCAATATGCTTGCACTAGATATGCAAAAGATGGGAGGTTATTGGAGTCCAAAGGTAAGTAATGGGTACCATAATTGTTGTGTCTTATTATAAATTGCATATTAAGATATCTTTATATATATTATGTTGCTGAAACAAAATTATGGTTATTTTTTATACAAGGCTGTTCGCATGAACTGTGGTTATACACCAGCTTCCAGTCCAATGTTATTTCAAGGTCACAAGAAAAGGGAGGATGTAATAGATGATGAACATGAGAAGGAAGCATTCAACACACCAAGTGATTCTGAAAAAGGGGGACATAGTCATGGAGGAGTTGATCAAAATCCTTTTATTGGTGTCAAACAACACAAGTCAACGCCTATCGACAACAACTTCTTCCTACAACAGTTTAATCTTTTGTTTGGAAAAGTAAATGCTTTAGAGGACATGTTGTCTAGAATCATCAAAAGTAGCAATAACATTTCATTGGGAACTATTGCTACACAAGTGGATATGGTTAACCTGATTCCAAAGGTGTACAGATCTCTCACAGATACCAATAACATTGACTTACATGAATCGATAAAGGAGGCACTTGAGAAGAGTCTAAGTACTGAGGGACTGTCGACTACTTCCACGGTTATAGAGACTCCAGAATCAAAACTCTCTAGTTCTAATAGGGGTAAAGATGTTGGAATGTGCTCTATTCCTGCCAACCCGGAGTCCGTCCCAGATGAAATATGTTCTTTCTTATTTGACGAAGGGTTAAATACGAGGTATATTCAATTATTTTACATTGCATATTGGTGCCATTTCTATATCAATTTTAACATGGGAAACTAACATTTATAACCTACATGCATTTACAGAGAGGTAGTGGTAGACTATGGTGCTTGGTCCTGCACTAGGGACAACATCATGTGTCTAAAACCAGAGACACACCTCAACGGGGCCGTAAGATTTCAAATTAAACAATCAACTATCTTATGATAACTTGTCTTAAGAATATTCATACATGTATTAATAAATGTGCTGACCTATAGGTTATGGACTGTGTGGCATACTATTGCACACTTAAAAATAGGGAGGAGAACGAGAGACAAACTTGTTGGTATTTTCCTCCAATCTTCAGTGTATGATCCCAACTTTTAATCAAATGAATGTTGATTTTATTACCTATATGTCTTTGTCTTTCTAATTATTATTCAGGTTTTGTGTGTTGCAGCAAATGTGTCTCCTTCCACACATGACAAATGAAAAAATTTTAAAGACATTCTTCACTGGGGAATTTAACTTTGCATCAAGAATGGAATTCCTTTCCAAAGTATTCATACCAATAAACGACTGTCATCAGCATTGGTTCCTTATCATTATAGATTTTTATGATTTCCATGTTAGCATTTGTGACACATTACCATCTGAAGAAATGGAACCATTGAGAAGAATGATTGCAGACAGAGTGGTATATTTCTTCGTCTATTATATTATTAATAGTACGGAATTTTTTTTTTTGGATTACTAACACAGTTGGGCTCAAATAGGTTAACCGTTTTGAAGTGCTGTTACAAATGTGGCCAGAAGTGAATTACAAGAAACAAAGTGTTGTGTATAAATGGTTATGGTTTAAGCCCAACTGGGTGCCGGTGCAACCAAATGGGTATTGTTAATATATATCTGCATTTCTTTACCCTCTAACTATCAAGACTCTAATGTCAAGATTATAATGTTTAAATAGGTACGACTGCGGACTTTACGTATGTTTGATGATGATGTTCAGTATGGGTATGCAAAGGCAGCTAAACCAGGTTAATTATAAGCCTATTCACAAAAAATAATTGAATTCTTTTAATACTTATTTTCTAAACTCACAAATTATAATTATGGCAGGCTGAATCGGTTCTAGCTCGCAGGAAACTGGCTGTACAGCTCTATCAAGCCAAGTTCAACAAATTTGCATGGAAACTTTAAACCCTATCACAAGTGTCCAGTCATTTTGTAGGATACTAAGAATGAATATTTTTTGGATTTTTTTGTTGGTTCTAAATGACGCGTTGGTACTTATTCAATTTTTGTTCGAGTACCAACGAGTTATTTAGATATGTTGCCATTTCAAAACAGGCTAATGGCATCTAGATTTCATAACACAGTCTCATCTATCTATTTTGCATCTAGATATCCCAATTTACCTGATCTATTATGTGTAAATTACTGGAATATTGTGCTTATCAATGAACAAGTTAGATATCACTCATATTGTGCAGCAATCATTGAATACATATAGAAGTCAAGGATGTGGTGATAAATTACCTTGTGAAATTGCAGAAGACACATTTGGGCATCAGTGTTTGGTGTTGTTGATTCATTTAATTTCCAACTGACGGGTATTAATTTGCAAACTCATGGCATGTGTTAATCCCTGGAATAAGCAATAAAGACTCAAAAACACTTCTAGATTCATATATGTACAACTCCAAGAACTTTGAAATAAAGAAGGTCAATTTTAGTAAGCCAACTAAGAGTTTTAATTAACAAAAATTCTGCCAATTTAAAAATGCATCAACAAAACATAAGTCTTTTGTATAATGACTGTAATCATTTTGTAATGTGATTCATCAATGATGTGTATTAAGTAATCTTGAGTGGGATATTTCAAAATAATTTCTAGAATGGATTTCTACCAAACATCACCAAATTAAACATATAGTATCCATACAATTTCCAAATGACCAACAACAAAATTAACATGACAAATTAGCATCAAAATATTACATTCACCTTAAATAGTTAATTTTTTTACTTTCTTTCTATTTCAAAAAACAAAATTATTTATTACAGCAGTTTGAGCAAAATCACATGAGATATGATGAAATTTCTAAAACATGTCCACCTAACAACAGTAGTGATAAGTCTGTGAAAACAGTGTTATCAAGCCTATTTTCTTAACTCATTCGATTATTCTTATTAGAGTTTTGATAGAATCTTAGGCAATTTTAGTTAGTTTTGTATTTTGTCGCTCGAGTCATTGGTTTAATTGTTTTATGCATGAATTGAGATATTTTCTTATATATTGTGTTCATATTTGTAGGCCCGAGCTATTTTGGATCTAAGAACGTGATTTGAAGCGAAGAACAACGAATTAAAGATCAAATGAAGTCAAGTAGTGCAAGAACGAAGAAGGAAAATGCTGTCAGAAATGTTGTTGTGCACTCCGAGGACCATAACTCATTCAAGGAAGCTCCAATGAAGTTGAATTTCGACTATGATGTAGAGGAATGAGTTAGCTACACCACAGATTTTACGGATCTTGATTTGGAGTTCGGAACTGAAAGTTATGAGACTTGCAAAACTGTCGCGCAAAGCTGACGCGGATTTTCAGCGGGCTTTTAAGGGAATTCTTGGGCCCAAAGTCTCCTACTTGGACTCAACTTGGTAGATCTATATAAGGACTTCTAGGTCACGAAATTACACATCTTTGATCAGCTCTAAACATATTTCTTTCATAGAATACACATACAACATCAAAGATCTACTTGGAGAAAGATTGAAGAAGAAAAGAGAAAAGTCCTCAAGATCACCCAAGCAAGAAGAACGCAATATTGAAGATCTTTATCTCAGATTCATCGTTTTGTCTATAAAACCACATGAACTCAGATTTGTTTTCCTTTATTATTTTCTTCTTATATTTATCATGAATTAATTCTTTAGGATCTAGGGTTTTTATGAAACTATGTTACTTTGATTATTTTCAATAGATTATTCGTAGTTAGGGGCAATTCTTGTGTTTGATTTAATTTCGTTCTCTATGCTTGCAACTTGACTGATCACCTAGTTGTTAGATTTAATATTCTTTTCGAACTTGGGAAAGGGAGATTAGGATTAGATAGGAAATTGAATAGTAAACGACTCTTAGGATAGGAATATACTTAAGGCGTTTATACCCGTTACATGAGGTTCGTGTTTAATGCTTTGTGTTATTTATGAATCACCTAGGAATAGGATCGATTTGTATAATACATTAGGTTCTTACGTAATTCGGAAGATACATAGGAATATACTTGAATCCTCGGGTAGCACTCTTGTCACCATAATAACTACGAAAATCTCAATTGAGCAATCGATAGATAACATAGTGGATTATAACCCTATGTTTCTCTTCTCATTATTCGAACTCAATCCAAGTACTTAGGTTAGTTAATTCATTTAGTTAATCTTGTTTAACTGAACCTGAAAATATATTTGAATTTGAAATCAATTAAAAGTAAATTAGGAATTGGAATTGGTAGATATTAGTCAAGTCCCTGTGGAGACGATACTCTTATACTTACTCTTTATTACTTGTTCGATACGTGCACTTGCGTTTATTTGCGTGTGTAAATTCCGCAACAAGTTTTTGGCGCCGTTGCCGGGGACTTGCAACATTTATTTGCCAATTTTTATTTTTGATTTTTCTTTTGTTTGGTTCCTAGTTAGTTATTTTTTTTTCGTTCTCTTCATTTGATATGAATCATAACAGTTATCATTTGCTTAATGAAGGAACGACTTGTGTGTATTGTGCAGGTGAACACTCGTACGATCGTTGCCCACTGAATTCAAATTCATGGTTATACATGGATCAATTTCAGGATAGTCAGTATGGTCAGAATCTTCGCCCCAACAACTACAATTCAGGGTGGGGGACTAACCCAAATGTTCCATGGAGCGATGATCTAGGGAGTAATCAATACACAAACTTCATGATGACCAACTCGTTCATATCTCAAAGCCACCAAGAGTATTCTCAGCCCCCACCAACAGAACCAAGTATTGCATTTATGGTGGAATTCACCGATTGTATGGAGGAGATGAAAAAGATAGGATCTAAAATTGATCAAGCGTATTCTCAACCATCAACAGAACCAAGTATTGCATTTATGGTGGCATTCACCGATTGTATGGAGAAGTTGAAAAATATCGAATCTGAAATTAAGGCATTCAAATTAAGAATGAGTAATCTACCTCAAAGCTCACTCTCGAATGAAGAGGATAATTCGATATTATCAGATACTAAGCCGAAAGAGACAAATTCTCTTATTTTTGAGAGTGAAATAGAGCAGCCACATAGCAATAAATGGACAAGTTTCGATGTTCGTCATAACGAGGAGATCCCGGATGCAGAAGAAAATATCTTAATCATTTCGAAGGACGAAGACATCAAGGGAGATACCGAACTCGAAAATTCAGTGACGTTGATAGATGTGATTGAGGTAATGGAGATAGAGGAGAATACAATTGAGTTCATCATACCTCCAATTTATGAGTCAAAATGCGATGAATCTTATTTTGGTGTGGATGAGATATTAATGAAAGATACGCAAAAAGGAAGGGTTGATGATAAAACGAAGTACAATATGCATACCCATCCTCAAAGCGTGACTTGGATAAAAGTTGGTAAAGATTACAAGAGATTTGAACCTGGGGATAAAGCTTGTCGATTCGATACGAGGTTCAAATTTGTCCCAATTGAGGTTACAAGGGAAAGACCAAATTTCGGGACAACAAAGAAAGCAAAAAGGCCCAGACTTATGCTTGATCCGGATGGAACCCTATTTTGATTATTGGCCACCTTAAAAAGGAAGTATCAAAGTCGAGCTAAGGACTTAAATCTAAGCGCTTCTTGGGAGGCAACCCAAGCATTCAATTTTCAATTTTTGTCTTGTATCTTGTTACGTTTTTAGTTTTTTTTTTTTTTTGTGTGCAGATACGTCGATGTTTTGGAGAATGTTAAAAATTTGACGGAGAGGATTACGCATCAAGGTGGAGGGGAACACAAATGGAAAATTTCCAGCAGCTTCAGGCCATGGCTCTAATTGGATCAAGCCATGGCCTAAAAAAAAAAATCAGAAAAAAAGGGGGGCTGGCTGACTTCTCTTCCCCACATCAATTTCAAAATCACAACGCCGCCGCACCAGTCAACTCCACCACATCAGCCGCGACCCGCACCTCCTTCGCTCCACGCGAACTCAGCCACCGCCGAAACCCTAACCCAGCCGCGAACCGCCACTTATTTTCCCAGATCTGCGCCGCCGCACCATCTATTCCCCCACGCGAGTTCAGCCTCGCCGAAACCCCACCCTGCCGCGCCGAAACCAACACATCGCGCCATCAAGCCTCTCACCACGAACCACCTTCTCCAGTTCACGAGCAGCCCGAGCCGCGACCACGAACCCAGACACGAACGCCTTCTCTCCCTCGGATCGAACTCGCCGAAACCCTGACCCGCCGCGGCTTGCCCCCTTCTCAGCCACAAATCCATCGCCCCTTGCACAAAACAACCACCAGCCGAAACCCTAGCGCCGCCGCCGGTCCTCCATCCCAGTTGGCCATCTCTTAAGTGCCGTGCATCGGTAACAACTTTGCTCTTTGCCATTTTTGGTTCGATTCTTGATTTCGATTTCGATTTCGATTGCTAGCTTGAGGGCTTGTTTTGCTATTCTTGGATTTTGGTGTTTGAGCATTTGCGAATTGTGGATGAACGGGTTCTTGAACGTCGTATCGATTATCGGATTGTTGCTTGATTGTGTGGGTAGTTGAGATTGATAGTATTTTCATTTTGGCGTGATACTTGTGGATTGAGTGTTTTGGTGGAGTGCTTGTTTTGATTGCATTACACCAAATGGCACCACCAAATCGAACGGTTCAAAAGATTGTTTACCAAGATGGAGCCACGAGCAATGGGCGCATACAATTATCAGGGCGTATTCTCTTTCCCATTCTCCTTTACATTGATGTACTCTGTTTTGTCTGTTTGTTTGTTTGTCCTGTCGACCTCCTTTTCCTCTTTGAGTCGCAGTGGGGACACTGCTTAGTTTAAGTTTGGGGGTGAAGAGGTCGCATTTACTTCGTGCATGCTAGGTCGACTTTGACTAAATTTTTTGAAATTTTATGTGTTTTTGAATGTTTTTCTTGCACATTTTAAGCACGAATACATAATCGAGAATTTAGGATAACGTTAGAGAATTATAGTTAGAATAGAGCTTAAGAAATCCTTTCTTGCTTACATGATCTCTAGATTCGAGGGTTAAAATGCTAAGGATCTAAGTGATAGTTTTGCCTAAGTTTGGGGGGAAGGATAACTTTAACAAGAACCAAATGAAGCAAATAATTGAAAAACTATAAGTTAAATTCAAAGAAAATAACCTCACTTGTATGAGACCTGAAAAACCTCATCGCTTGAGACTTATACTTGCACTCCTCTAACTTGACTGCGATAAGATGAACGATATATGGGTGCATCGACTTAACTATTCTACTATTCTGCACTCCTCTATTTTGACTGCTTCTTTATAACGAGTTATGAGTGTGAGTGGTGATAAATATACTTAAGTTATGATCATTAATGAAGAAAATGCTAAATGAAAGTTCAAACTTAAAGGATTCCATAACTTCGACTGAAAGCTTTGCTAGAACTTAGTAATTAGTATGATAACCTGAGGAAATAGAAAATATGTTTGGCAATTTAGGAATTCATGCAATTAGGCTCAATGATTTCGAAGCTATAGTGATCTAAGTGATTCCGACATTCTCGTTTTATGTATATACACACACACGCAGGAACTACATGATAGAATGCATAAAGTTTTGAAATTGATGGTTAGTAGTTTGACTTGGGATGCATGATTATAAATGTTCGTGTCGTTGTTTAAATTTTTGTCATTACTCGAGGACGAGGAATAGTTTAAGTTTGGGGGTGTGATAACTCTGTGAAAACAGTGTTATCAAGCCTATTTCCTTAACTCATTCGATTATTCTTATTAGAGTTTTGATAGAATCTTAGGCAATTTTAGTTAGTTTTGTATTTTGTCGCTCGAGTCATTGGTTTAATTGTTTTATACATGAATTGAGATATTTTCTTATATATTGTGTTCATATTTGTAGGCCCGAGCTATTTTGGATCTAAGAACGTGATTTGAAGCGAAGAACAACGAATTAAAGATCAAATGAAGTCAAGTAGTGCAAGAACGAAGAAGGAAAATGCTGTCAGAAATGTTGTTGTGCACTCCGAGGACCATAACTCATTCAAGGAAGCTCCAATGAAGTTGAATTTCGACTATGATGTAGAGGAATGAGTTAGCTACACCACAGATTTTACGGATCTTGATTTGGAGTTCGGAACTGAAAGTTATGAGACTTGCAAAACTGTCGCGCAAAGCTGACGCGGATTTTCAGCGGGCTTTTAAGGGAATTCTTGGGCCCAAAGTCTCCTACTTGGACTCAACTTGGTAGATCTATATAAGGACTTCTAGGTCACGAAATTACACATCTTTGATCAGCTCTAAACATATTTCTTTCATAGAATACACATACAACATCAAAGATCTACTTGGAGAAAGATTGAAGATGAAAAGAGAAAAGTCCTCAAGATCACCCAAGCAAGAAGAACGCAATATTGAAGATCTTTATCTCAGATTCATCGTTTTGTCTATAAAACCACATGAACTCAGATTTGTTTTCCTTTATTATTTTCTTCTTATATTTATCATGAATTAATTCTTTAGGATCTAGGGTTTTTATGAAACTATGTTACTTTGATTATTTTCAATAGATTATTCGTAGTTAGGGGCAATTCTTGTGTTTGATTTAATTTCGTTCTCTATGCTTGCAACTTGACTGATCATCTAGTTGTTAGATTTAATATTCTTTTCGAACTTGGGAAAGGGAGATTAGGATTAGATAGGAAATTGAATAGTAAAAGACTCTTAGGATAGGAATATACTTAAGGCGTTTATACCCGTTACATGAGGTTCGTGTTTAATGCTTTGTGTTATTTATGAATCACCTAGGAATAGGATCGATTTGTATAATACATTAGGTTCTTACGTAATTCGGAAGATACATAGGAATATACTTGAATCCTCGGGTAGCACTCTTGTCACCATAATAACTACGAAAATCTCAATTGAGCAATCGATAGATTATAACCCTATGTTTCTCTTCTCATTATTCGAACTCAATCCAAGTACTTAGGTTAGTTAATTCATTTAGTTAATCTAGTTTAACTGAACCTGAAAATATATTTGAATTTGAAATCAATTAAAAGTAAATTAGGAATTGGAATTGGTAGATATTAGTCAAGTCCCTGTGGAGACGATACTCTTATACTTACTCTTTATTACTTGTTCGATACGTGCACTTGCGTTTATTTGCGTGTGTAAAATCCGCAACAAGTTGCATGATAACAAAATCAAAACTAAAGGACTTCAAACAACTAAAAATGATTCTAAGAATGGGATTCTATAATCTTCAAAAATCCTTGATAACCATCATTTATATTCAAAATTGCGGAGTTGCCTGATTCAGGTACGGAAATGTGCAACGTCATCCAAAATAATCTGCATCTATAACCTATACATAACTCACACAATCGCTAACAGAACATTATGGATGCGTTACATAATAAAATCATAGTAAATAGATAATCTAAATACACATGGTATGAAGAATTGTAATTCTGAATACCAAAATGTTGCTCTGATTTAAGATATAATCCCAAAAATTATGATAAACCAGAAATAACCTATTTCAATAACTTAGAGAGGTTTGGGGGGTGGGGGGAATCTCTTAAACATTCAATGTTTTTCAATGTTTTCATCAGTTACAAAGGAGAAACCACAATTCTACTAAAATAATAGATCAAACTAATGGGAAATTCTTGATCATACTTCAAATTATGTATGGACTATACCTGGGAATATGCATTGTTCATCAATTATAATTACCTTCAGCAAATTAATAAAAACAAAGTCATGATTAATCATTATGCTGTACTATCTCATAAAACCTTAGCTAAGGGTAAAATTTTGGTAAAATTTCACCTAATATCCATCAAATATAATCCATTCTTTATCATAAATTTTAACTTTGAATTTCTAAAAATCACAATAATGTCTACAATTGATCCTGGAAGCCCCCTTCAGCCCTCATTCATATATTATAGTACTCACAAATTAACTTATTTTTGTATAGATGTGTCAAATAGATAACAACAATAAATTCACCTATAGAAAGCTGCATGAGAATTGAATCATGCCTCAACGAATGAGCAAACAAATTATTCGAAAAAATGCTTAAGATGAGAATATGATAATTAAAATAGGGCTCCCTGTAATAACACCATTTCTGTCGAATGCAATTGAATCTCAATTCACAATCCATTACTTGGGAAGAGACAGCAGATAATCACCTCTATAAGCGATACGACTCAACTCCAACATAATGGCTCTGATATAGCTAGCACTTTTAGGTAGTTGAATATTGCAGTCTCTAACCAAATTAACCTCCGGTTCTTCTTCGACATATACAACAAAAAGGGACTGAAGTTAATTGTGGGCAAGAGAACGAAGAAAATGCTGATTGAATTTATAACATAACTATTTCAAAAAGTCAAACATTACTTGAAATCAAAATTGTAAAATTCATTTTCAGTGATCAACGGAAAATAGCAAAACATTATAATTAATTGTGTTCAATGTTGAATTTTTGATGCAATAATTGATTCCGATGAACTCGATATAATTCAATTAATAATACAAATTATACGGGAAAACAACAAAACTCAAAGGGCAAACCTGAAATATGGACTGACCGTAAAGATTTGACGGAGAACACATATTCTCTTTCAACGGATGAGGTTGTGGAGGTTGTGGAGAAGACAGCTTCTCTGAGAACGGATGAGGATGACGGAGAACAAACCTTATCTGTAGCCCTAATCGAATTGTTTGGGATTCAGAAATCTCACCTAACCAACGAGCCGACAGCTGATGGCTGTTGATTACGACTACTACCAAAAACCTGAAAAATTCATTATTTTAGGCCAATGAATCGAAGGGGACGAAGCGTAAGGGGTGAATCTTGTTACATTATGCAGAGAGAAGCGAGAGAGAATGAGAGATAAAATTGGTGTAAAATGACAAGGGCATATCGAAAATCTAACAAACTGTAAGGGGCATTTTAGTCATTATATTGTGTACGCTTATTTTGGGTGGGTACGTACACACGTACAAGCCGTACTCCCAATTACGCTCAAAATTTGGTGACTCTCGTAGGCGAGAGAGTCATAATATAATGTCCCTAGTTAGACCTGGAAATTAAGGACCCTTCTTCTTATACACCTCTAGGAAGCTTCAACAATTAATACATTTATCAAGCCAAACACCTTTTCTTTTTATTCAAATCACAAAATCCAACAGCCAAAATTTATCCAGATGAGATCTCAAAGGTTTAATCAAAATCACCCAAATCATTATTTTTAAATTGAGACCTGCAAAACTGAGCCAAAATCCATTCAAAATAAACCCTATGTTTCTCATTTTCATGTAGGCCTGTCAAAGGTCGGGTCCGAACCCGAACCCGACCTAAATAGCAATTATCGGGTCCGGACCTGGACCCGACCCGTTCAATTTTAGGTCCAAACCCGAACCCGAATCGAACAAAATTTCCCAAACGATCGAGACCCGGACCTGAATTTTTTTTTTCCTTCTATGAGAATACATGGTTTCTTTTCTTTTAATTTCTCACTCTAAAAATATACACTCTCTGGATTTCATTTCTCTCTTTCTCTCTCTCTACCGAATTTTGAACCTAAAAATCTTTAGGTTCTCTATTATTTCTCAATTGAATTCTTTTAAGAAAATCATTAACTTAGATTCTCCAGTTTTTCATCTTCTGTGGAATGAAGATTGGTTTTACATGAAGCAGTGGAGAGATTTTTTCTAGGTTTTTGATGTGATTTTCAAATCCGAAAAATATTTGTCTTTTTTTTTTTTTTTTGATATATACATACATCTATTATCTATATTCAGTCTAAATTTTCTTTTTTTAATGTGTGTTGATTTTCTAGATCTAACTGTTTTCATTGTATAGCTATGCTAATTAAAACGTTTTTTTATTGAATAAACCCTAACTTGATTTACTGGATTTAGTGCATAAAATTTAAAATACAATGAGAATCTGGGTTTAAGCCAAAACCAAAAATTAATAATGTTCTTAAATGACTAGTGAGTAGTTCTATTCTATGTTTAAATTCTTTGGGAACTGTGAAATATTTCAGAATTTTTGGAAGGTAAAGTAAAAGTAAGTTCTTGAATTTCTTAATATTGATTTTTGGGTTTTGAATTTTGTAAGTGAAATGGGAATTGCTACTGTTAACAATGTGTGTATATATTGTGCTGGAATTGTAGTGTTAATATTTTGTTGATTTTTTTGGTTTTATTGGTAATGAATTGAGAGTTTTAATGTAAAGATTTCCATGTTATTTTCTTAAAAAAGCTACGTAACCCGCAGCCCGCAGGGCTAAAAGAAAAAAAAAATTCGGGTCAGGTCAAGTTTTGACTCGGACCGATATTCGGATCGAGTCCAGGTCTGGTCTTGTTTGGGTTCAGGTCGTGTCGGGTCCAGGTCCAGCCATGACCACATGATTGGGTCTTCAGTAGGTTTGGGTTCAAGTCCAAGTCAAAGTCCATGTCATTAATTTCAATAAGATTTTTATTGAGTTTGGGTTGGATTCGTGTCTGGACCTGACCTTTGACAGGTCTATTTTCACATATATGCAAAAGTTAAAGAATTAAAATTGCATTTTTGCTTATTAGTTAAATTTATTAAAATGGTCCCCTGCACTTATTTTCTCTGATCACGTGAGAGTTGACGTGGTCGTCGACCACATGATAGTTAGACCAGGAAATTAAGGACCCTTCTTCTTAAAAACCTCTAGGAAGCTTCAACAATTAATAAATTTATCAAGCCAAACACCTTTTCTTTTTATATACTATACTATATATTCTCATGAATCTCATCTCTACTACTATATATTTTTCATCATCAATTCATTTTTTTAGATTAAAAATGTTTAGAACCCATGACAATTGGGAGAGGTTGGTGGCTGCCGTAATACGTAGAGAGGAGCTATGGCAACTATGCCACCAACATTCAAGAACTTCTAGCCTTATGTCAATTTCCTCCGATTTCACTTCTAGTTCAAGGTTTAGTTCATTTTCCGATGCATATTTTGATTACGATCAAAATCTACATTCTTCGAAGCATCATATAGCTCTTTCGTTTCAAGATTTAGTTGGTACCAAAATTGATCTAACTCAAGAGGGAAAAGAAACCAAGCTAGTTTTCTTCAAGGGCTCCCATGTTGAATTTGGTCTCGAAGAATTGCTGACGAGTTCTACTTACGTTCTTGGAGAGAAGATAGACTCATTTAATCGCACGTTCGTGGTGTGTTTGAGAAATTATAATATTGAGAAGATTGTAGTGAAGAGATTTAAGATTGGAAATGTCGCACCGGACAAGTTGGAGAAGCGGATTGAAATCATTATGAGTATTAATAATGATAATGTGGCTAAGTTGTGGGGATACTACTTGTCCGATAGTGAGTTGCTATGTTTTTACGAGTATTTTCCGCAAGGAAGTTTACATGCGATGCTACATGTACATGGTAACTAATTAATTTTTTTACATGTTATTCAAACTCATCGATTCTTTATAGCATCCGAATTTACCGTAAGATCGGATTTTAATTAGCAAAACCACCTTGTGTTTCCTTTTTTATCAGCAAAAATCCTCATTTGAAATTCCTTCATTGAGATTTTTTTTACAATAAAAAAAATAACATAAGGAGTTTTTTGCTTATAAAAGTAACATATATGGGGATTTTTGCTAATTATCCAAAGCATAAGGGTATTTTTGCATTTCACTCGATTATCATCGTTATCCACGTTCATTATCATCATTTTGGTTCGGTTTAATCCCTACAGTCATTTCACTCGATGCGTTCTAATATTCTCAATATCTTTCCTTGTAAACAGGTGGGAACCGGGTCATTTTAGCCTCGGAGACCCGGTTCAAAATCGCAATCGATGTAGCAAAGGGTCTTGCTCACGTGCACGAACTATGTGATGGGAAATTTGTGCATGGAAATATAAATGCGTCAAATATTTTCATCAACTCACAAGAGTATCAATGTTGTTTGGGTGATCCCGGTACCATAAATTTCCAGATTAATGGCTACCATTCCCCCGAAGTTTCAAGCAGCAAAATGGCGTCTCAGGCGTCTGATATATACTGCTTCGGAGTTTTTCTGATTGAACTTGTGAGTGACAGGTCGCCCACCCTTTCGAGTGGTAAGTTTAAATCATATGTAGATTGGGCTCGTTATCATTATCGCGACGAGTGGACTGTTTTAGTATATGACAAAGAAATTCTGAAGAAATTGAGTGAAAAGAAACGGATGTTTGATATGTTGCAAATAGCTATGCACTGTCTGAGAGACAAATTAGAAGATAGACCAAACATGAATCATGTAGTAGACATGCTATGTTGTTCCATTTAAAAACATTAGATTTAGTGACAATTTACTCACTTGTAATATTCATAATGTTCAATTTATCTATTTGTGATTCAAAAAGAATCACTTTACCCCTCTTATAATCTTATAAAAGTTTCACAGCGTCTCCCTGACATTTTTATATTTGACACTTTACTACCCTGTGTTATGATTTTGTGATCATTTTGTAGGATGTTTATGTGTTGAAGTTCTAAACATTTGATTTGCAAGTGGGTGTTCTAAAATGATTTTATGAACTATCCACTTGTTCTAAATCGGTCGGAATATATTCCAACCAAATATTCTGGTCAAAATTTTGGTTGGGATTTGAATCGGTTGGAATTCGGTCGAAATCCGATTCCAGCCAAGTTTTTTTCCAGTGGATTTTTGCGGTCGGAATTTCGCTTTATTCTAGTAGTGAAGAAATGGTGGCATTGTTGCAAATAGGCATGAGTGTGTGGCTAGAATGCCAGAGCAAAGGCCTAAGATTGTTGATGTGGTGAAAATGGTGGTGGGGATTAGAAGTTTTCTTACTGGAAAATGCCCATCTGCTGGAACAAGATCTCCAGGTTCAACTCCAACTTTAACTCCAAATGTCACTGGGATTGGATCTTCATTATTTATCATTATTGAGCTTTTATTTATTTATTTATTTATTTTTACCATTAATATTTTTTTAACTAATTTTACCCTTTTTTTTATCAGTTATAACTTATTTTCACTATTCTTACGATTTTGCCCTTTTACTTTTTTTTTCATTTTACACCATTTTTCTACAGGTTTCACCTTCTTCTGTCGGTTAAACTCTTTTTTTTTTACTGTTTTCACACATTTTTATCATTGTAACCCGCTTTTAAACATTTTTTATCATATGAACCCGATTCACCTATTTCACATTTTTTCACTAATTTCACATGTTCTTTTCACCAATTTCACCTGAATTTTCATTGATTTAACACGTTTTCATATACTTTATTAATTTTTCACCAGCTTTATATGTTGTTTCACCAATTTCATCATTTTTCACGAATTTAACACAAATTTTTATCAATTTCACATGACATTATAAATTTCAGTGGAACTTTTTTTTACCGATTTCACCCGAATTTTCATCGATTTCACCATTTTCCACCAATTACACCCGTTTTTCACGAAAAGAATTCAATGAAATTTCGAAGTTATGCATGTTTTGATATTATTGATATTCTTTATATTTTTTTATTCTAACCAAAGTAAAATTACGTAATTAACTAAGTCATAAGTATTTTTAATTCATTCATAGTAAGATGCGATTCAATCTTAATATTTTTTTGTAACATAATGATAATTAAGAGAATTTCATTTTGAATTTTATATTTAGAGTGTTTATGACTTATGGTGTACTAAATTTTTAAATTTACATTTTTTACTCCAATAATTATTGATGCTAAAATATAATAATTATATATATATATATATATATATATATATATTTAGGGGTTATTTAACATATTAGTATTATTAATGGTTTATTTTTATCTATAAGTGAAGATGATTAAAATTCCAAAAATTGATGTAAGAGAGAATTTATAAATTTTAGGAGTTTATGTAGGAGATAAATTAAATATAACAAGACTCCATAATTACTTTTACATATTTACCATTGAATTAATCACTTTACAATTTAAATAAGAACATTTTAGTCCGCACAAAAAAGTTAAGAAATATTCATGCTTTTATAATAGTAGAGGTAGAGATAGAGATAGAGATAGAGACAGAGATAAAATACCTAGATTATTAATTATAGGGTTATTTTCATTTACCTAATTTGTATTAATTATTATTATTATTTTTTTTTTTTGATAACCCAGGTGTACAAGCTTACACTTGACTAATCCTGGACCCTCAGAACCCTTGCCCTAGAACCCTGAAGGATGTAAATCGCAGGATGTGCCTCCACCAAGCCCCGGGTTCCCACCATACTGCTGTACACTCTGCGCACAAAGGGGTCTTCACCACAAATGACCCTTAGATAGACCCATAGAAATGCTTCCATCCAATTTCCAAATGGGATTCGAACCCCCACCCTTGCCGCTGGAGCAAGCCTTATGAATCATTGGTCGACCAGTTGGAGATATGCCCTGGGGGCTTATTTCTTGAAGTATAAGTTGTCCATTTGTTCATTAGAGAGAATGGTTTTTGTTATTGCTTCTGTATTCTTAATTTGGGTAAATACCAGTAATGGTCCTCTTATCATTTATTTTTACAGATTGATATTTTTTGTGTTTTTTCTACATTTGTCCCCTCTATAAATTATTTGTTTCACTTTGATAATTTACAAATAGTCTTTTATTTATAGTGTTACACTTTAGTCCCTTAGAAAATTGTTTTGTATCAATATAGTCCCTTATAGAACTGTTTTTTTGTCAGTTTAGTCCTTCATAAAACTATTTATTTATTAATTTAGTCCCTCTTAAAAATGTTTTGGCACTTTAGTTCACCTTGGACCACCTAAAAATGACCAAAGTGAAATAAATAATTCATAGTTGAAACAAACATGGAAAAAAAACATAAGAGAGACCACTCTATAAAAAGTTAATTATAAGAAAGACAATTAATGATAGGCAAAATTGCAAAAATCGTCCCAAACTAATCACTGATTTTGGATTTTCGTCCCAAACTATTTAATTTGGCGAATTTCGTCCCGTAATTTAATATTTTTTTGGAATATCGTCCCACCATAATTATAAGACGGAATTGCGTGTTTGCCGATGAATTATCACATGGCTGCTTAAGTGTTATGACATGATAAAATTTAACATGAATAATTATATAATATTGCAGAGTTCGTCCCAAATTAATTACAAGATTGAAAGTCATTTTCATTAAATTAAAAATTTAATATTGGGACTAAATTCATTCAAAATGGTAAATTTTGGGACGAAATTTGGCGAGTTGATATAGTTTGGGACGAAAAATGAAAATTAGTAATTAGTTTGGGACGATATTCCAAAAAAATATAAAATTACGGGATGAAATTTGCCAAGTTAAATAGTTCGAGACGAAAATCCAAAATCAGTAATTACTTTGGGACATTTTCTGCAATTTTACCTTAATGATATTTACTCTCTTAATTTTATATAACAAGTTGGTGCTTAGGAGTTTGTCTGATCATGCATAGTTACTATGAAGAAATATTTATATTCATGAAAAGTCATAAGTTAAATTTGTTTTTAACTAAAATTAATTGATTATGACTCGGGGCTGGATCTCTACGTAAATTCATTTAAGAATGAAAAGTGTCTTCAATTTTTAGTCCTCTTAAATTGCTCATCAGCATAAGTTGACTTCATTTAAGAGACTAATATGTTGCTTCCTTTAGTTTCTTACCTATACTAAATGCCTTTTTATTTTTTATTTTTTATTTTTTTTAAGAGTTTAATCTCATTCGAGATAGATTGGACACACTAAGTAGATACCTCTCTCAACAGAAATTCGAACATGATTTCACTACTTTGTAGTAAGTAGTTCATTCCACTACACCAATCACCTGTTGGTTATACTAAATGTCCTTTGGATTAACTACTACTAGTGTATTAGACATAAACAAATAAAATAAGTACACTAGATGAGAAAGTGCTCTCCAATCATTTTTCACCGAAATACTTAAACCATTTTTCTAAAACTAGCCAAAATTCTTCTAAATAGAGTCTATGGCCTCGTTTGGATTCATTTTAGCCCTAGTATTTTGCTGAATATTTGCGCCAAAATGGATCACTTTCGCATTTGGGCCATTTTTTCAGCCAGATTTGTGTTTGGGCCTGTGTTTGGCTCAAGGCCCAAACACGGATCGGGCACCGACAAAATATGACAAGGTCTCTGAATGCAGAGATAGTTTGGTCTGCGTTATTTCCTCTCTCCTTACAATTTCTCTCCAGCTTTTTTCTCTTTCATCTCTTGTTATATTGTTTTATTTTAAATAATTGTGTGTTAATTATTAATTATATACCAATGAAAAGTTTTATCAGTACTATATTATTTTTAAGTGACTGTGTAACCATTATTAAATATATATAAATTTCTTAATTTATTGTTACAAATTTACTATATTAATTTTGAAATATCCTATAAATAAAAAATATGTAGTACTATTTAAATTTACACCATTTTTTACAATTATTAATAATATAAATTAATATTACAATAATATTATCATATTCACCATCTTAATCATAACAATATTATTTCAATCACAATCTCAATTATTACATTATATAATATATCCTACTATAAAGTTTTTGATGTGACATTTATCGTTAACTTTTCATCCCCAAACACCGATAACCAAAACCATTCCAAACCATATCTCTTCTTTTTAAATCCCATTATCTATTACTTTACTAATATTTTATCATCTCAATATTCCAACAAAAATCAATTCAAATGGTGATTCACATGTTTTGTCAAAACAATCCAAACACTTTTAAAACATCAAAACAGGGCGAATCAGAACCAAAATCGAGCCAAACGGGACCTATGTGTCCCATTTCACGTGTCTGCAAAACTTAAAGGACTAAAATTGCACTTTTCCATATAGTTAGTTGAATTCATTAAAATGGTCCCCTGCATTGAATTGTTTTTCGTAATTTCTCTAAGAAAGTTCTACACTTATCAAGTGGGAGTTGAAGTGGTCGTCGACCACTTGATAGTTAAACCAGGAAATTAAGGACCCTTCTTCTTATATACCTCCAAGAAGCTTCAACAATTAATGAATTTATCAATCCAAGCACCTTTTCTTTTTATATACTATATACTATATTTTCTCATCTAAGTTAAATTAAATAATGGAGTAGGCTGTAGTACTATAAATTTTTCATCATCAATTTTTCTTTTGGGATTAAAAATGTTTTAGAACCCATGACAATTGGGAGAGGTTGGTGGCCACCAGCCTTGTATCATCAGTTTCCTCAAGTTCTAGTTTCAGTTCCCGTCGTTTTTCGGATAATTAGAAAAGTACACGTAAATTGTATGTGTCTAGTTAATTTCATGGTATTTGTTATAAATTAAAGTAAAACTAACTTCATTACGTCATAGAATAACAAATATTAATAATTAATATTCAATTTACATCGTTGAACGTCTTTATTTATTTTTTTTATATTTACTAATATAAAATTAATATGATTTGTCTTTGTATTTGTCAAACACGAGAAATTTTTATCATCACAAATTATAATATGAATGTGACATAAAGTATGATACAATAAAATTAATTATGTTATTTATATATTAAGAAACCATTCAAATCTTTGTATCTTTTAACTATGTTATTTATATATTGTGAAACTTTTTTTGATCAAATGAAATTGGGTCCAGTTTTAAGTATATTACGATGATTTTTCTTGTCCTATTATTTGAAATGCATCTCTTAACTGACCTAGATCATTTCTATTTATTAAATTCATTAGTTTAATTCGTTTTTCACTATTTAAATTCATCTTTTTGCCGATTTCATTCATTTTTAGTGAAAATATTCTTTTTACAGGTTTTTTTTAAATCTATTTTTATTGTTTTCCACATATTAATCGATTTCTTTAGTTTTTTTTTTCGTTTTAAGCCTTTTTCTAATGGTTTGACCTTATTTTTATTGGTTGAACCATTTTCATTTTATTGAGATCACTCGTTTTTATCAGTTTAACCGATTTTCACACTATCTTCAATAATTTCACATGTTTTTTTCATCAATTTCACGTGAACTTTGATTTATTTTACATGTTTTCACTGACTTAAGACTTTTTCACCCACGTTATCCAATTTTCACCTATTTTATCATTTTTCTTTGATTTCATTGTCTCGGCATGTCATCCATTTTTTCACGAATTTCACCAGAATTTTGATCGATTTCACTTGTATTTATCGAATTTTGAACTCAAATAATTATACAACTTCAATTACTTTTAATTATATATCAAATTAATTCTCTTACACTTTCATTTGAAAGACATTTCTTTATCGACCTAAGCTAGTATCACTTTTTATATTTACTAGTTTAATTTAGTTTCATTGATTTTTACTGGTTTAATATTTTTTTACTGATTTATTCATTTCTTAATCAGTTACAACCAATTTTTTTTATTGTTTTCATCGATTTCTTTTGTTTTCTCCTGGTCAAACAAAAAGAAAATTCTACCAATTTCACACTGTTATTTCTAGTTAAATTCTCTTTTTTTTTTTAAATGATTATACTTTTTTTACCAGTTTAACTTATTTCACTGATTTCACTTATTGTTTTGACCAATTTCACCTCAATTTCCATTCATTTCACATGTCTTTACAAAATTTAGATTTTTTCCCTGATTTAGCCCATTTTTCATTTATTTCACCCGTTTTTCATTGATCTCAAAGTTTTTTCCCGTATTTTTTTAATGAATGTCACCCATTTTTCTTATCGATTTTACAGGCACTTTTTATTACCGATTTTATCCATTTTTTCGCCAACTTCTGTTGGTCCCAAGTGGTCAAAAGAGGTTTAGAGGGGGGGGGGGGTTGAATAAACCTCTTTAACATTTTCTTTCTATTTTAACTTTAAAACTTTTCTCTAACTGTGAACAGACTAAGCTTATCAGAGTAGTAAGTTACAATTCTGTTCGCGAACAAATCTTTGAACATGTTTGTTGACCACTCGTCTGATAGTTACTTAGCTGATTTTGTTAAAATCAGTTTTAATACTCAGAGTACTTGCAGCGGATTTTTCAAAGTGTTTTTCACAAGTATCCTCAGTAGTTTGAAAATTATTTCCCCAGTTTTATAAACTCCTTTTAATTCTTTTTCAAACAGTTAACTAAAGTGTTTTATGCAAACTTGAAATATGCAAGTAAAAACACACAGAATTTTTATAGTGGTTATATGGATGTAAATATCCTTTAATCCACTCGTCCAAGTCACAAAGATCTTGGGTTATACTAGAAACACAAAGTAACCAGTACACTCTGCTTACGCCTAACAACAAATGAACAGGCCGTAAGTGCGCAGTAAGAAATCACAAAGAAATCCTACTCTCTGAAGTAATATTACTCACTAAGATGGATATCTACTTCTCACAACACTCTGTTTTACAAATTCACTCGGAAGATGTATTTAGCTTTGTTCTTCAACTTCGCTTTTCGTCAACAAATGACTAAGCTGATGAGTTAGCTGTTCTTGAGACTTAAGAGTTCTGCTTCGAAAATTCTCTCAGAAAGTGTTGTTCATGTTCTCTTCGTCTCTTTCAGCTATTTATACTTGAGATTTGAAAAATGTCCGTTGAAGAGAGACAAGATTCAAATTCCTCGAGTACTGGTCCTTAAAATCCGCGAACGGCTCTTTTGCAGTCTGTCCGTACTGTCAACAGTACTATTCAGCAGGCAGCATTAAATGCACCCAGCTGATGCGAAGCATTTCTTCAATCATTTGTCTTTAATAGCCTTGTACTTCAGCATTTATTACTCCAATGGGCATTTATTACCGTTGGGAAGACTTTATGATCCTTTCCACTTGGCTGACGAAAGTGCAAGTCTGATGGCGAACTTGGCTGAACTCAAACTAGAGCAAATCTGATTTGAGTCGGCTGATCTTCATCAGTCTGATGTCTTTCCTTCAGCAGATCAGAAGTCTTGGACCTTGAAATTTGACTCTTCTGATGTCTTCATTACTTAGTCAAAATTTCTTCAAAGGGATCATCAGCTAAGTTAACCCATACTTAGCCAATCTTGAAGTTTTGGAATCCTTCAAAACCTCCCTTAACAAATTGTCTTCAGTGTTCTTCATCTTCATCCTTATCCAACAATTTCCCCCTTTTTGATGATGACAAAACTTCAGCTAAGTACCTGTTAATACCTAAACTAAAGATTGTAATCCTCAAAAATTTTCTGAGATAGAAAATGTTATGTTGGAAAAACTTGACTTTTATTGATAATGCAAATATTACAAGTACATGTTTTCAGATAAGATGTCTGAAGAATTGATAAGGTAAACTGATTACAAAATATGTTAAAGTTTCTAACTATCAGCTCCTTCATCAGATTCTTCCAACACTTCTTCATATTCATAAGAAAACTCTTCATCGTCTTCTTCTTCATCAGCTTCCTCATCCAGGAGAATGTTAGCTTTGGCAGCTTCCATCTTTTCTTTAAGTTGCTGCTCTTTCAAAAGCTCCATTGCCTTCCTGGCTGATTCAGTTTTCTTGTACTTGGTAGTTTCTTCTTCAGGTTTCTCTTTTTCCTCTACCTTTCAAAGCTCTTCAGCAGTCTTGGTCATTTCAGTAGTTGCATCAGTCTTCTTGGCTTCAACAGCAGCAGAAGTTTCCTTGGTTGTTTCTTCCCCTTTATCTTCCCCCTTTTTGTCATCATCAGACTTGATGACTTCATCAGGCTTAGCAGCAGGGTTGAGTGCAACTGTTGGAATCTTCATTTCGGCGCATAAAGCTTTTAGATTCTGATTAACCACATCATGACTGGCAGTTAAGTGATGAAGAGTGGTACTGATGTTATCAGTTTGGTCATTGAGATAGTCAATATTCAGTTGCATAGTTGTAAGTTCATTTTGTAGATCTTGTCCAGCTTTGGCAATTTCTTGCAACAAACCAACATTGACAGCCTTCTCTTCTTCACCAACTCTGATGAAGGTTGCAGTTAAGTCAGCTATTTTGTGCTCAGCTCTTTGTAAGGCAGCATGAAGGTGATTTACATCAGCCTTCACATCTTCCACATTTCTGTTCATTTCATTTAAGCTTTGCACTAACTGCAAGGAGTTGTCTTGAGGAACAGGGAAACTAGTGATTTCAGTCTTGATGATCTTTTCAGTTGACTGTTGCACAGTTTCCAGCTGAAGTCTGTTGGACTCTCCCAACTCTGCTTTGAGTTCATTCTTCAGCTCCTCTTTCAACTTCATCAGCTGCTGACCATGCTTCTCTTCCAGTTCCTTCATTGAACTCTCCATAAGCATCTGGAAAGCTTCCATCAGTGATGAGTGTTCATCACCTGATGAAGCAGAAGCAGCAGCTTCCTTTTCTTCACTCTCCTGGTGGACAGGAACGTCTTCCATCTCAGTCTCCTGATGATCTTCAGAATCCTTAGCTTTCCACTCAATGGCTAAGGACTTGTCAGCAGTCTTGGGTTCATCAGTGACATCATCATAGAACAGATTTGTGATAGTGCCATCATCATTGAAGCATGTGGTTTGACGTATCTGCCTAACAATGATCCAGGTTGACAGGGGCATTGTTTCCCTTGGGCACTTCACTGTATTTTTTCACTTCCTTGCCAAAGATAATTTGTTGAATACTTGGCAGCTGAGGCAAGTCACTTGAGCATCCCTGCTGATATCTTGACTTTTTTGCCCATCTTTTCAAGGCGGTCATAACAGCAAAGTTGATTGCCCTTTCTTCAGCATTCTCAGACTTTCTTCTTCTATCAGGCAAGGTGTTCTTGATCTTTTTGGCCTCCTCAAGTGCAAAGTCTTTTGCATATCCATGCATGACATCTCTGACATGACTGGGATCCAAAGCCTTCTGAATGGAGTCTGTCTTTAACCAATTTAGAACCCATTGTTTTTCATCAGCTAACTCCTTCAGATTTTGAAGTTCTGCAATAGACTTGTTCATTCTGTTGTCTCTCCAACTGATGTATCTTGGCTTCTCGTGATTGAACAGAGTCTTCAGCATAAGCTTCTGGTCATAGTATGCCAAGGACTTTTCAAACCTCTTAAAGAGCTCCTTATCAGCATATACAATTTCAAAGGCTCTTCTTACTTCAAATTTGTCCTTTGACTTGACCTTTGCAGCAGGCATTTTAGGCTTATTCTCTTTGTCTTCCTCTTTGCCTTCGCCAATTTTAATGCCTCCTCCATGGACAGGTCCATAGGCATCAGTCTTGCTCAATTCTAAAACCATTGCTATTTCAGCATCTTCAGCAGCTTTTCTTTCTGCCTCAGACATCTTCCTCCTAGCTTCATCCTTAGCAGCCTGAGCCTTGCTTAGCTCAAGTGCTTTATTCTCTTCCAACTCATCTTGTTTCCTCTGTTCAGCTTCTTCCCTTGCTTTCTTATAGGCTTTAGAGATTTTCTTTCTCTTAAGCACAATCTTCCTTTTTCCTTTGTCGATTGGAGCAGGGGCTGGACCAGCAGATGAGATTGGTGCAGCAGCAATAGGATGAATGATCACAACATCTGGATCATCCTGAGGTTGAGCAGCCTCAATTGTTGGTGCAGTTTGAGTAGTCTGTTGCTTATCAGCTTTGTCAGCAGCAGAGTCCTCAACAGCTCCAATTGGTCTTTCAGCAGACACTGGACTTTGTCTCACTAAGTTTACTGATCTTACGCGATTTCGTTGTTCGATCAAAGGTGGGTTGTAGAGTGAAAATAACAATATTTAAAAGGAAAGTAAAGATCAAATAGTAATTGTATTCGAATTAGCTGGGTACAAATACAAGAATTTAGGGTCCTACTCGAGCATTATTGGATGCCGTACAAACTAGAGGAGCGAAATACAAATAACCAAAACTATACTATATTTCCCAAATGTGTCCGAGTAGCAGTCACGAAACAAGAGCACCTGGGAAGTTGTGTGTTGTCATAAATGCATGGGTATTTATAGCTGAACTGACGGGCTTGGGCCTGGGCTCGGCCCAACAGTACCCTTCGATCTTGGGTTCTGAAATGAGCTCGGAACAGTTAATACTATGCCCTGGACCAACTTCTTGCTCTCTGGGGATAGTATCTAGTGTTATTCGAACAGCATTGGGCCCACAGAGGCAAGGAATCTAAATTACCCCTCATCAATATTCCCCCACTTCTCGAGCGTGAAGTGGAGCTTGCGCTCGAAGAAGTACAAGTTGCGTCCCACACTATTATGAGATGAGCCATTCATAATGTCTTTAGGATATGCCTCGTTAAAAACCTAGCCCGGAAAAACCCATTGGGATAAAAACCGAGCCAGGGAAAAAGAGTGCATATATAAGAAGACATATACCGGCGTATTGTAAAGATATCCTTGTCGGAGGATCTTGAAGTTGTTATATCCTTTATGGTTCCGCGATGTGTTGTTCGATCCCTTAATGAATGCTTTCCAAATTTTTCGATCATAACAAAGAGGACCTACGAGATTCTCAGGAAAAATTTGCAAGGAACTTATTCCGTAATCTTAGAAAATGAAGGATCAAAGTGCTATTCTGTGAGGAATAACCCTGAGTTTTTACCCAGGGTAAGTTCAACCGTCGCGGTTACTCGGGGACCTGTTTGCAATTTTACCTTTTTAACCCCGTATATATATGTCGATTCGTTGAAAAATTATTTACATATTACGTCCTTTCTCGAGCTCGAAGCGTTTGAGTTCGAAACAGCATTTGCCTTTTGTATATTTGTTTTCTCAATTCATAATGTCGAGCTCTAGAAGTGTAAGGGGCAAGAATAAGGTCGGAGAAAACCCAGAGTCCGATCCTTTGCTGAAGCTTGTTGATGATTATGAGGATGGGGAATTTTATCAAGGACGCGAGGATGAGGATCCGAGCAAGGATCTTGAAGAAAATGAGGTCGAGAAACGTAGCATCGGCGAGGGTGCTTTTGTCAGGATTTTCAAACATACGCAACCTTCTACCGCCACCATCTCGAACAAGTCAGAGCTTCCTGCCAGCCAGACTTCCTGCTGTTTTTCGAAGAAGGATCTCTCTTTCCTCGAGGCGGAGTTCGGGAAAATTCTTCCTAAAGGGTTTTCAATCGTCATTCCCTCTTATACCGAACGTGCTACCGATCCCCCGGCTGGCTGTCAAGCCTTTTACGAGGATCAATTTTCTTATGGTTTGCGTATCCCGTTCATTCCCCTTGTTAGAAATGTCTTGAACTTCTTTTCGCTTTCCCCTGCTCAGCTTCTCCCGCATTCTGTAGCGTATATAGCAGCGTTTAGCGCTCTTATGGAGGCAAAAGGGGAAGAGGCCTCCTTTAGCAACTTTTGGCAGATATTCCGAATGGACCCATGTAAGGGTTCGAATATGGGGTTCGTGTCCATTCGTCCACGGTCGAAACGGCCTTTTCTTACGAAAATAACAACGGATAAGAGTATAGGTTGGAAGAGGAGATTCTTCTTTGTGAAGGGCCCTGATCTTCCAATGTCTGAAGGTAGTTCGAAAACAAGATCGTATCGATGGGATGGTGCAAATACTTGGACATACGGTTCTCGCAGAATCAAAGAGAAGCTCAGCCATCGTCTTTCTGATGAACTCCTGGAGCAGTTGCAGTCTAACCCTTACCAGACTAGATTCCTGATTCAGGAAGGCGTTTTGCGATTGGTCGGGTTGAGCCATTGTAATTATCCTACTCCGGCGATTAAATACCATAGCCAATCCTCCGAAGGATCCCTTCTGCGAACCTCTAGTGCTCCGACCCTTGCTCCTCTTTCTTTGGGTATGCTTCTTATCTTCTGCCTACTTTTAGGTTTTATTAAACAATTCTCCTTGTTTAAACTCGTGCCCGATTCGTATTATCCTTGCAGGTCGAGTTGTTGAGAAATTTCGAGTGTCCGATGTCGGCCCGGTTGAAGATAAGCGATTTTATTTCGATCTGTTACCTTATGCCTCCGAAAGAAAAGCGGACATGAGCAATTTGGGTGGAAGTTCAACTGTCATACCATCTATGATTCTCGATTTGAGAGGGGTTGGCACTATGAGTTCGCTGAATTCTGCCACAACTGGACCTCTTCGGACCTTGTTCTCCCCTGACACTTCTGCTCTTTCGTCTGTCGGCTACAGTCAACATTCCTGGAACCGGATCCAGGGTATCCAGGAATACGAGAAGCTTCTGGGTCAGAAAAGAAACGCTGAACACCCCGGGCCCTCGAGGAGGGTAAAACCTTTTGGCGTGAATTCTGACTCTGTCCCTTGTCGAGAAGGTAGGTCGGAGCCTGATGTGGCGGATTTTATGGATGAGCATTTTCGAAGTGGCAGAACCGCTGGATACCCTGAAGATGGCACCATTCTGACCGATCTGGATGCGAATGGGGAGAACGAATTCGACAAAGCCGCTAGAATCTTTATGGCTGGTCGGTTTAAGAGGGATATGCTGCTCCATTCTGTCAAAGGCGATTTCGAGGTTTTGAGCGATTTTTCCCGAACATATCATGAGGTGAAAATCTGTCTCTCATTTATCCCCTTCTAGAGTCCCTAACCCTTACTGATATCCGAGAATGTCTTATAGGTCGGGGATTTGTTCTCCCTCCAAACCTATCATTTGGCGCTATTGGAGCAGGAATCGCAGGACGCTCATGATGCGTATGCACAAATTTTTTCTGACAACCAAGTTCTTCGATCTCAACTGGCAGAAACTCAGCGAGAATTATCCCAAGTAAAGAAGGAGCTCAACGAGGCAACTATGAAATGTTCCTCGTCTGTAGAGGAGGACTTGCTGGCATCCGTTAAATAGAGAAGTGCCCTCGAGGAAGAGTTGAAGAAGGTAAAGATAGAACTTGAGTTGGCAAAGCAAGATTCCGAGCGCGCATATGCTCAGGGCCGGGAAGAAGCCGAGATTCCTGCCATACGAGGATTCTTGGAATCCCCCGTCTTGAATCCTTTAGTTCAAAGGAAAATGGGAGAAATTCTCCAGACGATTTTTTATAAAGGGGTTCAACAATTGGTCGCGGCCAAGAAGATTCCGGATGATATGGATGAGTACTTTAAACATATGAACCCTTTCAAGAACGCTGAAGGGAAGGATTACAAAGCTTCCTCTCTACCCAAGATGGATAGTAATTGGCAGGATCATCGCTTTGCCCCCTTAGTTGAGGAGTATGGTATTCCGATGCCTAACCCCGATGTGCTCGATTGTTTAACCGATGATCCTCATTCCATGTCGGGGGAAAAAGGCGGAGATGTCGACATGGGCGACGTACCGGATAGAGAAGACGGTCGAACTCTCGATTAAACCGAGTAATTGCTCCACTTCTAACATATATCGCTTGATCCTCTATCTAGCAAGTTATTGGAGTCGAACGTGCTGAAAGGGGCGACTCATAGTTTTGTAGTTAGGAATTAATCGTAAATCACCCATGTAACTCATTTTTGTAAACGGATTTGTTTTCTTCTTTGATTTGATTCGTGTAACTTGTAAATTCCAATCTTACTAATATCCATATATCATTTTAATTTCCAAGGTTCGATAACTCTTTATGCTCGGATTTCACCCATTTCAAACGGGGTTTTTCTTTAAAGGTTGCGTCGATCCAGTATCGTAATCGCAGGGCCTAGTGTCTATAAATATTAGGATCTTTTCTCATTATTCATACGACATCTTTGCTTATAGAGATCGGAGCTCTTGCCATATTTTTTGCCTTCTTCGAATCCCTCAAAGAGTAAGAATCCGAATTATCGACCCCAAATCCGCTTATTATGGAAAATGTACTAGGGAAAGCTATCGACCCCAAATCGTTATTTGGCGGTTCGAAGAATAAGAATCCGAGCAAAGAGCAGAAGATTGCCAAGGAGGCCAAAACCTCCAAATCCTCTTCTAAGACCTCAGTGTCTTCCCCGAAAGCTCCTATAGGGGGAGACAACAAGAAAGAGAAAAGTACTTGTTGGATAAGGATGAAGATGAAGGCACTGAAGAAAGTTTGATAAGGGAGGTTTTGATGCATTCCAAAACTTCAAAGATTGGCTAAGTATGAAGTAACTTAGCTGATAGACTTATCAAGGAATTTTGACTAAGTAATGAAGACATCAGAAGAGTCAAAGTTTCAAGGTCCAAGACTTCTGATCTGCTGAAGTAAAGTTATCAGACTAGTGAAGATCAGCCGACTCAAATCAGATTTGTTCAAGTTTGAGATCAGCCGAGTTCGCCATCAGACTTATACTTTCGTCAGCCAAGTGAAGAAGATCATGAAGTGTTCCCAACGGTAATAAATGCCCCTTGGTGTAATAAATGCTGAAGTACGAGGATATTTAAGACAAATGATTGAAGAAAAGCTTCGCATCAGCCGAGTGCATTTAATGCTGCATTTAATGCTGCCTGCAGAATAGTACTGTTTACAGTACGGACAGACTGCAAAAGAGCCGTTCGCGGATTTTAAGGACCAGTACTCGAGGAATTTGAATCCTGTCTCTCTTCAACGGACACTTTTCAATCCTCAAGTATAAATAGCTGAAAGAGACGAAGAAGAAATAAGCAACACACTTTCTGAGAGAAATTTCCGAAGCAAAATTCTTTAAGTCTCAAGAACAGCTCACTCATCAGCTGAGTCATTTGTTGACGAAAGCAGAGTTGAAGAATCAAGAAAAATACATCTTCTGAGTGATTTTGTAAACAAGAGTGTTGTGCGGAGTTGTGATCCATCTTTGTGAGTGATCAAACTTCAGAGGATAGGTTTTCTGTGTGATCTCCTATTGCGAACTTGTGGTCGTTTCATTTGTTGTTCGACGCAAGCAGAGTATACTGTAAACTTTGTGATTATAGTATAACCCAAGATCTGAGTGACTTGGAAGAGTGGACTAAAGGATATTTAAATCCATATAACCACTATAAAAATTGATTGTGTTTTTACATTGCTTCTAAACTTGCATATTTCCTGATTGCATAAAAACACATTAAGTTAACTGTTTGAAAAGAAGTTAAAAGGAGTTTATAAAACTGGGGAAACATTTTTCAAACTGCTCAGATTACTTGTGAAAAACACTTTGAAAATCCGCTGCAAGTACTCTAAGTATTAAAACTGATTTCTGCAAAATCAGCTAAGTAACTATCAGACGAGTGGTCAACAAGACTGTTCAAAGATTTGTCCGAGAACAGAATTGTAACTTACAAATCTGATCAGCTTAGTCTGTTCAGTAAGAGTAAAGTTTTAAAGTTAAATTTGAAGAAAATTTTTAAAGAGGTTTATTCACCCCCCCCTCTAAACCTCTTCTGACCACTTGGGACCAACAAGTGGTATCAGAGCAGGTGGTTCATTAGAATCAGCTGCCTGATCAACGAGCTTGATCCGAGTGTTTTTCAAAGGTTTTCAAAACTTTTCAAAAGAGCATCTTTTTGAAAAATAAAAACTTTTTGAAAAATGGATTGTATCAGCCATGTTCCCCACATTGCTGGTATGTCCTTTGAGGACTGGAAAATCAGAATGGAGATTTTCCTTGCTGCCTATAATGACAACATGCATACATGTATCATTAAAGGTCCATTCAAATTCACCAAGACCATCATCGTAGATGAAGCTCAAATAGTGGTGGAAAAAGACTTAACAGAAATGACAGCAGAAGAAATAAAGCTGTTCAACCTGGACAAAGTCGGAAGATTCATCATGACCAAAGCCCTGGATAATGATCGGTTTGACAAAGTCAAGCATTGCAAAACTGCAAAGGAGATGTGGGATAAGGTTCGTGACATGAGTGAAGGCAATGATGCTATTAAAGAGCATCAGCTCAGTGTTGCCTTGGAAAAGCTGGACAACTTCAAGATGAAGTCTGGAGAAACCATTGATCAGATGGATACCAGATTCACCAGAACTCTGAATGAAGTTTTGAAGCTGGGAAAGACTTTCACTGACAAAGAAATCTCTGTCAGAGTACTGAAGGCTCTACCTCCCAAGTTCAACATGAAGGTGACAGCAATGGAAGAATCAAGAGATCTGGGCAAGATTTCTCTTACAGAGCTGTTCTCCGTACTCAAGGCGTATGAGTATAAACTGCCAAGGATGGGAATTGAAGAAACCTCAACTTCAGGACCCACAGCTGCACTGGTTGCTGCTGAAAATCAAAGAAGACCGGCTCAAAGAAATGCTGAAGTGGACTCATCTGATGAAGCCACTCTACTCAACAAAAAGGAGTACACTGCTGGAGATGTTGCACTGTTGATGAACAACTTCAAGAAGTTCTACAAGAGAAAGATGAAAAACAAATACAACAATGCTTCTACTTCTAAACCTAATTTTTCTTCTCAGGATAAGGATGATTATAAATCAAAACTGATGTGTTACAACTGCAGGAAATTGGGACACTTCATAAGAGACTGCCCATATCCAAAAGCAGAGAAGTACACTGAGGAAGAGAAGAAAATGAGAAAAGAAAGAAAGCATCAGAGAGGCAAGGCAATGATGGCTGAAGCAGAAAAGCGGACTGCCATCTACTCATCTGATTCAGATTCTGACTCGTCTGATGAAGAATCGTCTGATGAAGAAAAACCTGCTCTCCTGTGCCTGATGGCAAAGGACTCTGATGACTCTGAGGATGAGGTAACTCCTCTTAATGATGAATTATTTAATTCATTTGAACAAATGATGCTTAACAATACTGGTATTGCTGAAGCATATAAAAAGCTTAAGGAAGAGATGATCCTGCTAAAAGAGCAAAATAGTTCACTGAAACTTTTAGCTGAGAAGCCAAAAGAATCAGCTGAATATAAACAGCTTGAGCAAGAACATGAATCTCTGAAAGCTGAGTGTGAGGTTTATAAAGGAAAAATCATGGAACTTGAGAAAATTATTGAGTCTCATGATAAGTCTACTGTTGCATCCACGCATACATCTAAGAGACAGGAGACACCTTTAGTAAAGGATAAGCTAGAATTGAATCATACTGAAAAATTTATTTCTGCTGACAATAGTAAGGTCATTCTGTATGTTCAAACCTCTAGACCTACCTCAACTGAGAAAGTGGTAAAGGATAAGAAATCTCCTAAGGCTAAAAAGAGCAAAGAGCCTAGTGTAGGAAATCAGACTAATAAGACAAAACAGCAGAGTCCTAAAAAGTCTGCTGATAAAGCTAAATTGAACCAGTCTGTTGGTAAAGATAAGTCTAAACAAGTTGAGCAAGCACCTAGTAAACCAAAGAATCATAAGAATAAGAAAAATCAAAATGCTTGGTATGGAAATGAGTCATATTATGTGCATCCTGCTGCATATCATCCTATGTATCATGCACCTCAGTTTCCTAATTACTATGCACCTTACCCTGCTCATCCAATGCATGCATATCCTGCATATCATGCACCTTACCCTGCTTATGAACATTATTCATATCATACTGATCATCAACATAACTTATCTGATAACTATGATAAAAATGAAATTGTTCATGCTCCTAAAACTCAGAAACCTAAGAAGCCTAAGACTTCAACATCTTGGGTTGTCAAGGGTGGAACTAATCCTTCAGGACCCTCTCAATAAGGGTACCTAAAACAATTTTATTTTTGTTTTGTAGGTTAGGATTAGGAGTAGGAGTAAAGTAGAAAAGATTTGGTACTTGGACAGTGGATGTTCAAGGCACATGTGTGGAAACATACATGAGTTGACTGATGCAGTTGCTGTGGATGGTCCAAAAGTCACTTTTGGAGACAGCAAAGAAGGCAAGATTAAAGCTAAAGGAAGATTAATCAAGGGAAACATAGAGATATCTGACGTCTCCTATGTTAAAGGCCTAAAATATAATCTGCTGAGCATAAGTCAATTTTGTGACAAGGGATATTCAGTTATCTTCTCAACAGATAAGTGCTACGTTGAACAGATTGGTACAAAGAAGGTAATTTTATCTGGAAGACGACAAGGAAATATCTACATAGTCGACTGGAATTCTGTTGACAAGAATTCAAGTGTTTGTTTGGTGGCATCTGCACCAAGTGAAGTCAGTTGGCTATGGCACAAGAGGATGAATCATTTAAACTTCAAGACCATAAATAGATTAATCAAGAACGATTTGGTAGAAGGGATTCCAAAAGCAGTCATGAGCAAAGACAAGCTCTGTGACGCCTGTCAGAAGGGTAAACAAATCAAGTCATCTTTTAAAGAAAAGAAGCACCAATCTTCTGGAAGAATATTGGAGCTGTTGCATATGGACTTATTTGGACCCATTGATCCAGTCAGCAATGGTGGAAAGAAATACTGCCTAGCTGTTGTGGATGACTATTCAAGATATACTTGGGTGATTTTCATGAAGAAGAAAAGTGAAACCAAGGAACATCTTACCAATCTGATGGAACTGATCCAGAATGAGAAGAGTATCAAAATATTGAAGATCAGGTCAGATAGAGGGACAGAGTTTACAAACTCTACTGTTGAAGAGTATTGTAACATCAAAGGAATACATCATGAGTATTCAGCTGCTAGAACCCCTCAACAGAATGGTGTTGCTGAAAGGAGAAACAGAACACTAAAAGAAGCTGTCAGAACCATGATAGCTGAAGCCAAGCTGCCTCAAAGATTTTGGGCAGAAGCAACAAACACAGCATGCTTTACCCAAAACAGATGTATGATCAACAAAAATCAGAACAAGACTCCATATGAAGTTTGGAACAATAGAAAACCAAACATTCATTACTTTAAGATTTTTGGTTGTAAATGTTTTGTATTGAATAATGGGAAAAATCACCTTACTGCATTTGCAGAAAAGGCTGATGAAGCTGTCTTTATAGGATACTCATCTGTTAGTAAGGCTTATAGAGTTTTTAACAAAAGAACATTACTAATAGAAGAATCTATCCATGTAGTATTTGATGAGCCAAGTCAATCTTCTGAAAAGAATCAAAGTGTAAATCAAGATCTGTCTGCTGATTTACAGAAGTTAGACGTTGGAAGAAATGAAGAATATGTTCCCATCATACTACCTAATCTAAGTTCAGCTGCTAACTCAAGTGCTGTTCATAATCATAGTGCTGATTGTCTAACAGACGAGTTGCAAACAGCTGACAGACCAGAGGCTGTTCAACAGACGGCAAATGTTCAACAGACTACTACTGGAACTCCAACAGTAGTGTTGCAAGATCATAACAGAGGACAACATCCTGATTTGCAACCTGATCTCAGATGGCTCAAGAATCACCCTCCTGAGTTAGTCATTGGTGATCCTTTAGATAGAGTGAAAACAAGAAGAGCTGCTGCACAAGATGCTATGTTTGTCACATTTCTATCTCAAATAGAGCCTAAGCAAATTGAAGAAGCTCTCAATGATTCCTTCTGGATAGAAGCTATGCAAGAAGAGTTGAATCAATTTGAAAGAAATGAAGTCTGGTACTTAGTTCCTAGACCAAGTCATCAAAGAGTAATTGGCACTAAGTGGGTTTTCAGAAATAAAATGAATGAAGATGGTGTTGTCACCAGAAACAAAGCAAGACTAGTGGCCAAGGGTTATTGTCAAGAAGAAGAAATTGACTTTGATGAAACTTTTGCACCAGTAGCAAGACTTGAAGCAATCAGACTGTTTCTTGCCTATGCTGCTCACAAGAACTTCACTGTCTATCAGATGGATGTGAAGTCTGCTTTTCTCAATGGAGAATTGCAAGAAGAAGTGTATGTTGAACAACCTCCAGGATTTGAAGTCTACCAAGAAGAGGATAAAGTATATCGTCTGAAGAAAGCCTTATATGGACTGAAACAGGCTCCAAGAGCATGGTATGATACCCTATCTGATTTTCTTTTAATTAAAGGATTTCGTAAAGGTAAGGTAGATAAAACCTTGTTCACAATCGAATGGGAAAATCATATATTACTTGTGCAAATATATGTGGACGATATTATTTTTGGTTCAACTAACCAACAGATGTGTGATAAGTTCTCCAAGCTGATGCAGAATAAGTTTGAAATGAGCATGATGGGTGAACTTAACTATTTTCTTGGATTGCAAGTTAGACAGTTGCCTGATGGGATATTCATCAGCCAAGCAAAATACACAAGAGATCTGTTCAAGAAATTTGGTATGGAAACTAGCTCAACAGCTACCATTCCTATGTCTACAAGTCTTCGTTTGGATAAAGATGAAGATGGCAAATCAGTAGACATAACCAAATATAGAGGCATTATTGGTTCATTGTTGTATCTAACAGCAAGCAGACCTGACATAATGTACTCAGTTGGAGTCTGTGCAAGATTTCAATCAAACCCCAAAGAATCTCATCTCTTAGCTGCCAAGAGGATATTGAAGTATGTTAAAGGCACTCAAGAACTGGGATTATGGTATCCTAGAGAATCTGGATTTGAACTAGTTGGCTATTCAGATTCAGACCTTGCTGGCTGCAAGATTGACAGGAAAAGCACAACAGGTGCATGTCAGTTCTTAGGCAGTCGTCTGATCTCATGGATGAGTAAGAAGCAAACCTCAGTCTCTATATCTACTGCTGAAGCTGAATATATAGCTGCTGGAGCTTGCTGTGCACAGATACTTTGGTTGAAACATCAACTAGAAGACTACAACATCAAGATCAGTGGAATTCCAATCTACTGTGACAATACAAGTGCAATTTCACTTACTCAGAACACTACAAGTCATTCAAGGACTAAGCATATTGAGATCAAGCATCATTTCATTAGAGATCATGTGGAAAAAGGCAATGTAATGATTGAGTATGTTCATACTGATAATCAGATTGCTGATATCTTCACCAAACCTCTAAGTGAAGTAAGGTTCTCAACTCTAAGAGCTGAGCTAGGACTACTTAATTTGGAAGCATAAGCGGAGGGGGAACTCATCAGAAGACTGGAGTTCAACAGCTTAGTGTTTCATGATTATCTTCAAGGATTAACTTTCAACAGACTAATTAACTTATGAATTCTTAAACTCAGGGGGAACGTGTAAGACTAGCGGTACTTCTGAATTAAAGATGAAATTTGTTAATGTCAGTTAGTTGAAGTTATGTTTTCATCAGAAGACTCAACTATCGAAGATTGAAGCTATCTTATCTAGCTGGATTGACAAACAGCTGAGGAAGGTTATCAGCTATTGGCATTCTCTGATAACAGCATTGTCATCAGGACACTAGTCCATCAGATAAGTGTTTATTATACTTATCTGATTACTTAAATAAAAGCGAACTATTTAAAAACGTTTTATTCAAAACACGCTTTTACAAGTAAACTGTCGGGCGGTACATATTCCCGCTCTTCATTAAATATCTTTTGAATTTGAAAGGTCGTAACTGACGCCGCACGATCAGCACTGACAGAAAAACGGATCTAACGGTTGGCAGATATCACGGAAACCGAAAAACCCCAACTCTATAAATCCTCATCTGATCAGTCGAGTAGCTCTTTACGCACCCTAAACTTTCAAAAGCAATTGTGAGAAAAACTTAAACAAGTTTTCTGCAAAAATCCTTTCCTTTTCACTAACTTTCAACAGATTGAAATGGCTGCTGAAGGTATGTTCTTAGATTATGAGTCCTATTATCAGTCTGGTACAAGTTTGATGAAAGAATTGTTGGAGAAATTCAAATCGGCACAGTTGGTAAATTTCATGGAGTACAATGAAGGAATAATCTGGACTGACCAGGTTATGGAGTATTATGGAACGGCAAAGGCTGACTACAACAAACTAGAAATCAAAGCGAAAGTGGGTGACAAATCTGTTGTCATCACTCCACAAGTTCTTCATGAACAGTTTGGTTTGCCCAAGTCTGGAAGACACGAAGTTACCGTACTGACTGAAGAGAAGCACCAACAGTTTTGGGCGATCTGCGCCAAGGAAGGAGAAATGTTGTCTGGCAACATTAAAAAGAAACAGCTGAAGGATGAATATCAGCGGATGGCTGATATGGTCTCGAAGCTGATTGAGAACTGTACTTTTTCTCTAGATGCTGTTACAATGAAGCGTTTCAGCATCATGGCTGCCGTATACTATGGGCTAGAGGTAAACTGGTCCATCATAATTTGGTATATACTTGCTGATTTTCTGGAAGTGAAGAAGGGAAAAGGCCCTTACACCAACCACAGAATCACTTTAAGTTACCTCTTATCAAAGTTGGGCTGTGTCATGACAAATGGGAAAGAAATTCACAAGTCCAAAGCAATGAACAAGTATCTACCTGTTCAGAAGAGGAAGGCTGATGAGCCTGAACGAGAAGAAGTTGAGGAACCAAAGGAGGTTCCTGCCAAAAGGCAAAAGAGATTAGTCAAAACAGCAAGTTTGGCTGTTGAGACTAAAAGGAAGAGGGCTGCTGATGAGCCCAAAAAGAAAGAATTAAAGCAGATGGAGAGAGTGACTTCTGCTGAAGCCACTAAGATTGTTGAGAACATTATTGCTGATGTAAGGACTGGATCCCCTGCATCACCGTCAAGAACTCCATCAGCAGAGAGGCCTGCTGAGGATATTTCTCAAAGGACAAGAAGTCAACTGAGAAGTACAGCCGCTACCACTTACCGTGAAGGTAGAACAAAGAAGTCTGCTAGAAAGCAGATGACATTCATTGAAAAACCTACTGATCTGGAAAATGTAGCTAGGGAGGATCCTGAAGCTGCTCAAAGGCCTATTGAAACAGTTGAGACTGTTGAGACTGACAAAGCTGATGAGCAACAGCCAAGTCAAGTCACTTCAACAGCTGAGGTTGCTCAACCTCAAGAAGATCCAGATGTTCAAATCATCCATCCTATAGCTGCTGCTCCCATATCATCTGCTGGACCAGCTCCTGTTGATAAAGGCAAAAGAAAGATAGTGATTAAGAGAAAGAAAATCACTAAAGCTGACAAAAGAGCAAGGGAAGAAGCTGAACAGAGGAAGCAGGATGAGCTTGAAGAGAAGAAAGCACTTGAGCTAAGCAAAGCTCAAGAAGCAAAGGATGAAGCCAGAAGACGCATGTCTGCAGCAGAAAGAAAAGCTGCTGAGGATGCTGAAATGGCTGCAGTGATTGAATTGAGCAAGGTTGATGCCTATGGACCTGTCCATGGCGGTGGCATCAAGATTGGTGAAGGGAACGATGAAGAAGACAAGAAGAAAATATTGCTGCCTGCCCCCAAAACCAAGTCAAAAGACAAGTTTGAAGTCAGAAAAGCATTTGAGATAGTCTATGCTGATAAGGAGCTGTTCAAGAAGTTTGAAAAGTCCTTGGCTTACTATGATCAGAAGCTTATGTTGATGACTCTGTTCAACCAAGAAAAGCCAAGATATATTAGTTGGAGAGACAACAGGCTGAACAAGTCAATTACTGAACTTCAAGATATGAAGGAGTTAGCTGATGAAGAACGATGGGTTCTAAGTTGGCTGAAGACAAACTCCATCCAAAAGGCTCTTGATCCAAGCTATGTGAGAGAAATCATTCATAGCTATGCAAAAGGCTTTGCATTGGAGGAAGCCAAGAAAATCAAGAGCACCTTGCCTGAAAAGAAGAAGAAGTCTGAAGATGCTGAGGAAAGAGCAATTAAGTTTGCTGTTATGGCTGCCCTGAAGAGATGGGCTAAAAAGTCAAAGTATCAGCAAGGCTGTTCAAGTGACTTGCCACTACTGCCTAGTGTCCAGCAAATCATTTTTGGCAAGGAAGTGCAACCGTTCTATGAAGTGCCAAAGGGGAATAATGCTTTTGTTAATCCCTGGATCATTGTGAGGCAAATCAGACAAACCACTTGCTTCAATGATGATGGCACCATCACCAACTTAGTCTATGATGATGTTACTGATGAGCCTAAAGCTGCGGACAAGCCTGATGTCAAGTCTGCTGATCAGACTGAAGTCAAGACTGCTGATCAGACTGCTGACAAGCCTGCTGAACAAATTGCTGTTAAGTCTGCTGATCAGACTGAAGACAAGTCTGCTGAAAAGGCTGCTGATGATCCCCTGGCCATTGAGTGGAAGGCTACGGACTCTGGAAATCATCAAGACGAAAAGATGGAAGATATTCCTGTCCACCAGGAAATTGATGAAAGGGATGTAGCTGCTGCTTCTGCTTCATCAGGTGATAAGCACTCATCACTGATGGAAGCAATCCAGATGCTGATGGAAAACCAACTTAAGGAACTGGAAGACAAGCACAAGCAACAGCTATTAAAGGTTAAGGAGGAGCTGAAAGCAGAGTTGGCAGAAACCAACAGACTTCAGCTGGAAACTGTTCAAGGATCAACAGAAGAGATTATCAAAAAGGAGATCAACAGTATTCCAATTCCTCAAGACAACTCATTGCAGTTGATACACAGCTTAAGAGAACTGAACCAGAACGTGGAAGATGTGAAGGGTGATGTGAATCATCTTCACACTGCTTTAAAATCAGCTGAGCACAAGATTGCTGACTTAACTGCAACTTTCATTAAAGTCAGTCATGAAGAGAAGGAAATCAATCTGGGAGTGTTGCAAGAAGTTGCAAAGGCTGCACAGGAAGTTCAAAATGAAATTGCAACTATCAACCTCAACATTGACTACTTCAATGATAAGACTGATGTCATCAGCACTGACATTCATCATCTCACAGCAAGTCACGACGTTGTTAATCAGAATCTGAAGGCTTTGTGTGCTGGAGTAAAGATTCCAACAGTTGCCCTCAACCCTGCTGTTGAACCTTCTAATGTCATCAGAGTTGATGATGACAAAAAGGGGGAAGATAAAAGGGAAGAACCAGCTAAGGAAACTGCTGCTGAAGAACCAGCAAAGGAATCTGCTGCTGAAGATTCAACTAAGGAAGAAACTGCTGCTGCAACTATGAAAGCCAAGGAAACTGAAGACACTGCTGACAAGGCTGAAGTACTTGAAAAGGTAGAAGGAGAAGATACCAAGTACAAAAACACTGAATCTGCCAGGAAAGCCATGGAAGCTTTGAAAGCTCTACAAGAACAAGAACTTAAGGAGAAGATGGAAGCTGCCAAAGCAATTCTGGAAGAAGAAGTTGATGATGAAGAAGATGATGAAGAATCATCTTATGAATATGAAGAAGTGCTTGAATCTGATGAAGAAGCTGATAGTTAGGAATTGCAAAATCCATTGTAATCAGTTTATTTTTTTCAGAAATCTCATCTGATGAACTTGTACATGTAACTCATTTTCAATATTAATGAAAAGTCAAGTTCAATCCAATAAACTTTTTCTATCTCAGAAAATTTTGAGGATTTCAATCTTTAGTTTAGGTATTCAACAGGTACTAAGCTGAAGTTTTGTCATCATCAAAAAGGGGGAAATTGTTGGATAAGGATGAAGATGAAGGCACTGAAGAAAGTTTGATAAGGGAGGTTTTGATGCATTCCAAAACTTCAAAGATTGGCTAAGTATGGAGTAACTTAGCTGATAGACTTATCAAGGAATTTTGACTAAGTAATGAAGACATCAGAAGAGTCAAAGTTTCAAGGTCCAAGACTTCTGATCTGCTGAAGTAAAGTTATCAGACTAGTGAAGATCAGCCGACTCAAATCAGATTTGTTCAAGTTTGAGATCAGCCGAGTTCGCCATCAGACTTATACTTTCGTCAGCCAAGTGAAGAAGATCATGAAGTGTTCCCAACGGTAATAAATGCCCCTTGGTGTAATAAATGCTGAAGTACGAGGATATTTAAGACAAATGATTGAAGAAAAGCTTCGCATCAGCCGAGTGCATTTAATGCTGCATTTAATGCTGCCTGCAGAATAGTACTGTTTACAGTACGGACAGACTGCAAAAGAGCCGTTCGCGGATTTTAAGGACCAGTACTCGAGGAATTTGAATCCTGTCTCTCTTCAACGGACACTTTTCAATCCTCAAGTATAAATAGCTGAAAGAGACGAAGAAGAAATAAGCAACACACTTTCTGAGAGAAATTTCCGAAGCAAAATTCTTTAAGTCTCAAGAACAGCTCACTCATCAGCTGAGTCATTTGTTGACGAAAGCAGAGTTGAAGAATCAAGAAAAATACATCTTCTGAGTGATTTTGTAAACAAGAGTGTTGTGCGGAGTTGTGATCCATCTTTGTGAGTGATCAAACTTCAGAGGATAGGTTTTCTGTGTGATCTCCTATTGCGAACTTGTGGTCGTTTCATTTGTTGTTCGACGCAAGCAGAGTATACTGTAAACTTTGTGATTATAGTATAACCCAAGATCTGAGTGACTTGGAAGAGTGGACTAAAGGATATTTAAATCCATATAACCACTATAAAAATTGATTGTGTTTTTACATTGCTTCTAAACTTGCATATTTCCTGATTGCATAAAAACACATTAAGTTAACTGTTTGAAAAGAAGTTAAAAGGAGTTTATAAAACTGGGGAAACATTTTTCAAACTGCTCAGATTACTTGTGAAAAACACTTTGAAAATCCGCTGCAAGTACTCTAAGTATTAAAACTGATTTCTGCAAAATCAGCTAAGTAACTATCAGACGAGTGGTCAACAAGACTGTTCAAAGATTTGTCCGAGAACAGAATTGTAACTTACAAATCTGATCAGCTTAGTCTGTTCAGTAAGAGTAAAGTTTTAAAGTTAAATTTGAAGAAAATTTTTAAAGAGGTTTATTCACCCCCCCCCCCTCTAAACCTCTTCTGACCACTTGGGACCAACAGTACTTCTTCAAAACAAAATAAGGGCAGTTCTAGCAAGTCCATTTTGGACGAAGAGCTCGAGGCTTCGCTCGGGGGCTCTTCTCCAAAAGTTGTCGATTCTTCGAGTGAAGTTCCTGTGAGAGAAAAGGCTTCTGTTTCTTCCTCGAACAAAAGGCCTTATTCCGATGTGGTTACTCCTGTTGAGGCATTGCAAAATCTTGCTATCGGTAGCAAGTCATCTTCCGATGTTTCGACCGTTCCTCCCACAGGGAATCTCAGCAAAAAACCCAAGTCAACGATTGGTGGAGGGGTTTCTGCTGAATCCTTAGAAATTGATAATCCTCCCAAACCCCTTGTTGACTCCATTCCTCCAAAAATTACTTCTTCCGCGCCTGAAGGGTCGAAAATTGGGTCTCCTCTTAAGGCTGATCCCATGGATAGTCTGTTGCAAGCTAACTTTACTTCTTCGGAAACTAACATGCCCAAGGAGAGAAACATGTCCAAGGAGAGAAACATAGAAGAGTTGTTTGAGTCTAGGCAGCATTTCCTGTTTCAGGTATTGTTATTATTATATTTTATTTTATTTTTTTATTTATTTTTTTTTTATTTTTTTTTTTTGAGGTGACGACTCCTTTTGACAGGCCGGTCAAGATTTTATTGAGCTTAAAACGTTTGCTGAGCGGGAGACCAATCATCGTGCCGCTATTTCCCTCGAGCTGGAGGAGAAGAAAGTCGAATTCGACCATGTCTTCGCGGAGAAGCTTGCTCTAGAGAGGGAGAAGTCTGTTAAAGAAAGTGGAGAGGAGATCCATAAGCAGCTGAATGAGGAGCTCGAAAAACTGAAGAGTCTTCACGAGCAGGATAGGCAAGAATTTACGCGTCGAGAAAAGGAGGCTTATGATCGTGGATATGAAGCTGGACGCGAGGCTCGTAGTGCCGAGCTTCGCAAGATCTTTTCTGACAACAAGCTTCTTTAGATGTTGTCTTTCTTTACCTGGACTTGTTGTATGGCTTTATTTATCTCTTGTGTGATCATGAATAATTTTAGACATTTTACCCTTATAGTTTGTAATAAACTATTAGTTTCTCGGATTGCTCGATTGCCCATAATTTGATGTACTTTTTCCTGTCCATGCTTCAATTTGCTTTCTCCGTTTGGTCTTATGCTCGTGATCCTTAATCCTCGATCTTGGTATAATAATTTTTGCTTAATTTTCAAAGTATATCATTTTTTCTTCCCGCTGAAATTCTCGGGAAGCGCAATAGTTTTTCAATCTTGACCGTTCCTTTTGCTTCCTGCTAGCCACTGGATTTTGAAGGTCGTACCTATAAATGGGGCTCTTTGTTTTGCATACTTATAGTATTTTTCGAAAACAGATTCCTTCGATCATGCTGACTAAAAGATTTTGCTGCATGACTCAATATTTCGACTTTCGAGTTAGGATTTATTTTGCATATCATAGTCAAATTTGTACTTCAACCTCGACTAGGGTATCTGCAGGAGAACACTATTTCGACCTTGAAAGTCGAACAGCCTTATTGCTGACCATCCACGACCCCGGTAGCTCCCTCGACTTCCTATAGCCGAGGTGAGACTTAAGCGTCATATTTTAGCGAGGATGTCTGACCATTTGTTTGGTTCTTCTGGAAAATGTGAGGAGGTGATGCTTCGAGGATCGAGGTTCTCAAAAAGTATTCACATTACACCTAGAAAAAAGATGCATCACCCCTCTTATCTTCGACAACTAGCAGAAAGGTTACAATGCTGTCGGCTTGATGTGCTCCTCTTTTTCGAGTAAGGACATTATTGCTAGCTGAAATTTTCATAGGATTGCCCGCTCATGAAGGTTTCCTTATGTTCGGATTTAATCTTAAGATCGTAGAACGTATTGGCATGAAAAGAATAGCTCGATATCTTCGTAATTTGTAACTCCTCAATCTATCGAATAATAATTCCTTGACTAAATCTTTACTGTCATTCTTATATGTTTAAATAGTATTTCTTGCCAATATTGGTCGATCTTAGACGAGTCGATAATACTTTTCCGAATTTCTTCTTGTGATTCTTTTTGACAACCGGAATCGAAGCTACAAATACCTCGAGCGCTATTGATTTTGACTTTTTCTTCGTTTACTCATATGATTCCCGGATTTCTGGGAAGCGCAACGATCGGCGCATTAATTGCTCCTATTTTAGCCATTAGTTTGTTCACTTTAATGAATGAGTTACCATTACATCCCATCTTCTCTTATCCAAACAGTCCCTGATTCGTCGGGAATCTGAACGGTCAAAGCGCTTTTAATGTTCGTATTGCCGCCGTTCATCTTAAAGAGATCTACACCGTTGAAACGGAATCCTTCCTCCTATAAATACCTCTGAGTTTACCTTCATATTTTTCACTTGTTTGTAAACATCTCGTTCGATCGACATGGTTGTATTTTTACTTTCCCCAACCGTTTTTATGTTCCATTTGATCTCAGCAATAGAAACGTTCGAGATTCGGACTAGGACTTTCTTTTTCGACCTCTTCGGCGTCCCTGTATGGGGAATATCTTCGACTAGGGTATCGACAGGCGAAAAGGATTGCGACTGGGGTACCGGCAGGCGACCAGCTCTCTCTGATTCCAACCATTCGAGACTGGTTCGAACTGCTGTATCCTGTCAATCCACCCAGTCGGATAGTGGGTCGACTGCTGGGGAAGTTTTCCCGCACTCAATATCCACTTCTTCAAGATGTGCCTTGAAGAAAGTTACCTCCGAGATTGCGTGGAATAATTTTTCTAGAGATTGCTTCCCTGTTTCTCGATCCGGTCCGACATGGGACGACCATTGAGGAAGCGAAGGATGAAGGGTAGAAGTGTTATTCTAGCTCCGCCTTCCGTCTTCACTTACGAGAACATTCTAGCGTAGGGTTAGTTTGTAATAGGGTCACGTTGAATGTAGAGCTTCAGCTTTGCTCGATTTTCTTTATTATTATAATCACGAAATTTCTTGTAACCATTCGAAAGATCATGAATAAGAATATTTATTTTCTCTCTTATCTCTACTGCAGAACTGTTTTCGTATATTGTTACCGAGCAGTGATTTCTTCGCCCCAAAAATATGAGCAACAAATATCATTCTCGAATGATCTCCATAAGTGTATCGATAATAAAGAATAATTGACATTCTTCTATCTCTGATATTCAGATATAAGTAACAGTTGATCTTTGTAGACCGATCAAAATTTGATAATACTGGAATAATAATGATAGGCCCTCTTGGCGGATTGTGATTGCTGTAGTTCGAAATAGGACGTATATTGGAATCTCGTACGATTGATAATTTACACCTTGGATCGTAGCAAAGACTTTCAACCATTTGGTAATTTCGAGCTAAGGGGCGTAGCAACGGCTTTCACCCTTAGTTGTTTTAGAGCATTTTTAGCCCCAGGGTCATAGCAGAGGCTTTCACCCATTTAATAATTTCGATCTAAGGGGCATAGCAACGGCTTTCACCCTTAGTCGTTTCAGAGCATTTTTAGCCCCAGGGTCATAGCAGAGGCTTTCACCCATTTAATAATTTCGATCTAAGGGGCATAGCAACGGCTTTCACCCTTAGTCGTTTCAGAGCATTTTTAGCCCTTGGGTCCTAGCAGAGGCTTTCACCCATTTAATAATTTCGATCTAAGGGGCATAGCAACGGCTTTCACCCTTAGTCGTTTCAGAGCATTTTTAGCCCTTGGGTCCTAGCAGAGGCTTTCACCCATTTAATAATTTCGATCTAAGGGGCATAGCAACGGCTTTCACCCTTAGTCGTTTCAGAGCATTTTTAGCCCTTGGGTCCTAGCAGAGGCTTTCACCCATTTAATAATTTCGATCTAAGGGGCATAGCAACGGCTTTCACCCTTAGTCGTTTCAGAGCATTTTTAGCCCTTGGGTCCTAGCAGAGGCTTTCACCCATTTAATAATTTCGATCTAAGGGGCATAGCAACGGCTTTCACCCTTAGTCGTTTCAGAGCATTTTTAGCCCTTGGGTCCTAGCAGAGGCTTTCACCCATTTAATAATTTCGATCTAAGGGGCATAGCAACGACTTTCACCCTTAGTAATAAACGGAGATAAATATAGACTGATATTAGATGAATGTAGATCGAGAATATCAGAATAATAGATGAGTAGAGATTGACAATGCCAGCATACGACGAGCAGATAGGCGCATTGGTGAAACGAATTTCCATTAAATATAATTTGATCGAAAATAACTTCCGACGAAATGATAGTCTTCCGTTAGATGGAAAACAAATAGACGGATAATAGATAACAAATAAATCTAGGACTTAATAAACAATCCTTCTGTCTTAATGGAAAATATTTCTTGCGAGGTTCTAATTTCGTTCGGACTAATACCCCTTGTTTTCTTTGGCTGTTGTTAATGTCTCCAATTTTTGATAAGTATTGACCTTTTCCGACCGGTTCCTCTTTTATCGGGAATCGCAACAGTTCTTAGATCTTATCCCTTCGTTATACGAATTACCTGCCGTTGAATTCCTTTCAATTTTCTCTATAAAAGGCCATCATTCCTTAAAAACCATCTCATTTGTTGCATTAATACTCAATTCGTCCGATCATGGTGACTAAGACCGTTCTTTCATTAATTCACTTATTTGAGCTCAGATTTCGAACGATCTTTAAGCAGAGCAATTTCCGAGCGGAAGAAACACTATTTCGATCTTCGCTTAGAGTATCGGCAGGCAAATATAATCTCCATCTGGAAGGCCAATAAGCCAGGCCTATGGAGTTCGCAGATTATAGCACAAGTCTTCGACTAGGGACCTGTTGCTACAATGCATTTAGAAAGACGTACAGGAGCGAGAGTACTGAAGAATTCATTTACTCGATGAACCATGTGCTCAATCCTTCGTCTTCGGAGAATCGTAAATAAAGTTAAAAGCCTGCGGGTCCTAAGGAGATTTCCCCGGTCGGAGCCAAATTATTCCGAAAAAGCAGTAGGAGAAGAGACCGAAAATTTCATAGGATTGTAAAAAGTAATAGTGTTCTTATGTAATATATAGGCTTGAGTTATGCTCAACATGTATTTTCCTCATCTTGTATTTTCCGAGATAATATAAATACATTTCTTCCACGTTTTGTTGATAGAATAAACATAATTAGATAGATTCTTATCTTCAATACTTCCACATCGATCCTCTTATATCAATAAAGAAATACTCAAACACCGCTTGCTTGATCGAGCAATAGATAAATATTTTAGTGGACCTAAAATTAATAAGGAAAATGTTACCATTAATCATTGGCACTGCCGGATTTCCATAGTCGCATGATTTTTTTGGTCGAGAGTTCTGTTCGAACCGATCATGATTCTTCCAAGTCGAACAATGACTGTAAAAATATCTGAATGAACTGATCTTGAACCTAAATTGCCAATCTTCATCAATAATGTTATAACTATGTCATATCGGTCTGGTGTTTAGAATGTTATAAATTTTCCTATACGGCCTGTTAAACCGTGTTTTCTTCTAACCAAACAGGACCCTATTTCTCGGGAAATGTAACGGTCAGTTCATTTATTACTTACATCCCAACCGTCGGTGATTTGTTATCTGGACCATTGGTTCAAAAACTTTGCTGCTATAAATAGTTCTCCTTTGGTTTATCCGATACTCTTCATTTTCTCTATTATGCTTTGTCCGACCGATATGGGTCGAATCTTGCTTTCGATTCGTATTGCTTCCAAAATAAAGAAATTTGAGATAAGAATTCGAACCTTATTCTTCGACTCTGGTCTTTTTGGTGTACCCCTCTTCGCTTAGAATATCGACAGGCAAAAGAACTTGCGCCTAGAATACCGGCAGGCAACCTGTTTTCCCAGACATATCATTTCTGGTGCGGGTTAGACCTCTGGTATCTTGGCGTAGTATCCGATCGGGCAGCTGGTTATTCTGAGAGGAGTTCTTTAAATCTGAGGCATCAGCTTCCTCGAGGGCTTTCTTGAAGTATAGTTCCTTCGAGCTTCCTTGAGCTGCCTCTGCTGAGATAACCCTTTGCTGCACCTGTTCGGATTATCCTGTAAACAGTGATTGAGTATTTCAATAATTGTTTACTGATGATGATCTAAGGTCGGTCCGAAGCCCAGGAGAGGAGTTGCGATCCGGCCCTTACCCCGTTCGAAGATGGATGTGCGACACGTGGCTAGTGATTACTAGGATGAGTCACTGCTGAGTTCTGCATCTGGGGCGATCTTAGGGAATGAAGACTGAGCACGTAACATGGTAGAATTATTCATAGAACTTGTAATAGGATAGTAGCGATCGTATTGTACTTCTTGAGTTCGAAATTGATTCGAGGCTTTTCTTTGTAACTTATTTGAAGAAATATTAATGATAGAGCTTTCGTTCTCTGATCGAATTTCACCGTTTAACTTCGACTTTGATGATTTTAAATAATTTGTTGCCGTTGTTCAAATGTTCAACTCATCCCAATCGAATCGAGAAAAATAGAAGTAACCGATAAATAATGTATACAGATTATGTGATTGAACTCATAAATAGCTGATTTGAGGAATTTGTTTTTGAAAGTAACAAATATGATGATCGGAAAAATAAATTCCGACCATCGATAAGCTCTGATCGAGTCGACCGGACTAACTCTATGTTAGTTTGTTGTGGGCTACCTCGGTGAAACTTCTTATTTACTTTCACACTAGAAAATGGATCCTTGTGGAAAATCAATCCATCGGGAAAAAATAGATAAGCTGTGCAATCCCCGGAATAAATCGCTAATATTAAGCTCGAAAGTTTATTGTATAGGCATTATCTTCGATCTCGAATTGATGAACGCCCCAATAGTCGGAGGACCGCCTTGGATAACGAATAACAGAGTTTCAGACTTAGTAAGGTTTTCAGCTAACATATGGATTTCCCCTCGTGGTAGGCATATTTCGGTCTAATACTCGAATAAGGGCCCCACGGTGGGCGCCAATTCATCTTACGCGATTTCGTTGTTCGATCAAAGGTGGGTTGTAGAGTGAAAATAACAATATTTAAAAGGAAAGTAAAGATCAAATAGTAATTGTATTCGAATTAGCTGGGTACAAATACAAGAATTTAGGGTCCTACTCGAGCATTATTGGATGCCGTACAAACTAGAGGAGCGAAATACAAATAACCAAAACTATACTATATTTCCCAAATGTGTCCGAGTAGCAGTCACGAAACAAGAGCACCTGGGAAGTTGTGTGTTGTCATAAATGCATGGGTATTTATAGCTGAACTGACGGGCTTGGGCCTGGGCTCGGCCCAACAGTACCCTTCGATCTTGGGTTCTTAAATGAGCTCGGAACAGTTAATACTATGCCCTGGACCAACTTCTTGCTCTCTGGGGATAGTATCTAGTGTTATTCGAACAGCATCGGGCCCACAGAGGCAAGGAATCTAAATTACCCCTTATCATTTACCAACTCAGTGTCCTTCTCTATAAACGTCATCTGCTTCCTTGCTGACTTCTTTGACAAACCCTGAATGGGTCTTGAAGCAGCAGTATCCCTTTGTTGGCTCCTTGTCCTGTGAGAGACGTTCTCAGCAGGCACTTCAGCAGACGGAGTCCTTGAAGGTGATGCAGGAGACATTCCCCTTACATCAGCAGTGGTCTGACTTATAATTTGGTCAACAGCAACGTCAGCCACGGTCTTCACTCTTTTGGAAGCCTTCTCCTTAGGTTGATCAGCAACCTTCTTCTTCTTAGTCTCAACAGCTAAGTCAGCTGTTTTGACTAGTCTCCTTTGCCTTTTGGCAGGAACCTCCTTTGGTTCCTCATCTTCATCCTCTTCAGGCTCACCAGCCTTCCTCTTCATAACAGGCAAGTACTTGGTCATTGCCTTAGACTTGTGGATCTCTTTACCATTCAGCATAGGGCACCCCAGTTTGAACAATAGATAACTGAGCATGATCCTGTGATTGGTGTGAGGGCCTTTTCCTTTCTTCACTTCAAGGAAATCAGCGAAGATGTACCAAACTATGATGGACCAGTTGACTTCCAGTCCATAGTAGATAGCAGCCATGATGCTAAACCTTTTCATGGTAACAACATCTAGATAAAAAGTACAGTTCTCTATCAGCTTCGAGACCATATCAGCCATCCGCTGATATTCATCCTTCAGCTGTTTCTTCCTTATGTTGCCAGTCAACGTTTCTCCTTCCTTGGCGCAGATCGCCCAGAATTGTTGGTGCTTTTCTTCAGTCAGCACAGTGACGTCGTGTCGTCCTCTGTTAGGAAGACCAAACGTCTCGTGAAGAACAGTAGGTGTAATGACCACAAATTTGTCTCCGACTGTAGCCTTGATTTCCATGGAGTTGTAGTCAGCAACTGCAGTCTTGTAGTACTCCATAACTTGGTCAGTCCAGATTACACCTTCATTGTACTCCATGAAGTTCACCAACTGTGCAGATTTGAACTTTTCCAACAGTTCCTTCATCAAATCCGTACCAGATTGGTAGTAGGATTCATAAACTAAGAACATACCTTCAGCGGCCATCTTAATCTGTTGAAAATTAGAGAAATAGGAAGAATTTTGCAGAAAATTGCAAGTAAATTTTCTCTCAAGTATGCTTTGAATGTTTAGGGCTCGTAAAGAACTACACGGCTGATCAGATTGGGATTTATAGAGTTAGGGTATCTTGGTTTCCGTGATACCAGCCAACCGTTAGATCCGTTTCTTGTCAGTGCTGATCGTGCGGCGTCAGTTACGACCTTTCAAATTCAAATCGCATTAAATGAGGAGCGGGAATTTGTACCGCCCTTCTGTCACTTGTAAAAGCGTGTTTTGAAATAAAACGTTTTAAACAGTCAGCTTTTACATAAGCGATCAGATGAGTAAAATAAATACTTACTGATGGACTAATGTCCTGATGACATAGTTGTTATCAGTGAAAGCCAATAGCTGATAACCTTCCTCAGCTGTTTGTCAATCCAGCTAGATAATAAATCTTCATTCTTCAAGACTTTAATCTTCTGTTGAAAACATAACTTCAACTAACTGACATTAACAGATTTCATCTTTTAATCAGAAGTACCGCTAGTCTTACACGTTCCCCCTGACTTTAAGAATTCATAAGTTAACTAGTCTGTTGAGAGTTAATCCTTGAAGATAAATAAGATGAGTAAGCTATTGAACTTTAGTCTTCTGATAAGTTCCCCCTCAGCTTATACATCTAATTTTAATAAACCTAGTTCAGCTCTTAGAGTTGAAAACCTTGTTTCACTTAAAGGTTTTGTGAAGATGTCAGCAATTTGATTTTCAGTAAACACATATTCTATTATGACATTTCCTTTCTCCACATGATCTCTAATAAAGTGATGCTTGATCTCAATATGCTTAGTCCTTGAATGACTTGTAGTATTCTGAGTTAGTGAGATTGCACTTGTATTGTCACAGTAGATTGGTATTCCACTAATTTTGATATTATAGTCTTCCAGTTGATGCTTCAACCATAAGATTTGTGCACAGCAAGCTCCAGCAGCTATATATTCAGCTTCAGCAGTAGATATAGAGACTGAAGTCTGTTTCTTACTTATCCATGAGATCAGACGACTACCTAAAAATTGACAGGCACCTGTTGTGCTTTTTCTATCAATTTTGCAGCCAGCAAGGTCAGAATCTGAATATCCAATAAGTTCAAATCTAGACTCTCTAGGATACCACAATCCCAAATCTTGAGTGCCCTTAATATATTTCAATATTCTCTTGGCAGCTAAGAGATGAGATTCCTTAGGATTTGATTGAAATCTCGCACAAACCCCAACAGAGTACATGATATCAGGTCTGCTAGTTGTTAGATATAACAGTGACCCAATGATGCCTCTGTACTTGGTTATGTCTACTGATTTGCCATCTTCATCTTTATCCAAACGAAGACTTGTAGACATTGGAATAGTAGCAGTAGAGCTAGTTTCCATACCAAATTTCTTGAACAGATCCTTTGTGTATTTTGCTTGGCTGATGAATATTCCATCAGACAACTGTCTTACTTGCAAACCAAGAAAATAATTAAGTTCTCCCATCATGCTCATTTCAAACTTGTTCTGCATCAGCTTTGAGAACTTATCACACATCTGTTGGTTAGTTGAACCAAAAATAATATCGTCCACATAAATTTGCACAAGCAAAATATGTTCTTCTCATTCAATAGTGAACAAGGTCTTGTCAACTTTACCTTTGCGAAATCCTTTAATTAAAAGAAAGTCAGATAAAGTATCATACCATGCTCTTGGAGCCTGTTTCAGTCCATAGAGGGCTTTTTTCAGACGATACACCTTGTCTCCTTCTTGATAGACTTCAAATCCAGGAGGTTGTTCAACGTAAACTTCTTCTTGCAATTCTCCATTGAGAAAAGCTGATTTCACATCCATCTGATAGACGGTGAAATTTTTGTGAGCAGCATAGGCAAGAAAGAGTCTGATTGCCTCTAGTCTTGCTACTGGTGCAAACGTTTCATCAAAGTCAATGCCTTCTTCTTGGCAATAACCCTTGGCCACTAATCTTGCTTTGTTTCTGGTGACTTCACCATCTTCATTCATCTTATTTCTGAATACCCATTTAGTACCAATGATTCTTTGATGACTTGGTCTAGGAACTAAGTACTAGACTTCATTCCTTTCAAATTGATTTAGCTCTTCTTGCATAGCTTCAATCCAGTTGGAATCACTAAGAGCTTCTTCAATCTGTTTGGGCTCAATTTGAGATAGGAAGCTGATGAACATTACATCACTTGCAGCAGCTCTCCTAGTCTTCACTTTATCCAAAGGATCACCAATCATTAATTCTGGTGGGTGATTCTTGAGCCATCTAAGATCAGGTTGCAAATCATAATGTTGTCCTTTGTTTTGATCTTGCAACACTACTGTTGGAGTTCCAGTAGTAGTCTGTTGAACATCTCTTGTCTGTTGAACAGTCTCTGGTCTATCAGCTGTTTGCAACTCGTCTGTTAGACAATCAGCACTGTGATTTTGAACAGCATTTGAGTTATCAGCTGGGTTGAGATCAGGTAGTATGATGGAACATATTCTTCATTCTTTCCAACATTCAACTTCTGTAAATCAGTAGACAGATCTTGATTAATACTTTGATTCTTTTCAGAAGATTGACTTGGTTCATCAAATACTACAAGAATGGATTCTTCTATTAGTAAAGTTCTTTTGTTAAAGACTATATATGCTTTACTAACAGTAGAATATCCAACGAATACAGCTTCATCAGCCTTTTCTGCAAATGCAGTAAGGTGATTTTTACCATTATTTAAAACATAGCATTTACAACCAAATATCTTAAAGTAATGAATGTTTGGCTTCCTGTTGTTCCAAACTTCATATGGAGTCTTGTTTTGGTGCTTGTTGATCATGCATCTGTTTTGGGTAAAACATGCTGTGTTTGTTGCTTCTGCCCAAAATCTTTGTGGCAGCTTAGCTTCAGCTATAATGGTTCTGACAGCTTCCTCTAGTGTTCTGTTTCTCCTTTCAGCAACACCATTTTGTTGAGGGGTTCTAGCAGCTGAATACTCATGATGTATTCCTTTGATATTACAATACTCTTCAACAGTAGAGTTTGTAAACTCTGTCCCTCTATCTGATCTGATCTTCAATATTTTTATGCTTTTCTCATTCTGGATCAGTTCCATCAGATTAGTAAGATGTTCCTTGGTTTCACTTTTCTTTTTCATGAATATCACCCAAGTATATCTTGAATAGTCATCCACAACAGCTAGGCAGTATTTCTTTCCACCATTGCTGACTGGATCAATGGGTCCAAATAAGTCCATGTGTAGCAGCTCCAATATTCTTCCAGAAGATTTATGCTTCTTGCTTTTGAACGATGACTTGATTTGTTTACCCTTCTGACAAACGTCACATAGCTTATCTTTGCTCATGACTGTTTTAGGAATCCCTTCTACCAAATCATTCTTTATTAATCTGTTGATGGTCTTGAAGTTTAAGTGATTCATCCTCTTGTCCCACAGCCAACTAACTTCACTTGGTGTTGATGCCACCAAACAAACTTTTGAATTCTTGTCAGCAGAATTCCAGTCGACTATGTAGATATTTCCTTGTCGTCTTCCAGATAAAATTACCTTCTTTGTACCAATCTGTTCAACATAGCACTTATCTGTTGAGAAGATGACTGAATATCCTTTGTCACAAAATTGACTTATGCTCAGCAGATTATATTTGAGGCCTTTAACATATGAGACGTCAGATATCTCTATGTTTCCCTTGATTAAGCTTCCTTTTGCTACAATCTTGCCTTCTTTACTGTCTCCAAAAGTAACTTTTGGACCATCCACAGCAATTGCATCCGTCAGCTCATGTATGTTTCCACACATGTGTCTTGAACAGCCACTGTCCAAGTACCAAATCTTCTCTACTTTACTCCTACTCCTAATCCTAACCTACAAAACAAAATAAAATTGTTTTAGGTACCCATATTGAGAGGGTCCTGAAGGATTAGTTCCACCTTTGACAACCCAAGATGTTGATGTCTTAGGCTTCTTAGGCTTCTGAGTTTTGACAGGAGCATGAACAGATTCATTTTTATCATAGTTATCAAATAAGTCATGTTGATGATCAGTATGATAAGAATAGTGTTCATAAGTAGGGTAAGGTGCATGATATGCAGGATATGTATGCATTAGATGAGCAGGATATGGTGCATAGTAAGTTGGGAATTGAGGTGCATGATACATAGGATGATATGCAGCAGGTTGCACATAATAAGACTCATTTCCATACCAAGCATTTTGATTTTTCTTATTCTTATGCTTCTTTGGTTTACTAGATGCTTGCTCATTAACAGACGACTTAGTTTTTTCACTAGTCTGATTAGTTTTAGCCTTATCAGAGGACTTCCTAGGACTCTTCTGTTTGGGCGTACTAGTTTGTTTTCCTATACTAGGCTCTTTGCTCTTTTTAGCCTTAGGAGTTTTCGTCTCCTTTGATACTTTCTCAGGTGAAGCAGGTTCAGTAGTCTGAACATACAATATGACCTTACTATTGTCAGCTGATATGAATTTTTCAGTATGGTTCAGTTCTAACTTTTCCTGATCTAAAGGTGTCTTCTGTTTACTAGACATGTGAGTGGATGCAACAGATGACTTCTCATGAGACTCAATGACTTTCTCAAGCTCAATGATTTTACCCTTTAAAACTTCACATTCAGCTTTCAGAGATTCATTTTCTTGCTCAAGCAGTCTGTATTCGGCTGATTCTTTTGACTTTTCAGCTTTAAGTTTCAGTGAACTATTTTGCTCTTTTAGCAATATCATCTCTTCCTTAAGCTTTTTAAATGCATCAGCAATGCTAGTATTGTTGAGCATCATTTGTTCAAATGAATTAAATAATTCATTATCAAGAGGAGTTACCTCATCCTCAGAGTCATCAGATTCCTTAGCCATCAGGCAGAGAAGAGCAGGACTCTCTTCATCAGAGGACTTTTCATCAGAAGTGTCTGAATCTGAATCAGATGAGTAGACAACAGCTGGCTTTTCTGCTTCTGCTACCATCGCTTTTCCTTTCTGATGCTTTCTTTCTTTTCTGATTCTCTTTTCTTCTTCCGTATACTTCTCAGCTTTAGGATATGGGCAGTCTCTGATGAAATGACCCAGTTTCCTGCAATTATAGCACATCATCTTAGATTTATAAGAATCCTTATCCTGAGAAGAAGAAGTAGGGTTAGAAGTAGAAGCATTGTTATATTTGTTCTTCATTTTTCGTCTGTAGAACTTTTTGAAGTTGTTCATCAGCAATGCAACGTCTCCAGCAGTATACTTCTTTTTGTTGAGTAGAGTGGCTTCATCAGATGAGTCCACATCTTTGCTTTTGTGAGCTGGCCTTCTGGGATTTTCAGCAGCAACAAGTGCAGCTGTGGGACTTGAAGTAGAGGTTTCTTCAACACCCATTCTTGGCAGTTTATACTCGTACGCCTTGAGTACTGAGAACAGCTCGGTGAGAGAAATCTTGCCCAGATCTCTTGACTCTTCCATGGCTGTCACCTTCATGTTGAACTTTGGAGGTAGAGCCTTCAGAACTCTGACGGTTATCTCCTTGTCCGTGAAGATTTTTCCAAGCTTTAACACTTCATTCAACGTCCTTGTAAACCTTGTATCCATTTGGTCAATAGTTTCCGCAGACTTCATCTTGAAGTTGTCCAGCTTTTCCAGAGCAACACTCAGCTGATGCTCTTTGATGGCGTCGTTTCCTTCGCTCATGTCACGAACCTTGTCCCACATCTCCTTTGCAGTTTTGCAATGTTTGACTTTATCAAACCGATCGTTGTCCAGGGCTTTGGTCATGATGAAACGGCCAACTTTATCCAGATTGAACAGCTTTATTTCTTCGGCTGTCATCTCTGTCAGATCTTTTTCCACCACTAGTTCAGCTTCATCAACTATGATAGTCTTGGTGAATTTGAATGGACCTTTTATGATACATGTGTACATGTTATTATTATAGGCAGCAAGGAAAATCTCCATCCTGATTTTCCAGTCTTCAAACGACGTACCAGCAATGTGGGGAACATGGCTGATACAGTCCATTTTTCAAAAAGTTTATGTTTTTCAAAAAGATGCTCTTTTGAAAAAAATTTAAAACCTTTGAAAAACACTTGGATCAAGCTCGTTGATCAGGCAGCTGATTCAAATGAACCACCTGCTCTGATACCACTTGTTGGTCCCAAGTGGTCAGAAGAGGTTTAGAGGGGGGGGTGAATAAACCTCTTTAAAATTTTCTTTCTATTTTAAATTTAAAACTTTTCTCTAACTGTGAACAGACTAAGCTGATCAGAGTATTAAGTTACAATTCTGTTCGCGAACAAATCTTTGAACAGGTTTGTTGACCACTCGTCTGATAGTAACTTAGCTGATTTTGTTAAAATCAGTTTTAATACTAAGAGTACTTGCAGCGGATTTTTCAAAGTGTTTTTCACAAGTATCCTCACTAGTTTGAAAAATGTTTCCCCAGTTTTATAAACTCCTTTTAATTCTTTTTCAAACAGTTAACTAAAGTGTTTTATGCAAACTTGAAATATGCAAGTAAAAATGCAAGTAAAAACACACAGAATTTTTATAGTGGTTATATGGATGTAAATATCCTTTAATCCACTCGTCCAAGTCACAAAGATCTTGGGTTATACTAGAAACACAAAGTAACCAGTACACTCTGCTTACGCCTAACAACAAATGAACAGGCCGTAAGTGCGCAGTAAGAAATCACAAAGAAATCCTACTCTCTGAAGTAATATCACTCACTAAGATGGATATATACTTCTCACAACACTCTGTTTTACAAATTCACTCAGAAGATGTATTTAGCTTTGTTCTTCAACTTCGCTTTTCGTCAACAAATGACTAAGCTGATGAGTGAGCTGTTCTTGAGACTTAAGAGTTCTGCTTCGAAAATTCTCTCAGAAAGTGTGTTGTTCATGTTCTCTTCGTCTCTTTCAGCTATTTATACTTGAGATTTGAAAAATGTCCGTTGAAGAGAGACAAGATTCAAATTCCTCGAGTACTGGTCCTTAAAATCCGCAAACGGCTCTTTTGCAGTCTGTCCGTACTGTCAACAGTACTATTCTGCAGGCTGCATTAAATGCACCCAGCTGATGCGAAGCATTTCTTCAATCATTTGTCTTTAATAGCCTTGTACTTCAGCATTTATTACTCCAAGTGGCATTTATTACCGTTGGGAAGACTTTATGATCCTTTCCACTTGGCTGACGAAAGTGCAAGTCTGATGGCGAACTTGGCTGAACTCAAACTAGAACAAATCTGATTTGAGTCGGCTGATCTTCATCAGTCTGATGTCTTTCCTTCAGCAGATCAGAAGTCTTGGACCTTGAAATTTGACTCTTCTGATGTCTTCATTACTTAGTCAAAATTTCTTCAAATGGATCATCAGCTAAGTTAACCCATACTTAGCCAATCTTGAAGTTTTGGAATCCTTCAAAACCTCCCTTAACAAATTGTCTTCAGTGTTCTTCATCTTCATCCTTATCCAACAACTTCACCGGCATTCATAACTTTCACCCGGATCGATTTTACATATTTTCATCAATTATGTGGAATTTACTTTATTGATTTCACCAATTTTCATTGATTTGCACTTATTTCACACTTTTTTTCAAAAATATTTCCATGAAATTTTAAGGTAATTCATGTTCTTGGATACTCTATATTTTATTTCTCAAGCCAAACAAAGATTACTAAGTTCTCTAAGTCATAAATATTTTTTGTTCAGTCATAGGTTAGATGCAATTCTACTTTAATTTTTTTTAGCGCTTATGATATTTAGGAGAATTTGATTTTTTTTATAATTGTTATATTGTACTAAATCTTTAAAAGAAACAAACAATATTTTTTACTTAAAACATATTGATGATTCATAATAATAATATTACATATATATAATAGCAACTATTAAAAAAAAATCTTTTTTTTATTTTTATGTTTTATAGGAGAAGAAGAATGAAATTGTAAAAGTGATGAAGAGTTAATTTTTAAACTTTTGTAGTTAATAAGGGAAATAACTTTAATATGACTCCATAAAATTTCATAATTTCATCCAGATTGATTTCACATATTTTCATCAATTACATAAAATTTATTTGATTGACTTCACCAATTTTCATTGATTTTCATCATTTTTTTTTTAACTTCATTCACACATTTTTCTGGAAAATATTTCCATGAAAATTTGAGGTAATGTTTCTCATGTCAAATAAAGATTACTTAGTTCACTAAGTCATATTCATTTTTGTTCATTCATGGGTAAGATGTGATTCTATTTTAACAGATTTTATGATATTTAAGAGAATGTAAATTTTTTAAGTAGTGACATATTGTACTAAATCTTTAAATGATATTTTTTACATAACAACATATTGATAATGCATAATAATAATTTTAAATATATATTTTAGCAACTATTCAAAATAATAGTGTATTTTATTTTTTATGTGTTTTAGGAGAACAATAATGAAATTGTAAAAGTGATGTAAGATTTATTTTTTTAATTATCGGAGTAAATGTAGGAAATAACTATAATAAGACTTCATGTCTAATCTGAATATACTTTTATATTTCTTCCATATTCATGGTGCTTGGTTAGGAGGAAAAGAAGTTATAATTTTCTTAAAATATTTTCCTATCAAATTTTTTATGAGAAAATATAAGTAAAATTCATGTCCAACTATATTTTATCAATACACTTTACAACTTGAATAAGGACATTTTTGTCTTAAGAAAAAAGAAAAAAACTTAAATTATTCATACTTTTAGAGTTAGTATAGATCATTGAAAAAACCAAATTCAAGCTTGTCGGTTGGAAAATTCCAACTGCCAGAGGTGTTCTCATTAAATATATTGTTCAAGCTCTCCCATATAGGGATAAATGCATGAAACTATCTTGTGTTATGCAAAATTTGTACAAAATTATCTTTTGAATTTTTTATTTTTCTCCAAACTCCCTTGTACTTTCAAAAATCCTGCATAAAACATAAAATCTCCATTAGTTACTAACACCGTTAATTTTTACAGAATTTTATTTGCGTAAAATTTTCTTGTACTTTCTAATCTATGCGCAAAACTTCATTGTACTTTTGAACATTTGCACAAAACTCCCTTATATTTTTTAATGTTAGCATAAAACTTCCTTTTTCTTTCGACATTGCTCTGGCTATATAATAAATATTTGTTCACTTACGCGTTAGGTTTCCCTATTTCTTATTGTTTCTCAACTATATTACATGGGAAAATTGCATATTTGGTATATTATACAATAGGGCATTTGTAATTTTGATATCACTAGATACGTAAATGTACATTTAGTGCCATAAACTTTAGTTGCAATGTTCATACCACCGTCAAATAATTGGACGAATGTGGACGGAATTGGCCACGAACACCGCACATGGCCGCTATCTCGCCTTTTGGAGGAAAAATAATCACGTTTTCCTCACTTTGAATGAAAAATTATCACATTATTTCATATTTGGAGGAAAAATTATAACGTTTTCCTCACGTTTTTACGTTATCACGTGACGATTTTCACTCCAAAAGTCGAGATAACAGTCACGTAGGGTGCACATGACCGATTTCATCCATTTAGATGTGATTATTTGACGATAATATGATTATTGCAATCAATATTTAGATTATGTTACTAAATATGCATTAATGCATTTAATGGTATCAATATTGCAAATGCTCATTCTATGGTACTAAATTTCCAATTTTTCCTATATTATATGTAAGGAAAAGTCATGAACCTCTTCATAAATTATTAAATAAAAATTCAAAGGTCGCACAAGTCTTTAATCTTTCATCTCAATTATTGGGCAAGTTGGGGATAACGTCATCCCCAGTGTATGGTGTATCACTTAATTACAAAACTTGCAGCAGACACTCGGAAATTTCTTGGGCACATTAAAATTTTAAGAAATTAAAACTACATATACCTGACATCAGGACTTCAACTCTGTGCCTCTCATATTCATCTTCTGATATTTCTTCACCTAGCAATACCCAAATATTCTCTAACTTCTCCTAAATTACGAAGCAGCCATTATGGCTGAGGCATTTGTACAACTTCTACTAGACAATCTGAGCTCCCTGATTCAAGGGGAGATTGGCTTGATTATGGGAGTTGACGATGAAATGAAGAATCTTTCGAGTACTCTCACCACCATCCAAGCCGTGCTAGAAGATGCTGAAGAGAAGCAACTGGAAAGTAAAGCCATACGAAATTGGTTATGCAAACTCAACGACCTTACTTACGAGATCGATGACATATTGGATGAGTGTGCAACTGAAGTCTCAAAATTGAAGCACAAAAACAACAAATCGACTCGTCAGTTGCAGAATATTTTGTATCGACACAAAATTGGAAGAAGGATGAAAGAAGTAACAAAAAAATTGAATACAATTGCTATGGAGCGCGCGCAATATCATTTGCGTGAAATGGTTGTAGATAGACAAAGCAATATTGCTTCCATACGCGAGACTTGCTCCAATTTAGACAAGTCTCATCCTGTTTATGGAAGGAAAAAAGAGAGAGAGAAAATTGTGGATATCTTGGTGAACCAAATGAAAGAGTGTCGTGAGCTCTCCATCCTACCAATAATTGGTATTGGAGGCATCGGCAAGACTACATTAGCTCAAGTAGTCTTCAACGATGGTCGAGTAGCTGCGCATTTTGATATCAAACTGTGGGTTTGTGTCTCTTTTGATTTTGATCATAAAACTTTGATTAAGGCGATCCTAGAATCTGTATCTGGGAATGGAAGTGCTTCAGACTTGGTGCACTTGGATACTTTACAAAGACGACTTACGGAGTTGCTGAACCAGAAAAGATATTTGCTATTATTAGATGATGTGTGGAATACAAATCAAGACAAGTGGTCAATGTTAAAGAGTATCTTGGCATGTGGCTCAACTGGGGCTTCAATTATTGTCACCACACGTCTTCCAATAGTTGCCGAAATCATGTCAACATTTCCAGCCCATCACTTGAATAGATTGTCGGATGAGGATTGTTGGCTTCTGCTTAAACAACGTGCATTTGGACAAAAAGAGGAACATCCTAACCTTGAAGCCATCGGGAAACTTATAGTTAAGAAATGCGTTGGCGTGCCTCTAGCTGCTAAAACACTTGGAGGCCTTCTAAGATTTAAGAGGAAAGAAAAAGAATGGATTCATGTCAAAGACAGTGAAATATGGAATTTGCCACAAGAAGAATATTCAATTTTGCCGGCCTTGAGATTGAGTTATAATCACCTTCCTCTAAGACTTAGACAATGCTTTGCTTACTGTGCAATCTTTCCCAAGGACCTTGAGATTGAGAAAGAAGAGTTGATTCTTCTTTGGGCGACACATGGATATATTTCTTCAATAGGGGCAACGGAAGTGGAAGATGTTGGGGATGAAATATGGAAAGAGTTAGTTTTGAGATGTCTTTTCCAAGATGTAAAAATTAATCATGTTGATCAAATTGTATTCAAAATACACGATCTCGTTCATGATCTTGCGCAATCAATCATGGAGAACAAAGTTCTTGGAACACATGTTGAAATCAACAATAGAAGTGCTACGATTACCAAAATCCGCGAGGTAAGTCTCCAAAATCACTGTGTGGCATTTCCTACAAGTATGCTTCCTAATATGGATCTAACATCTGCCTTAAAGAACTATAGTCGGTTGAGAGTTTTGAATGCAAGTAGAACAAATATAGATGATTTGCCTTATTCAGTGGGAAAACTGAAACACTTGCGATATCTTAACTTGTCTTGCACTAAAATCTGTAGTCTTCCAAAAGCTATATGTAGTCTTTGGAATTTGAAAATTTTGAATTTGAATTATTGCCAAAGGCTTTTGGGTTTACCTAAGAACATTAGATACATGCGCAATCTCCGTCATCTTTTTCTGGATTGGTGTAAATCTTTTTGTCAGATGCCTCCTAACATTGGTGAATTAACTTCCCTTAGAACATTAAGTGTGTTCATTGTTGGTCATGAAAAAGGTACTCAACTTAAAGAACTGCAATTCTTAGATCTTGGAGGAAAGCTTTTTATTGAACATCTAGAGAGAGTGGAAAATCTTGTAGATGCAACAAAAGCAAACCTAGCTGAGAAACATAACCTTCGCGATTTGGGCTTAATATGGAATGGAGATAATGGAACCACCTCAAGGGAAATCCTGGATGAAAAGGTTATTGAAGTCCTCAAACCTCACCCAAATCTCGAAACCTTAGCGATAGGTGGTTTCAGAGGTAATTATTTTCCTCCTTGGATGAGAAGTTCTACTCTAGGAAAAATAGTTCGGATTGATATATCGAAATGTGCCAATTGTTTGTGCCTTCCCAAAGAACTGGGAGAATTGCCTTGTCTTAAACGCTTGGAGTTAACTGAGCTTGCAGTGCAATATATTATTGAGGATGACATTCAAGGTGTTAAACAAGAGAAATCGTTATTCCCAAGTCTTGAAGAACTTGGATTGACTTATCTTCCCAATCTAAAAGGTTTGACGAAGGAGGACATGGAAGAAATGTTCCCAAATCTTCGGAAACTAGAAATCGTTGGTTCCTCTCCGTTGATATTACCAAGGTTGCCGTCTCTCCAAAAGTTGATCGCGAAAAAGTGCAGCAACTCGACTTTAATTTCAGTTGCTAAGCTTAAAAATATCACAGATCTTGAGTTGACTTGTGATGAGAGCATGATATGTTTTCACAAAGAGACACTACAGAACCTCACTAATCTAGAGAGATTGAGCATTGGGAAATTGCAGGAACACCATCTTCCAGAGGAAGGGTTACAGGGTTTAAAATGTCTTCGGAGTTTAAGTATATGGGGAAGTAATACATTGGCATATTTACCCAAAAAATGGTTGCCACACTTGACTGCTCTGGAGTCTCTAACCATATGTGGTTGCCCGGAGTTCATTGAGTTTCCAGAAGAGATTAAATGCCTCAAGTCCCTCAAATATCTCGATCTTTATAGTCTTCCAAAGATGATATGCCTACCAGAGTCTTTACAATACATCCCTTCATTGAAATCATTGACGTTATTCGACCTCTCTCAGTTGAATTCACTGCCAAACTGGCTGGACAACTTTACAACTCTTGAAAGTCTGTCTATATACGACTGCCCAAACATTACATCGCTTCCAGCTATAATACAAGGGATGGAAAATCTGAAAAATATAAATATCGAGAATTGCCCGGAATTGGAGAGGCGATGTGAGAAGGGAAAGGGGGAGGATTGGCACAAGATAGCTCACATTTCAAATTTACGCTTTAATGATCGAATGAAGCAGGAAGTACGTGTTTTGTTGGAGCATCACTCTATTCCCTCCATCGAGGGAGGTTATTTTCTATAGCCATCCTACATAGGTCAATACTAAAACAAATCTTATTCATGTTTGACCTTGCTAATATATTTTTGAAAGCTTTATGATGTCGCTCTCTTTTCAGATTATGGCTTGATTTACTTTAGGTAAACTTACACTATTTATTTTTGTTTTTTTGAAATTAAAATAAGCTACCTCCTATATATTACTTATCACTTATTTATAAAATTTACATCCAATTATATTTAAATCCTCATTCTCAAATAATTTAGTTTTGAAGCACGTTCAGGAAAGATAAATAATAGACCTATATTTCCAATTGATATGAAACATTTGCATTAGTCTATACTTCTATACTATTACTAAAAGTGTGAATAATTTCAATTTTTTTCTTTTTTTGTGAAGAAAAAAATGTCATTTTCCTGTCAAATTGGTAAATATAATTAAACATGAATTTTCTCATCAATTGGTAGGAAAATATTTTTTAGGCTACAAGAAAATAAAGGAAAATTGTAACTTCCTTTTCTGCTAACAAGAAAAGTGAAGAAAATGTCTAAATTCATTTATTTCCATAATGGGTTTCTAGAAGCATGGAGATTTTTTCAAATCTTAAAAAATAAAATTTCTGTAAAAATACGAAATTTGCAAGTTACTATAAGGTATTATATAAGCAAATGTGAGTGTATAATGTTTCATTTGATTAACCATGTTATTCTTCACTAAAAGTGTGAATAATTTCAATTTTTTTCTTTTTTTTTTTTGTGAAGAAAAAAATGCCATTTTCCTGTCAAATTGGTAAATATAATTAGACATGAATTTTCTCATCAATTGGTAGGAAAATATTTTTTAGGCTACAAGAAAATAAAGGAAAATTGTAACTTCCTTTTCTGCTAACAAGAGAAGTGAAGAAAATGTCTGAATTCATTTATTTCCATAATGTGTTTCTAGAAACATGGAGATTTTTTCAAATCTTAAAAAATAAAATTTCTGTAAAAATACGAAATTTGCAAGTTACTATAAGGTATTATATAAGCAAATGTGAGTGTATAATGTTTCATTTGATTAACCATGTTATTCTTCACTAAAAGTGTGAATAATTTCAATTTTTTTCTTTTTTTTTTTGTGAAGAAAAAAATGCCATTTTCCTGTCAAATTGGTAAATATAATTAGACATGAATTTTCTCATCAATTGGTAGGAAAATATTTTTTAGGCTACAAGAAAATAAAGGAAAATTGTAACTTCCTTTTCTGCTAACAAGAGAAGTGAAGAAAATGTCTGAATTCATTTATTTCCATAATGTGTTTCTAGAAACATGGAGATTTTTTCAAATCTTAAAAAATAAAATTTCTGTAAAAATACGAAATTTGCAAGTTACTATAAGGTATTATATAAGCAAATGTGAGTGTATAATGTTTCATTTGATTAACCATGTTATTCTTCACTAAAAGTGTGAATAATTTCAATTTTTTTTTTTGTGAAGAAAAAAATGCCATTTTCCTTTCAAATTGGTAAATATAATTAGACATAAATTTTCTCATCAATTGGTAGGAAAATATTTTTTAGGCTACAAGAAAATAAAGGAAAATTGTAACTTCCTTTTCTGCTAACAAGAGAAGTGAAGAAAATGTCTGAATTCATTTATTTCCATAATGTGTTTCTAGAAACATGGAGATTTTTTCAAATCTTAAAAAATAAAATTTCTGTAAAAATACGAAATTTGCAAGTTACTATAAGGTATTATATAAGCAAATGTGAGTGTATAATGTTTCATTTGATTAACCATGTTATTCTTCACTAAAAGTGTGAATAATTTCAATTTTTTTCTTTTTTTTTGTGAAGAAAAAAATGCCATTTTCCTGTCAAATTGGTAAATATAATTAGACATGAATTTTCTCATCAATTGGTAGGAAAATATTTTTTAGGCTACAAGAAAATAAAGGAAAATTGTAACTTCCTTTTCTGCTAACAAGAGAAGTGAAGAATATGTCTGAATTCATTTATTTCCATAATGGGTTTCTAGAAACATGGAGATTTTTTCAAATCTTAAAAAATAAAATTTCTGTAAAAATACGAAATTTGCAAGTTACTATAAGGTATTATATAAGCAAATGTGAGTGTATAATGTTTCATTTGATTAACCATGTTATTCTTCACTAAAAGTGTGAATAATTTCAATTTTTTTCTTTTTTTTTGTGAAGAAGAAAATGCCATTTTCCTGTCAAATTGGTAAATATAATTAGACATGAATTTTCTCATCAATTGGTAGGAAAATATTTTTTAGGCTACAAGAAAATAAAGGAAATATGTAACTTCCTTTTCTGCTAATAAGAGAAGTGAAGAAAATGTCTGAATTCATTTATTTCCATAATGTGTTTCTAGAAACATGGAGATTTTTTCAAATCTTAAAAAATAAAATTTCTGTAAAAATACGAAATTTCCAAGTTACTATAAGGCATGGATCAAAATTTCCATCTTTTCCATCGAAAACATCGAAAAGTTTTCATTTTTGAATCCGGAGAAACGAAAACAAGATGGAATTCCGAAACTATTTATTTGTCTTGAACTCTGTTATTTTCCAAAATTTAGTAACTTTTTTTACAAATTTTCCTTAGTGTTTCCGAAACGTTTCCGAATAGTCTCGAAAAGTTTCCAATATTTGATTGACCGAAACATACATTTGAAGAAATTTTGATCCATGCTATAAGGTATTGTATAAGCAAATGTGAGTGTATAATGTTTCATTTGATTAACCATGTTATTCTTCAATTTCCTTGTATAAGCCTGACAAAGCCAAAATATTTGTAAATAGATGAAAAGAGAGGGGACCGTGTTGATTTTGTTATACGTATATACTTCTTAACTTAGGAAATGGAAAATATGAATTGTGACACGTCAGAAAAGAAAATATTTTGAAAATTAATACACAACTTGTCCAATACTTGGATTTCGAATACTTGTTCCAAAAGGTGAAATCGCTTACCCCGGGCGCCCCTTACCCTCTGCCCGACGGGATTGTGAGAGGAGGTAAATCATAGTGACTCAACCGACAACAGAGGTTGGGACCAGTGCTCACTGCGCACAAGGAGCCCCCCTCATTTTTTGAAAGGTAGCTCCCACACTGCCGCTGGTGAGGTTCGATCCTTGATCTCTTGTTCCAAATTCCACCTCTGAGACCAGTTGAGCTGCCCATGCGGGCTTTGGATTTCAAATACTTGGTCCTGCTTTTGTTAGACATTGAGTTTTAATTTGAATACTCGAACGAGTTTTTTGTTTTGGAATTTTTCCCTTTTCATTGTCATATTCAATAAAAAACGCATCAAATATTGAATAAAAAAACCTGTAAATTATATTTATCTTTGTCTTAAGCTAAACATGATATACTATATTAAATTATTTAGGGTAAATATTTCTAATTTTTTTAAAAATAATTATCTTGGTTAGTCTTTCTAAGGAATGCTTTTCAATACTCTTTTGAACCAGTCGCCAGTTTTGCTACTATAACCTACACCAGAATCGTAAAATATTATGTAGAAGGAAGAAATAAAGATACAGAAACAAATATCCCTTGTTTTCTAACTTTAATATGCTATAATCAATATGAGTCTACAAACTTTTTAAAAAATTATTGAAAAATTAGTAAGGACAGATGAATTGCGACAATGTAATCTTGATCGCGTTAAAAGAAATTGTAATAACCAAAGTGCTACAGAGGAACACGTATATATAGAAAAAAAATTAAAAGATCTGAGAAAGCTAGAGATTCAACCAAGCCACCATCAAAGGAAAATTATAACCATTACTAAAAATTGAATATGAAAGAAAAAAAAAAGTATACAATCAATACGTCAATAATTTGCGAAGACAACATTCTTCAAGAGGGTGATTTCTTAAAGCTCCAATCACCACACATGAATCAAATGGTTAGTACTTCAAAAAAAAAAAATTTAAAAAAATTATATAGAGCTAGCAAATACGATACAAATTCCATCTACTTTATTTTATTTTTAAATTAAAAGCTTCAACGCAACTTAAATCGACAAGTTTAACCAGTATAGGAGGAGAAACTAAAAACATAATTTCCAGATAAAATCTAATATTCAAAAGTGTTCATATTCCCTTCCAGGAATTATAATATGTCATTATCCTTTCAGGGTCGAAATTCTACGATTTTACATGCTCAGAGAGACCAAAACAAATAGAAAAAGTTAAAAGATCTAAGAAAACTAGAGATTCAACCAAACCATAAAATAAAGAAAAAAAATTGAAACAGAAACAAAGAAAAAAAATGAGATAAAAATAAAGAAATTATTGAGACTAAAAAATCGAAAGAAACAAAGGAAATAAAAAAATTGAAACATAATATTGTTTGGTGATGGATATATTCATAATTAATAAAGATTTTTGTTTTTGATAAATTAATAAGAAACAATTTATTTGTTATATAACGGACGGGGGTAGTTTTGGAATAAAATATTCAATACTAAAAACAAAGGGAGGTAAGTTTTACAATTTATATTTTAGGGGGATAATTGATACCACCCCCATACTTTAAGGGTGAAAACTGTATTTCACCCTTTCATATTTGATTAAATACAGTTTTTTTTTTTTTAAAGAAAAAAATGCCATCTTCCCATCAAATTGGTAAATATAATTAGACATGAATTTTGACATCAAATTGGTAGGAAAATATGTTCTATGCAACAGAAAACATAAAGCAAATTTGTATATTTTCATGGTATCCAAACAAAAAAGCTAAATCTATTTGACTAACAAGCTATTACTTATTAGAAAACATCATTCATGCTAATCAAACACCATGTGAGAAATTAAAAGCTGCATTTTTGGACTTTCTTTCACTTTCCTAACAACCAATCAACCAAACACGTTGTTACCTGTTATTAGTGAACATTGAATCTTATTTGACTTTTTTTTTTAATCAAAAAATATTATTTGACTAACAAACTATTACTTATTAGAAAACATTGAATCTTATTTGAACATCCCTCTATTTTTTTTTTGTTCAAATCATTTATATGATTATGGATCATGAAGTAGGTACAAAAGGAGTGAAATTGGCATAAAAGTGCCCATGAGCTCAGAAAGTACATGTAAAATTCATAAAAATTTAGGTGAAAAATGTTAAAATTGTATGAAGCCAGTGAAACTATGGAATTAGTGAAAAAATTTGTGAAATCGATCAAGAAAAGATAAAATCGGTGAAAATTCAGGGTGAAAGAAAATTTAGATGAAATTCGTCAAAATTGGATGAAGCCAGTGAAACTGTGAAATTAGTGGGAAAATGGGTCAAATCGATGAAAAAACAGGTAAACTGATTATTTTTTTGTTTTTCCAAGGGTTTAATTCCTTTCGAGGCGCGTCGGGCACATAAAGTGGGAACCTCTCCCAACAGGGATTCGAACCTGAGTCCGCTACTTTGTAGTGACTAGTCCCTTCCACTAGACCAATCACCTGTTGGTGGTAAACTGATTATGAATTAAGTAGGTGAATTAATTATGGTAATGAATTAAGTAGGTGAAAAACGACTAAGGTAGATAAAAAAATATGCATTTCAATTTACACTGTTTATAAGGCAAGCTCTAAAAAAATGCATTTCAAATGACTAAAGTGAGAAGGACAATGTTTATAGGACAAGTTCTACAATTTTTTCATCAATTCCGTAAAATTTGATCGGCACGTAGTTCAATTCGGTCATTAATTTGACGAAAGTATGAATATGTAACATCCCGCCAAATAATGGTACCAAATGTGTCAGACAAAAAAATTATGATAGAAAATACTTAAAGTAAGGTAAATTGTGGTACCGAAAGTGAAATTCTCTCTTTTATTTATTGTAATATCTTCTTAAGCTAATAGTAAAATATTTTTGATGATCTTAATAAACTATTATGTAAATATGTATTTTTTATTTATTTATTATCAAGTACATATCTTTAACGGAACAAAATCGACCTAGATTCATATCACTCCAATATTTAGAATTACGAATCTTCATAATCGTATCAAATATATTGGATCTCTAATCAGATAAAAATCCTAACAAATTGAATCAAATTATAACCTATTTGGTTCGAATTCGAATTGATAACCTCATTGAGAGCCGTAACCTCACGTGGTCGTTTATAATAGCTACTTCCCATACTGAAGTTGTCAATCTCTTTTGTTATAGGTTTCTGTTAGGGATCCTGTAATCAAATTACGAGGATGTTTGTTCAGTTGCTTATCCGCATTAATCACCTCTTTAAAGCATAGAGTCCAATAATAATGGATAACGATATTATCATAGCAATAAATGTTGTTATCAAATCAATTGTTGGATAAGGATGAAGATGAAGGCACTGAAGACAATTAGTTAAGGGAGGTTTTGAAGGATTCCAAAACTTCAAAATTGGCTAAGTATGGATTAACTTAGCTGATATCCCTTTGAAGAAATTTTGACTAAAGTAATAAAGACATCAGAAGAGTCAAATTTCAAGGTCCAAGACTTCTGATCTGCTGAAGGAAAGATACCAGACTGATGAAGATCAGCCGACTCAAATCAGATTTGTTCAAGTTTGAGATCAGCCTAGTTCGCCATCAGACTTGCACTTTCGTCAGCCAAGTGGAAAGGATCATAAAGTCTCCCCAACGGTAATAAATGCCCCTGAAAGTAATAAATGCTGAAGTACAAGGTTATTAAAGACAAATGATTGAAGAAATGCTTCGCATCAGCTGGGTGCATTTAATGCTGCATTTAATGATGCCGGCAGAATAGTATTGTTGACAGTACGGACAGACTGCAAAAGAGCCGTTCGCGGATTTTAAGGACCAGTACTCGAGGAATTTGAATCTTGACTCTCTTCAACGGACATCTTTCAAACCTCAAGTATAAATAGCTGAAAGAGACGAAGAGAAGAAGAACAACACACTTTCTGAGAGAATTTTCGAAGCAGAACTCTTTAAGTCTCAAGAACAGCTCACTCATCAGCTTAGTCATTTGTTGACGAAAAGCGAAGTTGAAGAACAAAGCTAAATACATCTTCTGAGTGATTTTGTAAAACTGAGTGTTGTGAGAAGTAGATATCCATCTGTGTGAGCGATATTACTTCAGAGAGTAGGATTTCTTTGTGATTTCTTACTGCGCACTTACGGCCTGTTCATTTGTTGTTAGGCGTAAGCAGAGTGTACTGGTTACTTTGTGTTTCTAGTATAACCCAAGATCTAAGTGACTTGGAAGAGTGGACTAAAGGATTTAAATCCATATAACCACTATAAAAATCCTTGTGTTTTACTTACATTTTTACTTGCATATTTCAAGACTGCATAAAACACTTTAGTTAACTGTTTGAAAAAGATTTAAAAGGAGTTTATAAAACTGGGGAAACATTTTTCAAACTACTGAAGATACTTGTGAAAAACACTTTGAAAATCCGCTGCAAGTACTCTAAGTATTAAAACTGATTTTGACAAAATCAGCTAAGTAAATATCAGTTTAGTGGTCTACGAAGCTGCTCAAAGATTTGTTCGCGATCAGCCGAGAAACCTATTCTTGATAACAGCTTAGTCTGTTTAAGTTAAAAAAAAGGTTTTAAAGTTAAAATTTTGAAAAAGTTAAGAGGTCTATTCACCCCCCCCCCCCTCTAGACCTCATCTGACCACTTGGGACCAACAAGTGGTATCAGAGCAGGTGGTTCATTAGAATCAGCTGCCTGATCAACGAGCTTGATCCAAGTGTTTTTCAAAGGTTTTCAAAACTTTTCAAAAGAGCATCTTTTTGAAAAATTAAAAAAAAAACTTTTTGAAAAATGGACTGTATCAGCCATGTTCCCCACATTGCTGGTATGTCGTTTGAAGACTGGAAAATCAGAATGGAGATTTTCCTGCCTGCTTATAATGATAACATGTACACATGTATCATCAAAGGTCCATTCAAATTCACCAAGACTATCATAGTTGATGAAGCTGAACCAGTGGTGGAGAAAGATTTAACAGAGATGACAGCCGAAGAAATAAAGTTGTTCAATCTGGATAAAGTTGGCCGGTTCATCATGACCAAAGCCCTGGATAATGATCGGTTTGATAAAGTCAAACATTGCAAGACTGCAAAGGAGGTGTGGGATAAGGTTCGTGACATGAGCGAAGAAAACGACGCCATCAAAGAGCATCAGCTCAGTGTTGCCTTGGAGAAGCTGGACAACTTCAAGATGAAATCTGGAGAAACTATTGATCAGATGGACACTAGATTCACCAGAACCCTCAATGAAGTTCTAAAGCAGGGAAAGACCTTCACTTACAAGGAGATCACCGTCAGAGTACTGAAGGCCCTGCCTCCCAAGTTCAACATGAAGGTGACAGCCATGGAGGAATCAAGAGATCTGGAAAAGATTTCTCTTACAGAGCTGTTCTCCGTACTCAAGGCGTATGAGTATAAACTGCCAAGAATGGGTGTTGAAGAAACCTCAACTTCAAGTCTCACAGCTGCACTGGTTGCTGCTGAAAATCCAAGAAGGCCAGCTCACAAAAGCAAAGATGTGGACTCATCTGATGAAGCCACACTACTCAACAAAAAGGAGTACACTGCTGGAGACGTAGCATTGCTGATGAACAACTTCAAAATGTTCTACAGACGAAAAATGAAGAACAAATATAACAATGCTTCTACTTCTAACCCTACTTCTTCTTCTCAGGATAAGGATTCTTATAAATCCAAAATGATGTGTTATAATTGCAGGAAACTGGGTCATTTCATCAGAGACTGCCCATATCCTAAAGCTGAGAAGTATACGGAAGAAGAAAAGAGAATCAGAAAAGAAAGAAAGCAACAGAAAGGAAAAGCAATGGTAGCAGAAGCAGAAAAGCCAGCTGCTATCTACCCATCTGATTCAGATTCAGACACTTCTGATGAAGAGTCCTCTAATAAAGAGAGTCCTGCTCTTCTCTGTCTGATGGCTAAGGAATCTGATGACTCTGAGGATGAGGTAACTCCTCTTGATAATGAATTATTTAATTCATTTGAACAAATGATGCTCAACAATACTAGCATTGCTGATGCATTTAAAAAGCTTAAGGAAGAGATGATATTGCTAAAAAAGCAAAACAGTTCGCTGAAACTCAAAGCTGAAAAGCCAAAAGAATCAGCTGAATATAAACTGCTTGAGCAAGAGAATGAATCTCTGAAAGCTGAATGTGAAGTTTTAAAGGGTAAAATCATGGAACTTGAGAAAGTCACTGAGTCTCAAGATAAGTCAACTGCTGCATCCACTCACATGCCTAGAAAACAGAAGACACCTTTAGATCAGGATAAGTTAGAAATGAACCATACTGAAAAATTCATATCAGCTGACAATAGTAAGGTCATATTGTATGTTCAGAGTACTAAACCTGCTTCACCTGAGAAAGTATTAAAGGAGATGAAAACTCCTAAGGCTAAAAAGAGCAAAGAGCCTAGTGTAGGAAAACAGACTAGTAAGCCTAAACAGAAGAGTCCTAGGAAGTCCTCTGATAAGGCTAAATCTAATCAGACTAGTGATAAAACTAAGTCGTCTGTTAATGGGCAAGTAACTAGTAAACCAAAGAAGTATAAGAATAAGAAAAATCAAAATGCTTGGTATGGAAATGAGTTTTATTATGTGCAACCTGCTGCATATCATCCTATGTATCATGCACCTCAATTTCCAACTTACTATGCACCGTATCCTGCTCATCCAATGCATGCATATCCTCCATATCATGCATCTTACTCTGCATTTGAACATTATCCTTATCATGTTGATCATCAACATTATGACAAATCTGATGAACGTGGTAAAGGCAAATCTGTTCATACTCCTGTTGAAACTCAGAAACCTAAGACTTCCTCATCTTGGGTTGTCAAAGGTGGAACTAATCCTTCAGGACCCTCTCAATAAGGGTACCTAAAACAATTTTATTTTGTTTTGTGGGTTAGGATTAGGAGTAGGAGTAAAGTAGAGAAGATTTGGTACTTGGACAGTGGTTGTTCAAGACACATGTGTAGAAACATACATGAGCTGACTGATGCAATTGCTGTGGATGGTCCAAAGGTTACTTTTGGGGACAGCAAAGAAGGCAAGATTAAAGCTAGAGGAAAACTGATCAGAGGAAACATAGAGATATCTGACGTCTCTTATGTTAAAGGCCTCAAATACAATCTGCTGAGCATAAGTCAATTTTGTGACAAAGGATATTCAGTTATCTTCTCAACAGATAAGTGCTATGTTGAACAGATTGGTACAAAAAAGGTAATTTTATCTGGAAGATGACAAGAAAATATCTACATAGTCGACTAGAATTCTGCTGACAAGAATTCAAACGTTTGTTTGGTGGCATCAACACCAAGTGAAGTTAGTTGGCTGTGGCACAAAAGGATGAATCATTTAAACTTCAAGACCATCAACAGACTAATAAAGAATGATTTGGTAGAAGGGATTCCTAAAACAGTCATGAGCAAAGATAAGCTTTGTGACGCCTGTCAGAAGGGTAAACAAATCAAGTCATCGTTCAAAAGCAAGAAGCATCAATCTTCTGGAAGAATATTGGAGCTGCTACACATGGACTTATTTGGACCCATTGATCCTGTCAGCAATGGTGGAAAAAAAATACTGCCTAGCTGTTGTGGATGACTATTCAAGATATACTTGGGTGATTTTCATGAAAAAGAAAAGTGAAACCAAGGAACATCTTACTAATCTGATGGAACTGATCCAAAATGAGAAAAACATAAAAATATTGAAGATCAGATCAGATAGAGGGACATAGTTTACAAACTCTACTGTTGAAGAGTATTGTAATATCAAAGGAATACATCATGAGTATTCAGCTGCTAGAACCCCCCAACAAAATGGTGTTGCTGAAAGGAGAAACAGAACACTAAAGGAAGTTGTCAGAACCATGATAGCTGAAGCTAAGCTGCCACAAAGATTTTGGGCAGAAGTAACAAACACAGCATGTTTTACCCAAAACAGATGCATGATCAACAAGCACCAAAACAAGACTCCATATGAAGTTTGGAACAACAGGAAGCCAAACATTCATTATTTTAAGATATTTGGTTGTAAATGCTTTGTTATAAATAATGGGGAAAATCACCTTACTGCATTTGCAGAAAAGGCTGATGAAGCTGTTTTTGTAGGATATTCTACTGTTAGTAAAGCTTACAGAGTCTTTAACAAAAGAACATTACTAATAGAAGAATCTATTCATGTAGTATTTGATGAGCCTAGTCAATCTTCTGAAAAGAATCAAAGTTTTAATCAAGATCTGTCTATTGATTTACAGAAGTTGAATACTGGAAAGACTGAAGAATATGTTCCCATCATACTACCTGATCTCAACCCAGCTGATAACTCAAGTGCTGTTCAAAATCACAGTGCTGATTGTCTAACAGACGAGTTGCAAACAGCTGATAGACCAGAGACTGTTCAACAGACAAGAGAAGTTCAACAGACTACTACTGGAACTCCAGCAGTAGTGTTGCAAGATCAAAACAAAGGACAACATTATGATTTGCAACCTGATCTTAGATGGCTCAAGAATCACCCACCAGAACTGGTGATTGGTGATCCTTTGGATAAAGTGAAGACAAGAAGAGCTGCTGCAAGTGAAGCAATGTTTGTCAGCTTTCTGTCTCAAGTTGAGCCCAAACAGATTGAAGAAGCTCTTAGTGATTCAAACTGGATTGAAGCTATGCAAGAAGAGCTAAATCAATTTGAAAGGAATGAAGTATGGTACTTAGTTCCTAGACCAAGTCATCAAAGAGTCATTGACACCAAGTGGGTATTCAGGAATAAAATGAATGAAGATGGTGAAGTCACCAGAAATAAAGCAAGACTAGTGGCCAAGGGTTACTGCCAAGAAGAAGGCAATGACTTTGATGAAACGTTTGCACCAGTAGCAAGATTAGAGGCAATCAGACTCTTTCTTGCCTATGCTGCTTACAAAAATTTCACAGTCTATCAGATGGATGTGAAATCAGATTTCTCTCAATGGAGAATTGCAAGAAGAAGTTTATGTTGAACAACCACCTGGATTTGAAGTCTATCAAGAAGGAGACAAGGTGTATCGTCTGAAGAAAGCCCTCTATGGACTGAAACAGGCTCCAAGAGCATGGTATGATACCTTATCTGATTTTCTTTTAATTAAAAGATTTCGCAAAGGTAAAGTTGACAAGACCTTGTTCACTATTGAATGGGAAGAACATATTTTGCTTGTGCAAATTTATGTGGACGATATTATTTTTGGTTCAACTAACCAACAGATGTGTGACAAGTTCTCAAAGCTGATGCAGAACAAGTTTGAAATGAGCATGATGGGAGAACTTAATTATTTTCTTGGCTTGCAAGTTAGACAGTTGCCTGATGGAATTTTCATCAGCCAAGCAAAATACACAAAAGATCTGTTCAAGAAATTTGGTATGGAAACTAGCTCTACTGTTAATATTCCAATGTCTACAAGTCTTCGCTTGGATAAAGATGAAGATGGCAAATCAGTAGACATAACCAAATAGAGAGGCATCATTGGGTCACTGTTATATCTAACAGCAAGCAGAACTGATATCATGTACTCTGTTGGGGTTTGTGCGAGATTTCAATCAAATCCTAAGGAATCTCATCTCTTAGCTGCCAAGAGAATATTGAAATATATTAAGGGCACTCAAGAATTGGGATTGTGGTACCCTAGGGAATCTGGATTTGAACTTATTGGATATTCAGATTCTGACCTTGCTGGCTGCAAGATTGACAGAAAAAGCACAACTGGTGCCTGTCAGTTCTTAGGTAGTCGTCTGATCTCATGGATGAGTAAGAAACAGACTTCAGTATCCATATCAACTGCTGAAGCTGAATACATAGCTGCTGGAGCTTGTTGTGCACAAATCTTATGGTTGAAGCATCAACTGGAAGACTACAATATCAAAATCAGTGGAATACCAATCTACTGTGACAATACAAGTGCAATCAGCCTTACTCAGAATACTACAAGTCATTCAAGGACTAAGCATATTGAGATCAAGCATCACTTTATCAGAGATCATGTGGAGAAAGGAAATGTCATGATAGAATATGTGTTTACTGAAAATCAAATTGCTGACATCTTCACAAAATCTCTAAGTGAGACAAGGTTTTCAACTCTAAGAGCTGAACTGGGTTTATTAAAATTGGATGCATAAGCTGAGGGGGAACTCATCAGAAGACTAGAGTTCAACAGCTTACTCATCTTAATTATTTATCTTCAAGGATTAACTCTCAACAGACTAGTTAACTTATGAATTCTTAAAGTCAGGGGGAACGTGTAAGACTAGCGGTACTTCTGATTAAAAGATGAAATTTGTTGATGTCAGTTAGTTGAAGTTATGTTTTCAACAGAAGATTAAAGTTTTGAAGATTGAAGATTTATTATCTAGATGGATTGACAAACAGCTGAGGAAGATTATCAGTTATTGGCTTTCACTGATAACAGCTAAGTCGTCAGGACAGTAGTCCAATCAGATAAGTATTTATTTTACTAATCTGATTACTTGTGTAAAAGCTTACTGTTTAAAAACGTTCTATTTCAAAACACGCTTTTACAAGTAACAGAAGGGCGGTACATATTCCCGCTCCTCATTTAAAGGGATTTGAATTTGAAAGGTCGCAACTGACGCCGCACGATCAGCACTGACAAGAAACGGATCTAACGGTTAGCTGGTATCACGGAAACCGAAATACCCTAACTCTATAAATCCAAATCTGATCAGACGTGTAGTTCTTTACGCAACCTAAAAATTCAAAAGCACTTGTGAGAAAACACTTGCAATTTTTCTGCAAAATTCTTCTTGTTCTCTCTATTTTCAACAGATTCGAAATGACCGCTGAAGGTATGTTCCTCGTTTATGAGTCCTACTATCAATCTGGTACGGATCTAATGAAGGAACTGTTGGAAAAATTCAAATCTGCTTCGTTGGTGAACTTTATGGAGTATAATGAGGGAGTAATCTGGACTGATCAAGTAATGGAGTACAACAAGACCGCAACTGTTGATTACAGTACACTGGAGATTAAGGCTACAGTGGGAGGTAAATCCATTGTCATTACCCCTGTTTTTCTTCATGAAACTTTTGGGCTTCCTAACAGTGGACGACATTGTTGGGATATGCCTCGATTGTCAATACAACAAAGTGCGGAAATTAAAATTTTTCAAGGCACACCCACAGGTCCCATAATAATATCTCCAAGTTATATATACGAAAGACACAAAACAAAGCACAGAAATAATCTAACAAAAGGGGGTTTTCGATTTTTACCTCACCACAGGCAAGGTGGTGGAAACCTCAAACTCTGATTCTGAACTCTGATTAAGGTTCTGGTTCACTGGAGTGATCCAAGCGTCTCACCTCCAGAGAAAAGTCCACACCAACTGGATTATGATGACACCTCTTAGTCTTAGGCTCAGAACTAGATCTAAGAGGTTTGTTGATGAAGGATTGTGCAGATCTATTTGACAGATCAAAATTCTGCACAAAAGGAATGAGGGAGAAGATATGCGGCGGCGGTGCGGCGGTGTTACGGTAGCACACGGCGGCGGCGCTAGGGCTTGGGCGGCGCAGGGTGGGGCGGATTTCTTAGGGCAAGAGAAGACTAGGGTTTTTGCTTAGGTGTTAGTTCTCTGAGTTCTGTCAGAGCTCTATTTATAAGCACTCCTCAAGACCTAGGGTTACAAGATTCCTAATGGGCTTAGGAGTCCATCTCTTGCAAGCCCACCTTAATTTAATTAATTACTTAATTAAATATCCAGCCCATATTAATTAATTACTTAATTAATATTTAGTTTAATTAATCAATTGTCATTTAAATCAATTAAATCAATTAATTAATTTATCTCCCACTTGAATTAACACTTTAATTCACTTAATTGATTTAATTACTTTTAAATCAATTAATTCCTTTATCTCCCTACAGAACAGTCACCGTCCAATTGTATTGTGTGTGACCCTCTGGGTTCACCATCAATTGGCAGCAGGCTCACGAAACCTCGTGATTTAATTTATGAACAATAAATTGCTCCGATCAATTAAACTACCTTTAATTGACCACTCCTAGAATCAATTCCTCTACTAATTCAGGAGTACCCACACTTCATGGTCGATGTCTAGCCACAAGCCCATGAAGCCCAACATCAGGTGAATTGATATTTAGTGAACCTCACCTCATATAATTACCATGTACATACGGTCCTTCTGTCGACCAATTTCCCGATCAAGACTTAGGGTGTGTGAATTGATCGGCACCTCTAAATTTGTCTCGATAACTATACTTTCTAATTCAGGATAATGTTCCAGTGTGACTGCCTAATTTGGAAACCCCTTTCCAAATCCGTCACCGACTACGACCGTAGATTCATTGGAAACATTATCTAAGAATCGTATAGGAAATATTCTCATCCATTACGATGAGTCAACAGATTCCATCTTGGTACTAACCACTCGCGTACATGTCCATACGCACCCAACCTAGGCATTTTTATGACCAAGCTAAGTGGCCTATACCTAGACCTAAGTACGCACTTTCATGCACCGAATTCGCCCTAGCACCTCAAGTCATAGGACTAAATCGTACACTATTATAATCCTTTGAGAAACATCCCATCACCGATATGCGTCATGCGCTTCCACAATGGGTTTCTCTGTTCGGGTCGTTCGATGCATTCGATCCTCCATCAAATCACCTAGTCATATGCACTGGTCTCAAATGCCTTGTTCATGAAACTACAACAAATTCACTCCGTGTGAATCATGCATAATCGTACAAGTCTTGACGATTCACTCGATACCCCGTCTCGATATAAATCTATGACTTGGAACATTTTCGAGATCACGACCTTTGAGACTGTTTCATGATAAGTGCACTCAGTACTGAAGTGTATAGTCCCATAGTCATGAGTGATCTCAGGGTTTCAACCAATCGCTTAAATGTATTCGCGAGAGATGCAGTTTGGCCATTGTTTATCCTTATACATATATAAATAAACATGCGTATTATTATAAAATCAAAGATTGTTATATACAAGATAGATCTATTACAAGCTAATTGAACTGGCTTGCAGGGCACTATCCTATCAATCTCCCACTTGCCCTAAAGCCATTCACAAACGTTTCTTAGACCCATCTTATCTAGATGTCCCTCGAACACCTTTTGCGAAAGTGGCTTAGTTAGTGGGTCAGCTATGTTGTCTTCTGATTTGACATACTCCATATGCATATCTCCTCTACCAATGATCTCTCTGATCACGTGGTACTTCCTCAGTACGTGTTTGGATTGATGGTGTGATCTCGGCTCCTTTGCTTGAGCTATTGCCCCGTTGTTGTCACAAAAGATGACTACAGGTTCAGCAATGCTAGGAACAACATCCAATTCCTGGACGAAGTTTCTCATCCATACACTTTCTTTTGCTGCATCTGATGCTGCGATATATTCTGCTTCTGTGGTTGAGTCGGCAGTGGTAGACTGTTTACAGCTTTTCCAACTGACCGCTCCTTCATTGAGGCCGAATATGTATCCAGAGTTGGATTTGAAATCATCCACGTCAGACTGGAAACTCGAATCAGTGAATCCTTCAAGTTTCAGTTCTCCACTACCACCGTAGACCAAAAACATATCCTTAGTCCTTCGCAGGTACTTTAGGATTGCTTTTACGGCAGTCCAGTGCTTCTCGCCTGGATTTGACTGATAGCGGCTCGTTACACTTAGAGCGTGTGCTACGTCTGGTCGAGTACACAACATTGCATACATTATACTCCCTATAGCAGAGGCATAAGGTATGATGGACATTCTCATCTTTTCTTCGTCGGTTGTAGGGCACATAGACTTAGAAAGAGAGATACCATGTCTCATTGGAACAAATCCTTTCTTAGATTCTTCCATACTAAATCTCTTCAAGATCGTGTTGATGTACTGAGATTGGGAGAGTCCTATCATCTTCTTCGATCTATCCCTATAGATACGTATTCCCAATACGTAAGATGCGTCTCCCATATCTTTCATAGAGAATTGCGCGGATAACCACGCTTTAGTCTGCGCTAACATCTTGATATCGTCTCCGATTAACAAAATGTCATCGACGTACAAAACAATGAATTGTATTGAGCTCCCACTATTCCTTTTGTACACACAAGGTTCATATACGTTTTTGATAAAGCCAAAAGCTTTGACTGTCTCATCAAATCGTATGTTCCAGGTTCGGGACGCCTGTTTGAGGCCATAGATTGACCTTTGAAGCTTACACAGTTTGTGCTCACTTCCTTTGGACGCAAAACCTTCAGGTTGTTGCATAAAGATCTCCTTATCAATGTCTCCATTGAGAAAGGCGGTCTTTACGTCCATTTGCCATATTTCGTAGTCATGCCACGCGGCTATAGCAAGTAATATCCGAATGGATTTTGACATCGCCACGGGAGAGAAGGTTTCCTCATAGTCTATACCAGGCCTTTGAGAATACCCTTTCGCCACTAAGCGAGCTTTATGAGTAATTACCTCTCCATTCATTCCAAGCTTACGCTTGAAGATCCATTTACATCCTACAGGGATAGTTCCCTCAGGTGGATCGACCAAGGTCCAAACCTTGTTGGAATGCATGGAATCCATTTCGGATTGCATGGCTTCGAGCCACGCACCCGAATCTATGTCAGACATCGCTTCTTGATAGGTCCTTGGATCAGCATCAACTTTCTCGTTTTCGTGAATGAGACCAAATCGCTCTGGCTCCTTACGAATTCGATTAGACCTTCGAAGCATAGGTGTACTAGTAGGTTCAGTTAATTCTGGTTCAGCTCCCACTGTTTGTGGGGATGGGTCCGATTCTTGGACTTCATCAAGTTCTACGATTGTCCCATTTCGGTTGGTGAGGAAATCCTCTTCCAAGAAGTGGGCGTTCCTAGATACGAACGTATTACGTTCTTTAGGATCGAAGAACAGGTATCCAATAGAGTCCTTTGGATAACCCACAAATTTGCACAAACTAGATCTACTATCTAGCTTATCTCCCTTCTTGTTCTTTACATACGCAGGAGATCCCCATACTCGTAAGAACGAATACACGGGTGCTTTACCATACCATACTTGGTGCGGCGTTGTTGGCACTGACTTTGAAGGTACTATGTTTAGTATCTTCGAAGCAGTTAATAGGGCTAAGCCCCAAAACGAAAAGGGAAGGTCAGCAAAGCTCATCATGGAACGAACCATGTCTAACAAAGTCCGGTTCCTCCGCTCAGACACTCCATTGAGTTGGGGTGTCCTAGGGGGAGTTCGCTGTGCGAGAATTCCATTCTCTTTTAGATAATCAAGGAATTCTTGGCTTATAAATACTCACCACCTCTATCAGAACGAAGTGCTTTAATACTATGTCCAAGTTGGTTCTCTACTTCCATTCGAAACTCTTTGAATTTCTCAAAGGTTTCGGATTTGTGTGTCATAAGATACACATATCCATAACGACTAAAATCGTCGGTGAATGTTACGAAGTAAGAGAATCCACCTCTCGCATTGACACTCAATGGTCCACAAACGTCAGTATGGATAAGATCCAATGTCTGTTTGGTTCGCTCGGGATTCCCGGTGAAGGGTGATTTGGTCATCTTTCCTTTGAGACAAGATTCGCAAGTCGGGAGTTCATCTAAGTTCTTTATTTCAAGAGCCTTAGAGGAAACCAACTTTTGAATCCTACTCTTGGAAATATGTCCAAGTCTAGCGTGCCAAAGTTGTGGAGTTTGATTATCATATTTCCTTTTTCTAGATTGAATGTGCATGACGTTGGAATTTATAGGTTCTAGGGAATATAGACCATCTATCAAAGTACCACGAGCATACATTAAATCACCTTTAAATATGCAAAAAGATCCATTTTGAATGGAAAAATTAAAACCATCAATGTCTAACATAGGAATAGAAATGATGTTTTTAATAATGTTTGGTACGTACAGACAATCCCTTAAAATTAAAGTAAAATTCCCTAAGACTAATTCCACGTCTCCTATAGCCTCGGCGGCGATCCTAGCTCCGTTTCCAAAACGCAGGATTCTATCCCCGGGCTTCAGGGTTCTTACTGCTCCCATCACCTGCAAATCATTGCAGATATGAGAACCTGCTGCGGTGTCTAACACCCACGATGCACAGTTAATAGAAATATTAACTTCAACTAGAAAAATACCTTTGGCTACCAATTTCATCTTTAGGTAGTCTGGGCAGTTCCTTTTCCAGTGCCCTGCTTTCTTGCAGTGGAAACATTCGTCTTCTGGGCTTTTGCGCTTTTTCTCGACCACCTTGGTGACTGCCTTTGAAGAAAATACCTTCTTCTTTTTCTTACCTTTCTTAGGCTTTGCAGCCTTCGATTGGTGTGCAATCATTACAGGTTTCTCTTTCTTGAGAGTCGATTCTGCCGTTACCAATAAATTGGTCACTTCGTGAAGAGCGAGGTTTCTATCCTCCATATTGAAGTTCAACACGAACTGGTCAAATGAACGGGGCAGCGTATGGAGAAGGAGGTCAGTGCTAAGATCAGCGTGCAAATCCACGTCCAATCGCCCCAGTTTTTCAACCAAGTTGATGAAACGCAGACAGTGATCTTTTACACTGCTTCCCTCAGCCATCTTGAGATTAAACAACTCTTTAGAGGTCGCGAATCTTTCAGCGCGAGACCTTTCCCCAAACATCTGCTGGAGATGGAGAAGCATATCTCTAGCAAGCGGCATAGCAGCATGCTGTTTCTGCAGTTCGTTTGACATCGAAGCTAGCATGAGGCAACGAACCTGAAGATCATCATCAACCCTTTTAGCATGGGTGGTTCGTTGTTCCTCAGTAGCTCGTGCTGCGGGTGCAGCAGGCATGGGTGTGTCGAGCACATAACTGCGACGTTCGGAGTCTAGGACTATCCTCAGATTTCTCAGCCAGTCGACAAAGTTTGAACCATTCAATTTGTTTGCGTCGAGGATAACAGATAATGGATTCTTAGACATTGTAATTAATATCTACAATAGGAAAGAAGACAACATTAAGCTAACTGATCTTATGTCTAATACTTATAATTATCGAAGTTGGACTTAGTTTCGAAAAATTTCTCCCACTATTTTGTCGAAACAATCACTCCTTTGATTGCTCGGGAAATTCTATTTCCTAGTAGGTCTTGACGTCCCAGCAGCAATTAATTGCACCCACGACTCGTGGCCATACAAGTAATTCTCCAGGTAGGTATACTTTTACCAATTGTGTTACTCCACAACCTTCAAGCTATTTTGCCTCGATTTTCGCACCTATCTAGCACTGCTACATCATAGATGTTACTCCTCGTTTAAGTCTGACCCAGTCAATCTTGATGAGCAACAGGCCCGGTCATGAAATCCCCGTAACTAGTTATCGGTCGATTTTCACATCCCGACAAGTTCCCACCCTTGTCTTGTTTAGTTAAAAACAAGAATCGAGGAATTTCGTGTATTGTCCCTTTCTTCGACTCGGGTGCCAGACTCTGGATCACCTCTATCGATAAGTAGACAACATACACTAGTCCCTATTGATGGAAGGCTTGGATCTATAAAACTTCATTTTATAGTTTACCCAATATGACTTAATATTTTATTTCGAGAGGGGTATTTCTGGTTTGAAAGTTATACTAACTCTCCTCGAGATCTCACCGTGTAAGTTATGCTTTATTCTTTTATTACGATCTAGATTCTAGCGCGCATCACATACAAGCTAAATATAAATCGACAAATAAATTAAAAACCATACAAGCCTAGCATGCATTCTACCACAATATGTTTTCAATCGGGAGCCTCCTATGTGGACCATCATCGAGCCATGATGTTGGTCCTATTGGTCAATCTAAAGGGTTCTCAAACAGGCCTATGCTATTACATTAATCACCATGCATACATGGCCTTCATATCTCCTTGGGCTCCCATCTTGCTTGTAACGGGCCTCCATCCTAGACTAGGAAAGCATTAAAGCCCTATTCTATTACAAAGGCTCAAAGTTGGCCCAAAAACATAAAAGGCTCGCAGGCCCTAATAAAAACCAAACATTAAATTAAACCAATCACATCTACCCTAAGGTCAAGGCTCGGCTCGATCGAAAATCACGTAAACAGTTCACGTAGAGCAAGAAACATGTAAACAACATTTTACTTTCTCCTTTCTTTAATTTTAAAACATCCTTTTAAAACTAACTTCCATTGATTCTTACTTTTAGTCACTACTAATTATGACAAAATAAACTTTCGGGTAAACAAAATAAATTTTCCTGCTGAAAATCAGATTCTGTTTTTCAACTTTTGAAAATTGCATTTTCGGCCCCTCAATTTTCGAAAATTGCACTTTGACCCCAAAACTTTTAAAAAGTTACATAAACACCCAAAGCAGTTTCGGCCAGCATTCCAGAAAATAAATTTTGAATTCTGAAAATTTTCGATTTTTCCAAACAGATCCTTGAAGTTTCGGTAATTGCAAAACAGTCCCTAAACTTTCGGAAATTACAAAATGACCCCAAAAAGCGTGCGACCAGTTTGCGAAAACAGTCCAGAATTTTTGAAATTTCCAGATTCTAAAATTTCGAATTTTTAGCCCTTTAAAACCCTAATTTGCGGTTTTTGCCCAAAAAGTCCTGAAGTTTTCAAAAACTATGAAAACGCTATAGATCTGAAAAACAGTTTTACCCAATTGTAGATCTAGTCATAACAAGTAAGAATCAATCGACAGAACATAATTATCATGCGTTTTAATATACATAATTAAACATATAATATAAACACATATTATGTTCAAGCCTTTCGTATAATAATCATGGAGTTGGCTCTGATACCACTGTTGGGATATGCCTCGATTGTCAATACAACAAAGTGCGGAAATTAAAATTTTTCAAGGCACACCCACAGGTCCCATAATAATATCTCCAAGTTATATATACGAAAGACACAAAACAAAGCACAGAAATAATCTAACAAAAGGGGGTTTTCGATTTTTACCTCACCACAGGCAAGGTGGTGGAAACCTCCAACTCTGATTCTGAACTCTGATTAAGGTTCTGGTTCACTGGAGTGATCCAAGCGTCTCACCTCCAGAGAAAAGTCCACACCAACTGGATTATGATGACACCTCTTAGTCTTAGGCTCAGAACTAGATCTAAGAGGTTTGTTGATGAAGGATTGTGCAGATCTATTTGACAGATCAAAATTCTGCACAAAAGGAATGAGGGAGAAGATATGCGGCGGCGGCGTTAGAGCTTTCACGGCGGCGGTGCGGCGGTGTTACGGCAGCACACGGCGGCGGCGCTAGGGCTTGGGCGGCGCAGGGTGGGGCGGATTTCTTAGGGCAAGAGAAGACTAGGGTTTTTGCTTAGGTGTTAGTTCTCTGAGTTCTGTCAGAGCTCTATTTATAAGCACTCCTCAAGACCTAGGGTTACAAGATTCCTAATGGGCTTAGGAGTCCATCTCTTGCAAGCCCACCTTAATTTAATTAATTACTTAATTAAATATCCAGCCCATATTAATTAATTACTTAATTAATATTTAGTTTAATTAATCAATTGTCATTTAAATCAATTAAATCAATTAATTAATTTATCTCCCACTTGAATTAACACTTTAATTCACTTAATTGATTTAATTACTTTTAAATCAATTAATTCCTTTATCTCCCTACAGAACAGTCACCGTCCAATTGTATTGTGTGTGACCCTCTGGGTTCACCATCAATTGGCAGCAGGCTCACGAAACCTCGTGATTTAATTTATGAACAATAAATTGCTCCGATCAATTAAACTACCTTTAATTGACCACTCCTAGAATCAATTCCTCTACTAATTCAGGAGTACCCACACTTCATGGTCGATGTCTAGCCACAAGCCCATGAAGCCCAACATCAGGTGAATTGATATTTAGTGAACCTCACCTCATATAATTACCATGTACATACGGTCCTTCTGTCGACCAATTTCCCGATCAAGACTTAGGGTGTGTGAATTGATCGGCACCTCTAAATTTGTCTCGATAACTATACTTTCTAATTCAGGATAATGTTCCAGTGTGACTGCCTAATTTGGAAACCCCTTTCCAAATCCGTCACCGACTACGGCCGTAGATTCATTGGAAACATTATCTAAGAATCGTATAGGAAATATTCTCATCCATTACGATGAGTCAACAGATTCCATCTTGGTACTAACCACTCGCGTACATGTCCATACGCACCCAACCTAGGCATTTTTATGACCAAGCTAAGTGGCCTATACCTAGACCTAAGTACGCACTTTCATGCACCGAATTCGCCCTAGCACCTCAAGTCATAGGACTAAATCGTACACTATTATAATCCTTTGAGAAACATCCCATCACCGATATGCGTCATGCGCTTCCACAATGGGTTTCTCTGTTCGGGTCGTTCGATGCATTCGATCCTCCATCGAATCACCTAGTCATATGCACTGGTCTCAAATGCCTTGTTCATGAAACTACAACAAATTCACTCCGTGTGAATCATGCATAATCGTACAAGTCTTGACGATTCACTCGATACCCCGTCTCGATATGAATCTATGACTTGGAACATTTTCGAGATCACGACCTTTGAGACTGTTTCATGATAAGTGCACTCAGTACTGAAGTGTATAGTCCCATAGTCATGAGTGATCTCAGGGTTTCAACCAATCGCTTAAATGTATTCGCGAGAGATGAAGTTTGGCCATTGTTTATCCTTATACATATATAAATAAACATGCGTATTATTATAAAATCAAAGATTGTTATATACAAGATAGATCTATTACAAGCTAATTGAACTGGCTTGCAGGGCACTATCCTATCAGACATGACGTCACTGTACTGACGGAAGACAAACACCAACAATTCTAGGCGATCTGCGCCAAAGAAGGAGAGATGTTGTCTGGCAACATCAAGAAGAGACAGTTGAAGGATGAATATCAGCGGATGGCTGATATGGTCTCGAAGCTGATTGAAAATTGTACTTTCTCTCTGGATGCTGTTACCATGAAGAGGTTCAGCATCATGGCTGCCATCTACTATGGATTGGAAGTCAACTGGTCCATCATAGTTTGGTATATTTTGGCTGGTTTTCTTGAAGTAAAGAAAGGAAAGGCTCCCCAAACCAACCACAGGATCACACTCAGTTATCTACTGTTCAAACTGGGTTGTGAAATGACTAATGGAAAAGAAATCCACAAGTCAAAGGCAATGGTGAAATACCTGCTTGTTCTGAAGAGAAAGGCTGATGAGCCTGAAGAGGATGAAGACGAGGAACAAAAGCGGTTCCAGCCAAAAGGCCACGAAGATTGGTCAAAACAGTTGACTTAGCTGTTGAGACAAAGACGAAGAAGGTTGCTGATCAACCAAAGGAGAAGGTTCCTACGAAAGTGAAGACTGTGGCTGACGTTGCTGTTGATCAAATCATAAGTCAGACCACTGCTGATGTAAGGGGAATGTCTCCTGCATCACCTTCCAGGACTCCTTCTGCTGAAATGCCTGCTGGGAATGTCTCTCACAGGACAAGGAGTAACCAAAGGGACACTGCTGCTTCAATACCTATTCAGGGAATAACAAAGAAGACAGTAAGAAAGCAGATAACCTTTGTTGAAAAGCCTACTGAACTTGAAAATTTAGTAAGACAAAGTCCTGTATCTGCTGAAAGACCAGTTGGAGCTGTTGAGGCTTCTGTTGCTGACAAAGCTGACGCGCAACAGTTGACTCAAGCTACACCAACAGTTGAGGCTGCTCAACCTCAGGATGATCCAGATGTTATGATCATCCATCCTATTGCTGCTGCTCCCATTTCTTCTGCTGGTCCAGCCCCTGCTCCAGCTGATAAAGGAAATAAAAAGATTGTGCTCAAGAGAAAGAAGATTTCCAAAGCTGATAAGAGAAAAAGGGAAGAAGCTGAACAAAGAAAACAGGATGAGATGGAGGAGAATAAGGCCCTTGAGCTGAGCAAAGCTCAGGCTGCAAAGGATGAAGCCAGAAGGAAGATGTCTGAGGCAGAGAGAAAAGCTGCTAAAGATGCTGAAATGGCAATGGTCATTGAAATGAGCAAGACTGATGCCTATGGACCTGTCCATGGAGGAGGCATCAAGATCAAAGAGGCTGATGGAGAAGAACCCCGAAAACTCAAGATGCCTGCTGGGGAACAGAAGCCTAGGGAAAAGTTTGAAGTAAGAAGAGCCTTCAACATAGTATATGCTGATAAAGAGCTCTTCCAAAGGTTTGAGAAGTCCTTAGCCTACTATGATCAGAAGTTGATGTTAAAGACCATGTTCACGCAAGAAAAGCCAAGATACATCAGATGGAGAGACAACAGGCTGAACAGGTCCATAACTGAACTTCAAAATCTGAAGGAGTTAGCTGCTGAAGAACAGTGGGTTCTGAACTGGCTAAAGACAGACTCCATTCAGAAGGCCTTGGATCCTCACTATGTAAGAGATGCCATGCATCACTATGCAAGGGAGTATGCCCTAGCAGAGGCCAAGTTAATTCAGAACACCTTACCTGCCAAGAGGAAGAAATCAGATAATGCTGAAGAGAGGGCACTGAACATTGCTACTATGACTACCTTAAAGAGATGGGCAGAAAGATCAAGATATGAGAAGGGATGTCCTAGTGATTTGCCCCAACTGCCAATTATCCAGCATATTATCTTTGGTAAGGAAGTGAAGGAATTCAGTGAAGTGCCCAAGGGAAATAATGCCTCTGTCAACCCTTGGATCATTGTTAGGAAAATACGTCAAACTACATGCTTCAATGATGATGGCACGATCAATAATCTGTTCTATGATGATGTCACTGATAAGCAGAAGAAAGTTGATGAACCCTTAGCACTTGAGTGGAATGCTAAGGCGACCGAAGCTGATCAGGAGACTGAGATGAATGAAGTTCCTGTCCACCAGGAGACTGAAGAAAAGGAAGCTGCTGCTTCTACTTCATCAGGTGATGAACACTCATCACTGATGGAAGCTTTCCAGATGCTGATGGAGAATTCAGCAAAGGAACTGGAAGAGAAGCATAATCAGCAGCTGAGAAAGATAAAAGAGGAGCTGAAGGAAGAACTCAAAGCAGAGTTGGCAGAGTCCAACAGACTTCAGCTGGAAACTATGCAACAATCAACTACCAAGATCATCAAGTCTGAAATTGCTAGTTTTCCTATACCTCAAGACAACTCTTTGCAGTTAGTGCACAACCTAAATGACATGGACAGAAATGTGGAAGATGTGAAGGCTGATGTAAATCATCTTCATGCTGCCTTACAAAGAGCTGAGCACAAGATAGCTGACTTAACTGCAATCTTCATCAAAGTCAGTGAAGAAGATAAGTCTCTAAATGTTGGCTTGTTGCAGGAACTTAACAAAGCTGGAAATGTTATTCATGAAGAACTTTCAACCATGCAACTCAACATTGACTGCTGCAATGACAAAACTGACACCATCAGCACTGGTATTCATCACTTAACTGCAAGTCATGATGTAGTTAATCAGAATCTGAAAGATTTATGTGCCGAGATGAAGATTCCTACAGTTGCTCTCAACCCTGCTGCTGAACCTTCTAATGTCATCAAATCTGATGATGACAAAAAGGGGGAAGATAAAAAGGAAGAATCAGCTAAGGAAAATGCTGCTGCTGCTGATGAAGCTAAGGAGACTGAAGAAGCTACTGACAAGACTGAAGAACTTGGAAAGGGACAAGGTGAAGAACAGTCTGAAGAAGAGACTAAGGATAAAGCCAAGACTGATGAAGAAATGGCTGAAACTAGGGCTGAGCATTCGGTAAAAACCGAACCGAACCGGACCGAACTTCGGTATTTTTTCGGTTCGGTACTATTCAGACCGCGGACCGTTTGCCGAACCGAAATTTTCGGTTCGGTTCGGTAAAAAACCGAATGATCCGGTTCGGTCCAAAAAAACCGATTTTTTTATTTTTTTATTTTTTTCAATCACCTTATACTGCCAGAATCAATTATATCCCCTTAAATTAAGCCTTAATTACGATTCAATTACTGTGAATGTGAAAAGAAGGAAGGAAAATCTCCAAACACATAATAGGAAACAAAAATAATTCCATTGTGAATTTTGTAGTGAGAATGGCATTCAAGAACTGATTTTGGCTTCTTTCTCTTTATAATTTTTCATTCCAGTCAAATTAAGTGGTGTGCTTCTTCGATTTTATAAATCTGATTTATTATCTTATTTGGGTTCTTTTGTTTCACTCTTTAATCCTACAAGAATATTATATATAAACTACCACCATTCTTTAACTAAAGTACCTGGAGTACTATGGAGAAAACAGCAAAAAATAGCGGCGGCGGATGGCTGTGGAGAAAGGCAGCGACCGGACGGCAGCGGACGGAGGTGGACGGACGGCAGTGGACGGAGGTCGGAGGCAGTGGAGGAAGGAAGGAAAGTTAGGGTTTTTTCTATCACCAAATCGATTGAATTTTGAAGAGTGAGTAAGATTGAAATTAAATAAGTAAAAAAAAAAAAAGGTTCGGTAAACCGACCGGTTTTACCGAAAACCGAAAGCATATATGCTTCGGTTATGGGGCAAAAACCGATTACCGAACCGAAAATTCGGTTCGGTAATCGGTCCGTACCGAAACTTCGGTTTTGGTACGGTTCGGTGGGTTTACCGAATCAGGCTCACCCCTAGCTGAAACCAAAGACTCTGCTGAGGATCAAACAGAACCTTTAACCAAGTACAAGAATACTGAATCAGCCAGGAAAGCAATGGAGCTTTTGAAGGAGCAGCAACTTAAAGAAAAGATGGATGCTGCCAAAGCAAACATTCTCCTGGATGAAGAAGCTGATGAAGATGAAGAAGAAGAAGACGATGAAGAGTCTTCTTATGAATATGAAGAAGTGCTTGAAGAATCTGATGAAGAAGCTGATAGTTAGAACTTATAAATCCTTGTAATCAGTTTACTTTATCTATTCTTCAGACATCTCATCTGATGAACTTGTACTTGTAATATTCTCACTATCAATAAAAAGACAAGTTTAATCCAACACATCTTTTCTATCTCAGAAAATTTTGAGGATCACAATCTTTAGTTTAGGTACTAACAGGTACTTAGCTGAAGTTTTGTCATCATCAAAAAGGGGGAAAGTGTTGGATAAGGATGAAGATGAAGGCACTGAAGACAATTAGTTAAGGGAGGTTTTGAAGGATTCCAAAACTTCAAAATTGGCTAAGTATGGATTAATTTAGCTGATATCCCTTTGAAGAAAATTTGACTAAAGTAATAAAGACATCAGAAGAGTCAAATTTCAAGGTCCAAGACTTCTGATCTGCTGAAGGAAAGATATCAGACTGATGAAGATCAGCCGACTCAAATCAGATTTGTTCAAGTTTGAGATCAGCCTAGTTCGCCATCAGACTTGCACTTTCGTCAGCCAAGTGGAAAGGATCATAAAGTCTCCCCAACGGTAATAAATGCCCCTGGAAGTAATAAATGCTGAAGTACAAGGTTATTAAAGACAAATGATTGAAGAAATACTTCGCATCAGCTGGGTGCATTTAATGCTGCATTTAATGATGCCGGCAGAATAGTATTGTTGACAGTACGGACAGACTGCAAAAGAGCCGTTCGCGGATTTTAAGGACCAGTACTCGAGGAATTTGAATCTTGACTCTCTTCAACGGACATCTTTCAAACCTCAAGTATAAATAGCTGAAAGAGACGAAGAGAAGAAGAACAACACACTTTCTGAGAGAATTTTCGAAGCAGAACTCTTTAAGTCTCAAGAACAGCTCACTCATCAGCTTAGTCATTTGTTGACGAAAAGCGAAGTTGAAGAACAAAGCTAAATACATCTTCTGAGTGATTTTGTAAAACTGAGTGTTGTGAGAAGTAGATATCCATCTGTGTGAGCGATATTACTTCAGAGAGTAGGATTTCTTTGTGATTTCTTACTGCGCACTTACGGCCTGTTCATTTGTTGTTAGGCGTAAGCAGAGTGTACTGGTTACTTTGTGCTTCTAGTATAACCCAAGATCTAAGTGACTTGGTAGAGTGGACTAAAGGATTTAAATCCATATAACCACTATAAAAATCCTTGTGTTTTACTTGCATTTTTACTTGCATATTTCAAGACTGCATAAAACACTTTAGTTAACTGTTTGAAAAAGATTTAAAAGGAGTTTATAAAACTGGGGAAACATTTTTCAAACTACTGAAGATACTTGTGAAAAACACTTTGAAAATCCGCTGAAAGTACTCTAAGTATTAAAACTGATTTTGACAAAATCAGCTAAGTAAATATCAGTTTAGTGGTCTACGAAGCTGCTCAAAGATTTGTTCGCGATCAGCCGAGAAACCTATTATTGATAACAGCTTAGTCTGTTTAAGTTAACAAAAATGTTTTAAAGTTAAAATTTTGAAAAAGTTAAGAGGTCTATTCACCCCCCCTCTAGACCTCATCTGACCACTTGGGACCAACATCAATTTTTTAAAAATTTCTAAAAAATATCCAATCAAATTAATTACATAGTTAGTACCGAGTGAGGAATAATTGTTTTATGCAAACTCATGTCATTTCTTATTAATTTTATAGAACATATTAGTCAGCTTTTTATGTGTAACCAATCAAATTGCATTTTCGATTTGATATATTGATCTGGATATGCCCATAAGCCTAAGATCACGTGGGATTTATCTTAATTATGTTTCAGTAGCACAGAAATAAATTAGAAAGAACATAAAAAATCGAAAGTTAAGAGAAAATATACTTTATTTTGACTCTACAAATTTTATATTTTATTTTGTGATCAAAATTCGATTTAATATTGCGATGTATAAATAATGGATTCGATCACTACAAATATGATGAAATATATTTCTTTCATAATTGCTCATTTTCGACTACATATGATTTTTATCCCATGGAAAAATAATACTTGAAAAAAAATAGTCAGCAAAAATATGAAAGAAATATTGTAATTAATTATAAAAATTGTCTTCCCAAACTTACATAAATGTTAAAAAACAAAATTAAAGAAAGAAGTACGTTTATGAAGAAAGAGAATAACACATATCCTTAATTAATGATATAGCAATTAATATGTTTTAAACAATGGGGGTACATCTGGAATTTCCAAAAAATTCTCTGACAATAACATTACCATTACCCAAATAATAGTCTCATGTAGGACTGAAATCGGGCCCAAACAAACCAAACAACTTGGCGTTCGGACTTCGGCTCGAAAGTAAGCTCAATTGTTCGGACTCGGCTCGAGCTCGAGCCCTTCAAAGAAAATTTTGTTTGGGCTCGGCTCGAGCCCGGAAGATACTGTTCACGAGTACTAGTTTTAAGCTCAATGTAATTATTTGTATACTAGCAACTAGGGCTGTCAATGGGTTGGACTCGGACCGGATCAGGGCAGATTTGGATCCGAGTCCGATTTCCATTTCTTCTATTCAGATTCGGATCCGGATCCGCTCGGATCTGGAATATTAGCAACCGGATCCGAATCCGGCGAATATCCCGGATCCGGATAAATTATTCGGATCTATTTAGCAAGCTAATTTTTTTTTTCCGTTTTCCTCCAAATCACTTGCAGATTCCACCATCATGAATTAAAAATGCAAAATTTTACTTACTTCATCGAAACTATTGCCTAAAAATTTTAGAAGATGGAATATGATGGGCAAATATAAACAATAAAAATTATAACAAAAGAATAAACAAAAATATAAGTAAAAAAGATACAAACTGGGACAAAGAAGAAGAAAACTCAAATTTTCAAGATGTTATTTCAAATGGGCCAAAGCCCATTTTCTGAACATAGGATAGTTGTTAAACTTGTTTAGGAATTTCGTATATAAACTTAGTTACTTTGATTTGACATCAAAATTAAACATTCTGAAATTATATAATTAGCTAATATACGAATATTATGGATATTGGATATTATTTAAATTTCTCTTATAAATTATTACTTTATCTTCTTTCAATACTTATCGTATAGTTAATTATATTAGATATTTTAATATAAACTAAACAAATTTACTATTTTAAAATATTGTTTTCTTATAAATATAATAAAATATTTTGTAAAAAAAATCATTTTTTCAGTGCATCAAAATAATGTCACCCATGTGGAATCATGAATGAGTGATTAAATTTATTAAACTGGTCGAATTATGATCAGCGACTAACTCATCTAAAGATACTAATTTAGCTAATGAATGAGCCACCTTATTACCATACCTACGGATAAAATAACTCGAAACGAAGGAAATCTATGATAAATCCTCTAAATATCATCAATAATGGGGCCAATGGACGAAAATCGTCAACTGTTGAGTTGATATTCTTCACCACATACTGACAATCTCTTTCCATGACGATTCTATTCAACTACTTCTCCCTAGCCAGTTTTACAACAAATTTCGTAGCCAAAGCCTCAACAATCTCTGGCCCAAGTTTTTGCGGAACACGCAAGGAACGCCAAGCTAGACAGTGTCCAATCTCATTTCTTACAATCACCCCACTCCAATATAACCCTCTCTATAAAAAAAACAGCCGCACCTAAATTAATATTCTCCCTATTAGAATACGGCAGCCTCCAACAATCTTGATCCAAAATGTTTCTATCCAAGCCACCTTCTTTAGGCGTCTCTAGTACACTCCGGTGATGGGATGTTCTATACTTCTCGAGAAACACATGTGATTGTTGAACGATGTCAAAAGGCGTCCACAAGCTTTTCTCAGAAATACGTTGATTTCACCCATACCATAATCACCAAGCAATCACAAAAGCCAATTCAAGATCTCTGCCAAAGAACTCTTTATGAAACTTTGTAAACCACACCAACAGATCCTCATCCATGGATTCAACTGCCCATGCTTGACGAGCAAACGAGCAATGAAGTTAGACATGCATCGTCGATTCAGGCTCAACCATGCACAAACTACACACGTCACTTTCACATATCCTTTGCCTTTTCAGCTTTCGTAAAGTTGGTTTCGCCCCTTTACATACCCTTCATATAAAGAATTTCAATTTCTCCGGAAGATCAACAACCCAAATAGAATGCCAATCAACCAAGTCAACTACTAGTACATCTCTCTCTTTGTTGTCGAGTTCTCTCTCGTATGGTAACGCAAGGTGATATGCACTTCATACGAAAAATAGACCATTTTTCATATAATGCCACACCAATCTATCACTGTTTTGTGCATTTCCTAACAAAATTCCCCTAATCACCTCCACATCCTCTTCCCAAAACAAATCTTCAATCAAGTAACTCTTCCAAGTATGACTGCCTTGATCAATCAAATTCCGAACCAACAGATCAGCCACCCCAAACTCCTTAGCATACGAACCCAAAGTCCACCATCTCTAGAAGTTGTCAATCCATACATTGATTCTATTTGCTTTACCAACCAATCTGGGCCTCTCTAGATTCAGTCCCGAGAAAATATTTAGCCTTGTACAATCTACTAAGTAAGCTTTCTGGTTTACTCAAAATACACCAAGCTTGTTTCGCAAGAAGAGCCTGATTAAACGCCTGCAGGTTTCTGAACCCCATACCCCCCCCCCCTCATACTCATTCCCATCGACTTTCAGCTTATCCATTGAATTTTTTTTTCTTGTGCTTGTCATCCCACCAAAAGTTAGCAATAAGGGATTCAATTCCGTAATAACATTCAACGGAAGTTTGAAGCAGCTCATTGTATAAGACGGAATAGCTTGGATAATAGATTTGATTAGCACTTCTTTTCCTGCCATCGCGATAACGTCTTCTCCCTCCAACCCTGCACTCTCGTACGAACTTCATCCCGAATAGCATCAAATACTTCTTTTTTCGATTTCCCAAGCACTGCTGATATTTTTCATGTCTTTCCACCTATAGAATCGGAAAATTTTCTTTAATACAACCCGCACCCCATTTGTCGTATTCTTGTTGTACACCATTTACCATTTGACCTCATGCTCGCTCATATTGGTTTAGAATCCTTTGAACCTGCTCGGCCGCTTCCATTGTTGCTTGACAAAAATCATAGTATCGTCCACAAACAAGAGATGAGAGACCCTCGGCACCCCTGTACAAGTCGACACCCCTTCAATTTCACCATTCACCTCCTTCTTTCTAATCAATGCGCTCAAGACTTTTGTACATAAAAGAAACAAATATGGCAAAAGAGGATCTCCTTGACGAATACTCCTATGAGTCTTAACTAACCAAACTGACCACCATTCAGCACACAAGAATAAGAAATAATAGATATGCAAATCAAAATCAACTCAGTAAATTATCTCGCAAAGCCTAATTTACCTATCAGTTTCTCTAGGAAAATCTACTTAACCCGATAGTAGGCCTTGCTCATATCTAGTTTAATGGCCATATGACCATCTCCCCACGTTTTCCTCTTCAAAATATTAAGGGGACGTTTTATGAAGAGGAAAACTTGGTAGAAAAATAATTGGTTGATTTAGATCCCCTCAGGTTTAGTCATATTACAAGAAATCCCCTCTAGTTTCAGAAATTACAAAGACACCCTTGTTGTTTAACAAGTTTTACAAGGACACACCCTTACAACTTGTAAAAATGTTTACAAAAAACACTTGTAAGGGATGTTCTTCTAATTTTTGAAACTACAGGAAATTCTTATAATATGACTAAACCTCAGAAGGTCTGAGTGCAAATCATCCAAAATAATTTGATGCACTGACTTGTCTTTACTGGTTTTGGGCAGGTAAACTGGTCCAGATTACCAAATCTGCCACCCGTGTCTGATCCCAAATTCCAATACCTAGTTAGTAGCGGGTCGGCCTGATTAACATGGGTCAACCAGCTAATCAAATTGGGCCAGATTCAATATAATGGATGGTTATGATCTTATGTAGTGAACAAAATATATTTATCAGAATCATAACGTATTTGTTTGTGGGTTAAGTTCAGATTTAAGGCATTTCAACAAGTGGATTTTAGGTGCAAATATTATAGTCATTTCTCATCTTTTTCTGATATACTCTGAGATTATAAATCATAAGCCATTTCACAACCTTGGCTAAGGTTAGAGATAATGATTTTTACAAGCATATGGATAAGTGTCAAAAACCATATGTTTGTTATGAAATTATTCTAAAATAATAAGACAACTAACAATGTAGAGAATAAAGTAGGCGTGTTATGAAATTATTCTAAAATAATAAGACAATTAACAATGTAGAGAATAAAGTAGGAGATAAAGTATTTCTCATTCATATGAAACTGGTTTTACAAGCATCATACATAGGCACTATTTATAGGCCTTGAATTTCAAATACAAAGTGTAGGTTACAAAAATAACATAAATGAGAATATACAATTTATTAGGGGGGTTACAAAGTTGGGGATTACAAAATTGGGGGTTACAAAGTTAGGGATTACAAAATTGGGGGTTACAAGATTATGCTTAGTTGTAAGAATATTATTTGGGAGTTATGGACATTCATATAATTTTGAATTATTTACAACACTCCCCCTTGGATGTCCAATTGTCCATAAAATAGTTATGTGCCTCGTTAAAAACCTTACTAGGAAAAACCCAGTGGGACAAAAACCTAGTCAAGGAAAAAAGAGTGCAACATGTATTTACTCCCCCTGATAACAAATCACTTAATGGATTTAAGTCGACACATCCCAATTCTATTAATCAATTTCTCAAATTTTGTAGAACGCCATGATATAGTAGTTCTTCTACTTGTAAATATATAGCTTGTCTGAGAGCGAGCTTTATGAAGATCAAATAAGTATGATAAATTCGCATATCCAGTCACCAAAGTAACCCATATCAGTTATCCCTCGGAGATATCGAAATATATATTTAACTTTATTCCAATATCGGCGTGTCAAAGAACTAAATCTTGTTAAAAAGATATATCAGGGCATGTACTATTATCAAGATACATCACTGCTCCTATAGCACTGATATATGGTACTTCAGGACCAAATGTGTTCTTCATCATTCTCACGAGGGCGAAAAATATCACTTTTCACATGTAAAAATCTTACAACAATTGGGGTGCTTTGAGGATGTGCATTATTCATATAAAATCGTTTTAAGGTCTTTTCTATATAATTTGATTGATGAAGAAGGATTTCGTTTGATAAATGTAGGATCTGTAAGCCGAGACAAAACTTTATTTTTTCATGATCTTTCATCTTGAATTCTTTCTTTAGATAATCAATTGTTATTTGAAGATCTTCAGGAGTTCCAATAATATTCAAATCATAAAGGCATACAAAAATTATAATAAACTCTGATCCGAATATTTTTAGACAAACACATAGGTGGATTGGATCACTTTTATAACCCCCTTTTGACAGTAATCAGTAAGTCTATATCATGTATATATCCATATTCATTTAATTCAAATAAAGATTTATGCATGCGTATTTCCCGAGGATTTCTGAGTGTATTTAAGATTCAGGGACTTTCATATAAAAATTTACTATCAAGTGAGCCATATAAATCGGCTATAACAATATCTATTAGACGCATATCTAGTTGTTCATGTACTGCCAGACTAATAAAGTATCTAAAAATAATTGCATCCACCACTGGAGAATATGTCTCCTAATAATTAGTTGCAGGTCTTTGCGAAAAACCTTGTAGCACTAGACGTGTTTCATATCTTTCAACTTATTTTTCTTATTTTCATTTTTTTCATAAATACTCATTAATACCCAAGGACTTTACTCGAGTATTTGGACTTCTGGTCCAAAAATTTCATGTTTTGAACATGAACTTAGTTCTTCTTGAATTGCGTTTTTTCTTTGGCCAATCAATTTTATGTTTAATAAATTTAGTTTCGAGATCCTCATTAAATTTTATACTTATATGCAAAATTGTTGTCGACAACCATTTTATTTCGGTTCCATCTTTTTCTCGTATTGACATAACTTATCGAGATCTCTTCATTTTCATTGTTTTCAGGTACCTGAACCTCTTCTGGGGTGTTATCAATAGTTATATCTTACGACTCTTCATGAGTGCTCGCCTCCATAATATGACCATCTTCAATGTTTGCTCCTTTTATTTTACGATGATTAATATCCTTGGAACCGATTGATCCATGTGCTTTCTTTGATTTTCACTAGCAGATTGCCCTAACGGACATCAATTTGAATTGGAGCATTTTCAGCTGTTAAAGATATTTAGTAACTCACTTTAGATCAGTAAATACATCTGGCAGTTGATTTACAATATCTTGCAAATGAATTATCTTTTGAATTTCTAGTGTACACTTGTTTGTTTGAGGATCTAAATAAGATAACGATAATTCATTCCATATATTTTATATTTACCAGCTCTTTATTCTCTTCCCTTAATGTCGAGAATATTATTTCAGCATTTATACTCTCCCTCTAATGTCGAGAACATTATTTCATCAAAATGAAAATCGATAAATCGTACCGTAAATAATTTTTAGTTAATTTATAAAAGGAATTACACACATATATTTTCAACCTTCTTTGAGAACCCATCTTTGTGCGTTGTGGTGGAGCAATTGTAACATATATCGCACATACTTGATTTCTAAGATGAAAAATGTTTGATAAACTTTAATTTCAACGGGGAGAAATTATGATAACTAATTGGCATGATGCACACAAGTGTTGCTTCTCATTAATAATTGGAGGCGTATAAAGAAAGATTATGCTAAACCATTTTGTTTATTAATATGGGCAACATAACTTCAAGTTATTATTCAATAGTTGTTGGATAAGGATAACGATGAAGAGCACTGAAGATAATAAGTAAAGGGAGGTTTTGATGCACTACAAAACTTCAAATCTGGTAAGTATAAATCAACTTAGCTGATACCCCTTTGAAGAATTTTTGACTAAGTAAAGAAGATATCAGAAGAGTCAAAATTCAAGGTCCAAGACTACTGATCTGCTGAAGGAAAGAAATCAGACTGGTGAAGATCAGCCGACTCAAAACAGATTTGTTCAAGTTTGAGATCAGCTTAGTTCGCCATCAGACTCGTACTTTCGTCAGCCAAGTGGAAATGATCAAGAAGTCGTCCCAACGGTAATAAATGCCCCTGGAAGTAATAAATGTTGAAGTACAAGGCTATTAAAGACAAATGATTGAAGACATGCTTCGCATCAGCTTGGTGCATTTAATGCTGCCTGCAGAAAAGTACTGTTAACAGTACGGACAGCTGCAAAGAGCCGTTCGCGGAAATTAAGGATCAGTACTCGAGGAATTTGAACTTTGTCTCTCTTCAACGGATATTTTTCAAACCTCAAGTATAAATAGATGAAAGAGACCAAGAGAATAAATACAACAATACAATCTCTGAGAAGAATTTCGAAGAAAAATCTCTTAAGTCTCAAGAACAGCTCATGATAGAAATAGTGTCCTGCAAGCCAGCTGTATGGCGAGCATTTATTGTAATAAATGAGGAACTATTCAATTTTGATTAATAAATGTACTTTATTAAATGGTCATCTTTATCTTATGTAATAATTATCTACGCATAAGGATAGAAGTCCTTAGATCACAGGGCTATGGGACAACCCGTGGACTGATCTCCAAGGCCGTGATCTAGAACATATTCAAGAGTCGTAGAATCCAATCGAGATAGGACATCATTGGATTCGGTTAGACTCTCACTATTGTGTATACTCCGATGAACTGGAGGACGCTGGGGTCCACGAGCGTGACTGGGATAGTCGATACACATAAGTGGGTGGCTTGCTGGGATGGCAAGCGCACTGAATACCCCAATTAGGAAATAACTCACCATGAAAGCGGTAGTCGCATATCGGGGTTGAAGTTATTCCAAATTTATAATAGTATACGAGGAACGATCCCTAACTACTTGAGGTGATAGGGTTTATCTGGTGCGACAACGTCTATGCTTTGATATGAGTTCCGACTGACTGGGGATCGCCAGAAAGTCTCTGTGGACTCATATTGGGTATAGAGGAACTCGTATGCATATTCATATCATCAACAAAGGATCCATTGACCCGACTTGATAGGTTGGAAAATTCTCATATGGATTTCTGTGAGAAATTAATTCTGGTAAAATCCTTGGGTATCAGACGACTTTATGTAAGTAGCTCATAAAGATTAAGTCAAAGAGAATTTATTTCGAGATCAGAGTACATAAGGTCAAGACAAAAGAAAAGGGAATCCGATGAAAGACCATACCCTTAAGTCTCGACTGGGAGATTGATCGATGGAGAGATTATGTCCTATATGGATATTATAAATGATAAAAGGTTCACTGAATTAGTTCACCAGTGATTGGGCTCCATGGGCTTGTGGCTGGACATCGACCGTGGAGTGTGTGAGAATTCCCAAATTGGCAGGGGTGCTAATTTTGGAATGATCAATCGACAGAGTGTTCGATTGATTTAGAGTAAGTCTTACTCGAATAATTAAATAATATTTAATTATAACCCACGGCCAATTATGTGGTGAACCTACGGGGGCATACACAATACACATGAAGCGAAAGCGAGGAAATAAGAACGACTGAGTCGACTGGGTCGACTGGGTGAATAATCGACTGGGTCGATTATAATGGGTGGGTCGACTGAGTCGACCCAATTGGAACAAAATGGGATCCAATTGGAATTGGATCAGAATCATAAATTAAATTGGAGTTTAATTTGTGAGTTAATTAATTAAGTTGGATTTAATTAATTAAAGGAATAATTAATTAATTGGACTTAGAGTCAAAATTAATTAATTGGGAGACTAGTTAATTAATTGGGCTATTTAATTGGGAGATTAAATAAAGCCTGGTCAAAATTAATTAACTAGGCCATGAATTAATTAGAAGACTTAGTCTTCTAAATTAAAGAGGACCATGGCCCATGTAGGAGAGAAGAACCCTAGTCGAGATAACTATAAGTAGCCTTCTTGTAGTTATTGTTCAAAGAACTCCATAAGCAAAAATTGAGCAAGAGCAAAATTTTCTCTCCCTCTCCCAAGCATAAGTCGACCGAACCCTGTTCTTCCTTTGGAAGAATTTTTCGTTTTCGACTTTGTTCCTAAATCGTTCCTAAATCCTAGATCATAATATATCTTGTGTTCTAGCTGATCAAGATTTATTATTTTCGTTATATTGTGGTGTATCAACTCGTAGAGGCGCAACACGTGGGGCGCTACTCAAAAGACTTGGATCGATTTTGCTGGAGCAGAAATCAGAGTTCGTTTTTGCTGACTGTCAACTTGGATTTGCAAGGAGATAGGTATGACGTGTAAACTTATACTATCGTTTTAATTAATATTTATATATATACATCTAGAGTAGTATCCTGGCAAGATTCCGTAAGAGGTCCTGAAATTTATATTCCGCTGTGCCTAGGGCTGTTTATCTTACCGAATCCCAACAGCTCACTCATCAACTCAGTCATTTGTTGACGAAAGCAGAGTTGAAGAACAACGAAAAATACATCTTCTGAGTGATTTTGTAATCGTGAGTGTTGTGAGAAGTGTAGATCCGTCTTTGTGAGTGATCTAACTTCAGAGAGTAGAAGTTTCTTTGTGATTTTCTGCTGCGAACTTGTGGCTTATCATTTATTGTAAAGCACAATCAGAGTGTACTAATTACTTTGTGTTCTTAGTATAACCCAAGATCTGAGTGACTTGGAAGAGTGGACTAAAGGATATTTAAATTCATATAACCACTATAAAAATTACTTGTGTTTTTTACTTGCATATTTTCAGTTGCATAAAAACACCTTGGTTTAACCGTTTGAAAAGTTTTAAGAGGAAAGAAGTTTTACAAAACTGGGATCAAACTTTCAAACTGCTAAGTTTACTTGTGAAAAACACTTTACAAATCCGCTGCAAGTACTCTAAGTTTTAAAACTGATTTTAGCAAAAATCAGCTAAGTGATTATCAGATTAGTGGTCAACAAAGCTGTTCAAAGATTTGTTCGCGATCAGCCTTGAGAAATTACTGTTCGATAACAGCTTAATCTATTTAAGTTAGAACAAAAGTTTTAAAGTTAAAAATTGTCAAAAAGTTTAGAGGTCTATTCACCCCCCATCTAGACATCATCTGACCACTTGGGACCAACAATAGTCATTGAAAGTGCCTCATATGTGAAATCACCAGCATTCTCAAGGTACATTGTAAAGATTGCATAACTTAAAATTGTGCTTTTATTTTAATTATTTGCGCAATAATCCCGCAAACTTCAGATTGCAGGTTGACAATAAATACACATGTCACCATTTGTAATAGATGCATCTATCAAGATCAATACATATCTAAATAATACCTTGAATGTGTTTTACAAATGCTGGAGATTCAAACCCAATTGTAATTAGGAATGATATATTAATCAATTAACTATGAGAACAAGCAGCACAAAATGATTATTTGATTTGAAGAATCTTCTGGTTCTTCAATCAAAATCCATGTGAATTCTCAATGATTTTTCGCATCATAGTTTTCCGGGATGGTCTAACCGGTTGCCAATTAAATAAATATAGTTTTATCAATAAACTTCTGGTTTATTGTAATATGTGTTTCAATTGTATAAACACATCTCTCTTTCTTGATATAACAATCATTCAATTCCTCGTTTGAAAAATGAGGTTCATTAAGAGATAAGAAAACTCATCAAAGTAATCCCGCATTAATCGTGACAAGATGAAAAATTTAATCAAGATGACAAAATAAAAAGTTTAATCAAGTTGAAATATATGTCAGACTTATCAAATCTCATTGTATATCAAAACGTTAAGAAAGAAGCAATTTGATCCCGATAAAACCACAACTCCAAAGTTATTGATCTAAAGAACAAGTTAAAATCTTGTATTTTTATATTAATTGGTTTAATGTATGTATAACGTACCTGTCCAAGTCAACGCATCCTTTTCAATATTTCCATAATGCACAAGACACACTTATTATTATTATTATTTTTATAGGACAAAACATCTTATATTCAATATAGATAATATAACAAGACTTGGGGGTTAAATAATAACGTAGATCACAATATATAACTCTCATAATAAATAATAACTTAATCAAGGATAATCAACCAATTTTGCTATAGCAGACAAAGGTGCATCGAAACAAATTCAAACGACGAGATCAAATGCAATAACTCACTAATAAATAGTCACGAATTAAAACTATAATTATGATTATAATTGTTTCAATATATTTAGTTACAAACAAACATTTTCATCATTTTAATACCTGAAAAGTTGGAACTCAAGATTATTTATCCCCTTATATAAGGTAGAGTTATCACAAAGAATCTATATTGACTTGAAGAACATCGTAAGATAAATACATTCTTTCATTTTTAGAAAACTATAGTATAATAATTTCACGCATGAAATTAACAAAACCAACGCTAAGTCATAGAAATGACTCAGATCCTTTTGATATAACTATTGAATTTGTAAAGACATTAAGATCAAATCACAATAAACCTCTAATTAATCGAGATTTGGTAAGTGCTCAATTAGGAGCTGCAGTTAATGATAATGTTCACAATCAAAATATATTGTAATGATCTCGAATATTTCTACATGTGGAGAAATAAAACTAATTTAATAAGTCTGGGTTCATAATATCAGAGAGGTTATATTGTTCAAGTGGACAAATAAAATTAACAAACACTTAGATTTGATTTGATTTCTTTTCTATTTAATTTTTAATACTATGAATGAAAACATGATGGTCAATGCTCACATGACACCTTTTTTTTTTTTTCATAAAATATTAATTAATATAATTGCCTCCTACAACATATGAACATCAAGTAGGATAATAATTTATATATGTAGTGAAACATATAAATTTTCCATGCATTGTCATATTAATTCTAATATTTTCCGCGTGCTCCAAGTATCTTTCGGATAAAGCTTAGCTTGAAAAAACTAGTTTTATAATATGACTCCAAAATAACGAGATGAGCGTTAAAGAAAAGTAACTCAATCACTATTGATAGTATTATATATACAACCATGCTTCATTTTCAAGAAAAAAATTATGAAGTGATCACCTTATATCAATTATAAATAATTAGGCATGGTTTGAAGTAAACAATTTGTGGCGTCCTGGTTTCCAGTCAAAATTCACAAAGTTTACGCCTAACAACTTTATGTTCAAAGAATTTTAGTTATGGATGGAATGTTACATACCTTGAAATGGCATAGAAGATAATACAACAAACCTTTTTGTCATAAGCATAACCGTGTAAGAAGTCTTAGATAATTTGACCAACCAGCATCACTTTGTTTGATTCAACTCGCTCAAATCAAATGCAACAAAAATACTTGAGTGGAACCAAAATTTTAGAGAAAGAAGTCTTAGATAATTTGACCAACCAGCATCACTTTGTTTGATTCAACTCGCTCAAATCAAATGCAACAAAAATACTTGAGAGAAACCAAAATTTTAGAGCAGAGTCGTGCTGATAACGTGTTATGAAATTATTCTAAAATAATAAGACAACTAACAATGTAGAGAATAAAGTAGGCGTGTTATGAAATTATTCTAAAATAATAAGACAACTAACAATGTAGAGAATAAAGTAGGAGATAAAGTATTTCTCATTCATATGAAATTGATTTTACAAGCATCATACATAGGCACTATTTATAGGCCTTGAATTTCAAATACAAAGTGTAGGTTACAAAAATAACATAAATGAGAATATACAATTTATTAGGGGGGCTACAAAGTTGGGGATTACAAAATTGGGGGTTACAAGATTATGCTTAATTGTAAGAATATTATTTGGGAGTTATGGACATCCATATAATTTTGAATTATTTACAACAAAGTTATAGTTATATCTTATAAATAATTGTAGGCATAATTGCAAAAATCGTCCCAAACTAATCACTGATTTTGGATTTTCGTCCCAAATTATTCAACCTGACGAATTTCGTCCCCTAATTTAATATTTTTTTGGAATATCATCCCACTGTTTATTTTAAGATAAAAATTGTGCATCTGCCGTTTAATTATCACATGGCTGCTTACGTGTCATAACGTGGTAAATTTTAACATGAATAATTATATCATATTGCAGAATTCGTCCTAAACTAATTACAATATTAAACCGTCATTTTCATTAAATTAGAAATTTAATATTGAAACTAAATTCATACAAAATGATAAATTATGAAACAAAATTCTACAAATTGATATAATTTAAGACCATATTTCAAACAAATATTAAATTGCAAGACAAAATTCGATGATGTAATATAATTTGAGACGAAAATTCAAAATCACTAATTAATTTAGGACTTTTCTGCAATTTTACCATAATTATATGTGCATACATTTTTTTCGTATTATAGTGTAAGACATGAAAAAAAAACTTTCCTCCAAAATCCCCAGTTTCGCCACTTTTTTACCGATACATGTCCAGTTCAAAAGCAGTAAAATGCCAGAATGTCTTCAATGAACAACAAATGACACAATAATTCATAATAGCACAAAGCTAGACAATTCTGGGGAACTAAATTTTCAGTTAAAAGACAGAACAAACTTGAGTAACGTGTATTATTACCCCATAATTTACTACCAACACATGCTTTATCTATGAAAATAAGGAACCACTGAAATTTCCTATAAATTTATTTCAGCAATCATGTGATTGTATGTGTTGTACTCGGAAGTGCTCTTAAAGCCGGGAATGAAGTCTGAAAAGAATCTCAGAACCGCAGCTAGAAGTTGTGGATCCTTTGAATTATAAGCTGCGTCAAGGAACAATGAGGGCCGGACAGTGTTGACCTGAAATCGGCCAAAATTTGTAACTTCAGTACAATTTGGTGCAAGTGATGGTGTGTATATATAATGCGCCATTTAAGTATTATAGATGGATTGCATACTGCAAAACCCGGCAGAGATTGTGGCAAAAGGTTATTTTCAAAGAAATAAAATCATTTTTGTTTAAAACTCATATCTGAGCCTATTTCTACCTCGTATTGTGGCCTTTATGAGCGCATAACTTTTTCGATGGCAATTATGTATGGAAAGTTTTCATGTAAAAGAATTAAGTTAACAAAATTTGACCTTATTCTTTCTTGCATAGCGCAGAGCTTCTAGATAATATCCATCTTGGACTAGCAACAACACATAATCGTGATGTAGTGATAGCTGTCTAAGCATACCCAGACCCAACTTCCTTATCTGAAGGTTTCGGCGACCAGATTCCAGTAGTTGCATTGCTACTTCTTTCGAGGGCTCTATAATCTGCATTGAATAGCATTAGTTTATGAACCACAAATTGCCTCTAATTTCACAAACAATAAATAGACTTATAATAACTCTCGGAGTAAACAGATTAAAGAGAAGGGTGATGTACACTCAGACCCCCTGAGGTTTACCATAATTACAGAAAACCCCATGTGGTTTTAAAAATTACAAGGACACCCCTTACAGGGGTTTTTTAAAACATTTTCATAAGTTGTAGATTGTTGAAGCTGTAAGTGGAGTCTCCTTGTAATTTCTGAAATGTCAGGGGGTTCCTTGTAAGACGACTAAACCTCAGGGGGTCTGCACGTAAATCACTCTAAAGAGAGATGTAACCTTATTCAAGATAAATAATCCAAGTTCGGTGTAGCACTCATCTCGAGCTAATATTTGCACCATCAAGATGTAGGTACTAGGATACACCTTTAGTTTTTCAGAGCTAGCACTGCATGGTTCGAACAGACAAATCTATTAGAGGCTAGAAAGGGACAACATTCTCAACTAACAAATGGAAGGCAAATAGCCTTCTAATTAACAATATTTAGGCAAGTGATTGAGCCAACATCCCAGAAAAGGCAAAACAAAAATAAAAGAAGTGACAAAATTTTCTCAGCCGAATATATACTTTCTTAAAAGAGTTTCAGACTAGGCCTGTCAAGGGTCAGGTCTGGACCCGGACCCCATTTTTTCCCAAAATTTGAACTTTTTATTTTTAAAATCAGTTCTGGGTCCAGTTTCCGGTTCCGGGTCTGGATCTGGATACGGGTCTGCGACTGGGTCCTGTCTGGATCAGGGCACAGGTTTGGGTCTACACCCAGAACCGACCAACGATTTGATTTTGTACCCACTTTTTTTTAATTAAGGTCCGGGTCCAGACCCTGTACTTATTTAAGGGTCGGGTGTCGACAGGGTCTGGACCTTGTACTCATTTTTAGAGTTGGGTCCGGGTCTGATTCCAAACCTCTGGATCCAGACCCCGTACTCATTTTCAGGACCCTTGACAGGCAGACTACAAATTGAAATAAAATCAATTATTAAAGGTGCTGTTAGGATTCACAGCACAATAGCTTAAAGAGGTAACACATATCTGAGAAAAAAAATAGATTTTGTAATAACAGTACCTTCGGAGAAACTCAATAATTATAGTTATCAAGTAAGATCCATCTCCTGTCATCTCTTCATCAACAGGAGCAAAAACAAATTCGTACAAATCCGCAGGTGAAGTTGCGGCTGAAGTCGCTTGTGATTCCTTTGAATCAGAAGCATTCAAATTTAACTGGTCATTACCCGGCCTAAGAATTTGAGATTGTCCAGGTGGAGGATGACCATCCCCACCAGATGTATCAGGCTCAATAAGGGACTCCCTCTCTATATTAGTTGTCGATGAATCAAGATTACGGGAGTTTATGTTCACACTACCATCAGAGTCTGAAGTTGACAAAGTAGATGTATCTACTCCTGTGGCCTCATTGACGACTGCACTGGGTCTATTTATATTTGAAACACCAATAGGTGAAGAGTCTTCTGCTTTGGTTCTTTTGTAGTAACTGCCTGTTTTGATTGCATGCGAGTATGTTGTGAGTAATACATCTATGGCCCTGGCAACCATCGGGAGAGGCCTCCGTTCCAAGATCATAGTGCGAGTAATTGCTAAGGACAAATGCTTTGCCTGAAGCAATCAAGAAAGTAGATATTTATATTGGAAGGAGATTGCATTACTATAATGACTGAATGGCATCAATAAACAGTTCTCTTCAACTCAAAAGTCACAATAACAAGTCAATATTAAAATATTGAAATGAAAGCTACTCATTTCTAAGGTCATGAAATAGTATGACATTCACTGGCTTCACCTCCTACAGTCTTGAGATATAAGAAGACAGGTCGTAGCATTTTCTGGGCAGCAATATATGAATTAATATGGCAGATACTCTTACCTTTTTTGCTTCCGACTTCCTTCTTTGCAAGAACTCAAGCATCAAAGGAACTTCCGAGCTACTGGCAGAGATCGCCTGCAAAATATGGAAGGATTTAGCCAAAAATACCAGATAATATCACTCTAAATGATGCTATCAGCTGTCAAAACTTGCCTCCAAATCCACATGAATTTTCCACAAAAATCCTTTAGAAACATCTAATACAAGATCGGGTACATGGAAATTCCAGTGATCCCCATATAGAGTTACTTCAGAATCAATTATATCTTTGGACTCTAAAGATCCAGAAGTTGATTGGGAAGATGCAATATTAGCTCTGGAAAACCCTCTCAACAACAATGGAAGAGGAGCAGAAACAGGTGCTAGTGAATCTGTATATAAATCGTACAGAATGACAACCTTAGCATCCACTTGATGAACGAGCAAAACATTGTCAATCACACTGGTCGCAATTTGACTGGAGTAAACAGGCAGAGAACCCTGAAATGCAAAGAACATAACTTAGAAGACAAGAAGAAACCAAGAACAAGTCAACGAGGAAACCACTATAAAAAATCTCAAGAAATCGTCCATAAAAAACTATGGTTGATTGGTTAAATGGTTGAGAAAAACAATATGCATGCAGAGAAAAAAAAAACCCAACAAAATGGCAGCAAACCTTCACTTTATCTACCAATAATGAAAGGTAACAGAAGCACTATCAGAAATGTCAAAATCCAATATTACAGAGAAAAACAGTAATATCTTGTCCTCAAATTTGAATTTTAAGGGAAACAAGAGGCGAATGTGTTATACATGCATAATGAAAGAGACATTTTCCAACTTATACTTACAATTTATTTTCACAGGTTTTAATCTGTAACCAGATTCTGTGTTATACCAGATTAGCTAAAAGAGAAGACATTAAAAAAAAAAAAAAAAAAATTCCATATTTTGCTCTTCCCTCTTGTTTCCTACAGAAATCCAAGATCGAAAGTACTTGATGCAATCACAAGCTCTTGGAATTTTTTAGTTAATTAACATATATCCTGAAGCTCATCATAAACTTACTTGTTGTACAACAGCATCTCGATAAAATCTATACGAGTGAAGAAGCATTGCAACTCTATCAAACTGCAAACAATAAATCCTGCCATACCTGTAAATCAACAAAAGACATTATGACAGAGTGGTTAACATTTGAACTCCATCCAATGAAATACAAAATAAAAAATAAGAAACATATACACAGTAATTATGTGGACATCTTCAGCAGGGAGGATGGGTTTATTGTTTGCCTCAGATCTGGCCATTGCCATCTCAAACTTGGGCAAGCGGATTATTCCAGCAGATGAAAGCTAAAAGGAAAAACTTGGAATCCATTAAGTTACTTCAAGACATAAGTGCTGCTGGATTCACTAAAAGAGTTGAAACTAGTAAGCACAAATTTACAGAAAAATATATCCACACATATCTGCTAAAAATATAACAATGACATATTAGGTTGATCAAATTTATAAAGACCGTTAAGTAGCCTTCCTCTAATTAAGGATTTCCAAGAAATTACTATGAGAACTTTCTGATCTACTATGTATGTCTTGCTATATAATTAGTTACATCGTCACTGTTAAATATCAGTACCAAAATAAATGTGTGAAAATTAGAAGGCTAGAAGGCTAGATACTGACTACATACCCATGAATTACTATTCATTCAACGATTTAGAAGGCTAGATATGAGAAAAGAGTAGGCTAGTTCAGGTCCACAATGAGGTAGCTCCTAACCTGATAACCTGTAACACTCTTGCACTGCATTCCTGAGGCAAGAAGCACCAACCTGCTTTCATGAGTATAGATATACCAACTAATGTTCATTTTTTTTGTCTCGACCAAATGGAGAGCCTTGGACTCAGAGTTGTAGGAGTATAAATCCAACCCACTGCAATCACACATACACTTTAGAGTTAGAAAATTCAAAACAAAGCCATGACACAGATATATCTCACAATCATTAGATATCATGCTGGAAGAAACTACTTAGTGAAACAAAGATATGAAAACTTTCATCTATAACGAGAGATAGTGGATTGGTGGGTCTTTTCAATCATTTAAACGTGTAACTCTAGAAAATTCCTCAGGATGTTAGAAACTCATTGTTGGTTTTCAAATTAATTATATACCCATGAGAACTCGGGGAAGTAAAATCAAATTCAATAATCATAAGTGCCTGCTGAGACAGATGATAAGTTCTGTTATTTAGTTTACTTCTTCAACTATAAGTATCACTCTAAGTTTTGGTGGTTTGATGGTTCCAAAATGAAAGAGGTTGACAGGAAAAAAGAAACTTGTTTTAGTTTAAAAACAGGAATAGATCTTTACAAATTCCAAAGAGTGGAGATGAAACCTAAAAAATGGTTCCATCAAATCAAAAAAAGCGAGGGTTTTAAGGCAGAGGCAGGATGCTGTAAATTAAATTAAAATATAAGGAGCATGCGATGCAGGATGCTGTAAATTAAGAGAACATTGGATTTTCCAAGTTTCTGCAAGATATTAAGTGAAAAGAGAGCACTGCCAAACAGCACTAAAAGATTCCACTCACAGCCCACAAGCACTACATAATCGTTTTGAACACACACACCAAAGTTCTTGTAAGACTATATCATCAAAAAAATCTCAGATTATAAATTACAGAAGTTCAGGGAACATGCTTTTGTGGAATAAAATATAACAAATATCTGAAATCCTACACCATGGAATCCCGGGGGTTTTCCTCGCAACACTGGTAGCGTTTGCTTTCCCTTGCTTGGTAATTGATCTTTGCGATCCCTTTTCTTACTTAGCTTCTCAAAAAGGGCGAAGTCCTCCTTCGCTAGTTGCGCAGTTTAAAAAGAATAAGTAGGGGCTACTTCCTTCTGAGTTTTGGTAGAACATATCACACTTCCTCACGTCTCAGAGTTGAAAACTCAATCCTCTTCACATCACAGCATTAGCATCCAAATATCCTATGAACTGTGATAAGTCATGCTAACCTAGTAAATATCTTTGTATCAGTGTTCCTTATTTTCTTTATATAATTAGCAGCACATATAAGAAATGGAATCATCCATGTTGGGCCGAGGTCAAAGTAGTATAGCTTCTATTAGGGCTAAGTCACAATAAATTTTCATGCTTGGGTGATGAAATATTACAAGATTTGTGATAGTAATAGTCGTTCCAAAATTTCAACCAAACCAGGTTACATGTACGCAACAGACAGAGGTGGGGACTTGGCAGGGAGGGAAGATTGATAAGAGAGAAGTGAGCCCCAAATCCCGTGCGATATACTGTGCCATACACACTTTAGGAGCTGGCAGCAGACCTTCAAGACCCATACGTGCAAGTACAAGGTTCACTTATGATTATTATTCGAAGTTACTTTTACAATCACTTTACTTATCAAATATATTTCAAGACAGACTTCAAGTATATACCTGGTTTTCACAAACACAATATCATAGGTCGGACAATCTGTCCAAAAAAAACCCAGGATACTTTCTGACTCGGACCTACACTTCTGACTGTGTGTAACTCCAGCCTCTTTATTCCAAATGTGGATCTCCTGGTTAGATCGCTGGATAGCCAAAAGCTTCAGATCTAAAGAATATCGGACTGAAAGCACCGGGCCTTCACTTATTGGATTACACGATGGAGCAACACAAGGATCATAGGGAGCAGTTTTCCACGAGAAGATCTACAGATAAAAAATACTTTGTTGATATGGAGAAAGGAAAAACATATCCATCAGATTTGTTATGTAACTGATAACTCAAATTTGTGGGCACTCCTAATACCTGATCAGATGTCAGTGCAAGAATCAGTTTATTTCCGTCATCGTAAAATAAACTTCTTGATCCAGGAATATGGCATCTTAGAGGTGGATATTGAATATAAACATGTGACAGTGCATTAGATCCACCGGAACCAGAATTATTAGAAGAAGATGCTGCTCCGTTCATGTCACTCAATGTCTCTTACTATGCTACTAAAATTTGGAAGGATGTGCCAGTGCCAAGATGAGCTGCAACGCAATAGATGTTGGAAATATAACAGTGAAAGTAGTATAGCATTAACTGCGAGAACAAAAGTTATAAACAGAGGGAGGTTTATATTCTCAGGTATTCAAGAAACAACTATTTCAAGAATGAAATAAGCTTTACCAAGGCAAGTCAAACTGTTACTGCTAACTGTTATATATTGTGAAGTCAGATCTTCCCTCGTAGCTGGAGAGCAGAAAAAAATATCACCATGTATCACTTTAGAAGTTGTGTAAAATTTTAAAGCTGAAGAGAAAAGGAAAGGGAAAATTAAAGGGTACATTTCCAATCATAGATTGGATATCAAACTTGCCATACCACATTGTGCATGCAACTCCTTAAAGCTAGAAACTCTTTTGAACACATGTCTTGTTCCACTTCTGGTACTCTTGCTGCAACACAGCTACCATATTGTTTGGCCTAAAAAAATTAACAAAATCACATAGCTCAATGTCTCCAGATACACTTCACATTTACAGATGAGAACCTGAAATATTATATATAGAAACACAGGGAAGACCATACAATTGTTCTGAATTATAAACAACTGAAGTACAATTTAGAAACCAAGAAGTAGACAGTGCATTAATGCCAACAGAAATCAATGGAGCTACACAGTGTATATGATGCATAGATATGGCTAGAAATGGTTTCTCTGAAAAGTTGCAAGGTAGGGAAAGCAAAATGGGAAGCATGTTCAATAGTATGGGGAAAATCTACATAGTGAAAATAAACCATATTAGAAATGCTTCCTTGTCTGCCAACAAAGCAACGAATATTTCATGATCTTAATGTAAACCCACAATGAGAACAACATCAAAAGTTAATTATATTATTTCTTGCCAAAGATGTGAAGCTGTAGAGGAAGATATACATAGTCAATCTTTTAATTAAGTCTCATGTGAACCCCTCATATTTTCCTATTTTATTACCAAAATTTTCTGTGCAAAAAAAAACTTCAGCATTTCACATCTCTGTGAAGCATTACACTCTACTGGATTATAAACATAACATACAAACATCGACGAATAAACTTTTCGCACTTCTATTTAAAAAATCGAACAAAAGGAACAACAAAATAAGATAGACAAACCAAACAAACCTGAGCTGAACAATTCACCAAAATTCGCTTAAGTAAGGACGTCGTTGCGTTATTCTTCTCTTTCATACTCCGAATTTGCACACCTACACAACAACTAAATCACGAACTCGGTATTTTGATTGAATATAGGAAGACTTACAGCAAAAAGAGCTAAAATACCTTAAGATCTGATCATTTGAAATGAACATACATCAAGAACAGATAATTTTGGTGTAAATATTAGAGCAAAAGGAAAATCAGAAGTCTTTCTTTTTTTGCCGGAAATTGAAAATTAGAAATCAGAGAAAAATAACAATTCGATTCTTCACCACTTCACCTCAATGTTTTCAGAACCGGACCGGATAGTGAACCGGTGAGCCGATTGGTTAGTGATTTTACTGGTCGAACCGGTCGGACCGCTGGTCGGACCGGATAACGTCATAATAATGTAATAAATATATTTAATTTTAAAGTATATGTAATATGCATAAAATTTAAACATTATCCTACAATTGATTAAAAATATACAAAATCTTATAATATATTTAAATTAAATCATATAATATTTATCTAACTTATATCATAACGGTAATATGATACTAATTTATATGCTCATATAAATATAATATGATTACATTTCTTTATAAAAATTTAAAAGTGTAAGTTAAAAATACAACAAACTAAGAAATTCATAAATTTTAAAATATTGTTATATATAAAAGTCTAATATTCAAAGTCAAACTTGCATAATATATCGAGTTGACTCTTTATCCTAAAAATAATATTGAAAATAAATATTTTATAGAACAAATTTTAATAACAAATTATTACTTGAGTATTAATTTTCATTCATAATGTATAAAACGTTAATTTAGCTACAGTTTCTATATTTATAAATTTTAATTTATACTAAAAGTTAAACAAAATTGAAGTAGCTTAAGTGGTAAGGAAGTTATATTTCACCTAAGAGGTTGGGTGTTCAAATCCCATATTATACAAGAATTTTTAGTTTAATTTTAACATTTAAAAAAATCAAAAAAAAAAGAAAAAGAAAATTCGGAACCGGGTTGAACCGGTCCATACCGGTTCGCCGGTTCATCGGTTTTGGACCGGTTCAGACTGATTTTTAAGTAAGGTGGTTTTAGGAGGTAAACCGGACCGGACCAACCTCCGGTTCGCGGTTGAACCGGTCGGACCGGCCGGTCCGGTCCGATTTTAACAACATTGCTTCACCTAGGGGTGGCAAACGGACGGGTCGGGTCGGTTCGGGTCTGGTCAAATGGGCCGGGTCGGTCCGGGTCTGGTTGGAACGGGTCATAAACGGGTCGAGCTTTAAATAGATCGGATCTTAAATGGGTCTGGGTCGGGCCGGCCCTTTATTTTCATTTTTTTAAATGCTGCAACAAAAATTCAAGAATTAGGTCCCAGTTCCAAATTATAAAATGAACATGCAAATATCACAACTAATGTGATTTTAACAGCTTGTTCGGATAAGTTTTTCGGATTTGGAAAATTTTGTTTCTATATTCAGGACTCATTAGTCATTAGTTTGATTAAGAATGATACTCCTAATAAACATGAATATATATATATATATATATATATATATATATATATATATATATATATATATATATATATATTAATTTAAGCAAAAGATGAGTCCAGGTTCATAAGTAATTATATTTAGATTGTTTCCATTTATTTTGGGAATACAGATGTAAATGTTATTCTTCGAGACTGGGAATCTGCACCCAAAATCATAGTTTTTTTTTTTTTTTCAGGGTTTAATGAGAATAATTTCAGAGATTTGGAAAAAAATTGAGATATTTTCTATTATCGTGTATCTTACAAAAAAACTTCTTTTTTTTAATTTTCAGAAATGAAATAAAATAGTGTGTATAATTTTTTTAAATTTTGAAAATAAGACAAGTAGGCTAATAAATAGACTTTTTTATGTGAGGGATCTAGCGTAAAACATATGTTATCTGGTGGTGTGTTCCATGAATTTCGGCGGTGGGAAATCACTTGCAAGAGAAAGAGAGTAGAAGAAGCGTAAGAGAGGCTGAGAGAGAGATGTGAAGTCTGAAGAAGGCTAAAATTTAGTCTTCAACTTTAGAGAATTAGAGTCCAGAGTAAGTCCTTTTAATTTTTTTCAGACCCGTTAGGGAGACCCGTCTCTAGGCCCATTAAAAACCCTCTAAATTTAATATTTGTCCAGACCCTACCCAACCCAATAAATTATAGTCACTAATGGGTTGGGTCTTAATGAGTCTGGGCGGGTCTTTGCTGGCCTATTGGGTCCAGACCCATTTTGCCATCCCTAAGTTCACCCAACATCGTCAACGACGAAGGTTGTATAGATTGGGCATGGGCCTGAAAATGGATGTTGTATATGGATTGGGCCTAATCTTTAATCATAATAAAATAAAGTGAAATTTACATAGACAACCCTAGAAAATGTCTAAATACAGGAACTTATCGGTCTTTTCTGAAATTATAAAGATACCCTATGTAACATAAAATATATTCAAATACACCCCCTAACATAAGGAGCTCCTTGTAATATTTTAAAAGACTAATAAGTTATTCTATTAAGGGTATCTATGTAAATTCCAAAAAAAAAAAAAAAAAGCTAATGGACCCTGATGTGTGGCCCAAAGTTTTTCCTGAGCAAATGGGCCAGCAAATATTGGATCACGAATTGAACATTGGATACAGCATATAGATGAAGCAAAAGGAAGAATGAACTAGAAAAGTTGAAATTGAAATGTTTATATTATTAATTGAAGAAGAAGAAGAAGGAAAAAGAAATTGTTTATTACGAGAATTTCCCTTAACATGAATTTGAATCCGAATTTGCTATATTGTAAAAATTCGAATTCGCTATATTATAGATTTGTAGTGACTAGTTCCTTCTACTATACCACATATTTGTTATAGGTGGAAACTACCACAATTAGTTAGTACTTTAGTTTGTCTAATTTGGGGTTCCTCGTACTTTATGCGGAAAAATTGAATTGAAGAAGGTATATTTATTGAATTTTTTTATGTGGAGGAAGTAAGAGCTAAAGAAGATATATTTAATATTTGAGGGATTAATACATGTTGTGGGTAGGATTGTAGTCAAGTCGAGTAGTGTCGAATAACACGTTGTTCATGTTTGCTTTGAAAATTATCGAGCTTGAAATTTTGTGTTTGAGCTTGGTTTTCTTGTTAAACGAGCCGAGCTCAAATGAACTTTGACGAACTAGCTAGAGCTGAGTATCAAACATCATGATATTTTACATGTATAATATTATTTTTTAGTCAAACTTAAGCCGAGATTCAAAAGTTATCGAACGAAAAATAATGTTCAAACTTGTTTGATTAAGGTGACGAACTAAACTCAAACGAGATTTTATTAAACGAGTTCGAGTCAAATGTCAAGTAACTTGATTTAATTTTTAACCCTAGTTATGACTAGTGGTGTTGACCATTTTTTATAAGTAATGTCAAAAGAAAGTGATGTTTATATGAATGGGTAATTAGTAGTTACTAAAGGCCGCAATTAAGGACTAGATATTTTGAATTCATGCTTCAAATTAGAACTGTCAATGGGGCTAATTTTAATTTTAATTTGATTAGAACTTATCCGATTTATTATGATATTTATTCGACTAGAGTTTCGGTGGACTTGATTTATTAGAATATTTTTTTTTTTTTTGAGATAAAACGAAATTCATACAATCAAAGAGATTCAGAAATTACAATGTTATGGATAAAATCAGGTAAAACATCTGAAACATAAGATTCACTTCTAGACAAATTTGCTAATTCATGAGCCACACAGTTTCCTTCGCGAAAGATGTGCCGGGCATGGAACGAGCTAAAAGAAGATGCCAAATCTTTTACATCTTCAATAATGCTCCCAAAGTCTGCTCGAGAAGGATTTTGCTCTTCAATAGCTGCTATGACAACACTTGAGTCACCTTCAATAACCATTCTAGGCCATCCTCGGTCAATAGCAAATTCCATTGCAAGTAGCGCGGCTTTGGCTTCCGCTGTTGTAACGTCAAAAGGTTGCTTGAGACAAATAGATTTCCAGCCTAAACAAACGCCCGAAGACGACCGTGCAACAACCCCCAAACCACAACAGCCTTCCTGAACATTAATAGTAGCATCAAAATTCACCTTGACCACATCTGGACCTGGTTTGCTCCACCGGACAGCAGTCCTATTATGGGGAATAGAAGCACACATCACCGAATTGCTCGCTTGCTTCGACTCCTCCAAATACGTCCTAGCAAAAGAAGTCACTGCTAATGCATCCGGCACTTCACCTTCAAAGAAAAGCTTGTTCCTAGCATACCATATAGACCAGCAAATCAACAAGCTTAATTCAAGTCCAGCCACATCAATTTTCCTTTTCAAATTAATCACCCATTCTCTAAAATCTGAACCAAACCAGCGGTAGGAACCCAATGGAATTCCGGATAACGCCCAAACTTGCCTCGCGAATTGACAATATAGAAAGTTATGAATAATATCCTCACCCTCAGCACCACAAAACACACACTTATCCACTTCAATAACTCTACGTTTCATAAGATTAGTACGGGTAGGTAAAAAATTACGACAAGCTCTCCAAACAAATTTTTTACCTTATTCGGAAGTTGAAGTGCCCAAAGCCATTTCCAACAATTATGTACTGTTGTTGTAGAAGAACTAGTTGAAGTATGATTGGACTCATTGTCCATTCGCATTGCTAAATAGTAAGCACTTCTAACCGAAAAGATACCATTCTTATTGTAATGCCAAATGCGCTTATCGTCTCGTGCGAATCTTCCCAACGGAATGGACAAAATGCTTTTGCAATCCTCTTCGAAAAAAGTTTCATTAATTCTGTTTACGTCCCATTGTCTGGTCACGGGGCATATGAAGGTACTCACTTTTAATTCCCTTGGCTGATCTCCCCTTGGGGTAATAATTTTCAAAGTCGACTCCCTAGGGATCCATCTATCAGTCCAAACATTAACACCATTGCCGTTACCAATTCTCCATCGGATGCCCCTATCAAAGATATCCTTCACTCCCCATATGCTTCTCCATGTAAATGAGGGATTCAAACAAAGTGTAGCACCAACGACATCAGAGTTTGGAAAGTAACGGGCCTTATAGATTCGGCATAATAAGCTGTTTGGAAACTCAAGTAACCTCCAAAGTTGCTTCGCCAGAAGTGCTTTGTTAAATGCTTCCAAATCTCGAAAGCCGAGACCTCCATACTGCTTACTTTGGGAAAGAACATTCCAACGAGCCCAGTGAATACCCTTTCCTTGCGTTCCTTCCCACCAAAACTTGGTCATAAGCCCTTCAATTTCGTTCATAACATAGCTCGGGAGTCTGAAACAGCTCATTGCATAAGATGGTATCGCTTGAATCACTGCTTTAATGAGAATCTCTTTCCCACCTTTAGAAAGCCACTTTTCCTTCCATCCCTGAAGTCTATGGAAAATTTTATCTCTTATATTCGCAAATGCCTCCCTTTTTGATTTCCCTATTACTGAGGGTAACCCCAAATATTTATCGTGTTTCTCCACCACTTCCATAGGTAATGAAGAGCAAACAGAGTCAATGGTCTCCGGTTTCGTATTCTTACTAAACACGATACTCGACTTCTGATAGTTCACCTGTTGACCCGAAGCGACTTCATATAAATCCAAAACAACTTTAACACTATTAGCCGAGTGAGAGTTAGCATTACAAAATATCATGGTATCATCTGCGAAAAGCAAATGAGAAACAACTGGAGCTCCCGTACATACTTCCAGACCAGCAATATTACCCCGCCCTTCCTCTCTTCTGAGTAAAGCGCTCAAAACTTCTGAACAAAACAAGAACAAATAAGGTGACATAGGATCGCCCTGTCGAATCCCCCTCTCAGGACAAAGAAAACCAAATGATCCTCCATTCATCACAAAGGAGTAAGTAACCGTAGTCACGCACTGCATAATCAGCCCAACAAAAGACTCGTTAAAACCCATACGTAGCATAACTCGTCGCAGAAAATACCACTCAATACGGTCGTATGCCTTGCTCATGTCAAGTTTTACTGCCATATGCTCAGCAGGAGTCCTTTTCATATAATGTACCACCTCATAAGCAATTAATATATTATCTGATATTAATCTAGAAGGTACAAAAGCCGACTGGGATTCACAAATTATAGAATTCATATGGGGTTTAAGCCGATTAACTATAGCCTTAGAAGCAATTTTGTAAACAACATTACTCAAGCTTATTGGACGAAATTGAGTCATATTCTCCGGATTAGAACACTTCGGAATTAGAACAATGTAGGTAAAATTACTTACCGAAGGAAATTCTTTATCGTTTAAAAACTTCAGAACCCATCTGGTAACATTTGAACCAACAATCCTCCAAAATTTCTGAAAGAAAATAACAGGAAATCCGTCAGGCCCCGGAGATTTCAGCGGATGCATCATATTTAAGGCTTTTTTGACCTCCAGAACTGAGTATGGACGATTAAGATCTGCATTAATTTCTTCTATAACATTTGGCTCGAGGCAGCCCAATGCTTCTTCCAACGCTGACTCAGGTGGACTATTCGATTTGAATATATCCTTGAAATAGGTGGTTACAATCTCCTCCAAATCCTTTCATCTTCACACCAAACACCATTCGAATCCCACAAACCCGTTATAGTATTCGTTTTCCTTCGACCAGCTGCTTTTGAATGAAAAAACTTAGTATTCTTGTCACCCTCTCTCATCCAATGTGCTTTAGCTCTCTGCCTCCACATCATTTCTTCCTTGTCCAACATATCCTCTAAGTCCACTGATTTTTTTTTAATAAGCGCCTTTGATTCATCAGTAAGCAGCCCCCTTTTACGATTAAGCACCTCATCACTTAATTCCTTCACTCGTTTGGTAACTTTACCGAATGAATTTTTGCTCCAGTTCAAGAGGCCCAGTTTACACGATTCCAAATTTACCCTTAGATTATCATTAACCAAACCAGCTGAATCCCAACTATCCTCAATCACTTGTTCGCATTCCTCAGACTTAATCCACATAGCTTCGAATTTGAAACTACTATTCCTGCGGCCTCCGCTATTAATTCTCTTTCTCTGTAGCTCAATTAATATTGCTGAGTGATCGGAGTTAAGGACTTCTAAGTGAACTACCCTGTTATGTGGGAATAACGAAATCCACTTGTCGGAAGCACAAGCCCTATCCAACCTTTCTCTAACAGTAAAAGGTTCAGGCCAATTATTACACCAAGTGAATGGAGAACCCGTATAACCCAAGTCGCTTAACCCAGCATCTCTAAGACATTTGCTAAAATCCATAATGCGATTAAATGAAGCTACCTGCCTTCCACTTTTTTCTGAAATGGATAATAGGGCATTAAAATCCCCCGCACATAACCAAGGTTTATTTGATAAGGTGGCCAAATGTCTCAATAACTCCCAAGATTTATACCGCTTCGATTCGTCTGGATCACCGTAAAACCCTGTAAAGCGCCAACTGAAATTATTATCATCGTCATAGATATGTGCATCAATATGATTAGTTGAATAACTCTGCAAAATCACATTAGTTTCTCTTGGCCAAAGGAGAGCCAAACCCCCGGAACGACCCCTAGCATCAACTGCAACACCCTGTACACCTAAATCTCTCTTCAGATGCTCAAACTTTCTACTGGATAGTTTTGTTTCCGATAAAAAGATGAACTGGGGGTTATGCGCTCGGAGTAGCTTTCCGAGCGTACGAACTGTCCAAGATCCCCCCAACCCTTGGCAGTTCCAAGCTAGACAACTCATTGTGCTCGGCGGGACTGCACCGCAGCCTCCGCCGTTGTCGCTTTTGAGATGGTTGTAATTTCATCCCGAATAATCAACTGTTTTTTCCTACAGCTCTCTTCCTCAGAGGAGTGATACTCTGTCTGAAAATATTTCTTTTTACCTCTACCACCTGTTTTTTTAATTGGGCATTCAGCAGTTCTTTTTCGCTTCCCTTTCTCTGTAGTATCAACTTCTATTTTCTCTTTTGGTTTTGGAGAATTAGCACTTTTATTTCCAGAACTTACTAATGCTTTTCCTCTGCCAATTCCTTTTCTAGCATGCTTAGTCTTCACATTAGTACAATCCACAATTATTGGGCCAGCAGGAATTTGTTGTGGCTCAATGTTTTCTGTAATTATGGGCCCAAAACCAAGTTGGCCCAAAGCTGATGAATGGATTGAAGGGAGCTGACTACTTGGAAAATGAACTAGACTCGGAAAAAGGGCTGGCCCAAAGACGAAACTCGGGTTTTTTAAACCACTAATTGTTGCACAAGTTGAGCCCTGCACCTGACCCGACCCGAAAACCAAGCCGGAGACGCCTACCGTTTTATTCTCTGAAAAGTCTGATCGACCCTGACCCAATTCCGAAATTGACCCGGTTATATGAATCAATTCACCCGACTTGCTATTTAGAACCTGACCTTCATTCATTTCCACTCCAGTTCCATATCTCCTAAAATCTTGGGATGAAGACCCAGTCTCATAACTGTTTCCACTCTTGTAACTATCCACCCCCCTTTGTCTAACTGCCTCCTCCCGTCCACCGGCCACTATGCCGGAGCCGCTTGTACTGAATAAATCCCTGGCAGTCAATTTTCGAACCCCCTCCCAATTTTTACTATTCCCTTGCTTACCTGATGACTCCACTCGAAGCCAACCTCCGTAAGGGAGTTTGTCCCTCTTTTCCGGTGGGAAATCGTATTGTTTCGCGCATTTACCCGAGATGTGGTCAAGTAAGCCACAAAAGTAGCAAAAATTTGACAATCTTTCATATTGAAATGTAACCACAAGAGTATCTCCTCTATCAGATTTCAATTTCATTAACCTCCTAATTGGTTTTGTTACATTGATAGCCACCCTTATTCGCATAATGTCCCCCAACTTCGTAAAACCTTATTCAACTAAAGATTCGGTGGACATGATTCTATTAAAAAGGTCAATAATTCAAAATAGGGAAATTTATCTAGACACCTCTGGGTATAAACCTAATTACAGAAACTTACCCTCCTGTTATAAATATTACAAAGATACCCCTTGACTTAACAGTCGTTAGTCAAGTACACGTAAAATGTCCAAAGTGGCCTTAGTTGTTTAAAAAAAAAAAAAAACTCCATGGCCGCCGATGCAAGCTCCAGCACCACCGTTTTTTTCACTTTTCCAGCGACTCCGGACACGGTTTGAGCTCTATTTGATGGCTATAGACTCTTCTTCACGTCCTCTACAAATCCCAAGCATTAATTATCAGTTCCAAGTTTATCCCGTCACTCTATTTTCAGATCTACAAATTGGGTTCGTTTTTCGATTTTACGCCGCCGTCGGCGGTGGAGCTTGACCCACCGCCTCCCCTTTTAGCCGTAGAATCCCCTCGGTGTGGCGGTCATTTTGATACCAACCTTGTCCAATTTGGTGTTGAATTGAAGATTCCCCATTTTCAAGCTTACGTCAATGGCGGATGCTTCATCTTCACAAAATCAGTCCCTCAATCTCAATTCGCAAATTGACCCTCGTACTTTCCCATCTTTATAATATGTCCCTACATATATTGAAAAAATTAAACTTTCACTTTGATTTGGTCAAAATTCACAATTAATATGTCACATGGCCCACACATAGACGATTTCGGGTTAATTTTAAAATTGAGCCTCAATTTGGACTAAAATTGCCGCTGAAGTTGAAGGTGTGGCACCAAATGTGCCAACCCAAAAAGATATGGGGTAAAAATGCTAGTGAGCTTAAGTTGTGGCACCAAAAATTCAATAATCCAGTGACAAAATCACCAAGCCCTAGATCCCCAAAAATTATCTGGATTTCAAGAATTCGAATTGTGTTATTGTAGATAAATTTATTAAAATTTAAATTGGTTTGTTTTATTTTTGTAAGAAAAATGTTTGTTATTAAAGTGAAACTTTATTTACCAATTATGTTATTTTCAATAAATTATTAAATTTTAAAATGGTGTTTTTTTTGTAAGAAAATATATGTTATTAAATAATTGTATTATTGTAAATTAATTTAATAAATTTTAATTAGATTTGCTTGATTTTTGAATGATACTAAACGTGTTATTGTAAAGTTATTAAAGCTTTATTTATCGAATTGTGTTACTGTAAATAAATTTAATAAATTTGAATTCTTTTGTTATAATTTTAAAATTTAATAAATTTATTTACAATATTTATTACACTGTTACAAAGACACCCCTTGTAACACAAAATATATTACAAATATACCCCTTGGGGTAAAATTGGAAAAACATAAAATATTTCTGATGAAATCATCATCTGCCGTAAAAAATTGACGCCGTAAGAGGTCTTCTTGTAATATTGTTTTGTCAGAGGGAGTGTCTTTGTAATATTTGCAACAGGAGGGTAAGTTCTTGTAATTAAGCTTATACCGAGGAGGTGTCTAGGTAAATTTTCCTTCAAAATATATGGATTTAGCATGATCTCATCCGTTAAGAATCCGAATCCTATCATTTCTATATTATATGGAAAATTCTAGGGTGCCGCTACGTTAGGTGCCGCTAATATCACATTAGGTGGTATTACCACACAATGTGTATCACATTGTATGGTACATGATCACATTACATAGTATTAACCCCATATATTTAGTATGACCCCCACATCATGTAGTATTTATTCCAAATTAGGTGGTATTACCACGCAATGTGTGTCACATTCTATGGTATAAATTATACTCCTTATACCATACAATGTGATACACATTGTGTGATAATACCACCTAATGTGGTATTAGCGGCACCTAACGTAGCGGCAAACACCACTTTTGGTCCCTTTTATCATTAACTTTTTACAGAGTCGTAATATTATGTTTTTTTCCCACTTTAGTCCCTACTATGAATTATTTGTTTCACTTTAGTCCATTTCAAGTGGTCCAAGGCGATTCCGATAATATTTGATATGCTTATGTGGGCAATTTTGTCATTTTAAGTAAACTAACAGGGATATTTTTATCTTTCTAATTATTTAAATAAAAAACTAAATATATAATCTCTTCCAAACTAGACTTTCATTCCAATCCAACTTAATCGTACATTACTTTCAAAAGAAGAGAGATGAGAAAGTTTTTTTCCTAAAATCTTTTTCAAAAACCAAAATTGCTCACCAATTAAACAATATCTCAAATAGTCTCAATAGTGAACGGACGAAAATGCCCTAAAAAATATTCATATGTATGTCACGTGTTATCGGAACCACCTGATAAGGACTAAAGTGAAACACATAATTCATAGTAGGGACTAAAGTGAAATAAATAATTCATAGTAGGGACTAAAGTGGGAAAAAAAACATAAGAGAGACCACTCTGTAAAAAGTTAATGATAAGAGGGACCAAAAGTGATATTTACCATTGAACATATAATATAGCTCAATGCAATTTCTTTACAAATGAGCTTCTTTATATCGTAAAACATTTTTCCATCTATTTTTTCTATTACATTATTTAATTTTCCACAATTCTCAAAATCAATTCTCCAGAAAATTCTTAGTAGTTGAAATTATGTTCATGAACGTGAGGATCTGATCATAGGTGTGGTAGAGGAGATGGAAGTGAAAATTGAATACTTTGGAGTTATAGAGTGAAGTTCGAATTTGGATATTTCCGTACATCCAACAGACACGAATATAGTTTTTGTTTGGGGAATTCTTTTGGGATTCAGATTGAATTCAAATATAACAAATAACTAACGAATTTGGATCCGAGTCAACCCCGATCCAATTCGAGTCCAACCTATTGACTACCCTACTTCAAATGAAAGCCACTTTTTTATGCTGCAATTTGATTTTTAAAAAAGAAAAGAGGGGAGGGAGTGCATATATTATAGAAACTAGGGGAAAGGGTAGGGTAATTTGCATCGACATCCCCTCGACTTTGGTCTTTCGACAATCATACCCCTAACCTTTCAAATTTTGGCAAGGACCTCACATCTACTTTGATCTTTCAAGCCACTTTTTTATGTTGCAATTTGATTTTTAAAAAAGAACAGAGGAAAAGGGGTGCATATATTATAGAAACTAGGGAAAGGGTAACAAAGGGTGTTTGCATCAACATCACCTCGAATTTGGTCTTTTGACAATCATACCCCTAACCTTTCAAATTTTGGCAAGGACCTCATCTACTTTGATCTTTTGACAACCACACCCCTAACCTTTGAAATTTTGCCAAGGACCTTTGCTCCATCCATTCCTTGGGTAATTCTTTTGTGGAGAATACTCTACTCTTTAACTTTAGATGGAAAACACTAGTATATCCTTACAGAAATTGGTTAATTTTCAAAAAGTAATCCATGTTGCACGAATATGATTATGCAACATGATACAATACAAACACGGTTATTCAAATATTTAGAATTACAATATACGATATGACATGAAAATTTAAATCTTCCAATTGAACTTAAAAATGAACAAATGTAGTTCATAGTAGAACAAACATGGACTCCAATTCAAAATAGAACGTATAAGTAGATGAAAGGTAACTTATGGATATCCTATTGAGGGAAGACTTAATTATAAAATTCTCCCCACGTATTAAAAATTACAACCAAAAAATCTCCAATTTAATGGAATATCAGGAACCGTAAGAAGATATGAACTTTCAGTTATAGCCTAATAATTAATTTTTAAGCCAAAGCAAAATTGAAAATTTTATATTTAAGATTAATAAAATTTTAATTTTCTTATTATTTTTTTTAGAAAAAAAATCCCACGCTCATCTTGAGGGAACTTTTTGCAATTATATACAAAGAAGAATAACGAAGAATAAAAAGAACACATTCATGATCTACTAGTACTGTTGAGGAGGTATATGCGTTTTCTGAACAATTTAATAATTACAAATGGTCGATTCGACCAACAAATTAACATGATTATTACAATATTTATTTTGTGTGAGTTAATTTCTGGCAAAATTGTAAAAATCGTCCCAAATTAATCACTGATTTTGAATTTTCGTTCCAAACTATTCAACTTGGCGAATTTTGTCGCATAATTTAATATTATTTTGGAATATCGTCCCACAGTTAATTATAAGACAAAAATTGCGCATTTGTCGTTAAATTACAACATGGCTGCTTACGTGTCATGACGTGGTAAATTTTAACATAAATAATTATATAATATTGCAGAATTCGTCCCAAACTAATTACAAGATTGAACCGTCATTTTTAATTAGATTAGAAATTTAATATTGGGACTAAATTCATATAAAATGGTAAATTATGGTATAAAATTCAGCGAGTTGATATAGTTTGAGACGAAATGTGACGGCCCGGCTCCGCGAGTCCGTCGGATAACGGTCGAAAAAAAATATTATCATTTTAGAAAAGTGTTAAAAATATCGAAACTTTTTTTTTTTTTATTATTGGAACGATGAATTAAAAGGTTTTAAAGCGGAAGCAGTTTATAACAAAATAATAACAATTTAAATTACTACGTTTTTGACAAAAAAATAAAACCTATTTTCATAGGAGAGGTTTAAAGCGGAAGCATATAATCATAACATATCAAAATATTTGAACAAAATCAATCGAGAGAGATTAATAAGTAATTTATGAAAATCTTGTCTCTTTTGCGAAAATATAAATCAACTTTAACGATTCAAATATTGTAGGCAACGTTTTAAACAAATTTGAAAAATGGCATAACTCGATAGCAAAATATTACTACTCTCCCGAATACTAGGTGGGACCGCAACCGTGATGACCTAACCGCAATCCGACTATTAATTCCAGAACACCTGAAACTGAAAAGAATGAAACACGGAACGCGTAAGTTGATCGTCCAACTTAGTGAGGCTATGTGCGAATTTGCACGGTGATGCGAGGATGCAACATATTATATAACGTGAACATGTTATCAAGCAAATTAAGCATATATTCAAGACGGAAGAAACATGGAATTCACATAACCAAGAATTTCTGATGCCGTCCTCCACTTACCCTCCATCCTCAGTCTAATGTCCATCCAAACACACCGAGTAAGGAGCGACTTTACTATCTGAAATGCATCGACATGTCTTTGCCGGAGTTCGTCCTTACTCCCCAAGTGTTCCTCCCCACTTGGGTTGTAAGGTCAGGCCTACGGGTAACCGTGACAATCCTGCCGGCCCTTGCCGGCCAGGTTGGTATCGGGTCCATATACCAATTAAAAGGGGTCCACACAAAATTGGAAACAAACGGAACATAACATATCAAACATATTTAACATATTATCAACATTTAATAACTTATAATGTGCAATTTTAGGTGTCGTGATAGTTTAGTAAAATGTATGTGCATCTAGTAAATTCGGATGTAGCATGTATTGGATTATCATGTTGGTATACTTAGGATTTCAAGCGAGTAATGTCTACATAACAAGTCCAATCTAATCGTGACAACATGCAAGAGAAATTATAATATAAGACATTCTTTGATTATTTTTTTTTTTTTTTGTTCTTATTGTGCTTTTTCAAAGCTTCTACGTCCATAGATTCCAGGCCAAATTTGGAAGCCTCCTCAACATGCTGAGCATCCCCAAGCATGCAGAGCTTCATCTTTGGTCTGGGGATGTGGGGCAACTTGACCGACCCACTGAATCGCTTGTCCTTTTGGGGATCGTAATTCTTGAGACCAATTTGAAGCTCAACTGTCTCTGTGAAGTTACGCTTCTTCTCATTTGCCTGAGCAGTAATCACTGATATGGCTTCTCTCAGGGCCTCACTCTGAAGCTTACTCATGGTTCAAGATCTTATCTTCTCGGTTTCACTTCTGCTGAAACAAACTGGTGATGCGAGAAAACCCTAGACACAGAGACATTCTTTGATTATTAAAAGCATTAGTAAATATTTGACTCGATCTACAAGCACTCGGACCGACATACAAATTAAACACACATCGCTCACCTTTGTCGCTTAGTATAGCGACTAAAACTTCACAATGATGTGTATCCGAAACCTGAGCAAGTACGTATACGACTTAGAATGTATTTAACAACCTTACTTAAACATAACCGATGAAAATCCTACACAAGGATTTCCTAAAGTAAAACATCGCACACAAGAATTTAGAACTTTCGACATCAAACTCCAACTAAAAGTTATTATTTTCAAAACTCGAAATTCTAATTACAAAAACAGCGCCAAAATAGCAAAATTTTCCCTTCATTTTCCAGATTTACAAAACAGCCCCTAAACTTTGAAAAACATCAATTTTTTCGAAAATTTGCAACAAACTTTAAATCAAAAGATTTTTAATTAAACTCATATCGAAAATCAAATAAAAGTATTAAGTATCTTGTTACTTCAAAAACCAAATCTTTAAAATTCCCACAAGTTTAAAACTTCTTGAAAATACCCTCATAGTTTTGAAAACATATAAAAATCAACTTTCTTGAAAAAATAATTCCAGATTCAAGCATTTAAGCAATAATTTAAAAATAATCAAGCATAATTTCAATATAAAACTAAGATTAACAATAAGTTCTAATAATAATTTTTTTTTTCACAAACTAACATTGGGAAACAAAAAGTTCTTTAATTATAAACTTTCTTCGAAAAATTTACAAATTTTCAATCTTAAAACTAAAATGAATAAACCACTACTTCAAATCAATAAATCAAGAGTTTATAAAAGAACCATGTAAAAACAGTGACAAATCAGCGCATTTGCCCCCTTATTTTCAGATTTACAAAAATAACCCCATATGTTTCAAAAACTCCCATTTTTGCAAAATATCGAAGCAAACTTTAAAACAAATGCTTTTCAAGTAACCCTAACCAAATATCAAACAAAAGTTATATTTTCAATCCCTTTTTACTCCCAACAGAAATCGCAACCCTCAACCCTTCAACTTTTAAAATCTTTCAAAAATACCCCAAAGTTTGAATATTAAAAAAAACATTAACTTTCTTACACAAATAAATCAAGATCCAAACATATAAGCAATATTTAAACAAAACCAAAGCAAGTCACATTAAATATCTAATATTAAACATAAACTCAACAACTTATCACAAAAGCTACAAGAACAAACTAAACTTCTTAATATATACTTTGAAGATAGGAAAATAAAATCACAAGAATTAAAGAACACATGCATAGACGGATTTTTACCCAAAGCAACGACGGGGATGAAACTCTCTTCATTTTCAGACCTCTGAAGGTGGTGGTGTCGGCTCCGGTGGCAGTGGTGGTGGCTCCGATGGTGGTTTATATCAAAGCCCTCAAATCTTTACTTTTCACCAACTTGTAACGACTGTAAATTCACTTTGGGAGATCCAATCGACGATCCGAACGGTAAATATGTAGCCCCGTGTGTGTAGGACCTTCACACAAAATTTGGGCATGATCCAACGGTGGACGAAGATGGAATGTGCGAAAAACCGAGGCTTGGCTGTGTATACCCGAAAACTATCTTTCTAAATGTGTTTCCTCTTGCATCTCTCTCTCTCTTACCCACTTAGATTTTTACTTCAAGAAGGTAAATGGTGTAGGGGAGACAAAAATCTGATTTAGGGGAGCTAATAGAGAGGGTAGTGAAGTGTTTGAATGGAGAAATGGGTGGAGTGTTTGAATGGAGAAAGGGGTATGGTGAATGGACAAAGGGGTATGGTCTATTCCCCATGCCATGGCTAATTTCTTGGCTTACCAAGGAGAATAAATCATTGCATGCTTAGCCAATGGATGAGAAGGGGCATTTTTGCACTTTTGACCCCCAAAATTTCAAAAAGTGCAAAATGAACCCTAAATCAAAAAATTCGCACACTTTGGTCCAAACTAATTACAAAATGACCCCAATGTTTTTAAAATGCAATAGACATGTTTTCTAAATTATTTCTAAGTCCAATATTCCATAAGGAATAATTAATGCACACAAAGTACAAAAGAGAGTTCAATTTTTTGTGCTCGAAAATTTTAATTGTACGTTTAGGTTTAAAGAAATACTATGTTTATTAAAAATAAAATACGCCACACAAAATCGGGTTATTAATTCAATAACTTTATTTTAAAATATTTTAAATTTACGGGGTGTTACACGAAAAATCAAAATTAGTAATTAGTTTGGGATGATATTTCAAACAAATATTAAATCATGGGACGAAATTCGATGAGATAATATAATTTGAGACGAAAATCCAAAATCACTAATTAATTTGAGACGTTTGCTGCAATTTCACCTTAATTTATTGATCAAAGAAGTTATGTTATGTGCACCTATTTTCTTTATATTCTTTTTATCATTCTACAGTAATACAGTGGATGAAATTCGAGTAAAAAACAAGTTTGTTACATGTCAAACTCAAACATCACTCTTGTCTATCAAATCATTCATCTAATACCATCTCCTACCCAAAACTTTAAATTTAACTCTAAATTGGAATTTTCTCCAAATTTAGAGATACTTTCCAACATCTCATCGCTCATAAACTCGAAAACACTATTCATCAACCTCCAAAACACTATTAAATAAATAATTTTATCTACATTAACCAAGTTAAAATTTGAGTTGTTTATTAAATAATATTAGGTATGATTACTTAGAGTTCAAATAGTTTAGTTAATATGATTAAATATTATTTAATTTAATTTTCTTGTATATTAATTATTATTCATTTTGAGTTTCCTAATTTATTGTTTTTAACATTTAAACAAAAACATACATTTTCAATTTAAAAATTATATATAGATTACAACCTATTAAAAATATTTATATGAAACATTCATGTTTATATTATTAAATAGAAAATAATTAATAACATAAATGATGTAAAAAAGTAATTAATTAAATTAAAAAAAAAAGAGAGAGAATATTTTGGGACACAAATGTAATTACAAGAAGTGAATAGTGATTTGGAGAAGCCTTCTCCAAATCACTATTTAAAACTCCATATTTGGAGTTTGCATTCTAAGCCCTCCTCCAAATTCATCAAATATGGAGTGGGTGGGAGGGTGATTCAATCTCCAAATTATTGAGATTAAATATCCCACGTTAGTTGAAAATAATAGTTAAGTCCACTTTATAATATCTTAGACATCCTGATCTTATAAGCTAACTTTTGAGGTTAAGTTAGGTTCAAACTATGTAATTGGACTTAGCTCGATTCATGTGGTGAATTCTAATATGATGTCAAAGTCCTAGGTTAAAGTGAGTCTCTCCTTCCCTGATGGGCTTCTACTTGTACGCATGATGGGCTTCAGTATCTACCTACACACTTCGACCAGATAACAAAGTCCTGAATTATCATTATTCCTCTAGTTATTCAAGACATGGAGATTCATTATTCCTCCGGTTAACAATGGTCCCGGAGTGCCATTATTCGTATGCGATAACTTGTTACTAGATATATAGTCTAGATCTGCATAACTTGTTAATCTATTTTAACACGTCGTAATTTTAGTTTAATCAAATCATAATTTTTTCTATTTGAATGTTTGTTTAAAAAGAATGTTACTAAAGTACTCAACAAATTTGATACCCATATTGTCACAGTGTCGATGAGGTCATCAATAATGCTAATCTTTCGCCTAAGGAATGGGAAATCTTTCTCCTTACATTAACCTAATGTTCATTTCATTCGGGAAAACCATCTTTTTCTTAACAATGGCTTCGTCATTTGATCCCTGAGCAATTTCATCGACTATACTGTATTATGTTCCTATAGTGAATGATTATATTCAAAATTATATAAATTTGAATATGCTACGATCACGCTTTCCTATTCTTATGCATTGTCTTTTCAGTGGAAGATTATAAAAATTTGTTCATTGAGTACAAGAGAATAGATATATGCACTCGCATATTAACCAACCTAGTTAGGCAACTTTATTTCAATTTCAATTTCAATTTTTGTATTATATTGACTTGCATTTTAATGCATGTCCATTGCTATATGAATTCTTTAGTTGAACCTTTACAAGAGGATTTTGACATGGAAGTCGATGAATTTGTATCAAATACTTTCTCAATGAAAAATACCAACAAAATACATAACGAAAATCATGCTTTTCTAGTTGCCCTTGCAATTTAAGGTAATGCATTCATTTTGTGATCGATTAATTACTCCTAAGGTAAATATGTCGTATATGTACAATTAAGGTAATGCATTCGCCTTGTATGTATGAGAATAATACATGCATGGCACATCCAGAAATTTCATGAATGGAGCTAAAGTAAATACGAAAATAAAAATTCAATCAAATAGCCAAATTTAAAAATTATAATTCCTTTTTGAGAAAACATATGACAAGATATAAAAAATGAGAATGTGAAGTTTGTCAATAATAATCCCACAAGTTACTTTAATTACTAATGATATTCCGTTATGACTACTAAAGAATTCAATACATCTATGTATTTACATTAATAATTGACCGCAACAATTTTTAATTTTTTGAAATTAGTCCATGGTGGCATCATTTGAAATACCACTAAATATTTCTCTCTCTTTAAAGACAACTAGACTATTACTTAGTTATTGATCTTCCATTCGATTACAAAGTCGATTCTTCACTATCTTCATAGCCGAAAAAGATCTCTCTATTGATTCATATCACAACATGGAGAATAAATGTCAATGTCACAAGTTTGTTAATCAAAGAGCATGAAACATGCATTTTAGTTGCAACTATGTCCTTAGCAAGATCACCAATTCCTTTCAAATTAGACATGTCAGCACTTAATCGAACATCCCTAATATAATTTTCAAGCTGATTAAGCAAGGTTGAAAGCTCAAAAGAGCAATTATTATAATAAAGTTTGGCAAGACGAACAAGTTTTCATTTGTCAAAGGCCTCTAAGGATTTAAGCATGCAACACAGAAGCAACTATTCTAATTGTCACATGTACATGTGGCAATTACTTATTAGTGATACACAACACAAATTGTGGTATAGACTATAGAGGATCTTGAGCCTCTCTCCTTTTTGCTTGAGAACCCTCCATTTTTAATTAATTTGGAAAATATCACATTCCTTCATTTCCCATATTACCTTTTGCCCTCTTATATTTTGTGTGTTTTGCACGTGCTTTATTTCCAATGAAAAATCTGGCCGGAATTTGGTCTAGGGGAGGTAAGTGCACAAACATACTTAAAACCAGGGGGCACGATCACATTTAAGGCGTTTTGGGGGTCAACGTGCAAAAATTTAAAAAAACTGAGGGTGAAGTGGAAAAATCCCTATTATTAAACTGCCTCCTACCAGAATTTGAGAATGTTGATAACAAGCCTTGTATGTTGCAAGTTGCTATCTCAGGACAAAAAAATAAAAAATAAACAGCATTGATGATTATATCCGTTAATTTTTCCCGCATAATAATAATAAATATATTTCATGACCAGCTAGTCAATTGCTTATGGATTTTGGAACTATGGGAGGACTTGCCGCCTTTATCCTTGTATGCATTTCTCGTGGTTGTTGCCTTCCTACTCCCACGCGCTGCTTTGATGGCCTGTTGTCGCTGTCTTCTCAGTCGCTTTGAGCTTTGAGGATCTTCTTCAGAAGCATGTTCAAACTCAGCCTGTTTTTCATTATTCAGGAGAGGTTATTATCACTTAATCATGCTATCGTCTAGTTCATATAGAATTACAAGTGCCGATAACAGAGAATACAACATCAAGTATTCGGATGAGAAGTCGCATGACAGAATATGAGAGTGTAGAATCCGAAACAAAATCTCATTGTTTCTTTGGCGTTAGCAGTTTCTTGATAATGACATAGATTAATGAAACTTTAAGTAGCCTCTCGATAATGACTGAAAACCTAAACGAGGGAAATTATTACTGTAAGCTAAAATTAAATGTAGATAATTTACCTCGCTAACGAAGCTCAAGGAGTCAAGGTTCTCAAGACTGGCTTCATTTATCTCAACGCCAGCATCGTCTTCATCTTCAGTTCCTTCAACATCAGAACCGGGTTTATTCTCAGCATCCCTGTTGATGAGCTGCATGAAAATTACAAAATAACAGGTCACAAAGGGCCCACAAGTTTATAATTCAACGCGCAATAGTATCTAACATTCCAATAGTGCTATTAAGCTATTAGCCAATGCTTATGAGATTTTCAACACCAGGTGCTAATAGCTGAGAAACTCATCAAGCAGATAACACAAATGTTATTTCTAGATGCCTCATGAACAAGAAGACATGTGGTGGCATGAAAATATACCGTATAATCACTTAGCAGAATGTGTATAGGAGACTTGGGTTTTTTGTTTACTCTTAAAAGTTTGTAAGCAGTCCGCACTTCAAAGTTTTTGGTGATGGAAAAAGCTTTCGCTCTCCAAAGAAAAAATGCTTACGGGATTTTTGTGAAGATTCTGAGATACATCTCTTAAAAAATGTTTAGAGAATGATTTTTCGGTAAATCTCTTGAAGAATGGAAATCTTAATTCATGTAAAGCAAGAATAAGAGATACAAGTGGGCTTTCGAGTTCTAAATTTGGAAATGGCCATTATACATCAATGTACAGCTAAAATTAGTGTAATTAATTCAAGTTCTATAATGTGAAGAAAAGCATAAACTTGGACCTTCTCCATATCATCTTGATCCTTCCTAGTAAAACCACTAGCTTCGAGATCCTTGTCCAGGAAACCAGAAACGTTCATTATGTTATAGAACTGAGGTGGTCCCCCTTCATTTGTATCTACACAGTCGACTTCATTTTCATCAAAAGAGAGGTTGAACCTACAAATTACCAAAATGGAGACAATAATTTAATAATTATGGAACCTCATGGCTGAACTGCGAGCAGTACTCAACCTTATCTCTCGTTCTCGTCCTCCCTATTCTTTATATATATCTTAGGAAGAACTGCATCTAGATAGGGTTAGAAGGTGAAGCCACTTCTAGTAAAAGCGTTCAAATATAATAAATGAAGCTCAAAAGAAGGACGAGGAAAACAGATAATTCATGCAACCTTACGTTTACCCTTCAAAGTTGATACATGAAAAAAAAAAATGGTAGTACATTCAGAGTGAGATCAAATATTTCATTATTATGATTCCTGAAGATAAGCACAAAGAACGACTTTCGCATAAATGCATGCATCATTATTGAGTACAATCATCAAGAAGTAATAGATTTCTGAATTTATTCAAATTTTTATGCTAAACTCTCGAGCTTTCACCTCCATACACAATTCGCTTACCTCTTTCTAAAGAACTTATAGATGCATTCTACATCACGATCAAAGTACCTGAAAACAGGAAAATTATAAGATATAGCTAAGATATCAATGATAAAGCAGACTGAAATGTTAAGATGTAAAACTGGTTAGGAGGATGTGACACGTACATCCTTGCATTTTGATGAGATACGGAAATCATTTGAGGAAAATCAATCATTGTGATCTTCTCATCGTCATCGATCTGCAAAGCCAACAGAAAGGGGGTTTAGTTCATGAGGTACGCAAAAGTAAAATAAGAGGTTAGGTCTTTAACAACAATACAATTGATTTTGAGAAAAAATAGGTTGTATTCACTGTAAATGATGAATTTACAATAAATCCAAAGAAATGAAAGTTCCATGAAAGTGATTCAGTAGTATACCATAATGTTGAATTCGTTGAAATCACAGTGAATGAGACCATGCTCTGCCAGGCGGATAACAAGACCAAGAATTGTTTCAAAAACCATATATGGGTTCTGCAATTGCTTAACCTGTACACTGAATGGAACAAGGGTCATACAAATCGAAGTAATGAATCAATCAGAAATGATTCAATATATAAGATGATTTGAGGAGAGAAAATATGTGAAATGATGGAAATGGGGCAGAGGATCCAACACAGCACAATATTTGTACTTGGGAATGTTTTTCAATAGTTACATATCTTCTGCTAATAGTTTAGATTATTTACATTCAGATGCAGATAGCTATATCTTTGGCATCCCTGATTCAACTTGATGAAATATTGAAGTCCTGATTTTTTAACATAATTATTCTGTTACGGAAAAATTCTAATAGAATCAAAAGGAGAACTTGTGGTTAATACATACAGTGGATAACCATGGACAAGAGACATGACCACACAATGCCGATTGCAATCCACAGCACTTGGAACCGGAAAACCATGTTCAACCAAAGCCTAAACGATTAAATAAACTAAACTGATGCAGATATTGACACTTTAAAGTACGATACTAAAAGCATGTGTATAGATCAAGACCTTCATAAAAGCAAATTCTTTAAGTGCAGCAAGCCGAGACAGGTACAGCCAGTTAAAGCTACTTCGATGCCTCAAATAATCACGTTTAGACTTCACTGCCCTGAAAGAAGTCCTACCAAGCCTATGTAATTTCATTGCAAGAACTGTTCCATCTTCTGTTGCCACCTCAAATATATCTTCGAAGAAATATAAAAGATGGAATTAAATTAAAACTATGACAAATATATATCTTGAAAGGGTGATAGTGAAAGTTAATTATATTACCAGACTCTTTCCCAACACCGATTTGACGTCCAACGGCAACAAAAACTCCACGATTTACCATTGTCTTAATCGCAAGAAAATCATATCCCAAGTATGTGAGCCGGTAACCATCATCTACACCAACACAAGAAATTCAGTGTTTCGTCACTTGGAAAGCATACAGTACAATCAGTGTGTAAAGAGAAAACTTCAGCTTAAAACCTCTGCATTATTACTAAGAAAGTTTACCCATTAGGGGTCACTAGGAAAAAGGACAGAGCTCCATTATTGAGCATCAGACTGAAGATCAAAGAACTAGAAACTGAATATAAAACACGCGGCATTCTTGATGAAGCACCTCCTCCCTCCCTCCCTCCCTCTATCTATCTCTTGAGTTTTTCACACCGATCATCAAACGAAAGAGTTGGGCAATGATAACTACCAAGTTTCATTTCATTACCCAGACAGAGCACTTGTGTAAATGAACTTGAATATTCTTCCAACAAACAAATACTAGTGAGATATGTAAAGTCTCTATACCTACTTTGCTAATTAAGCATAATTTAGTCCACTTTTTCAAATAAATATTAACAAGTAAACAAAAGTAGTCTGTATGGATAATCAACCAAACTAACAATAGAAGTAGTAGTATTCTAATGAAGGCCAATGAAATGCTTAAACAAAAGCTGCTACAAAATTATGACATATGAGATAGGAGAAATATCTAACATTTAGAAGAGTCATGATGCAACAGCTTATGCTCAAGCAGAGTGTTCAAAACTTTTCCAGAGCCTCCATGCCTACATGTCAATAAATAAACACATAACCCAATCAGCACAACAGTTTTATACAATCAACTGATGCAACAATTTTTGTTACCCATGGAAGAATCATTATTAAATAAATATGGACCTAAACTACTCACTTGAGGGACGCTATTCTTGATATTAATTCCGATGGCACAATTTCATGCTAACAGCAATCAATCAAGCAATAACAAAAAAAAGGTCAACTCCAATTCCATATGGAAGAGGGAGTAATACAATACAACAGAATGAAAATTTGATGTTGGATTATTGAACAAAAACGTACATTTCTCATGCCCATCTCGACAGCTGTAAGAACCCTGAAACCATCTTTTGAAAGGTGCCTCAGATACTCCACGTCCAATATCATCTTTTCGACTAGATTAGACTAGAAAATCTGAATCAGCCAATTTTCTTTCGGAGATGCAGCCAGGGGCTTGTTTTAGTCTCCGCTAGCCGAAGAGTTGGTACGTTGTAAAATAATTCCCGAGGTTTTGCCTAAATATACTGCTTGGGAAATCCTCTAGGGCCCATCCCAAATCATAAGTAACTAAATTATTATAGTGTATATTTATAATTATAATAATAATAATAAATTGCCATAGAATAATGCTTTGTCCAACTCCAAAAAATTCATTGTGTAATTTTAGCTCCCAAAAAACTCCTTATGATTTCAATTAAGTGTCAAATTATTCAAATACATCTCAAAAAAGAGAATGTGTTTCAAACGTAAAAAATGCAAGTATTTGTTCACATTTTATTTTAGATATGACAATTTTATCGCTGACACCGAAAGACAAAAACACCCCTATGCTTTGTTTAACTCCCAAAAAAAAATCCTTATGTGTCATTTTAAATCCCCAAAACCCCTGTGTTAGATTTTATATGTCACACTCGACCCAAGTGGTATATACTTATTTTTTAAAATAAAAAATTTAAATATAGGGGTAATCTTATAATTATAAATGTATACTACTTGAGTCGAGTGTAATATTTAAAATCAAACACATGAAATTTTTTGGTAGTTAAAATAACATGGAGATTTTGGACAGATAGACAGAGCATAGAGAATGAGTTTTGTCTTTTGCTCATAATACAAATGGCCATGTGACATTATCATTAACAATTAAAAAATACTACATGCTCTATCCAATTCTTATTCTATCAAGGTTGCTCTTTATTTTTAAGGAATTTGGAAACATACTCCTAATTATTTGTTCTACGACAGATATAAAAATAAACGAAGTTTTTTGCGATGAACTTAGACCTAAGGTGACTTCCAAAGGCTCTGATTTGAGTGATTGATATGTATTGTTTTTACGGCGTGAAGGGATTTTGAATTTGATGGTAGGGTTAATGATTTGCCGGCATATTTCTTTTACTTTTTAATGGATCCAAAGTGGATCCGGTGTTTACTTGATTGATCCGATTCATATTTGTTTACTTTTTTATGAATTGGATCCACTGGATCGAGATCGAATTTGAATCGAATCCATGAATCCGGTCCATATTGCAACCCTAAGAAGATACAAACACAAGATGTATAGAAAATTAAAGGGAAAATTATTCTTTTGGTATTATAGGATAAATCTACTTGTAATTTTGGTACCATCGAATATAGAAATGCAAATAATACCATAAATTAGGTTTTTATTGTAATTTTGGTATAAAATTCAATTTTTTTTAGACGTTAATGACAATTTAATCCCCATAAAATGCATAATGTTCAATTATCCCATCTTAATTTAAAAAAAGAGCATTTTACCCCCTGAAATTTTGTAGAAATTTCACATCGCCTCCCTAATATTTTTATAGGCGGCAATTTATCCACTTTTTAGTATGATAATGTAACATTTTACCCCTTGTGTTATGATAAATGTGGCAATTTATCCCCCTATATTATAAAATAATTTACATTCCTACTCTTAATTTCGGCAAGTGAGTTACAATCTCCTGTTGAAGGGGGTAAATTGCTTCAATAAAATTTTTACAGGGGTAAATTGATTTTTTTTCCAAATTATAATGGGGTATGTTGAACATTATGCATTTCATAGGGGATAAATTGCCATTAACTTTATAGAAAAATTGGGTTTGGTACCAAAATTGCAATGAAAACCTATCATATGGTATCAAATTTGCATTTTCGTATACAATGATACAAAAAAGTGCAAGTTAGCCTATACTATACTATACTATGTATCCAAAAAACAATTTTCCCCTAATTCATGTTATTATATCTACATTTTATAGATTTGTCAGGCAAATTCATTCAAACACTCGATTTACATTTGAATCGTCATTTTTATTAAATTAGAAATTTATAGTGGGACTAAATTCATGTAAAATGATAAATCACGGGATGAAATTTGGCTAATTGATATAGTTTGGGACGAAAAATTAAAATTTGTAATTAGTTTGGGACGAAAAACCAAAATTTGTAATTAGTTTGGGACTAATTCTGCAATCTTGTATAATTGGTATGCTAAAATTGCCACGTCATCATGACACGTAAGCATCCACGTGGCAATTTAACGGCCACGTGGCAATTTCCGTCTAATACTTAACGGCGGGACGAAATTCCAAAAAAAAATAAAATTACGGGACGAAATTCGGTGAGGTGATAAAGTGTGGGACGAAAAACCAAAATTGCCAATTAGTTTGGGACCTTTTCTGCAATTTTCCCTAAAATTTATTATATAGGATTAATAATTTATCTAATTTTGCAATGATGACTGAAATACTTAAAATGGGAAATTTACATAGACACCCCCTGACTTTTACCCTAATTACAAGAAATTACCTTACTGTTTGAAATATTACAAAAACACCCCCTCGAGGGGTGTATTTGTAATGATTTTAGGGACCAAATTGGTAATATTTTTTGTGTAACAAGGGGGTGTCCTTGTAATACAATTTTTGGTTGAGGGGGTGTTTTTGTAATATTTCAAACAGTAGGGTAATTTCTTGTAATTAGGGTAAAAGTCAGGGGGTGTCGATGTAAATTTCCCTAAAATTTATGAATGGTGGGGTAAATTTATTTACCAAAAAATATGTGTGGCGAATTATGCCAGCAATCTTTAATTATAGGACCAATTTTACAAATTTTTTATCAATTCCGTCAAATTTGACGGGTTCGTGCTACTCACATGTTCAATTCTGTCATTAATTTGATGGATATATGAAATGTGTAACGTCCCGTCAAATAATAATACCAAACATGTCATACAAAATTATTATTATGGTACAAAATCCTTAAAGTATGGTAAATTGTGATACCAAAAAGTTAAATTATCTCCTTCATTATAGAAGACCTAGCGGTGTGGGAAGTTATTATACCTAGCTAGCTGCAAATTCATGGGGAAAATTGTTCTTTTTTTTTTTACCATAGGAATAGGTTTTCATTGGATATGATAGGATAGATCTACTTGCAATTTTGGTATGAAAATGTAAATTTGGTACCATAGGATAGGTTTTTATTGCAATTTTGGTACCACAACCCAAATTTTCTCCAAAGCTAATGTCAATTTAATCCCTATAAAATGCATAATATTCAATTTATTCCATCTTGGTTTAAAAAAGAGTGTTTCATCCCCCGAAATTTTGTAAAAGTTTTACGTCGCCTCCCCAATATTTTTATAGGTTGCACTTTATCCACTTTTTATTATGATAATATAACATTTTACCCCTTGTACTTTATCCACTTTTTATTATGATAATGTAACATTTTACCCATTGTGTTATGATAAATATGGCAATTTATCCCCTTATGTTATAAAATAGTTTGCATGCCTACTCTCAATTTCGGCAAGTGAGTTACAAATCTCCGACTGAAGAGGGTAAATTGCTTCAATAAAAAAATTTACAGTGGTAAATTGATTTTTTTTCCAAATTATAATGGGGTAGATTGAACATTGTGCATTTTATAGGGGGTAAATTGCCATTAACTTTGTAGAAAAATTGAATTTGATTCCAAAGCAATGAAAACTTATCCTATGATGCCAAATTTGCATTTTCGTATCCAATGATGTAAAAAAGTACAAGATAGCCTATCTTATGTATCCAAAATAGCAATTTTCCCCTAATTCATGTTATTATATCTACACTTTAAAGATTTTGTCATTTCGTAAATTCTTTCAAACTCTCGACCCACATATGATAATCCTCTCTTAATTGAAATTAAAGTTATACTAATTGTACGAATGATCGAGATCAAGAACACAACTTTATATAGTTGTCCCTTCAAATTAAATGACCGGAGTACCAAAATTAGAATTTTCTTAAAGTCACTACAACAAATATGATCTACAGTGACACCATGCTTCATAACATTTTAAAAAAAAGGTCATAAATTATTAATATAGTCACATTTTTGAAAAATGCCACAAAGTATAAGTGTTAATTTTATTAATTAGTGACATTTTTATACTATAGTGATATTTATAATGTTACTTTTAACTATAATTGTGACATTGATACATTTAGCCACACCGCTATAAGTGGCACTTTGCTAGTGACATTTTATATATAACGACATTTTCCAAACTGCCACTTGTAGCGGTGTGGCTAAATGTTAAATGTCACTATCATAACAAGATGTAACATTATAAAATGCTATAATATATTAAAATGTCACTAAATAGTATATTTAACATTTATAATTCCTGACATTTTTAAAAAATGTAACTGTATTAATATTTTCTCACATTTTCTTCAAAATGCCATCAAGCTTGATGCCACCAAAGATCATTTTTGTTGTAGTGAGTTGTGGTACCAAGAATGAGAAGGTAAAAGTTAATGATACCATCATACCAAATGTAAAGGAGGGAATATTTATGGTGCCAAATGGAAAAATTTCTTAGATTTAGTGGCTGGAGAAAACTAAACAGCTAAAAAGTCATTCCTCAAATCAAATTGACAAACTATTTCTCCAAAAAAAAAAAAAAAATCAACATACTTGTCATTAGTTTGATCTAATAAACTCTGAACAGAAGAAAATTAAGATGTTAAAAGTTTGATTTAGCGACGTATGAACTAGAGAAAGAAGTCCCTTGCACTAGCAGATTGGATGTCAAGTTCTTTAATTCCAAATGCTTCGTCTTTGAGCGAGACGAGACTCTCCTTATAGTGAAAGATGGATATTTCAGCAAGATAGCTGGATTTTTCATCGCCCTGTGCAATTCTAAGTCCTCTCTTTCTTTTTGAATTAAGGGCATGTAATACAACTTCCATCCTCTCTTTAGAATTGATAATGTGTAAACAAGATAATCTTCCCAAAACCCAACTGCTGCCATGAAATGTTTAGAGGACACATTCAATTTAAAGGTCATAGTCCACTAACCTATTGCATTACTCAACCATATATCAATACAATCATAATTGAAGGAGAGCAAAGCAAGCATCCCTTTGTAGGTAGCAACCTCAATCTCCCCATTATGATGAGCAACTACAGGAATCTCTATTTCTTGGAATTCTTCAGTGCTAGTGTCAAAAGCAAGAATGTTGTACTTTTGACTTTTGTTGGACAACATGCTCCAATAAAACCACCCATCCAACAATGTATTACCGCATGTCCCTCTCTCTACAAAAGAGTGTCGAAGTGCTTCATCTTCTACATATTTCCAGGAGTTGTTGCTTGATGTATACACAGAACAATGACGAGGTTCACTTCCTGAAATGTTATAGCCATGAATCAAAACAATTTTGAACAAAAGACTCGTAGGATCCACCATAAAACCGAGCGCATCATGTTCACGATCGAAATCTTGTGGAGAGGGCAGGGGCCTTAACCTTCTAGTTGCTGGATTCCATAAGGCAAGCTTCTTATTGGTATTGATGGTCACGAGAAATACCCCATTGGAAGGGCCATAGAGCGAGGTAAAGTTTCCGGCCAAGGTAAAACCAACTGGCTCCTCGTAACTCTTTAATGTGTCGTTGTTAAAGAGCGAAAAGACATGTCCTCCTCGTAACAGTACGCTCACATTATAACAGACAAGGAGACGGGTCTGGTTACTTTCATTAGAGAAATGCTCACGCACGAAGTGCTGACTGGCTATCGTTGCTTGCCATTTATGACTCAAGATGACAAATAGTAGCAAAGTAATCACCAGCAACCGCAATAAGATATGATATTTAATGTCATTTGGTACTTGAATTATCTGAAAAAGGAAAAAGATAACAAATTCATCAATTACAACGAGTCTGAAAAAGATAACGAATTCATCAATTACAACGAGAAATAAAATAAAAATGATGCATGGATCTTAGTAAAAGCAAGCATAAGAGTAAACACATACAATAATTCAACAACTAAGAATCTGATAGAAGACAGATCACACATACAATCAAGGGCGGAGGGAAGGAGTAGCTTCCCCGGGCTTGAGCCTGGGGTCAAATAAAGAAGAAAGAAAATTATATTGTACAAGTAACAATTTTCCTTGGCATAACATAGTTAAATTTCATTTTTTCTTTGCCTTTTCAATTTTTTCCGTTGTCATTCCGAGGTGTTTTTTTTTTCTAGATACGCCCCGGCATACAATAATTTAACAACTTCGAATTAAATCTAATATAAGACAGATCACACATACAATAATCCAACAACTTAGAGGCCATAGTTGAGCATAAATGCATTAGACTAAAAGTTGTATCTCTACAAAATGAAATGAAAGGGCTGCAAATTGAATGATAAGAAAATTATCATCAACTTTAAGAATGAGTCTTATAAAAAACTTTACCTTTGTAGAGAAGAAATCCCTTGCCTCAGACCATTGGGTGTCAAGCTAAATAATTCCTCGTGCCTCGTCCTTGAGCGAGACACGACTCCCCTTGTATTGAAAGATGGATATTTCATTACAAACAGCTCTCTTTCCAATCCCAAATTCTGTTTTCTTATGTGATTTAAGGTCATACGCTATCAGAATCAGATCCTCATGTCCGGCGAAAATAATATTTTCTCTCCAAAATCCCAGTGGTGAAGTTGAAATGGTACGAAATTCAGACATATTCAATCTGTGGACGAGAGTCCATTTGCCTCGTTCCTCCGACCACCAAGTGTCAAGACGATTGTTAGTAGCTTGGTAGGTGTGTAAAGCAATGGATTCTCTGTAAATAGCAAGATCCGTATCCTCTCCTAATTGAGCAGCCTTGGGTATCTCTAATTCGAGGAAAGATTCATTTTTCAAGTCAAAGGCAAGAAGTTTGTAGTGCTTTGGATCAGATTTCCTGGAATACTTCATCCAGTAACACCACCCGTGCAATAGTGTACTGCGGCATCGACTCGCTTTTACAGTAGAGTCATGAAGTGCTTCATCCTCAAAATATCTCCAGGAGTTGTCCCTTGATTTATACAAGGCGTAGTGACGAGACTCACTCTCATTAAGGCTATAGCCGTGAATCACAACAATTTTGAACTCGTTCGTATGATCTATCATAAAACCAATATGATCAACTTCATTATCGAAATCCCGTGGTGAGGACAATGGCCTTAACTTCATAGTTTCCTGATTCCATAGGGCGAGCTTGTTACCCATACTAATGGTCACGAGAAACACTCCACTGCAAGGGCCATAAAGATAATCAAATTTTCCGGCAGAGTGAAACCGTCAGGCTCATCATAACTTTTCAACATCTTGTCCTTAAACAATGAAAAGGCATGCATGCCCTCTGCCCCAGTCCTGTGAACCAGGAGACGGCTGTCATAGGCGAAATGTTCATCCACGAAGCAAGGACATCGAGACATTGCTGAGGAGACAAATTTTTCCTTATAAGTTCCCAAGTTCTAGAATAAGCACAGAAAGAAACAGGGGAAAACTAACAGCCCAACAACGAGAATGTTGCCAACAAAGAGATGGAAATTAACAAACGCAACTATATCATCATATAGTCATACAAATATTTATCCCAACCATCTAACTTCCAATATTTACTACTAAGTGAATCATCAAATAAAGAAACTAAGGACCCGTTTGTTTGACGGTAATGTAATCTGAATTTGGTAATCTGATTTCCAGGAATTTGATTTTCAGAAATAATATTCCATTATAAAGTTTGGGTAACATTTGGAATTTGAGCCAGAAAATTTGACAAATTCTTTTTCTCATGTTTGGTAACAATAAGAAATGGAATTCATATTTAATAAGTTCACAAAAATACCCCTTACACATAAACTATATAAAGTATATAGTATTAATTATACTTTATATAATTAATATATATAAATTATCAAAACATAGTTTAACACCGTAACAATTAAATCATTGATCAAAACATATTTATGTTCTAAAACAAACTATATATGTATATATATATATGTATATATATATATATATATATATATATATATATATATATATATATATATATATATATATATATATATATATATATATATATATATATATCAACCAGAAGAAGTAATATGTGCTATAATGACAAAAAAAGAGTTGAGCATAAAATTTGGGAAAGGAATATGCTAAGTCTTGGAATTGGCCATGACAACGGGTATAAACTATATAAATTGTATAGACAAACTCACTGTAAGTCCTATAATTGTTTATAATAATTAACCAATAAATTTAAAGCAAATAAACAATCACATAAATTATTGGAATCGGCCGTGACTATGGAGTAAAAGTTATATGCATAGTATAAACAAACTCACGTTAATTCCTATAATTGTTTACAATATTTATCAATAGATTCAAAGCAAGGATATAATTATATAAACCCTTGCAAGAATTACGAATATGATTCATCTAACCTGATGGAGATGGAGAAGGAGAAAAACCCAGACCAAAGAGAGGAGCGGCTATGGTGTCAAAGAGAATTCGTGAGAGAAAAAGAAGAATTAACGTGGGAAAAAAATGGGGCAATAATGCCTTTTTTTTTTTAGTATCAATTCCCTTAGGAAAGGAATTAGAATACCATAGAAAATATGGATTTCATATTCCTAGATTTTTGTTGCAATATTTTTAGTTCTAAGGAATATATTTCCTTTCCCAAAATCTGAATTTTTTTACCAAACTTAATTATGATTTATGTCTTACCAAACAATCTGATTACCAAATCTAGATTCCATTCCCGTCAAACAAACGGGTCCTAAAAACATTATGATAGTTTATACAAAATTTCTAAACAAAACTGAACAAAAAATAACACATTATGATAGTTTAACACACATACACCCATGCACATATAATGCAACGGAACGAGCAATAAAACAATCAATCAACTTTACTACTAGAGTGATTACGTACTTAAACCTCTGAAATATACCCCCAAAGTGATGAATAAACTTCAATCGCGGTAGAAGGTGATGAGTGTGTTATCGATAGGATGATTGTTCCTAGTCGGTATCCACGTTCGGGTTACACGACTCGTCAATGTGAGGATCGGCAGGTCAATCAAGCTTCTCCTCGATTTGTATAAGGGATCCTAACCTGTAATCAAAGACAACTACGTCAGGTTAATGCCGGTGGTTACCCGGCGATAACCCTCCGATGCTTAAGTAAGTATCGAGATAAAGTGGGAGATCGGTCTGTAATTAATGCTTAGAATGTGCGTACCTTTCATCTCATTAATGAGGGCTATTTATAGTTTTTCAGATGTATCGCCGGGTCGAATCATGATTGGACATATTCGAATACGGATCCTCAGCAACTGGTTCGATCGGATTGTAAGCGGGTCAAGTTTAACAGAACGTCGGCTAACATGTCGGATAAGACGAAGAGATCGAGGTCGATGCCGACATCAGATAAGTTTGTTTATGCTCGATGTGATCTCGAGGGACGAGGTTCTCGATATAAATCAATTGATCCATAGTTGTTTATAATGACGAAGACTTTGTACATTAAGAGTCCCCCAAGTTCTAGAGTTTGAGTGTAAGTCGAACTCTGGAAATTTGAATTAGTGTGAGTTTGAATTTTTTAAATTCTGCTAGTATCATTGGGAGTCCCCAAAGTTCGAGGGTTCGATCGTAAGTCGAAGTCTGGGACTTAAAATGTCGGAGCAGAATTTCCCGCCATGGTGTCTATGGTTTCGCGCCTTTGAAGATTTAGGGTTTAATTCGGCGGGTAATTCCTATATTTAGGGTGGAAGATGAAACGTCGCGTCTTTTCGGAGGGGATTGTGCAAATTTCGTGAAGCGGTAGTTTGTGCGCCTATATATAGGTCGGTTGTTCTACCTGTGCTTTTGTACTACGGTAAAAAATATTCATGACGTCGGAGCTTTGTACGCATATAAGAGGAAGTTTTGTCGATTTCTGTGTTAATATACTCCAGAATGTCGGACAGCGAAGTATCGAGTTCGGAGAATACTCATGTGGAGGACGTCGTAGAGTCAGTCTTTGGTGGGGGAGGAAATCGACAGGAAGTCAACGAGGGGGGCGTACCTGTAGGTGGGGGTCAGGCTGATGACGATGAAGATGATAAGAGTTTTCAAACCGAGCTGGCGTATCACGAGTTTCAAGCCGGTGATTATAAAAGACCGTTCTCGACCTGGCTGTCATCGTTCTCGATTGCAGAAGGTTGGACTTTATCGGCTCCGAGTAAGGTACATCGAATGCACGAACCTCCGAAGAAGTCATTAGCAATACACGAGGCGTCGATGGAATGTGGATTTCGAGTACCCATTGCTTCTGAGCTGGCTTCGATTCTTAATCATTTGGGTGTCGTACCTGCCCAAATAGTCCCGAATGGCATGTCGATGATTCTGGGATTTATTGTTGTTATTCAAGGTGAGTGAGTCTCCGAAGTCAGGCGAGGGCTTTTACCAGGTCAAGTCCAGGGGGAATAAGAATAGCTTTCTCACCAATGCTAAAAGTTCTCATGGGAAGGGATGGAAAGCTCGATTCGCGTTTCTTAGACCACCCAAGGGGCAAAATTAAATATCACGTCGTCTTGGCGTATCGGGCCTATTGATGTAAAAAGGCCTCCACCTACGACTTTGTCGTCGCAATTTCTCGACAATCTGCGTAGATTCTGTCTCGACGTGAAGGTTCTTATCCGAGAACCGTGTCTTCGAACATGCGGGTTATCTGCGTCCGGAAAAAGGGCCGATGATCCTGCCTTATAGGATCTTCTCGGAGGCGCTATGCTTGCGCCCAAAGGTAAGAAAAAGGAAGCTTTGGAGGCAGAGATTCTGCGTAAGTGGCCACATGGTTTTAGCGCGATAGCTGGACCTAGTACAGGGAAACGAGTTAAGAGCGTTGGAGATCTCGAGGCTCGTCGTGCCGAAGTTAGACAAGGGAAGAGGCTTCGAGTCGAAGAGGAGACGGAAATGGAAAAAATAAGTGAGCCCGTCATTCCGGTTGCGGACGATAGTGATGACAGCTCTGATGACGATAAGTTGGATCTTAGTTGGCCAATATCCCGATGGATCGACTCCGAGCTCAATTATCCCGGAGGTTTGGGTTCAGGGGATTCGGTTCTTCAAAGAGGTTCGAAGGATACTGGTTTCCGAATTTTTATCCACAGCATTTTTAGTCGTGATCAGAGGTGGTTGTCGAAGAAGTCATTGCAGAAGAATTTACATAGTTCAGGGAGAGCAGTCTCTGCGGTAAGTATTATTTCTTGATATCATCTTCTCCATTTTTGATAAGGAAACGTATATCAGGGGTTATTTATCATGTCGTTTTCGCAGGTGATGCAATATCTGTTCCAAGGCTACCTCCAGGCCGATCTCGCGCAACAAGAACTGGAGAGGCTTAAGGCCGAGCATGATCTCGCGATAAAAGAGCGAGAGCAGCAACTCGAGGAGGCTATGAAACAGCTCAGTATCGCCACTCGAGAAGTCGATCGTATTCGCTCCGGGTATCCTCCAGAAGCTAGGGTGGTTTTCTCCGCCCAACGTCTAGCGATTGTTAAGGAGTTCCTCGCATCTCCCGTTTATGAATACCTTGCAGATGCTAGTATGGGAAACTCCCTGGTCGAAATGCATGAGAAGACCATCAAACAGTGTCAATACATAGGTTTTCTTACTGCGATTTTCGATCCTTCAGTTATAGGGGCATTGCTCGACGAGCAGTGTCAACCCCCAGTGCTTGTTGGTATGGATGAAGAAGACGAAGCTGCTCGAGCGCATGAGTTCGGATGTTTGATTTCATCGGGTCAATAGTAGCTAGGTTGTAGTTTTTAGACGTAGGGTTATATCGAGAATATTTTGATTGTATGATAAACCGTCGATATATCTTTCTGATAAATATCTAATTTTCTACGCGTTTCTAATCGAGTTATCGACTTTGCCTATTTGTAAATGGGCTAAAATTTGGGCCAACTTACTTACTTCGAAAAGAGTGTAATTGGGCCGAAATATGGGAACCGTTCTTTTTCAAATTGAACCGCCACATCCATTCAAATAGTTTGCCATTGGGCGCGCTCTTTGGGATTCTTGTCTATATATAAAGTGTTAAGAGCCCAACTGTTCACACTTACAAAAAACGTCTTGGGCGGATATTATTGTCGGAGCAGTGGTCGATCAGCGTTAGCCAACAACCTCTTAGTCGGAGTATCCCTTCCCTCTTAGGTATTTCTAACTCTTTCTTTTATTTATGTCTGGTGGGTCGAAGTCGATAGGAAATGAATCTGTCGGGGAAGGGCAAGGTATGTCGGTAGATTCCTTAAGGCGTCCGAAGAAGGAAGTTATGATTCCTTCAGGGTCGAGGTCGGATCGTCATCGAACGAAAGAATTATTCAGTGCCATATCGGCGTGTCGTTTACGTATGTCGAATGAGTCATTATTGTCGAAATATCAATTCCCTTCGGGTTGGGGTATTAGATGCCATCCTCGGATGATAGAATGAACGAGCCTCCGAGTGGTTATAGAACTTTCCATATCGATAGTTTGGAAAACGGTCTTCGTTTTCCTTTAGCGAGTGAATTCATCGATATAGTGAATGGTCTAGGATTATGCCCGACTCAATTGGTTCCTAACGCTGTCGGGTATATCATTGCATTTTGTATAGTAATGAAAACAGTTGGTCAACCTGCGTCTTTTGCTAATTTTTGTGGTCTTTTAGATGTCCGCCCTTCTCCTCAATCCAACGAAGGCTTTTACTTTGTACGGTCTCAACCCAAAGTTAGGTTTCTTAGCGATCTAAAGTCGTCGCACGGGAAAGGTTGGAAAAATAGGTTTATTTTCGTTCACGCCCCCGAGAACTACGTATGGAGGACGACACGTGAGTGGAGGTCGGGTGGCATTGTTTTGAAGAATATTCCCGAACCTTCATGGGGGCCCGACTTTCCTTCGCAGTTGTCGGAATCGACTTACAACATCAACGTTCTTTTGCGAGAGCCTATTTTGAGTCTAGGAGGAATGTCGATGGCTCCCTTACCTGTTGATTGTCCTATCTTAGGTAGTTCGATCGTACTTGTGCTTCTTTGAATAATATATTGATGTATTCTTTTAATATATTTGTTCATACAGAAGCAAGTGTAGTTCCAATGGCGAATCGAGCTTTGAGAGCGATATGGAAGTCCCAGAATATCGGGAAGCAACCTGTGCCGTCGTCTCCAACTCCCGCGGCCGACAAGGTCTCAAAACCCCTTGGCCACTCAAGTAACGTACCTCCGCAGCCAAGTCATCGAATGGAGGGAGATTCTGATAGCGATAAGGGAAAAGGGCCGGCCTCGGCTGAGGTCGATCAGACAGAAGTACCAAGTTCGAAGAAGGCGAAGCTGGATGATCGAGCGACTCCCACAAGTAGTGAGATTCCCGCTCCTGCTGGAGGCAACCTCGAGTCCATCCTCGAGGATCATAAAAGAAAGTTTGGAGCGAGGGTGGCCGGTACCTCGATGATGAATCCTGCAATCTTGTATTCTTCGATTACTTCCCAGGCGTGGGAGAAATTCTTGTCTACAGTGTCCTTTGAGGACCACGCTACGCTGTTGAAGAAAGAAGATTGGGATATCCTGCGTCTACAGGCATCCCTCCTGCTCTCGGTATTCTCCGTTCGATGTTTACTTATGTTCTCCTTTCTTTGGTTTTACTAAAAATGTATCTATTTTGTATCCTGTAGTTGAGCCAGACTATCTATTCTTCTGCTGCTCGACAAGATAGTCTGAGAAAGCGTCTCGATAAGAATCAGAGTTCTTACTCTCATTTGAGGGAAAATGTCGGGCAGCTGGAGGGGAAGATAAAGGAGGTCGAGGGAAAAAGAGCCGTTCTGGAGAACGAGGTGATGACTAAGGATAGTCGTATTGTCGAGTTGGAGGCAAAGCTTGAACAGAAGGATCAGGAGTTCGCCACGAAGCTGAAGGAGCAGGTTGCCGAGAGCTTTGAATCGGGTCGACAAGAAGGGCTGAGGACTCGTGGCGAAGCAACTGCCGCTGAGAGGAAGGCTATTGTTACCGAGTTCTTCAACAGCGTTGTTTACGAGGAGCTTGTCGAACGCCAATCTGGAACCGATTTGTCAAAGATGTTCTAGAAGGGCTGGAAGCAATGTCGGGCGCTCGGCTTTCTGAACGATCGATTTGACGAGACGAAGCTGAGCGCTACCTTTGATGAAAACGGTGCTGTTGTTGATCTGGACTTCTTGATAGATGAAAGTTCCAAGGGCGCTCCCGAAGAACATGAATTCGGATTTCTGCTCGAGCTGCAAGCGGCAAAGCTCAACACCGAGAGTGCTGGCCCAGGAGGTGAACTCCCCAAGTCGACTTCTTCCGATCATCTTGATCTTCTTGATTTTCAGACCCATAATGACTGTCGACGGCATTTGTTTTGGCCCTGAGTACGAAAAAAGAAAAAACTTTTATTTCCTCTAAAGCTCGGTTTATTGGTTATCGAGTTGCGTGTGGGCGGCATGTTTTGTTGTTTATATGTTATTTTCTGAGAACTATGAATATTTCCTTTTTTAAGAATCGATTGCATTTCATCGCCAACTTGCTTATACGTCGTATGTTTAATTTATACATGTTAGTTGGTCATGTGGTCCTACTTAAATTGAACCTTCGGATCGGGTAAATCTATCTATAAATACTTGCTTTCTGAGTAAGTGATGAACGTTGCCCCATATTTCGTCGCATAGTCGTATTAATTCGTTCAAATTTCCATATAACTCGATAAGGGAGAAAGTTCTTTCCCATGTCGATGCATGTACTGATCTGTTCGACGTCGTCGGGTCCAGTTCGTAATCACTAATCGATCTATTGAAAGCGTGGGGTAGTTGAGGCGGTTGGTGCATTTAATGGATGCAATCTCAGCCGTTGATCGTGATGTTCATTTAACCGTTGGATGAAGTCCGCGTTGGTTACCTCGGGTAGCGTAACGGTCGGCTACTTAAATGCATTCAATCTGGACCATCGAGCCTGATAATTCTGGGCCTTTGGATTGGATGGGCCAGTCCTATAAATAAGAAGGGGAATTGCCACCGTACTTCATACCAAAATTGCACCAACATGTTCCAGTTTAAGAAACATCCAAGAGAAACACTTCTCGATAGTACGTTCCCCGATATCAAATTATCGAAGGGTCCCTTTTCCTCCTTTGGGACCTTTTATCCTACTCGACCTCCAGATCGAGAGAAAAAATGTTAATACTATTTTCAATTGGGTGGTATCGGTAAAGGGAGTAGTTCCATGGGTAGGCCTCGTTGTTTGAATGGGTGGCATCGGTAACGACAACGAGGTCTATCCGGGGGCGTCTCGGAATCCTCATTGCCTTGGCACTCTGCAACATATGCCGGGTCCTCCATGATTTCGAGGTGCTTCCGAGAACTCGGAGGGCAGGGGTGAGGTAGAAGGTATGGCAGCCGATCAGATGGTGGAGGAGCTAAAGCGCCAAAAGTTTGGGCGACCTTTTCCTCTCCTGTCACTTGGTCGAAGCGGATTGACCCATCAGCCATGGTCGATTTATTGACTGAGATGGTGTGTCTCTCTGGTAAGCATGCTGCAATTAAAAAGATCCTTCTGTCCTTCACTGACGCCGAGGATGAATCGTCCCCTCAAGGCCTCGATCAGTGAGAGATAAAGCTATAGGTGGAAAATCTCCATATTTAAGCCTATAGCTACCTTGAAGTCGGGCGTCATCAGCGGTCCTTAGTTGCTGAATTTGTCGCATAACTCGGGATTTCCTCAACTTACTCTATTTGTCATTGTAATAGTTTGTAATAGGTTTTGGATAGCTGCAGTAGTCGACTTAATTTGTACATTTGTATCCATTTCGATATAACGAATAAAATAATTTCTACTTATTCGACTTGTTTCCTTTATTCCGAATTTCAAATTCTATTTCCGAAATGTAGTTGTCAACTTCAAATTCTATTTCCGAGTGTAGTCGTCGATTTATTGTCATTTAGCTTTTTATACCTCTCGAGATCTCGATATTGATTCCGAATCGATGCCTTCACTATAATCGAGATACGTTAATACTTAGCTTATTCATAGTTTTCGTTTGGTGATTTCGACGATTCGAAGATTTCATCCCGATGCCTCAGCGGCTATCGAGGAACGTTTGGCAATTTCAACGTTTTGGAGATTTCGTCCCGATGCCTCAGCGGCTATTGAGGAACGTTTTGGCGATTTCGACGATTCGGAGATTTCATCCCGATGCCTCAGCGGATATCGAGGAACGTTTGGCGATTTCGACGATTCGGAGATTTCATCCCGATGCCTCAGCGGCTATCGAGGAACGTTTGGCGATTTCGACGATTCGGAGATTTTCATCCCGATGCCTCAGCGGCTGTCGAGGAACGTTTGGCGATTTCGACGATTCGGAGATTTTCATCCCGATGCCTCAGCGGCTATCGAGGAACGTTTGGGGATTTCGACGATTCAGAGATTTCATCCTGATGCCTCAGCGGCTATCGAGGAACGTTTGGCGATTTCGACAATTCGGAGATTTTCATCCCGATGCCTCAGCAGCTATCGAGGAACGTTTGGCGATTTCGACGATTCGGAGATTTCATCCTGATGCCTCAGCGGCTATCGATCTATATCATAGCATTAGAGATTGACAAAAGAACTTGGCATTAGATTCAAAAATAAAGGAAAGATTGTTACTTTCGAGGAAATTACAAAACAACTGGAAATATAGACAAACTAAAGAAAATTTCTTAAGTATAGAATTTCCTGAGGTTTCTCCCGTTCCAGGTCCTCTTCACAGGTTCTCCTTCCATTGTGTTTAATCGATAAGCCCCCTTCTTTCCGACTTCGATCACTTTAAAAGGACCTTCCCAGTTGCAGTCAAGTTTCGCTTTTTTCTTCGATACATCAATTCGTTTCAGCACGAGGTCTCCTACCTGAAAAAATTTTAATCTTACGTTTTTATCATATGCCCTCGCCATTGTGGTTTTGTAGGCTTGTATTCTTGCGTAGGCCCTTTCTCTTTTTGACTCCAATTGGTCGAGCTCGAAGTTCCTTTTGTCAGCGTTGTTCGATTGATCGTAAAGATCGACTCTCGGGGATGGTACTTCTAATTCTGCTGGGGCCACTGCTTCGAAACCGTACACTAGACTAAAAGGTGTTTCCTCCTGTTGCCGTTTTCTCCTTTGTTCGATTGGCCCAAACGACCCATGGCAATTCATCGAGCCAGGCACCTCCGGCTTCCGACAACCTCTTCTTTAATAATCTTAAGATTTCCCTATTAGTCACTTCAGTTTGTCCGTTGGTCTGCGGGCATCCAACCGATGTGAACCCCTGCTTGATCTTGTGTTTCGCACACCAGTCGGTCACTCTTTTTCCGGCACACTGCGCACCATTATCCGAGATGATTACCCTTGGGAGTCCAAACCTGCAGATTATCGACCAATAGAAGTTGACGATCTGAGTTTGGGTGATTTGTTTTAATGGTACGACCTCTATCCATTTGCTAAAATATTCGACCCCCACCAGTAGGAAACGTTTTTGTCCCCTTGCCACCGGTAACGGTCCGACTAAGTCTAAACCCCACTAATCGAAGGGCCAGGCAATTGAGATCGACTCCATTAACTGGGCAGGTTGATGAGGCATAGTAGCGTGATACTGGCACTTGGCGCATTTTCTGGCATGGTTGTTTGCGTCTTTCACTAAAGAGGGCCAATAATATCCCAAACGAGATATTCTGATCGCCAGTGCTCTGCCGCCCGAGTGGCTCCCACAAGAGCCCTCATGAACCTCCTTAAGAATCAAGTTGGTTTGCGGAGATGCTATGCATTTTTGGAGTACTCCGGTGATGGATCGTCGGTACAAATCATTATTGATAATAGCGTAGTGTGGAGCCTGGTATTTGAGTCATCGCGCTTCAGTGCGATCAGTTGGTAGTGTTCCCTTGATTAGATAATCCAATAACGTTGTTTTCCACGTCGGTTCATCGCTTTCGAGATTCAGAACTTCCGTGCACAGAACGTCACGCCGCGTGTCAATGGCAGGTTTGCTTGATATCATTAGTGTTATCTTTCTAGTGGTGATTCCTTCTATCAAGTTTTCGAATTTTGAGAGCGCATCTGCTCTCGTATTTTCCGTTCGTCTTATGTATTCCAACTGGAAGGTCTCAAATTTCGAAACTTGAGCCTTAACTAAAGACAGGTATTTGATCATTGAATCCTCTTTGGCTTCGAACAATCCTTTGAATTGTTTCTCGACTAACTGCGAATCGGTGTAAGCAACAAGATTCTAAATTCCTGTCTCGGTTGCCATTTTTAGGCCAGCCAATAAGGCTACGTATTCCGCCTCGTTGTTTGATACGATAAAATCCAATTTTAAAGCGAATTCCAATTCAACCTCGTTGGGGCCTCGGAAGTAAATTCCTGCGCCTCCTCCCACTGATGTCGATGACCCATCGACATGAAGCATCCAGATTTCTTTTTTCTCTTCCTTTACTTGAGTGCTTTCGAGCACAAAATCAGCCAATATCTGCCCTTTTATCGACGTTCTGGGTAGGTATTGGATATCATATTCCCCCAACTCCACGGCCCATTTGATTAATCGTCCTGATGTGTTTGGCTCGGATAACGTCTGCCTTAGTGGTTGATTAGTCCGGACGACGATTTTATGGGACTGGAAATAAGGTCTCAACTTTCGGGCTGTGGTTATTATGGCGAGGGCGAACTTTTCGATTACAGAGTAATTCTTTTCCGGGCCTTGCAGGACTCTACTTACGTAGTATATTGGGTAGTTGTCCTTAACTTCCATTCTCACCAAGACCGAGCTGATTGCCTGTTCAGAGACGGCTATATAGAGGTGGAGATCTTCATTGCCCTGTGGTTTAGCTAGAAGAGGAGGAGATATGAGATATGCTTTTAATTGTTCGAAAGCCCGATCACACTCTTCCGACCACTCGAATTTCTTCGCATTTCTCATGATTTTGAAAAAGGGAAGGCTTTTGTCCGCTGATCGAGATATAAATCGATTCAGGGCCGTGATCTTGCCGACGAGCTTCTGTACTTCATTTAAGTTACGCGGGGCTTTGAGGTCAATTATCGCTTGGATCTTCTCTGGATTGGCCTCTATTCCTCTTTCGTTTACCAGATAACCAAGGAATTTTCCCGACCTAACTCCAAAGGTGCATTTTGCTGGATTGAATTTCATACCATACTTTCTCATTATATCGAACGCTTGTTTGATATGGACCAGATGGTCGTTCTCGTCAAGACTCTTGACTAACATGTCATCGACATACACCTCCATCGATTTGCCGATCAACGCTTCGAACATTTTGTTTACTAGTCGTTGGTAAGTCGCACCTGCGTTTCTTAGTCCAAATGGCATCACTTTGAAAAAGTAGACGCCCATCTCTGTGATAAATGCTGTTTTCTCTTGATCTTCTAGGGCCATAAAAATCTGGTAGAAACCCTGGAAGGCATCCATCATACTTAGAATCGCACAGTCTGCCGTAGAATCGACTAGGGAGTCGATCCTTGGAAGGGGGTACGGATCTCTTAGGCAGAGTTTATTTAAGTCTGTGAAGTCGTTACACATTCTCCATTTCCCACCTCCTTTAGCGACTAAAACGACATTGCAGAGCCATTCCGTGAATTGAATCTCAGCAATGTAGTCGACGTCCAAAAGCTTCTGGACTTCTTCTTTTATTATCTTGTTTCTTTTTGGGCCAAAGTTTCTCTTCTTCTGCCTGGCAGGATGAGACGAAGGATCGATATTGAGCCTATGGACTATGATCTTTGGGTCGATTCCTTGTAGGTCGGTGGTCGACCAAGCAAAGACGTCCACATTTTCCCTTAAGAAATCGATCAACTGAGTCTCCAACCCTTCGGAGAGTTGAGTTCCTACTCTGGTGGTTTTCGACGGTTCTCCGGGTACCAATTCAATCGATCTGTGCCCCTCCAACGGTTCGATTCTTTCGAACTTTCTTTTGTTGGAATTTACTTCTTCTTGTTTTTCTTTCTTCTCCTCCGTTACATCTAGCTTGATTAAATTATCGGTATCGATAGGGGCAACCGGCTTGATTCTCACTTCGGTGCCTAACTCTTGAACTTCAGAGCGAAGTTCCTTATTCTTCGTCCCCTGACTAAGGGAAACTGTGTAACAGTCCCATCATTCCTTTAGGTTTCCCATTACCTCACCGACTCCGTGAGTCGTCGGAAATTTTATTTTTTGGTGATATGTGGAGATGACAGCTTGAAAAGCGTTCAGAGCGGGTCCTCCCAGTATAACATTATAAGCACACTGCGTATCGACTACCAAGAATTTTATCATTCGGATTTTTGAGTTGCCTGCCTCTCCCAAGGTGAGCGATAGGGTTAAGGTACCCCTAGGAATGACCTGGGCTCCTCCAAAGCCGATAAGCGGCGTTACTACGGTTCCCAAGGGAGTTGGACCGAAGTCCATTCTCTCCAACGCGTCCAAGAAAAGGATATTTGCCGAGCTCCCCGAGTCTATCAGGATTCTTTTGACCGTAGCTCCAGCAATTTGGGCCGTGATTACCATCGAGCAATCCGGTATGTCCTGGCCGTTGAACGGCACATAATCCCTTTGACGATCAGAGTCATCGAATCCTACCATTTGATTTTGCGTCGTGGGTCGTATTGAGAATACCTCCTTTCGGTCACTCAAACTCCCCTCTCGGAGTGCTCGAGAGACAACCCTCCTTGCATCAGGTTTGTGTATGATAGAGTATAGGTGATTGGCGGGGGGTCTAACTGCTCTTTTGCTACCGAACTGGCTCATAAATTTGTCGCAAAGTTGATCGTAATCAAAGATGGATTTCTCTTCTAATCTTCCAAACCATGACTGCGCCATTCCAGATAGCGTTGTCGAGAAGGCTTTAGCCGCCACATTGTCCGAGATACCGTGGAGCTGCATCTGGAGGTTGAACGAGGCTAGATGTTCGTCAGGGTCTTCGGTTCCAAAGTAACGAGGCAGTTGAGTGGGTAGTCTTTTGTCGAGTGGTAATCTTTCGAAGAAGATTTCGTCACAAAAGGGTGATTTTCTCAATCGGGAATTCGACACCGGGAGCTCGTTTCTCTTTTCTTGTCTGTCTAACTTCTGATGAAGCGACCTTACTTCAGAGGCGAGTTTGTTGACCTCCCTAACCGATTGTTCTTCATGATCCTGCCTCCCTAAGCGTCTGGCTTGACGCTTATCAGCCCAACTGTCGGCTTGGTCCACTTCGACTTCATTTTCGACGTCACGAATGACAGCGCGCGGGAGTCTTTGGGGAGGATTATGATTTTCTCTAGCGGCTTCCGCGAGCCACTCTTTCTTGGCATCATCCAAGAGTGCCTTCAAATCATCTTTGGTGAGTTGCACAATTGGTGGGGCCGGGGGTCTGGAAGGTCCCCCTTCATCATTGTGTATCTGCTCAGGGTTTCGAGGGAACAAGTTGTCACCCTGACCTTCCCCGTTTTGATCTCGATTTGCTTCTCGCTCTCGAGCTAGAGCTGCTTTTGATCTAGTAGTCATCTTTTACGATTCAGAGTTAATATTCCCACAGACGGCGCCAATTGATGAGTGTGTTATCGATAGGATGATTGTTCCTAGTCGGTATCCACGTTCGGGTTACACGACTCGTCAATGTGAGGATCGGCAGGTCAATCAAGCTTCTCCTCGATTTGTATAAGGGATCCTAACCTGTAATCAAAGACAACTACGTTAGGTTAATGCCGGTGGTTACCCGGCGATAACCCTCCGATGCTTAAGTAAGTATCGAGATAAAGTGGGAGATCGGTCTGTAATTAATGCTTAGAATGTGCGTACCTTTTATCTCATTAATGAGGGCTATTTATAGTTTTTCAGATGGATCACCGGGTCGAATCATGATTGGACATCTTGATTCGAATACGGATCCTCAGCAACTGGTTCAATCCGATTGTAAGCGGGTCAAGTTTAACAGAACGTCGGCTAACATGTCGGATAAGACGAAGAGATCGAGGTCGATGCCGACATCTGATAAGTTAGTTTATGCTCGATGTGATCTCGAGGGACGAGGTTCTCGATATAAATCGATTGATCCATAGTTGTTTATAATGACGAAGACTTGGTACATGAGAAGGAGCCTCAATCCACGGAAAATTTGAAGAAATTGCTCCCTGATCAATTGATTGAATGTTAACGTAAGAATATGAACTCTCCCCAAAACTGAACCAAATCTAACCAAAGAGGTGTGAGATTGATCATAATGATGAGGAGAAGCTAAAACAAATTTCGGATTGAAGAAAAATTGAAAAACAAAGCTAAGATAGAAGATTGAATGTCCCGCAAGTAATGAAACCAACAAAGTGCGTGTTTAGTGTGTGAAACTGTGTGTAATCGCACACATTAGAGAGAAAGACAAAATTTTAAGCGGCACCGTGTTCTGAGTGAAGGAACTAACGGGGAGACTGTGAATCAGTGTGTGAAGCAATTTCTGTCAGTATTTCTTTCTGGTGCGTGAGGTGACGGTTATATCTGTTTTGCTATACAGCTGGCACATTTCATCATTTATAATATCAAAGAATTACTCAAAGATAATTGAAAAAGTAACCAATTTGTTTTGCCTAATTGCAAAATCTCTATTTTTATTAACTAATTCTCCTTTAGTGTTTATTATTAGCGGAACCAATTTTACATTTAACAGGGATATTATTGTTAATTTTAGATGTATAAGGATGTTATAGCATTTTTTTTAAAAGAGTAAATTACGAATATCCCCCTCATGTAAGGTCGAATTAGAAAAATCACTCTCACGTTTGTGTATTATAAAAATCCCCTTCAGGTTTGTCACCTTCTTACAATTAACCCATTGTCCCTAAAATGTTCCAATTTTTCCCTCGGAAGTTATTTGTAATGTTTATAATATGTTGTAAATTTTAAAAAATTGGGTGTTAATTATTATATCTTGTAAATATAAAAATAAGAATCATATATTGACCACCAAAATAATTGATATACTTTTTAATTTTTCATAATTTTCAATAAACATTTCAATTTATAATACAACATAATTTATAATACAATATAAACTTTAACAAATTAAAATATCTTATTTATAATACAACATAATTTATTAAATTTACTAATTTATAAAATAAATTCATTTAACTAATGTGTAAACAATTCATATTTATAATTATGTTATTAAAACTATTTAATTTAATATTTTACAATTTAAATTGTTGATAAATATATAAATCCCCCCCCCCCCCTTTTTTTTTTTGCAATTTTATTAAAATTTATGGGTAATTATAAATTTTATCAAGTATTCTAGTAGTAAATGTATAATTATCTTTTTCTCTTATTTATAGGATATAATAATTAGATCCCAAATTTTAACATTTATAAGACATTACAAACAATTCAAATAACATCCAAGGGCAAAATTGAAATATTTTAGGGACAAGGGGTTAACTGTAAGAAGGTGACAAACCTGAAGGAGATTTTTATTATACCCAATGTGTAAGGGTGATTTTTGTAATTATATCTTATGTTAGGGAATATTCGTAATTTACCCTTTTAATATTGATAAAATGATCATTTCCAAATAATATGTAGGAAGAGGTTTTTTTTCTTATGAAAAAGCACAAGGAAGATCTTTTAAAATAAATAGTAAATGCATGTTTTCTTGTTAATTAAACTGTTAAAATTAATTCATAATTACTTTACCATGAAGTTCCTTAATCAAGAAGCTCCTTAAGCATGAAGAATTCAAACTTGGATGAATTCAAATCAAAGTTTGCAACACATTATCTAAACTACATTCAAGTTTCCAAACCAATGAGATCAAGTTCCTTAACATTGAAGAACTCTCAAGAGCTTAGTCATGCATATTTAGCCACTAAGTTTGAATTAAAAGCATTAGTCATCATGTTTAGCCACTATATTTGAATTAGATTCATGTATTAAACATTAATCTAGTGGCTTCTAGTATAGAGTAGAAAGGTAGAAACTTATGCCTATATATATGTATGTAGAGTGTAGAATTTTATAGACAAGAAAAACCACCAACTTAGCAAGTTAGTTTAGAGAAGAAAATCTATTCTCTTTTATGAAGGCTTCGAGCAAAAAGCCTCAAAATATTGTAGCCTTATTGTCTTGATGAAATAATAAGTCTACTTTGTCTTGCTAAATTATTTTCTTAGCCTTTCATATCCCAAACATCCAACAATTTTTGGTATCAGAGCCACCCTTGGCCTGATAATCCCCCACATATATTGAAAAAATGAATCCAAGTAATAGCAATGAGCTTGCCTTCACATATTCCCAACAAGGTGTTCTGATCTTTGTTGGTCAAGACTACGAGTTATGGAGCGTTCTTATGAAGACGTTATTCCAGTCCCATGATCTTTGGGATATCGTAGAAGAAGGGTATGAAATATATAATCCAGAAGAAGAAGCTACGTTGACTGGAGCCAAAAAGAAAGAGCATAAAGAGAACAAGACCAAAGATGCAAGAGCCTTGTCATTTAGGCAACAAGGGCTGAGTCGATCTATACTTCCGCGTATTACGGGTGTTAAATTTTCAAAATATGCATGGGATATTTTGAAGAAACAATTTGGTGGCTATGAAAAAATTATCTCCATGAAACTGCAAAATTGATGGCGAGAATTTGATAATCTACTCATGAAAGATAGCGAGACTATGCAATAATTCTTTTCTAGAGTTTCTACAATTGTTAATCAAATTAGAGGCTATGGTGATTCTGCCGAAGATAAAAGAATTGTAGAAAAAGTCTTGCAAAGCTTACCAGCAAAATTTGAGCACATAGTTGCTGCGATTGAAGAGTCTAAAGATTTATCGAAAATTTCTTTAGACGAACTTATGGGATCTTTAGAAGCTCATGAGAAAAGAATGAGTAGATTTTCAAACCATAGTTTGGAACAAGCTTTTCAAGTAAAGCTTAATCTGCCAGACCAGAAAAATAAAAAAGGAGATGGCCAATCAGAAAAGAATATGGCCTCCACATCCAGAGTATCAAGAGGCAGAGGTCGTGGAAGAAATCAAAACTTCCGAGGACGAGGTCTAGGAAGAGGAGGTTTCTCTAACCAAAGAAATGCAAGTCAAAATTCAGATTTATTTTGCCGAATATGCAGATAAAATAACCACGACACAAAAGATTGCCGCTACAAATGTAAAAGATGCAGAAACGCCAATCATTCAGAAAGAGATTGTTGGCATAGAGATGATGGTGAGAAAAATGAGGCCAACTACACTGAAGAAAAAGATACCAATCAGGTATTTTATTCAAGCTTGAATTCTCAACAACTACTTGAGAATACATGGTACGTTGATAGCGGTTGCAGTAATTATATGTGTGGAAATAAGAAAATGTTTGTGGAGCTTGATGAGACTTATTCATCTGAAGTAAAACTTGGAGATGGTAAGGAACATAAAATCGTTGGGAAAGGAACAATAGCAGTCCAGACAAAGAAAGGACAAACAAATTTTATCAAAGATGTTTTTTACGTTCCAAATTTGACACAAAATCTTTTAAGTGTGGGTCAACTACTCGAGAAGAATTATAAGGTAGAGTTTAATAATGATCATTGTGTCATTATTGATAAGCAGAAGAATCTCACAATGGCAAATATAAAGATGAGCTCAAACAAAGTCTTTCCTCTTAATTTTCCATTGATCGAGAAAATTATTCTCCAGAGCACAACATAAGAAGATCATAACCTATGGCATCTAAGGTATGGACATTTGAATTTCAAAGGTCTCAATCTCTTAAAAAGAAAAAATATGGTTTTTGGTCTTCCAAATATTCCAGATCGAGACACAACATGCGAAGGATGTATTTATGGAAAAATGCATCGCCTACCATTTCCAAAGACATCCTACAGAGCCAAAGTTCCTCTTGAACTAATACATGCCGATATTTGTGGCCCAACTCGAACTCCTTCTCTTAACGACAATAGATATTTTCTATTATTTGTGGATGATTATAGCAGAATGATGTGGGTTTATATTTTGAAGCAAAAATCAGAAGCATTTTCAAAATTTCTGGAGTTCAAAGCAAATGTGGAAAATCAAAGTGGCAGAAAAATAAAGATTCTCAGAACAGACCGAGGAGGAGAATTTATTGGAAAAGCCTTCTTAAACTATTGCAAAGAAAAAGGGATCCAGAGACAACTAACAGTGCGATATACTCCACAACAAAATGGAGTTGCAGAGCGAAAAAACCGCACGATAGTTGAAATGGCAAGAAGCATGATGGCTGAAAAAGGACTTCCAAAAAGTTTTTGGGCAGAAGCTGTACTTACAGCAGTCTATATTTTAAATCGTTCACCAACAAAGGCAGTTCCAAACAAGACTCCCTATGAAGCATGTCATCGGAGAAAGCCACAGGTAAACAACTTAAGAGTTTTTGGTTGTTTAGCTTATTCTCATATTCCTAAAGAAAAGCGAGAAAAGTTTGATGATAAAGGAGAAAAACTTATTTTTGTTGGTTATAGTGACGAATCCAAAGGATATCGTTTACTAAACCCAAACACAAATAAGCTTATTATATCTCGAGATGTTATCTTCAATGAGAAACAATCATGAAATTGGGGAGAAGATACAAAAACAAATAATGTGAATCTGCCTTGCTCATCATTAAATCAAAATGATCTGACGAGTCCAATTTCAAGCCCAATTTCAAGTTCTCCAGGAGCATCTGAGGAATTCTATCCAGAATCAGAAAGTCCAGTACGTAAGGTACGAAGTTTAAGAGAAATTTATGAATCATGTGACTTGGCATTTTTTGCTTGTGAGCCACAGACTTTTGAAGAAGCCGTGAAAGAAGTAATCTGGACAAATGCTATGGATGAAGAAATAGCAAGCATCGAAAAGAACAAAACATGGGAACTAGTGGATCTACCCGAGAATAAAAGTATAATCAGACTAAAGTGGGTCTACAAAACGAAGTACAAAGAAGATGGCTCAATTCAAAAGCACAAAGCACGTCTAGTAGCAAAAGGCTATTCTCAACAACCAGGAATTGATTTCAATGAAACATTTGCGCCAGTTGCTCGAATGGAGACAATACGAATTGTCCTAGCATTAGCTGCTCAAATGGAACTTCCAGTTTATCAATTAGATGTCAAATCAGCATTTCTCAATGGATATTTGAGTTATGTCGAACAACCTGAAGGTTATGTTGTCCAAGGCAAAGAAGATAAAGTTTATCGCCTCCGAAAGGCACTATATGGGCTAAAACAAGCACCAAGAGCCTGGAACAACAAGATTGATAATTACTTTCAGAAAAATGGATTTCAAAGAAGTCAAAGTGAACCGTCATTATACGTGAAGAAACAAGGTGAAAAAGATTTTCTAATTATCTGTCTTTACGTAGATGATTTGATATACACAGGTACAAATCCATTGATGGTAGAAGAATTCAAAAAGGCAATGATGAAAGAATACGAGATGACTGATTTGGGTCTAATGAAATATTTCCTTGGAATTCAAGTTCGTCAATCCAAAGGGAAAATATTTATCTCTCAGGAAAAATATCTTGAAAGTTTATTGAAGAAGTTCCAGATGATTAATTGCAAACCCATATCTACTCCACTGGCACTAAATGAAAAGTTGACGCTAAATGATGGTGCTGCAAAAGTTGATACAAAGATGTACAGAAGCTTAGTAGGCTCTCTACTCTATCTCACACATACCAGACCTGACATTGTCTATTCGGTAAGCTTAATCTCGCGGTTTATGCATGACCCAAGTAAATTGCATTATGCATCAGCAAAAAGAATTCTACGCTACCTTCAAGGTACGAGAAATTTTGGCATCAAATATGTCAAAGAAAAAGATAACAGACTTATTGGATACACTGACAGTGATTGGGCCGGATCAGTTGATGATCGAAAAAGTACAGCTGGATATGTATTTTGTTTGGGTTCAAAAATCATATCATGGGCATCAAAGAAGCAAAAGACCGTGTCACTCTCATCAGCAGAAGCAGAGTATATTGCTGCCACAGATGCAGCTCGTGAAGCTGTTTGGCTTAGAAGACTTCTGACAAACATTGAGCAAAGACAAGATACTCCTACAACAATATTTTGTGACAATATGTCCAGTATAGAGATGACAAAGAATCCTGTTTTTCATGCCAGAACAAAGCATATCGAACTTCGACACCACTACATTAGAAGTCTCATTCAAGATCAAGGAATTCAATTGGAGTTTGTGAACACTAAAGATCAACTTGCAGATAGCTTTACAAAAGCAGTCAATTCAAAGAAGTTGGAGCAATTCCGAAATGGTGTTCGAATTATGAATTAAGAGGGGTGTTAAAATTAATTCATAATTACTTTACCATGAAGTTCCTTAATCAAGAAGCTCCTTAAGCATGAAGAATTCAAACTTGGATGAATTCAAGTCAAAGTTTGCAACACATTATCTAAACCACATTCAAGTTTCCATACCAATGAGATCAAGTTCCCTAACATTGAAGAACTCTCAAGAGCTTAGTCATGCATATTTAGCCACTAAGTTTGAATTAAAAGCATTAGTCATCATGTTTAGCCACTATATTTGAATTAGATTCATGTATTCAACATTAATCTAGTGGCTTCTAGTATAGAGTAGAAAGGTAGAAACTTATGCCTATATATATGTATGTAGAGTGTAGAATTTTATAGACAAGAAAAACCACCAACTTAGCAAGTTAGTTTAGAGAAGAAAATCTATTCTCTTGTATAAAGGCTTAGAGCAAAAAGCCTCAAAATATTGTAGCCTTATTGTCTTGATGAAATAATAAGTCTACTTTACCTTGCTAAATTATTTTCTTAGCCTTTCATATCCCAAACACCCAACGTAAACAAAGTGCATGGAATTTTGCATTTTATTCATTAAAATTACTTGCGGTTTAGTGTAATTATACTGACAAATGACAAACATTCATATTTAGAAAATTATACAAAGTAACCTTTCGCAGTTTTGTGTTTGATTCATTATAGTTTTCCCTTACGGCCATAATTTTTAATAATGTATGCCAACGTCATCAAAAGAACAAACTGAATTCCATAAACACTCTTATGCACGTACCATCTAAAAAAATCACAAACCTCATGGATGCAAAAAACAATTTCACAAGTTTTTCGGCCAATTTTATTGGTCATTTATTTCAACCATTTTTTCCTGCGATTTAACCATGTTTCACCATTTTGTCTTTTATTAACCTATTTTTTCACATTATACTTTTTTGACCTTGTAAATTAACATCGCTAAGAGTAATTGTAATGGATCAAATGTCCCAACGAAATTTTGTGTAACCACTCAAAGTAGCAAGAATATTTATAATTACAATAAACTTCATATTTAATTTGAGTAATTATCCCTTTATAATTGTTTGGTGCTTTTGAGATTTTCCTAGTAAAAAGAAGAAGAAGAAGAAAAAAATAAATCGTATAGTTTGATTGATTATTAAACTTTGACCTTTAAAAGACCTTCGTTAGATAAGAAACATCTTGCGATTTACATCCTTCAGGATTTTAGAGCAAGGTTCTGAGTGTCCAGAATAGTCTAGTGTAAGCTTAGTCACCTTAATTATAAAAAAAAAAAAAAAAAAATTAAAAACATCACCCATGAAAACAAAAAAATTATATTGACATGACGAAGTAACCATAAGCAGGGGGTACTAGGGGATTACGGTTAGGGGAGAGATTTTCTTAAAAGCAAAACTTCATTTATTTTTATGTTGTGATACTGATAATTAAATGACAATTAAATGAATTTAAAGTAATTGTGTATTCTTATCAAACAAAAGTTCGGCGTCTAGGGTGAGACCCTCCGTAATAGGACTCATGTGTGGCCACCTCTTAGAATCTCGTCATGTGGCAGCGGTAACTTGAAGTTATTTTTTCTAATTATTTCGATTTTATAAATGTCCAGAATACCCTTTTAAAAATTTAAATTATTACCTAAACATGAAATGTCTTTTATATCCTTTTTAATTATCTTAAAATTAAAACAATTGTTTTAATTGGGTTTAGAACCCGGGTCTCCAAGTTGAGCATATTAACTAAAAATTGACAGATAAATGTACAAATAACATACAATGAGATTTACTTCCACAATTGATTAAATTCATAAAAAAATTCTCAAAATAAGATTTTGACAAATATTTAGGCATGTGCTACATTATGAATTATGATTTCAATCTATTTATTCAAATTATATGAAAAACATTATATAATAAAATATTGACATTAAATATATGAATATTCTTATGAAAATGATATTTGAAACTGACATTTTGACATTTTAATCGAACAGTTAGAAGACTTTGGGGCCAAGTATGTACATTTAAGAAATAGAAGGGCCTATATTGAAATATTCAAAAATTTTAATCTCAAATAGACTTTTTATGTAAATGAACTAATGTTATATGAAATTACTATACAAAATTATTCAAAAATTTGATATATAAAATGTCTTATAAACATTGATATTTGAAACTGATATTATTTAACAGGACTCCCGTACACTTTTAGAAAGTTTTGGGGTCAAATATGTATATTTCAGAAACTGAGAGGTATTTGTTAAATTATACAAAAACTTTAATATCTTGTAGTATTTTTATGTAAATGAGCAAAAGTTATATGAAATTATTGTATATAAGTGTGTATTTTCTAGCCGGGACGTTATAAATGGTATTAGAGCTTAATCTCCGAGTCAGGATAGGGTCCTTGAACGGGGGTAGGAATGTTTGTTAAATTTAATATGTAAAATTTTTTATAATAATTGATATTTCTAACTTATATTTTGTAGTCAAACCTGAACGTAAGCTTTTTAAAAGTATATAATTTTCATAAATTGAGGGATCTTTTGTGAAAAATTCAAAAATGTTAATCTACGGTAGGATTTATATGTAAGTAAACCAATGTTATGTGAAAATATTGTACAAGAATCGTGGATTTTAGATAAAACATTAGGTATGAATGATTATGAACAAAAGGAAATAATTAATTAGCTTAGAATGGTTATGAAATTTGATGTAATTAGTAGTTGATAAAATTTGTTGTAAACAATTTTCATTCTCTCAGTAGTAAATTTGAAAATGGTGGGAAAGTCAACAATCAAGTATGAAGTTGTTGAAAAATGGTGGAGAAATATGAAATAGGAAATAATTAATTAGATTTGAATGATTTTGATAGAAAATAAAAGAATTTTTAAAGAATATTTAAAATATTAGTTAAAATAATTTCATCTTAATTAATTAAGAAAATAACTTCAATATTCAAGTAATTAGATGTTGATTAACTTTATTAATTACGATGGAATGGTATAAAAAATTTTAAGTTATGGATGATGTAAAAATGGAGTAGACTTGTTAAATAGGAAATAATCAATTAGATTTGAATGATTATGAAAGAGAGGAAAATAATTAAGTAATTAGGTTTTAAATAGAGGTATAACAGTATTTATCAATTTTCCACGAATTAAGGTTTTAACTAAATGAACATTAAATCTAATGGGGGTTAAAATGTCTTTTCATATGTTATTTTGGTTTTTTAGTTTTTTTAAAAGAGATTAAATATAAAGGTGAATTAGTAAATTAAATTTTTATTAAAGTCAATGGAAGAAAAAAGTGATTGAGCGAGTTACCATATGAACAATTCATATCAATCTAAGGCGATCTAACGGTTGATGTGGCGGGCCTCACATGAGACCGTAACTTGAGGGGTTGCACCCTAGAAAACTCCACAAAAGTTAATATATTATCTATATGTATATACACATACATACTATTTTTAATAAATTTGGTGTTTTTTACAAGATTTTGAAAATACAAGAAAGTTTGATTCAATAAAAATTTTATATGGTAGTTTCTTGCAGATTTAGTATAATACAGGGAGTATTTATATGCAATTCACTTTTCCTTTCGGGATGCATTTAGAATTAGGAAACGGACAAACAATAAATAAAAAAATGCTTCATCTTCATCAATTATCAAAATAATTTAGTCAACATATTCAACATCAACATTCTGATAAAAACTTTAAACTTTACGGTGAAGTTGATAGATTAGAAATGTGTTTTATGAACTGAACTATGCAGTAATGTCCAAAATTTGAAACATCTCCTATCATTTTATTACGGCAATAATTTTTGTATGCACAAAATGTGACATATTAAGTTTCATACAAAATCTAGAAGGGTTTTTTTTACTTTGCACCCCTGAAATATGAAAAATAGACACTGTACATTCCCGAAACTTAGATTTAGCACCTTGCACCCTAAAAATATAAAATATGCAGCACTTTAATTACATCCTCTTTTATTTTCACGCAAAAACTCAAGGACAAAATAGGTAATTTAATTGTAAATCTTTGGCACCTTGCACCCTCAAAACTTGAGAATTTGTCACTTTGCACCCCCAAAATAAAATTAGCACTTAACATTCTCTAAATAAGAACAAATTAGCAAGTAGCACCCCCGAAACACAATAAATGGGCACTTTGCACCCCAAAACACAAAATTAACACTTAACACCCTCAAATTAAAAGAACTCAAATCCCTTTTTTTTTTCAGAGTTGACTATCGGGGTGAAAAAATCTAGGACAAAATAGGTAATTCATTTTTTCCCTTTTGAAAAACACAATTATAAATACTATACCCATTTCTCTCTCCATCTTTCTTTTCATCAATATACATATCCATAAATAACTAAATAAAATACAAGTAAATTTCTCAAAGACCCATTGTCTACTTCAAAATATCAAAGACCCATAATAATTACCTATTTTGCCTTAGATTTTTCTCACCCCAATGATTAACTTTGCCGAAAATCTGAGGGGTTTGAGTTTTTTTAATTTGAGGGTGTTAAATGCTAATTTTGTTTTTTGCATTGCGAAGTGCCCATTTATTGTGATTCGGGGGTGCAAGTTGCTGATTTGTTCTTAATTAGAGGATGTTAAGTGATAATTTTATTTTTGGGGGTGTAAAGTGCCAAATTCTCAAGTGTTGAGGGTGCAAAGTGCCAAAAATTTAAAATTGAATTATTGTGCAAAGTATTGTATTTGTTGGTCCCAAGTGGTCAGATGAGGTCTAGAGGGGGGGGGGGGTGAATAGACCTCTTAAAACTTTTTAATCAAAATTTTAACTTCAAAAAACTTTTGCTTAACTGTAAGCAGACTAAGCTGATACAGAGCAGTAAGCTTACAAGGCTGATCGCGAACAAATCTTTGAACAACTTTGTTGACCACTAGTCTGATGGTTACTTAGCTGATTTTAGTTAAAATCAGTTTTAATACCAGAATACTTGCAGCGGATTTTTAAAGTGTTTTTCACAAGTATACTTAGTAGTTTGAAAATTTTATCCCCAGTTTTTGTAAACTCCTTTAAACCTTTTTCAAACTATTTTGTAATGTGTTTTATGCAAGTCTGAAAGTATGCAAGAAAAAAGGCAATGTAAAAACACAATGATTTTTATAGTGGTTATATGGATGTAAATATCCTTTAGTCCACTCTTCCAAGTCACACAGATCTTGGGTTATACTAAGAACACAAAGTAGTTAGTACACTCTGCTTGTGCTTTACCACAAAAGATAAGCCACAAGTTCGCAATAGGAAATCACAAAGAAATTCCTACTCTCCGAAGTAATATCACTCACAAAGATGGATATCTACTCCTCACAACATTCTCTTTTACAGATTCACTCAGAAAATGTATTATATTTGAACTTCAACAGCGCGGTTTCTGTCAACAAATGACTTCAGCAGACGAGTGAGCTGTTCTTGAGCTTTGAGACTTAGAAAATATTTTGCTTCGAATTCAAACTCTCAGATGTTGTGTTTTTTTTTCTTTTCGTCTCTTTCAGCTATTTATACTCACTCTTTGAATTATGTCCGTTGAAGTGAGACAAAATTCAAATCTCTTGATTTCTGGTCCTTAATTTCCGCGAACGGCTCTCTGCACAGTGACAGTTAGGGGTGGGATCGGGACGGGTTTTCGGTAATTAGGGTATTTCGGATTTCGGGATCTCAAATTTAAGTCCCAAAACCCGGTAGCTCAACCAAGGTCCCGTGAGTTTCGGGTACCCGATTTAATTTCGGGATTTCGGTACGGGTTCGGGTGTCCCGAGAATCTTACCTACATATACATAAATAGAGCAAAAAAAAAACTTTTCCTAATTCAAATTAAAGTATCAATTGAATTTGTTAAAGTATCAATTGAAATGGTGATGCTAATGATGCGATTGGGTGTGCATTGCGTACTAGATTTCATGGTAGCAGGAATTTCGTTAATGATCGGATTGTGTTTGTTTGCATTCATCGCTTCGATACTTTGTTCTGCTGCTTTCTTCCAGAATGCAAAGGGGCTATCTTGATTTCCCCTCTCTCTCATGGGTTTCTTTTTGGTTGAAGCACCCAGAATAAGGTTATGTTTTCTTACCATCAACTCGAGAATGAAATGATCTCTTTTTCATGAATGAATCCTCATTTGGACACAGGACAAGGTGTGAACCGACAGAATCATGCTATCTTAATTTGAAACAAATAATAAAATGTAGTAATTTATCTTGCTGTTTAAATCTAACTATCTACTGTGTAAAAAAAGAAAAAAAGAAAGAGCAGTAGCAAGTTTGATAACAGCCGTCCGATCGGAAGCCACAAGTACCGACAACGGTGCACCCGTTTCAGACTACGGGAAGACACCGGCGACGACGCTTCTCTCCGTCACCAAGTTGTGTTGGAAGAGGGCAACAAGTTTGACAACGGCGCACCTGTTTCGCTGTGTTGGAAGAGGGCAAGAGGCGGCTAGGGCTTGGGGTTTATTAATTTTTTTTTTATATACTAGTAGTAATGGTAAAGAAGAATTAATAATTTAATAGAACTAGTTAATCGGGACGGGTTTCCCGATCGGGATGGGATCTAAACCTGAAACCCGTCCCTTTTTTTTTTACCGGGTTTCGGGATTTCCCGAACCCGGAAAAAACCCGTTTTCTTCCATCCCAAATGGGAAAACCCGATCGGGTCGGGACGGGACGGGTACCCGAAACCCGGTCCCATTTACCCAGCCCTAGTGACAGTACTGCAGACTGTACTTTCTGTCAGGCAGCATTAAATGCGCCGAGCTGATACGAAGTCTTTCTTCAATCATTTGCCATTAATAACCTCGGACTTCAGCATTTATTACTCCAGTGGCATTTATTACCATTGGGACGACTTCTTGATCTTTCCACTTGGCTGATGAGAGTACGCGTCTGATGATGAACAGAGCTGATCTCGATTTGAGTCGGCTGATTTACACCAGTCTGATTTCTTCCCTTCAGCAGATCAGTAGTCTTCTGGACTTTGAATAATTGATCCGTCTGATATGTCTTCTTACTTGGTCAAAATTCTTCCAAGGGATTACAACTAAGTTGTCTTTACTCAGTTGATTTTAAGTTTTGGAAATCATCAAAACCTCCCTTAACTAATTTAAGTTTAGTGCACTCCATCTTCATCTTTATCCAACAGAATGGACTTTCATTTGAGAGGGGAATTTTACAGTGATATTACTTAGCACAAAATGTTGCAAGCATGTAAGAAAATTTGTTCCTTCCTTTTTCATTATTTAAAAAAAAAAAATCTAGCATTTTTATTTGGATTTGTTAGATTATTTTCGATCTTATTCAAGTTACTACACATTGGTGACACGAGGGCTAAACGATTGAAAGTATTTAACATCAAGAAGACATCAATCAGACATGTCATTATGTTTAGTAACTCAAATCATACCGACATCTTATAAAGTGAACTCTATAGAATAACCCTTAGTTTTCTATATTGATTAGGTGAACTCTTTCTATATTTATATTCACATTACATTCGTTTTCATCAATTTTAATTGTACTATTATTATTCTCACTTTTCATTTGTTTCTAAGACTTTACATGACAATGTCTTTTTGAACTTCAAAAATAGCTCAAGTAATGGTCTAACTTCATCATTTATCCTAAAATTTTCAAATTGTCAAGAACTTAAACATTTTATCTTCATCCAATCCTAACCTAACCTAACTTCGCCAGTTCTCAACATGATCAATATTTTGTGTATCTATTATTAAGTGTTTTGATTTTTTAATTATTAAAACTTTAGGATATTTTAAATGATTTCAATTATAGTCAAACAATATGTAAAGAATTATTCCTTTTAACTATCATCACGCAAAACACTTCAAAGCAAAATCAAAGCAAAGTTAGTATAGTAGTTGTAAATCGACAATCAAAATATGTTAAGTATTACATAGGGCAATTGAATCACATTGCTAAATAAAGTTTTTTTTTTTTAATTATCCATAGCTCCCTGCTTCGGTTCACCAAGTCAATAAGGTGTTCCGGTAATTACAATTTCTTATTAAAATTATTTATTGAGCATAACCATTTATTTTATGTAAAGAATAATATTTTTCACGTTATATTTATTTTTCATAACCGTGTTTTGAATAAGTCATATTAATAATCTCATTCTAAAAAAAATTATTTAAAATATTTTAATGTGATTTTGTGTGTAGCACGGGAATAGGCTAATTAAGTGTTATTTTCTTATTTCATGTATCCTAATTTTTTTAATTGCACTTTCTCAATGCGCCACATGGCGTATCCGACACAGTATTTGTTCATTTTATGAGATGTCCGTGTTGGGAAAGTTCTTTGGTTATAAAATCAAAAGTATTGAGGGGTAAATATCACTTTTGATCTCTCTAATTATTAATTTTTTATAGAGTGGTCCCTCTTATATTTTTTTTTTCACTTTAATTTCTACTATAAATTATTTATTTCACTTTAGTCCCTATTATGATTTATGTGTATCACTTTAGTCCTTATCAGGTGGTTCCGATAACACATGACATGCATATGAATATTTTTTAGGGCATTTACGTCCGTTCACTATTGAGAATATTTGAAATATTGTTTAATTGGTGAACAATTTTGGTGTTTGAAAAAGATTTTAGGAAAAAACTTTAGTTTGGAACGAAATGTACGATTAAGTTGGATTGGAATGAATGCCTAGTTTGGAAGAGATTATATATATATTTTTTTAAATAATTAGAAAGACGAAAATATCCCTGTTAGTTTACTTGAAATGACAAAATTGCCCTCATGAGCATATCAAATGTTATCGGAATCGCCTTGGACCACTTGAAAAGGACTAAAGTGAAATAAATAATTCATAGTAGGGACTAAAATGGAAAAAAAAAATATAAGAGGGACCACTCTGTAAAAAGTTAATGATAAGAGGGACCAAAAATAATGTTTACCCAATATTGAGTCTACAAATTTTTCTGGAGGTCCGCATATAAATTTTGAGCTCCTTCGAAAATAGGTACCCTAGACGCTAGCTGGTTCAAATTGCCTAGTACTGGGACCTACTCTTGAGAGTTACTTGGATTGGGCTCAAGATCCTCTGTACCACTTTTGGTGTACCACTTAAGTGTATCACCACTAATTGATTGACACATGCATATGTGAGAATTATTATAATTGTCATATTTGCAAGTGTCAATTAATTAATGGTGATACACTTAAGTGGTACACCAAAAGTGGTACAGATGATCTATACCCCTTGGATTGGACTAAACATGAGAATAAACTTTCATATTTTCTAGAAGGCTCAAGATTCTTTGTACCACTTTTAGTGTACCACTCTTGTGTATCACTAATAATTAATTGCCACATATTCATGTGACAATTAAAATAATTATCAAATGTACAAGTGTCAATTAGTTATTAGTGATACACAAGTGTGGTGCACTAAAAGTGGTACAGATGATCTACACCCTTTCTAGAATTGTCAAACTAAGGGCAGCATATCCTCTGTACCACATAAATGTACCATATATGTGTACCACCAATATAAAATTAACAAATGTCAAAACTAAATAGCATACATTGCATATGATTATTTGCCTTATTCAATTTTCTTTCTATCTGTGATGTCTGATATTTATCTTTACCCAAAATCATAGCAAATTCCTTAAAAATTATTGAAACTTACAATTCAGAAATCTAAATTGATATTTACCGATAATTTTCATCTTTTAATAAAACTCCATTGAAATTATTGAAACTAACTATTCATATTTAATTATTGAAACAAAAATTTCAAATCTCTGAACTTATTTTGAATCATTAAATTCCATATTCCAGCATTTTAACCCAACAATTTCTCTAATTATACTTCAACAATTACAGTTCCTTTCATAAATAAATAAGAAAAAATGGTAGAAATAAAAAGTTTATTGAATCAGGACGACCATCAGATTTTTCAATGAAAAATCATTTCCTGATTCAACGAATTTTTTAATTCAATTGAATGAGATCTACAGTAATTTCTTTTACCCCAAAATCAACTCAAATTTCTTCTTGTTGGATAAGGATGAAGATGAAGAGCACTGAAGACAATTTGGAAAGGGAGGTTTTGATGAATTCCAAAACTTCAAATCTGCTAAGTATGGATTAACTTAGCTGATGTCCTTTTGAAGAATTTTTGACTAAGTAAAGAAGATATCAGATGAGTCAAAATTCTAGGTCCAAAGGCTACTGATCTGCGGAAGGAAAGAAATCAGACTGGTGAAGATAGCCGACTCAAAACAGATTTGTTCAACCTTGAAATCAGCTTAGTTCGCCATCAGACTTGTCCTTTCGTCAACCAAGTGGAAAAGATCAAGAAGCCATCCCAACGGTAATAAATGCCCCTGGATGTAATAAATGCTGAAGTACAAGGTTATTAAAGACAAACGATTGAAGAAATGCTTCGCATCAGCTGGGTGCATTTAATGTTGCCTGCAGAAAAGTACTGTTGACAGTACGGACAGACTGCAAAGAGCCGTTCGCGGAAATTAAGGACCAGTACTCGAGGTTTTTGAATCTTATCTCTCTTCAACGGACATTTTTCAAACCTACGAGTATAAATAGCTGTAGAGACTAAGAAAAAAACACAATCTCTGAGAAATTTTCGAAGCAGAATTCTTTAAGTCTCAAGAACAGCTCACTCATCAGCGTAGTCATTTGTTGACAAAAGCAGAGTTGAAGAACAACAAAAAATACATCTTCTGAGTGATTTTGTAATCGTGAGTGTTGTGAGAAGTAGATATCCATCTTTGTGAGTGATATTACTTCGGAGAATAGGTCTTCTTTGTGATTTCCTATTACGCACTTGTGGCCTTTTCATTTGTTGATTGGCACAAGCAGAGTATACTGTAAACTTTGTGATTATAGTATAACCCAAGATCTGAGTGACTTGGAAGAGTGGACTAAAGGATATTTAAATCCATATAACCACTATTAAAATTCTGTATGTTTTTCTTGCATTTTTACTTGCATATTTTCAATCGCATAAAAACACTTTGATTTAACTGTTTGAAAAGTTTTATAAGGAAAGGAGTTTTATAAAACTGGGGAACAAACTTTCAATCTACTAAGTTTACTTGTGAAAAACACTTTACAAATCAGCTGCAAGTACTCTAAGTATTGAAACTGATTTTAACAAAATCAGCTAAGTAATTATCAGATTAGTGGTCACCGAAGCTGTTCAAAGATTTGTTCGCGATCAGCCAAGTAACTTACTGTTCGGTAACAGCTTAGTCTGTTCAAGTTAGAACAAAAGTTTTAAAGTTAAAAATTGTTAAAAAGTTTAGAGGTTTATTCACCCCCCCCTCTAGACCTCATCTGACCACTTGGGACCAACAAGTGGTATCAGAGCAGGTGGTTCATTAGAATCAGCTGCCTGATCAACGAGCTTGATCCGAGTGTTTTTCAAAGGTTTTAAAACTTTTCAAAAGAGCATATTTTGAAAAATTAAAATTTTTGAAAAATGGTGTTGGTATAAATTAGAGAAGGTTTTGAAGATGACAAAAAGGCCATAATGGTTTTGAAGATCAAAAGGATAAGTCATCAACTAAGAACATCTTAGTGAAACCTATCTCAAGGTCTGGAAGCTACGTGACCGAATCTGCCGAGTGGGATATCAGATCAGTGAAGATCATATTGGTTATCATCAGCCGAGTCAAGATAGATATGTTCACTCTTGAATCAGCCGAGTAGCCATCAGCTTAGTACTCCCATCAGCCAAGTGAAGACGGTCAGCAAGCTGTCCAACGGTAACCAGCTGAGTGCATTAAATGCGACTGACAGAAAGTACAGCAGATTGTACTGTAGCAGTTGCAGGGAGCCGTTCCAGAAAATGGAGACCAGAACTCGAGGACTGCAGAATTCTGTCTCATCTTCAACGGGCAGAAATTCAAATCCAAGAGTATAAATAGAAGACTAACTGAAGATCAAAAAGAGAATTGCCCAATTCAAGATCACATCTTAAGAGCGAGATCCATCAGTTGAGTCGTCTGATCACAAGCCCAGTCATCTGTTGACGAAGCTTTTTGTTGAAGAACAGAGAACTTGCGTTGTCTGTCTGAGTGACTTTCAACTGAGAAAAGAAAGGAGTGTATATCCATCTGTGTGAAGTGATATAGCTTCTTAGTATAGGTTTTCTTTGTGAGCTCCTATACTGAAAATAGCGTGAGGAGTGTAGATCCATCTGTGTGAGTGATCTAGCTTCGGAGAGTAGGATTTCTGTGTGATTTCTTACTGCGCACTTGTGGCCATTTCATTTGTTGTTTGGCACAAGCATTGTATACTGTTAACTTTGTGTTTTCTAGTATAACCCAAGATCTGTGTGACTTGGAAGAGTGGACTAAAGGATTTTTATCCATATAACCACTATAAAAATTCCTTGTGTTTGATTACTTGTTTTTTCTTGCATATTTTCAAAAGTAAACAAACGTTTAAAAGACAAAGCTTTTAAATTGAGGAATTTACTAAACTGGGGTAGAACTTTGAAGAGAAACTTGTTTGAAAAACATACTTGATAATATCTGAATCAGCTTAGTGAACAGATGAGTGGTCAACTCTGCTGTTCAAAGCTTTGTGCGCGATCAGCTTAGTAAACTTACGAATCAGATCAGCTTAGTCTGCTGACAGAAAAAGTTTTAAAGTTTTATGAAAATCTATTCACCCCCCTCTAGATCTCATTGACCACTTTTGGGACCAATAAGTGGTATCAGAGCAAGTTGTTCGTTAGAATCAGCTGCCTGATCAAACGAACTTGATCCAAGGTGTGTTTTTCAAATTTTTCAAAAAGAGAGTATATTTTGAAAATCAAAAACTTTTTGAAAAATGGATGTCATGAGCCACGTTCCTCACATTGGCCTTATGGACTTTGAAAGCTGGAAAATCAGAATGGAAATCCTTCTTGCCGCTTACGACGACAACATGCTTACTTGTTTTACAAAAGGACTATTCAAATTTTAGAAGATTGTGAAGGTTACTGGCCAACCAGAATAGTTGACAAAGAGCTGGATGAGCTGACTCCCAAAGAAGTCAAGTTAGTAAACCTTGATAAAAAGGCTAAGCTCATCATGTTCAAAGCTGTAGACGAAGAAAGATTCCAGAAGATCAAGCATTTCAAAACTGCCAGAGAGATGTGGGATAAAGTCTGCGAGCTAAGCGAAGGAAACGACGCTATCAAAGAACACAAGCTCAGTGTGGCTCTTGAGGAGTTTGATAATTTCAAGATGAAATCTGGTGAAACGATTGATCAGATGGATACCAGATTTACCAAAGCTCTGAATGAAGTTCTAAGGTTTGGTAAAGAATTTTCGAACAAGGAGATCACCGCAAAAGTTCTCAAGGCCTTGCCACCTAAATTCAACATGAAGGTGACAGCCATGGAAGAATCAAGGGATTTAGGGAAGATTTCCCTTTTCGAGCTGTTCTCATCCCTCAAAGCATATGAATATCAAATGCCAAGAATGGGATTAGAAGTGTCAACCAGTTCAGACCCTACTGCTGCTCTAATGGCGTCAGACAAGTCAAGAAAATCAGCAGACAAGTCAAAACAGAAGACTCTGCTGAGTTCAGAAAAAGTATACACTGCTGACGACGTTACCCTGCTGCTGAATGATTTTAAGAAGTTCTACAAGAAGAAAATGAAATTAAAATATAAAAATGTTACTTCATCTTCTTCTAATCATTTTCAGGAAAACAGGGATTCCTCCAAAGCAAAACTTAGAGACCACAATGAAGAGGAGTATGGACTCTTGATCAAAGATCATTCTCACTCATCATCTGAAAAGTTTGCTGAAAAGGAAAAGCGTGCCAAAAAGGAGCGTAAGCTTAGTAAGAGCAAATCAAAGTTAGCTGATGCAGCAAAGCTAATAAACTCCGGCATATTTTATTCAGACAACCAGTCGTCTGATAAAGAATTTGAAGAAGTACCTGAAACTCTATGCTTAACTGTCATAGAATCTGATGACTCTGAACATGAGGTAACTTCTATAGTAAATTAAATGCACTATTTGAATCGTTTGAATAAATGCTGAATTACAAATTCAAATATTGTATGTGCATTTGCCAAGCTTAATGAAGAGATGAGCATGAGAATGAAACTCTAAAAGCTGAGTATGCAATTTGTTTTGAAGATATAAATGAACTTTAAAAGAAAAACTTGCATCATTCTCTAAATAAAAAGAAAATCAGAGGCTTAAAAGAAGAAGTCCACTGATACTCAACAGGTTAGAACACCTAGTAAGCTACCTAAGACGAATCAGACTACTAAAACCCATCAGCCGAATAGGCTGCTGATAGTAGTAAAATTTAAATGTCAAATCTGCTAATACTAAGGTGAGTTATTAAATAACTAGGGTAAGAAATTGAGGCAAAAATGAATTATCTGGCAAGAATTTGAATCACATTATGATAATTATTATTATGACATGCACTATGCTTATTCATATTATCATGCTGATCATGTTCACTGTGCTGATTGCCATCCTCATTTCAATATGCATGTTTATCACACATCTCATGCATCTTACCTTGCTTATGAGCATTGTTTTAATCATGACCAGTAAAGTGGTATCATAATGACAAGTGATATCATCATGATAAAACATAAGTCACTAGATCATCACATGTTAAAGGTTTTACTAACCCTGCTGGACCCAATAAATAAAGGGTACTAAAATTAGTCATCTGTTTTACAGGTGAAGTGCATGTGAGATGACAAAGATGAGTTGACTGCCTTGCAAATTTCACCAAGTTCAACAAGTCGTCTCACCAGCAAGCATGTACCAACAAGTGTGTTATCGAATAAGTGGTATCAACAAAGTGGTATAATTCAAGTGGTAGACTCTACATTTGGAAATTTCAAGGAACGCAAGAGTGTTGAAAAGTTGAAGATTATCAAAGAATAACAAGTGGTATTAAAGACCAACAACTGATCGCAACAAGCAGCATCACCAACAAGTGTGGTATCAGTCAACCACGTGACAAAGAAAGTGGTTTGTTGATTTTGGATTCAGCTGAGGGGGAACTTATCAGAAGACTAACTCACAACAGCTTACTGAAATTCAACGGCTGAGTGTCTTTGAAGAGAAACTCTCATCAGACTACTTGACCACAGATTCTTGAACTTAGGGGGAACGTGTACGACTAGCGGTACTCCTAAATAGAGATGAAGTTTTCAATATGTCAAAATGAAGCTATCAGAAGACTGCTTCTTATCAGCAGACTGGAACTCAACAGCCAAGTATTATTCAAGAATGTACTACATCAAGTGGTATCAGCGAGTGTTATCACATCAACAAGATATATCAGCTGACTAATCTGATTTACATTTATACAAGTAGTATCAGACTACAAGTAGCATCAGACTACATGTGGAATCAGACCACAAATACCAACAAGTGGTATCAATTCTTGAAGTTAGGGGAAATTTTCTAAGCTGGAGTGATAAACAGCAACGAAGACTACCTAAATCAGCCTAGTACTCACCTAATTGTCTTCAACATACTATGTTTGCAATCCTATAAAGAGAAAAAGTGGAAGAAGAGATGCAACTCAAGTATTATTGTTGATAACAAAAAGGGGGAAAATAAGGATGCAACTAAGAACCCTTTAAACAGAAGATCAGAAAAGGGAAAAGAACAACCTATTGGTAATTTTTGAAAGTTGTATCAGAACAATAAATTTCCATCTCAAGGTATGAAAACCAAATCTGAAGACTTAGAAGACGTTCTTAGTTGAAGGTTTTTTCATCATCAAAAAGGGGAAAATTGTTGGTATAAATTAGAGAAGGTTTTGAAGATGACAAAAATGCCATAATGGTTTTGAAGATCAAAAGGATAAGTCATCAACTAAGAACATCTTAGTGAAACCTATCTCAAGGTCTGGAAGCTACGTGACCGAATCTGCCAGTGGGATATCAGATTAGTGAAGATCAGATTGGTTATCATCAGCCTTGTCAAGATAGATATGTTCACTCTTGAATCAGCCGAGTAGCCATCAGCTTAGTACTCCCATCAGCCAAGTGAAGACGGTCAGCAAGCTGTCCAACGGTAACCAGCTGAGTGCATTAAATGCGACTGACAGAAAGTACAGCAGACTGTACTGTAGCAGTTGCAGGGAGCCGTTCCAGAAAATGGGGACCAGAACTCGAGGACTGCATAATTCTGACTCATCTTCAACAGGCAGAAATTCAAATCCAAGAGTATAAATAGAAGACTAACTGAAGATCAAAAAGAGACTTGCACAATTCAAGATCACATCTTAAGAGCGAGATCCATCAGTTGAGTTGTCTGATCACAAGCCCAGTCATCTGTTGACGAAGCTTTTTGTTGAAGAACAAAGAACTTGCGTTGTCTGTCTGAGTGACTTTCAACTGAGAAAAGAAAGGAGTGTATATCCATCTGTGTGAAGTGATATAGCTTCTTAGTATAGGTTTTCTTTGTGAGCTCCTATACTGAAAATAGCGTGAGGAGTGTAGATCCATCTGTGTGAGTGATCTAGCTTCGGAGAGTAGGATTTCTGTGTGATTTCTTACTGCGCACTTGTGGCCATTTCATTTATTGTTTGGCACAAGCATTGTATACTGTTAACTTTGTGTTTTCTAGTATAACCCAAGATCTGTGTGACTTGGAAGAGTGGACTAAAGGATTTTTATCCATATAACCACTATAAAAATTCCTTGTGTTTGATTACCTGTTTTAACTTGCATATTTTCAAAAGTAAACAAACGTTTAAAAGACAAAGCTTTTAAATTGAGGAATTTACTAAACTGGGGTAAAACTTTGAAGAGAAACTTGTTTGAAAAACATACTTGATAAAATCCGCTGCATACAAGTTTTGAAGCTCTAAGTATATCTGAATCAGCTTAGTGAAATCAGATGAGTGGTCAACTCTGCTGTTCAAAGCTTTGTGCGCGATCAGCTTAGTAAACTTACGAATCAGATCAGCTTAGTCTGCTGACAGAAAAAGTTAAAGAAAAAGTTTTAAAGTTTTATGAGATCTATTCACCCCCCCTCTAGATCTCATTGACCACTTTTGGGACCAATAAATGGATTGTATCAGCCATAATCCCCACATAGCTGGTATGAGCTTTGAAGACTAGAAAATCAGAATGGAGATTTTCCTGGCTGCTTACAATGATAACATGTACACATGTATCATCAAAGGTCCATTCAAATTCACCAAGACTATCACGGTTGATGAAGTTGATATAGTGGTGGAAAAAGATCTAACAGAAATGACAGCCGAAGAAATAAAGCTGTTCAATCTGGATAAAGTTGGCCGTTTCATCATGACCAAGGCCCTTGACAATGATCGATTTGACAAAGTCAAGCACTGCAAGACTGCCAAAGAGATGTGAGATAAGGTTAGTGACATGATCGAAGGAAACGACGCCATCAAAGAGCATCAGCTGAGTGTTGCTCTGGAAAAGCTGGACAACTTCAAGATGAAGTCTGCGGAAACCATTGATCAGATGGATACAAGGTTTACAAGGACGCTGAACGAAGTTTTAAAGCTTGGAAAACCTTCACTGATAAGGAGATAACCGTCAGAGTTCTGAAGGCTCTACCTCCGAAGTTCAACATGAAGGTGACAGACATGGAAGAGTCAAGAGATCTGGAAAAGATTTCACTCACAGAGCTGTTCTCAGTACTCAAGGCGTACGAGTATAAACTGCCAAGAATGGCTGTTGAAGAAACCTCTACTTCAAGTCCCACAGCTGCCCTAGTTGCTGCTGAAAATCCAAGAAGGCCAACCTACAAATGCAAAGAAGTAGACTCATCTGATAAAGCCACACTACTCAACAAAAAGGAGTACACTGCTGGAGACGTTGCATTGCTGATGAACAACTTCAAAAAGTTCTACAGAAGAAAAATGTAGAACAAATATAACAATGCTTCTACCTCTAACCCTGCTTCTTCTTCTCAAGATAAGAATTCTTATAAATTCAAAATGATGTGCTATAATTGCAGGAAACTGGGTCATTTCATCAGAGATTGCCCGTATCCTAAAGCTGAGAAGTATACAGAAGAGGAAAAGAGAATCAGAAAGGAAAGAAAGCATCAGAAAGGAAAGGTGCTGGTAGCAGAAGCAGAAAAGCTAGCTGCTGTCTACTCATCTGATTCAGATTCAGACACTTCTGATGAAGAGTCTTCTGATGAAGAGAGTCCTGCTCTTCTATGCCTGATGGCTAAGGAATCTATGACTCAGAGGATGATGAGGTAACTCCTCTTGATAATGAATTATTTAATTCGTTTGAACAAATGATGCTCAACAATACAAGCATTGCTGATGCATTTAAGAAGCTTAAGGAAGAGATGATATTGCTAAAAGAGCAAAACAGTTCACTGAAACTTAAAGCTGAAAAGCCAAAAGAATCAGCTGAATATAAACATCTTGAGCAAGAAAATGAATCTCTGAAAGCTGAATGTGAAGTCCTTAAAGGAAAAGTTAATGGAACTTGAGAAAACAATTGAGTCTCATGAAAAGTTGTCTGTTGCATCTACTCACATGTCTAGTAAACAGAAGACACCTTTGAATCAGGATAAGTTAGAACTGAACCATACTAAAAAATTTATATCAGCTGACAATAGTAAGGACATTATGTATGTTCAGACTACCAAATCTGCTTCACCTGAGAAAGTATTAAAGGAGACGAAAACTCCTAAGGCTAAAAAGAGCAAAGAGCCTAGTGTAGGAAAACAGACTGGTAAGTCCAAACAGAAGAGTCCTACGAAGTCTTCTGATAAGGTCAAAACCAATCGGACTAGTGATAAAACTAAGTCGTCTGTTAATGAGCAAGCATCTAGTAAATCAAAGAAGCATAAAAACAAGAAAAATCAAAATGCTTGGTATGGAAATGAGTCATATTATGTGCAACCTGCTGCATATCCTCCTATGTATCATGCACCTCAATTTCCTACTTACTATGCACCATATCCTGCTCATCCAATGCATGCATATCCTCCTTATTATGCATCTTATTCTACTTATGAGCATTATCCTTATCATGCTGATTTTCATTAACATAGCAAATCTGATAAACATGATGAAGATGAAACTGTTCATGCTCCTGCCAAACAACAGAAGCCTAAGAAGCCTAAGACTTCATCATCTTGGGTTATCAAAGGTGGAACTAATCCTCCAGGACCCTCTCAATAAGGGTACCTAAAACAACTTTATTTTGTTTTGTAGGTTAGGATTAGGAGTAGGAGTAATGTAGAGAAAATATGATACTTGGACAGTGGATGTTCAAGACACATGTGTGGAAACATATATGAGCTGACTGATGCTGTTGCTGTGGATGGTCCTAAAGTTACTTTTGGAGACAGCAAATAAGGCAAGATTGTAGCAAATGGAAAGCTGATCAAAGGCAACATTGAGATATCTGACTTCTCATATGTTAAAGGCCTCAAATACAATTTGCTGAGCATAAGTCAATTTTGTGACAAAGGATATTCAGTCATCTTCTCAACAGATAAGTGTTACGCTGAACAGATTAGTACAAAGAAGGTAATTTTATCTGGAAGACGACAAGGAAATGTCTACACAGTGGACTGGAATTCTGCTGACAAGAATTCAAACATTTGTTTGGTGGCATCAACACCAAGTGAAGTCAGTTGGCTGTGGCACAAAAGAGTGAACCATGTGAATTTCAAGACCATCAACAGACTTATCAAGAACAATCTGGTAGAAGGAATTCCGAAGACAGTCATGAGCAAAGATAAGCTTTGTGACGCCTGTCAGAAGGGTAAACAAATCAAGTCATCATTCAAAAGCAAAAAGCATCAATCTTCTGGAAGAATATTGGAGCTGCTACACATGGACTTATTTGGACCCATTGATCCTATCAGCAACGGTGGAAAGAAATACTGCCTAGCTGTTGTGGATGATTATTCAAGATACACTTGGGTGATTTTCATGAAGAAGAAAAGTGAAACCAAGGAGCATCTTACAAATCTGATGGAAAAGATTCAGAATGAGAAAAGTATGAAAATACTGAAGATCAGATAAGATAGAGGGACTGAGTTTACAAACTCTATTGTTGAAGAGTATTGTAATGCCAGAGGAATCAGTCATGAGTACTCTGCTGCCAGAACCCCCCAACAGAATGGAGTTGCTGAAAGGAGAAACAGAACTCTAAAAGAAGCTACAAGGACAATGATAGCTGAAACTAAGCTGCCTCAAAGATTTTGGGCAGAAGCAACAAATACAACATGCTTTACCCAAAACAGATGCATGATCAATAAACACCAAAACAAGACTCCATATGAAGTTTGGAACAACAGGAAGCCAAACATTCATTACTTTAAGATATTTGGTTGTAAATGCTTTGTTTTAAATAATAGGAAAAATCACCTTACCGCTTTTGCAGAAAAGGCTGATGAAGCTGTTTTTGTAGGATACTCTACTGTTAGTAAAGCTTATAGAGTCTTTAACAAAAGAACTTTACTCATAGAGGAATCCATTCATGTAGTATTTGATGAACCAAGTCATTCTTCTGAAAAGAATCAAAGTACTAATCAAGATATGTCTACTGATTTACAGAAGTTGAATATTGGAAAGAATGAAGAATATGTTCCCATCATACTACCTGATCTCAACCCAGTTGATAACTCAAGTGCTGTTCAAAATCACAATGCCGATTGTCTAACAGACGAGTTGCAAACAGCTGAAAGACCAGAGACTGTTCAACAGACAACAAATGTTCAACATACTACTACTGGATCTCCAACAGTAGTGTTGCAAGATCAGAACAAAGGACAACATTATGATTTGCAACCTGATCTTAGATGGCTCAAGAATCACCCACCTGAGCTGGTGATTGGTGATCCTTTGGATAGAGTGAAGACAAGGAGAGCTGCTGCAAGTGAAGCAATGTTCGTCAGCTTCCTATCGCAAATTGAGCACAAACAGATTGAAGAAGCTCTTAGTGATTCAAACTGGATTGAAGCTATGCAAGAAGAGCTAAATCAATTTGAAAGGAATGAAGTCTGGTACTTAGTTCCTAGACCAAGTCATCAATGAGTCATTGGCACTAAATGTGTATTCAGGAATAAAATGAATGAAGATGGTGTTGTTACCAGAAACAAAGCAAGATTAGTGGCCAATGATTATTGCCAAGAAGAAGGCATTGACTTTGATGAAACTTTTGCACCAGTAGCAAGATTAGAGGCTATCAGACTCTTTCTTGCTTATGCTGCTCACTAGAATTTCACAGTCTATCAGATGGATGTGAAATCAGCTTTTCGCAATGGAGAACTGCAAGAAGAAGTTTATGTTGAACAACCACCTGGATTTGAAGCCTATCAAGAAGAAGACAAGGTGTATTGTCTGAAGAAAGCCCTATATGGACTGAAACAGGGTCCAAGAGCATGGTATCATACCCTATCTGATTTCCTCTTAATTAAAGGATTTCGTAAAGGTAAGGTAGACAAGACCCTGTTCACTATTGAGTGGGAAGAACATATTTTGCTTGTGCAAATTTATGTGGACGATATTATTTTTGGTTCAACTAATCAACAGATGTGTGATAAGTTCTCAAAGCTGATGCAGAACCAGTTTGAAATGAGCATGATGCGAGAACTTAATTATTTTCTTGGCTTGCAAGTAAGACAGTTGCCTGATGGAATATTCATCAGCCAAGCAAAATACACAAAGGATCTGTTCAAGAAATTTGGTATGGAAACTAGCTCTACTGCTAATATTCCAATGTCTACTAGTCTTCATTTGGATAAAGATAAAAATGGCAAATCAGTGGATATAACCAAGTACAGAGGAATTATTGGGTCACTGTTATACTTAACAGCTAGCAGACCTGATATTATGTACTCTGTTAGGGTTTGTGCGAGATTTCAATCAAATCCTAAGGAATCGGACCTCTTAGCTGCCAAAAGGATACTCAAGTATCTTAAAGGTACTGAAGATTTGGGATTGTAGTATCCTAGGGAATCTGGATTTGAACTCATTGGATATTCAGATTCTGACCTTGCTGGCTGCAAGATTGACAGAAAGAGCACAACAGGTGCCTGTCAGTTCTTAGGTAGTCGTCTGATCTCATGGATGAGTAAGAAACAGACTTCAGTATCCATATCAACTGCTAAAGCTGAATACATAGCTGCTGGAGCTTGTTGTGCACAAATATTATGGTTGAAGCATCAACTTGAAGATTACAATATAAAAATCAGTTGAATCCCTATCTACTGTGACAATACAAGTGCAATCAGCCTTACTCAGAATACTACAAGTCATTCAAGGACTAAGCATATTGAGATCAAACATTATTTTATTAGAGATCATGTGGAGAAAGGAAATGTCATGATAGAATATGTGTTTACTGAAAATCAGATTGCTGACATCTTCACAAAACCTCTAAGTGAGACAAGGTTTTCAACTCTAAGAGCTGAACTAGGTTTATTAAAATTAGATGCATAAGCTGAGGGGGAACTCATCAGAAGACTGAAGTTCAACAGCTCACTCATCTTATTTATCTTCAAGGATTAACTCTCAACATACAAGTTAACTTATGAATCTTAAAGTCAGGGGGAACGTGTAAGACTAGCGGTACCTCTTATTAAAAGATGAAATTTGTTGAAAACAGTTAGTTGAAGTTATGTTTTCAACAGAAGATTAATGTTTTGAAGATTGAAGATTTATTATCTAGCTGGATTGACAAACAGCCGAGGAAGGTTATCAGCCATTGGCTTTCACTGATAACAATCTGTCATCAGGACAGTAGTCCCATCAGATAAGTATTTATTTTACTCATCTGATCGCTTGTGTAAAAGCTTACTGCTTAAAACGTTATATTCAAAAACACGCTTTTACAAGTGATAAAAGAGCGATACATTTTCCCCCTACTCATTTAATGCGATTTGAATTTGAAAGGTCGCGACTGACGCTGCACGATCAGAAACGGATCTAACGGTTAGCTGGTATCATGGAAAACAAGATACCCTAACTCTATAAATCCAGATCTGATCAGCTTAGTAGCTCTTTACGCACCCCAAATATTCAAAGAGCACTTCTGAGAAATTACTAGCAATTTTCTGCAAAATTCTTCTTGTTTCTCTAACTTTCAACAGAATTACGATGGCTGCTGAGGGTATGTATTTGATCTATGACTCCTACTACCAATATGGTACCGATTTGATGAAGGAACTGTTGGAGAAGTTCAAATCGGCCTCACTGGTAAATTTCATGGAGTATAACGAAGGAGTGATCTGGACTGACCAGGTGTTGGAATACTACAAGACTGCTACTGTTGATTTCACAACCCAGGAAATCAAAGCTACTGTCGGAGGTAGAGCCATCGTTATTACCCCCACTCTTCTACACGAGACCTTTGGGCTTTCAAACAAAGGACGACATGACGTCACTATGCTGACGGAAGACAAGCACCAACAGTTTTGTGCAATCTGTGCCAAGGAAGGAGAGATGTTGTCTGGCAACATCAAGAAGAAACATCTGAAGGATGAATATCAGCGGATGGCTGATATGGTCTCTAAGCTGATTGAGAATTGCACGTTTTCCTTGGATGTTGTTACCATGAAGAGGTTCAGCATCATGGCCGCCATTTACTACGGACTGGAAGTCAACTGGTCTGTTATTATTTGGTACATTTTGGCTCACTTCCACGAGAAAAAGAAGGGCAAGGGTCCCCAAACCAATCATAGAATCACTCTCAGTTATATGCTGTTCAAGATGTGCTGTGCAATGACAAATGGTAAGGAGATTCATGCTTCAAAGGCAATGTCCAAGTACTTGCCTGTTACAAAAAGAAAAGCTGAAGAAGCTGATGTGGAGGAGAAAGCTAAGGAACCAAAGGAGGTTCCTGCCAAGAGGCCCAGGAGATTAGTCAAAATAGCTGAGTTAGCTGTTGAGACTCAGAAAAAGAAGGCTACCGATGAGCCTAAGGAGAAGTCTCCTAAGAAAGTGAAGACCGTGGCTGATGTTACAGTTGACAAAATTATTGATCAGACCACCGCTGATGTCAGGAACTTGTCTCCTGCATCATCCTCAAGAACTCCAACTGCTCAAGTGCCTGATGAGACTGTTTCTCATAGGACCAGAAGTCAATTGAGAGATACTGCTGCTTCCAGACCTATTCAAGGAAGATCGAAGAAAACAGCAAGGAAGCAGATGACATTTGTTGAGGAGCCTACTGAGTTGGAGAACTTAGTAAGGCAAAGCCCTCAAACTGCTGAAAGACCTGTTGGAGCTGATGAGGCTTCTGTTGCTGAACAGACTGATGCGCAATAGACCACTCAAGCAAAGCCAACAGTTGAGAGTGTTGAATCTCAGGATGATCCTGATGTAATGATCATTCATCCCATTACAGCTGCACCTCTAGCATCTGCTGGTCCAGCTCCTGCCCCAGCTGATAAAGGAAAAAGAAAATTCATCATTAAGAAGAAGAAGATATCAGCTGCTGAAAAGAAGAAAATGGAGGAAGTTGAGCAGAGAAAAATAGATGAGCTAGAAGAAAAGAAGGCATTAGAACTGAGCAAACTTCAGGAAGCTAAGGATGCTAAAAGAAGAAAGATGTCTGAAGCTGAAAGAAAAGCAGCTGAAGATCCTGAAGTTGCTATGGTCATTGAGCTAAGTAAAACTGATGCTCATGGACCAGTTCATGGTGGAGGCATCAAGATTAATGAAGCTGATGAAAAAGAAAAAGAAAAGAAGCCTAAAATGCCTGCTGGAGAGGTCAAGCCAAAAGAGAAGTATGAAATAAGAAGAGCGTTTGACATTGTCTATGCTGATAAAGATCTCTTCAAAATGTTTGAAAAGACCTTGGCCTATTATGACCAGAAGCTGATGCTAAAGACTCTGTTCACCCATGAAAAGCCAAGATACATGAAATGGAGGGATTATAGGCTGAACAGATCTGTTGCAGAGCTTCAGAGTTGGAAGGAGTTAGCTGATGAAGAAAAATGGGTTCTGAATTGGCTAAGGACTGACTCTATTTAAAAAGCTTTGGATCCTCACTATGTAAGGGATGCTATGCATCTATACGCTAAGGATTTTGCCTTGGAGGAAGCCAAAATCATCAAAAACACCTTGCCTGCAAAGAGTAGAAAATCTGATGATGCTGTTGAGAGAGCAATCAACATAGTTGTTATGACCGCCTTGAAGAGATGGGCAGAAATATCAAGATATCAGCAAGGATGCTCAAGTGATTTGCCTCAGCTGCCAAGCATTCAACAGATTATATTTGGCAAGGAAGTAAAGGAGTACTGTGAAGTGCCTAAGGGAAACAATGCTTTTACAAATCCATGGATTATTGTGCGACAATTACGTCAAACAATATCCTTTAATGATGATGGCACTATCACAAGTTTGGTCTATGATGACGTGACTGATCAGCCTAAGGCTGCTGATGAACCCTTAGCAATTGAGTGGAATGCTAAGGAGTCCAAAGCTGATCAGAAGACAGAGCTGAAAGATGCACCTGTCCACCAGGAGAATGAAGCAAGGGAAGCTGCTACTTCTGCTTCATCAAGTGACATACATTCATCACTGATGGAAGCCTTCAAGTTTTTAATGGAGAATCAAATGAAGGAACTGGAAGAGAAGAACAGCCTGCAGATGAAGAAGTTGAAAGAAGAGCTAAAGGAAGAGTTGGCAGAGTCCAACAGATCACAGCTGGAAAGTATACATCTCCAAACTGCAGAAACTATCAAGAAATCCATAGATAGCTTACCCCTGCCAGAATATCATTCAAAGCAGTTGCTGCAAAGCCTTGTTAATGTTAGCAGAAATGTAGAAGATGTGAAGGCTGATGTAAATCACCTTCATGCTGCCTTACAGAGAGTTGAACACAAGATTGCTGATTTAACTGCGACCTTCATCAAGATTAGTGATGAAGAAAAAGCTATCAATGTTGGGTTGTTGCAGGAAGTTAACAAAGCTGGAGATGTTATCCATGAATAACTTTCCACCATGGAACTCAATATTGACTGCCTGAATGACAAGAATGATACCATCAGCACTACTCTTCATCATTTAATTCCCAGCCACGATGTAGCTAATCAGAATATCAAAGCTTTATGTGCTGCTATGAAGATTTCTACTGTTGCACTTAACCTTGTTGCTGAACCTGATAATGTCACCAAGTCTGATGATGACAAAAAGGGGGAAGATAAAAGGGAAGAACCAACTGAGGAAACTGCTGCTGTTGAAGCTAAAAAAACTGAAGAAGCTGCTGAAAAGACTAAGGCTGCTGAAGAAGTTGGAAAGGTAGAAGGCAAAGAGAAGTCTGAAGAAGAGACTAAGGACAAAGCCAAATCTGATGAAGAAATGGCTGAAACCAAGAACTCTGCTGATGATCAAACAGAGCCACTTACCAAGTACAAAAATACTGAATCACCTAAGAAAGCAATGGAAAAACTGAAGGAGCAGCAACTCAAAGAAAAGATGGAAGCTGCCAGGTCAAATCTGCTTTTGGATGAGGATACTGATGAAGATGATGAAGAAGGAGAAGATGGTGAAGAATCATCCTATGAGTATGAAGAAGTGCTAGAAGGATCTGATGAAGAAGCTGATAGTTAGGAAAGACAAATCCATTTTTACTTTATCTGTCTTTCAGACATCTCATCTGATAAACTTGTACTTGTAATATTTTCATCATAAATAAAAGTCAAGTTTACTCCAACACATCTTTTCTATCTCGGAAAATTTTGAGGATTACAATCTTTAGCATAGGTATAACAGGTACTTGGCTGAAGTTTTGTCATCATCAAAAATGGGAAAATTGTTGGATAAGGATGAAGATGAAGAGCACTGAAGACAATTTGTAAAGGGAGGTTTTGATGAATTCCAAAACTTCAAATCTGCTAAGTATGGATTAACTTAGCTGATGTCCTTTTGAAGAATTTTTGACTAAGTAAAGAAGATATCAGAAGAGTCAAAATTCAAGGTCCAAATGCTACTGATCTGCTGAAGGAAAGAAATCAGACTGGTGAAGATCAGCCGACTCAAAACAGATTTGTTCAACCTTGAAATCAGCTTAGTTCGCCATCAGACTTGTCCTTTCGTCAGCCAAGTGGAAAAGATCAAGAAGCCATCCCAACTGTAATAAATGCCCCTGGATGTAATAAATGCTGAAGTACAAGGTTATTATAGACAAATGATTGAAGAAATGCTTCGCATCAGCTGGGTGCATTTAATGTTGCCTGCAGAAAAGTACTGTTGACAGTACGGACAGACTGCAAAGAGCCGTTTGCGGAAATTAAGGACCAGTACCCGAGGTTTTTGAATCTTATTTCTCTTCAACGGACATTTTTTAAACCTACGAGTATAAACAGCTGTAAAGACTAAGAAAAAAAAACACAATCTCTGAGAAAATTTCGAAGCAGAATTCTTTAAGTCTCAAGAACAGCTCAATCGTCAGCTTAGTCATTTGTTGACAAAAGAAGAGTTGAAGAACAACGAAAAATACATCTTCTGAGTGATTTTGTAATCGTGAGTGTTGTGAGAAGTAGATATCCATCTTTGTGAGTGATATTACTTCGGAGAATAGGTCTTCTTTGTGATTTCCTATTGCGCACTTGTGGCCTTTTCATTTGTTGATTGGCACAAGCAGAGTATACTGTAAACTTTGTGATTATAGTATAACCCAAGATCTGAGTGACTTGGAAGAGTGGACTAAAGGATATTTAAATCCATATAACCACTATAAAAATTCTGTGTGTTTTTCTTGCATTTTTACTTGCATATTTTCAGTCGCATAAAAACACTTTGATTTAACTGTTTGAAAAGTTTTATAAGGAAAGGAGTTTTATAAAACTGGGGAACAAACTTTAAATCTACTAAGTTTACTTGTGAAAAACACTTTACAAATCCGCTGCAAGTACTCTAAGTATTGAAACTGATTTTAACAAAATCAGCTAAGTAATTATCAGATTAGTGGTCACCGAAGCTGTTGAAAGATTTGTTCGCGATCAGCCAAGTAACTTACTGTTCGGTAACAGCTTAGTCTGTTCAAGTTAGAACAAAAGTTTTAAAGTTAAAAATTGTTAAAAAGTTTAGAGGTCTATACCGGCCTGGGATCATCCTTCCCAGGTCTCTACCGGCCTGGGATCTGTCCGATCCCAACAGATCCCAGGCCGCAGTGGCCTGAGACAGAAGATCCCAAGCCATCACGGCCTGGGACGGGCGAACCTAGGCGGCCTGGGATTTGGGTTTGGGCGAGGGGGGGGGGGAGTTGGTTAGGGGGGGTGGGTTAGGGGTAGGAGAAGTTTTTTTTTTAATTTATAATTATTTTATTAATAATATATAATTAATTTTTTAATAAATATTAAATATATTCATAACATTATATAAATTTTAAATTTAATTAATAATTTATAACTAAAATTATATTAGTTAAATACATATGTAATTATATTAAGTTAAATCTCTAAATTGGTCCGCAAGTGTTTTATTCGAGCCAATTTTGAAATTGGACAACAATGTGGACTAAAATTATCAGTAAATTTGAAGGTATGGGGTTATTTTGACAACTTGAAAAGTTAGGGGTATAATTGTCAGTCAATATAAGTAATGGTATCAATTCTGCAATAAAAATTAACTGCCACGTCAACAGTTAACGCCCAATTTTAACGGTGGTACCAAATGTGATTCAATTTCTTAAATTAGGGTACCAAATTGATCAACTTCATTTTTTATGGTACCACAAGTTGGAATCGCTATATAGTTTGGTACCACAATTGCAATTCTCTCTCTAAATAAATATGAATATTAATTACTAGAAAGTTCATAAATTCATTCTTACGAATATTTTCATCCCTGGTGAACAGTGCTATAAACTCAACATGTGAGCTAAATTTAATAAAATCGTAAAGTTAACAAACTTATTTTTGAAAAAAAAAATGTTAATGTAAGTTTTGGAAGTGACGATTTATAGGATATATGATCTAGTGGAATTAAGAAATTTTGAAAGAATTTCTAGTTAGTTTTCTTAATCGTGCAAGATGAATTTTGAATTGTAATTACTGTTCTTAATCGTGGAAGATGAATTTTTGTAATTGATTTTTTTAATCATGGAATTTCGAATTTGTTGCCTTGTTTTAATCTTGGAAGATGAAATTTAATTTTACCCTAATTGTGTTTTCAAATCATGGAAATAAATCGGATATAGATTTAGGTTTATTATGTGAAAGGATATAAGTGTCTTTGTATAATTAAGTTTTAAGTGTTTTAAATTTAAGTTAATTAAAAAGGATATAATTGACTTTTCAATTTTAAGTTATTATTTTGATTTTCATTTAAAAATAAAAGAAAATGATAGATTGGACATTCAATAACCGGTGCAACATTGACAAAAAAAGACACTTAGTTACCGCGCCACGTGGCGCGATTTAAGGGCCAACTACATAGGGCCGCACCCTAGTCAGCCCATACTTAATTTACTTTCACGTGATTTTATTTAAGTGTGTGCATTTCTATTTTCTTGTAAAAGACTCACATTGCCTCTCTTACTTTTTTAAACTTTTTATAAAAATAATTTTACAAAATACCCCTTCGTTATATGCTATATACTTGGATAAATTTTAGGATTGAAAAAATTAAGCACTTTACGATATTTAATTTGGATCAATTTACCTCCTGTATTATTTAAGATGTATCATTTCATCTTTACATGTAATTATAAATGTCATATTTTACCCCTATATTATTGTACATGAAGAAGAGTGATTATATCCTTTATATGCAATACTTTACACTCTCACAATTAATTTTGGACATTTATTACATTCTTCTATGAAGTTTTGTAATGTTTTCGACACGGATCCGAAAATTTTTGAATTTTTTTCAATATTTAACTATTTTTGAAAATTTATGGGTATATAGTATATATGAGAACCTTAATTATTTTTTGGGGGATTTTGAGATGATTAAGCTTATTTGTAAAATATTTCCATGATTTGTGATGTTTGTGCTAGATGTGTAAAGTGGTTTATAAGTTTAGCCATTTTCTTAATGTTTATTTATAATTTAAACTATTTTATTTTAAGTTTAGAAATTAATACTTTGATATCATTTTTGTTTTACAAAATCTAAAAATGAACCGTCGTCAGAAGTTACTACTTATAATTATAATTCATCAATTTTTATATCGATATTGCATTCTTCTTTATATGTACTTACGTTCACGTGAGCAAAGAATTACGGAAGAACGTATTAGGCTGAATAGGAGGAGAGTCTGTTATAGTATAATAGATAGAATATCTCACACTACGGAGAATTTAGAAAGTTTATAGGAAGTGATGACGTCGACTGTTGCAAGAATTTACGGATGGATAGGGCCACATTCTTTAAACTTTCTGCTTTGCTTGAAGCTAGAGGTGGATTATGTCCTACAAAATATGTTAGTGTTCACGGACAATTAGCCATGTTCTTAGCTGTGTTGTCCCATCATAAGAAAAATAGAATAGTTGGCCACGACTATAAGAGATCTGGTGAAACTGTAAGCAAATGTTTCAATAGCGTGTTGAGGGCAGTTTTATGACTTCATCCTCTCCTCGTAGCTGCACCTGAGCCTATTGGGCCCGATTGTGATATATAAACTTGGAAATGTTTTCCGGTACGCTTGTGATGTAAATAATAAAATTATAGCCAAATATTTACCTCTTTTTAAGTGTTAATAATTGTATTTTATGTTTAGGGTTGTGTTGGTGCATTAGATGGGACTTACATAAAGGTTAGTACATTGGCGGTTGATAGACCGCATTATAGATGTCGCAAAGGTGAGATAGCTACAAATGCATTAGCATGTTGCACTAAGGATATGTTATTTACCTATGTATTGACTGGTTGGGAAGGATCCGCCGCCGATGGTAGAATATTGGGAGATGCTATCACTAGGCCCGATGGATTAAAGGTGGCCAAAGGTATATTTTTTGTAAATTATTAAAGTATAACCAAAAATTAATATATACCAATATTTCACAAGATTTCATTGACAATATTATTAAAATATGTTGTAGGCACGTATTACTTGGCGGATAATGGATACACAAATGGAGAAGGTTTTCTCACACCATACCGAGGTGTTCGCTACCATCTCAAAGAATGGGGACAAGGTCAACAAGCTCCCCAAGACTACCGCGAGTATTTTAACATGCGCCATGCGCGTGCAAGAAATGTTATAGAGCGTACATTCGGAAACATTAAAACTCGTTGGGCAATATTGCGAAGTCCTTCCTTTTACCCTCTAAAGATCCAAAATCATATTATCCTTTCTTGTTGCCTAATCAACAATTTTATTAGGAGTGAAATGGCATTTGATCCTATTGAATTGGAGGATCAATATCAAAGTGATGATGAGGATGATAATATTGATACCACCCTATATGTGGAAACGGTGGAACCTTCTAATGCTTGGTCAAGATTCCGTGACCGTTTAGCAAGGGAAATGTACGGGCAATGGAGACTTGCTCGCCGTTAAGGATGTTCTTACGTTGGATTATGTTATTTGTGTTTTTATGTGTACTTTTATGTGCGGTTATTTTTAATTGGAGTATTTTTACAATGTTTGTCGTGTGGGATTGTATTAATGCATGTTTGGACGAATGTTGTGTTGAATGTGATATGTTTGTTAACGTGTTGCAATGAATTGTAATTACTTTAGTTGTTGTTATGTGATGTTCTTTGGACTACAATTTATGTTGGCTATGAAAATGTTAATTTGCAAAAGTATATTAATGTATTGCATTACTCGTTTTTTTCTTAGTAGGAAAAAATGGAAGGTCCAACTCAATCACGTAGGACTTGGTCACGTCGTGAAGAGGATGCTTTGATAATTTCATTGAGGAGACTAGTTACTAATGGTTGGAGGGCGGATAATTCCTTCACGCCCGGTTATGTTGGCGCCTTGGAGAAATTGTTGGCCGTTAGGTGCCCCGGTGGTGATCTAAATTAACGTCATATTAGTTCAAAGCTAACCGTGTGGAAAAAATGGTATGCATTCTTATTGGGATACTAGAAACAAGTGGGATTGGATGGGATGATGATGCTAAAAAGATTCTCATTGATGATGCCGACGTGTGGGATAACTACGCGAGGGTAATGAATATTATAATTTACCGATTGTTAAAAAACATTCTTGCAAGTGATTTTGAGTTCTAATTGATTCTTAATTTTGTAGGTTCATCCCGAAGCCAAAACTTTTAAGGAAAAAAGTTGGCCGTTCTACGAAGATTGGATCGAAATATTTGGGAAAGATAGGGCCACCGGGGATGGTGCAACAAGCTTTGTAGATGCAGCGGTTAAAGAGGTCACGGATGATGATCGTTACACTACACCAAGCAATAAGGGAAAGAAATCGGCGGTTGAAACAATCTATGAAGACATGCCTGATTATGTCAATTTAGGCACGGACGGTGATGAAGATCCGTGTATAACACCGGTTGATCGAATGAATTGTGCCCCAAAGATGGTGGGTCCAAAGTCAAAGAGTTTGGTTGGACGCAAGAGGAAAAGTGGAGAATCCTCCCGGGATGATAACATCTACTTGGACCGTTTGGTTAATAGCGCGGAGTCTACGTTTGCCACCTTGCTTACCAAGTTTGACAATGAGGGAAATTCCTCAATTCCACCTACTCAGTCGGCTCCCCAAACGTCCACATTGGCTAAGCAAGTGTACGAGAATGTTGTCAAGTTCAACATTGAGCCATCCGATACACGTTTCTTTGTGATAACCAAAATGGGATCAAATCCGTACTACATGGATTTGTTTCTATCTATGCCGGAGAACGACCAATTGAACTTCATCCAATCAATCATAGGGGGGAAGGTGGTATGAGATATCCAATTAATGCATGAGTTGGTATTTTTGTTTTGAGGAGCAAAATACTTTGGATTGCTATTACTATGGAAAGGAATTAATATTTTGGATTTAGTTATTTAGTGCCTATGTTACGATTGGAGTTTGTTTAACTTTTATTTGACATATTTTATGCATATGTGATTTAGACTTGTGATTAATTACAAGTGCTATACCTTTTGTTGGCAGATCTCTTGAAAGCTTAATTACCTAATAATTGAACTCCTTGAGCTAAAATTGTTGATGGGAAAAAAATTCCCAAGTTTGGATTGAGGCAGCAGGCCGTGATAATGGAAGAGGAAAAGAGGAGTGTGCTTCAACGTGTTTACGTTTGGGAAGGAGATACAATTCATTAATTTTAGGGGCAAATTCGTCATTTTCAATAAAATGGACTATTTAATGGGTTGAGGACCATTTCTTAGTCATGGCACAAAAAAATTAACCAAACACTAGATTATAACTTAAATCCTGTCTAAAATAAAAAAAAAAAATAGTCTCATGGCCTGATAAGCTGCCCAATCCGTGTAATCTAGTCTTGGCAACCAAACGGTGCCTTAAACTTTAACTTGACTTACAAAACCAAATTTTGATCCTAGTGGTCTTTCAACCACATGGCCCACACTCCACATCCATCAATTATCATTAATTAAACAAAAATGAGAGAGAATAATAAACAAAACTTCGAGTAAATTATTCGATTAACATATCTAGGGGTGGAGGTAGGGCTGTCAATGGGGTGGATTTCAATTCGGATTCGTTCGAATTCGGTTCGATTTATTAGGATAATTGTCCAATAAGATATTCGATGGACCTGATCTGATTATAAAGATCCGAAATCCGAAACTCATGGAGCGAATATGGATTTAGGTCGATCTGATCCGTTAAAGATCCGTATCCGACAACAAATAAAAAGAAAGATATATATACAAAATGATTTATAAAAATAAGTATTATTAATAATATTTCAACGTCAATTTAAGAAGATAGTAATTTATAATTCGTTTATAAATTTATTTAAACCAATGTATTCATTCTACAAATATGAATATAGTAAAGAAACTTTGAAAATGTGAGCTAAAATTAAATAGAATTGAAAAGATAATAAATTTGTTTTAGGAAAAAAATAATAATTTAACTTTTTAAATACAAATTTATTGGATCCGAAAAATATCCGATATCAGGCCAAATCCGACTAAGATCCATTGGATTCAAAAAATCTAGATCCGAGCAAGATCCGAATCCGATAGGATTCGATCCGATATAAATGGAGCTGGATCTGGACGAGCCTGATCCGACCCTTTAAATTCGGGACACTTTAAATTTTTAAATTGCTACGGGTATTAATTTTTGAATTGACACTTTAAATTCTAAACCCATTCCATAGTAATATGGATATCCGAATTATTGTGGGACTGGACGGATCGGAATTGCTAGTTTCATATTTTTCTTACATACAAATTCTCTACGAGCCTAATAAAAATAATCAATTTCTCGTCCCTTTTCTTTTGCTAAAATAAATCATTTTTACATAAACATAACAAATTAAAAATTATTTCAAACATATCCAAATACAATTTAAAACTATATAATGAGCAAATACCAAAATACGATCTAAAGCATGTCTCAGTAAAGAATCAAAGTCATACTATCTCGAGCAAATACAAAATAATTATCTAAAGTCATATTGTATTATGTATAGGGCTGAAAATCAAACCAAGCTACTCAATACTCGACTCGAGTTCGTTCGATAAAAGCTCGTTTGAGCTCGGTTTGTCAAATAAATCAAACAAGCTTGAACAAGATTTCTCGTTCGATAACCTTTAAAGCTCGGCTTGAGCTCGACTCGATAAGCTGAAAATTGAAAAAACACATGTAAAATATCAAGCTACTCGATATTCGGCTCGAGCTCGTTCGATAAAAGCTCGTTTGAGCTCGGTTCGTTAATAAATCAAACCAAGCTCAAACACAAAATTTCAAGCTCGATAAAATTCAAACCAAGCTTGAACAACGCGTCGTTCGATACTACTCGGCTCGTTTACACCCCTAATTATGTATGTACTAAAGTGATAAGATTAAAAAAAAATTAGGTTTAAGTAACAAAATTCTTTAAAAGGTGTCAATTAAGTAACTAGATTATCTCATAGTTGTAATTATGTAAAGTGTATATACTTGCCTAGACCAGGTCTTTGATATACCATGAACAAAATCAGTGCATCCACCAAACATATTTGCAAGATTTTGTGTTATGGTCTATGAGAGACCGGGTCTAGGCAAGAATTTTTCGGTGGGTTGGAGTATTCGGGGTTAAAGAGACTAATCATAAACCCGTCCCGTATTCTCTTAACAAAATACTGATATTTCAAATTCGGATGCCCAAACCCAAAAATACATGTCCTGTTCAAATTTCTTAAAATACAGGACGGGTCGGGATCGGGTTTGGGTTACCCAAACCCCGACGCCCACCCCTATTTTATATAGTAGGAAAAAAAGGAAAAACCTATTAAAATTAGGGGTGGGCGTTGGTTTCGGGTAACCCAAACCCGTCCCGTCCCACTTTAAAAATACCCGAATGGGACGAGTATTTTTTGGGTTTATGTACCCAAACTTGAAAACCCGTGTATTTTTATGAGAATACGGGACCGGTTTGGGATTAGCCTCTCCAACTCCAAATATCCGAACCCGTCTATATATTTATATTATTATTATTATATAATTATACACTTTACTTATATATCAAGTAATTAAGCAATTAACAACTTTTTTACTTTACCCTAATATTTTTTAAACTGTACACTAGTTATTAAAATTACTTATACTATTAGTCTATTGCATAGTCTCTACGGCTCTACCTCGTCTTCTTCTTCCCACCTATGCCATGACACACAATAATTTTTTTTTTGGTTTTCTTTTGCTCTATAAAATAAAATTACTTATACTACTTGTCTATTAAGTACAAAATTTTATACAAAATATTGTAATTTAATTTTGTTAGGTGGGTAAATAATTGATGATTTAAAATAATAGGGGCCCGTAATTCCGTCCCGTCTCGTCCCACAATAATCCGGGTCGCTCCCGGGTACCCAAATTATTACGGGATTGGTTTGGGATGAAACTTCTCAATCCCAAAATTTATTATGCCCATATCTCTAACCCCAAGCCCGTCCCCTGTCCACCCCTAATTAAAATAGTCAAAATTCCTGACAAATTTTGACGCAAAGGGTGTATGTGGATGGGTTTTTTGTCTGCTCTCGCGGGTTTCGTGAGACCGAGCCAAAACCCTTTGAAATGAGTTTTTGCCAAACCCATAAAATCATCAAAAACCTATTTAGAAACCCACACTCAAACTCTTCAAATCTATAAAACATTGATTTGATACCTACCACCTATTTTTCCCTCAAATTTCACTAAAAAAGACATTGATTTTTTTCCCTAAACCCCAATATCCAAACCCAATTCAAGTCGGATTTTAACTTATTCAAACCACAAAATCCAAGAGTCAAAACCTATCCAAGTGAAGTCTCAAAGGTTTCATCGAAACCAGCCAAACTAATTTTTCTAAACCGAAACCTATGAAACTGAGCCAAAACCCATTCAAATAGACCCAAAGTAATCTTCAATGGTAGGTTGTTTCTTTCTTTATTAAAAAAGAAAAAAAGTGCTTCTCTACATTATGCTTTTTCTTTTTAATTTAGGGATAAGTACAGGGACTTTCCCTAATGTCTGGGTTAATTATTGTCCATTGTACTTGCAAGTTTATAATTACATTCACCTCCTTCGTTCAAAAACCTTAAATTTTGATGACATCATTGCCAATTTTTATTGAACTTCCTATTTTACCTTGCAGTTTACTGTACCTATTTTTTTGGACAATTATACCATTACTATGTTTGGTGCATAGGAAGGGTTTCTACTTTCTTTGCAATGTATATTGTTGTAATTTACATGAAACTTATAATTAATTTATTAATGAATATGTATTTTTAAAATAAAAACATAATAACAAAGAAATGTTTTTTACAATTAAAGTACATGCATGAAAAAGTAAATAAATTATGGTTAATTTAAGAAAAAAAAACATTGTAGAACATAAATAAAAATGTAAATACATGCAACTTTCACGTTTAACTCATAATTTTAATAATTTCAAAAGAAAATTCATAATGAGAAAAAGAAAAAACTTGAACAATATTAATTAGACATTATAAAAATGCTCACATGCATGTTTAAAAAAAATTCTTAAACTTTTAACTAAAAAAAATATATAATTTTTTAACAAAAATAAAAAATACTCGATTTCGTAAATTAGTTATTATAAAATTAATAATTTTTTTACAAAAGTAAAAAATACTCAATTTATTAAAATAGTTATTATGATGGTGATGGTCCTAAGGTCAGCCAAAACGCAGCGGAAAACAAAAATTTTAATCGAGGCCAAAACGGCCCAAAAATGCAACTACTTTGCAAGAAAACTTTGGAGACCTTCTACCATAACTATCCTAGGATCATCATGCATACAAAGTTCATATTAGAAGGAAAGATATCAAGTCATACCTCTCCCAATCTTGGGAGGTGAAGAGCCGCAAAGAATCGGGACAAGCAAGTATCACCCGAAACCTTCAAGAACCTCCAAGCTCACGGGTTCAACACCTCCAAGCTCCAAGCTAGAATCTCCTCCTTTGAAACTTCTTTCTTCAAGATCCTCAAGAATATCCACACCAAGATCTCCAAGTGTAGATCCTCCAAAGCTAGCCCACACACACAAGTGATAGCACTTAAGGAGTAAAGAAGATGAACTAGATCTTGCAAATACACCCTCAATCTATTAGCTAGAATGAAGTAGTACTTGAATCAAGTTAGAAACTTGATGAAGGAAGAGAAGGAGATGAAGAAAACAACTTTTCTTTCTAGGGTTTGAGAGAAATCCGAACACACACTAAAAGGTGTAGTGTGTGTTTTTGTCTTGCTACTTCTACCTCTAATGAATGAAGGCAACATCTTATCTTTTATGTGTGTACATTATTCAATGTAGTTTATTGTTGGATCAAATCCACCAATAAGACTTTGTTGGTCCAAAGTGGTCAGAAGAGGTTTAGAGGGGGGGGGGGGGTGAATAAACCTCTTTAAAATTTTCTTCTAATTTTAACTTTAAAACTTTACTTTAATTGAACAGACTAAGCTGATCAGATTAGTAAGTTACAATTCTGTTCGCGAACAAATCTTTGAACAGGTCTGTTGACCACTCGTCTGATAGTTATTTAGCTGATTTTGTTAAAATCAGTTTTAATACTTAGAGTACTTGCAGCGGATTTTCAAGGTGTTTTTCACAAGTAATCTTAGCAGTTTGAAAAGCGTTTCCCCAGTTTTATAAACTCCTTCTTAATACTTTTTCAAACAGTTAACTTATCGTGTTTTTATGCAAACAGAAATTATGCAGATTTAAAAGCAATGTAAAAACACAAGTAATTTTTATAGTGGTTATATGGATTTGAATATCCTTTAGTCCACTCTTCCAAGTCACACAGATCTTGGGTTATACTATAATCACAAATGCTTGCGTCGAACAACAAATGAAACGACCACAAGTTCGCAATAGGAAATCACACAGAAAACCTATTCTCTGAAGTTTGATCACTCACAAAGATGGATCACAACTCCGCACAACACTCTTGTTTACAAAATCACTCAGAAGATGTATTTTTCTCGATTCTTCAACTCTGCTTTCGTCAACAAATGACTCAGCTGATGAGTGAGCTGTTCTTGAGACTTAAAGAATTTTGCTTCGAAAATTTCTCAGAGATTGTGTTGCTTACTTCTTCTTCGTCTCTTTCAGCTATTTATACTTGAGGATTGAAAAGTGTCCGTTGAAGAGAGACAGAATTCAAATTCCTCGAGTACTGGTCCTTAAAATCCGCGAAAGGCTCTTTTGCAGTCTGTCCGTACTATGAACAGTACTATTCTGCAGGCAGCATTAAATGCAGCATTAAATGCACTCGGCTGATGCGAAGCTTTTCTTCAATCATTTGTCTTAAATATCCTCGTACTTCAGCATTTATTACACCAAGGGGCATTTATTACCGTTGGGAACACTTCATGATCTTCTTTACTTGGCTGACGAAAGTATAAGTCTGATGGTGAACTCGGCTGATCTCAAACTTGAACAAATCTGATTTGAGTCGGCTGATCTTCACTAGTCTGATAACTTTACTTCAGCAGATCAGAAGTCTTGGACCTTGAAACTTTGACTCTTCTGATGTCTTCAATACTTAGTCAAAATTCCTTGATAAGTTTATCAGCTAAGCTACTCCATACTTAGCCAATCTTTGAAGTTTTGGAATGCATCAAAACCTCCCTTATCAAACTTCCTTTAGTGCCTTCATCTTCATCCTTATCCAACAATTTCCCCCTTTTTGATGATGACAAAACTTCAGCTAAGTACCTGTTGAATACCTAAGCTAAAGATTGTAATCCTCAAAATTTTCTGAGATAGAAAAAGTATGTTGGATTGAACTTGACTTTTTATTGATTTTGAAAAAGCATTACATGTACAAGTTCATCAGATGAGATTTCTGAGGAATAGATAAAAGTAAACTGATTACAAAGATTTTACAATTTCTAACTATCAGCTTCTTCATCTGATCCTTCAAGCACTTCCTCATACTCATAAGATGATTCTTCATCATCTTCTTCATCATCAGCTTCTTCTTCCAAGGTTGCTTTGGCAGCTTCCATCTTTTCTTTGAGTTGCTGTTCTTGAAGAGCTTTCAAAGCTTCCATGGCCTTCCTGGCAGATTCAGTATTCTTGTACTTGGTAGTTTCTTTTTCAATCTTTCCTTCTTCTTCTACCTTTCCAAGCTTTTCAATCTTGTCAGCTTCAGCTTCAGTCTTGTCAGCTGTTTCTTCAGTTTCCTTGGCTTCAGTTGTTGCAGCAGCAGTTTCCTCCTTAGTTGATTCTTCAGCAGCAGATTCCTTTGCTGGTTCTTCCCTTTTATCTTCCCCCTTTTTGTCATCATCAACTCTGATGACATTGGAAGGTGCAACAGCAGGGTTGAGAGCAACTGTTGGAATATTCACTCCAGCACATAAAGCCTTTAAATTCTGATTAACAACGTCATGACTTGCTGTTAGATGATGAATATCAGTGCTGATGACGTCAGTCTTGTCATTGAAGTAGTCAATGTTAAGGTTGATAGTTGCAATTTCATTTTGAACTTCCTGTGAGGCCTTTGCCACTTCTTGCAACATCCCTAGATTGATTTCCTTCTCTTCCTTACTGACTTGAATGAAGGTTGCAGTCAGATCAGCAATCTTGTGCTCAGCTGTTTTTAATGCAGTGTGAAGGTGGTTGACATCACCCTTCACATCTTCTACGTTCTGGTTTAGTTCTCTTAAGCTGTGTACCAACTGCAAGGAATGATCTTGAGGAATAGGTAGACTATCAATAGCCAATTTGATAGTACTGGCAGTTAGAAGGTGCATTCTTTCCATCTGTTGAGTGTTTGATTCAACCAATTCTTTCTTCATCTTCTGTAACTGAAGACTGTTCCTCTCTTCCATCTCTTTTATTTGATTTTCAATAAGTAATTGGAAGGCTTCCATTAGTGATGAGTGTTCATCACCTGATGAAGTAGAAGCATCAGCATCAGCTTCCTTTTCTTCAGGCGCCTGTTGAACAGGGACTTCCTCCATGTCCGTCATCTGATGATCTTCAGAAGTCTTAGCTTGTGGCTCAATAGCTAATGACTTGTCAGCAGACTTGTGTTCATCAGTGACATCATCATAGAACAGATTTGTTACAGTGCCGTCATCATTGAAGCAAGTTGTCTGTCTAATCTGCCTTACAATAATCCAAGGGTTAACAGGAGCATTGTTACCCTTTGGGACTTCATAGTACTGTTGTACTTCCTTGCCAAAAATAATTTGCTGGATACTTGGCAGCAGTGGCAAATCACTTGAACAGCCTTGCTGATACTTTGACTTTTTAGCCCATCTCTTCAGGGAAGTCATAACAGCAAACTTGATTGCCCTTTCTTCAGCGTCTTCAGATTTCTTTTTCTTGTCAGGCAAGGTGCTTTTAATTTTCTTGGCCTCCTCCAGTGCAAAGCCTTTTGCATAACTATGCATGACATCTCTTACATAGCTGGGATCAAGGGCCTTTTGAATGGAGTTTGTCTTCAGCCAAGTTAGAACCCAACGTTCTTCATCAGCTAACTCCTTCATGCTTTGAAGTTCTGTTATTGACTTGTTCAGCCTGTTATCCCTCCAACTGATATATCTTGGTTTCTCCTGGTTGAACATAGTCTTTAACATTAGCTTCTGATCATAGTATGCCAGAGACCTCTCAAATTTCTTGAATAGCTCTTTGTCAGCATACACAATCTCAAATGCTTTTCTGACTTCAAACTTGTCCTTTGACTTGATTTTGGGGGCAGGCAGTAATATTTTCTTTTTGTCTTCTTCATTCTTGCCTTCTTCAATTTTGATGCCACCTCCATGGACAGGTCCATAGGCATCAACTTTGCTCAACTCCAAAACCATTTCCATTTCAGCATCCTCAGCAGCTTTCCTTTCTGCTTCAGACATGCGTCTTCTGGCTTCATCCTTTGCTTCTTGAGCTTTGCTTAGCTCAAGTGCTTTCTTCTCCTCCAACTCATCCTGTTTTCTTTGTTCAGCCTCCTCCCTTGCTTTCTTGTCAGCTTTGGAAACTTTCTTTTTCCTTAGCACTATTTTTCTCTTGCCTTTATCAGCAGGGGCTGGTCCAGCAGATGATATGGGAGCAGCAGCAATAGGAAAAATGATTTGGACGTCTGGATCTTCTTGAGGTTGAGCAACCTCAGCTGTTGGTGTGACTTGACTTGGCTGTTGCTCATCAGCTTTGTCAGTCACAACAGTCTTAACTGTTTCAGCAGGCCTTTCAGCAGCTTCAGGGTCTTCCCTAGCTACATTTTCCAAGTCCGTTGGTTCTTCTATGAAAGTCATCTGATTTCTAGCAGTCTTCTTGGTTCTCCCTTCACGGTAAGTGGTTGTAGCTGTATCTCTCTGTTGACTTCTTGTTCGTTGAGAGATACCTTCAGCAGGCCTCTCTGCTGATGGAGTTCTTGATGGTGATGCAGGGGATCCAGTCCTTACATCAGCAATTATGTTTTCAACGATTTTAGTGGCTTCAGCAGCAGAAGTCACTTTCTCCATCTGCTTGGTAACTTTCCTCTTAGGCTCATCAGCAGCCTTCTTCTTTTTAGTCTCAACAGCTAAATCAGCAGTCTTGACCAGTTTCCTCTGCCTCTTGGCAGGAACCTCTTTTGGTTCCTCAACATCAGCTTCTTCAGGCTCACCAGCCTTCCTTTTCTGAACAGGCATGTACTTGGACAATGCCTTGGATTTGTGGATCTCTTTTCCATTCTTTGTTTCACAGCCCAGTTTTGACAACATATAACTGAGTGTGATTCTGTGGTTGGTGGAGGGGCCTTTTCCTTTCTTATCATCAAGAAAGTCAGCTAATATGTACCAGGCTATGATTGACCAGTTGATCTCCAGTCCATAGTATATGGCAGCCATGATGCTGAACCTTTTCATGGTAACAGCATCCAGTGAGAAGGTGCAGTTCTCGATCAGCTTAGCTACCATATCAGCCATCCGCTGATATTCATCTCTCAGTTGTCTCTTCCTTATGTTTCCAGACATCACTTCTCCCTCCTTGGCGCAGATCGCCCAGAATTGTTGGTGCTTATCTTCCGTCAGTACAGTGACGTCATGTCGTCCACTGTTAGGAAGCCCAAACATCTCGTGCAGAACAGCAGGAGTAATAGTGATAGATTTACCTCCCACTGTAGCCTTAATCTCCAGTGTGTTGTAATCAGCTTTCGCTGTGTTGTAGTACTCCATCACTTGATCAGTCCAGATCACTCCCTCATTATATTCCATGAAATTTACCAAGTTCGCAGATTTGAACTTCTCCAGAAGTTCTTTCATCAGTGACGTACCAGATTGGTAGTAGGAATCATACACGAGAAACATACCTTCAGCGGCCATTGTTAATCTGTTGAAGGTTAGGAAAACAGAGAGAAATTTGCAGAGAATTGCAGATATTTTTCTCACAAGTACTTTTGAATGCTTAGAGTGCGTAAAGAACGACTCGACTGATCAGATGGGGATTTATAGAGTTGGGGTATCTTGAATTCCGTGATATCCGCCAACCGTTAGATCCGTTTTTCTGTCAGTGCTGATCGTGCGGCGTCAGTTACGACTTTTCCAATTCAAAAGATATTTAATGAAGAGCGGGAATATGTACCGTCCAACAGTTACTTATAAAAGCGTATTTTGAATAAAACGTTTTGAATAGTTCAGCTTTTATTAAAGTAATCAGATGAGTAACATAAATACTTATCTGATGGACTACTGTCCTGATGACATAGTTGTTATCAGAGAATGCCAATAGCTGATAACCCTCCTCAGCTGTTTGTCAATCCAGCTAGATAATATAACTTTAATCTTCTATAGTTGAGTCTTCTGATGAAAACATAACTTCAACTAACTGTCATTAACAAATTTCATCTTTAATTCAGAAGTACCGCTAGTCTTACACGTTCCCCCTGAGTTTAAGAATTCATAAGTTAACTAGTCTGTTGAGAGTTAATCCTTGAAGATAATAACGAATAACTAAGCTGTTGAACTCCAGTCTTCTGATGAGTTCCCCCTCAGCTTATGCTTCCAAATTAAGTAGTCCTAGCTCAGCTCTTAGAGTTGAAAACCTTACTTCACTTAAAGGTTTAGTGAAAATATCAGCAATCTGATTGTCTGTATGAACATACTCAATCATAACATTGCCTTTTTCCACATGATCTCTAATGAAGTGATGCTTGATCTCAATATGCTTAGTCCTTGAATGACTTGTAGTGTTCTGAGTAAGAGAGATTGCACTTGTATTATCACAGTAGATTGGAATTCCACTGATCTTGATGTTGTAGTCTTCTAGTTGATGTTTCAACCAAAGTATCTGTGCACAACAAGCTCCAGCAGCTATATATTCAGCTTCAGCAGTAGAAATAGAAACTGAAGTTTGTTTCTTACTCATCCATGAGATCAGACGACTACCTAAGAACTGACAGGCACCTGTTGTGCTCTTTCTGTCAATCTTGCAGCCAGCAAGGTCTGAATCTGAATAACCAATAAGTTCAAATCCAGATTCTCTAGGATACCATAATCCCAATTCTTGAGTGCCTTTAACATACTTCAATATCCTTTTGGCAGCTAAGAGATGAGATTCTTTGGGGTTTGATTGAAATCTTGCACAGACTCCAACTGAGTACATTATATCAGGTCTGCTTGCTGTTAGATACAACAATGAACCAATAATGCCTCTATATTTGGTTATGTCCACTGATTTGCCATCTTCATCTTTATCCAAACGAAGACTTGTAGACATAGGAATTGTAGCAGTAGAGCTAGTTTCCATACCAAACTTTTTAAACAGATCTCTTGTGTATTTTGCTTGGCTGATGAATATTCCATCAGGCAACTGTCTAACTTGCAATCCAAGAAAATAATTAAGTTCACCCATCATGCTCATTTCAAACTTATTTTGCATCAGCTTGGAGAACTTATCACACATCTGTTGATTAGTTGAACCAAAAATAATATCGTCCACATATATTTGCACAAGTAATATATGATTTTCCCATTCAATTGTGAACAAGGTTTTATCTACCTTACCTTTTCGAAATCCTTTAATTAAAAGAAAATCAGATAGGGTATCATACCATGCTCTTGGAGCCTGTTTCAGTCCATATAAGGCTTTCTTCAGACGATATACTTTATCCTCTTCTTGATAGACTTCAAATCCAGGAGGTTGTTCAACATATACCTCTTCTTGCAATTCTCCATTGAGAAAGGCAGACTTCACATCCATCTGATAGACAGTGAAGTTCTTATAAGCAGCATAGGCAAGAAACAGTCTGATTGCTTCAAGTCTTGCTACTGGTGCAAAAGTTTCATCAAAGTCAATTCCTTCTTCTTGACAATAACCTTTGGCCACTAGTCTTGCTTTGTTTCTGGTGACAACACCATCTTCATTCATCTTATTTCTGAATACCCACTTAGTGCCAATTACTCTTTGATGACTTGGTCTAGGAACTAAGTACCAGACTTCATTCCTTTCAAATTGATTCAACTCTTCTTGCATAGCTTCTATCCAGAAGGAATCGTTGAGAGCTTCTTCAATATGCTTGGGCTCTATTTGAGATAGAAATGTGACGAACATAGCATCTTGTGCAGCAGCTCTTCTTGTTTTCACTCTATCTAATGGATCACCAATCACTAATTTAGGTGGGTGATTCTTGAGCCATCTGAGATCAGGTTGTAGATCAGGATGTTGTCCTCTGTCTTGATCTTGCAACACTACTGTTGGAGTTCCAGTAGTAGTCTGTTGAACATTTGCAGTCTGTTGAACAGTCTCTGGTCTGTCAGCTGTTTGCAACTCGTCTGTTAGACAATCAGCACTGTGATTTTGAACAGCACTTGAGTTAGCAGCTGAACTTAGATTAGGTAGTATGATGGGAACATATTCTTCATTTCTTCCAATGTCTAGCTTCTGTAAATCAGTAGACAGATCTTGATTAACACTTTGATTCTTTTCAGAAGATTGACTTGGCTCATCAAATACTACATGGATAGATTCTTCTATTAGTAATGTTCTTTTATTGAAAACTCTATAGGCCTTACTAACAGTAGAGTATCCTACAAAAACAGCTTCATCAGCCTTTTCTGCAAATGCAGTAAGGTGACTTTTCCCATTATTCAATACAAAACATTTACAACCAAAAATCTTAAAGTAATGAATGTTTGGTTTTCTATTGTTCCAAACTTCATAAGGAGTCTTGTTCTGATTTTTGTTGATCATACATCTGTTTTGGGTAAAGCATGCTGTATTTGTTGCTTCTGCCCAAAATCTTTGAGGCAGTTTAGCTTCAGCTATCATGGTTCTGACAGCTTCCTTTAGTGTTCTGTTTCTCCTTTCAGCAACACCATTCTGTTGAGGGGTTCTAGCAGCTGAATACTCATGATGTATTCCTTTGATATTACAGTACTCTTCAACAGTAGAGTTTGTAAACTCTGTCCCTCTATCTGATCTGATCTTCAATATTTTGATGCTCTTCTCATTCTGGATCAGTTCCATCAGATTTGTAAGATGTTCCTTGGTTTCACTTTTCTTTTTCATGAAAATCACCCAAGTATATCTTGAATAATCATCCACAACAGCTAGGCAGTATTTCTTTCCACCATTGCTGACTGGATCAATGGGTCCAAATAAGTCCATATGCAGTAGCTCCAATATTCTTCCAGATGATTGGTGCTTCTTTTCTTTGAATGATGACTTGATTTGTTTCCCCTTCTGACATGCATCACAGAGCTTGTCTTTGCTCATGACTGCTTTTGGAATCCCTTCTACCAAATCATTCTTGATTAATCTGTTTATGGTCTTGAAGTTTAAGTGATTCATTCTCTTGTGCCATAGCCAACTCACTTCACTTGGTGCAGATGCCACCAAACAAACACTTGAATTCTTGTCAACAGAATCCCAGTCGACTATGTAGATATTTCCTTGTCTTCTTCCAGATAAAATTACCTTCTTTGTACCAATCTGTTCAACGTAGCACTTATCTGTTGAGAAGATGACTGAATATCCTTTGTCACAAAATTGACTTATGATTAGCAGATTATACTTTAGGCCTTTAACATATGAGACGTCAGATATCTCTATGTTTCCCTTGATTAATCTTCCTTTAGCTTTAATCTTGCCTTCTTTGCTGTCTCCAAAGGTAACTTTTGGACCATCCACAGCAACTGCATCAGTCAACTCATGTATGTTTCCACACATGTGCCTTGAACATCCACTGTCCAAATACCAAATCTTTTCTACTTTACTCCTACTCCTAATCCTATCCTACAAAACAAAAATAAAATTGTTTTAGGTACCCTTATTGAGAGGGTCCTGAAGGATTAGTTCCACCTTTGACAACCCAAGATGTTGATGTCTTAGGCTTCTTAGGCTTCTGAGTTTTAGGAGCATGAACAGCTTCATTTTTATCATAGTTATCAGATAAGTCATGTTGATGATCAGTATGATATGAATAATGTTCATAAGCAGGGTAAGGTGCATGATATGCAGGATATGCATGCATTGGATGAGCAGGGTAAGGTGCATAGTAACCAGGAAATTGAGGTGCATGATACATAGGATGATATGCAGCAGGTTGCACATAATATGACTCATTTCCATACCAAGCATTTTGATTTTTCTTGTTTTTATGCTTCTTTGGCTTACTAGATGCTTGCTCTTTAACAGACGACTTAGTTTTCTCACCAGTCTGATTAGTTTTAACCTTATCAAAAGACTTCCTAGGACTCTTCTGTTTAGGCTTACTAGTCTGTTTTCCTACACTAGGCTCTTTGCTCTTTTTAGCCTTAGGAGATTTCTTCTCCTTTACCACTTTCTCAGTTGAGGTAGGTTTAGAAGTTTGAACATACAGAATGACCTTACTATTGTCAGCAGAAATGAATTTTTCAGTATGGTGCAATTCTAGTTTATCCTTTTCTAAAGGTGTCTCCTGTTTACTAGATGTATGCATGAATGCAACAGTTGACTTATCATGAGACTCAATAATTTTCTCAAGTTCCATGATTTTTCCTTTATAAACCTCACATTCAGCTTTCAGAGATTCATGCTCTTGCTCAAGCTGTTTATATTCAGCTGATTCTTTTGGCTTTTCAGCTACAAGTTTCAGTGAATTATTTTGCTCTTTTAGCAGGATCATCTCTTCCTTAAGCTTAACAAATTCTCCAGCAATAGTAGTATTATTCAACATCATTTGCTCTAGAGAATTAAATAGTTCATTATCTTGAGGAGTTACCTCATCCTCTGAGTCATCAGATTCCTTTGCCATCAGGCAGAGGAGAGCAGGTTTTTCTTCATCAGACGATTCTTCATCAGACGTGTCTGAATCTGAATCAGATGAGTAGACAGCAGCAAGCTTTTCTGCTTCAGCCATCATAGCCTTGCCTCTCTGATGCTTTCTTTCTTTTCTCATTTTCTTCTCCTCTTCAGTGTACTTTTCTGCTTTTGGATATGGGCAGTCTTTGATGAAGTGTCCCAATTTCCTGCAGTTGTAACACATTAGTTTTGCTTTATAATCATTTTTTTCTTGAGAAGAAAAGTTAGGTTTAGAAGTAGAAGCATTGTTGTATTTGTTCTTCATTTTTCTCTTGTAGAACTTCTTAAAATTGTTCATCAACAGTGCAACATCTCCAGCAGTGTACTCCTTTTTGTTGAGTAGAGTGGCTTCATCAGATGAGTCCACTTCTATACTTCTTTGAGCTGGTCTTCTTTGGTTTTCAGCAGCAACCAGTGCAGCTGTGGGTCCTGAAGTTGAGGTTTCTTCAATTCCCATTCTAGGCAGTTTATACTCATAAGCCTTGAGTACGGAGAACAGCTCTGTAAGAGAAATCTTGCCCAGATCTCTTGATTCTTCCATTGCTGTCACTTTCATGTTGAACTTGGAAGGTAGAGCCTTCAGCACTCTGACAGAGATCTCTTTGTCAGTGAAAGTCTTTCCCAACTTTAAAACTTCATTCAGAGTTCTGGTGAATCTGGTATCCATCTGATCAATGGTTTCTCCAGACTTCATCTTGAAGTTGTCAAGTTTCTCCAAGGCAACACTGAGCTGATGCTCCTTTATTGCATCATTGCCTTCGCTCATGTCTCTGACTTTGTCCCACATCTCCTTTGCAGTTTTGCAATGTTTGACCTTGTCAAACCTATCATTATCCAGGGCTTTAGTCATGATGAATCTCCCAACTTTGTCTAGATTGAAAAGCTTTATTTCCTCTGGAGTCATCTCATGAAGGTCTTTTTTCACAACCGTATCTACTTCATTTATTTTTATGGTCTTTGTGAATCTGAATGGACCTTTAATGATACATGTGTACATGTTATCATTATAAGCAGCAAGGAAAATCTCCATTCTGATTTTCCAATCCTCAAACGACATACCAGCAATGTGGGGAACATGGCTGATACAGTCCATTTTTCAAAAAGTTTTGATTTTTCAAAAAGATGCTCTTTTGAAAAGTTTTGAAAACCTTTGAAAAACACTTGGATCAAGCTCGTTGATCAGGCAGCTGATTCAAATGAACCACCTGCTCTGATACCACTTGTTGGTCCCAAGTGGTCAGAAGAGGTTTAGAGGGGGGGGGGGGGGTGAATAAACCTCTTTAAAATTTTCTTCTAATTTTAACTTTAAAACTTTACTTTAATTGAACAGACTAAGCTGATCAGATTAGTAAGTTACAATTCTGTTCGCGAACAAATCTTTGAACAGGTCTGTTGACCACTCGTCTGATAGTTACTTAGCTGATTTTGTTAAAATCAGTTTTAATACTTAGAGTACTTGCAGCGGATTTTCAAGGTGTTTTTCACAAGTAATCTTAGCAGTTTGAAAAGCGTTTCCCCAGTTTTATAAACTCCTTCTTAATACTTTTTCAAACAGTTAACTTATCGTGTTTTTATGCAAACAGAAATTATGCAGATTTAAAAGCAATGTAAAAACACAAGTAATTTTTATAGTGGTTATATGGATTTGAATATCCTTTAGTCCACTCTTCCAAGTCACACAGATCTTGGGTTATACTATAATCACAAAGTTTACAGTATACTCTGCTTGCGTCGAACAACAAATGAAACGACCACAAGTTCGCAATAGGAAATCACACAGAAAACCTATTCTCTGAAGTTTGATCACTCACAAAGATGGATCACAACTCCGCACAACACTCTTGTTTACAAAATCACTCAGAAGATGTATTTTTCTCGATTCTTCAACTCTGCTTTCGTCAACAAATGACTCAGCTGATGAGTGAGCTGTTCTTGAGACTTAAAGAATTTTGCTTCGAAAATTTCTCAGAGATTGTGTTGCTTACTTCTTCTTCGTCTCTTTCAGCTATTTATACTTGAGGATTGAAAAGTGTCCGTTGAAGAGAGACAGAATTCAAATTCCTCGAGTACTGGTCCTTAAAATCCGCGAACGGCTCTTTTGCAGTCTGTCCGTACTATGAACAGTACTATTCTGCAGGCAGCATTAAATGCAGCATTAAATGCACTCGGCTGATGCGAAGCTTTTCTTCAATCATTTGTCTTAAATATCCTCGTACTTCAGCATTTATTACACCAAGGGGCATTTATTACCGTTGGGAACACTTCATGATCTTCTTTACTTGGCTGACGAAAGTATAAGTCTGATGGTGAACTCGGCTGATCTCAAACTTGAACAAATCTGATTTGAGTCGGCTGATCTTCACTAGTCTGATAACTTTACTTCAGCAGATCAGAAGTCTTGGACCTTGAAACTTTGACTCTTCTGATGTCTTCAATACTTAGTCAAAATTCCTTGATAAGTTTATCAGCTAAGCTACTCCATACTTAGCCAATCTTTGAAGTTTTGGAATGCATCAAAACCTCCCTTATCAAACTTCCTTTAGTGCCTTCATCTTCATCCTTATCCAACAGACTTGTAGCTTTATTGTGCTTCCCAAGCACACTTCTTGAGCTTCCCAAGCACACTACTTTTGATACAAGTTAGTGGTGGGGGCCACTACTAACTCTTGATAAGATATTTATTTTTCTCTCTTGTATATATATATCACATATATATATATATTAACATTATATCATATCATATATGATCATCTCATAAGACCAATTTAGATTGGTCATGGGTTAATTGGACATTTATTTCCCAATTAATAAATCCAATCTCTAATTCAAAATTAGAAACCCATTTATTTCTTCCTTCAATTAATTAGACCCTTCTAATTAATTTCTACTAAATTAATTTAACACTTAAATTAATAGAGTCCTTTAATTAATTAATCTCCATTAATTAATTACTACTTCTTGTCAAATCCAATTTGACCTTTAATAGATTGAACTAAGTTGCATCTTGAGCTATTGTGTGTGGTCCCTTGGGTTCACCATCAATTAGCCGTGGGCTCACAAACCATTTGTGATTTAATTAAAAAGATTAATCAAACTACTTTTAATCAATCACTCTTAGATATGATCTCATCAAATCTAGAGTACCCAACACTCGAGGTAGTCGTCTAGTCACGGTCGACGAGTCCTAACTAATGATGAATAAAAAGTGTGAACCTTTCTTGAATTGATCTCATCAATCCTCTTACGCATACCATGCACGTACGCTCCTTCCAATAACTTATTTCCCGATCGAGGCCTAGGACATGGAGTCCAACGGATTCCTATTAGCCTTGATAACTATGCGTCTTTATTCTTTATGGTGATTCCTTTTAGTGATTACCCATTTGAAAACTCCTTTCCAAATCTAACATCACTCACTTCGGCCGAAGATTCCCGAAATCAATCCATATAAAAGAATGCATAGGAAATCGCCCAACCACATCACGGTGGGAGTTAATGGATCCTTTATTGACGTCATTAACCTCACTACGAAGCAATCCATACCCAACGTGAAACTATGATGACTCGCTAATTAGTAGTCGAGTAACACATCAAAGCATAAACGCTCCGCATGAAGTTCACTCTAACATCTCAAGTCAAAGGACCAATTTACGTACACTATCGTAAGTAGAAGAAATCTTCATCTCCGATAAACTCCTAAGATGAGATTCTTCTTGCGGGGTTTCGACGCGCTTGATCTCATCAAGCCGCCCACTCATATGCATTGATATCTACCATATCGATGTCCATGGAACTATCCATCCTCATGCAAAAGAGAATGCATACTCGTGCAAGTCTTACCGAATACAATGATGCCCTGTCTCAATTGTATTCTACGACTTGGAAAGCTTTTAAGATCTTAAACCATAGTAGAACATATTCCATAGAGGGATGCACCATGTTCCATAGTTTCGACGATCTAAGGGCTTCATAAATTGCTTAGATGTATCACAATAAATGAAGAATTGCCAATGCGAACTTTTATTGATCATGAATAAGATTGATTACAAGAGTATTTACAAGACAACCGATTGGCTTGCAGGGCACTACTCTAACAATCTCCCACTTGCACTAAAGCCAATCGTACATAACTTTAAGGCCCATCTTAAGGCGATGTCCTTCAAAAGCCTTGATTGGCAATGGTTTAGTCAGTGGGTCCGCCACATTTTCTTTTGAGTCAACGCGCGCCACTCTCACGTCTCCTCTATCAATGATATCTCGTATCAAATGATATCGCCTCAATACGTGCTTGGATCTTTGATGAGATCTTGGCTCCTTTGCTTGCGCAATGGCCCCATTGTTATCACAGAAGATAGCAACGGGTTCGGCAATGCTAGGAACTACACCCAACTCTTGGATGAAGTTTCGCATCCAAACACCTTCCTTAGCAGCATCACATGCAGCTATGTATTCTGCTTCGGTTGTAGAATCGGCTACAGTTTCCTGTTTGGAACTCTTCCAACTTACTGCACCTGCGTTCAAGCAAAATACAAATCCTGACATAGACTTGGAGTCATCTACATCACACTGAAAACTAGAGTCAGTGTGACCTTCAAGTTTTAATTCTCCATTACCATAGACCAAGAACAAATCCTTAGTTCTTCTCAAGTACTTGAGGATTGCTTTTACGGCACTCCTGTGACTCTCACCTGGATCGGATTGAAAGCGGCTAGTGACACTAAGAGCTTGTGCCACATCCGGCCTAGTACATAGCATGGCGTACATTATGCTCCCTATAGCGGACGCATAAGGTATCTTTGACATCCTTTCTCTTTCATCGTCAGTCTTGGGAGACATCGACTTGGAGAGATGGATTCCATGTCGCATTGGAAGAAACCCTTTCTTCGAATCATCCATACTAAACCTCTTTAGTATCTTTTCTATGTACAACATTTGGGATAGCCCTAGCAACCTTTTAGATCTATCTCTATAGATCCGTATTCCCAATACAAAGGAAGCTTCTCCCAAATCTTTAATGGAGAATTTTGTAGATAACCATGCTTTAGTCTTCTCTAATATTCCTACTTCATTCCCAATGAGAAGAATATCATCGACATAAAGCACTATAAACTCTATCGAGCTCCCACTAACCTTCTTGTACACACAAGGTTCATAGATGTTCTTGATGAAGCCAAACGATTTGACTGTCTCATCAAAACGCTTGTTCCAATTTCGGGATGCTTGTTTAAGTCCATAAATGGACCTTTGCAGTTTGCAAACCTTTTGCTCACTACCTTTAGGTTGCTCCATATAAATTTCTTCTTCAATGTCTCCATTGAGAAAAGCGGTTTTCACATCCATTTGCCATATCTCATAGTCGTACCATGCGGCTATGGCAAGCAAGATCCGAATGGACTTCGGCATGGCCACCGGCGAGAAGGTTTCCTCAAAGTCGATGCCCGGCCTTTGAGTGTATCCCTTCGCTACTAGCCTTGCCTTGTAGGTCGACACCTCTCCATTTACTCCAAGCTTTCGCTTATAGATCCACTTGCAACCAACGGGTACTACTCCCTTTGGTGGATCTACCAAGGTCCATACCTTGTTTGAGTACATGGAGTCCAATTCGGCTCTCATGGCTTCACGCCATTTTCCCGAATCTATGTCCAACATAGCTTCTTCATAAGTCCTTGGATCAATATCCAATTGCCCCGTTTCATGTATCAATCCAAACCGTTCGGGTTGTTTACGTTCACGAGTGGACCTACGAAGTTGATGTGTACTAGTGGATTCCTCATTACTCTCATTTGTTTCCATCTCTTGTGGTGATTCATTCGTCTCACGAATTTCCTCCAATTCTATCTCCACCTTTTTCATTATCAAGAAGACGTTCTTCCAAGAAAATGGCGTTCCTAGAAACAAACACATTTTGTTCCTTAGGATCATAGAATTGATATCCAATAGACTCTCTAGGATATCCCACAAATTTGCATAAGGTGGACTTGGCTTCCAACTTATCTCCCACTAGCTTCTTGACATAAGCGGGAGACCCCCAAATTCTCATGAATTTATAAGAGGGTGCTTTGCCGAACCACATCTCATGAGGTGTCTTAGGCACAGTTTTCGAAGGTACTACGTTTAGTATCTTCGAAGCTGTAAGAAGAGCCAAACCCCAAAAGCTTCTAGGTAAATCCGTGAAACTCATCATGGATCGAACCATGTCCAACAGAGTTCTATTCCTTCTCTCCGATACTCCGTTCAATTGAGGAGTACCCGGAGGAGTCCACTTTGAGAGAATCCCATTCTCTTTTAAATAACCGAGGAATTCGCTACTCAAGTATTCTCCACCTCGATCGGATCGAAGTGACTTAATACTTTTACCGAGTTGCTTTTCTACTTCATTTCGAAACTCTTTGAACCTTTCAAAAGCTTCGGACTTATGTGTTATGAGATACACATATCCATACCGTGAATGATCATCGGTAAAGGTTATGAAGTACTTATAACCTCCTCGAGCACTAACACTTAGTGGTCCACATATATCCGTATGGATCAAATCCAAAGTGCTTGAAGCACGTTCCGGTTTCCCAGAAAATGGCAATTTGGTCATTTTTCCCTTTAAGCAAGATTCGCAAGTTGGGAACTCATCTAAGTCTACTATTTCTAGAGACCCATTTGACACCAACCTTTGAATCCTCTTCTTGGAAATATGTCCAAGTCTAGCATGCCATAGATATGCGGAGTTATCGTTATTTGCCTTTCGTTTCTTAATATTATCGTGAACATGCAATATAGTGTTAGATGTTATGGACGTTTCAAGATTATACAATCCTTTAGCTAGTGTACCTTTTGCATATAAAGAACCATTCTTTGAAATGCTAAAAATTCCATTCATAATGGTAAAACAAAAACCTTCTTGATCCAAAACAGGAATGGAAATAAGGTTCTTGATTAAAGTAGGTACATAGAGACAATCTCTAAGGACTAGCTTACAATGTCCTACATCTAGTTCTACGTCCCCTATTGCTTCGGCTGCAACTTTTGCACCATTGCCCAAGCGGAGAATCCAATCCTCGGGTTTAAGGGGCCTTGTTGTTCTCATCACCTGTTTGTCATTACAAAGGTGAGAACCACAAGCGGTGTCCAACACCCAATTAGCATTATTCACGGAAATATTAACTTCAACGAAAAATATACCTTGATTCTTATTTGGGACGGTTTTAAGGTAAAGAGGACAATTCCTCTTCCAATGCCCTTCTTTATTACAATGGAAACAAATACCCTTAGGCACTTTTCCCTTCGCAACTTTAGGAGTAGCCTTAAGAGGCTTCTTGTCCTTAGATGAACTTTTCCCCTTCTTTTTCTTTCCCTTTGCCTTTCGGCCCTTGGAAGAAGAGGGAGCTAACATCACATGTTTCTCCTTTACTAGAGAGCTTTCCGTCATGTGAAGCATATTAACAAGTTCATGAAGTCCAACTTCCATGTTATGCATGTTAAAGTTCATCACAAAGTTGTCAAATGAGCGGGGCAATGATTGAAGGATCAAATCCATATAGAGTTCATTGTCCATAACCACGTTAAGATGAGCAAGCTTTTCAATGAGTCCAATCATTTTAAGCCCATGCTCACGGACCGATGAACCCTCAATCATGCGAGCTTGGAAAAGCTCCTTACTTGCCAAGTAACGTTCTTGCCGACCCGGAGTCGAGTACAACTCGGACAAGTGAAGGTGGATATCCGAAGCATGAGATATGTTCTCATGTTGCTTTTGAAGCTCACTTGACATTGAGGCCAACATGAGGCAACGGGCCTGAAGATCATCTTCGACCCATTTGTCAAAGGTGGCCCGTTCCTCATCCGACGAATCAGTCGGTAAAGCCACAGGGGGTGGGGCGGACAGGACATAGCTCCTTTTCTCAGAATCGAGAACAATGCGAAGGTTGCGGAGCCAATCGGAGTAATTTGGCCCGGTGAGTTTGTTTGAGTCAAGTATCAAATGAAGTGGGTTCTTTGCCATTTTAAAACACTTTTAAATCTACAAAGGCGAAAAAGATTATGTTTAGCGTTCATTCAATTTTTCAATATACTTTATGATCTTGGACTTCTAACCATAAAGGTCTCCCACTATTTTATCGAATCCCATGCCCCCACATGGTAAACGAGAAATCAAATTTCTTAGTAGGTCTCAAAGTCCTAAAGACATTTTCCACACCCACGACTCGTGAGACATGTGGTCAATTCAATAGGTAGGCAACAAATTGCCAATCGTTTCTACCAAACGACCTTTGAGAATATTTTGCCTCGCTTTTCGTATGGACCCACGACTCGTGCGACATCCATATTATTAAACGTTAAGTCTACACCATCAATCTTGATAAGACATACCCCAATCATGGACGTTCCACGACTCGTGAGACAACGCCATGACCCGAATATGCCCTACCCTTGGCACTTTAACTCGTGCATCAAGGAAACGATCATATTGCTCTAATTACACCCGTTCCACGACTCGTGAGACAACGGATGAATCGAATACAACTCATGACCGAGCCCTATTGATGGAAGGCATGGACTACGAAAACTCGCTTGCCCATTATGACTTAATTATTAAACTCGATTGGGTCGAGTGGAGGTTTTTAATTATTTGAAGTTGCAAGATCTCACCAAATTTTAGTTGTTTATCTTTGTTAGGTGATCTATCCTAACATGCATCACATACATCAAATGGATAAAATACCAACAAAGCATAAACGGCTCTAGCATACTCCTATCGCGTGGTGGATGATCATGGGCCGATCCTATGCGGTCCATTCCGAGCCAAGGAATGTCCCAATTGGTCAATCTAGGGTAAGTAAACAAATGGAAATAGAATCCTATTCTATTACATATGCATCACCATGCATACATGGCCTTCAAGGTCTTCAAGTCCTCCAAGTCCTTCAAGTGCTTCACAAGTCCTTCAAGTCCTTCTTCTTGAATAAACCTCACAACCTAATGCCTACTCTCTTTACATTGACATAAGTCAAGAAATAAGAGGCATGCAAGCCCCATTTAATTACAAACCCAAATCATCAAATGAATTACAAGATTAATATCCAATCACATAAGGTCAGGGCCACTAGATCATCCACCCATACATTCATCACACAATGGGCATCGATAAAGTAAATTTACCAAGAAGATTATCTACCAATTTCTAATGGATTAAGGCATGTACTTTGTGGTGTCCCAATTTAATGAGACCAAAGAACACAAATTTAGATAACTTGATGTAGGAGCTCGATAGGTGTTTAAATTTCGGTTTTATGACCAATCCGGCTCATCCTTAAGTTATCCATAAGTAAAGAGGCTTACCCACAGCCCTACATTACCTTAGGAAACCGTAGGACTCGCAAGATTTAGGCAATTTTACCGGTAGGTGCGATTGTTCCACTACAACCCGGCACATACGGTCTTTTCACCAAAAACCAATTTTCAAACTAAAACCACCCTTACTCCATACATCCTTATATCCAACAAAGTGTTCATAAACATTATCTAACCATAATCAACCACAAAAACAGCCCCTAAATCCGAAAGCAAATCGGTTGATGCACTTCAAATTTTAACAAACCGTTTTCACCAAAACGTAAGGAAACATTCATAACACTTATGAATCACGAATCTAATATGAAATAGCATGATTTGGCTCTGATACCACTTGATGGTGATGGTCCTAAGGTCAGCCAAAACGCAGCGGAAAACAAAAATTTTAATCGAGGCCAAAACGGCCCAAAAATGCAACTACTTTGCAAGAAAACTTTGGAGACCTTCTACCATTACTATCCTAGGATCATCATGCATACAAAGTTCATATTAGAAGGAAAGATATCAAGTCATACCTCTCCCAATCTTGGGAGGTGAAGAGCCGCAAAGAATCGGGACAAACAAGTATCACCCGAAACCTTCAAGAACCTCCAAGCTCACGGGTTCAACACCTCCAAGCTCCAAGCTAGAATCTCCTCCTTTGAAACTTCTTTCTTCAAGATCCTCAAGAATATCCACACCAAGATCTCCAAGTGTAGATCCTCCAAAGCTAGCCCACACACACAAGTGATAGCACTTAAGGAGTAAAGAAGATGAACTAGATCTTGCAAATACACCCTCAATCTATTAGCTAGAATGAAGTAGTACTTGAATCAAGTTAGAAACTTGATGAAGGAAGAAAAGGAGATGAAGAAAACAACTTTTCTTTCTAGGGTTTGAGAGAAATCCGAACACACACTAAAAGGTGTAGTGTGTGTTTTTGTCTTGCTACTTCTACCTCTAATGAATGAAGGCAACATCTTATCTTTTATGTGTGTACATTATTCAATGTAGTTTATTGTTGGATCAAATCCACCAATAAGACTTGTAGCTTTATTGTGCTTCCCAAGCACACTTCTTGAGCTTCCCAAGCACACTACTTTTGATACAAGTTAGTGGTGGGGGCCACCACTAACTCTTGATAAGATATTTATTTTTCTCTCTTGTATATATATATCACATATATATATATTAACATTATATCATATCATATATGATCATCTCATAAGACCAATTTAGATTGGTCATGGGTTAATTGGACATTTATTTCCCAATTAATAAATCCAATCTCTAATTCAAAATTAGAAACCCATTTATTTCTTCCTTCAATTAATTAGACCCTTCTAATTAATTTCTACTAAATTAATTTAACACTTAAATTAATAGAGTCCTTTAATTAATTAATCTCCATTAATTAATTACTACTTCTTGTCAAATCCAATTTGACCTTTAATAGATTGAACTAAGTTGCATCTTGTGCTATTGTGTGTGGCCCCTTGGGTTCACCATCAATTAGCCGTGGGCTCACAAACCATTTGTGATTTAATTAAAAAGATTAATCAAACTACTTTTAATCAATCACTCTTAGATATGATCTCATCAAATCTAGAGTACCCAACACTCGAGGTAGTCGTCTAGTCACGGTCGACGAGTCCTAACTAATGATGAATAAAAAGTGTGAACCTTTCTTGAATTGATCTCATCAATCCTCTTACGCATACCATGCACGTACGCTCCTTCCAATAACTTATTTCCCGATCGAGGCCTAGGACATGGAGTCCAACGGATTCCTATTAGCCTTGATAACTATGCGTCTTTATTCTTTATGGTGATTCCTTTTAGTGATTACCCATTTGGAAACTCCTTTCCAAATCTAACATCACTCACTTCGGCCGAAGATTCCCGAAATCAATCCATATAAAAGAATGCATAGGAAATCGCCCAACCACATCACGGTGGGAGTTAATGGATCCTTTATTGACGTCATTAACCTCACTACGAAGCAATCCATACCCAACGTGAAACTATGATGACTCGCTAATTAGTAGTCGAGTAACACATCAAAGCATAAACGCTCCGCATGAAGTTCACTCTAACATCTCAAGTCAAAGGACCAATTTACGTACACTATCGTAAGTAGAAGAAATCTTCATCTCCGATAAACTCCTAAGATGAGATTCTTCTTGCGGGGTTTCGACGCGCTTGATCTCATCAAGCCGCCCACTCATATGCATTGATATCTACCATATCGATGTCCATGGAACTATCCATCCTCATGCAAAAGAGAATGCATACTCGTGCAAGTCTTACCGAATACAATGATGCCCTGTCTCAATTGTATTCTACAACTTGGAAAGCTTTTAAGATCTTAAACCATAGTAGAACATATTACATAGAGGGATGCACCATGTTCCATAGTTTCGACGATCTAAGGGCTTCATAAATTGCTTAGATGTATCACAATAAATGAAGAATTGCCAATGCGAACTTTTATTGATCATGAATAAGATTGATTACAAGAGTATTTACAAGACAACCGATTGGCTTGCAGGGCACTACTCTAACATATTATAAAATCATAATTTTTTAAATATTTCTTTCTTAAATACATTAATATAAAATAAAATATTTTACTATAAAATAGAAAATTATATTATTTATACATTTACTGACATTAATAAATCAATAAATTATTTAAAAAAAAAATCACCATCCCTAACCTACCACCCCAACCCAACTCAACCCCCACATGCTGTCCCCAAACCCAACCCCCCACCCACCGTCCTCAACCCCAACCCGCACACGTCGGTCCCCAACCTTGCACCTATCGTCCGGCCAATCCCCAACCTAGAAAATCTCCCCAGGTCGGTGGCGAGGCCTGGATGTTGGGGACAACGGAGGTGGGGTAGGTGGGGTAGTTGGGTGTGGTATAGGGTTAGAGTTTTTTTATTTTATGTATAAAATTAATTTTTTTAAAGTATAGGGATCAATGTGCAAATTTAATTTTTTATATTTATTCAAAATTGAATTTTGCAATGGAAATAGGACATTTTGTTTATATGATTTCTTTTAATTAAAACTAATAAGAACAATATAATCATTTTTACATTATTTTGTAAGTTTTTCGAAACGTCAATGGAGATGGATTTTATTAAGAAATGACAAAGGGATTGGACAATAATTACCCCATACTTTAGGGAAAGTCCCTGTTATTATCCTTTTAATATATCCTAGGCCCTAGCACTCTTTACGTTGTTCTTGTTTTTTACATTTTTTTTTTTTTTTTAAGTTCACTCTTTACGTAGGTTGGCTCAAAGGAAAAGTATAACATATCAAATTCAATATGGCTTTATTAGGTCTTGTTTTAAATAAAGTACTGTATACAAGTGTTTTCTCGCTAGGGGGCTTGCACCGCATGGAAATTTGGCTTTACTACTGGAAGATGGCATATTTTATTGCATGATAATTTTGGGTGAAGATATTGGCGCTGTGGATTTAAAAGTTTGTTGGATTTTATGGGTATTAACCCAATTGGAGTTAAACCCATGAAATAGAAATAAATGTAATACGGAAGAAAAGGTCTTCATCTTACATGGAAAAAAATGAAAAACTTTTGCTCTTTAATATGCAAAAATATGGATAAGGGTTGGGTCCTTTGGAGGTTCCAACTTTTATGAGGGGAGAAAGACATGGATGACCATGTTTCACCATGCATGCCGTCGCCGCCGTTGTCCATCCGATCGGTCGGCACGGCTCAGCACGGTCTAAACTTGAAAGCCCAAATATTAATTCATGCCAAACAAATTTGTTTGACTCAATTAGATCCGCGAGGCCATTTTTAAAATGAATAAGTGCGTCGGTTTGATTCAAACCGAACTGATTGCACATGTTCAGACCAAAAGTTGTTTTTGGTTTAAATCCAAATTGACATGTCTCTCCAGAAACATCCTTTCTGTCTCTATAAATAGAGGGAGAATCTGATCAATTATCTCATCCCGTTTTTTAGCAATAAAGTAAAATCCTATCTTTCATCTCTCTCTATTCTTCTCTTAAATCATGCCCGGCATTCGTAGATCATTCCTCCTTTGCTTTTGCTAAAGATGGCATTCTATTAGAAATGAAATTGTTTAAATTTTCATGTTTGTTAAAGTTCGTTGTGAACTTGTTCTTTGTGCAAAGAAACAAGTATCTGACTATTATATTTTGGAACACTACTGTGATGAAATGTTGCACCTTTGACATCCTAGAAATATTGTCTTAAAGACATTGAATTAGCAAGCCACAATCGATCATTTTCGTTTCAGAATTATTTCAGTACGTACGCTGTTATTAAATTCAGATTTTGTTTGTTCTGCGAGAATAAACTATAATAAGATTTATAATTACAATTAATTATAAATAATTATTCTTTGTGAATAATTTACTATAATTTTTAATTATAGTTTTTAGACAAATAATGTATTCTATAATATTTTATAAACAAATATTGTTTTGAAATTTTTGTATAACAAAGTTATGAATCTAAAGATGGACGAAATTTTTAATTTTCCCGAGAGTGAAACAAATTGATCGCTAGGAAAAAATAAAAAGCTTAATAGTGGAGCTTCAACAAAAAGGTAACTTTTGTTATTGATGTTGTAATTTATGTTGGATGAGGGCCAAATTTCATTGTTGAAATTCATAGATAAATTTGAAATGTATATATATTGGATAAAACAAAGTTTAAAGAGATATATTGTATGTGGTTGTCCCACATTGCTTTAAGATTAATTGACAAGTGCAAGTTATAAAAGTCTTGTAAGAGAAATGAAAGTCTTATAAAACTCTTCACTTGTCTCACATTGATTTTATATTCGATGGTCTGAATTGGGGGATGGAGTGGTTACGGGGTCGGGGTCGGGGTGGGGGTGGGGGTGGGTGGGTTTGTTTTTAGTTTTCTTTTTAAATTATAATAAATATAAAGTGGATTAATACTATTATATATATCTTAGATTTGAAAATATTTTTTTTTTCAGATTTGCATCAATTTATTAATATTATTTATAAAATTAAATTAATTATGTAAATATTATAAGTAAAATCTTAAAATTGGTCCACATGTGGTATTATTCGATCAATTTGGAAATTTGATAACAATATGAACTAAAATTGTCTGTAAATTGAAGATGGGGGGTTATTTTTTGTAGTCTGAAATGTAATGGGGTAAAATATTAATCAATATAACTATTGGCAATAACTTTGCAATATGACTTAACTACCACATCACCACTTAATTGTGATTTTTTAACAATGGTACCAAATGTATCACAATTTGTTAAAACGTGGTATCAAATATGTCGGACACATAAAACAGTGTACAAAAAGTGAGAATTGATTTCAAGCGCGGTACATATCAAAAGTGCAATTGTAACGCCCCGACTGAAAAATACTAATTAATATTTACATAGATCTTACGTGGTTTCGTATATGATCACATTAGTGAAGTAAATAACTAAAAAGACAATTATATGGGGGGAAGATCGATAATATATGTATTCCGAGCATGTAAGTACAGTTTACAAATGATGGGGGTCCTATTCGAGCATTATAGGATGTCGTACAAGCTAGAGGATAAATACATACAAAACAACCTAAGCTAACTTTCCAAGGTGACTCCGAGTAGCAGCTTCGAGTAGAGAGCACCTGGGAAAGCGTGTAAGCCCTCCTCACTTCATAAATGCTCGTGGTATTTATAGTTGAAATGGGGAGCTACCTAGTCCATCCGTAGGAATATATTTCTCGGCCAACAGGCCTGGGGCTGAGGTAGGCCCAACAATATCCTTCAACTATGATCTCTCTCTGATAGATCGGATTGGATGAATTGTGACCTAGGCTCGATTTTATGCCTTTCAGGGTCGGGATCCACAACTTTCGATCTTGACAGGGCTCCTAAAAGTAGAGTCCAAACTATCCCTCATCAATACTCCCCCACTTCTTGAGCGCAAAGTGAAGCTTAAGCTCGAAGAAGTATGGACTGCTTCGAATATTGGGATGAGCAAACCATCTCAAATGTGCTTTGGATATGCCTCGTTAAAAACCTAACTCGGAAAAACCCATTGGGATAAAAACCGAATCAGGGAAAAAGAGTGCACATCTTGGAAACAATTTAGTGGCTTTACTGTGATGATATAAATTTTGACATTAACAATTTTCGTCTGGCTTTTTAAATTGAATCAAGATTAAAGTATCCTTCCACATTGGCTACTGTACTGCCGTAATTGACTCCTTATTTATACTTCCCTATTTCTCCGACCGTAGGATAAAGTAAAGCGTTGGGCGATAAATATATATACCGAAAAGGCCTATCTTTTTATATTTTGGTTCTCAACCCCCAATTGCGGAAAGTATAGGGGTCTAAAATGCAATTACCGGAAAGATGGTTTTGATTTTTTCCTGAGGGAGTTCAACCGTCGCGGTTACTCGGGGACCGGTTTGCAATTTACCTTTTTGACCTTATATATATATGCTGATCGTTGGGGGCTCACTTGCACAAGATTCTCAAAAAACCCTAGATCGGAGCAAAGAGATCGATAAGAAAACGTAAAGATACGTCCGACCATCCTTCTCGTATTTACAATGTCTAGTCCAATAGATCCAAAAGGCAAAGCCAAAGTAGCGGAAGAACAAGAGAGTGGTCCTGATGAGATGCAGGCTGAGACTACCCGCTCGCCAGTGGCGGAAAATTTAAGGAGCCCGAGTTCTGATTCCGACCTTGAAAGGGGAGAAGGAGAGCTCAATTCTGACTCAGAGGATGATGAAGACGACAGTTCGAACGAGGCGACTGATGAAGAAACCGCGGAAGACGATAGCCTTATATTGGCGGACAATGAACAGATGAAATACAGAATAGGTACCAAGGTTATCATTACAATTTTTAAATGGGTAGAACCGATGACCAGCGTAAGGCTTAATAAAACCGAGCGAAGGGCTGATCAAATTGCTTGCCGTTATACTGAAAAACATCGAGAATATTTAAAACATGAGTTCAGTAAGTATATTTCGGACAAATACTCGATCGTTATACCGACTCCCGAGCAACGTGTTACTAATCCACCGGAGGGGTGCCAAGCTTTTTATACCAGGCAATTCTTTTACGGTCTACGCATTCCCTTCGCCCCTTTGATTCGTAGTATTTTAGAGGCTTTCTCTCTTAGCCCCTCTCAGATTCTTCCGAACTCATTGGGTATATAGTCGCATTTTGCGTGCTAATGAAGGCAAAAGGAAGAAAGGCGACCTTCCAAAATTTTTGGCAAATCTTCCAGATGAGTTCGTCCACGTCTTCAACGCTGGTTATGTATATTTTTCACAATGATCGAATCGATCAATTTTGTCGAGCAATGTCTCAAGCAACCTAAAAGGTTGGAAAGAAGAGTTCTTCTTCGTTCCTGGGCCTGATACCACGCCTTATGCGGAAGTTCCTGAACCGACCCCCTATAAGTGGGCAGGGAAGCAGTCTTGGATCTACGGTAGGCGGAGCCTTAAAGGGAAAAATGAATCATGAGCTCCCAGATGAGTTTTTGCGGACCCTTCAACCTGACCTCTATCAAACTGCTCTAATGACCCAAGAGGGGGTCTTGAGAATGGCTGGGCTCAGCAAATGTTCTTATCCTGCTCCCGCGATCACATTTGGGCATCTTTCTTCGACGCCAGCCGATATCCAAACCAATCAAGTTGTAAGGACTAATGGGGAGGCTGATGCCGTTGTTGCTCCTCTTACTCTAGGTATGCTTATTTGTTTCTTATAATTCAACGGATTTTCCTTTGGTTGGAATTAACATTCTTTGGTTCTCAGCTGAGGTCGTTGAGAGATTTCCAACCTCTATAGCCGGCTCGAACGTTGCTTCTTTTTCAAAAGGGACCCAAGGCCAGCCCCGTAAACAAAAGAAATCAAGGGCTACTTTGAAGATCGGATGAGCCATTCCCAGCACTGATACTACTGCGGTTCCGGACCTAGCTGTGAGTTTTCCTCAAATTGCTGTCGAGGGAACTTCACAATCCCGAGTTGCCGGGCCTCTACAGTCGATATTCTCGATTGACACGTCTGATCCGAACACAGCTGGATATAGCTATTACACATTCAAGGGAATCCAAGCTCAACGAATAATTGAAACTAGAACGGCTCGAAAAAGAAATAGCGAAGAACCCGAGTCCTCAAGAAGGGTAAGGCCCTTTGGTCGAAAACCAGGCCCAATCCAATGGCGACCCGGTCGGACCGAACCAGATTTGGTAGATTTCATAGAGGATCACCTTCAAGGACCAAGGGCCGCTGGATTTCCAGAGAGTGGGACAATTGAGTCTGACTTTGGCCCCAATGGCGAACACGCTGTGGATAAGTCATTCAGAATTCTGATGGCCGGAAGATTTAAGGATGATAATACCGAGCTCTTCCATAAAGATGGTTTTCAGATCATGGGTGATTATGCTTATGCACATCAGAGGGTACACGTTTTTTCGTATGTACTAATCTTTCTCGAAACTCCGCCTTATTACTGATATCTGTTTTTTTTTTATAGGCCGGAGATTTATTTGCTCATCAATCTCATCGACTAGCGATCTTAGAGGAAGAATCTCAACAGGCTCATAATGCTCTCCACGATATACTGAAGGAAGACGCCATCACGGCCGGTCAATTGAGGCAGACTACTGCCAAGCTAACTGAGGTCGAGAAGGAGCTCGCCGAAGCTAGGAAAGAGCTTGAAGGGAAGAGGGCCCTCGAGGAAGAGGTCGAAAAATTAAGGTTGGATCTTGAGCAAGCTAAGATGCTTTCCGATCAGGCATACGCTAGGGGTCGTGAAGAAGCCAAACTCCCAACTATAAAGGAGTTTTTGGAGTCCCCTTTCCTTGATGCCTTGGTTCGATTGCGGTCAGGTCCGATTAATCAGGCCTTTTTCTATAAAGGAGTTCAGCAGCTCATCGTGGCCGGAAAGATTCGAGGCGCTCTTAACGACTATCTTCCCCATATGAACCCTTATAAAAACATTTTTGGGGAAAACTACAAAGCTTCCTCTCTTCCTCCTGAAATTGTTGGTCTTCAAGGTCATGAGTATGCCCAATTCCTCACTGAATTCGGGGTTCCCATGCCCAACCCTGATATGCTCGAAGCGGAAGATGCGGTGGAAGAGAGCGAGGAGGTGAATATTGATGGCGATTCTAATGATCGGGGAGAAGAAAACATCTCTTCCCCTAGAGCAAGTAGTTCTTCCACTGATGACCAAAGTAGCGATGAAGGGGATGATAGCTCGAGTAGCGGTGATAGCGATAGCTCGGAAGGTGATTCTGACGAAGAAGACGAAAAGGCGGAGGAGGGTCGCGATTCTGGTGCTGAAGAATCCGATCATTGATAAATATTATGTAATAGGACTCCTTTATTAACTTTTCTTTTGTAGTTTATGAATTTGTGTACTTCTTGCCTTCTCGTATATACTTTGCATTCCTTAACCCACACTGTTGTCATCTTAGCTAGAACTTTGGTTACTTTATATCGAATCTTTTCTGTGGGTGATGACTGTTCCATTATTGTGATAACAAGATGCTATCCTTGCTATAAATATTAGGGCCATTTCACATCATCTCACCATATCATCGAATACTGAGATCGGAGCTCCTAAAAATATATAAATTCCAAAGCCTCTGCAAGAACTTCCATGCCTTCCCCCAAATCTCATAAGGTTAGCGAAGGAAAGAAAGAAAAATGGGTTTCGATTAAACCTGCTAACTCTGGCAAAATGACCTCTTTAGGGGAAGATGCCGTTGAGCGCGCATCCTTTTCTATTTCATCAGAGCCTTTTAAGGTCGAAAATCCATTCGATCCAATGCCTGTCTTTTCTTCTAAAGCCCTCTCTCTAAGAATGGATATATCTTATCTCGATGTAGCAATACTCGGGAAACCTGTTCCGAACCTTTTGCAGGCTGACATTTTTATTTCCGAGGTCGACATGTCGTAAAGAAAAAGTCCTTCGTATTATTATCATTAATCCGATCCCTCACATCTCAGGCCGGTCAGGACTTTTTTGAGCTCAAGATATTAGCGGAGTGTGAGAATTATTGCCCTCAAATTGGCAAAGAATAAGATCGAGCTGGATTGTGCACTTGAGGTCACTAGATCTTTCGAGGAGAAACTGGCTTTTTTTTTGTTGATACTTTTACATGACTTGATGTTCAGATTTTTGCCAACTCAGGCGAATTCCAATTTCCGGGCGTTGAACCGTCATTAAATCTACGTGATTTTTCCACCAAATATTTCCTTATTCCTCGGGAAACTGAACCGTCATTAAATCTTGATCGAACGACTTGTTACATTTCAACCGTTGGATAAAGTTGAGATGCGTCTATAAATGGGGCTTTTCTTTAGTTTTTTAGATAAAAACTCTCTTCCTTTTTTGTAGATTTTCTTCGATCATGTTGCTCGAGAAATATCGTCCTTCGACCCAATATTTCAAAATCCGAGGTAGGACTTATTTTTCAAGTTCTATAATGTTGATTACCTCGATTTCGACAAGAATATCTGCAGACGAAGAACTATTCGATCTTGAAGGCCAACAAGCCTCATTGTTGACCATCGACGGCCCCAATAACTCCCTCAACCTGGCAAAGTGTTGGAAGGGTTCAAGCATAAAGTTTTCAAGGATGTTTAGCGATGGGTCATTATTCCTTTGGCACGGTTCTTATACGGAGGGACCTATTGCCACAATGTTTTTCAAGGATGTGAAAAGGGTGCGGCGTCAGCTAATGAAGTGGCGTTAGATATGGGTTACTCGATCATCGAACTAAGGCCTTTAATTCCTTATCCCAATAATCAACCAACACCCAATATTCACTATCCTTGTAAATCTTTCGAGTAAGGACATTATCGTCCGTTTGTGCTTATACTGCTAATTGTAGTATGATCGAAATGTAATGAGATCGAAGTAGGTTGTAGCTTTGACAAATATTGGTGTAATAGGATTGAGATATAGCTCTGTATCATTTCACTTATTCAGAAATCTTTGTGAATAATACTTCATAATATTCTTGCTTTGTTTGATCTAATAATATCTGCTTGATTGTTGCATATGTATTCCGGACGTTAATGAGTTTAAACGAGCTATCTACTGTAGCCAAACAGTTCCTAATTCATCGGGAATCCCAACGGTCGTTGAATCTTGTCCGTTTAATTTATAAATTAATGCCGTTAGATCCATCCCATCCCCTACTATAAAAGATGGTGTTGTATCCTTGAGACTATCTCTCTCATCCAACTGGTTCTTTATTTATCCAATCATGATGATCAAAACCATTACTCTATCAACTCAACTTTTTGAGTTTAGACTTCGAACGGTCTTTTTTCGAAACAAAATTGCTTCGAACTCGCTTAGAATATCGTCAGGCAAATATATTCTCAATCTGGAAGGCCAATAAGCCAAATCCAGAAAACCATGAGCTACCGATCCTTGCCCGGGGTCAGTTAATTAAGGATAATACTTTGCTATGGCTGACTACTTCGGGGTCCGGAGAACTGCTCGACCTGCATAAGTGTTGGTGGAGTATGAGCATCAACTTCTCCAAGGATGGTCGGTAGCTTTTATCATTCCTCCGGCATGGGTCTCCGTTCGGGGGGGCTATTGCCACAATGCATTTAGGAAGACGTTCTAGGGGCTGCGTCGGATGATAAAGTTACCTAGAAAGTTATGCATTAGCCCCTACATCTTCGGAGGACCACAAATAAAGACAAAAGCCTGCGGGTTTAAAGGAGATTCCATGCTCGGAGATGGACTATCTTGATCGACTGGTAGGGGAAGAAACCGAAAATTTCATAGGATTGTAGAATGTAATATGATCGGAATGTAATGTATTAGCTTGTACTATGCTCGAAATGTATCTCCAATATCCTTGTACTTTTGAATTTTTGTGCCTTTATAATAGGATCAAAACTGTATATATTTTCTTTTTCGAAATAATATTTATAAACTTTTTCATCTCTTCTTCGTTGGTCGATCAAATAATAGTCAGATGAACACTCATCTTTGATAACTCGATCGAACTTGAATATTTTAAACTAATACGAGAATAACCAAACACCTCTTTTTGAGCGAGCAATGAATAAGTAATTTGATAAGTAATCAATTAATCTTCCTTTGGAAAATTTCTAAGTATGAGTATTTAACCGATCCTCAGCATAAACGAATTTCTGAAATTGACCGAACTCTTTAATTCGAGAATCTCCGACCGAACATAAGCCGTCGATAATAATACTCGTATTAATCATTCGGGTTTGCATTGTTGATCGAATATAATGGTTGAAGGATAGAAATTGGACGAACACTTTAATCCGAGACTCGTTACTTAAACAAATAATAACTTTTGAAACGTTTCTGATGCTCATCTCATTGTAATTGATGGACTGGTGCCGATTGGGCCGATCACAGTCTTTCCAACCCGAGCACTAATAATTGGTTGTAAATTGTCAAAAACCATACTGGTGTTCGAGCGCGACTTCTCGATCATAATAATGCATTGAGTTTTCCAAACCGGTATCGTATTTTGAATAGCACGTCCAAAAGATCGAATTTTAGACAAACATCTTTGATTCCAGCGTTGCCCTTTAGATTGGTTAACATATAAGAACCACTGAACCATCTTTATGTGTCTATAAGATTACTTCTTCTCCCAACCAAATAGGATCCTATTCCTTGGGAAATGTAATAGTCAGTACATTTATTGTTTAGATCATAGCCGTCCGTGACATATTATCTGGTCCGTCGGTTTTAACCCTTCGCTGTTATAAATAGTTCCAATTTTTTCTGTCACACTCTTCACTCATCACCAATGCCTCGTCCGATCACTACAGCTCGAGTTTTGAATTCTTTTAGCAATATAATCCGTAATACTTCTTAAATAAAAGAGTTTGAAATTAGGACTCGGACCCTGTTTTTCGATCCTAGTCCCTTTGGTATAGCCTCTCTCGCTTAGAATATCGACAGGCAAAAGAAATTGCGCCTAGAATACCGGCAGGCAACCTGCTCTCTTGGATCTAATCCATCTGAGCCGGGTTAGATTTCCGATTTTCTGGCGCTGTGTCCGGCCGGACAGTGGGTCAACCTTGGAGGAGTTCTTTAAATCTCGAGCATCGGCTTCTTCAAGGATTTTCTTGAAGTATAGTTCCTTCGAGATTGCTCGGAGTAATTGCGCTGGGGTCACTTCCCGCTGTCCTGGATCGGTAATTCGGGTATGAACAATGATTGCCACAACTATTGGGCATAGCAATCATTTTTCATGCATGACGATCTTAGATCGGTCTAAAAGTCCTGGTGATGGACTCCGATCCGGCTTTTATCCCGTTCCGCAGAACGCTTGAGGATGTGCGACACGTGGCGAGTGATTGACATGAAGAATCTTTGCTGAGTTCTGCATCTGGTGCGGACGCAGGAATGTGGATCGAACACGCTTAATTTTGCTCGTAGGATTTGTAGTAGGGTAGGAGTGAGTGTATTATCCTTTTTGAGCTCGAATTCCACTATTGTACTCGAGAATTCATTTGTAATTTGTTCGAAGAATAAATAAAACTTTGTTTCCTGCTCATCTTCGTTGCATGTTCTCTTGAATTTGTTGGGTGTTTTCTTGACTTTGATGGTCGAATAATAATATATATACGATGTGGTAAAACAAAATGAACTCGAATGATTGCTTGCAACTTTGTGTAATTAACTTGAAATTATCAAACCTTTTGTTCGGAAACATAGGTTCCTTCGGTAATTGAATGATACTTCAAAATAGGTTGCAACTTTAAAGATTTGTATAATCTATTACCATCATACCGATAGATTTGCCGACATTTCGTCAATCGCAGGCTCTACTCCCTTTGAAATAGCTATCGATCGAGAAAATTAAATTAATTCTGTGTTAGTTGATCGAGTAAAATATCTGACAAAGCTTTCCTTGTCCATTCATATCGGTCACTCCATAACTCTAAATGACTTAATTGGATAACTAACATGAATCATCGATGATGATCGGATCAACAACTGAAAAATAAATCCAATAATTTATTGATCCATAAAAGTATAGAGAAATGATTTTCATCTTATTTTCAAGGTTTCTTGATTCAATTGTTGATATTCTCTTTTCGCATGTTCGCTTTATGGGTCTTAGCAACAGCTTTCACCCTTTTCGTTTTTATCGGTCATAGCAATAGCTTTCACCTGAGGGTCTTAGCAACAGCTTTCACCCTTTTTTGATTTCGAGGGTCTTAGCAACAGCTTTCACCCATTTTCTTTTATTTTCGATCTAAGGGGCATAACAACGGCTTTCACCCTTTGTCGATTTCGAGGGTCATAGCAACAACTTTCACCCGTTGTTTAATACTTGGTTGACACATATTGAGATTGGCCATATTCTTAAAGTACTTTCCCGAATGTAATGAAATTAAAATATCCATGGCGAAACAAGACTTTCGTTGAATAGATAATCCTCTACGACCCGAGATTAAAGAGGCAGAACGAGATAATAAGACAGTAGATAGGCTAGAAACCGGTAAATAGTCTTCATCGTTCATAATAACGCATTTCCGAACTGTGTGCTCCTTGTCTATTCGAACTTAGAGAAGATAAATACTCGATTTGCTGGGTATCAAAACATTTGTCCGACCGCTCCCAATCGATCAAACTGGTGTTTTAATTTGTCACATACTCGTCGAAAGAAAATATGGAGTCTGGCGGTGATCATAATTCCGCGGCAGGAATATCTCGAATTATCACATGAATTCATCATATCGATAAAACCGCTGATATGTTCCCCGGGGTCGGTAGTCCCGTTATACCGTAGTAACCTAGTTGGAGCATCGTACGATGTTATTTTCGACCTCAGATCGGCGACAGCCGTATGGATAGGAATATTGTCTTGGAGAATGATTGGAGGAGCTTCCGGTTCCGGAGCCGCTTGAGATGGATTATCGGGCTTATTGTTAACTAAGTTCTGTGCTCCGGCAGCATGGGAAGACTCTCCTTGAATGTATGTATTTCTTCTCGTAGTAGGCATTTTTCGATCTAACACCCAAATAAGGCCCCTCGGTGGGCGCCAATTGATCTTACGTGGTTTCGTATATGATCAAAGTAGTGAAGTAAATAACTAAAAAGACAATTATATTGGGGGAAAATCGATAATATATGTATTCCGAGCATGTAAGTACAGTTTACAAATGATGGGGGTCCTATTCGAGCATTATAGGATGCCGTACAAGCTAGAGGATAAATACATACAAAGCAACCTAAGCTAACTTTACAAGGTGACTCCGAGTAGCAGCTTCGAGTAGAGAGCACCTGGGAAAGCGTGTAAACCCTCCTAAATGCTCGTGGTATTTATAGTTGAAATGGGGAGCTACCTAGTCCATCCGTAGGAGTATATTTCTCGGCCCACGGGCCTGGGCCTGAGGTCGGCCCAATAGTATCCTTCGACTACGATCTCTCTCTGATAGATCGGATTGGATGAATTGTGACCTGGGCTCGATTTTATGCCTTTCAGGGTCGGGATCCACAACTTTCGATCTTGACAGGGCCCCCAAAAATAGAGTCCAAACTATCCCTCATCAACATATAAACTTAGTAAATTTACATAAGTTGATTTTTACAAAATATAGGTTAATAGTAGCTATTTTACATGTTTATAAGCTTCAAAATTCTAGTTTAGTGCCGACGAAAATCCCCCTGGCTTCTATGCTATCCGAAAATCTGAAAATAAATAAAACACATTGCATAAGTTGACTTGCAATTTATTGAGGTAGGTGTGCGTGATTCAAATATTTTCAAAGAAAAGAGCAACGAATGTCAAATAAAGTAAACAAAACAAGTATTAATGTACATTATAAAAGGATATGTCTCGGTGTCTGTAGACTTCCAAAGCTTGCTCCCCCAAATACACCTTATGATATTTCCCCATACACACCTTATGCATGACTAGTCAGTGCCTCCAAAAACGACTTCGTATACCCGAGAGACCCCGTTCTTTCGAATATACTAGCCAGGCCAGGGGCTCATGATCGAGTTAATATCCCATGCTATTCAACTTATTCACATAACAGCACAAGCCAAATGGGCCCAAAACAACAGCGGATAATTAATTAACATAATCAACTTTTTATCCGGGTGAGATAAAGTACTATACCCGGATAATTATCAACATAGAACTATTCCAATATAAATCAACAAATAACACATTATCACATTCTAAACTTAAATTGCAAAGTCAGTCCCATTTAATCACACGCCAATAACCATGCATCAAACCACCAAAAATTTCCATGTAATAGCAATTTCCTACCATTTTAATTATAGATGGACATTTTATACCAATCTTTTTAAAAGTTATGAAATTATCAACTACTTAATTAACAGTTTATCAAAGGAGTACTTTTAGTTGTTGAATTCTTAAAGTTTAAGGCCCTGTTCGTTTGCCACAATTAGGCCCAGATTGCATGAATCGGCCCAGACTATTGTGTGTAATTATTTGTTCGGATGGGCCGACTATTTTGCGGGCATCCCGTACTTATCGGGGAAACATGGGGGCCAGCCTGCTTTATCGGTCCTATTGCAATTGGAGGGTTGGGCCAGAAATTAAATAATTGGGCCAGATATCCAAAATTTGAGAGAAAAATGCCCTTTAAGTTCGCAATAATTACGGGAAATTGCCACTGAATTAATCCGCCCAGATTAGAAAGTCTTCTTCTCCTCCACATCATTTCACACTTTCCATTTTCATTTCCCTCCATCTCCATCGTGCAAGGTGAGGTTTCTTATTTATTTATTTATTTTTATTTTATTATTGTTTACTCTTTTGTTAACAAGAACAAGGATTAACTCTTGAGTACCCAAACTTTGAGATATTAATTTGTTCCAATTTTTTTTAACATAGGTGAAGAACAAGTTGAATAAGGAGAATAAATAGGGTAAGAACATATTGCCCATTAATTGTAGTACTTATATTTTGTAATGTTAAAAAGATTTATGTTGAATTGGAATGTTAAAAATTTCCCCCAATTTTTTTTCTATTGATAGGGGCTATTTTACACCCCTTATAACATTCGGAGCGACTAGAAGATACTCGTTCGGCTCGACCAATAAGCTCATTCGCTAACAGCCACTCGACCCGACCAGAGATATCTATACACGGCGATGAGACCGATATTCGAGTTCAAGAAGGAATGATACCTCGAGTCCTAGTAGGATTATGTTTCCTTGTAAAACTAGGGTTAATATAATATAAATAGCTGAATCACCAATTGTAAAAACAACAATATTATTCTGGAGAACTTACGCCTACATACTTGGGCAATCCAATATCAAAATAATAGAAAAGCTTTTGCTATACTATATTCATTATCTCGTGTTCTTGTTCTTATTTACTTATTGTTCTTTCTTGAGATTGATCCATCCGGAATAAAGTAACTAGGCCCTATAATCTCTATATAGTGTTACTCCATAAACCTTTATTATTGATTTAACCAAAACCCTACGAAAAACGGTTAAATCAGTTGGCGCCCACCGTGGGGCTAAAGTTAATTATTCGATAGACAAATGGCTCGCCCAAGGAAGAACGCTCGTAACGAGGCAAGAAGTAACACGACGCATCTGCCTATCACATCGGACGATTTGCAAAACGTTACGACTAATAACAATCCAGTCGTTAACGACGATGACAATCAACGAGAGAACAATCAACTACCGAATCACGAAGAACGTCAAGGGATCCATGTCAAAAATTCTCAAGGACAACAACAAATCGCGGCTGATACTGTACCAGAAGCCCCCGTGGCTCCTACAATCCCTGTCCCTTTGGCGGAAATACAGGAAAAATTAAGACAGATCGCTATGCTATTTAACTCAGTGTATCCAGGAGAACTGCTTGTTCCCGAGCATGCGCCCAGAGACCCGAGAACCACTAGGGCGAATCCAGTTCGGAGAGCTCTTAGGCACGTCGATCAAATGTCAGAACAAGCAGATAGCCCTATGAGCGAACAACGATCGTTACACAGTCCACAAAGGAGCAATACGAAACCAACTGACGAGCGAATCGGAGAAAAACGGATCGAACAAAGCCACCACCAACCCACCGAGGATCAAAGGAACATACCATAATTTCCCTCGATGATGATGTTATGGACGCAATCCCTAATCGACAGAAAGCTGTCCGCATTTCAGAAAGAGAGATCGAAAAAATGGTACAAGAACGTCTGGAACAGCGTCTACAGACCGTTCAAAACCCGTGGGCCAGAAGCACGGAGGTCCAAGAAAGTTTAGCAGCATGCTCTCCCTTTTGTAGGGAGATAAAGGAAGCTCAATCATCCGGGCAGGTTCCGGGACGACTACCAAGATATGATGGAACCACTGACCCTGATGATTATATATTCAGTTTTACGAACATAATGAATTTATATGCTCACTCGGCAGAATATACCGCTAAACTGATGGTTACCACATTTGAGGGATTAGCTTTGGATTGGTTCGGAAAACAACCTACCAATTCCATATTCAGCTTTCGTGAATTATGCAACAAACTGGCTCAACAATTTGCTAGCCAGAAAAGACAGAAACTGCCAATGAGCTATCTTGGAACCATTCATCAACAAGAGGGAGAATCTTTGAGAAACTGGTTGGCGAGATTCATCGTGGAATTATTAAAAATTGATTCCCCAAATATTGACTACATAATCTCCATCATTTTCGACCTCACCAAAAATAGGCAATTTGGGAATGCCCTAAGTAGAAAACAACCGAGGACTTTTGCGAATATTATGACCTTGGCGTCAAAATATATGACTCAAGAAGAGATGAACTCTTTCAAGGATAAGAATAGGAACAAAGCCCCCGCATCCGGATCGAGGCGGCAAGACAAAGCTCCTGTTTCAAGACCAACGGATTACGGTCGATCTTCCAGAAAAGGAAACGTTTTTCAACGACTAGAATATAATCGGAGCGATCAGGATAAAAGACCTAATGTCTATCCTAGATCGAGATCGGCCGAACCAGCAAATAGGATTCGAATAAACCAGGTGGAATACCCCAGATTGACTGTTCCTATCGAAAAAATTCTAGTAGTACTTGAAAGGAACAATTGGATTCCGCCAGCAAAAAGGATTGCATAACCAAAGCCAGGTGCTCGAAACTACAGTCTATATTGTAGATATCATCGTGCCCATGGACATTGCACCGAAGATTGTTTTCACCTGAAGCAGGAAATTGAAAGGATGATCGAACAAGGAAAGTTGGACGACTATCTCGAACGAAACAGTCGCAAAAGAGACCGAAGCAGGAGTCCTCGAATTAACAATCAGAGAAGAACCCCTAGAAGAAGGTCCCCTAATAATGGTCCGCCACAAGAATTGAACAATGATCAAATTAACGGAACCATCCACACAATCTCCGGAGGACCAGCCGGGGGAGACAGCCGTAATGCTCGCCGTAGAACCGCGAGGTCCATAATGGGAAATATTAGATATCCGAAAGAAGTATGGACGCTAGAAAGTAAACTACCGAAAGAACAACTCATTAGTTTCAATGAGAATGAAGTACCAAGGAATATTGTTTGGGATTTGAAGGAAGACAACCCTGACTTTTCCGATGGTAGTATCGCTCGAGATTGCCAACTACAACGTTAAAAGAATCATAATTGATAATGGAAGCTCGGCGAACATCATATCAAAGGAAGTCTTAATGCAGATGAACCTGGGGGAAATAACATTTCAAAAGGTAGCCACTCCTTTAGTAGGATTTGGAGGCTCGAAAATAGTCCCCTATGGGACTATAAACTTGAGTGTCTCGTTGGGAAAGAGACCACATCGGGCAGTAAAAATGGTAAAATTCTTGGTCGTGGAGACTCCTTTCGCATACAATGCAATATTAGGACGACCTGCTCTTAACTTATTCCGAGCAGTAGTATCGACATACCATCAGAAGATAAAATTTTCAACATAGTTTGGGATCGGAGAAATAGTAAATGTTCACTGCATGGCATGGGGTTGTTATAACACTTCCCTAACACTGGGAAACCGATCCAGATCGTTTACCACAGCTAAAAGGAAGCTCGAGGACGACATCGAAAGAGTTGCAGTCGAGATCCCCAATACTGACAGAATAGATCGGAAGGGAAAGGAGACGATCGATTTAACCATAAAGCCTCCAGAACACAAGGATATTATGCTCGTACAAGGGGATCCTTCAAAAATGACCAGGATCGGAACCGAACTTAGTCCGGAAGGGGAAGTAATGTTAATAAACTTTCTCAGGAATAATGTTGACATCTTCGCTTGGAGTGCAGACGACATTGAGGGTATTGACCCAAGAGTAATCACTCATTCACTAAAAATTGATCCAACGGCAAAACCAGCAATCTGATTGTCAGTATGCACATATTCAATAATCACATTTCCTTTTTCCACATGATCTCTGATGAAATGATGCTTGATCTCAATATGTTTAGTCCTTGAATGACTTGTAGTATTCTGAGTAAGAGAGATGGCACTTGTATTATCACAGAAGATTGGGATTCCACTGATCTTAATGTTGTAGTCTTCTAGTTGATGCTTCAACCAAAGTATTTGTGCACAACATGCTCTAGCAGCAATGTATTCAGCTTCAGCAGTAGAGATGAAAACTGAAGTTTACTTCTTACTTATCCAAGAGATCAGACGACTACCCAAAAATTGACAGGCACCTGTAGTACTCTTCCTATCAATCTTGCAGCCAGCAAGGTCAGAATCAGATTATCCAATAAGCTCAAATCCAGATTCTCTAGGGTACCATAATCCCAGTTCTTGAGTGCCTTTGAGGTATTTTAATATCCTCTTGGCAGCTAAGAGATGAGACTCCTTAGGATTTGATTGATATCTTGCAAAAACCCTAACAGAATACATAATATCAGGTCTGCTAGCTGTTAGATATAGCAGTGACCCTATTATGCCTCTGTACTTAGTTATGTCTACTAATTTGCCATCTTCATCTTTGTCTAAACGAAGTCCAGTAGACATAGGAACACTAACAGATGAGCTAGTTTTCATACCAAATTTCTTAAACAGATCTTTTGTGTACTTAGCTTGGTTGATAAATATTTCATCTTTCGACTGTCTAACTTGCAAGCCAAGAAAGTAATTCAGTTCACCCATCATGCTCATTTCAAACTTGTTCTGCATCATCTTGGAGAACTTGTCACACACCTGTTGGTTAGTTGAACCAAAACTAATAGCTTCCACATATATTTGCACAAGCAGTATATGATTCTCCCATTCAATAGTGAATAAAATTTTATCTACTTTACCTTTACGAAATCCTTCAATCAAAAGAAAATCAGATAAAGTATTATACCATGCTCTTGGAGCCTATTTCAGTCCATAGAGAGCCTTCTTCAGACGATATACCTTTGTCTCCTTTTTTATAAGCTTCAAATACAGGTGGTTGTTCAACATATAATTCTTCTTGCAATTCTCCATTGAGAAAAGCAGACTTCACATCCATCTGATAGACTGTGAAGTTCTTGTGAGCAGCATAGGCTAGAAACAGTCTGATTTCTTCTAATCTTGCTACTGGTGCAAATGTTTCATCAAAGTCAATGCCTTCTTCTTGGCAATAACCCTTGGCCACTAGTCTTGCTTTATTTCTGGTGACAATACCGTCTTCATTCATTTTATTCCTGAATACCCACTTAGTGCCAATTACCCTTTGATGACTTGGTCTAGGAACTAAGTACCAGACTTCATTCCTTTCAAATTGATTTAGCTTCTCTTGCATGGCTTCAATCCAGTTTGAGTCACTAAGAGCTTCTTCAATCTGTTTGGGCTCTATTTGGGATAGGAAGCTGACGAACATTGCATCATTTGCAGCAGCTCTCCTTGTCTTTACTCTATCCAAAGGATCACCAATCACTAACTCTGGTGGGTGATTCTTGAGCCGTCTGAGATCAGGTTGCAAATCTGAATGTTGTCCTCTGTTTTGATCTTGCAACACTACTGTTGGAGTTTCAGTAATAGTCTGTTGAACAATAGTTATCTGTTGAACAGTCTCTGGTCCATCAGTTGTTTGCAACTCATCTGTTAGACAATCAACAGGGTAATTTTGAACAGCATTTGAGTTAGCAGCTGAGTTGAGATCAGGTAGTATGATGGGTATATAATCTTCATTCCTTTCAATACTCAATTTCTGAAAATTAGTAGACAGATTTGGATTAGTACTTTGATTCTTTTCAGAAGATTGATTTGGTTCATCAAATAGTACATGAATAGATTCTTCTACTAGTAAAGTTCTTTTGTTAAAGACTCTGTAAGATTTACTGACAGTAGAGTATCCTACAAAAACAGCTTCATCAGCCTTTTCTGCAAAAGCAGTAAGGTGATTCTTCCCATTATTTAATACAAAGCATTTAAACCAAAAATTCTAAAGTAATGAATGTTTGACTTCGTGTTGTTCCAAACTTCATATGGAGTCTTGTTTTGGTGTTTGTTGATCATGCATCTGTTTTGGGTAAAGCACGTTGTATTTGTGGCTTCTACCCAGAATCTTTGGGGCAGTTTTGCTTCAGCTATCATAGTTCTGGTAGCTTCTTTGAGAGTTCTGTTTCTCCTTTCAGCAACTCCATTTTGTTGAGGGGTTCTGGCAACAGAGTACTCATAGATGATGCCTCTGATGTTACAATATTCTTCAACAGTTGAGTTTGTAAATACAGTCAGTCTATCTGATCTGATCTTTAATATCTTCATAGTTTTCTCATTCTGGATTAGCTCCATCACATTTGTAAGATGCTCTTTGGTTTCACTTTTCTTCTTCATGAAAATCACCCAAGTGTATCTTGAGAAATCATCCAATACAGCTAGGTAGTACTTCTTTCCACCATTGCTGATTGGATCAATGGGTCCGAATAAGTCCATATGTAATAGCTCCAAAATCCTTCCAGAAGATTGGTGCTTCTTGCTCTTGAAAGATGACTTGATTTGTTTACCCTTCTGACATGCGTCACAAAGCTTATCTTTGCTCATGACTATTTTTGGAATTCCTTATACCAGATCATTCTTGATTAGTTTGTTTATGGTCTTGAAATTCACATGATTCATCCTCTTGTGCCACAGCTAACTAATTTCACTTGGTGTTGAGGCCACCAAACAAACATTTGAATTCTTATCCATAGAATTCCAGTCGACTATGTAGACATTTCCTTGTCGTTTTCCAGATAAAGATGACCTTCTTTGTACCGATCCCACAAAATTGACTTATGCTCAACAGATTGTATTTGAGGTCTTTAACATAAGAGACGTCAGATATCTCAATGTTGCGATTAGTCTTCCACATGCTACTATCTTGCTTTCTTTGCTATCTCCAAAAGTTACTTTAGGACCATCCACAACAATTGCATCGGTCAGCTCATGTATGTTGCCACACATGTGTCTTGAACATCCACTGTCCAAGTACCATATTTTTTCTACTTTACTCCTTCTCCTAATTCTAACCTACAAAACAAAATAAAATTGTTTTAGGTACCCTTTATTGAGAGGGTCCTGAAGGATTAGTTCCACCTTTGACAACCCAAGATGTTGAAGTCTTAGGCTTCTTAGACTTCTGAGATTTTATAGGAAAATGAACAGTTTTATCTTCATCATATTCAGCAGATGCGTTATGTTGATAATCAGTATGATAAGGATGATGTTCATAAGCAGGATATGATGCATGATAAGCATGATAAGCAGGGTATACATACATTGGATGAGCAGGGTAAGGTGCATAGTAAGTTGGAAATTGAGGTGCATGATACATGGGAGAATATGCATCAGGTTGTACATAATATGATGACTCATTTCCATACCAAGCATTTTGATTTTTCTTGTTCTTATGCTTCTTTGGCTTACTTTTTACTTGCTCATTAACAGACGACTTAGTTTTGTTTCTAGTCTGATTGGTTTTACTAGTTTCAACAGACTTCCTAGGACTCTGCTGTTTAGTCTTACCAGTCTGTTTCCCTAAACTAGGCTCTTTGCTCTTTTTAGCCTAAGGAGTCTCTTTCTCCTTTAACTCTTTCTCAGGTGAAACAGGTTTAGTTATCTGAACATACAATATGACCTTACTATTGTCAGCTGATACAAATTTCTCAGTATGATTCAGTTCTAACTTTTCATGTTCTAAAGGTAGTTTCTGTTTACTAGACATATGAGTGGATGCAACAGAAGACTTGTCATGAGACTCAATAATATTTTCAAGTTCCATGATTTTTCCTTTATATACTTCACATTCAGCTTTCAGAGATTCATTTTCTTGCTCAAGCATCTTATACTCAGTTGATTATTTTGGTTTCTCAACCTTAAGTTTCAGTGAGCTATTTTGCTCTTTAAGCAATATCATCTCTTCCTTAAGCTTTGCAAATGCATCAACAATATTCATTTTATTTACCATCATTTGCTCAAATGAATTAAATAATTCATTGTCAAGTGGAGCTACCTCATCCTCAGAATCATCAGATTCCTTGGCCATTAGACAGATAAGAGCAGGGTTCTCTTCTTCAGTAGACTCTTCTTCTGAAGTGTCTGAATCTGAATCAGACGAGTAGATGGCAGCTAGCTTCTCTGCTTCAACTATCAGCACCTTGCCTTTCTGACGCTTTCTTTCCTTTCTGATTCTCTTCTCTTCTTCTGTGTACTTCTCAGCTTTAGGATATGGACAGTCTCTGATGAAATGTTCCAATTTCCTGCAGTTGTAACACATTAGTTTGGATTTATAAGCATCCTTATCTTGAGAAGAAGAGGTACGGTTAGAAGTAGAATCATTATTGTATTTGTTCTTCATTTTTCTTTTATAGAACTTCTTGAAGTTGTTCATCAGCAATGCAACGTCTCCAGCAGTGTACTCCTTTTTATTGAGTAGTGTGGCTTCATCAGATGAGTCCACTTCTTTGCTTTTATTTGCTGTTCTTCTAGGATTTTCAGCAGCAACCAGTGCAGCTGTGGGGCCTGAAGTTGAGGTTTCTTCAATACCCATTCTTGGCAGTTTATACTCGTATGCCTTGAGTACAGAGAACATCTCAGTAAGAGATATTTTTCCCAAATCTTTTGATTCTTCCACTGTTGTCACTTTCATGTTGAATTTTTGAGGCAGAGCCTTCAGTACTCTGACAGTGATCTCCTTGTCAGTGAAGGTCTTTCCCAGCTTAAGAACTTTATTCAGTGTTGTTGGTCCCAAGTGGTCAGAAGAGGTTTAGAGGGGGGGGTGAATAAACCTCTTTAAAAATTTTCTTCAATTTTAACTTTAAAACTTTTACCCTAACTGAACAGACTAAGCTGATCAGATCAGTTAGTTACAATTCTGCTCGTGAACAAATCTTGGAACAGTTTTGTTGACCACTCGTCTGATGGTGACTTAGCTGATTTTGTTAAAATCAGTTTTAATACTTAGAGTACTTGCAGCGGATTTATAAAGTGTTTTTCACAAGTAGTCTTAGCAGTTTGAAAAATGTTTCCCCAGTTTTGTAAACTCCTTTTAAATCCTTTTTCAAACAGTTAACTTAATGTGTTTTATGCAATCAGTAAATATGCAAGTTTAAAAGCACAGTAAAAACACAAAGAATTTTTATAGTGGTTATATGGATAAAAATCCTTTAGTCCACTCTTCCAGATCACTTAGATTCTGGGTTATACTATAATCACACAGATTACAATATTTCTCCACTTATACCTAGACAACTAATGAAAAGGCTATAAGCTCACAATAGAAAATCACTAAGAAATTCTACTCTCTGAAGTTTGATCACTCACAAAGATGGATCACAACTCCGCACAACACTCTTGTTTACAAAACCACTCAGAAGATGTATTTTTCTTGATTCTTCAACTCTGCTTTCGTCAACAAATGACTAAGCTGATGAGTGAGCTGTTCTTGAGACTTAAAGAATTTTGCTTCGAAAATTTCTCAGAGATTGTGTTGCTTCTTTCTTCTTCGTCTCTTTCAGCTATTTATACTTGAGAATAGAAAAATGTCCGTTGAAGAAAGACAAGATTCAAATTCCTCGAGTACTGGTCCTTAAAATCCGCGAACGGCTCTTTTGCAGTCTGTCCGTACTGTAAACAGTACTATTCTGCAGGCAGCATTAAATGCACCCAGCTGATGCGAAGCAAATCTTCAATCATTTGTCTTTAATAACCTTGTACTTCAGCATTTATTACTCCAAGGGGCATTTATTACCGTTGAGAAGACTTTATGATCCTTTCCACTTGGCTGACGAAAGTGCAAGTCTGATGGCGAACTCGGCTGATCTCAAATTTGAACAAATCTGATTTGAGTCGGCTGATCTTCATCAGTCTGATAACTTTACTTCAGCAGATCAGAAGTCTTGGACCTTGAAACTTTGACTCTTCTGATGTCTTCTTTACTTAGTCAAAATTCCTTCCAAAGGGATCATCAGCTAAGTTACCCCATACTTAGCCAATTTTGAAGTTTTGGAATGCATCAAAACCTCCCTTATCAATTTGTCTTCAGTGCCTTCATCTTCATCCTTATCCAACAATTTCCCCCTTTTTGATGATGACAAAACTTCAGCTAAGTACCTGTTAAATACCTAAGCTAAGGATTGTAACCTTCAAAATTTTCTGAGATAGAAAATATATGTTGGAAACAGAAACTTGAACTTTTATTGATGATTTGATAAATAAGTACAAGTACAAGTTCATCAGATGAGGATTCTGAAGAATAGATAAAAGTAAACTGATTACAAAGATTTTTCAATTTCTAACTAACTATCAGCTTCTTCATCTGATCCTTCAAGCACTTCTTCATATTCATAAGATGACTCTTCGTCATCTTCTTCATCATCAGCTTCCTCAACCAAGATTGCTTTGGCAGCTTCCATCTTCTCTTTAAGTTGTTGTTATTTGATTAGCTCCATTGCTTTCCTGGCAGATTCAGTGTTCTTGTACTTGGTAGTTTCTTTTTCAGCCTTTTCTTCTTCTTCTACCTTTCCAAGTTTTTCAGATTTGTCAGCAGTGTCTTCAGTCTCCTTGACTTTATCAGTTGCAGCAGCAGTTTCCTTAGCTGGTTCTTCCCCTTTATCTTCCCCCTTTTTGTCATCATCAGATTTGATGACATTAGAAGGTGCAACAGCAGGGTTGAGAGCAACTGTTGGAATCTTCATTCCAGCACACAAAGCCTTTAGATTCTGATTGACAACATCATGACTTGCTGTGAGATGATGAATGTCAGTGCTAATAACGTCAGTCTGATCATTGAAGTAATCAATGTTAAGGTTGATAGTTGCAATTTCATTCTGAACTTCTTGTGATGCCTTTGCCACTTCTTGCAACATCCCTAAGTTGATTTCCTTCTCCTCTTTGCTGACTTGAATGAAGGTTGAGATTAGATCAGCAATCTTGTGCTCAGCTGTCTTTAATGCAGTGTGAAGGTGGTTCACATCACCCTTCACATCTTCAACATTCTTGTTCAGCTCTCTCAGACTGTGCACTAACTGTAATGAATTGTCTTGGGGAATAGGAATACTGTCAATTTCTTTCTTGATGATCTCTGCTGTTGATCCTTGAACAGTTTCCAGCTGAAGTCTGTTTGATTCTTCCAATTCTGCCTTAAGTTCACTCTTCAGCTCCTCCTTGACTTTCATCAGCTGTTGATTATGCTTCTCTTCCAGTTCCTTTAGTGAATTTTCCATTAACATCTGGAATGCTTCCATCAGTGATGAATGTTGATCAGCTGATGAAGCAGAAGCAGTGGCATCAGCTTCCTTCTCATCAGTCGCCTGTTGAACAGGGACTTCTTCCATAACAGTCTCCTGATGATCTTCAGAAGTCTTAGCTTGCCATTCAATAGCTAAGGACTTATCAGCTTCTTTGTGTTCATCAGTGACATCATCATAGAATAGATTTGTGATGGTGCCATCATCATTGAAGCATGTAGTTTGTCTTATTTGCCTCACAATGATCCAGGGGTTGACAAATGCATTGTTACCTGGTGGCACTTCATAATACTCTTGTACTTCCTTGCCAAAAACTATTTGCTGTATACTTGGCAGCAGTGGCAAGTCACTTGAGGTTCCTTGCTGATACCTTGACTTCTTTGCCCATTTCCTCAAGGCAGCCATAACAGCAAATTTAATTGCCCTTTCTTCAGCATCTTCAGACATTCTCTTCTTATCAGGCAAGGTGCTTTTGATCTTCTTGGCCTCCTCCAATGCAAAGCCTTTTGCATAACTATGCATTACATCTCTTACATAGCTGGGATCAAGGGCCTTTTGAATGGAGTTTGTTTTCAGCCAGGTCAGAACCCATCGTTCTTCATCAGCCAACTCCTTCATATTTTGAAGTTCTGTTATTGACTTGTTCAGCCTGTTGTCTCTCCAACTTATATACTTTGGCTTTTCCTGGTTGAACAGAGTCTTCAACATGAGCTTTTGATCATAGTATGCCAAAGACTTCTCAAACTTCTTGAAAAGATCCTTATCAGCATATACTATTTCAAAGGCTCTTCGAATTTCAAATTTATCCTTTGACTTGACTTTGGGGGCAGGCAGTAATATCTTTTTCTTTTCTTCTCCATCTTTGCCTTCTCCAATCTTGATGCCACCTCCATGGACAGGTCCATAGGCATCAACTTTGCTCATTTCCAAAACCATAGCCATATCAGCATCCTCAGCAGCTTTCCTCTCTGCTTCAGACATTTACCTCCTGGCTTCATCCTTTGCTTCTTGAGCTTTGCTCAGCTCAAGTGCTTCCTTCTCCTCCAACTCATCCTGCTTTCTCTATTCAGCAGCTTCCCTTGCCTTCTTGTCAGCTTTGGAGACTTTCTTTCTCCTTAGCACTATCTTTCTTTTACCTTTATCAGCAGGGGCTGGTCCAGCAGATGATATAGGATTTGCAGCAGTAGGATGTATGATTTGGACATCTGGATCTTCTTGAGGTTGAGCAACCTCAGCTGTTGATGTGACTTGAGGCAACTGTTGCACATCAGCTTTGTCAGTCGCAACAGTCTCAACTGTTTCAGCAGGCTTTTCAGCAGCGTCAGGGTCTTCCCTAGCTACATTTTCTAACTCCGTGGGTTCCTCTATAAAGGTCATCTGCTTTCTAGCAGCTTTTTTAGTTAAGCCTTGAACAGTTCTTGAAGTAGCAGTATCCTTCTGCTGACTCCTTGTCCTCTTAGAAACATTTTCAGCAGGCCTCTCTGCTGATGGAGTTCTTGATGGTGATGCAGGGGATCCAGTCCTTACATCAGCCACTACTGATTTGATGGCTTTAGTGGCTTCATCAGCAGAAGTCACTATCTCCATCTTCTTTTCCTTAGGCTTATCAGCAGCCTTCTTCTTTCTGGACTCAACAGCTAACTCAGCAGTCTTGACCAGTTTTCTTTGCCTTTTGGCAGGAACCTCTTTTGATTCCTCATCTTCAGCTTCAGGCTCATCAGCCTTACTCTTTAGAACAGGCAAGTACTTGGACATTGCCTTGGATTTACGAATTTCCTTCCCATTCAGCATTGGACACCCCAGCTTGAACAGTAGGTAACTGAGCGTGATCCTGTGGTTGGTTGAGGGGCCTTTTCCTTTCTTTGCATCAAGGAAATCAGCCAAGATGTACCAAACTATGATTGACCAGTTGACCTCCAGTCCATAGTAGATGGTAGCCATGATGCTGAACCTCTTCATGGTAACAACATCCAGTGAGAAGGTGCAGTTCTCAATCAGCTTAGCCACCATATCAGCCATCCGCTGATATTCATCTCTCAGTTGTCTCTTCCTTATGTTTCCAGAAAGCACTTCTCCCTCCTTGGCGCAGATCGTCCAGAATTGTTGGTGCTTATCTTCCGTCAGTACAGTGACGTCATGTCGTCCACTGTTAGGAAGTCCAAACGTTTCGTGCAGAACAGCAGGAGTAATAGTGATAGATTTACCTCCCACTGTAGCCTTAATCTCCAGTGCGTTGTAATCAGCTTTAGCTGTGTTGTAGTACTCCATCACTTGATCAGTCCAGATCACTCCCTCATTGTATTCCATGAAATTTACCAAGTTTGCAGATTTGAACTTCTCCAGAAGTTCTTTCATCAGATTTGTACCGGATTGGTAGTAGGAATCATACACGAGGAACATACCTTCAGCGGCCATTGCTAATCTGTTGAAGGTTAGGAAAACAGAGAGAAATTTGCAGAGAATTGCAAGTAATTTTCTCACAAGTACTTTTGAATGTTTAGAGTGCGTAAAGAGCGACTCGACTGATCAGATGGGGATTTATAGAGTTGGGGTATGTCGGTTTCCGTGATATCCGCCAATCGTTAGATCCGTTTTTCTGTCAGTGCTGATCGTGCGGCGTCAGTTACGACTTTTCAAATTCAAAAGATATTTAATGAGGAGCGGGAATATGTACCGCCCAACAGTTACTTATAAAAGCGTGTTTTTAGGTAAAACGTTTTAAATAATTCCGCTTTTATATCAGTAATCAGATGAGTAAAATAAACACTTATCTGATGGACTACTATCCTGATGACATAGTTGTTATCAGAGAATGCCAATAGCTGATAACCTTCCTCGGCTGTTTGTCAATCCAGCTAGATAAAATAACTTTAATCTTCGATAGTTGAGTCTTCTGATGAAAACATAACTTCAACTAACTGTCATTAACAAATTTCATCTTTAATTCAGAAGTACCGCTAGTCTTACACGTTCCCCCTGAGTTTAAGAATTCATAAGTTAACTAGTCTGTTGAGAGTTAATCCTTGAAGATAATAGAGATGAGTAAGCTGTTGAACTCTAGTCTTCTGATGAGTTCCCCCTCAGCTTATGCTTCCAAATTAAGTAGTCCTAGCTCAGCTCTTAAAGTTGAAAACCTTACTTCACTTAAAGGTTTAGTGAAAATATCAGCAATCTGATTATCAGTATGAACATACTCAATCATTACATTGCCTTTTTCCACATGATCTCTAATGAAATGATGCTTGATCTCAATATGTTTAGTCCTTGAATGACTTGTAGTGTTCTGAGTAAGAGATATTGCACTTGTGTTGTCACAGTAGATTGGAATTCCACTGATCTTGATGTTGTAGTCTTCTAGTTGATGCTTCAACCAAAGTATTTGTGCACAGCAAGCTCCAGCAGCTATATATTCAGCTTCAGCAGTAGATATAGAAACTGAAGTCTGTTTCTTACTCATCCATGAGATCAGACGACTACCTAAGAACTGACAGGCACCTGTTGTGCTCTTTCTGTCAATCTTGCAGACAGCAAGGTCTGAATCTGAATAACCAATAAGTTCAAATCCAGATTCTCTAGGATACCACAATCCCAATTCTTGAGTGCCTTTAACATATTTCAATATCCTCTTGGCAGCTAAGAGATGAGATTCCTTGGGGTTTGATTGAAATCTTGCACAGACTCCAACTGAGTACATTATGTCAGGTCTACTTGCTGTTAGATACAATAATGAACCAATAATGCCTCTATATTTGGTTATGTCCACTGATTTGCCATCTTCATCTTTATCCAAACGAAGACTTGTAGACATAGGAATTGTAGCAGTTGAGCTAGTTTCCATACCAAACTTCTTGAACAGATCTCTTGTGTATTTTGCTTGGCTGATGAATATTCCATCAGGCAACTGTCTAACTTGCAGACCAAGAAAATAGTTAAGTTCACCCATCATGCTCATTTCAAACTTATTCTGCATCAGCTTGGAGAACTTATCACACATCTGTTGGTTAGTTGAACCAAAAATAATATCGTCCACATATATTTGCACAAGTAATATATGATTTTCCCATTCAATTGTAAACAAGGTTTTATCTACCTTACCTTTACGAAATCCTTTAATTAAAAGAAAATCAGATAGGGTATCATACCATGCTCTTGGAGCCTGTTTCAGTCCATAAAGGGCTTTCTTCAGACGATATACCTTGTCCTCTTCTTGATAGACTTCAAATCCAGGAGGTTGTTCAACATATACTTCTTCTTGCAGTTCTCCATTGAGAAAAGCAGACTTCACATCCATCTGATAGACAGTGAAGTTCTTGTAAGCAGCATAGGCTAGAAACAGTCTGATTGCTTCTTGCTACTGGTGCAAAAGTTTCATCAAAGTCAATTCCTTCTTCTTGACAATAACCCTTGGCCACTAATCTTGCTTTATTTCTGGTGACAACACCATCTTCATTCATCTTATTTCTGAATACCCATTTAGTGCCAATTACCCTTTGATGACTTGGTCTAGGAACTAAGTACCAGACTTCATTCCTTTCAAATTGATTCAGCTCTTCTTGCATAGCTTCTATCCAGAGGGAATCAATTAGAGCTTCTTCAATTTGCTTAGGCTCGATTTGAGATAGAAAAGTGACAAACATAGCATCTTGTGCAGCAGCTCTTCTTGTTTTCACTCTATCTAATGGATCACCAATCACTAACTCTGGTGGGTGATTTCTGAGCCATCTAAGATCAGGTTGCAGATCAGGATGTTGTCCTCTGTTTTGATCTTGCAGCACTACTGTTGGAGTTTCAGTAGTAGTCTGTTGAACATTAGTTGTCTGTTGAACAGTCTCTGGTCTGTCAGCTATTTGCAACTCGTCTGTAAGACAATCAGCACTGTGATTTTGAACAACACTTGAGTTAGCAGCTGAGCTGAGATTAGGTAGTATGATGGGAACATATTCTTCATTTCTTCCAATGTCTAACTTCTGTAAATCAGTAGACAGATCTTGATTAACACTTTGATTCTTTTCAGAATATTGACTTGGCTCATCAAATACTACATGGATAGATTCTTCTATTAGTAATGTTCTTTTGTTAAAAACTCTGTAAGCTTTACTAACAGTTGAATATCCTACAAAAACAGCTTCATCAGCCTTTTCTGCAAATGCAGTAAGGTGATTTTTCCCATTATTCAATACAAAACATTTACAACAAAAAATCTTAAAGTAATGAATGTTTGGTTTTCTGTTGTTCCAAACTTCATATGGAGTCTTGTTCTGATTTTTGTTGATCATACATCTGTTTTGGGTAAAGCATGCTGTATTTGTTGCTTCTGCCCAAAATCTTTGAGGCAGCTTAGCTTCAGCTATCATGGTTCTGACATCTTCTTTTAGTGTTCTGTTTCTCCTTTCAGCAACACCATTCTGTTGAGGGGTTCTAGCAGCTGAATACTCATGATGTATTCCTTTGATATTACAATACTCTTCAACAGTAGAGTTTGTAAACTCTGTCCCTCTATCTGATCTGATCTTCAATATTTTTATACTCTTCTCATTCTGGATCAGTTCCATCAGATTGGTAAGATGTTCCTTGGTTTCACTTTTCTTCTTCATGAAAATCACCCAAGTATATCTTGAATAGTCATCCACAACAGCTAGGCAGTATTTCTTTCCACCATTGCTGACTGGATCAATGGGTCCAAATAAGTCCATATGTAATAGCTCCAATATTCTTCTAGAAGATTGGTGCTTCTTGCTTTTGAAAGATGACTTGATTTGTTTACCCTTCTGACATGCGTCACAGAGCTTGTCTTTGCTCATGACTGCCTTTGGAATCCCTTCTACCAGATCATTCTTGATTAATCTGTTTATGGTCTTGAAGTTTAGATGATTCATTCTCTTGTGCCATAGCCAACTGACTTCACTTGGTGCAGATGCCACCAAACAAACACTTGAATTCTTGTCAACAGAATTCCAGTCAACTATGTAGATATTTCCCTGTCTTCTTCCAGATAAAATTACCTTCTTTGTACCAATCTGTTCAACATAGCACTTATCTATTGAGAAGATGACTGAATATCCTTTGTCACAAAATTGACTTATGCTCAGCAGATTATACTTTAGGCTTTTAACATATGAGACGTCAGATATCTCTATGTTTCCCTTGATTAATCTTCCTTTAGCTTTAATCTTGCCTTCTTTGCTGTCTCCAAATGTAACACTTGGACCATCCACAGCAACTGCATCAGTCAACTCATGTATGTTTCCACACATGTGTCTTGAACAACCACTGTCCAAGTACCAAATCTTCTCTACTTTACTCCTACTCCTAATCCTAACCTACAAAACAAAAGTAAGATTGTTTTAGGTACCCTTATTGAGAGGGTCCTGAAGGATTAGTTCCACCTTTGACAACCCAAGATGATGAAGTCTTAGGCTTCTTAGGCTTCTGAGTTTTTACAGGAGCATGAACAGTTTCATTTTAATCATAAGTATTAGATAAGTCATGTTGATGATCAGTATGATAAGAATAATGTTCATAAGCAGGGTAAGGTGCATGATATGCAGGATATGCATGCATTGGATGAGCAGGGTAAGGTGCATAGTAACTAGGAAATTGAGGTGCATGATACATAGGATGATATGCAGCAGGTTTTACATAATATGACTCATTTCCATACCAAGCATTTTGATTTTTCTTGTTTTTATGCTTCTTTGGTTTACTAGATGCTTGCTCAATTGATGTTGACTTAGTTTTACCACTAGTCTGATTGACTTTAGCTTTATCAGCAGACTTCTTAGGACTCTGCTGTTTGGTCTTACTAGTCTGATTACCTACACTAGGCTCTTTGCTCTTTTTAGCCTTAGGAGATTTCTTCTCCTTTAACACATTCTCAGATGAAGTAGGTCTAGCAGTTTGAACATACAGAATGACCTTACTATTGTCAGCTGATATGAATTTTTCAGTATGGTTCAATTCTTGCTTTTCCTGTTCTAAAGGTATCTTCTGTTTACTAGATGTGTGCGTGGATGCAACAGATGATTTTTCATGAGACTCAATAACTTTTTCAAGTTCCATGATTTTTCCTTTATAAACTTCACACTCAGCTTTCAGAGATTCATGTTCTTGCTCAAGCTGTTTATATTCAGCTGATTCCTTTGGCTTTTCAGCTAAAAGTTTCAGTGAATTATTTTGCTCTTTTAGCAATATCATCTCTTCCTTAAGCTTCTTGTATGCTTCAGCAATACCAGTATTGTTAAGCATCATTTGTTCAAATGAATTGAATAATTCATTGTCAAGAGGAGTTACCTCATCCTCAGAGTCATCAGATTCCTTTGCCATTAGACAGAGGAGAGCAGGTTTTTCTTCATCAGACGATTCTTCATCAGACGTGTCTGAATCTGAATCAGATGAGTAGACAGCAGCAAGTTTTTTTGCTTCAGCCATCATTGCCTTGCCTCTCTGATGCTTTCTTTCTTTTATCATTTTCTTCTCCTCCTCAGTGTACTTTTCTGCTTTTGGATATGGGCAGTCTTTGATGAAGTGTCCCAATTTCCTGCAGTTGTAACACATTAGTTTTGCTTTATAATCATCTTTATCTTGAGAAGAAAAGTTAGGTTTAGAAGTAGAAGCATTGTTGTATTTGTTTTTCATTTTTCTTTTGTAGAACTTCTTGAAATTGTTCATCAACAGTGCAACATCTCCAGCAGTGTACTCCTTCTTGTTGAGTATTGTGGCTTCATCAGATGAGTCCACTTCTATACTTCTTTGAGCTGGTCTTCTTTGATTTTCAGCAGCAACCAGTGCAGCTGTGGGTCCTGAAGTTGAGGTTTCTTCAATTCCCATTCTTGGCAGTTTATACTCATAAGCCTTGAGTACGGAGAACAGCTCTGTAAGAGAAATCTTGCCCAGATCTCTTGATTCTTCCATTGCTGTCACCTTCATGTTGAACTTGGAAGGTAGAGCTTTCAGTACTCTGACGCTTATCTCTTTGTCAGTGAAGGTCTTTCCCAGCTTTAGAACTTCATTCAATGTTCTGGTGAATCTGGTATCCATCTGGTCAATGGTTTCTCCAGATTTCATCTTGAAGTTATCCAGCTTCTCCAAGGCAACACTGAGCTGATGCTCTTTTATGGCATCATTGCCTTCGCTCATGTCTCTGACTTTGTCCCACATCTCCTTTGCAGTCTTGCAATGCTTGACCTTGTCAAACCGATCATTATCCAGGGCTTTAGTCATGATGAATCTCCCAACTTTGTCTAGATTGTAAAGCTTTATTTCTTCTGGAGTCATCTCATGAAGGTCTTTTTCCACAACCGTATCAACTTCATTAATTTTTATGGTCTTTGTGAATCTGAATGGACCCTTAATGATACATGTGTACATGTTGTCATTGTAGGCTGCTAGAAAGATTTCCATTCTAATCTTCCAGTCTTCAAAAGACATACCAGCAATGTGGGGAACATGGCTGATACAGTCCATTTTTCAAAAAGTTTTGATTTTTCAAAAAGATGTTCTTTTGAAAAGTTTTAAAAACCCTTGAAAAACACTCGGATCAAGCTCGTTGATCAGGCAGCTGATTCTAATGAACCACCTGCTCTGATACCACTTGTTGGTCCCAAGTGGTCAGAAGAGGTTTAGAGGGGGGGGGGGTGAATAAACCTCTTTAAAAATTTTCTTCAATTTTAACTTTAAAACTTTTACCCTAACTGAACAGACTAAGCTGATCAGATCAGTTAGTTACAATTCTGCTCGTGAACAAATCTTTGAACAGTTTTTTTGACCACTCGTCTGATGGTGACTTAGCTGATTTTGTTAAAATCAGTTTTAATACTTAGAGTACTTGCAGCGGATTTATAAAGTGTTTTTCACAAGTAGTCTTAGCAGTTTGAAAAATGTTTCCCCAGTTTTGTAAACTCCTTTTAAATCCTTTTTCAAACAGTTAACTTAATGTGTTTTATGCAATCAGTAAATATGCAAGTTTAAAAGCACAGTAAAAACACAAAGAATTTTTATAGTGGTTATATGGATAAAAATCCTTTAGTCCACTCTTCCAGATCACTTAGATTCTGGGTTATACTATAATCACACAGATTACAATATTTCTCCACTTATACCTAGACAACTAATGAAAAGGCTATAAGCTCACAATAGAAAATCACTAAGAAATTCTACTCTCTGAAGTTTGATCACTCACAAAGATGGATCACAACTCCGCACAACACTCTTGTTTACAAAATCACTCAGAAGATGTATTTTTCTTGATTCTTCAACTCTGCTTTCGTCAACAAATGACTAAGCTGATGAGTGAGCTGTTCTTGAGACTTAAAGAATTTTGCTTCGAAAATTTCTCAGAGATTGTGTTGCTTCTTTCTTCTTCGTCTCTTTCAGCTATTTATACTTGAGAATAGAAAAATGTCCGTTGAAGAAAGACAAGATTCAAATTCCTCGAGTACTGGTCCTTAAAATCCGCGAACGGCTCTTTTGCAGTCTGTCCGTACTGTAAACAGTACTATTCTGCAGGCAGCATTAAATGCACCCAACTGATGCGAAGCAAATCTTCAATCATTTGTCTTTAATAACCTTGTACTTCAGCATTTATTACTCCAAGGGGCATTTATTACCGTTGAGAAGACTTTATGATCATTTCCACTTGGCTGACGAAAGTGCAAGTCTGATGGCGAACTCGGCTGATCTCAAATTTGAACAAATCTGATTTGAGTCGGCTGATCTTCATCAGTCTGATAACTTTACTTCAGCAGATCAGAAGTCTTGGACCTTGAAACTTTGACTCTTCTGATGTCTTCTTTACTTAGTCAAAATTCCTTCCAAAGGGATCATCAGCTAAGTTACTCCATACTTAGCCAATTTTGAAGTTTTGGAATGCATCAAAACCTCCCTTATCAATTTGTCTTCAGTGCCTTCATCTTCATCCTTATCCAACAAGTGTTCTGGTGAACCTTGTATCCATCTGATCAATAGTTTCTCCAGATTTCATCTTGAAGTTGTCTAACTTCTCTAGTGCAACACTCAACTGGTGCTCCTTTATGGCATCGTTTCCTTCGCTCATATCACGAACCTTATCCCACATTTCCTTTGCTATTTTACAGTGTTTAACTTTGTCAAATCCATCATTATCGAGGGCTTTGGTCATGATGAAACGGCCAACTTTATCAAGATTGAACAACTTGATTTCTTAAGTTGTCATCTCTTGAAGATCTTTATCCACCACAATGTCGACTTCATCTACCTTTATTGTCTTGGTGAACTTGAATGGACCATTGGTGATACATGTATACATGTTGTCATTATAAGCAGCAAGGAAGATTTCCATTCTAATCTTCCAATCCTCAAAGCTCATACCGCCAATGTGGGGAACATGGCTGATACAATCCATTTTCAAAAGTTTTTGATTTTCCAAAAATATGCTCTTTTGAAAGAGTTTAAAACCTTTGAAAAACACTTGGATCAAACTCGTTGATCAGGCAGCTGATTCTAATGAACCACCCGCTCTGATACCACATGTTGGTCCCCAAGTGGTCAGATGAGGTCTAAAGGAGGGTGAATAGACCTCTGAAAATTTTGGACTTTAAAACTTTCAAGTCGTCTGTCAGCATACTAAGCTTATATAGAACAATAAGCTGACTAAGCTGATCGTGAACAAATCTTGAACAACACAGTTGACCACTCTTCTTATAACCACTTAGCTAATTAAACAAAAATCAGTTTTAAAACAGAATACTTGTAGCGGATGATTTTAAGTGTTTTTCACAAGTAGACTAAGTTTTCTCAAAGATTTTATCCCCAGTTTTGAAACTCCTTTAAAATCTTTAAACAAACTATTCAAAGTGTTAAAATGTGCAATTTTGAAGTATGCAAGAAAAATTATGCAAAATAAATACAAAGAATTTTTATAGTGGTTATATGGATAAAAATCATTTAGTCCACTCTTCCAAGTCACGAAGATCTTGGGTTATACTATAATCACTTAGATTACAATACACTCTACTTACGTCAAAACAACAAATGAGAAGGCCGCAAGTTCACGATAGGAAATCACAAAGAAACTCATATTCTCTGAAGCTAGATCACTCACTTAGATGGATCTACACTTCTCACGACACTTTAAATACAGTTTTCACCCAGACTTGAACTTCAACTTGGTTCTGCCAACAAATGACTTCACCAGACGAGTGAGCTGTTCTTGAGACTTAGAGAGATTTTGCTTCGGAAATTTTCTCAGAATTGTGTTGTTGTCTCTAGCTCTCGAAATCAGCTCTATTTATACTTGAATTTGAAAAATGATCGTTGAAGAGAGATACAAATTTCAAATTCATAGCACGGTCCCCCAATTTTCAGAACGGTTCCCTGCACTGTACACTCTGTTGTACTTTTCTGCAGTAGCATTAAATGCACCCTGCTGATCCGAGAATAACTTCAATTATTTGCCATTACTACCCTTCTCTTGCAGCATTTATTCACCAAGTGCATATATTACCGTTGGGCGAATTCCCTGATCCTTTCTACCAAGCTGATGGAATCGACCCTTCTGATGGATACTCTGCTGATCAAAACTTGAACCCTTCTGTTTTAAGTCAGCTGATGATCTACCCTTCTGATTCCGAATTCAGCATAAGATCAGTAGTCTTCTGGACCTTGAACTTTTGACCCTTCTGATATCTTTTTACTTGGTCAAAATTCTTCTAAGGGATCTAAGCATTCCATAATTAGTTGGTTATGATGTTTTGGAAATCATCAAAACATTCCTTATCATCTTGTCTTCAATGCACTTCATCTTCATCTTTATCCAACAGCGAAACCAATAAAAAAAATGTCTATGAAATCAGTGAAAACATTAGAAATCGATCAAATTCAGGTGAAAATGTGAACTCTGATGATGTTGGTGAAAAGATGAAAAGCTTAGGTTGTATGATATTTACATCAAAGGATGCACTACTTCTATGTTATGTTGAAGATCAGTGTTAAATTTTGTGAATGTACACACTATATAAGCTTTATTATTGAAAGGAAAAATTACATTGTTTGTACCTTTTGATTTATTATTTTCTATGTTCCTGTTCTATTGGTATTCAATACACTAATGCTATAATTTTGTGCAAAGGAAAACTTGATTTAAAAGTATAAAGAAATTTAATGCAATAAAAGTCTCACTGAATAGTTTCGTGTAGGGACGAACCTAGACCCTTTTGTTGGGGTGGGGGTGGGGGGGGGTTATATCAAACTCTATATTTTGATGAAATGGTAAAAAGAAAATTAAGATAAACTAATACTAAAATTTTATCCAATAAAATGTGAAAACATATAATAGCAAATTTTTTAGAGTACAAATTCTTGTATACTAGATAAAAAAAATGTTCAAAAGTCAAAATGCAATTTAGTTTGATAGAAAGCAAATAAATGGTGCTTAAACAAGACATAAAAATACGATTATTATTTATCATACATTTAAAATAGTATTGCAAAATTGTGAACAATACTAAAATTGGTGCTAATATTATAAATAAAGCATATAAGATTCTTTATTAGATAATTAATACAAAAAATAATATTTGGAATTTATTTATGTTTATAATGCGCACATTCAAATAATTTGTTTGACCATATAATCTATTTAAAAGAAATTGATTTCCATAAAATGATACAAAGAAAATCATTAGGACATTTGATAACTGAAAATTTGAAAAGACATTTAATGAAAGCTGTAAGATTTTGATTAATAAAATGACATTGGATGAAAAATGATGGAAAAAATATTACATAAGCTACTGAAGGTTTGAACTGGGGACTTTCTCATAATAGAGAAACGGTTTATAATTTTGTCTTTTGGAGGACCATGGGCTCCGTCTCCACTGTGATCCGCCCCTGATTTCGTGTATGTTTCGCATAACATGCTGGAGGATGTTGTATTTTTCCCATTAATATGTAAATGGAGTTTCTATACCCCTTTATTAATATTTTTACTATTTAATTTATTCGTTTATTTAATAATTACAATCAATCCCTCTGAAATAACATATTTTCACATATTTATCTCAGTGGTTTATCATTTATGGTCATGTTTCTCCTAGACCATTTCGATGTTCATTGAAAAGTCAGACAAATAATTTCTTCTTACAATTAAACTTAGACTCCCAATTTTTTTTTTAAAAAAAATTATTTTAAATTTCTCTTATCTCTACAAAATCCTAAACAAACTTTACTCTAACTTAACATAAATAATTTGTGTTTTATACTACTTATCTCATATTAAAAAATAATATTTTATTATATATCTCTTAGCCTTCTATTTATATTATTTATCATAAAAAAGTCCGCTATTTATTTTATCTCAAAAAACATCAAACAAACAACCTTAATAGCTTGTTTGGTTGTCAAGAAAGTGAGGGAAAATTATAGGAAAAGGAAAGGAAAAAGAAAAGAAAGGAAAGTCATTTTCCTACACATGTTTGGTTGTTTATTTTCTTGCAGATGTTTGGTTGTCAAGAAAATTTTGAAATATAATATTTTTGATAAATATTTTTGTTTGATTATGAATACTTTCATAATTATAAAATATATTAAAAGTGATTGCAAAATAAAAGTTATCAAATTAATCTCTAGAAAATAAAAAGTACAAATCGAGTAATTGAATCAAATAAAAAGAGTTAGAATAACAGAATATATTCTACTCGGGAATGTTTATCTATCCATGTAGATATATGATATATCTTCATATATCTACATTACATATTTATATATATATATTAATTAGTAAAAATTTTAATTTTTCTTTGATTGAGATTTATGTAACAATTAGTTGATATTGTCTTTTGTTATTTGTATTTTTTTATTTCAAGATAGGATCTACGTTTTCTTTGTTGATAAAATATTATATGAATAATAATGTTTTCATTATATTAACTATAATATATAGATTAATTTGACGCTATTGTATATTTTTTAGCCACCGAATTTATATCAATTTTCGAAATTAACAAGGGGTTATCGTCAATTTTTAAAGTTAACAGGGGGTTACTGATAATATTTTAGGTAAAAGGGGTGCTTTTGCGTTATTTTGTAGGGGTATAATTGTTATAATGACTTGAGAGGGTACTTTTTTGCTAATAATAAATAAGCACAAAGGGACTTTTGATAGAAAAAAATCACAAATGGAGAATTATGATAGTTAGACAAAGTACAAGGGAAGTTTTGCAATTTACTAAAAAAAATTCCCAGGATTTCCCCATCAAATTGGTGGGGAAATTTTTTCTTCACAAAATTTTCCTGCAAGAAAGTTGAAGGAAAATAAAAACTTCATTTCCTGCTATCCAAACAACAATGAGAGAAAAAAAAAACTTCCTTTCCCTCACTTTCCCACTTCCCCAACAACCAAACAGTACATAAGGAAAATGGTCTCTCTCTCTTTATTTTTTTATTTTTTTTTTTTCCTAACTCCTCAATTTATTTTTTAACCCCTTTAAAAAAAAAGGATATACCTATATTCAGGGGTGTTCAATAAAATCGTCAAACCGCCCCAACCCAAACCGACCGCAATACGCGGGTTTAACGATGAATGGGTTGGTCTTGGACTTCGTGAAAAAAAATCGCAAATTATGATCGGGTTTGGGTTTATATTTTAAAAAACCGTATAAACCGCACCCAACCGCATGTATATAAAATAACAAATTGTGTTTTATTATTTAATATAATTTAAGCACATACATACTTTTAATTTACCGTCTCAACCCCAAAACCTAATTAATTTGTCCCCTAAAATTACACGACACAATTTATTAAAAATCCAAGTTAAATTCTATCAACTAACAACCACCAATATCAACTTTAATAATTAAAGTATTTTCTATTTTTGTTTATTGTTTGAAAAAGTCTTGTTCGGTTTTGTATTTGAGTAATAATTATTGATCTTTATATGGCGAATGTAGACTTTAAATAGATTAACAAATTAAAGCTAAAAATTATGAAAAAGTAGTATTGTACATATGATTATGAAACATTCAAGAATTTTATTCTTTGATAAAAATACAATAACGAAATAATAAGTGATAATAAATTAAAGTAAAGTCTCCAAAAAAAAAAAAAAATTCATTAAAATAAGAAAAGTTAAGACCGCAAAAGCCGCCCTAACCCGAAGGGATCGCAAAGTGCAATCTCTATACTTATTGGATTGGGTTTGATCTAGAGCATTAAAAACCCACAAATAATGGGTCGAGTCTGGGAGAATATAAAAACGCACTACACCACACCACGACCACCCCTACCTATATTTCCAATCCACATGAACCCCTTTAATAGTTCATTCAATTGTTTTATTTAATTCTGCATATTAAGGAGCTTCCACTAGTAAATATGCATTATCTGAAGAAGAAATTACGACAGAGATAGAGAAATTGCGAGAATTTTTTGAGGGATGGAGAAACAGTGAAAAGAGGAAAATCAGGGAAGAACGAGGGCGCGAACTCGGCTCTTGTGGTGAGTTTCAATTTCAGTTTCGATTTCAAATTGTTGTCATGAGTTTATTGCTTCTTTGGTTCATTGAAGTTAATAATATGATTGTAGATATTTTAACTTCTTATTAATAATTGAAATTTTATTTGATGTATGTGGAGGAGGAGAAAGGCAGGCGGGTGGGTTTTAGTGGTGAGGTTGAATAATAGACAAGTGCAGTTTGAGAGAAAAAACTATATAGAATTTTCCAAAAATTAAAAAAATGTAAAAGACAAAAAAGAATTATAATTAAGGCTTATTCATCTCCAATTTCATTACTACATTTAATTTCTCAATCAAGGTATCTCCAAGTCCAATGTTATAGGATTTAAATTTCCTTGGAAACCAAAACTCGGACGAAGATGTCTCGGAATTATGACAACTGGGAGAAGCTGGTAACTGTTGTTCTTCGTAAAGAGCAACTCTGGCAACTTTTTCATGAAGACTCGAGGAGCCCCAGCCTTCGATCTGAAGACTCCAGCTCCACTTCATCCAATTTCCTATATTTGGATTCTCCCCTCCATGATTTGTCTAGCTTGTTTCCATACCGGGTGCAGCCTAAGCTGGTTTTTGTTTCTGATTCAACCCCTGTTTGGGATTACATACAAGGCTAATTTGGATAATGGGATCACAGTTGTGGTTAAGAGACATATGGAGCTTGTTCAAAATATTAGACATGAAAATGTGGTTGAACTGAGGGCTTACTTTTATTCAAAAGATGAAAAGCTCGTGTTGTATGATCATTACAACAAAGGAAGCGTCCATGCTCTACTTCATGGTATGTTGAAGATCCGTGTTAAATTTTGTGAATGCAAACACTATATAAGCTTTATTATTGAAAGGAAAATTTACATTTTTGTACCTTTTGATTCATTATTTTATATGTTACTGTTCTATTGGTAATCAACATATTATTACTGATGTAATGAATTAGTCCAAGTGTGTGTTTATCATATGCATTAACAATAACTTCTTTTAGCTCAATTTTATGCTCATCTTAGTTGCAGCCCTTGTTTGTGTTTTATTATCTAGTAAGATCCTCCGGGGAAGCCCTTGTCGGGATTGCCTTGGAGTCGGTCTGTTGCATGTTTGTGTCGCTGTGTTCGTATCGGTGCATCATATGATATATATGTGAAATGTGAAATTTGACCATTTTTCTCTTGTATCTAGGAAGAAGTTTGAAAATCGTGCTACCTTAGATTGGGAAACACGAAAAAGAATGATTTGGGTGCAGCAAGAGGTATTGCTCATATTCACACACAATCTGGTACCAAGATTGTGCACGGAAATAAAAAAGCTTCAAACATTTTCTTGATTCACAACACTATGGCTGTGTATCTGAGTATGGCTTAACAAACATGATATCATGATGCCATGCACCAGAAGTCAATAAAACTGAGAATGTCTCTCAATCATCCGATGTCTGTAACTTTGGGATTTGCTACTTGAGCTTCTCACTAGAAAGTCGCCTAGGCCTGCCACTGGCAGTCACTTGAATTTTGATCTATTAATTTTGTAAAGCGTAAGGAGTGGATTTCTAAAGTAATTGATGTAGATCTATTGAAGAATCCTGCTATACAGGACCAGATGGTAAATATGTTGCAAATAGGAATAAGGTGTGTGGTAAAAGCACCCAAAAACAGACCTAAAATGTCTACATCCCTGAAGACAATTGAGGATATTAACAGGATGAATATAGGGAATTACACTTCCACTGCTGTAAATGAGAATAACAAACTAATATTTTTTTATGATCTTGATCATGGACATGACCTTGATGAATTATTGGGGTCCTCCGCTGCGTTGCTGGGAAGGGAACATTTGGGACTTCCTCTAAGGCAATATTAGATAATGGAATTTCATTTTTAGTGAAGAGATTGAAGATACCAAACTTGATACATAAAGAATTTCAGCAGTGCATTGAGCTCATTGGAAGTTTGAGGCATGAGAATATTGGTAAACTGAAGGCGTATTTCTACTCAACGGATGAACAGATCCTTGTGTTTGATTACTACGTTCTTGAAGTGTATTACACAGTTCGCATGGGAGCTCTTTGAACTAGGAGGAGCGACTAAGAGTTGCAGTGGGTGCAGCAAGAGGGATTGCTTACATCCACGCACGAGGCGAACCTAAGCTTGTGCACGGCAATATAAACGCCTCAAACATTTTCCTCAACAGACAACAGTTTGGATGTGTTACCAATGTGGGTTTGGCAATGCTGACGAGTCAAATAATAGTGTCTGCTAAGCAAGCTGCTACGTATCGTGCCCCTGAAGTCTCACACACCAATAAACTCTCCCAAGCTTCTGTTGTCTATAGCTTTGGGGTAGTGCTAATTAAACTTGTCTCTGGTAAGACATCTCAAATAACCACAGTTGATGGCGAGATAGTCTCAGTAGTTACCTGGATTCAGTCTATTCTTCGTGAAGAGGATTCGGGTATAGAAGTGCTTGATTCAAAGCTTCTCGCATATGAAAACAAAGAGGGAATGTTGCGATTGTTGCAAATAGCTTGCATTGTATTGCTATATCTCCGGAGCATAGACCTAAAATGGCTGAAGTAGTCAAGATATTGGAGGAAATTAGTGGGATTAGTACAAGATTGGAAGATCTTTTGTCTAAGCCAACACTATCAATGGAGTCCACAAAGCTTGGAAGTACATTCATGATTCAGTAGCAGGAGTTTCTGACTTTTCACTTTTTCTGGTCGTAAGTTAATTCAAATGTCAAATGTTGTCTTTCTTGTTAATACATTTGTTATCTTAGTTCCTCCCCCCTCGAACTACTAAATGAGTGCATAATGCAATCCATTCTGTGTATCTGTCTTTTTTGCTGCTATTTTGCTGGACATTTGGTTTGTGCTCTCAGTACTACTTTTATTTCATTGCATCATATGATCCATGATGAAATTTTGTTATATGTGAGATCTCATATTCTGGTTTTCCTCTTGTACTTTGTCTATCGCAATCACTTTGTCAAATGGTACCTGTAGGAGTGGTTTGTTCACCAAGAAGGAAGTCGCAATGAGGGAAGAGGACTTAAGTCGTTGGGATATCTAAGCAGTGCCTATAACATAGCCGAGCTGGGATTCTCTACAAAAGAGTACTTCGACTTCTACATAAGGTTTGTGGCCACCTAAGAAGAGACCTAAAATGTCTGTAGTTCTAAAATCATTTGAGGATAACTGTAAAATGAACACTTACACTTCCACTAATAGCTTAAGCTTTTAGATGAATTGGTTATTCAATGTTAACAAATGTGGAAAAATATTTCATATATTTCTGAATGAATATAAGATACATCTACAACACATATATATATACAATCTAGGAACTCTATCTAAGGAAGGATTCCTAAATAGATTAGGAATAATAATAATACAATATATAATACTCCCCCTCAAGTTGGAGCATAGATATTAATCATGCCCAACTTGTTACAAAGATAATCAATCCGAACCCCATTTAGAGCTTTCGTGAAGATATCTCCCAATTGTTCTCCAGTCTTCACATATCCCGTGGTAATCAACCCTTGTTGTATCTTTTCACGGATAAAATGACAATCGATCTCTATGTGCTTTGTTCGTTCGTGGAACACGGGCTCGGATGCAATATAAAGAGCTGCTTGGTTATCACACCATAACTTCGCAGGTACTGAAGTTTTAAGGCCTACTTCATTCAAGAGGTGATATATCCACATTATTTCACACACAGATTGTGCCATAGCTCTATATTCTGATTCTGCAGATGATCGTGACACAACATTCTGCTTCTTACTTTTCCAAGAGACTAAATTCCCTCCAACAAAAACACAATAGCCTGTAGTGGATCTTCTACTCACTTTGCATCCTGCCCAATCTGAATCCGAGTAACATTCAATATGAGTGTGTCCATGATTCGCATACAAGATACCACGTCCAGGTGCCCCTTTCAAGTAACATAGAATCTGCTCTAAAGCATCCCAATGATGAACTGTTGGAGACGGCATAAACTGACTTACAATACTGACCGAGTAAGCAATATCTGGACGAGTCACTGTAAGATAATTTAGTTTTCCTACCAATCGTCTATACCTCTCGGGATCTCCAAACAATTCTCCATCTGATGTCAATTGCAGATTCGAAATCAACGGAGCACTACTCTGCTTTGCCCCTAATTTTCCAGTCTCGGTCAATAAATCAAGTACATATTTCCTCTGAGATAGGAAGATTCCTTTCTTACTCCTAATTACTTCAACACCCAAGAAATATTTTAGCACCCCTAAGTCTTTGGTGTGAAACTGAGTGTGAAGAAAAGACTTCAGGGATGAGATCCCTGTAGTATCACTCCCAGTAATGACAATATCATCCACATATACAACTAAAAGGATAATGCCAGATTCAGATTGCTTATAGAAAACAGAGTGATCAGACTTACATTTAATCATACCAAAACTCTGAACTGACTGACTAAACTTGCCAAACCATGCACGAGGACTCTGTTTCAAGCCATACAAAGACTTTTGAAGACGACAAACTTTCCCATACTCCCCCTGAGCAACAAAACCAGGAGGTTGCTCCATATAAACTTCCTCCCGAAGATCTCCATGAAGAAAAGCATTCTTGATATCTAGCTGATACAAAGGCCAATTATGAGTTGCTGCCATAGAAATAAACAATCTGACAGACGTCAATTTAGCAACAGGGGAAAAAGTATCTGAATAATCCACTCCATAGGTTTGAGCATATCCCTTAGCAACAAGACGGGCTTTCAACCGAGCAACTGACCCATCAGGATTTACCTTAACTGTAAAAACCCATTTACATCCAATAGCCTGTTTCCCTGAAGGTAAATCCACCAAGTTCCAAGTACCATTATCATCTAAAGGAGTATACCTGAAGAATAGGAGGCTTGGTAGGAGGCGGTTCCAAAACAGGTTCAGATGAAGTGATAGTATAGACTAGCAAATCATCATCCTCCCCCTGATGTTCTGTAGTAGAAGATGGAAAGTATGGTGTTTCTTCCAAGAAGGTAACATCAGCTGAAACGAGATATTTATGGAGGGTAGGACAATAACATCTATAACCTTTCTGAAGGCGGGAATAACCAAGGAAGATACACTTCAAAGACTTTGGATCTGATTTAGTAACACATGGACGATGATCCCTAACAAAACAAGTGCTACCAAATATCCTAGGCTCAATAGGAAACAACGATTTATTAGGAAAAATGGTACCATAAGGAGTTCCACCATGAAGAACATACGAAGGCATACGATTAATTAAAAAACATGCAGTGGACACGGCATCAGCCCAAAAGGTTTTAAGAACACTCATTTGGAATAATAAAGTTCGTGCAGTTTCTAAAAGATGTCGGTTTTTTCGCTCTGCCACTCCATTTTGAGAAGGTGTATCAACACAAGAAGTTTGATGAAGAATGCCATTTTGAGTCATATAAGTTTGGAAAGATGCAGACAAATATTCTTTGGCATTATCACTTCGTAATGTATGAATAGAAACATTAAAATGTGTTTTTATCTCAGCACAAAACGCACAAAAATGAGAAAACACTTCAGACCGACTTTTCATTAGATATAACCAAGTAACACGAGAATAGTCATCAACAAAAGTAACAAAGTATTTAAATCCAGTTTTGGACGGAACGGGACATGGACCCCATACATCAGAATGAACTAATTCAAACGGAAAACTGGCTCTTTTATTTAATCTAGGACTAGTACTAAGACGATGGTGTTTAGCCAACTGACATGACTCACAATCTAATGAGGACACTTTACTAAACTGCGGACAAAATTTCTTGAGTAGCGGAAGAGATGGATGACCCGACCGACAATGTTCTTTAAAAGGGGACGTCATACTAGAACAGGCAACAGGTCTCGGTATATGTGTGTCAAGAATGTAGAGACCTCCAGACTCATGTCCTCTACCAATAATCTTCTTCGTCATAAGATCCTGAAATAAGCAATAATCAGGAAAAAATGAGATACAACAATTAAGATTGCGAGTTAGTTGGCTTACAGAAATTAAATTGAAGGATAAATGAGGTAAATGTAAGACAAAGGACAAAGGAAGCAAAGGAGTAGGGGTAATTTTGCCAGACCCAAGAACACAAGATTGTGATCCATCAGCTAAAGTAACAGTAGGGGATGATGTGTTTGATTGAAAATTAGAGAATAGACTAGAATTACCTGTCATATGATCTGTGGCTCCAGAATCAATGACCCATTTGGAGGATGAGGAAATAAGACACGTATTTGATTTACCTGAATCAGCGACAGCAGTAACAGAGGTTGATGAAGACTTCAGTGATTCTTGGTACTGAGAAAACTTAGCAAATTCATCAGCAGAGATCAGAACAGATGTATCAGATGTAGTGTTAGTGGAAGCAACATTAGCCGAGGGATTCTTTTGATTTCTAAAACGAAGCTTTCTACACTGACTTTTAATATGCCCGGGTTTATGGCAATAATGACACACAATCACTCCCGAATCCTGTGCACGAGGTTCAAAATTGTTGTTTGATCCCCCCCCCCCCCCCCTGTGTTGTTATTTCTGAAAGGTGATCGCCCAAAATCATTAGTATTACGGGTCACAAGGGCACCACTAAACTCAACAGATGGAGTACTTTCTGTACGAAGTACCCTACTAAAGACCTCTTGTAAGGAGGAGATATCAGAACTCGATAGAATTTGCGACTTTGCGGTCTCAAATTCAGAAGGAAGACCACCAAGAAAACTCATGATAGCCATCTTCTCTCGTTGTTGTTGTTGAACCTTCACATCTGAACTAAATGGCAGCAACATATTAAGTTCCTCATAAGTTCTCTTAAAATCCATAAAGTAGTTCGTTAGAGACTTGTCATGTTTTTCCGCTCGATAAAAAGCTTTGCACACCTCAAAAATACGAGAAACATTATTCTTTCCTGAGTACAAAAAATCCAAATACTCCATCAATTCTTTAACAAATTCACAGTGAGTGATCATACCAATTACCTCAGTGTCAATGGAGTTTCGTATTTGTAGAAATAATCGAGCATCCTCCCTCATCCATTTTTGTTTCGACTCATCCTTGGGGGGGTCATCAACTAGATGACTATCCATGTCAATACTCCGTAAATATAGTCGCACAGATTTACTCCAATCCAAAAAATTGGAGCCATTAAGTTTATGTTCCGTGATTTTGGACATTACCGGAACCACATCCGGCAAAATAACTTTCTGATCACCCATAATACCAAAGGGAAATATACCAAAAATCTAAATCCAACCAAAAAAGACCAAACCCAACCAAATTGAACCAAAAGGAACAAATCCGCAGCAGTTTTACCACAAACAGACGCAGAGACGTGCTGTAAAGAGTCAGGCGATGACGGAGGTAGTTACCGGAGAGTCGTGCCGGTACGGACGCGCCTTCACGCGCCGGCGCGTGGACTGACGGCGAAATTGAAATCAGACGCGTGAGCCTCACGCGCTGCGAATCTGACTGCCGGAATCTGGGGGAACGTCGACCGGAGAGTGGGTAATTGTCCTGTAGCGGCGGTGACAACAAATAGGCACTATAGATAGTGGCCTAAGATAAACCCTAATTATTTTGAAGAACCCTAATTATTTTGAAGAACCCTAATTTTCCCACACGAAATTTTCAGACCTAAGAAACCCTAAGGCTCTGGATACCATGTTAACAAATGTGGAAAAATATTTCATATATTTCTGAATGAATATAAGATACATCTACAACACATATATATATACAATCTAGGAACTCTATCTAAGGAAGGATTCCTAAATAGATTAGGAATAATAATAATACAATATATAATATATAATATTCAATATGGTATCAGAGCTCAGACCTAAAGAAGGTTCAATGTTAGAATCTCTTCACCGCCCATTTCTAAATCCCACATGTTAGGTTTAAGTAAAATGTATACAACCTACACGTAATCTAATGTAAAAAATCAACTTCAATATATGTCGGCGTCGATTTAAATTATATATATATATATATATATATATATATATATATATTATAGCTTATAAGAGCCGAAGCGGTCAAGAAACAGTACAACATAATTTACTTTCGATTTTTGTTAAATCGATTTAATCGAAAAACGCCGCCGTTTCTTTATTTACCGGGATTATTTGCTCTTCGTTGAATTTCTTTTCTCTTTTTATTTAATGCTTTCTTGGCCGTTCGTTTGCAACCTGTGGCCCCGCCAGGGCAATTGTGGTTTTGCGAGTCTGGTTTTGCAATTTAATTTTTATTGGAATAATCACTAAACGGTGCCGTTTTTGCAATTTATTTTTTTTATAGCTTATAAGAGCCGAAGCGGTGCCGTCTCGGGGTTAGTTTTTTATTTCTGTTCATACTTTAATATCGATTAAAAACAACAACTAAGTTTCCGATGTGCCTTATTGCTTCCAAATTTCTTTCAATTTTTTAAAATTTCGCATAATCACCAAACGGCGTCATTTATTAAGTATCTATTTTTATGTTCATACTCTCCTCTCGATTAGAAACAAACACTATATCTCCGATGAACACTTTTTTTTAAAACGGTATGATCATGAACGGAGCCGTTTCTTGACTTTATCTTTAAAAAAAATCATTTTACTATATTTCTTTAAAAAAAATTATTTTACTATATATTTACTATAGAGGATTGTTGGTTCCATTTTTCTTTTATTTTAATTTATTGCTTTACTGATGTTTTCTGTTATTAATTAATTTTTTTGGAAAATAGAGGATTCTTGCTTCCAATTTAGTGATGTTTTCTATTATTAATTAATTTTGTGTGAACATTTTTTTTTTTTTGCAATACTACTAACACAATATACTTTCTATTATTTTTGTAACAGTATATTGGAAAACGAATTAATGTTGGTCGGACTTAACCTCCTCATAATTTAACGCGTGTATCTTTGGTAAATATATATTTTTTTAAATATATAGTCATAAAACGGCATCGTTTTTTCTGTTCGTCTCGGATATTTAGTTCGTACTTTAGTTCTCGATTAAAACAATGTTGCCCATTAAGATTGATATATGTAATGTCGACGTAATGTCGATATGATCTACTATAGCACTGTCACACATATTATTTCCTCTATTTTTTAATACATCGATAATGTTATTATCGACTACGTACTTTACATTTATCTCCGAGTTTACTTACCAATGTTAAGCTGTGTATTGAATAGTTACTAAATATTTAGATATTTCTAAGCATGACATCACTCTTGCTCGTCATCTTAATTAAAATATTTTATTTATTGTAATTTTATATGGCGGTTGTTTTGGTTGTTATGCTATTCTCTTCTCTTACGTACTCCAATTTTTTATCTATATGCTTTTTCATCTTCACGTATTCGTCATTTATTATATTTGTATTAACCATTTCGAAGGTTTTTTGTTCTTTTGCTTTTTTTTTTTTTTTTGTTTAGATTTTGTGCTGATCTTTCGTTATTCGGTATGTTGTTGGTTTCTGCTTGTTTTATCTTTCTTGATTGGTTAATATTCATTTCATAATTTGATTATTCATTGTTTGGTGTTGCCTTTAATATTAATTATGTAAATAATTTATTCTCCATTTTGATTGATCGTTTTTTTTTTGTCTTTTTATTTTAACAGGTTATGGATTCCGGTGGAGGTAATGTTAGATTGGATGATGATACTGTTGATCTTTCTTCTGCTTCTACTGTTGTTTTTGGCCCTGCTCCCTTTTGTGTGGATCATTCTAGTGTGAATCTAAGTGAGCTACTAACCAAGTTTTCTTAAATTAGATATTTATTTTTGGTTTTTAACATTCATTATTAATCTTGTATTATTTTTACCTTTTTTTATGTTTATGTTGTATGATTGTCTTCAGGAAACCGTGCTGTTTATGATTTCGAGTCTGTTAGGTTGGCTCGGAATGAAAAGGCTAGGCTTCGTTACGCTGCCTTCACTACTGAAGAAACATCTGCTATGTTGAAGAAGAGGAGGGTTCGACGTAAGGAACTTTCGACAAGTAATCGGTCGTCGGATGTCGCGGTTGAGCTACCTTTAATTGCTGAATCTTCTAATTTAAATGAATCTGCTTTTGTTGAATCAACTAATGTTGTTCGGTTGTCGGATGTCGCGGTTGAGCTACCTTTGATTGCTGAATCTTCTAATCTAAATGAATATGCTTTTGTTGAATCAACTAATGTTGTTGGGGGGTCCTTCGAGTTATCACAATCTTCCTCTGTTTCAGGTATTATTAGTTTGGAGTTTTGGCTTTCTTATTATTTTTGTATACAATATTTAATTATTTATTAATATCTGTACAGGCTGTAGTGAAATATCGAACAATATTATTATAGATGACAGTGGAAGTTATGTTGGATTGGATGATCGTTTGGTTGATTCGTTGCCTCATGTTACTTCTATTGAAAGTAAGCTCTAAACTATAAGGATTATATTTATACATGTGTTGAAAATTTTTTTATTATTGGTTTCAGGTAACAATTCCGGTAGATCTTCGGATTATGTTAGGTTAGCTCGAAATGAAAAATCGAGGATTCGTTATGCTGCAATGACGGCTGAAAAAAAAAATTGTCTTTTGGGAAAAAGGAAGGTTCGATGTAATGTTGAGACGACTTTGTTGTCGTTGAATGTTCCTACTGTGCTTCCTGGAATTGGTGAATCTGCTAATGTAGATGAATTAGCTAGACCTTCTCTCTCGGGTATTTGAACTGTGGAAATATTTTAACTGTGATATATCTGTGGTTGAAGCTCTAAACTATAAGAATTATATTTATACATGTGTTGAAAATTTTATTTATGATTGGTTTCAGGTAACAGTTCCGGTAGATCTTCGGATTATGTTAGGTTAGCTCGAAATGAAAAATCGAGGATTCGTTATGCTGCATTGACGGCTGAAAAAAAAAATCGCTATTTGGGAAAAAGGAAGGTTCGATGTAATGTTGAGACGCCTTTGTTATCGTTGACTGTTCCTATTGTGCTGCCTGGAACTGGTGAATCTGCTAATGTAGATGAATTAGCTAGACCTTCTATCTCGGGTATTTGAACTATGGAAATATTTTAACTGTGATATATATTTTTTTTTTGGCTGTATTTTCTCATTGTAATTTATTTGTTTAAATATTTTTCAGGATTTAATGTGAGCTCGTGTTCTTCTTCTATGCGTTTTGACAGGATACATAATATTCCTACTGTTCTGTGGTGTTTGCCTAAGCAGGAAGGTTGCTCGTTTTGTGGTGCTCATCGTTTATACCGAGAGGTTCCAGGTTTATGTTGTGCAAGTGGTCAGATTCATCTCAGTCCTACAGTGATTAATCCAATTATGTGGTTCTTATTTACTGATCCTGATTCTGAAGTTGCTTGTGAATTTCGTAGGAAGAATCGTTCGTATAATCATGCGTTTTCTTTTACTTCCATTGGTATGCATGTTGATCCGGACTCTGCTTGGGCTAAAAAAGGAATATATTCTTTGAAAGTTCTTGGGAAGGTGACGCACTTTTTTAATCCTGTACATGGTTCTGCTGATGTGCATCGTCTGCTGCAATTGTTTTTCCTGGACACAGCTGATGATTTAAATGTAGGTGTCGTGGTAGATCGAGATCTACGTGTTGATGTAATGACACTTTTGATTAAAGCTTTGTCTGACAATCCTTATAGCAAAGTGTTCAAGCGATTGCGCTCGTGGGATGATCTTACTAATGCACAAATCATTATTCGAACTGGACCCGTGTTGGACCAACGTAATTGTAATATACCTACAGTTGACCAAGTAGCTGGTGTTTGGAAAGATGGTGACCAAACCGCTGATATATCTGAAAGGGATATTCGTGTGTATACTGAGGATGGTCGTACTCACAAAGTTAGCTATTATTACTCGTGTTACAATCCTTTGCAATATCCTTTGTTATTTCCTTATGGACAGCCTGCTTGGCATGCGGGTATTAAAAAAAATAAGCGTGGATTGATTTCAGGTTCTTTTAAGCGTAAAGAATGTTCTTCCTCATCAGTTGACGCTGGTTTTCCGTTGTTTGGATCTGCTGTACATATGCTTGCTGCTGAAGAAGAATGTGTGTTGTTTGCTTATTTTTTTTTTCTTAAATTTGTTTTCAGATATTCTGTATTTTCTGATTATGTTTATTTTGTTAATGTATTTTGCAGGTTTACAAGAAAATAAGAAGTGTCGACTGAATGTTTCGTGTCGGGAGTATACCTGTTATCAATCGCAAATTCGTCTGAATAATAGATGCTTATTATTGCATGCAGGAAGATTGGGGCAAGAATATATTATTGACATGTATATTAAGATAGAAACTTCTCGTCTCGATTATTATCGGTCGGAGATACGCCAAATGGAATATCGCACTGAGAGTTATCGAGCAATAGTGGATAGCCTATCTGTTGATGGTCAGACTAATCCTTCGAACGTAGGTCAACGTGTTGTTTTGCCTTGTTCATTTATTGGTGGGCCAAGAGATATGAAGAAGCGATATGTAAATGCAATGGCATTGGTGCAAAAATTTGGGAAACCTGACCTATTCTTGACGATGACTTGCAATCCTGGATGGTCTGAGATAACGGAACATTTGCTTCCTTCTGAAAAAGTTCATGATAGGCCAGACTTGATAGCACGTGTTTTCAAAGCAAAGCTCGAGGAATTAAAGGATGAGATTGTGAAGAAGAAGATTTTTGGTGAGGTTGCAGGATATGTTTATGCGGTTGAGTATCAGAAAAGGGGTTTGCCACATGCTCACTGGGTTATCATTCTTGCTAAATGTCATAAAATAATCTCTCCTACTACCTATGATGAAATTATTTGCGCTGAACTGCCAGATAGTTTGCATCCTTTTTTACGGTCTTATGTTGTTAAGCATATGATGCATGGACCCTGTGGTCTGTCCAATCCGAATAATGTATGTATGCAAGATGGGAAGTGCAGAAGTTACTATCCGAAACAATTTGCTGAGTTTACCAGCGATGCACTTAACTCTTATCCAAATTATAGAAGAAGGAATGATGGAAAGTCTATTCTCTATAAAAAAAACTATGCTTGATAATAGGTCTGTTATACCTTATTGTCCATACTTGTTAGCAAAATTTGATGCTCATATTAATCTTGAAATATGTGGTGATATCAAGTTGGTTAAATATCTCTATAAGTATATCTATAAAGGACATGATAGGCTATCGTATAATGTTATCTCTGGCGTACAACAAGAATTACGAGATGAAATCAAGGATTTCCAAGAGGGTCGATGGATTTCAGCTCCTGAAGCTTTCTGGAGGATATTTGGTTTTCCTATGAGTGAAAATTATCCCCCTGTCATAGTGTTGCCTGTTCATCTAGAGGATCACCAACCTCTACGTTTTGGCATCAAACAGCCATTGGAAATGATTGTTAACAATCCTTTATCTGGGAAAACTATGCTGACTGAATTTTTCTCAATGAACAGTTCTGATCCAGATGCTTCTCGTTTGAATATTTTGTACAAGGATTTTCCAGAATATTTTGTTTGGTTATTAGCTGAGAGGAAGTGGAAGTTGCGTAAACGTCAAACAGTAGTTGGTCGTTTGTGTACAGTGAGTCCATTTGAGGGTGAACGGTATTTTTTGCGCTTGCTGTTGATTAATATTCGGTGTCCGACGTCCTTTGATGATTTGAAAATGGTTTCAGGACATCAATATAGTTCATTCAGAGAAGCTTGTGTTCGTAGAGGCTTGTTGGAGTCTGATCAGTATGTCGATAGTTGTTTATCTGAGGCTGCTTTGTTTGAGATGCCTTATTGTTTGAGATCGTTGTTTTCTATGCTACTTCTGTATGGAATTACTGGCGATACTCAGAAATTGTGGGACAAATATTATCCTGCATTATCTGAAGATTTTGCTCGTGATGGTTTATGTTCAACTTTTGATGTGCTACGCAAGACTGTTTCTGCTGTTGATGCAGTTCTTATGACAATGGATAAGTGCATATATGATTTTCCTATTAAGTTTGTCCATAAATCTTTGGTTCATCTTGATAAGTATAGCAAAGACTATATGCATGAATGTTCAATAAAAGTTTCTGATGAAGATATGCTGTCTATTGATCGTTTGAATGCTGGGCAGCGAGTTGTGTATGACAAGATAACTCATAGGATTGTTAGTGGTGGACATGGGTCTTTCTTCTTGGATGGCCCTGGAGGTACTGGAAAAACTTTTCTTTATCGAGCTTTACTTGCATTTGTACGTTCAACTGGTGGAATTGCTTTGGCAGTTGCAAGTTCCGGCGTTGCTGCATCTCTGTTACCTGGAGGAAGAACTGCACATTCGCGGTTTAAACTTCCATTTGATGCGGAGGATAAATCAAACAGTAAAATAAGCAAACAAGACTCTCTTGCTAAGATGATCTATGAGGCGAAATTAATTATCTGGGATGAGGCTTCAATGGCAAATCGATATTCTATAGAGTCGCTGAATTTTTCTCTCAGTGATATATGTGATAGCTCAAAGCCATTTGGTGGTAAAATTGTTTTGTTTGGTGGTGATTTTCGTCAGACACTTCCTATAATAGTTAGAGGATCGAGACAACCATTAATTGATGCTAGCTTCGTAAGTTCTCGTCTTTGGAAGGGTGTGGAGAAGTTATATTTGCATGAGAATATGCGAGCTAGAGAGGATCCTTTATTTACTAATTTTTTATTGCATGTGGGTAATGGTGATATTCCGTACATATATGATGAAAATATTCGGATACCATCTCAGATGTTAGTACCATTTGTTGATATCAATAGTTCTCTGGATGAACTCATTAGATGGGTTTTTCCTTCCTTTGATGCTTTTGTAACGGATCCACATTTGTTAGTTGGAAGAGCTCTCTTGACTCCAAAGAATGATTGTGTTGCTGAACTAAATGATCTTTTGATGGATAGATTTCCAGGCGAGGCAAAGGAGTATGTTAGTTTTAATAGAACTAATGATGCTTTACAACAGGCTGAGTACGATGATTATCTAACGACCATATCAGCTAGTGGACTTCCTCCACATATTTTGAAGTTGAAAAAGAATTGCCCAATCATGTTGTTGAGAAATTTAAACCCAGTTCAAGGTTTGTGCAATGGTACTCGTTTGATCTGTAAACAATTGGGAGATAATTTTATCGGTGCTGAAATTAGTACTGGTGATTTCAAGGGTCATCATGTCTTTCTTCCTCGAATTCCTTTAGAATCTTCTGATAAAGGACTGTGTCCAATTCCTTTCAAGAGGCGTCAGTTTCCTGTAAGACTATGTTTTGCTATGACCATCAACAAAGCTCAGGGTCAGACTCTTGATTTTGTTGGTATTTATTTACGAGAGCCTGTGTTTTCGCATAAGCAGTTCTATGTTGGAATATCTCGTGCGAAAACATCAAATTCTGTGAAGATTCTTATTCATCCGGACTCGAAAATGCAAGGATGTGTAGATTTTACGAAAAATATTGTGTATAAAGATATTTTTATGCTTGCTGCAATTAAATAAACTTGTAAAATAATCTAAATACAATATGTATAGTGTAATGATGGTTGTTCATCTGTATGATGCTCAATATTATTTTACCGGTCTGTTGTTCAATGCAACAAAATATATTTTCCCCAGCATCGCGTTGTACAGATGATATATCATCATTATACTGTATATATATTGTAGTTGTTTTTTAGATCGTCTATTTTAATTTAAACAGAAAATGCTATATTATTGCAATGTACATATTATAATGAACATTTAGATCGACACATGTATTTTCGAACTTCATTCTGTATGTTTTACTTATGAGAAATAAACTTATGTTTTACAGTGTAGTATTTCAGTCTCCTGACCGTCTAAATACGGTGCATTTTTCCGCACTAAATGCAATATATTTATATTATTTTTGTGTGTTCTTATTATTTACAGTCCAGTCTAATATACTGTTTTTGTTTTATCACTTTAATTACAGAAACACATTTTAATCTACTGCTCTAATTCCGATTGCCACCTAATATATTTAATTATGCGTTTTATTATTGATTGTTTTAGTTGTTTAACATAAAGAACAAATACCTGATAAGTACAGATCGGAAATTAAGATCAAAATTATACGTTTTATTAATCATCGTTTTTTCTTATTATATATTCTTTTAAAAAAATATATATATATTCGTCAGCCATACGACGCCATTTCATGATTATACCGACTTATTTGTTCTTGCTTCTATTTCGCTTAGAGTGTAATTCCAATATGCTTTTCGATTTAATTTAATCATATTTAAAGAAAAAGGTTATTACAACGCAATATAGTTTTCGGAATTATTTGCTCTTGCTTGAAAGTTTAATATATTCATTTCGATCTGAATTCATGTTTAATTCTTGTCAAATCTATGTAGGATTGCAAAACGAACATAAATTACTCTTGCAACATTTTCTGTTATGACCAACTATTGCAATGGTTGATAAATAATTATCGACCAGTACAATTATATTGTTATCGACCGTTCAATACTGCCTTCACAATGCGGTGTTAATTGGCTAATTGAACAGACAGACATTTGTGAGCGTCATATCATTCTTCGTGGCATAAAAATAAAAAATATAATATATATATATAAATAATATAATAGTATATATATAAGTCTAATTGAATAGTCAGATATTTGTGAGCGTCGTATTATCCTTCTCGTCATATAAATAATATATATAATAGTATATAAGTCGGTTTGGTTTTTATTGTAAGTCTTTACCTGATAAGTACAGATCGGAAAGTAAGATCAGAATTATATTCGAAATTAAAGTAGAAATGAGAAAATAATTGAAATGCTATGTATTTATAGATTTATGGGGAGGCTTTTTTAATGCAGAGACGCAGCCGTTGTATAGTACTTCAATTATACGTTTTATTAATCATCGTTTTTTCTCATTATTATATATACGTTTAAAAAAAAACACAAAAACTCGTCAGCCAAACGACGCCATTTCATGATTATACTGACTTATTTGTTCTTGCTTCTATTTCGCTTAGAGTGTAATTCCGATATGCTTTTCCATTTACTTTAATCATATTTAAAGAAAAAGGTTATTACAACGCAATATAGTTTTCGAAATTATTTGCTCTTGCTTGAAAGTTTAATATATTCATTTCGATCTGAATTTATGTTTAATTCTTGTCAAATCTATGTAGGATTGCAAAACGAACATAAATTACTCTTGCAACATTTTCTGTTATGACCAACTATTGCAATGGTTGATAAATAATTATCGACCAGTACAATTATATTGTTATCGACCGTGCACTACCGCCTTCACAATGCGGTGTTAATTGGCTAATTGAACAGACAGACATTTGTGAGCGTCATATCATTCTTCGTGGCATAAAAATAAAAAATATAATATATATATATATATATATATATATATATATATATATATATATATATATATATATATATATATATATATATATATATATATATATATATATATATATATATATATATATATATATATATATATATATATATATAATATAATATAGTATATATATAAGTCTAATTGAATAGTCAGATATTTGTGAGCGTCGTATTATCCTTCTCGTCATATAAATAATATATAAATATAATATATAATAGTATATAAGTCGGTTTGGTTTTTATTGTAAGTCTTTACCTGATAAGTACAGATCGGAAAGTAAGATCAGAATTATATTCGAAATTAAAGTAGAAATGAGAAAATAATTGAAATGCTATATGTATTTATAGATTTATGGGGAGGCTTTTTTAATGCAGAGACGCAGCCGTTGTATAGTACTTCAATTATACGTTTTATTAATCATCGTTTTTTCTCATTATTATATATACGTTTAAAAAAAAACACAAAAACTCGTCAGCCAAACGACGCCATTTCATGATTGTGTAATTCCGATATGCTTTTCCATTTACTTTAATCATATTTAAAGAAAAAGGTTATTACAACGCAATATAGTTTTCGAAATTATTTGCTCTTGCTTGAAAGTTTAATATATTCATTTCGATCTGAATTCATGTTTAATTCTTGTCAAATCTATGTAGGATTGCAAAACGAACATAAATTACTCTTGCAACATTTTCTGTTATGACCATCTATTGCAATGTTTGATAAATAAATATCGACCAGTACAATCAAATTGTTATCGACCGTGCACTACCGCCTTCACAACGCGGTGTTTATTGGCTAATTGAATAGACAGATATTTGTGAGCGTCATATCATCCTTCGTGGGCCGCATACAAATAAAAAATATAATATATATATATATATATAATATAATAGTATATATATAAGTCTAATTGAATAGTCAGATATTTGTGAGCGTCGTATCATTCTTCTCGTCATATAAATAATACTTTATTTTATAAATAAATTTGTTTGTTATGCTCGGTTCTTCCAATATTTAAGTACACCAAACAGTTATGATATTTCTCGAATCTATGACATTTTATGCAAGTCGGAAAACTACTTATAGTCTTAGTTAACTATTTAATAACAATTTGGTTCTCTATTCGTTTTTCCCAAATTGAAAACAATAAAATATATTGGAGACAGTGGTATACTTTTTTACGATCTTTTTAGTTATAATTCCTTAATTATGGTTTCAAAATTAGTTAGCCAAAGAAAATCTAACAACGTAGGTCCTAAACCAAAAAAATTGATCGCTGGAATGTGGCTTAATTTCGATGCATTCAAAGTTTCGGGTACTGAACTTATGGGAGAGATAATTGACAAAATAGTAGCCTCTGGCTTAGAGGGATTTTTGTCTTCGCATGCTGATTTTGTGTTTGAGGAAGATGTTCTGCAGTTTTACACCATGGGTAAGGTTGTGAACAATAATATAATAATTTCTTATGTTAATGGTAAAGAAGTTAGGGTTTCAGTTAATTCTCTATGTGAAGTTTTTCAGTTGCCTAAATCTGGAATAGTAGATATTCGTAAATATGCTGTAAATTTTGAACAAGAATTTTGGGCATTAGCTGCTAAACCTGGTGAGCAGCTTTGTAGTTTAGTGACAAAAGGACAGTTGAAAGATGAGTTTCAAAGATTTGCTGATATATTATCTAAAATTTTTGAGACAAAAGCTGGCTCTTTTGATGGTTTTACTGGAGAGAGATTGCATCTGATGATTGCTATCTGGTATGGTCAGAAAATAAATTGGGCTGAAGTTCTGTTTAGGAGTTTATGTGTTAAAGTTCGGAGGGGCATTTACCACCATGGTATTGCTTTAAGTTATTTATTCAAGAAGTTGGATATACCTTGTAATACTGGAAAAATTCTTCACGCTAATAAGGAGATGAAGAAATACGAACCTCCTTCAGAAAATGTAAGGAAATTAAAGAGGAAAGCTAAAATTGAGGAAACAAAGGGTGGGGTTGCGACAAAGAAACTTAGGATTCCTAGAAAAAAGTCTCTGGTTACGGAAATAGGTGCTGCATCCTTTCAGTGCTTTGATGAGGGTTTTGAGGTTTCTGCTTGTCAGAGGTTAATTAACAGAGGCAATGTGAACGTGCCTGCTGTGTTGGAAATAAATCAAGCTTTAGTTTTTGATGAAACATCTCAGGAAATGGATAATGCAAATTTTAGCAATGCTAACGGAATCGTAATTTCAGATGAATGTTGTAAAATATTAACTGGATCGATAGTTCGCAGTTCTGATGGAGAATATAGGAGTGACATTGAACATCAGAAAAAAAGCAGTAGAAAAATTAAAAAAATTAAAACAATTGATGAAATTGTTTTGTGTTCTGATTTGTTAACTCGAGGTAATTGTGTTTTGACAACGAATGATACTGCTGTTGAAAATTGTGAAGAATCTTTGCAAAAACAAGGAATATGCATGGTAATTGATGTAGATGAAGAACGTGAAGTCATGGTTCATGATTGTTCTTTTTCTCAAGCGCACACTGCTGTGGAAAAAAATCATTCTGTTGTTCATGGTCATCAAGAATATCTTCAAAGAGAAGGTAAGGGCATTACAATTGATGTTGATGATCCAGAAACTGAGGTCATTGTTGTTTCATCCTTCGCTGTACAACCATCGTTGGGATTTCCATCTGGGAACACTCTACTTTTAGAGGATTCTACTGGTGCTGATGCTTTGAATCAAAAGGTATATGCACATGATCTTGACCTTTGTACACAAAGTTTGTCTGCATTTGATATATTTAGGGAAGCTGATTTTAAAGATAATGTTGCATTTAGATCTTTTATGAACAACCCATATTTGTTTGATATGTATGCTCGATTATTAGAAGATGTAAATACAAAATGGCAGACAGAAAATAATTTTGATAAGGTTGCAAAAGCATACTTTAAGTGGAGAGAATTTCGAATGAACCGGTCCTTGAAGGAAATGAATCAGTGGAAGGATTTTGAGAAAGTTGATTGTTGGGTTATCAAATTTATGAATGCTTCATCACGGAAAAGTGCGTTGGATGAGTTTAAATTTATGGATGTGCTTTATGAGAAGATGAAAGAAAATTTTATTAGCATCAAAGATGCATTGGTGTATTCGCTGCCTGCAAATGGATTTGAGAGAGATGTGAGGACAGCTGTGATTTCAGCAATTTTAAAATGGACGAGTGATTTTAAAATTTCGTTTGGTGAGAAATATGATCTGCTCTGTTTACCTAGCTTTCGAGAGGTAGCAATAGATCGTTCTTATTGGTATCCTCATAGATATGTTCTTTATAAATCTATTGTTTCCCTAAAAGATGAAGCCGAGAGGGAGCTATTT